>JAQISU010000012.1:8930000-10260000 GCA_029339505.1 Unio delphinus | reverse complement strand
TGAACATGTTATTTGAATATTTCATAGGGATATCATAGTCAATAATTTAATAAGTTCTGCTATACCTGTTCAAAACATTAGGAATGTAAATGGTAGCAGGCACTTTGGTTTAAGCAAGCTTCATAAATATTAAATAATATACACCAACAACCTTCAGGACTAAGAGCACAAGAAATGAGTGACATAAAAGAACTATTATGTGAGTTTGAGGAGTTAAATTCTGATGTTCCAATAAAACTAATTAAATCTAACATGGTCATGATATTCTACATTCTTCAGTTGTAAAAGAATGTCCTTGCAGAATGAATCCTCTCATGCAGTCCTACAATGGTCTAAGAAAGAAATTCAATATTTACTAGATATTGTTTTTATTCAACCAAGAAAATGAACTACAGTTAACTGTGCATTTTGTATTCCAAACCAGATAATTCTTTTCCTATGCAATCTGAAAGAAGAAACGTGAACAGTATAAACAAATTAGATGTACTTCCAATGCCATGAGTACATAATTTCATTGCTACATCTCTGTGGTCAAACTATGTACCTTAATGAAACAAAACCAACAAGTTTCATAATTCTTAACAAATAATTTAATTATCAAAGTTATGAATGATCATGTAAGACTAGCTTACAGTATTAAAAAGTGAATCCAAGATAATTCTGAGATGGTATCCTAAAGTTCAAAAGAATAAAATGGCTCCAAATAAATTGCAGAACTGGAAATGTACTGGTATTTCAAGAATTGTTATGCTCTCAAAATGGCAATGGTTAGAACTCCTTCAAATAATCCACAACAATTCCATAATAATAGTATAGTCCAAAAAAGATCTCTAAGTCAAACTGTAGAGTCCAAAACAAATATTTTTTCCTCTAAAAATAATACCTAAGTAAAAAAATAAAACAAATACATGTACACAATCTTTATGTTGAAGCAGAAACACAATAAATAAGATTTCTATTATGACTCATTTTCACAACATACACCCATGTGACAGATCACACAGTGGAACCTGTCTTGCAAGACCACACCTTCTGCCAAAAATAATGCTCTCTCATGACAGGTGGTCTCGCATACCAGTGGTCTCTCAAGACAGGTTTTTCAGTATTACTCATTTACCTGTTCGTGTGACTCTACTCATCCATAAAAAGTAAATCAATTCTTTTAATATACCACCTGAACCATCTGCGCAGTGGGGAAAAGAAAAACTCTCACAAACATGTTTACTGATAATTCTTTTATTAGTAACTCTCAAAAGATATTTATACATTTATTCATAGATCCTACACAACTTTGCATTCTTTAATCTTAAAACAAAGTCTGGTCATATAGACAAAATATAACTAACGACAATCACTATATTTTGCAGCCAAGAATAATAATTACATAAACTTGATAACATAAGATACCAGGAGTTAAAAAATATATACAGATATAAACAACAGCAATGACAAGATTTTAAAAGCAAAATATGACAACAAGCTTGATTTTGAAAAATGACTCTGGCAAATTCCAGTCACAAAAAGAGCAAAAGATATTTGGTATTTGCAAGTACAGATGGAATTTATCAATATAAGGTGATGCTGTTTGGTAAGAAAAATCCTCAGTCACTATTCCAGCAATTATTGAACAAAACATAATCTGGTCTAGATACATGTGATGCATAAATGGATGATGTCATCATCCACAAAGATTGCTGGAAAGATCACTTGGAAACCATTCAAAAAATTCTTTGGTTGACTCAATGATGTAAATTTGACAGTTAATTTCGATAAAAATGAGTTTTTGCAGCTTGTTACACTTTCAGGATATCCTGTGGGTCAAGTATCCAGTGAAACCAATTGATGTTAAGGTCAAGGCTGTCTCTGAATACCCAGTGCCTGCTAGTAAAATGCAACTGATGTGATTTTGGTATGGCTGGATACCAGTATTCTCAGGAATTCTCTTCAAATTTGCAACAATTTGAAATGTGTATTATTTTGGCACATTCTCTGACTATTTTATGCATTGATCAAGACACCATAACTTTCATTAAACAAAATGAAACAAAATCAATGATTAATTGGTAGAGTTTGATGTTTGTTGTAGGAACTAGGAATACAACATTGACATTAGGTACATCAATGACAATACTTGCACTTTCAAGTGAACTGAAGTAATATATTGTTTTGGAGCCATTTCTATGACATTGTCCTGTTCATTTTTAGTACATACATTTCGCTAACATATATGCATAGTCATATGTTCAATCGATCTAAACATTTTATCACACACTTAACATTTAAATGTTTTATCTCTATTATGTATTCTTATATGTGTAATCAGAGATCCAATCTGCCTAAACCATTTATCACACACTTCACACTTAAATGGATTTTCATCGTTATGTATCCTCATATGAGTAGTCATATGTCCAATCTGCCTAAACCTTTTATCACACACTTCACATTTAAATGGTTTTTCTCCAGTATGTACCCTTATATGCCTATTCAGAGATCCACTGTCCCTAAAACATTTATCACACACTTCACACTTAAAGGGCATTTCTCAAGTATGTATGTTTATATGCATATTCAGCTCTTTATTTGCGCTAAACTTTTTATTACATACTTCACATTTAAATGGTTTTTCTCCCGTATGTATCATCATATGCCGATTCCTATTTGTATCCTGTCGAAACCATTTATCACACACTTCACACTTAAATGGTTTTTCTCCAGTATGTATCATCATGTGCCTAGTCAGAGTATCTTTAGTTCTAAAGCTTTCATCGCATACTTTACACTTAAATGTTTTTTCTCCAGCATGTGTCCTCATGTGCATAGTCAGAGTTCCACTCTGTCTGAACCTTTTATCACACACTTCACATTTAAATGGTTTTTCTCCAGTAAGTGTCCTCAGGTGCATAGTCAGATTTCCACTCTGACTAAACCGGTTATCACACTTCTCACTTAAATGGTTTTTCTCCGGTATGTATCATCATATGCCGATTCCTATTTGTATCCTGTCGAAACCTTTTATCACACACTTCACACTTAAATAGTTTTTCTCCGGTATGTATCATCGTATGCCGATTCCTATTTGTATCATGTCTAAACCTTTTATCACACACTTCACACTTAAATGGTTTTTCTCCGGTATGTATCATCATGTGAGTAGTCAGATTTCCTTTAGTTCTAAAGCTTTCATCGCATACTTCACACTTAAATGTTTTTTCTCCAGTACATCCACTCATACACAACATTCGTTCTTCTTTTTGACTCCACATTCTTTTATATACTTCACACTTATCTCAGTTTTTTTCCAGTAGGTATGAACAATTCGAGTTCCACTGTAAATAAACATATCATTACAGACAACACACTGATAAATCTTTTAATCCGGTGCATAGACACACCGGAACGCACCGAAACGCCGGAACGCAATTGAAAGGCCGGAACGCAGTATCGAGAATTTTTACATTAGCGACATTGTTTTAAAATAGAAATTAACATTTACAATTTATAGTGTCTAATACAGTTGTTACATAATTGTAATGCTTAATCTATTACTAATAAATACATGTTATTCATGATTTATTAACTATGCCGGGATGAATGAACTGCTTGAAAATCAGCAATTTGTCAAAATTTATGCACGGATATTTATTTTAATGAAAATTTGTAGATACTAGCAAAATAGCTCATCTTTTATCTTCAGAAAGTTGCTTAGAAAACATCCCAAACGGCAAAAAAAAAATGTATATTTTATTACTGACAACGGATCCAATATCATAAATCGCACAGGAAATCCAAGACTAGCTTTACTGATGATTGTGGTAGTTGCAACACGGCTTTCATCAAAATACTATTATTTAGTATGTGTTAACGGGGATCTCAAGAAAACATATTATTACAAATGTCAATTTTGTAATCATTTCAGAGTTACAGGAGAACATGGGCATAGGGAGCGGAAGTATATACGTATGGACACTCAACCAGAATCAAACATTTAGGTATCACGGTACCAATTGTTTTTCCATTGACCTCAATGCTAATATTTGGAGAGACAAATATATTTTCTATCCTAATTTAGCGTGCATCTCACACACTGTTATAGAGAACAATGTTAGATTGTCAATTTGACGATGACAAAACCAGGTACTCCATTGCATTTAAGAGAGATAACTCTGCTGGAACTAGACAGGGGTATGAGTTATCTAGTCACAACATACATGTTTTCAGTCATGTGTATTACATTTTCAAAAAATCATAAAAAAAATACAAAATTTGATCTATTTAAGAATTAGCATAAATTCACATGTTGCCAAGAATCTAAACTTTTTTTTAAAGCCTAACAGAAAGTACAACTCTTACAAAATCCACCAATCATAGATAGTGTTGTTTTTTCTGATTGCAATGTTCCCTACACCTTAAGCTACACCCACATGAACTTGCGCAATTGGTACCGTTATACCTATAGCAAACCTTGATTTTTCCAATAATATGTGAAATAGCTCGGGACTATATAACTAACAAATGTAGTTAGTCTCGCTTGTCAAAAACAATTTTATGAAGTACTAAGCTATGTTCTATATGATTGTGTATAGAAATTTTATTGAGCTGTTTGAACTCTTGTTTTCATACCTTTGCTTCACTATCAAACTCATCTTTTGAAATAAAATGAATTCTTTCAACTATGAGTTGTGTTTTATTCATATTATCACTTATCGAACTTCACTTTGGTGATATGGGATAAATCACATTATGTCATATTGTTTAATAGTAAGGTCAAAGGTCAACGCACTAGTTAGCATGTACCAGTTCTACTCTTAAAGAGACATTTTGATCTAAAATAAAAGACTTATATTTGTTTCATTAACACAGAAAGTAACAACAGGGACAGGTGGACATGGCCCAATCTAATTATAAAGTATTAGCTTTGAAGACTTTACACTGTCAGCATATGCAAGAGGTCACTAACCTCCAGTCCTCACACAAAGGTCAAGCTACCATGCCTCTTTGTCATACAAATATAAATCTTCCCTCCTGTGTGTAGTGAATACAATTGATGCAATAAGCCAATCTGACACCAAATAAAGTAGATAACAGCTTTCTTAGTGGTTATGTAGGATTTGGGGGTAAAAATGGGGACTAAAATACAGATAAAGGCCAAAGTTTAACAATGAGTATAATGAGTCCAATGGATTTAAAAACAGGAGGAAAGTGTGTATCTAAATGGGAAATGTAGCTAATGGTACTGGAATTAAAGGAGACACAAGCGGCAATGAGAAATATGAGAAGCGAGAGCTTGATGATATAACCTTGGTCAATATTTGGAGGCAGTGGACCCTAGGTGCAGGGACAATAAAAAAGGCACCTATGCTATAACATCACTTCCAGGCACCAATTATCAGGTGACATGGTGTTCATTCCCAGCTAATATAAAATGGTGAATAATGTAGATAATATAGATGCATGTAATTCATATTTCTTCCAAATAAGAAATTAATAATAATGGGCTTCAGTTTGCAGAAAAAAATACCTAAACCAAACAAAGCATGTTGGATCAGTTTTCAAACTTGTAAACTTTACTGGGAGAAATTATTAAAGTACTTCTAGTTACATTTGCATCAAGACCGAGGGCTAATATGATATTTCACAAATCTTTTCTTATTTTCATACACCATCACTAACATTGTGGGTTTCTATTTATTGAAATGTTATGTCTAGTGTAAGGGAGAAAACTGAATGATATACATAAGGTGTGTACCTTTTATTTCCTCCAATATATTATCCATGTAATATAGATGAGTTGAAGAACACACGTATTAACTTCAATGCAAATAAATTATCAAAAATGTATTACTGATAAAGTGAGAACCTAAAATCCAGAATTATATATGTAGTCGAGACCTCAAGAATGATTATGTAACTAACTAGAGAATCGCATTTTTAATTTCAAGACACAGAAGTTTACAAAAAAAGACAATTAGAGAAGGACAATTAAAATCAAAATAGGAAGGAATACCATATCTTTAGCAAACTACCTAAAATACTTATACCAGAATATTCTTTATGATTCAAGTGAACTATCTACGCATGGATCAAGAGTGTCCTCTATCATGGTCTATAACATGCTTTACAAGAACAAAAGAGATGTATTTTATCTATGATTTTTCATCTTTTGCGCATAAAATGACAGTATAGAAATGGTGGCTATGTATACTCGTTACTATGGATACACTGTGAAGCTGGTATTATCTTTAAGGTATCACGATACCAATTGTTTTTCCATAGACCTCAATGCTAATATTTGGAGAAATAAATATATTTTCTATCCTAATTTAGCGTGCATCTCACACACTGTTATAGAGAACAATGTTAGATTGTCAATTTGACGATGACAAAACCAGGTACTCCATTGCATTTAAGAGAGATAACTCTGCTGGAACTAAACAGGGGTATGAGTTATCTAGTCACAACATACATATTTTCAGTCATGTGTATTACATTTTCAAAAAATCATAAAAAAATACAAAATTTGATCTATTTAAGAATTAGCATAAATTCACATGTTGCCAAGAGGCTAAACTTTTTTTAAGCCTAACAGAAAGTACAACTCTTACATAATCCACCAATCATAACTAGTGTTTCTATTTTCTTCTTATCGCAATGTTCTCTACACCTTAAGCTACACCCACATGGACTTGTGCAATTGGTACCGTTATAGAGTTTTTGTGGTCCATAAGTACTACAGAAATAACGTAATGTTATAGACAGACAAAACACAAATGATCTATGAAAAACTAAACTAATGACGAAGTGACGCGAGCGACTGGAATGCAGCAAGTTCATGATAAAAAGAAGTATGAAAAACAGAACGGACATACCACCAGACATAGAAAAAACTCTCGCGGATCATATTCAGGAATATAAAATATGGTTACACGAAGTTATCCTTTCGTAAGAGCTCTAATACGGAATAATGTAGAAACTCCATGCTTTTTAATTTATGACGATCAACAGTTACTGACATAATGAATATGTGCTGAACTGGACGGATTGCTTTAGGAGTAGATATAACGTTTAACCTGTATGACATGCAGAAACAAATTTCTGTATTTAGACAGCGTATAGGACATGCACCAATTTTTGAAGGACCGATTTTCGTGTATGACAACAGCGACATTAATAGTTATTGCCATATGTCCAACATTTGAAGATGAAATTTGTAGATAGATTTAATTAAACTTGTAATTGGAACCGACGACGAAAGGGCAATGATCAAAGCAATAACGACCGCATTTACAGATTCTACTCATGTCTTGTGTACTAGACACCTTCTCGCAAACTTAGAGGCGACGCCGTTGACAAATAAGACCTGAAATCTTATTTTGGACAAAATATTTGTATTTGGAGGAATCATGGACGCTGATGACACAATTTGTTTTGAAGAGAAATGTGAAAACGTTGGGTCTTTCTGTCGGGCAATATTCTCAAAATGTATTGACTAGTTTGAGTCATAACTGAAAAATCATTTGCCTACCAAGGTCTTACTTGACTGTATCTGATCGATGAATAACAACAAATGTGAGTCCGTTAACCACGTGTTAAAGAAGATTGTCGAGTGGAAATCGACGCCACTGACATAATTTGTATCTAATTTAAATGACTTGCTGGACGGACAGTTTAAAGATTTGAGAAATGTATTAATTGGGGCTGATGTATACGACTCGCTTACAGTTACAGGAAATTTCAAATTTTGAAGACGGACTGTGTGACAAAAACCAACCCCCAAAAAGAGATAAACTTAACACAAAATACAAACGATTCATTCTTACAGCAAATACGTCAGAAAATGGACCAGGAAACATTTTGCGTTGACACGGGTATTGGCACTTGATCGAGACATCTGGAGGGAACTGGTCCTATGTTCATCAACACAGCGCCTCGAGGACCGTACTAGGTCAAGAAACTGATGATAATTATGACGATACCAAGTACAGACCAGTCTTAAAATATATTCATGCATTCATGCGACCCTGGATCAATCCATCCAAAACGAGGCTAAGATAGGCACCTGTTTCGTTTTTACCTCGCAACCATCCATGGCGTCTACATTTGATACTGGTAACAGAAAAAATAATGACAGTTATTCTTGTGTTCCAATGTGCATTGTGAATGCTAGAATTCACATAAATTTAAGCTTCGACTATATTCATACAGTGAAAAAGATGGATCTTCGTAGAAAATGGATTGTTGCATTACGTTTTGATGAAGAGCCGAATTTTAAGGTAAGAAACCGGATGATTGTTAGTTTGTTTGTACTTACTTGCAACTGAGAAATCCAAACGCAAAATAGATTTTGTCGATTGTATGTATGTGTGTTTTATAATGATAGGTTTCTAAAAACGTTACCCCATGTTATATAAGAAATTATGAATTTCCATGTGTGTAGTAAGTACAGAACAAGTGAACTTTAATACCTCGTTAAAAAATAGAAAGTCTGAGATGGAACGGATATGTAATCAAACCATAGCTTCGTAACTTTTTTTTACACATTAATTGCATATTGTGAATGAGAGAGAGAGAGAGAGAGAGAGAGAGAGAGAGAGAGAGAGAGAGAGAGAGAGAGAGAGAGAGAGAGAGAGCATACAATCTGTAGAAAGCAACCTCTGTGAAAATTCTTGTATAATTTTACACTATGGAGAAGCTGGTAACTTTGCTAGTTATTTTTTTGTCTCCATTATAGTCACAAATGTTGATGAAAAGCTATATTATTATTTTATCTTCTTCAGATCCTGTGAGCTGCAGATAGCATGCAAAAGTAAAATTACAGATCTGGAGGAGAGACTAATTAAAGCAGAAACAGGATTTGAAGAAAAGGAAAGGAAACTGCAAGACTTGAATAAAACAAATAAACATGGAGAAATTTGGATTGACAGATTTACAGATGACGATGTTTTTTCACATCAGGTTTTTATAATCTTCTTCAACAGCATGAAACCTAGTGCCATTAGAATGAAGAGCTTATAGTACAGCACCAGGAATGACATTAACATCAAAGGACGGCAAAATGCAATAGACACAGTGGATGGACTTTTCATGTTTTTGTATAGATGTGGATTTCCGATTGAAGATATGTCTGTTCAATTTAATATTCACAAGTCTTCTGTAAGTCGGAAAATAACCATGTGGACAAAATTTGAATTTCTTACTGGGGAGTATAAATATTTGTCCAAATCATGAACAGGAGTAGTATAGAAGAAGCCGGGACCTGGCTCACTTTAATGTATTTCCTATGGAAGGTGATTTCTCCATTTGCCAATCTGACACTTTAAATTTTAGACAAAAACCTGAAAAAAGGGGGTACCAAAAAAGCTTAAAAATGCCAAAATAACGCTTCTATCGCAGAATAAATTAAAAAATAAAACACCATGGAATCCTTCATTTGTCAATCTGACACTAAAAAAATAAAATGCCTCGTAGAAGTTTCTTTTCACTGAATGGAAGCTTCGCTACTGGCTCAGTCTATTTTATTTTTTTAGTGTCAGATTGGCAAATGGAGGCTTCTACAGAAAATCTAAAAGGGGTACCTAATAAAGCTTTAAATCAGTGAATTAAAGCTTCTATTGAAAAATATTTTAAGTGTCAGATTGACAAAATAAGGCTTCTACACCCCTGGCTCAGTCTATTTTTTATTTAAAGTGTCAGATTTGCAAATGGACTGTTTCTGAAAAAATCATTAGGGGGTACCATTTTAGTCTCAGATTGTTAAATGGAGGCGTCTACAGGTGCTAATTTTCTACCTCTTGGCTTATACCCAGCAATGAATTCTTCTATCGTAGGAGGATTTTCAGTCATGATATGGTGTTTATTTTTTCTGTTTTTATAATACGTCAAAATAGCTCGATAGGTATTTTTTCCACATGATTTAAACAAATGAATTTTTCCTCTAACACCAACACCACAACTGACACAGGGATTAGTACCAGCGCGGGAACTATTTCGTAACAAATACGCATGAACCCCACAGTGTTCCCCGTAGCATGATTTTCCACATTGATTATTAGAGTTTTTCAACAACCATTGACATGTACTGAATTTATACATGTTTCTATACAATACTTAACTATTTCTTTAATTCATATTTAACAATATGTTATATTTTGATTTAACAATACGATAAGTTTGCTTTATAATGTATTATTTTTGCGTATAGTTTATATTCTGTTTCAAACATACAGTAAAAGTGAATTAGAGATATGATAAAACATATAGAAATGTCGTTATCTAAAATGGACCTAAAAATGATCCAGGCATCAAAAAAGCCTCGCCATATAGTTGCGAGGGAACTTGTGAATGAATACTATGAATTAACTAAAACAAAACACGACTGGCCTAGAACTAATCAGCAATTAGCAGAATTAACAGATCGGATAGCAATTTTACGACGAAAGAAGAAAATCAATGCAGAAATCCAACAGGGAGGTTACATCATCGATGAAGCATTTTCTGGTTCTGATAAATACGTTAAATTCATTCCAAAGGGCAAGTACTATAATCATTTTGTGGTTGGTGATCTGATTAAAATCTTCAACAGTGTTATTCCGGTAGTGTTACTTGAAAGACCTCTATTGAAAATAAACGTCACATATGATCTTGATATGTACTTGGAATCCAATCCTGATATAATTATAACGGTTCCATTGCGAGGGGAACCACAGATTAAGATCTACTCATCTAGAAGAGGCAGCAAAAGATTTCTTTGCAGTGATATCAAGACGGTATGAAGTTTTCACATCACAGCAAACCGGATTGGTATTCAAGAAAAATAATTTCATTCAGCTTAGTCTACACGATTTCAAACCTGCTACTGGAGCATCTAATAAGCCGTTACCTAAAAGCATTCAGGCAACGAAATCATGTATTAATGTGAAAAACGATGATAACAAGTGTTTGTTGTGGGCGTTACTTTCAGCGTGTTTTCCAGCACATGATAATGCAGATCGTGTTAGTAAATACAAGCCGTATCAGTGCCGAATCAATATGACAGGAATTGATTATCCAGTCCCCATCAAACAAGTACCGAAAATAGAACAACAGAACCCAACATTGTTCCGATCTGGAATTAATGTGTTTTCACTGGATGATAAATTACGGGTGTTTCCGTATCTGATTTCCCCAGCCAGTAAACACATCACAGATGGTTCTACAGTGAATTTATTGTGGTATAATGAGCACTATGTCTGGATAAAGGATTTAAGCCGATTAATGAGTTCTTCCATGTCAAGGTACAATCAAAAAATGTATTTCTGTTACAGTTGTCTCTGTGGGTTTCGCACTCAACAAGAACTCAACGAACACAACAAGTATTGTTTTGAAGTAAAAGCAGTAACCACACCAAAGATTCCGGACAATCTATGCTTTTTAAAAAACATGAAAGAACTAAAAAACTGCCTTTCATTTTCGTAGGAGACTTTGAATCCTTTGTTGTACCAGTCAGTGCCAAATGTTGTTGTGGAAAAACCGTCTGTGAATGCCAGTTTAAAACGTTATCTACTCATAAACACGTTCCAGCTAGTTATCAGATTAATACAATCTGCACCAATGATAAATACTCAAAACTATCACCGATTTATCGATTGGAAAATGATTCTGATTTACCAGCAGAAGTTCACATGCTGAAATATCTGTTTGAGCAACAACGAAACATTGAAGCGTTATTGTCACTACACGATGATAGATTTACCAGATTGGATTCTTTTGTCATGGGAAAACAATGTTTCAGGTGTAAGAAAGAGTTTACTGTGGATAATCCAAAAGTCCCCTTCTACGATATTACTACAGATGAATACATTGGAACCGTCCATAAGCGTTGCAGATCTTTTCAACAATTCTATCCTGTCGTTTTTCATAATTTGCGAGGATACGACGGTCATTTTATCATTAACGCGTTAGCACACCCTGAAATATCGAAATATTGCAATGACAATCATATATCATTGAAATGTATTCCAAGCAGCACTGAAAAATTGATGTCCATCACAGTTGGAAAATTGAGGTTTATAGACAGCTATCAATTCATGAACACCTCCTTGGAACAATTAGCAAGAAATTGTACTAGTTTTCCCATCACTGAAAAATATTTTAAACGGGAAATGCTGGAATACATTACCGTGAAGGGGATATTTCCGTATGAATATTTCAACAGCATAAAACGTTTTTCAGAAACATCTCTACCATCCATTGATAAATTCTATTCTTCGTTGACGGATAAAGATATTACTGAACAAGAATACCAACGGACACTAACCACATGGAATGTTTTCAAGTGTAAAAATTTTGGTGATTATCATGATATTTATCTGACTGTGGACGTGTTATTGCTGTCAGACATTTTTGAGGGTTTTAGAACGATGTCAATGAGCAATTATGAATTGGATCCAGCTCATTATTACTCAGCACCAGGACTATCATGGGATGCATTATTGAAATCAACAAAAATACGATTGGAATTACTCACTGATGTGAACATGTATTTGTTTATCGAGAAAGCAATTCGAGGTGGGATTAGCGTGATTACGAAAAAACACTCCATTGCAAATAATAAATACCTCAAACAACGTGATATAAATCAACCTAATCGGTATATAGGTTATTGGGACATAAATAATCTCTATGGTGGTGGTATGTCAATGCTGATGCCCTATGGAGGTTTCAAATGGGTTTCCACAGAAGATTTTCTATCTGCTGCATCAAATTGGAAACCTGGTGATGATCTAAGCACTGTAATATTTCACAACGATGACAAAATCGGCTATTATGTTGAATGTGATGTAGACTATCCAGAACACCTCCATGATTCACACAATGATTATCCATTTCTTGTTGAAAAAATGATAGTTACCGATGAAATGTTATCCCCGGAACAATTAGCACTTCGAACAACGAAATATACTCCAGCAGCAGAGAGGGTGAACAGACCAACTTTTACAGGCGTCGATTTAGCAAACTGAGGCTTTCTCGAAAATGCTTAATATAAGCCTCCATTCATCAAAATAAAATTAAAAAAAAAAACGACGCCATTTTTGTTGTCACCATCCCCTTTGCTGCTTGGAACTTTCAGTTCTGAGTTAACGATGCTTGGAAAATTCGTGGAGTTTTCGGGTAAAAAAAAAGACGGCATTTAGTTGACGTTCACCTCCTCGGCTGCTAATGCGCTAACTAAATATTTGATCAAGTCCTTAAGATTTCACAAATAAACTAATTTGCAAAACCTCACCTCGTAAATCAATCAGATTATTAGATTGGTCAGTGAGTTTGAAATTAATTCTCGTTAACAAATTATTATGACATCGCATATAGACTAGATTAGTTGGGTCTTCAATAATTAGAAATCCTGGAGGAGCCGTTGGTGCAAATGAGTATAAAATATATCCTTGCTGAGCTTGATTTGATTGTTCGAGATTTATTTGATAATTTCCTTCGATAACGTCACATACTAAATTGAGCGCAATCACCGTTGAAATATTCACATTGTTCGGAGCAATATGTCTACCGCCGCCTTCTGGATCATTATTATATTTCAGAATATTTGCTGTAGGATTCTTCAATTTTTTCCAATTATCGTGGATTCTTTTGAACCCAATATCAATAGCATCGTCAAGTTGTTTCTTTAGTTTATCCGGGTTATATCCAGGGATTTTAAAATCTTTAATCTCCGTTTTATTAATATTGTATAGATCCGCAAACTTATCATGTAAGATCTCTTCATTTAATACTTTTTGAATAATTTTCGAGTGAAATATTTTCATATCGTCGATGATTTTATTACCCGTTTCTACGACGTTGATAAATTCATCCTTGGTGAGAGAGCCGGATTTAATAGATATTAGCAGTAGTGAAAAATCGTTATTCATTGCTGTGAAATTTCCGTTAATGAGAGGAACATAAATTTCTTTATTAAAGAATTTATTAGGAGCATAATCTTGATAACTCTTGACTTCATTGACGGGTTTTATTTTTTCGGTGATATAATCGGATTTTTTAGGTTCGGGTGGAAAATCCTTCGAATTTTCTCGCGAGTTATCCGGTGGTAATTCAGGCCATCCTAACACTGATCTTATAGAACTCTGATAAATATCTACAACATACCCAGGGGAATTAATCTCGATAGCAGATGATAACGTCGGCTCGTGAACTGTTATAGCGATTTTTGATTCTTTTCCAGTGAGAGATTTTATTCTTCGTTGAAATTCAGCGTTGATCTGTTCGATTTGATATGACCCAGTTGGTAACGAGACAACTTCCAGTCTGGTGTTCCGTCTTCACGATTTTTCCACGCGAATACCAAGGAATTATTTGGTTGTTGACCACCAAATGCTACCGATCTAATATTAGGCCAGCTATGATACACTCGTAGTTTTGCTAGTGCGATCTCGCTCACGGGAACAGGAATTGGAAAATTAACACTAAATTCGGGACGTGTTGAGGTTACTGATATCGTGCTTGTTTTCACCGGTGTTGTATTTGTTACTATTTGTTGAAGTAGTTCTTGCGACAACATTATTATTATTATTCTGCTCTAATTTCAGCATTGTTGATTTATACAATTGAGCCATAGTTGAGAATTCGCTATCTGATATTGTTGTGTCATCCAACGACGATGATATCAACGAGGATAATTGCGAGTAACCGGCAGATGCAATATGATATTTAATTAAATAATCATGTAGTTTACTCTGGCTACACGATGATAGTTTTTTTGTGATCCCAGTTAATATACCAGCAATTGTAGCCACTGCGGAAATAGCGATTGGAACTACGACCGGAGCAATCATTGTAACCGAAGATAGTATTATTCCAGCAGCAGTGATTACTCCTGACACCGAGTACACGGTGATATCAACTGTGGTTATTCTTCGTTTGTATTTTTTGATTTTTATTTGATACTCCTCACAGAGAGAACTGAGTTTAGTTTGAAACTCTTTGACTTGATCATAGCGATACTGATTCGATGATGGAGTCATTTTATTTTAAAGGTGTTAGCATTTTCAATTACAAATTACTTTGTAATTTTGAATCGTGAAAGAATTTTTAAATCAATTTAATTGTTTACTTAAATCCACTACGAATTCTACGTACCACGTTACTGAAACCTTGGCTAGATTTCTATCTGTGGTCGTTATCGTGAATTGTTCAGTTGTATCCTTGTCGATGATCGTTGATATCGTATTATTGACTCCAGATGAACTACTTGATGATATTTCAAACTGAGTCGGTGATACTATTATTAATCGATAAATACCCTTGACTGCTGCGGTTACGGTTAAAGTATTGTTTGTGGGAGTCCACATAAATGATCCGTATTGAATCGTGTATACTACGTTGTTGACGATAGATTTATTATGAGGAATTTTTACTTTTTCAACAACGCTTATCATTCTCATTGCATCATCCCTTATTGCGTTGTTGAATGTTTTAAGTTCATCGATGGATTTTTTAATATCGGGAAGTGTTATTTCAATTTTATCAAATGGGCTCCCAATAAACTTGTCCATGAGGTTTTTACGAAACGTCATAAATAGTTTCGTGTGTTTTTCATATTCGGATTGAAGAGTTGCTAGTTCCAATATAGAATCTTTTATTGTGGTGAGTTTTGGTGTGGTTACTGGTGGATTTCCAAAAAATTCTAGTATGGGCTTATCAATTTTGTCAACTATATTTCTTTGTAATGCAGTAAACTGGTCAAATACAACTATATGATCGTCATATTTATCATTAAGCGATTTTAATGAATTCACCGTGTTATCGTATGTTGTTAATTTATCCGTAATTGTTGAAACAAGTACACCTGGTTTGAGTTTACCCCCATCAGAAAATAACGCGATAGTATCCTCTGCTGCGTCTCGTTGTTTAACCAAAATATCATTAAGAGAGATATTACTACTTTTCAATTTACCCTGACGATCTTGAAAAACAACTATTTCACCAGGATCAACATTTGCTAGGTTTAATATTTCAGCTATTTCATCTTCGATTAGTTTTTTAATATTCTTGTTATCAACAGTTTCAACTCCACTATCAGGTTTCTTCAGCGATGATAAAGGTCGTCCCCAAATATCAATCATTATTATAGAAATCTTTTTATTATTCAAATCCTATGGATTTCTAATCCGAGAAACGCTAGCGTTTCTACCGCTAGTATACTCATTTACCACTACATGAGGTGGTTTTAAAGATTCTTTCGAAATAGCATTAAGGACATTTAATACTTCTCGACCGCATATTGGTGGGTCATTCAACGTTTGTGTTGGTAGTGTAGAATAAAAAATTGGAAATCTTTTAAATTTCTTAATATAACGCATAAATTCTTTTGGCGGCGCTAATCCATATGAGTCAAAATAAATAATCCCACGTGGATCAATTGCGTAACAAACCCAATGTGTTCCAGGTCCATCGCTGTTATCTAAATTAATAATACCGGTTTCAACATCATTTGGTTGTGCCGGTAACTGATCTCTCATAAAAACCCCTCTGAAATTTTTTATTTTTAATTTTTTAGCGGTATCAATTAAATCAAAATTGGACATGGGAACCATCGGTTTGGAAATCGAAGATTTCGGAACTATATCGTTCCTGGAATTCGAAGACCCTTTCCGCTGTACCATGAACTCGGGGTTCCTGGTAGTCTTAGACCCTTTCCTTTTTTTTTATACCCTTTTCCAGTTGCCTTTTTCAATGCCAATCCTGCTGCGGTACCAATAGCTCCTAATGCTGCTGCCTTCGCTACCGCTGGGGCTGCTGCGGCAATCAACCCTGGAATCAACCCTAACAACGGGAATATACCACCAGTCTTTTCCATGTTTTTAATCGCGCTCGTAGAAAGAGTAACCTGAACTCCCTTTTTTTCTTTCAGCGCTTTATTAAAATGATTAGTTTGAGTTTTCGTCAGCGATAGTTTATTCCCTCCGCCATTCATTTGATTAGGTTTCAGCGTTATTGTGGTTCCACATTGCTTAGCTGATTTGGATTGTAATTTTTTTATTTGACCAGGTGTCAACGTAACATTGATATTACTATACGACATTATACAAAATAGATTGATTCTAAATCGCGAGTCATTTTTAAAGAATTTTGGATTAAGAAAATTTTACAGATTTTCCACTGGTGCATCTACTAGTCTCATTCGTCCACCAACACCTTCGAGTATCATTGATTTATCACTAAGAATAACAGCAACTGCTCTGTAATTAACAACATCACCAGCAACAGCACCAGGAGGAGGAGCAGCAGGGTGAACACCAGGATGTACACGAGCTCGGAAGTGTATATCAACTACGGACTGTTTCATCAAGTCAAGATGTTCTAGGGAAAAGTAATAAATCGGATACAGACCTTTAAAATCCAATTGTGATATTTGTAGACCAGTATCTACATTTTGATCACGTCCCATAAATGATAGCAATCGATGATAAACTCGTGCAATGTGGTTATTTTCATAGTTAAGTTGTATATCCTCTGCTGGTTCTTGTTGTCCGTTTATTTTCAGCGAGACTTCACTACACCCAAGTTGATCAAATATCATATGACTTCTTTCTTGATTGTTTAATCTCGTAATATCCTGTAGAGCAACAAATATATGCCGTGGAGCTGAAACACCCTGTCGTGCTGCCAAATGCCATGTAAATGTACCATCAATATTAGAATCCATGGTATCTGTGGACGTTGTCAACCAGCTTAATAATCTCTTCCCCCCTTGATCCATAAATGATAGCAACCGCGGTTCTACTGACAATGATGGAGTCAACACTGGCATCCATAGTGATAGTTTTGTTAAAATTACTTTACCATCGGCAACGCCAACAGCGCTCCAGATTGCATTATTATCATTACCCTTTCTCACTAGTGCTACAGTATGCTTTACTCCATAAATAACTTTTCTGACGTTTCTACAAAATCCAAATATATGATGGAGTGGAATAGCACATGAAAAATGTCGACGCACTCCTTGTAACGTTGCTAATCGTGTTGCAAATCCTAGATTGTAATTGGGATTAGCGTCTACAACTAAATCTTCAATCTGACCAGTTTCAGCAGCAGCAGCACCAACAGGAGCAACAACAAATTCGCCAGCACCAGCAGCTCCAGCAGCAACACGATTATATGGTCTTCTTCTTATATACTGAACGCCATTAGCATTATCAGTAATATCCTTCGTGAACATCATAGATGGACCCGCTGATCTAGTATAATCGTCAGAGTATCTTGCTAGCCCTAGTATTGTTGTTGCTACATCAACTTCACGTTCAATAGATTCGATTTCTTTTCCATCAATGAGATATCTTGCGCTTTCAAATAATGCCATAATACCATTATTAACAAAACCAACTTGTAAATTAGGCCCATATACTGTATTAAGTGGAATATTTTGTACGAGTTCACCTTCGACTTCAATAAAGGCTTCAGCGGGTAAAAAGTATTTACTAGTATCATGAACCTGAAGTTCAATTCTTCCACGAAGATCAGGTTGTACTGCGTGATAAGCAAAAAATTGATAATCGCGTACAGAAGTATCTTTAAGCACTGGGGCTTCCATGTCAAATGCAACATCAGGGTTTTGTTTGAACATTTTTATTATATATCCGATGGTCTAAATCAAAAATTCTGAAAGAATTCTGAAGGAATTTTGAATTGAAAACCCCAGGAATTCATTTAGAGAAAATCGATTTTTATGAAATTATGTCGACGGATTAGCCAAAAAACAATACAAAATCAATAAAAAAAACATCGAAAATTCGATGAAACAACATAATTTTAGCCTCACAGGATAAAAAATCTGATCAAAATCGATTTTCTCTAAATGAATTCCTTGGGTTTTCATCCTCGATTTTCATGAAATTTTGTCGATGAATTGCATAAAACACTAGAAAAATGAGTAAAAACACTAGAAAAATGAGTAAAAAAAGTAAAAAATCTAACAAAATTAGCAAATTATAAATATTTTATAATATAAAAATAATTATTTAGTTGGGTGTATTTTAATAATGATGATGAAAATATCTGATAATGAAGATAACGTAAGTAGAATCACAAATGATTCTGATACAAGTGATTCTGACACAAATATTTCTAATGCTAGCATTTCTACAATAACCATAACAACTGAGCATCCTATTCAAATAAATAGAATCACAAGTGATTCTGACACAAATATTTCTAATGCTAGCATTAGAAACACTAGTGTTTCTACAATAACTATCATAATTGGAAATCCTGTTCAAATAAATATTTCTAACGTTTCCGGCGAAATTTCTTAAAGCCACTTCCTGGAAGTCCACTTCCGGCTATCATATTTGCTGTTATATTATCCTGGGCGTTAGTCATTAACGACTGTAGTTTTTTATCCACGGCGTTATTTATTATTTTACTAACCTGTGTAGGCATTACTGCAGTAGATGGTAGTGAAGTCATTTTAGAAATGCTAGCATTAGAAACACTAGTGTTTCTGGGGTTTGATTGGAAATTCGAAGAATTTCGTCGTCGAACTAGCGCTGTTAGTTTATCCTTAGCAGTTGAAAACGCCTTCCCGGCAAGATCACCAATAGTATTAATACCCTTATCTCGGATAACATCAATTGCTTTCATTGATAATTGTTTTGCAAACGGAGCCACTTTTGGAGCCATTCTTGAAAATAATCCCATTATAGTATTACCGAGACCATCTCCATAGTATACTCGGTATTTTGGCAATCGTGAGTTTACCACGTAGACACTAGTTGGTTTATCATGGTTGTAGTGTATGATCATTCTCTATATACAGAATCACTTTTGATTCTACAAATGCTAGTGTTTCCAAATTGATATTTATCTAATCGCTATGATAACCGTAGAAATTTGAAGAATTTCCATCCGTAGGATTTTCAGCTAACTCTTCAATGAAATCTCTATATGTTGCAATATCCATGATACCACCTTGAAATAACCTCCTACAGATATCAGCTGCTTCATTGATTATTTCCAGTGAGTTATTCCCGGCTCGTTTTCCTCCTACAAGTACTTCTAATCGTGCTATATCACCGAGAATATTACCAGGGCAAGTTACATTAGAGTTTCCAACTAAACCACTGCCTGTTTTTTTAGTTGTACCAGTTGCGCCTTGAGAAGAGGGTTGTGTTATTTTAAAAAGTTTTGATTGTTCTGGTAATTTAAGAAATCCAGGGTCTGATTGCGTTGTTGTAGATGATTCAGCTTTTTTTACTGCTTCTATAAATTCTTGATACGTTTTATCAGATTTTCTTGCCTGAGATGAATTTGTAAATATACGATATAACCCATTTTGCCAATCTAGTTTACTGAGTTTTATATAATCATCGTGGATATAAATTTTTCGTTGATTAAAACTCCTAACAACGAAATCAGCTAATTCTTCCATAGAATTAAATTGTTTATTTTTTAATTCATCTAATTTATCCGGGAGGAATTTATCATTGAAGGCAACTCTTTCACTAGTAGTATCACCCTCTTCTTCTTCTTCAGGTTCTTCTTCTTGTTGTTCTTGAAATTCTTCAGGTTCAGGTGGTGGTGAGGAAATATCAACATCACCTAATCGTTCAATTTCTTCCTGAAGTTCTCGTTGTTGTTCTTCTTGTCGTCTTGCAGTAGTTATTATATCACCAGGAAGTGTTTTTAATGATTTTTTTGATTGCTTAGTTCGTTTTGCTATTTTCTCTAACACAGGGAGAAAGGACTCTTTTTGCGTGCTTTCTTGTTTAGAGATTGCTGTTTTCACACCCTCAGTTGCACTAACAATAGGTTTGAAGAGTTGTTCTGTATCCTCTGTAAAATCAGTCTGAAATAATTGCCGCTGTTGAAGTTTTTCACGTATGCGATCACGAAGGGGTAATATTTTCTTAAGAGCTTCAAGTCTTTCTTTAGTGTTCCGTGTAGTTAATGATTGTCCTATCATTATTAAAAGAGTATCACTAATTGTCAAATTAAAAAATCCAAAGGATTTTAGAAATGCAAATCATTTCGAAAGAAATCACTAACTAAAAAATGCAAATCATTTTAATACTTCCTTGTTGTTACACACATAATTTTACTTCCTCATACCGTACTGGTTATACAAACAAAGGAGGCTCTCTACGCGTGGGCTCATCACCTTCAGAGTTTTCCATTAATGTTTTTAATTGTCTCACTTTACAATTAATAAGTCTCTTTTGTTCATATTCTAATCCTAATTGCTTTCGTACACGTTCAACGATGCTACATAATGGTACGAAGACATTAACATCTTCAGTATTTACTAAGCTCTCACGTATAAGCTTTTGGATATTCTTAATTAAAAAATATTTTTTAGATAGGACATATTTTCCGGTCTGTTCTGCAAATTGTATATCCTCGAAATTGGTCATAATTTGATCACAATCCAAACCTGAACATAATTTTACATTTTCATCCTTCAACTTGTTGATTTCAATAATAATCAATTTGAGATTTTCAATATTCATATATATATAAAAATATATTTGTTTAAATAAAGTATTTCAAATACAAAGTATGAAAATTCTTTAGAATTAAAAATGCAAAGTATTTCAAAATGAATTCTGGATACACTAAGGTGTTGATCATCTTAGTATACCCAGAAGCTTAATGCGATTATAGGTGATTATGATTATATATAATGAATGACGACGGCACATTCACCGTTTTGAACCCCCTTGGTGTTTTATACATCAAGCAGCGCGCTCAACGGTTACAACCGACAAACATATAACAATAGATTATAGGTGAACAATGAATGAATTGATTTCAATGACAATGACGACGGTACAACAATAGATTATAGGTGAACAATGAATGAATTGATTTCAATGACAATGACGACGGTACAACAATAGATTATAGGTGAACAATGACAATGGTATATACAATGAATTGATTTCAATGACAATGACGACGGTACAACAATAGATTATAGGTGACACAATGAATGAATTGATTTCAATGACAATGGATGACGCGGGCTATTCTACATTCAAGTGTAAACAAAACCGCAAAATCGAAACTTTGGTTTTGAATGTCAATAATAACGTTCATACCACGTGTGACGGTGTGGTTTTGTTTACACTTGAATTTCGGCTAAATGCCCAATTATAATAAAGACGAATTTGTATATATACACTCATTACGACGAGGTGATATAAAATAGGTGTAGTGATTGTAATTATTTGTTTGTTTATTAGCGATCACTGACAACGTTGAAAACACGCATAATACTTGAAACAGACATTAAAAAAAATGTTTAAATACGACGTGTTTATAAAACAGTTCTGTTAATACTTGAAAAAAGACAAAATTGATTGTGTTTTGTTCGGATTTATTTAATTATAACAGCCAATGAAAAATCGAAGATTTTCCAACGCTAGTATTTCCGTGTTTAAGATCCGTAACTCTGTCATTGGTGGAAATCCTACGGATTTCACACGCGTTATACCTAACGGAGTTATCTCCCTACGTAAGAAAACTGAATTTTGTTTTTAAAACGCTTTGAAAAAGCGGTCTTATAAATTCCCTCTGCTACTTTTTGTACTGAGGAGGTGTGAATATCGAAATACCTACCAGCTTCTGACATTGATTGAAATACCATCTCCGTGTCAGTATTAAACGATCTTACAGGTCTAGCAATTTTCGGGTATTTCCCAGTTCTTCCTCGTTTTGTGTTTTCACATTGAGAAATAACTTGAAGGTTGTTCAATTTGTTATTCTTGGGATTAGAATCAATATGATCAATAACAAAACCATCCTTGATTAATCCATTATACACTTCATAAACGAAACGGTGATTGAGATACATTTTCCCTCCAGCTTTAAATATCAAATACCCCATACCATTATCCCGCCCAACAGATTTCCTATTTTTACTGTGTCTAACAACACCATCACTAGAAGCTTCGTAATTTTTAATAACAGGATGTCTTTGAAATTCTTGGCTCATTTATATATAATATATCTATTTGTCTAATTCATTAATTGGCTGAATTATAACATTAGCAAATCTTTTTATATAATCAGCCGTAGTTTTTATGATTTTGCTATTGACGTCGTCAGGATTTTTGATTCTTCGCTTGTCATAATAACGTTTTAACTCTCTATAACGCTTACCCCCGCAATTAATGCATAACTGCGACTTGCCTCTTACACCTACCCCACAATGCAAGCATGGTAGAGGTCCCTCCGAACCGTTTCTCACACTCTGCATATGATACCCACAGAATTCATTTCTACATGATTTGTTACACGGAGTCTTTGATCCAATCATAAGCCATTTGCAATGATTCATTATATAAAATTTTCTTATTTAAATACTTGTTTTAATTATAATATGAAGGAGTTCAAGAGATTATCGAAAATTAAGCCTTGGAAAAATGTTAGATTTAATCTCGATAGAATCTCTGATATACCTAAAAGTCTAGTAGATGATAAACCACTATTGAGTAAAATCAGCGACTGTTTTAATGAGTTTAAGCGTGATGGAGCATCTCATACGTGGTCGACATTTCGAATTATTGATGAAGATGTCAATGTACCTGTAATTGATGCTACTATGAATGATATAAGAGCAGCTGTGATACTTTCACACCTTGGTGAAATTGCAAAGCAATTTCTACGGAGGTATTTTTTTAGAATAAAATTCATTATCGAAGAGGAAGGTGAATGGATTATCAGAGATAAATTTGACCCAATCCTTAAGGATAAAAAAACTGATATTGTGAGTAGAGATTCCAAACCAGGAATTCTAACTGGAATTGACAAACCATACTATGAGAAATCTTACCCTGTAACAGCAGTTGTGTATGGGTTATATCCAATAAATAATAATCCAAGTATTGCAAAACTAGCTCCGATGTTTTCATCATCAGTGGCTTTGCCACTTAATTGTGTAGCAACACGGTTAATAGAACACTTTACAAATGCATCCCGGGGAAACAAATTAACTGATCTACGAAGAAAAAAAATAACCGAATGGGAACTAACAGTGAATCAACATGGAGCAATGATTTCCGATATAGCTAAATTAGAAGCATTATTAAAATTTCCAATATCGGTAGCGACAATAACCGGAGAAGTATTATACGAACCGAAATATCAATCGCGAGGAGCTCCAATTGAAATTATTGATCATAACAAACACGCGTGGACACCCGCGGTAAATATATTTCCACGAGAAAGAACTGTTCGATATATCCCTAAAGAATTTTCTAGGGATGGTTTCTATGAAGAGAAATTATTTGATGCTATTCACGCGTTAACCAAAGACGACCCTGTGTCAGTATGGTTACTCAGGAGTAATGAGGATCCGGAAATAGGATTTGATCAGTTTGTAAAACCAAATGGTGAATTATATCGAACTGAAGAATTAGATACTAGAATGAGAAAAATCGCTAATGAGTATTTAGAAGGAAACACTAGCATTTCTACAGAAAAACTACTTACGGATAGTTTTACTATTCCATCAGTGGTAGCTCACTTAGCACGAGAAAAGAATTCATGGCGTCCAACACGAAGTGATTTTCTGGATGATGTGAAGTTGAGTTGCGTCGAATTTGGTCATGGAGGATTGTGGAATACGAAATACTCACGTGATGGTATGATTTCAATTGATATATCCGCGTGTTATCCTGGAAGTTTTCTCGGGTATGGAGAATGCTCTGAATATTTTAAACGATTTGGACATCCCACACATGAAATGACTCGTGTTGCGATTAATGGTCCATTGCCTAATTTTGATTTAACCGGGTTCGCTCGTGTGATATCATTCGAATTAGCTACAGGGTTACATCCGTGTAGTTATCTTTGGCTTGGTAGACATATGTATGAAAAAGCGTGGATGTCAATTGTGCTATTGCGGTATATGATCGATTGTGGTATGCTAATATCGTTAATTGTCAGTGAAGCGATTATTTGTTATAACGCTCAGAAAGATGTTTGGTTACCAAAACCCGATCTCGAAAAAATAATTAACGAACAACGAAAACAATTGGGAGATTGTGAAACACTTATAGATTGGTCTAAGAAATTATTCGAAGGTAGTAATAGAGAGGCTAAAGATCTCGGACGAAAAATAATCGGTAAATTCACTCAAGGTGGAAGATTTGATAATGCAAAATACTCTTCGAGATTAATCATAGACGATGAAGAATACAATTTCATAATATCTGATTTAATAAAAAAAGGGAAATTTGTAACCCGTAAGAACGCTTTTCTATCAGGGGAATTAGATGAGGAAGCTTACAAATCTGCGAGCGGAACTAATAATGTTTGGGTAGATGATGTCCTTCGAAATGGTAAGAAACTAGGTACGGTTGTTACCTACTGTGATGGAAAAAGTTGTCAATACTCACATTTGAGAAGTTCTATGCTAGCCTATTCTTGTATTAATCTATTCTCGATGATAAATAGATTTCCTAATACCGCGGTTAGAGTAGCTACTGATTCGATGTATATCCATGAGAAATACAAATCAGATGTAGCTAAATTCACAGATCCTAAGGAAGCGTGGGGAAATTGGAGGTTTAAAAAAGAAACACTACATGAGTATTGTAAATCCGCAGACGTTGCTATGGATGATAAATACTTGAAAAGTAACCATAATATCTCAGAGATTCAATCAGAATTTTCTACTGCACCGCCCGTATCAGATCCGATTTGTAGATACAAGACAGTTTATTTAAACGGCTGTGGTGGATCAGGAAAGACAACTCGTGCAATCGAATTATTTCGTAATAGAAACACAAATGTTTCTAACATGATTGTGTTAACACCAACTCACAGACTCGCCAGAGAGATGATAGCGCGGGGAGTAAAAGCCTGTACTTATCACAGCTTCTTTCGATGGAAAGGCGATACATGGACTCCTGATCGAATGGGTGATAAATTTATTCCTGAAATAATAATCTGGGATGAAATATGCACGGTATCATTGACAGTATTACAGATATTTCTTGAATGGTTGTTATTGAAAAATACAAAAATCGTCATGTGCGGGGATCACGGCCAACCGCAGCCATTTGTTGGTGGATCTCCACATGAATGGTTAAAAGGATTTGTAGATTATTATGAAGAGATTAATACCGACCATAGATCACTTGATGAACAATTACGAGAATTCAAAGCGCTAATTAGATTACAACCGGATAAAATCCAATGTGAAATAGCGCGTGAAATAATTTCAGAAACTCTCATGAATGATTTTTGGGAAATGTGGAAGCCAAATGATTTAATAATCGCGAGTAGAAAAATAGTCAGAGACGCACTTCAGATGAAGTTGTTTGCGCTACATAAAGAAAAATTTGCAACACTTCCAGTACCACTCTGTTATAGACCTAAGGATACACGAAAGCAGAATATCGACGTTGACATTCCTGGACAACAACAAAAGCAGAATTTAGTATTAAATGATATTGTGTTGGTTGATATCAGCGTCGTTAAAGATGCATTAGGTGCTGATAAATCCCCATGGACGTTAGGTTATGCAGCAACAATACACTCTTCACAGGGATTGACTATATCCGATACAACTCTTTGGATAGTAGATAATCATATTGAGTGGTCAAATTTAGTTTATCTCGCAGTATCCAGAGTACGGCGAATAAACCAACTTCGAAGAATTGTTGTTGACGATGAAATCATTGGTAACGATATTATCACTGGTGATTTTATCACTGGTGATATAATCAGAAAAAAACTCTCTGGCTATAAACAACAGGATAAAAAAAATAAACGAGAATTTGACATTGATACTGAATTAATAATCACTTTGAAGCAACAACAAAATAATCACTGCGCGAGTTGCAATTGTATAATGCGTTGGCAGTATTCGGATAAAGATCCTCGCCAATTCACCGTAGACAGAAAAGATAACAATCTCGGTCATGTCAGAAACAATGTGATGTTGACCTGTCTTGAGTGTAATAGACGCCGGGGTGACAACACCCTTGGTGCTAATTAAGACCACGCGGTGGTAATTGAGTATCCTCGGGAATCACTTGTAATTGTTTGCGTGTAAATCCTCGCTGAGGAGCAGTTGAATCCAGTCTATAGATTGGAGGTCTACCCGTAGATCGTGTTATGCCGGATATTTTATGCGTAGTGACGCTCCAAATAGGATCAGTAGCTCTTTTTTTACCACCCTCAAGCTCTCCTGGTTCGTATAAGTACCTTACAATGACATTACTACCAAGAATTGGTTCTTTGAAATCTTTTTGTGAAATTCCTTGGATTTCCATTTTGATAGACGCCTTCTTAATAGCGTTGACAGGTTTCATATTAATTGTTCTAGTAATCTCATTATTGATTGCGGTAATCACAGCTGGTAATCTCTTGACCCATTCACGGGATCGTTTATCCTGGATGAATTCTTTTGCGTATTGATATCCGAATAACCGCTCAGCAAGGGTTTTATTAAACCGTTCAACAATTGCCTGATCGCGATGTAGCGCAGTGTGTCCTCGTCTGATGGCGACATTATGATGTTTCATCGTAGATGTAACAACACCTTGAAATTCCTTGCCAGGATCAACTTGTAACAGATTTGGCCAGCGCAGAGGACCTCGTCGATAAATTTTTTCAAATGCAGAAGCTACTTCAGTAGATGATTTTGTTTTTAATGGTTCTGCTTCTTTGTATCGACTTGCAATATCAACTAACGTTAACGCGTATTTGTAACCGTTGTCATGCGGCAGAAATAGTATATCAGCTTGATGAACTTCATTAGGTGTTGTAACATCAAAATGCGAATAGTTAATTTGTTTAGGCGCTGGTAGATAAATTTGCCATATTGCTTGTTTAGATAACCAGTTTGCCGCTGTAGTTTTTTTCACCTTTGATGCGCTAGCGAGTTTATTGATTGCTGCGTAACCTCTCCAGTATCCTCTCGGAGAATAATAAATAGATTCCATATTAAAATGCTAGCATTTTCAATTACCAGCACCTAACATCAATTTACCCTTCATAGCAGATTTTACCAACCAAGAAGCCAACTTTTCTTTGAAGGATTTATCAGGAATAGCATTTAACGCATGAATTAATTTTACATCTGCGAGATGTCTATGTTGAAGATTGCTGCTTTTATAAGCGACATCATGAGCATGACACGCCTTATCAATAGCGTTTATTGGATATTCGCCGGGTCGGGGCTGATTTTGATCATCAAGTCTGATATCTAATCGTGTTCCCGGTCCACAGTAGCTATATCCTGGAAGGTGCTTTTCTCCTGGATACTTTGCCCACGGTGTTCCAGGGAGTTTTGTCAATTTGGCTGCAATATCACCTCCTCGTTTTTTTTTAAAGGTTTCGTGGAAGTAAATCTAAATTTTTTCGTACTACATTGTACGCATTTACCAGAAAGCGCTGATCGATTATTTTTCGTTGTAATTGTCGTCAAGTCATTTGTGCCAGTACGTGTCCTACACTTCACACAATATAGATCCATAATTTATATATAACAGTTATGAATGTAATTGATTATTCAGCTACTCGACGACGGGAACCTATTAAACACCATGCAATGTTACCAAATTCTATTCGCGCGATTATCATCGGACCATCTGGAAGTGGTAAAACACAATTGCTACTTAATTTGATAACGAGATGGATGAAGTGGGATAAATTGTACATGATTGCTCCGAGTGTAGACGATCAACGATGTTATGAAGTATTAAAGGATTTTAACGAAGCCGCGCTAGAAATTAACGGTGATGGTGTTATTGAGTTTATAACCGATATCGAAGAGGCACCTAGTATTGATGATATTGATGGAAGTATTAACAATTTAGTCGTATATGATGATATCATGTTAGATAATCAAAAGAATCCTGCTAGAATATTTTCCCGGGGGCGTCACAAAAACACCGATGTGATATATATCACTCAACGTTACACTCAAATACCAAAAGTGATCAGAGATAACTGCAATATGCTATGTGTATTTAACGGAGTTGATACTCATACTCTTAGAAATATTTGGCAAACTTGGTGCGGTGGTGATATGGATCATAATCAATTTAAAAATTTCTTTAGCCGCGCTCAGTCAATCCCACACGGATTTGTGACGATAAATTTATCAGACCCTCGGACAAGATATCGTGTCGGACTTGATCAAATATTTAGTTAGTAAAAATCGAAGATTTTCATAGCAGCCGAGGAGGTGAACGTCAACTAAATGGCGTCTTTTTTTTTTTACCCGAAAACTCCACGAATTTTCCAAGCATCGTTAACTCAGAACTGAAAGTTCCAAGCAGCAAAGGGGATGGTGACAACAAAAATGGCGTCGTTTTTTTTTTTAATTTTATTTTGATGAATGGAGGCTTATATTAAGCATTTTCGAGAAAGCCTCAGTTTGCTAAATCGACGCCTGTAAAAGTTGGTCTGTTCACCCTCTCTGCTGCTACTCCAATAACGAAATTGATACCAAATCTATATAACAAACGCAATTACGTATGTCATATATCACTGTTGAAACAGGCCATTGAGGCAGGATTGATACTTAGAAATGTGCATAAAGTGCTACAATTTAATCACTCCACATGGATGAAATCTTATATTGATCTTAATACAGCCAGAAGAGCTGCTGCAAAGAATGATTTTGAGAGAGACTTTTTCAAACTAATGATTAATTCTGTATTCGGAAAGACCATGGAAAATATCAGAAAACGGGTTAATATCGAAATTGCAAACAACAAAGCACGACGGGACAAACTAGTACGTGGAAATCGCTTTGCTGGAATTAAAAAAATTACGAATCATCTATCGTTAATTACTTTAAAGCAATCTCGGTTACATCTTGATAAACCCGTCTACGTCGGAGCTGCAGTGCTAGAAATGTCGAAATATATGATGTATCAATTTCATTACGGTTTTGTTAAAAAGAAATGGCCTGATGCTAGATTGTTATTCACGGACACTGATTCATTGGTTTATGAAATCCCCAGCGATGATATTTATGAAGATATCTATGATCACCGTGAATTATTCGATTTATCCAACATAGACATTAATGGGATTCAAGGAAGATTTCATGATAACACTAATAAAAAAGTCATTGGGAAAATGAAGGATGAATTTGAATTTCTTCCCATCAAAGAATTCGTGGGACTTCGATCTAAAATGTATTCTGTGTTAACTGATTCTGATAGCGTTTCTGCCAATAAGGCAAAAGGGATCAATAAAAATTATGTGAAGAACAAATTGAAGTTCACTGATTATTTAACAGCACTGCTAAGACCACCAGGAGAACACTTACCGACAGTAACCACATATGGCTTTAGATCCTATTATCATACCGTTTTCACGGATAGAATAACTAAATCAGAATTATGTAATTCTGATGATAAGCGATATTGTCGTGATGGCATTAACACGTTTGCACACGGTCATTACTCCATTGGGAAATAAATTACTATCAATGGCAACAACAATTGTGTATACAATTTGTAATTGTAATGGTAACATCAGATGAAGTAATTGATGCGTTGCAATCACATCATTCAATTCACCCCTGCAACAACAGTAATCTAAAATGTTATCCTCATGATGTTAGAATTACGGAAAAAATAAAACACTGCAAGGTTGTCTACGGGATTGTAAAATCAGACAGAAATCAACAAGCTAGGCAACGGTTACAACTAAAAAATTTTATTAAAAGGTTTCAAAATGGACTCTCTGATGAAGAATTAAATGCAGAAATGGAACGATTGGGTCTTAATTAAGTTATTTTCCGTTTAATTTTCTACGGGTCTGTTCATGTAATTCTTCATATTTTTGTACTGCCCGGATTTTTTCACGATTAAATTTTTCATGATCTATTTCTTTTTTAGGTTCTATTTGTCGTTTTCCAAGGGATTCTTCGATTTCATCAAATAATTCACGGTTTTGTTCAGGAATATGCATCTTCCATGAATCATCATCGTGTTGTTCAACTTCATCACGGAGTTTTCGTTTTCGCTTAATGGCTCTGCCATCACTGTCATTGTTAGTGACTTTGTCATCTCTGCCATTAATGGCTCTGCCATCAGTGACTTTTTCCACAGGAATCTTTGAATACACTTCATTAATTTCCACAGCAATAGAATTGTATTCAGACAATAATGAATTGTATTTGTTAGTCAGCGATGAGTATTCTTCAGTGAGAGATTTTGAATTACATCGCACATCATTGAGTTCAGTCTTTAACCGGTCACGGTCCTGAACTACATCGTTACGGCGTTGTAGTGATAGATCTAACTGATATTGTAGGTCATTGTCTGTTATTTTCTGATTCTGAAGAGTTAACAGTTTTCCCCACAATGATTTGTTTTCATTGGTCAGATTGGATACTTGCTGTTGTAATCGACGAATTGTTTCCTTATCGATTATGTTATCGGTGACAGTATCAGCATGATTTGTTTTACCATCTAACAACTGTGATATTTCATGTTCAACTTCAGTATCAATAATTCTTTCAACAGGGATGCTATTTTCAACTTCATCAGATTTCCATATTTTGTAGATGCGTTGATAACTGATTTTATACTTATCAGCGATTTCTGATAACGGTACAATATTTTTTTGAGGCTTTTATAGCAGTAATATCATCATGTGATAATAATCTGCGATGGGGCATTATATATATATTTTAATAATAATAAAAACAATAACAACACCAATGGTACTATCACCACACACTGAATTAATCAAAATAGAATGAAGGAAGTGTCAGTATTATTTATTTTATATACAATTATGACACTTCCTTCATCACTGATAGAAGCTGTCTCACAATGAAATAACACTTCCACGGTGATGTTAAAATTCCATTGATGTAAAAAAGAATGAAGGGAGTGTCAGGTGACTTCCTTCATCACTGATAACGCTGTTAAAATACTTCCATGACTGTCTCACCATCGGCACTTTTCCCCTTCCGCATCAATGATAACGCTGTTAAAACACTTCCACGTTGGTGTTAAATCCTAACAGCTCTGAAAGTTCTTTTCAGAACTTTTCCCCATGCTAAATCGACTACTTGACCGTAAAATCTCTTTGACATTTTCAACTGAAACCCACCAAAATAGCACAAAAAACCATCAAAATAGCACAAAAACCACCAAAAAGACTCAAAATCAGTGAAAATATTTCATACTGAATAAAAAATATTTCCTGACTCAATTGCAACAATCAATGATTATATCACAATCATTCATCTTATAAGCCCCAGATGGTGAATTAACCACTGTAACACAATAACATCTCAAGTGTTAAATATAACAGCATTGAGATTTTTCTAAAATAATTATTTTTTCTGCATAAAAAATATATCACCACTTTTTTGTTGTTGTTGTTATTGCTGTTACTCAACTGTTATTATTTACTAAAGCAATTTTAGCAATTTTTCCAGGTAGACATATTTTAACTGTCTTTTTTTCTCTAAAAAGTCTTTACCCGTATTTACCCTGATTACTTGGCGCAGAAAAACATTCTTCTTTAGTCATCTGTAAAGATCTATTCAATCCCCATGCCTTCTCTACACTCCTTAGAGCTTCTATTAGACTGTTGCTCACCGATAGCAATTATTACGATGACTGTTTACATGTGGTTGCTTAATTGTTAGCAACCTTTCCCACATGATATTCTACCACATCAATCGTTTCATAAGACTCATTCGTCTGAGTGCCTTAATTCCTGTGGTCATATTTTTAACAACTTTCATCTCCTTTATTTGTGTAATATCTGTGGGAAAGGTGCCTCTTCAGGTTATGGTTCAATTGGTATAAATGGAATATGCTTTGTAATTGGTTCAGACATATTACATGATCTTTGCAGAAACCAGACGCAGTCTATTTCCGACTCAAGCACGATGGTAGTATTAACAGTACTTCCCTGTTTCGCAGTTTTGTCACGTGACCACAACTAATCGTTTGATTTTTAGGCGCTAATATATGATAATACTGCTGGCACAACTGTTGATTATTCCATGACTTAGAAAGTTTCATATGTCATTTTGTTTTCCTTAACATTTACTTGGTTTTTTTATCAGCCTCCTACGATTACTTCTAATTTGTAATATCGAAAAATGTTTAGAAATCAAACTTCTGATACGACTGAACTGAATTTCTGACCAATTCCTATATGCAGGTTTTGTAAAGAAAAATGTCACATGACTTCTTATTGCTACAATTTTAATTATAGGCAAGATAGTAACGACATATTTCAAAATATTGTTATTCTAAAGAGGTCAAGTTCAGTTCTTCCAATGTTTGTTGTTATTTTAGGGTTCCACGCCATTTCTCAGCACACGATAGGCTATACATGGCGGCCAGTATTATTGGTGAAGGAGGAACCCGGAAAACCCATGGAAACAAAAACCGACCCACGAGAAGCTAATGGCAAGCTTTATCATATACTCACTTTGGCTGAATCTGAGACTGGAGGCCACTTAGGCAGAGGTGAGATGGCAGTGATCCGTAACGGAGAGCGCTTTAGACACTAGGCAATTTGGTACCCCGGTCTTCTAATGATAGCAGCACATTGGTTGGATTTAACAAGAAAACAAGTCTGATTCTATGATGGAAATTATGAACCGTTTATGTCAATAAGTTTTATCTCACGTATTTCTGATATAGACAAGACTAATCCAAATAACAAGCCCGTGTGCAAAAGGAGGGTTGGTCGTGGGGCTAGCATCCAGACACTGTAAAACCAAACTTTGCTACAAAAACGCTGACTAAAGAAACAACATACTGGTCTAATGCAGACCACACTTATATCAAATAGGAGTATTAACATTGGAACATGGAACGAGAGGACAATGTATGCGGCAGAAAAACAGCACAGGTATCAGCAGATATGAGAAACTACAACATATCCCTACTGGGCATGAGCGAGACATGATGAATTCAACCAACATTACTAGACAGGCATTGAGGTGGAACCTCAAGGGAAAAGGAGAATGGGACGACCATGAATCACCTGGCGACGCGACCTTGAGCAGGACATCACTAGGACGGGTCACACCTGGAGTCATATTGAGAAGATGTCACAGGACAGAAGCCCCTGGCGATCTTTTGCGGGCAGCCTAAATCCTGGCAAGGGTGATGGTGAATATCAACTAATCCAAATAACATATTATGAGACAGAGCTTTATAATAAAAAAATACTATCTCTTCTATAGATAGCACAACATCAGCTGTGTTAATATGGCATCATACGTAGTCTCATTAGCCATTTCCCAGTGCAAAATACAGCCTGGTGACTGAGATCTCATTCTCAAGATCATACTACAATATCCTCTTTGAGGATATAATCTTGGTACAATTGCAATGAAAGTTAATGACTTATGTCGCATGATTAAAACTCTCAGGAATGGGGAAGCAATTCAATGCGTTTGTTATTGGTTTTGTTGTTGTCTTCTTAACACCATGTTTAGTAACTTATAAGCTATACAAAACATGTGGGTACAGCAGAAGGAGGATGAACCTGGAAAAAGCAGAGGAAGACCAATCGACCCACTGGAAAACTTTCTCACATGCCCACATTGACCAAACCTGAGAATGGAACCCAAGCAGATAAGTGGTCAGGTGGCAATGGTCGTTAAATGCAACCACTTTAGACAACCAGGCCCAACATAACTTTGGCATATGAACATGTCATATGAATATTTCAGACAGATATCAAAGTCAAATCATTTAAACAGTTCTGCTATACCTGTACAAAACATTATGAATGTAAATGGTAGCATGCAAATTAACTTGGTTTGGTTTAATCAACCTTGTTTAAAGGTTAAACAATATGGACCAGAAACATTCAGATATACAAGCACAAGAAATGAGTAACATAAAATAACCATTATGTGAGATTGAGGACTTAGATTCTGATGTTCCAATAAAACAAATTAAATCTAACATGGTCATGATATTCTACAGCTGAAATAGAGCATCCTTGCAGGACGAATCCTTTCATGCAGTCCTAAAAAGGTTTAAGAAAGAAATTCAATATTTACTGGATATTTTTTTTTACTGAACCAACCAAATGAACTCGTGTTAACTGTTTATTTTGTACTCCAAACCAGTTAATTCTTTTCCAATGCAATCTGAAAGTAGAAACGTCAACAGTATAAACAAATTAAATGTATTTCCAATCCAAACAGTTCATGATTGCTTTGGTCAAAAACTATGTTCATAAATGAAACAAAACCAAAAGGTTTCAGAATTCTTAATGAATAATATAATTATCAAAGTTTAAATGATTATGTGAGTAGCTTATGGTATAGTGAAACCTGTCTCGAGAGACCACTGCCATGAGAGACCACCTGTCTTAATAGACCAGGTTCTCCATGTACAGATTTATTAACTATATACTGTTATGACCTGTTATGAGAGACCACCTGTCATGAAAGACCATTATGTTTTGGCAGAAGGGGTGGTCTTTTCTTGCCATTTTGAGAGCATAACAATTCTTGACAGACCAGTACAATTCCAGGTCTGAAATTTATATGGAACCTTTTAATTCTTTTGAACTTTAAGATAAATCCTCAGAATGTGTTTGGTTTCACTTGATAATACAGTGGAACCTGTCTTGAAAGACCACAATATTTATTTTCAAAAAGGACTCTGGCAAATTGTAGTCACAAAAAGGAGCAAAAGATATTTGGCGTTTGCAAGTCCAGATGGAATTAATCAATATAAAGTGATGATGTTTGGTAAGAAAAATCCTCAGTCACTATTCCAGCGATTAATGAACATAATCTGGTCTAGATACATGTGATACATAAATAGATGATATCAACATCCAAACAGAATGCTGGAAAGATCACTTGGAAACCATTCAAAAATTCTTTGATTGACTCAGTCATATAAATTTGACAGTAAATTTCGATAAGAATGAGTGTTTCCTGCTTCGTATTCTTTTAGGATATCCTGTCGGACAAGTATCCAGTGAAACCAATTGATGTTAAGGTCAAGGCTGTATATGAATACCCAGTGCATGCTAGTAAAATGCAGCTGATGTGATTTTGGTATGGCTGGATATTTTCAGGAGTTTTCTTCAAATTTTCAACAATTCTCTGATTATTTTATTCATAGGTCAAAGTCCTATAACTTTCATTAAACAAAATGAAAAACATCAGTAATTAATTGTGTAAGACTTTGATATTTGTTGCAGGAATACAACATTGACATTAGGTACATTTATGATCGTACCTGCACTTTCACGTAAACTGAACTAATATTTTGTTTTGTGTCATTTCATAAATAAATTCTATCAAAATACTTTACACTTCAAGGATTTTCTCTACTATGTATCCTCATTGACATCTAATACTTTAGACTTAAACGGTTATTCAAATTTCCATTGTGAATAAACCTTTAATCACATACTGTACACTTAAATGTTTTTTTTTTAATGTTTCCTCTCCTGTATGTATCCTCATGTGAACCATTATAGTTTCACTTGCATGAAACATTTTATTATATAATTTACATTTAAATTGCTTTTATCAAGTATGTATGTTCATGTGTTTCATTAAATTTCCATTCTAAGCAAACATATTTTTACATACTTCACATTAAAATGGGTTTTCTCCAGTATGTATTCTCATGTGAATTATTAGATGTCCTCTTGCAGTAAATGTTTCACATTTAAATGGACTTTTTCCAGTATGTGTCTGCATGAAATTGGAAAACATAAAAGAAGCTGAAAACATAAGATACAAAACATGATTAGGTCGCTAAGTTTGTCCCTGCAGTCGAAACAGGTGAGTCTTAAGAGCACTCTTAAAAAGGACCACTGTGTCTCTGTGTCTAATTTTAATGGGCAATTCGCTCCACGTCGCCGGGCCCTGGTGTGCAAACGAACGTTGTCCATATGGCTTTGGTTTCACCTTGGGAACAATGAGTATACGATTATCAGAAGAAGAGCGTAAGGATCTAGGTGGTGTATGCACATGGGTGAGGCTGGATAGGTATCAACGGTATCAACAGTAACCACAAAACCTGAATTCAGTATTGAATTCCCAACTCTAATTCCAGCAAAGGAAATCGCGATAACTCACGAGTATATTATAGGTGGGCCAATATTAGATCAGATTCATTCGCTGGTAAAACCCCCAATAACACATTTGTGTTCGCGTATAGGGATTCCCCCCGATGGTACTCCCGATTGGTAAACAATACTTCTTCCCTAGGGAGCTTACGACATCGACGATATCAACAAGGAAATTCAACGCAGGATAAAATTTATCACTGGAAGGGAATCCGACATCGAGATAACCGTTCATGAACCATCGTTGTCAACCGCGGTTGAGATAAATTCTCACAGGTGCCGTGTAAATATACGTAACTCGTCAATTACAACTATATTAGGATGGCCTGAAAATCCACCACCGGAAAATCTTCCTACACGGAAATCTAGCAAAGACAATTATATCGCAAGTAATCAACTATATCTTGAAATTAACCAGTGATATAAAAGTTTTATTTCCTAGTGGCCGCGTGGTCTTAAGCGCTTTCCGTTACGGATTGCTGCCATCTCACCAGTCTGCGTGGGTTCGAGTCTAAGAATCGGCTAATGTAATTATGTGAGTAACCTTGCAAGTAGCTTCTTGTGGGTTGGTGGTTTTTTTCCGGGGGTTTTCACGGGTTCTTCCTCCACCAATAATACTGGCCGCCATATATAGCCTATAGTGTCCTTAAAAATTGGTGTTAAACCTTACAATAAGAACAACAGCAGCAACACGGCTTTGGTTACCTCACCGAAATAATGTTATTTACTATGTGTAAACGATGATCTTAAGAAAACATTACACAAGGGTTAATTTTGTAATCATTCCAGAGTTACAGAAGAACATGAACAGATGGAGCGCAAGTATATATATATATATATTTATATATGGACACTCAACAGAATCATACAGAGTTGTTGGGGTCCAGACGTACTATACTGCGCTAAAAGAGGACAATTTATATAACAAAAGAGCTACGTGGTTAGGGGAAGGGGGCTTAAACAGTCGACTTGCTGTAATTGAATACAGTGGTGTAACAAGATAACCGGGACGGACCACTTCGGATTAACAACAAAACACGCTTTGATGATACAGATATAAAAATTATGATTTAATGTGGCGATATATGTATATAAACAAAACAATGAAATGCGTGCGTATTTTAATCCAAATATTGGATTTAATTATACACAATTACGCACAGACTAGAAGATGCAAACGAATCATATAATGATATAAATAAATGATGCAATGATACAAAAAAATGATACGAATCAATGATACAATGATACAAAAACTGATACAAAACCCCAGCGAAAAAATTATACAAAAAAAGACATGAATACAGTTTACTCACGTAGTAAACAATGCAGGATTACTCATAGTAAAAATGTATACGCTCAAGTAGCGGAACTATATTTGAAAAATAATAACACGACAGATAACTTATCTTTCCAGTCCCAAACCATATACTGGGTTCCGCAAACCCACATTAGCCCACGGCTAACAATTTACGAATAAATATATATAATCAACTATTAGTATACAGCTCCACAGCTGGTACAATAGAACATCACAATTTCTACAGACTCCGGACCCTCGGAATACTGCGAAACATTAGACCCTCCAGACACTCTGGTCATTTAGACAGCTCCACAGCTGAGTCACCCTTGTCACCCTTGACATTAGACACTCCGGACGCTAGACATTAGACACTCCGGCACATTAAACAGCTCTGGACACACCAGTGCATTTAATCACAGCTCCCGACGTTTGACAGCTCCGGGCACCCCGGACGTTTAACACCCTCGTACAAATAGCTGAAAAGATACCCGACACCGTGTACTAACCTTGATACAGACATAACGTAATGACGTTATACACGGTAAATTATCAAGACTATTATTATCATGACAAAATGACAGGTTCTACACCTTCCCTGTTTGATAATGCTGAATAGTAAACAATTATATTTTAACAAAATATAGCTTTACTTTACCAATTTAAATGCCTCGCGAACAAGAGTAGAAAATGCACGCATTATGCTGTGTAAAACTATATAACAAACATGCAAAGGTAAATACAGTGATACAAAAAGCTATCACTCAGTATCAAAAATGTACTTACCCCTACAGCTAAAGTTGTGCAATCCTCCCTCTCTCGGATCTATAACCCTATAGCTACAGTCCTTGAAACCAGCCGCTTGTTGACAAAACCCGTAGTAATGTAAAGACCCTCTACATATAGCAAAGTATTTATACGGATTCGTGCTCCGTATCAAGAACACTTTGCACGAGCGGCATAGAGCGAATTGTACTCACGATTCCGAAGTACAACTGCCCATATATATATATATAAATAAAAAAAAAACACCCTCGGGTATCGTTGCACACGATAAACAAAACCCGAGTACATGTCTTTCCTAAATAAAAACTACAACATTCCGTGACAAGTGGCATATTTCCTGATAATGCATCCCCCACCCACCCGTTGGAAATTAAAAGATCTATTTACACACACCTGACTTTGTAATGACAAAAATAACGTAATGTTACAGACAGACAAACCACAAATGATCTATGCAAAATTAAAGAAGAAATATGACGAAGTGACGCGAGCGACTGGAATGCAGCAAATTCGTGACAAAAAGAAGTATGAAAAACCGAAGGGACATACCACCGGACATAGAACAAAACTCTCGCGGATCATATTCAGGAACATAAAATATGGTTACACGAAGCCATCCTTTCGTAAGAGCTCTAATACGGACTAATGTAGAAACTCAATGCATTTTAATTTATGATGATTAACAGTTTCTGACATAAAGAATATGTGCTGCACTGGACGGATTATTTTAGGAGTAGATAAAACGTTTAATCTGTATGACATGCACGTGACTGAGATTTCTTAGAAACAAATATCTGTAATTAGACAGCGTATAGGACATTCACCAATTATTCCAACATTTTAAAAGCTCAGTATAATTTATCACTTATTGAAACTTACTATAATTGACCAATATATTATATGTAACCTCGAAAATAGGTATCAGTTATGTAAATCAAATACTTAACACTACTAAAATTTAAAGTGTAATTTCTTCATACGATATCGCGGGTTCTACGGTATCGCCGTATTCATCTTTTTTGTATTTGTCCTGGATGGGGACACATATCATGTAGTTAACTTTTTAAAAAATAAACGGCATAAGTTACAATGAAATGTTATGAATAGTACATGTAAAATTGATTTTATGGATAAACAGATTAAATGTGAGCACAGGGGTATCGCCTTGTTTTGAAATAGTGAAATTCATCTATTTTTAACATAGAATAACACAGAATACTCACCAGCAGTTCTGACATTTTAAATATTTAAAATTAGTAATGCTAAATTACTAGTTTCTGGCCATCCAGTGTACATATGATATACATATGATATACATAGAATAGATGACAATATTTCAATAAATTTAAATATTAATTTTTTAAAACTTCTTCAGGTGATATAATAGATTGCAAAGCATTTATAAGTACATAAAATAATCATTTAAGATATATCATAAGGTCAAAATCCTAATAAATTGTGTTTCATATTGTAGTATTTCCTCAGAGCCAAGAACTGTGCTTCAGTGTAGAAAACAGTATAACAACATAAAGCAAAGAGGTAATAAAACATAAATAATTAAGAATAAAACCAATATTATATAATGCATTTATTGAACCAGAATTTGTTTTTTAATAATTCAGCCAGAAATATAATATTGTGTTATCATCAATTAATACAAAACAAGACCTGCCAAAAAACATATAAATAAATTGCCAATATACTAAACCTACAGGATAAACTGTACATGTTTTCATTCACTATTTCCAATCATGAAATATAGTTTTATTGTTTTATTTTTATTATTTTCTGTAGTTTATAATAATATATTCATTATATAATTTTTAGCCAGAGAAAAGTTACATGAAATTAAAACGCCGCAAACTGGAAGAGGGCCAAAACCCAGTGAACCACCGCTAAGTCAGCAGATTCTTTTGAAACAACTTGGTGGAAGGCCACAAATGTGTAGTCTGTATGCATGTCTTGATACTGAAGGTAAATTATATGTTCTGTGCATATACATATAAATAATAATTGTATCATAAATTACTATAAGATATTACATTTTTCAATTATATTGTTATACTTATTTCACTGATATATATAGTTTTAAAAAAATTAATTAATTGACATTCAATGATAACGTCAATAATAGTTGCTACTTACTACATGTGTTAATACCACTATTAACAAGTGTTGAGAATTCATAGTCGTTTATCTATCTTTTTCGCTAGTGGAAAATCTAGATGAGGAGGTGGAGAAAATTAAATTTCTGGAATGCAGGGAACATATGAACCATTGCCTGGACCAATCAATCAGTCATTATCTACAAGTAAAAGTTACAAATGTTATGGTTACAAATATTTAAACAATGATTTAAAACTCAAAAATGTTACTATACTACCGATAATATAAGCAAATGAATGAGATTTCAATAACGCATATGCAACAATGCATCATAGCATGTAACTAATATGAAAATGATACATAACAACATTGGATCATTAATTGTAATGTAATTGTAACATCACACACTACGGGGCATTTCAGGTTAAATTTATTTGACAATGTTTGTCTTAGGAGGGGTATTTAGTGTGAGATTACACAATTATAAAACACCATTACTATTGGCCATTGAATAGATGTCTATAACTATCTTGATTTCCAGTCTTTTTTTAACTTCATATTTCAACTACCTAATTTGATCAAGCGGAAGTTGGTAAATATTCTGCCAAAATTGTGTTATGGTGTATATTGAACCAATATACACACACAAAATAATATATATTTATTTTGTACCTATTCATATGTATTCATTTATTCACATCAACATTATTTTCTTTCCAGATTCAATGTCCAACATACAAATACCATCCAACACCTCTAGTAAATATTTAATACGTAAAAGTAACAAAAGAATGAAAACAACTTATACATATGCTAATGCTGAAGAGGAGAATTTAAAACTGGAGAACAAAATAATTGAATTGGAGACTATCAAACTGGGAAAAGAGATTGTAAAACTTGATTTGGAAATTAATAAATTACAGAAGGAGAATAAAATGATTAAAATATTGAATGAAAATTTAAGCATTAAAAAAGAAATTCTTCTGTTAAAAAAGGAAACTCACCTTCAACAAGCAACTCAGATGTGTTTCATTGAACAATAAATAATCTAATCAAGTTTTCCATGACATTTTGTAGGTGCATAAGACTTTATAATTTAGACCCAATTCTTTTTTGGTGCCAAAAGCGAATCTTCATTTTTACTAAAAAATATTATAAATTTCTTAAAGGTTTATACTTAATCAAAATTATTAATGAAATTTCCAAAAACATAGCATCACTGAATTTGCTTTGAATGTGAAGGAATATAAGATTTATCTGTTTTTCTGTATCATTATTCCATGTACTTTTAACTTATCACCATCAATCTACACAGCAGAAACTATATGCTCTAATTTGTGGCCAAAACTAAAAGTTAAAATTAATTTCTATATATAGTTTATTTTGCTATTATTGAAAGTCATTTGCTCAAAGGTAGATGGTATACTGATCAATTAAGTCAAATAGATCTAGTGAAGAAATTGTCACGATAGTTGAATCAAAGTACTGAGATACTTCCATAGAAGTTTAAAAAAATATTTCATGAAAAATATGTCCTGCATATATAATCACGCACATCATTTCCATCGCCTGGTTCATAAAAATTTAAATTTTCATCATTAACCGCAATTAATTCATCAACTGAAATGATGTCCCCTTTGTATATGCCTATGTTATGAAGGACAACACAAGACAATGTGTAGTGTATAAGCTGGCTTTGTCAGGAGAAACTCTCATTCCAGTACGCAAACATGGGAAGCGTCTTTTTAGAATACCAAATGTTTGCTCTATAATAACTCTGGTTTTGCAAAAAGTGTCATTGCACTTCTTCTGTTCAGTTGTGTTAGCTGCATTGTATGGTGTTAAAAGGAATTTCCGACAAGGATAGCCAGTCTCCCAGTAGAAATCCATCATGTTCCCCTGAAAACATTTGTAATTATATATTAAAAATAATGTATTGGTTACTTAAATTAGGATTAATGAAATTAAATTAATCAGCCAAAACATATTTGATAAATTAATGTAATCTTTAATTACATTTTCTCAATAAGATTACATATTATACAACCACCATACCTATGACCAATGATTCATATAATCCAAAATGATCTAGATATATTTTGTGTCCATGAGTTACATATCAAAATATTAGGTTAGATTCAACACGACATAACCAAATATTACTTTTGTTTGATGAACTGTGCTTTAGAAGTTATACCTACAGCCTAACCATCAGTAAGATATGGCATGAAAGTAATTTAAATTAAAATAATATTATGAAATTATTTGGGTGCATTTATATATGTGTATATAGATATATATATATATATATATATATATATATATATATATATATATATATATATAATCCATTTCCCATTCATTATTTACCATTTTCAAATGCAGTACATAGTTGACTTTCACGGAACATCCTGGAGTCATGAAAAGAGCCTGGCCACTTTGTTACACAGTTTGTTATTCGGAATCTATAGTCACAGGTTCCACAAGGTTAAACAAAAAAAAAAATAATTTAAAAAACTTAAGTTGATTAATTAATCTAACAGAGCCAGTTTTGCCCTTGATTTGAATCACTTATCAAAATATAAATAATTATAATTTAATATATATCTTTAAGAAAATTTGTTAATTATTGTTTTTAAATTTATTTAATTGGTAATTATAACACATCTGAATATTTTAAAAGACGCAAACTTTATTACAGTATATATATATTATCTTTCCATGCTTTATGTGTATTTCTAAATGACCCCTATTAGTTCAATAAAGTAACAATTGCAGTTTCAATTATAATGTTTGTATATTATGGTGCAAAGTGTCACGCACAATATATTTTCATCCTGTATTATATACCTGTACATTAAGTGAATGAAATCCATTTCTGTTAACATAATCCTGTTCATTAGAAATAGGAGCCTGAATCCTGATAAACGTGCCATCTATTGCCCCTATAACATTTGGAAATCATGTAATTAAAATAAATAATTTATTTGTGATTTATCTGATTTGAGGTATATCAAGTATCTACCATATTCTCTTCACTGGTGCTGTAGTTAATCAAAATCTAAAAATTATATTTTTCAGCAAATGTAATTGTGTTATGTTTCTACATTAATGAATGCCTTACATTATATTACTCAATTTGAAGCAAACGATAATAATTATTTATCTTTAATTTGTATGTGTTATTTGCCCCAAATGTCTGCAAGGAATAATATGTGGTGTGTTAAAGCAACCTAATGTTTATATATACAAAACGGTAGATTAGTAATAGACATATGTTGGCATATATCTTTTGAAAACTGAATAAGATTATCTGTATCTTCTAAATTAAAAAGTATGAAACTCAGTAAGGTTGTGTTTTGATTTAGTAAATGCAAAGCCATTTTTCCTTTCTATGATGGTCATTGATATGACTGATTTTGAATATAACCGGAGTTTCTTCATGAATGTGATCGCAATATTTGCATGCACGAATATTAGACCATCTAGCTGGTCTCTAAGCATAAATTAAAACACGTTTACTAAATCTTTTGTTCAGTTTGTTGTTGAAATATTAAAAGTATACATACTGCAGGCTTCGTAATACAAATTAGGAAAAAAATATTATGGCAAGTTTACTTCCGTGCAAACTCTACCGCAGTGCTGTCTAACCTTTTTTAACTCCATTGGCTACTGGATTGTTTATTTCTTGAAGCCGATGGCTACAGCAGCAAACTGAAAAGCAAGGGCTATACAGCTGTTAGAACTCTGGCGTGCCATTTAAAATCAGCCTGAGGTCCGCTTGTTTGACCGCACTCTTCTATCCGACAGCAGCTGTTTTTATCAGGGGTTATGGCAGTATGACGTGCAAGAAGTGGACGCTGCTAATAATGAACACAAATATTTTTTAATAAAATAAAATACGTTGGGTAAAATAAAATAAATGGAAAATATCTTATCTGAAATTCTGTAAAATCCCTACTTGACAGCTGATGTTGCCTCTTCTCTGGGAAATTGTATGGACATCTTCGCCTGTCTCACTGAGGCTCTCGCCACTTCAGATATGCATCTGCTTACAGTGGTTACACTCACACCCAAGGACTCTCCGATGAGTCTGAAGTGAGCGCCAGTAGCGAAAATGCGTAAGGCCACAAGCACCTTGTGGAGGGGCGTTAACGCCATGCTCCGCTTCGTAAAAGCCGAATCAAGTTTTTCAGTAACAGTATTTGCGATGAATAAAATGGTAAGTCTGTTAAATCTATAGCGAGCGAACAAAATGTCATCAAGGTCCATTGGGTTACCTCTGTCCCTTATAATTTTTTATAATCGAATCCTTTGATGACGTCGACGATAACGTCGTTCAAGCGCCATATTTGAGCGACTCCCCTTGAGAGAGCATAACCTTAACCTCAGATAATTGAGGACAGTTCTCAAATTTGAGTTAAGATTTTTCTCATTTGTTCTTTGTGAAACCGGATTTAAGAAAAATCTCAAATTTTGAGGAAAATATCAAAATCTGAGTTGAAACTCATACTTAAGGTGTTTAGTGAGACTGGGGCCTGGTCCGGTGTTCATCAACACAGTGCCTCGAGGACCATATTAGGTCAAGAGAAGGATGATGATGATGATGATGATGATGATGATGATGATGATGATGATGCTAAGTATAGACCATTCTTAGAATATAGTCATGCATTCATGCGACCCTGGGTCAACGCATCCAAATCGAGGCTAAGATAGGCACCAGTTTCGTTTTTACCTCGCAACCATCTATGGCTTCTACAGTTGATAGTGACAGTTATCGTTGTGTTCCAATGTGCCTTGGGAATGCTAGAATTCACATAAATTTAAGCGTCCACCATATTCATACAGTGAAAAAGATGGATCTTCGTAGAATAAAAAATGGATTGTTGCAATACGTTTTGATGAGGGGCCGAATTTTAAGGTAAGAAACCGAATGATTGTTGGTTTGTTTGTACTTACTTGCAACTGACTGATGTAAGAAAGAAATCCAAACGCAAAAAAGATTTTGTCGATTGTATGTATGTGTGTTTTATAATGATAGGTTTCTAAAAATGGTACCCCATGTTATATAAGAAATTATGAATTTCCGTGTGTGTAGTAAGTACAGAACAAGTGAATTTTAATAGCTCGTTAAACAAAATAAATAAGGAAATGAAAGCAAACTGCAAGATTTGAATAAAACAAATAAACATGGAGAAATTTGGATTGACAGATTTACAGATGACGATGTTTTTCCACATGAGGTTTTTGTAACCTTCTTCACCAGCATTAAACCTACTGCCATTAGAATGTAGAGCTTATAGTACAGAACCAGAAATAATATTAACATCAGAGGACGGCAATATGCAATGAACACAGTGGATGGACTTTTCATGTTTTTGTATAGATGTGGATTTCCGATTCAAGATATATCTGTTGAATTTAATAATCACAAGTATGCTGTAAGTCGGAAAATAATCATGTGGACAAATTATTTGAATTTCTTACTGGGGAGTATAAATATTTGACCAAATCATGAACAGGTTCAAGCAAAGTTGCCTATCGAGTTTCAACTGTCCTACTCAGGAACCAGGATTATTATTGACTGCACATAAATATGTACAGAAAGACTCATCTTTAGTGCTTACATTAAAGACTTTTTCAAACTACAGAACTCACAACACCTGGAAAGGTTTTGGTTTGCATACCCGCACATGGTGCAACCCCACTCGTGTCTTCCTTGTACTCGAGATGCATGAGTGATGTTGAGATCACAAAGCTATCAGGGCTTAAATATTTCTTAGAACCAGGGGATCAAATTATGGCAGATTAAGGTTTCGTTTTAGACAAGGTTTTCGTAGGTACTGGTGTTTCCATTGCAAGACCACACTTTCTGTGAATCGATGGGCAGTTACCATCTTCCTAGGTGGAGGATAATTAAGACATTGCAAGCCTGAGGATACATGTGGAAAGACACATTTAGAAAGTGAAAGAATACAAGAATACAAGTTATTACAGTATTTACAGTATATGGTGCCTTTGACAATTTCTGGGTCAATAAATCAGTTGTGGACAACAACAAATGTTTTGACTTTGTTCAAGTAAAATGATACACTATTCTATAATGCATCTATGAGTGACTGTTCCGGCCTATATACTTATTTAGTAATAAAAACCAACTAAGTTGAATTTAAAATCTACAATTTATGTAAGCAGATTTTAAAAGGCATGTGGAAATGTCCACATTGCAAATGACTTTCGATCCCTTTGCTTACAACTAAATACGTAGCTTGGAGTCATAATGGATTAATAATTAAAAGGCATAGAAAATTCATTGTGATATGTCTTACAAAACATTTATGTTCATAAGTACAAACAGGAGAACTAAGAACTGACGTATAATCTATAAAAGAGACGATCAAGCTTGTCCTTGGCAGCTTGCCAAAACTCCCTGTCAATAAAAGTCTCCACATGTTGTTGAAATTTCTTTTAAGAAGGATGAGCATATGATCCGTTTGTTCCTTTGCAGCATACTTATTTGGTATTCCAAGAAGCAATCATAATTTAGGAAAATACACAACCCTGGAAAGTTTATTTTGAAGAAATATGATATGGCTAAATTGTAATGTAGACAGCATTTATTCAAGATATGAATTTCAAAGTCTCTACTGGTGGTGGGCGTGGTTTGTTGAAAGGGCAATTTGTGTCACTCTGCACGCTTTGTAAATGTTTTATTCTGATCGCGTGTTTTGATCACATTATTGATTGATCATAGTTGTATATTTAAACCATTCCTAATCAGAAACAAATTTCATGCTTATAAATAGTTACATTTCTCTATCGTTAACTTGTATTTTGTGTGCTGTAGAGAAAAAGGACACTTAAGATAGGACGTAACTGAACTTACATTTAAGAGAATGGACATATCCCTCACTGTTATACTTGAATCCATTTGTCATCTGTTCATTCCCTGAACTGCTGTATACACTCGTGTGGAAATTCTCAACGAATGCAAACGAAATACCTGACAAAACAGCTGAGATCGCTACTCTACGTACTGTAGAACGCAATATTTGTTTAGAAATCTGCCTATCTTAGCCTTGTTGTCGCGATAGGTTAATATTCAAGAGGATCTCGTTAAAAAATGGTCTATAGCAGAGTGCAACACAAGGAGCATACTAAATGAGGCCTTTCTCATTTGTTTTTACTGGTTTGGCGATTACTCCGGTAAGATTTGTCTCCCTCGTTTCCTTTCATCGGATGTAAATACTTAATGCGGCACATTTTATTTGTTTGTTACTACAAACTTTATAAAGTATCACTCTTATCTAAGTTTTCTTGTTGTTTGGGGTTTGATTCGTATCATGCTAGTGGTGGACTAGAGAAAGTCGTGTGGTGTGTCGCGTTCAAACTCCAAATAACACACACACACACACCTTGATAAAAGCGACCATGTATGACCTTCGCAAACGTGGGCCCAATTTGCATCAGTTTTGCACGTTCTTTGTAAATAAACTTTGCAACAAGTTATTCATCATATTGAACATAAAAATGTCTTCGATTGTCACAAGACAGACCGAGTCGGAACTGGATTAGTGAAGACACGGAACACAACTGCGTTAATAACATGTTTATTTTATAAACGCAATTTTAAAAATGAACTCTGACACCAATATTTTACAATATATAAGAAAAATCTATTTATATAAATGTTCCTAACATGGAACTAAGACAAAGAAGTATATGAATGAATTTACAAATATTAATATACATAAAAGGCTCGTATAACGAGATAGATGCAAATATGAAAAGAATGCGTCGTCAATATGACGAGACTAGAATGAAGATATTACATAATTAATACGTCGTCCATATAACGAGACATATGCAATTGTGAACCTTAAATTCTGAAGCTCACGTTCATGGAACGAGATTTGTGTAGAATGAAATTATGCAGGTGTCGTTCATATAACGAGACTGCAAAGAAGATATTAAATAAATAATAAAATTATGCAGGTGTCGTTCATATAACGAGACTGCAAAAAAGTTACTAAATAAATAATAAAATTATGCAGGTGTCGTTCATATAACGAGACTGCAAAGAAGTGTTTAAATAATATGTCGTCCATATGACGAGATATATGCAATGGTGAAACCTAAATTCTGAAGTTCTCGTTCATGGAACGAGATTTGTGTAGAATGAAATTATGCAGGTGTCGTTCATATAACGAGACTGCAAAGAAGATATTAAATAAATAATAAAATTATGCAGGTGACGTTCATATAACGAGACTGCAAAAAAGTTACTAAATAAATAATAAAATTATGCAGGTGTCGTTCATATAACTAGACTGCATATAAGTGTTTAAATAATATGTCGTCCATATGACGAGATATATGCAATGGTGAAACCTAAATTCTGAAGCTCTCGTTCATGGAACGAGATTTGTGTAGAATGAAATTATGCAGGTGTCGTTCAAATAACGAGACTGCAAAGAAGTTATTAAATACATAATAAAATTATGCAGGTGTCGTTCATATAACGAGACTGCAAAAAAGTTACTAAGTAAATAATAAAATTATGCAGGTGTCGTTCATATAACGAGACTGCAAAGAAGATATTTAAATAAATATTACGTCGTCCATATGACGAGGTATATGCAGCATACGTAAGCACCATACACAGGCACCACACACGGGCATTACACGGTCAGCATAGACAAGCCCACACACGTAGTCACCACAACATGGCACCACACACGGGCAGCATAGAGAAGCCCAACGGTCACTCCATGACCCTACGGTCACTCCAACATGGCACCGCACACTGGCACCACCGGACCCCACTCAGCTCCGGACCACAGTCACCCACGGTCACCCCACATACACCACAACATGGCACCGCACCCGGGCACCAACAGGCCCCACTCAGCTCCGGACCACAGTCACCTACGGTCACCCCACAGACACCACAACATGGCACCGCACCCGGGCACCAACGGCCCCCACTCAGCTCCGGACCACAGTCACCCACGGTCACCCCACGGACACCACAGCATGGCACCGCACCCGGGCACCAACGGCCCCCACTCAGCTCCGGACCACAGTCACCTACGGTCACCCCACGGACACCAGAACATGGCACCGCACCCGGGCACCAACAGGCCCCACTCAGCTAAAATTAAAACAACCGAACCGTGTAATACATAAGACACAGTCAAGTATTCTCACATATGTAGCGCATGCACGCACATGAAATAATTATCCATGTACATTTAACGTTAAGCATGCAGCGTATAATTGAACTCAATTATGTTCAGATACAAAAGAACTAATGAAACAAAATATAGTACTTCTGATAAAATGGCGCTGCCTAACCTATGTATTTATTCTATAGATTTTATAATAAATACTAAACATCTAATATGTAAAACAATGAATTATATCATAATACAAATAGCAATGAGAACAAAGTTAAATCTATTGTTACCTCTTTTAGCTGATAGATTGCTCCTTTAAGGATGGAAGCTTTTTCCGACAAGACTGGATCGTGATGTGATTTCTGTCTTATAATTTCGTCCTTATATACCCCTAGCTGTGACATATGCGCAGCTAGGTACTTTAAACTGCAGGCAATTTCGCACGTGCAGCATGAGCTGAGTGTTCGCTCATTATGTCGAAATAACTAAAAATACCCCAAAAATAATAAACTACTCTCGGTAAGGCTGTACGCAGTAACGAAATAGAGACTAGATTTTTGACCACATATACATATTGAACATAGTCGTATACAATTCCGTGACATCGATCGCATTAAAATTATTTTATCGCTATATATATATATATATATATTTTATTAAACTACCAACGCGCGGGGCCCATGTGTTTGCGTGTGACTAAGCCATCAATAAAACCTGAAGTGAAAACCAATAAAAAAAACAAGAATAAACACAAGTCAAAATATTTATATTGTCGTGTATATCTTGTTTATTTTTTTAATTTTTGATTTATTTGTTTCGTCTCCATTGATATATATATATCTCATGGTTTGCACTTAGATGATTTTTTCCCTTATTAAAGACTTTTTCTAGTGAAAGTGTACTTATCCGGAGAGGAGAGTGAGGCTTTGTTAGCGCACCATCAACTGTGTTAATCAGACATCAAACGTAGTCTCATTACCCATTTCCCAGTCCCAGATAAACCCTGGTGATTGAGATATCATTCTCATTCTCATGCTCATACTACAATATCCTTTTTATGGATATCGTTCTGATACAATTGCAAAGGAAGTTAATGAATTATGACGCATCATTTCAACTCTCAGGAGCGGGGAAGCGATTCAATGTTTTTGTTATTGGCTTTATTGTTGTGTTCTTAACACCATTTTTAGTACATTATTGGCAATACAAAACATTTAGGTGCAACATATGGAGGATGAACTTAAAAAAGCAGAGGAAGAACCACCAACCCACTAGAAGACCTTCTCATATACCCACATTGACCAAGCTTGAGAATGGATCCAAAGCAGATAAGTGCTCAAATGGCAGTGGCTGTCAAATGCAACCACTTTAGACAGCCCAACCAACCATACCCAACATAGCTTTGGCATATGAACATGTTATTTAAATATTTCATAGGGATATCGTAGTCAATAATTTAATTAGTTCTGCTATACCTGTCCAAAACACTAGGAATGTAAATGGTAGCAGGCAAATTGGTTTAAGCAAGCTTCATAAATATTAAATAATATAGACCAACAACTTTCAGGACTACGAGCACAAGAAATGAGTGACATAAAAGAACTATTATGTGAGTTTGAGTACTTAGATTCTGATGTTCCAATAAAACTAATTAAATCTAACATGGTCATGATATTCTACATTCTTCAGTTGTAAAAGAATGTCCTTGCACAATGAATCCTCTCATGCAGTCCTACAATGGTGTAAGAAAGAAATTCAATATTTACTAGATATTGTTTTTTATTCAACCAAGAAAATGAACTAGAATTAACTGTGCATTTTGTATTCCAAACCAGATAATTCTTTTCCAATGCAATCTGAAAGAAGAAACAACAACAGTATAAACAAATTAAATGTATTTCCAATCCCAAGAGTACATGATTTCTTTGCTACAACTCTGTGGACACACTATGTACTTTAATGAGACAAAACCAACAAGTTTCATAATTCTTAACAAATAATTTAATTATCAAAGTTACGAATGATCATGTGAGACTAGCTTACAGTATTAAAAAGTGAATCCAAGATAATTCTGAGATGGTATCCTAAAGTTCAAAAGAATGAAATGGCTCCAAATAAATTGCAGAACTGGAAATGTACTGGTATTTCAAGAATTGTTATGCTCTCAAAATGGCAATGGTTTGAACTCCTTTGAATAATCCATAACAATTCCATAATGATAGTATAGTCCAAAAAAGATCTCTAAGTCAAACTGTAGAGTCCAAAACAAATATTTTTTCCTCTAAAAATAATACGTAAGTAAAAAATAAAACAAATACATGTACACAATCTTTATGTTGAAGCAGAAACACAATAAATAAGATTTCTATTATGACTCATTTTCACAACATACACCCATGTGACAGATCACACAGTGGAACCTGTCTTGAAAGACCACACCTTCTGCCAAAAATAATGCTCTCTCATGACAGGTGGTCTCGTATACAGTGGTCTCTCAAGACAGGTTTTACAGTATTACTCATTTACCTGTTCGTGTGACTCTACTCATCCATTAAAAAGTAAATTAATTCTTCTAATATACCACATGAACCATCTATCCAGTGGCGAAAACAAAAACTCTCACAAACATGATTATGGATAATTCTTTTATTAGTAACTGTCAAAAGATATATACACATTTATTTATAGATCCTACACAATTTTGCATTCTTTAATCTTAAAACAAAGTCTAGTCATATAGACAAAATATAACTAACGACAATCACTACACTTTGCAGCCAAGAATAATAATTACATAAATTTGATAACATAAGATACCAGGAGATAAAAATATATACAGATATAAACAACAGAAATGACATGATTTTTAAAGCAAAATATGCCAACAAGTTTGATTTTGAAAAATGACTCTGGCAAATTCCAGTCACAAAAAGAGCAAAAGATATTTGGTATTTGACACTCCAGATGGAATTTATCAATATAAAGTGAAGCTGTTTGGTAAGAAAAATCCTCAGTCACTATTCCAGCAATTAATGAACAAAGTATAATCTGGTCTAGATACATGTGATGCATAAATGGATAATGTCATCATCCAAAAAGATTGCTGGAAAGATCACTTGGAAACCATTAAAAAAATTCTTTGGTTGACTCAATGATGTAAATTTGACAGTTAATTTTGATAAAAATGAGTTTTTGCAGCTTCTTACACTTTCAGGATATCCTGTGGGTCAAGTATCCAGTGAAACATATTGATGTTAAGGTCAAGGCTGTCTCTGAATACCCAGTGCCTGCTAGTAAAATGCAACTGATGTAATTTTGGTATGGCTGGATATTATCAGGAATTCTCTTAAAATTTGCAACAATTTGAAATGCGCATTATTTTGTCACATTCTCTGATTATTTTATCCATTGATCAAGGCACCATAACTTTCATTAAACAAAATGAAACAAAATCAGTGATTAATTGAGTAAGAGTTTGATGTTTGTCGTAGGAATACAACATTGACATTAGGTACATCAATGATAATACCTGCACTTTCAAGTAAACTTAACTAATATATTGTTTTGGAGCCATTTCAATGACATTGTCCTGTTCATTTTTAGTACATACATACATTTCGCTAACATATAAAAGAAAGATTTATTTTCTAAATCTTTAATTTTCTTTATGAGGGTTGGTGGTATGTATAGCAATAATGTGAGCTTAAATATTGTCCATGGTTGTAAATTCCATCTCATAAGATTATCCAAATTTAATTGTCTGTACATTAAGAGTTCCAATAATATTAAGCTTCCCACTTCAGTGATTAAATGTTTTCCCACCAGAATGTGTCCTAATTCTTTGCACTTAGATGATTTTCTCTACTATGTATCCTCATTGATATCTACTATCAATGTTATCAAATACTTTACACTTCAATGATATTCTCTACTATGTATCCTCATTGACATCTACTATAAATGTTATCAAAATGACATAGTTTCACTTGGATGAAACCTTTTATTGTATACTTCATATTTAAATTATTTTTTTCCAGTATGTATCCTCATGTGTTTCAATAAATTTCTCTTCTCAGGAAACATTTTATTACATACTTCACATTCAAAAGTTTTTTCTCCTGTATGTGTTCTCATGTGAATCGATAGATGTTCACTTTGAGTGAACATTCTATTACATACTTCACACTTAAATGGTTTTTCTCCAGTGTGTATTCTCATATGCCTATTCAGATTTCCACTGCAACTAAAGCATTGATGACATTCTTCACACTTAAATGGTTTTTCTCCAGTATGTATCCTAGTATGCATCTTCAGAGATCCACTCTCCCTAAACCATTTATCACACACTTCACACTTAAATGGCTTTTCATCATTATGTATCCTCATATGCAAAGTCATACCTTCACTCCGGCTAAACATTTTATCACACACTTCACATTTAAATGTTTTTTCTCCAGTGTGTATTCTCATATGCCTATTCAGATGTCCACTGCGACTAAACCATTGATGACATTCTTCACACTTAAATGGTTTTTCTCCAGTATGTATCCTCATATGCATAGTCAGATTTCTACTCTGACTAAACCTTTTATTACACACTTCACATTTAAATAGTTTTTCTCCAGTATGTATCCTAGTATGCATCTTCAGAGATCCACTCCACCTAAACCATTTATCACACACTTCACACTTAAATGGCTTTTCATCATTATGTATCCTCATATGCAAAGTCATACCTTCACTCCGGCTAAATATTTTATCACACACTTCACATTTAAATGTTTTATCTCTAGTATGTATTCTCATATGCCTTTCCAGATTTCCACTGCGACTAAACCATTGATGACATTCTTCACATTTAAATGGTTTTTCTCCCGTATGCATCCTCATATGCATTGTCAGAGTTCCACTCTGACTAAACCTTTTATCACACACTTCACACTTAAATGGTTTTTCTCCGGTATGTATCATCATGTGCCTAGTCAGAGTATCTTTAGTTCTAAAGCTTTCATCGCATACTTCACACTTCAATGTTTTTTCCCCAGTATGTGTCCTTAGGTGCTTGGTCAGATTTCGTTTAGTTCTAAAGCTTACATCGCATACATCACACTTAAATGGTTTTTCTCCAGTAAATGTGCTCATACACAATATTCGATCTTCTCTTTGACTCCACATCCTGTTATATACTTCACACTTAACTCAGTTATCTCCAGTAGGTATGAACAATTCGAGTTCCACTGTAAATAAACCGTTCATTACAGACATCACACTGATATGGCTTTTATTCCCGTTCATCGACACACCGGAACGCCGGAACGCAATTAAAACGCCGGAACGCAATATCGATAATTTTTATCTTTGAGACATTTTTTAAAATAACATTTACTATTGATAGGGTCCAATACAGTTGTTATATAATTGTAATGCTTAATCTGTTACTAATAAATACATGTTATTCATGATTTATTAACTATGCCGGGATGAATGAACTTCTTGAAAATCAGCAATTTGTCAAGAATTATGCACGGATAATTATTTTAATAAAAATTTGTTGATACTAGTAAAATAGTTAATCTTTTATCTTCAGAAAGTTGGTTAGAAAACATCCCAAACGGCAAAAAATATATCTTTTATTACTAACAACGGATCCAATATCAGAAATCGCAACATGAAATCGAAGATTAGCTTTACTGATGATTGCGGTAGTGGCAATACGTCTTTGGGAAACGTCACCGAAATAATATTATTTATTATGTGTAAACAGTGATCTCAAGAAAACATATTATTACAAGGTCAATTTTGTAATCATTTCAGAGTTACAGGAGAACATGGGCATTTGGAGCGGAAGTGTATACCTATGGACACTAAACCAGAATCAAACAGAGTTGTTGTGGTCCATAGGTGGAATCACATCACAATTATTATTTCCAGTTCAGTACCTTGTCGCTTAACTTTCCTGTATACTGGCATGTACTAATGTGTCCGCCAATGACCAAACCTCACCGTCCCAGCATTTTTTTAAATTCTGTGACATAGTCTACTTGATTAGTTATTTAACCTGTAAATAACCAGATATGCTTCATATACATTTAGTGAATTTATTACTTTAATACATGACTATAAATATACATTTCTGAGTGTCACTCTGTCAAGTTTAATATTTCTTTCCTATGCTTGCAGCATGAATGTTATTTGGAAATCACTGTATCTAACACATTTTAACTTCTTTTACATACGTCTTACTGTTTTCTAGATATAAGTGAAATATTTTATATCTTTTCAGGTCTAGCCTGGTATCTGGAACAAAGTGTTAGAGTTGGATCAGCTTGGAAGCTCTCCAGTAGTTTGGTGGTGATAGCAAGGTTTCATAAGGACATATGCAGTGTACTTCCATAAGTGATCATGATATCACCACACTAATATATAGCACCTCAAAGACATCGCTTAGATCTTCATGAGAGAGATTAGCACCATTGTTCAGTAAGGTAAAGCCTGCTTAAAAACTGTATTTTCCTATCCCATTGTCGCTTTTTGTAGTTATCGACACTGAAATGTAATGCAATTTTCTTATAAAACATGGAAGTGGTCCCATCAGATGTTTAAATCTGAGTGCACTATTAGTTATACAAAAAACTGCCTAAATACCTGACACAATAAATATGGAACATAGCACCTGTTGTTGTTTTTTTAGTGTGTACACCTATATGCAACTGGACAGGCATCTTGCGGTTTGTTGCCAAAATCACTATAAGTCATGCTACTTCATTACCCCTGGGAAACATGTTCTCAGTTATACAGACCCAAACTACCATTTGTTTTAAAAACCATCGAGTGGTCAACTTTATCGTTATACCTATAGCAAACCTTGATTTGTCCAATAATCTGTGAAATAGCTCGGGACTATATAACTAACAAATGTAATTAGTCTCGCTTGTCAAAAACAATTTTATGAAGTACTAAGCTATATTCTATATGATTGTGTATAGAACTTCAGAGGTAGTAAAATGCAACTGGACGTTTGGTTTCCAACAAACCAGAAGGGATGGTGTCCTGTTGGGGTTGTAGACTTTACTGATCAGGAGTTGTAGTCACGTGGGTACAGATTGACACTGTAATTCGTTTTCTAGAAGAAAAAGTTTTTGTTTTGTTTAATAAAAACCAAACCCAAATCACACATCACAATAATTTAAAAGTAGGTTTTGTTTCTTTTATGAATAAAATGTTCTTACTCACTGGGGTGTCACTTATGCTATACTTATGCTATACAAATTATTTTCCTTGATGTCTTAAGCAGGTTTACAAATTTTGTTGTTGCAATTTTATTAAAGAAGTATACAAATCTGATCAGTTTTGTCTTCTTTTCTTTGCACCATACTCATTTTCTATTCTAAAAAGGAATCATATTTTAGAAAAATACACAGCCCTGGAAAGTTTTTTTGAAGAAATATGATATGGCTAAATTGTAATTTAGACAGCTTGTATGCAAGATCTGAATTTCAAAGTCTTTACTGTTGCGGAGAGTATTTGACTAAAAGGGCAGTTTGTGTCGCTCTGCACGTTTTGTAAATGTTTCATTTTAGCCGCGTGTTTGACCACATAATTGAATGATCATCGCTGTACATTTAAATCTTATATAATCAGAAACAAAATTCGTGCTTTAATTAGTTTAATTTCTCTAGCGTTAACTTTTATTTTGTGTGCTGTAGAGAAAAAAGACACTTAATATAGGACGTAAATGAACTTACGTTTAAGAGAATGGACATATCCCTCACTTTAATATTTGAATCCTTTTGTCATCTGTTCATTCCCTGAACTGCTGTATACACACGTGATGAAATTCTCAATGAATGCAAAAGAAATATCTGGCAAACAGCTGAGATCGTTACTCGATGTAATGTAGGACGCCATATTTGTTTATCAATCTGTCTATCTTAGCCTGGTTTCTCGCGAAACATGAATATTCACTACGATCTCATTAAGAATGGTCTATAGCGGAGTGCAACGCAAGGAGCATACTAAATGAAGAGTTTCTCATTTGGAACGTACTGACTGGGTCCGTTTTGACTGCATTGGCGATGAATCCTGTAAGATTTGTCTCCCTTGTTTCGTTTTATCGGATATAAATACTTAATGTGGCATAATCTGTTTGTCTGTTAATATAAACTTAACAAAGTATCGCTCTTCTCTGTTTTCTTGTTGTTTTAGGTTTGATTCACATCATGCTTGTGATGGACTAGAGTAAGTCGTGCGGCCCATAGTATGTGTGAAAATGTGTAGTGAGAGCAGACATATAAATAATTATTATTATAATATAATAATAATAAAAATAACAATGATAATGATAATTAAACCATGCACATTAAAATTACATACAGGGGAAAATTATTTGTGTAAATATGTGATGCAAAGTGTAATCTCAGTGCAAATATGAATAAACGCACAATGACAAATAATTAAGAACAATTACTTAAATGGAAAGTTCTTTTTGCGATTTATACATGAGTTTTATGCTTCAGCTATTAATAATGAAACATATTAATATTGATTTAATATTCATTTCTTAAGCTGATTAATATGTTTTGGTTATAAATTATTACATTTTTCTTATTATCTAAAGTTCCGTGATATGTGAGATTTCTGCAATCCAACATGCGAAAATCGGTATAGTTTGAGTGTAACTATCATGAATTATGCGTGATAATGGTCTAAATGAAAAGAAACATTGGCGTGTTAAATGAATTCCTTCTTTTGTTCACCTATTTTAAAACTTCTTCTGCTAGCCAGTATGGATACACAAAACAAGTTTAGGAACATATTTTAAAATATAAGTTTCATATAACACACAAATGTTTCAAAATTTCAGCTCTGGTATATACGATATTGCGTTCCGGTGTTTCAATTGTGTTCCGGCGTTTCGGTGCGTTCCGGTTTGTCTATGCACCGGAATAAACGCCATATCAGCGTGATGTCTGTAATGAACGGTTTATTTACAGTGGAACTCGAATTGTTCATACATACTGGAGAAAACAGATAAGTGTGAAATATATAACAGGATGTGGAGTCAAAGAGAAGATGAAATAGTGTGTATTAGCGCACTTACTGCAGAAAAACCATTTAAGTGTCAAGTTTGCGATGAAAGGTTTAGTCAATGTGGAACTCTGACTATCTTGGCATCCATCCGTCTACGTGAGACGATGGTGTAGCTCCAGAGTCAGCTGTTCCTTCTTTCTGGCACTCTTTTGAGCATGCTTTCTATTCCTGTCATCCTCAGCTTTGCTGACTCCCTCTCTGACAGCTAGGCGCAGATGGGACGGTCATTAGCAAAGCTCTCCCAGTTGTTGACATCGATGTTGGCCGTCTTCATGTCCCTCTTGCAAACATATTTGTGGCGAAGGCGTAGACGTCCGGTCGGTTTTGTATCTTCTGCTAGTTCCCCATATAGCAGGTCCTTAGGAATGCGGTCTGGGTCCATTCTCTTGACATGGCCGGGCCAGCGAAGTCGCCTCTCGCTGATAATCGCGAATATGCTGCTGTTTGTTAGCGCGTTCTAGAACGAACCTCTGTTTTGCGTACTTTGTCCTGCCACTTCATGTGCATAATGCGTCACAGACATCTCAGGTGGAAGCTGTTGAGTTTTCTCTCGTTTCTTGCAAAGGTGGTCCATGTTTCGCTGCTATAGAGGAGTGAGCTGATCACGCAGGCTTGGGAGACACGCAGTTTGATCTTCTTAGTGAGGTTAGGATTGTTCCGTTCCCTCTGAATAAGTCTGACCGTCACTGCAGTTGCCTGTGTAATCCTGCCATTCACCTCACAATCGATTGAGAGTGAGCTGGAGATGTTGGACCCGAGGTATGTGAAGTTCTCGACAACTTCCAAGTTGTATCCATCGATGGTGACAGAGGGAGGGGAGTCTGCATTTTACGACATGACATTTGTTTTCTTCAAGCTGATGGTAGTAGTATATGGGGATACTCTAGCCTCAATGGAAAATCCAGTCAAAAAGGGCTTGGGAACATCTAGCCTCAAGGGGAATTTAACATGGTGGGACTATCTAGCCTCAAGGGAAATTTAACATGGGAACTATGTGGGACTATCTAGCCTCAAGGGAAATTGAACATGGGAACTATTTGGGTCTATCTAGCCTCAAGGGAAATGGAACAGGGTGGGCCTATATAGGGACAAGGGAAATAATGGTGGCAATGAAAGCTACTATCTTTTCGAGACCTATGAGTGGCCCTGAAAAGGGCCTTTGGATACTTCTTCTTCTTTTATTTTCTGCCTTTGTTCCACCACCTTTTGATTTTACCAATAATTCCCTTTTTCTTCTTTTCTTCCTCGGGAATCCAGTCAGGATGTCCCATAGCTCTAAACTTCTCTTGTATCTTTATCCAATTATTATTTAATCTTTCAAAGTCCTCTTTCTTTTTTTGGTTTTCATTGTCCTTTCTCTCCTTATTCCAGTTATCTTTTATCTTCTTCACTTCTTCTAATAGCTCCTTTCTAATCAGTTCTTCAGCTTTCTTGAGCGGATCCAAACCCTTTTGGACATGGGGGTACTCTGTCAAGATGTTATTAAAAAAACACTTGACGTTTTCGACAATATCTATCACTTGCTTCAATGTCCCCACTCTAACATTGGGTGGGTTAATGCAGCCTCGTAACTTTTTGGCTTCTTCTTCTAGCATTCCGCCTAAGAGCTCCCTGGCTATTTTCAGTCTTTTTGCAAAGTCCAAACTCTTCGTAATCTTCCATTTATGATGTAGTTTTTCCACTTCATATTCCCCGTCTAATATCCAGAAATAGCTGTGTCTTAAATTGTTGAATAAACTTGATGCTTTCGCCATCTTCTATGGTTATTCCGTGGAATGGTTCTAATGTCAGTCACTTTGAGTATATATATCTTAAGCGCGGACGTGAAGGAAAACACCCCTTACACTCACTTGTCATATTATATACTATTCACAAATCCTATTATTTACTATCCAAAATCACACCATATACTAACCACACACACGGGAAGCAGCCAAAAACACACCCTATTATTTACTATCCAAAATCACACCATATACTAACCACACACACGGGAAGCAGCCAAAAACACACCCTATTATTTACTATCCAAAATCACACCATATACTAACTACACACACGGGAAGCAGCCAAAACAAACCATACTATATACTATCCAAAATCACACCATATACTAACCACACACATGGGAAGCAGCCAAAAACACACCCTATTATTTACTATCCAAAATCACACCATATACTAACCACACACACACACACACACACACACACACACACACACACACAAACACACACACACACACACACACAGAGTAAAGAGTCAGTGTTTATAATCACACTACTCCTCTCTCACACCCATTGGCAATTGACATAGTATTTCTTTTCTAGACATTTGGGTAGCCCTGAGAAGGACTGTTTTTTTAAACTTCAAAATGCACCTGGTTAATGCTGGCATCTCCCAGGTCTAGCCCCACACACACATCTTCTACTCCAATCATTCTCCCAATTCACTCTTGTGATTGGGAGCGCAAAGGGAGAATGAGTGGCTTCACTATTCCAATCTTCTGTTTGAGGGATAGTGAAAGTCTCTTCATTTCTTCCTCTATTCCGCAACCGTGGATGAGGCTGTGATTGTTGCGGCTGAGACTGTGGTTGTTGCGGTGGGGGCTGTGCCTGTAGTGGACGAACTGGTTCTGGTGAAGGTGTCCTCACCATAGGCTTAACTTGACTAGTTTGCCTCATCATGCGGTGAGGCAAAATTGACATTTTCATTTCCTTCTATTCTTCTTTCTTTTTCCTCTCCTCCTCTTCTTTAATTCTGGTCTCTTCTTCTTTGGCTTCCATAGCCAGATCGTCCAGGAGACACCTAGCATTCTCCAGGTGAAGTTGAAGTTCAATCAATTTTTCCAGTCTATTCATCTTTGGAGTTGATGCGTCAACGATGGGTAGCCAGACTTGCTTGCAATGGATTTTTTATAGTTATAGCCGTCCACTAGGGACATATGTATAACTTTTATAGCCACCATATCGGTGGCCATTTATGGTCCCTTGGGGGGGGGGTCGCTACTCCCCCCCCCCTCAGGATTTACAGTGCTTAAATGCACTATATTTTAAATAGGGCGTTCTCCCGAATTACTAAAAAGTAACTATCGGGAGAAATGAAAGCCCATGGGGTGGGTAGGAATAGTACCTACACACACCCACCCCTATCGATATCAACCAATCAGAGCAAAAATCTTGGTAGCGAGGGAAAATGCTTTCTCATTTCGCTAGTAATTAATGAGTCGGACGCAGAAAAGGCGGCAAGGGCCCAGGTCCAGGAGGGCGACGACACAGCAACACACACCAGAGCACGCAAACAGCAAGACAGCAAGGCCACGAACGCAGTCCACACCTGAAACGAAAGGGTCATACTTATTTCAAATTCAGTCCAGTTATACTAATGGACAGCTTAAAATCCAATATTGTGTTAGCCACCTATGCAATTAATCAAATATACGAGTTGAAGAATTGTTATTTAAAGTCCTATCATTCAAATAACACTAGTACATAGGTGTACATATAATAAGTCCCTAACAAATTTTGAAATTAAAATGTCAAAGTGACATATAATAGTGTAGTCAATGGTAGATAATTTTGGTCTTAAATTTGTTGGAGGCGGTACCAATAAGGTCTAATTAGCTTTTTAGGGCCACGGAAAGTTGTTCAAAGAGGGGCACTCCTAACCAAATGAGTCCCCTATTATTCAGGCAAGTGAAATGGCAATGTGAAGTCACATCTTGCTCCGCAGGCACTTCTTCAGGTGTAGTAGGTGGTAGCCACAGAGTTACTCATGTGGCCTCCTGTTATCCCTGCCGTTATTATATCTTCTACTTTGGTGACCTCTTGGTTGTGGAAACGTTTTCTACTTCGCATGGGTCCCCTCCACGTGCTTTGGCAGCCATCTTGGTTTTCCATGTAAAGGCATTTCTAGGTCAGCATCGTATCGATTTAACAGCTGATTGATTGATTGATATGATAGGTTTAAAGTGAATCGTCCACTTGGGCTCTTTTCACTGTTTTATCCCTCAAAGGAGGGTTATTTACTTTATCCTGAGGGGAAGGAATCGTGCCACATCCCCTGCAGGCATTTATGCACTCATAGAGTGCTATTTACTTAGGCCATCACCACTGGGCAATACATGTACTGCCTCTGGGTGTGACTTCGGCCGTCACCACGGGCAATAATTGTACTGCCTGGGTGAATGTAAGGCCATAAGCCATAGGCCATAGGGTGGGTAGGAATGGAACCTACTCACACCCACCCCTATCATTCTGTTACCTACCGATCTGCAAGAGCAGTGAAGCGAGAGAAAATTAGTTTTCTCATATCGCTTATGTCGGCGTAATGTGGTCGTGCAAGCACGAGAAATTACGGCAGCAGGGAGTAAAGGTGATGAAAAGCAAAGCGCGCACCTGTATATCAAATTCAGTCCAGTTATACTAATGGACAGCCTAACAACCAATAATGTGTAAGCCACCTGTGCAATTTACCAAATATCTGAGTTATAAAAAATATTAATTAACATCCTATGGAAAATAGGGACTAGTACTATAGTGTACATATGAAGTCCCTATTGTATTTAAGCTAAAGTGTCTAAGCGACACATAAAAGTGTAGTCAATGGTAGGGGAGTTTGGTTATAAATTTGTTTCGCAGTGCCAAAAAATGTCATATTAGTTCTTTCAGGGCCAAATAGTTTGTCAAAGAGGGTACTCGAAGCCAAATGAGTCCCTATTATTCAAGTAACGATAACAATGGCTATATACATCACTCCATCTGTCTCTCCGTGTGGTCCGGTGGTAAGTTACTGCGTGTTGTAGGAGGTGATAGCTCTGCCGTAGTTTTTCCTTCCAGTCCAGGCACGGCCACAACACAAGTTTGGGACTTATGCGCCTTTCTTGTCCAGTCAAAGATGGCCGCCATGGCTTCCAGTTTTCCCGCCATTTGGTCCCTGCCGCAGACAAGTCCGGGAGTTACGAGATGCAAATGGTGGTCTATTCTGTAGTCTTCACCTCTGTTCAACCCGCAGTTTTCTTTTCTGTAGTTGTGACGGGATAATGTCATAATATTCGTCCTTAGCAAAGCCCGGGATATCATCATGCCGTGAACAACACGTGGCACCTTGCTAAGCGCCAGGTAAACCCAAACCACGCTGTTCCAACACTCCCATTGTGACATCACCAGGTCACCAGCTCCTGAAAAGCCGTCCAGCTCGGTCCGCAACCGCTACTTGAATGTATGCTATGAATGATGATGATTTAACAGCTGACGAGTGTTTCTTTACATATAGTTCAAGCGCGGACGTGATGGAAAACACCCCCTAGATCCAAACAACTTACAGTATCCCTATCATTACCAAAACACGAGGACGTGATGGAAAACACCCCTCACTTTTATACTTGACTCATATTAATTATAAATTTAACAAGTTATTTTGAAAAAAAAAAACGTTGGGCTTATAGACGCACTTCAAAACAAAAGTAAAAAGAGACAGTGATTATAGACTCACTTCTATTTTTTTCTAACTTCCTCACATACCATTAGCAAATTGAATAATTAATTCTTTTCGAAAATATTGGGTAGCCCTGAAAAGGGCTGTTTTTTGTGTGTACGAGGAAGGATGACAATCTTTTATCGTCTTAGATTGCGTCCTCGTTTGGCTACACGATAAGGTCTGCTTCTTCGGAAAGAAAAAGAGAACTCTTTCGTGTCCACACGACAGTTGGCAAAACTTCTGTCTGGTTCCTGCTGCTGTTGTTGCTGCTGCTGTTCTCTCTGCTCTCTCTGCTGCTTTTGAAGTCGATACTTCTCAGTCCATTCTTCTTTCTCTTTTTGAATTTCCTCTCTGAAGAGTTCTTCTATGAGGTCTTCCGTTACTTGTAGCATTCTCACATTTTCTATCTCTTCAGGCTTTGGCATCAGATTGTGTCTGATACGATGCAGAGTGACGTAAGCTTCGTTCAGCTTAGCTAGTCTTGAGCACATCTTCGTAAGAGGATGAGTCAAACAATGGATGGTCAGACTGGAGACTACCCCTGCTTTATATGGTTCAAGCGCGGACATGATGGAAAACACCCCTCGACTGTTTAGGGTTGGAATCGTTTAGATAGTTTGATGTGAGGGATAGAAAGAAAAGTCAAAGAGCATTTATATGAATACAAATGTAAAACAAACGACAGACGCATTGGTTTTCAAAACACAACATTTTTTTTCAAATAAAAAAACAACTCACAAAACACAATTTTTTCAAATAACAAACATTTTTTAAAATAACAAACATTTTATCTTCCATAACACTAATACATTATCTTTGACATGGTTGACAACGTTGCGAATTAAATTGAGATTTCCACTGTTGAAAGTCATTGGGCCATTGATGTACACTACGTTTCCTATCTAAAGACAACAGATAGCCATAATGGTCACAAAACCATCGATCTACTTTGTCATGGTTTCGAGACGAATGACGATCAAAATAAGTCACTAAATGTTCTAAAGAATATCCAAGACTGCGATGATGCAGATAATAGACACAAAATTGTCCACACACCATAGAATCTGTGCCTTGTAATTTCACATTATTGAATCGTGTCGTCTGGGCATTTCTTCTCATAAAGTCAATGATATCATCTTCGAAAGGGGGCAATCCATACGAATCAAAATACTCCACACAACCCTCTTGAGGAAAGTAGACAGCTACCCAGTGAGTTCCTGGAAGATGACTATCATCTGTGTTGATGACATTAGCTTGATTCTCTTGAGGTTTGCGATGAGGTAGTTCATCTTTAGCACACACGACAGGATTCCAAAAAGCAGTGTACGAACTACGGTTCAAAAGATAATAAAGTTCCCAGGTATCCATTTTTTTGTTGTGTAGCCTTGTTTTTTTTCTCCTTTCTTCACAGGTGATGATAAGTCATCAATTCAATCCAGACTTTTTGTTTGAAACGGTCTGACAAGTAACTGATGGTTTGCTTCGTCTCCTTACTTTTGGCCAAGAGAGCTTCGATGCGATCGATTTCTCGAGCAAACAATGGAGGAGAAGAATGATCACGTAAGCCTTTATACCACTGAAGTAACACGGCTTCTTCTGAGATGAGACTCCAAGCTTCGTTCAGATAATCGTTCAATTTTTCTTCTTGACTCATCATCATACATTTATCGTGTTGAATTCGACTGGGATGATCGATTTGACATCCATAACAATCTTTTTTAATCATGTCCCTCATTGTATCTTCTAAGTGTTGTGCAAAACAGGAGACTAACTGTTGTTCATGTTCTGGTCACCTGGATTGCATGATCACTACTTCTTCTTTTTGGTCTTGGGGATCTGCTTTTTCTGTAACCTCCCATTCCATGGATTCTCCACTATTCAAAGAAGGACAAGGGTCTTCCATAATGTCTAATAGTCTAGAATGACTTCTCTCAAACTGTTGATTTCTATGGTATTATCGAATTCAGCATACAGAATGATATTCACCGTTTCGGGAAGAGGTGCTGCAAACTGAAGTTTCACACGCAGTTGCCCAGATTTTATAGGGTGGAAATGTCCCTCGTCGCTGCCTTGGTCTGGAGTGAAATCAAAAGCCCACAACGTGTAACCTCTTGCATAGTCGTCGTAGGAAATACCGTGACTGGTGTTGGTTCCTAACTGTCCTTTGGCTTCGTATAGTGACAAGTACGACCTCAAGTAATTCTTCTGTTCGCCAAAGTCGGGTTCGAAGGGTCTGGTACACAAAGTTTTGCCATCGCGACTGACTTCGACTTTGGATACTCTGCAGTGCTTAAACTGGAAAGGATTTTCATCGTGGGCACCATTGAGGGCTGCATTGCTGACGATACCAATGAATAAACGTTTGGGTAACTGTCCTTGGAACAGATGATCTTCGATCTTAGATCGGAGCCCAGCGACAATGGTGAAAGTTTTGACTTCCACGCGTCGTATCGGATACTTGGCTGTCGTTCTGCTCAAAGTGTGACTGATATCATTTCCCACTTTAGGTAACACTTCCACGCGACGTATGTATAACCTGGCTTCTTGGATAATGGTTTTGTATTCGTTGGCATGAGCCATCAAATGGAAAGCAGTACTACTACGATTCAGTCTCAAGCGAATATCTACTCCGTTCAGCAAATACTTCTCTTGAAACCACATGTCCAAATGCAAACGATCGAACAGTTCTAAACTACGTCCCTGCAAAATTTTCTTTCGCCGGTCGTTAAAACCTTCATTGTGAGGATCGGCAGGAGTGTCACCGGCTGCTGCTACGGGCAAGGCTGTGTCGTTAAACTTATCTGCGGTGTCAGGTTTCTATACCACGCAAGCATCTAGATGAGTGTTCTTGGCTTCTTTTCCGTACGTCAAGAGATTTTCGAGGTACGCTCGGTAAGGGTAAGTATCCATGCTACTGCTGATCAGTTTGTTATTCATGTACAAATCCACATCGCTGAACAAGGAATGCATGAAATTGTTGACAGGAGCTACTCTATCATTGGCTCCTGGATTGGTGTTGTCTATTTTGGTTACTTTCACTTTCAAATACAAGTAACTGTTGTTGAGATCGATGTAATCTTCTGGTTGTCCTTTGATTTCAAACTCGATGGGAGCTGAATCCGTCAAAGAGGAGACGGGATGAAATTCGACCCATTGGGCTTCTTGCATGGTCATCATCGTGGGTGGCATGGCAAAGAGATCCAGTTCCGACTTGGAACAGGCACAAGATTCTTGGTGCATCATTTTTTCTTCTCAGTCTCTATGTTTTACTTTTAATAATCAAAAATGTCTAAGTCTCGAGCGGTTCTTTTTTTCTTTGTCTTTCGAACTTTAGAGATATGGAGACTTTTGGAAGGGTGTCTTCGTCGACGCTTTCTACCTTGTCCTTGCTGTGTCCTCAGGGAAGTAGGAATGTCAGACTCGGTACCGTTCAGAGCATTTATAGGACTTTCTCGTCGACCCAAAATCTCTTTACCCGTTTGAAGCAAGACATTTTTGCCTGCTCTCTAAAAACTTCTTTAGGGTTTTGTTTGTCAATGAGAACATTTTGAAGAAAATCTTTGCCGTGAGTCAATGCGGCATCTTTTAAGGCGTGCAATCCTCGTGTCACCATCGGTTTTAAAACAGGGACCACGGAACGAAAGGCTGATTTAAACATATCTCCTAAACCATGTCCTCGTTGTCCAGTGACTCCTTGGTACACAGGATACATCACTTTTTCAGTTGTTGGAGAATCGTTTTTGAAAATGGAGTTTCACTGTGACTTTCCCTTTGGTAAATGGAATATTTTGACCTAGTTCTCCTTTTATAGTAATGTTGACACTGTCGAAATACGACTTACTGACGGGTAAATAATGAGGATGCACAAATTCGCGGTGAACGTGATAGGTATTTCCACCTTCCTCGTCAGCGGTAGTGGTATCCACTTTGAAAGGAATTACACGCAGTAACGGTACAGAGGTGTGTCCTACCACGTTGTACTACACTACATCGGAGTACACAAACATCAAGTTGAGTCCTTGGTTCATTTCTACAGGGAATCGAAAATATTTGATAAAATCCAAGTTACTGGATATGCCTGGTATTTCTTTTTTGTTCGGGAGCATCTTGAGGTCTCCACCTAAAATATCATACAATTCAGGACAAAAGGTAATGGCTATTATTTTCTTCTCTGAAAATTTGATCATGAGGCGACGAGCCACTTTAATGTACTCAAAGGTAACACTTTCTTTGATTTTGTCCAGGGGTTTACCAAACACAACATTGAACCTGGTTGCAATCGTAGTCACTAAATGTTGACCGCTAAAATAGTAGCCTGCAGGAATGTGTTGTTAGGAAACACCTCCATGGAACTGTCACTGGGTAACGTTAAGTAAAATTGGTTAATAGTGTTGTTCATATTTCCAATGTTCTTCTGTCCGAGGAGTCACTCGAGGTTAAAGGAGTGTCTAAAAGAGGATTGTGATTGGAAGGGTGACTGTCAGGAGAAGGACTAACGTTGGACGCAAGACTTCCAATATTGTTACTGTTGTTCCCGTTGTAAGAATATTTCAGGGAAGGATTGGGAAGAAGATACCCTATGCACAATTGTTTGTCTCCTTGTTGCAAACTCAAATTAGCAATGGCTGCACCAATGACACAATATACCACAAAGATTTGACAGAAGAAAACCATTGGCGTTTTAGGGACACGTTCTCCACACCACACCCACAAGGGTTGCTTTTGTAAATCTTGCAGAGATGACGTGGGTGAAGGAGTAGTCACTGTGGTCGCTGAAGCTGTATTAAAGGGCATGATGGTCACTTTTTTTTATAGTCGATGACTTGCGAAGCGTCAATCCAAGAATCAAAACTAGGAGGATATCCTTTCCAACGTACTTTGACTTCTTTGACACGACGTTTTCCTACTTTACGGGTTCTTCGTTCGAGAATGCTTTCAATGTCGTACACGTCGTCTTCTTTTTTGGTGACACGTTGTAACTCAGGCAAGTAAAACGTTCCTTTTAATACTTCTCCGTTCATGTCCTCCAATTTATAGACGGTAGGATGACGATCGCGCACTCGTCCAGTAACACGAAACAATTCGGTGGTCCAGTTGGGTAAGTAACCTTTGTCGAACGTGCGTTTGGTTTTGCCAATGCGTACCCAATCTCCCGGGGTTAACACTTCTCTACCTTTCTTGGGGACAGCCCTCGTCCGGGACGTACCAAACAGACGCTCATAAACAGTTACTTCGTTGTCAGGTGTCACCTCTTGTGGGGAACGTCCAATGCTTCTATGGTAAGATTGATTGTAGGCTTGGACTAAGTGTGGTAAGACGTCGATGTACTTGAGAGTGTGTTGATGCGTAAAATATTTCCACATGCGTTCTTTCAAGGTACGTTGAAAACGTTCCACAATACTGGCTTTGGTTTCAGGATTTTCGGTGGTGAAAAAATGAATGTCACGTTTTTTTAATTCTCGTTGGAAAGCTTGGTTCAGAAATTCGGTGCCTTTTTCGGTTTGCCATCGAAGAGGGTTACGACCACTTTGTTTCAGCACCAGTTGCAAAGCTCGTATTAACTCTCCGCTCGATTTGGATGTCAATGGTACGACCCAGGCAAATTTAGAAAAGACGTCGATGACACAAAACAAATATTTGTACCCACGATTGTAGGTGGCTAAATGAGAGACATCAGCTAAATCGGCTTGCCATTGATGATCGATGCCTTCCACTTGAGTGCGACTTCTGTGAAATTTTCGTCGAATGGGTTTGTGTAAAGTGTACGTCGCTTGTTCTTGTAACCATCGTTGTACTGCTGGTAAACGGAGCTTTTTCAGGCGAGTTTTGGCAGCACGATACAATTTCTGAATGCCTCCGTAACCTGCAGGGTGATCTGGATCGTAGTAAATGCTGGCTAATACCTTCTCCATGGTTTTTGTTAATAAGGTACCCACTCTTCGATGATATTGCTTTGGGTGGGACGAAATGGGGGCTGTTTGGAAACGGTTTTAGGTGTCCGATGTGCCACAGGAGTTGACGTCGAGGGTACTGGTGGTGGTGGTGGTGGCGGAGGTAATGGGATAGCTTCTTTGGCCTTCTTTTCTTTTCTCACTTCTGGTTTCCTTTCTTTCTTTTTCACATCTGTCGAAGAAGGAGTAGCCATCATCTTTTTAACCCAAGTTTTGAGTTCTTCTCGTGGGGGAGTGGGGGAAGGGGTTAACAAGGAAGCGGCAATCTTACTCGGAATGGGAGTGGTAGTAGGTGTTTGAAAGAGATCATGTGGTTCTTCTTCCTTGGGTAATGGTGGGGTAACGTCTGTTTTGACCACTGTAGAGGGTGAGGGCGACGGACTATTCATTAGAGCCTTAAAATCGGACAAAGTGGGTAGAACTGTTTGTTCCGCAGCTTTCTGATGAAAGAGTTGCAGTCGTTTCAAGAGTTGACCGTACTTTTGCGATTTTTCGGTTTCGGATAAATCGTGGCGATTGATCAAGGATTGTAATTCGTGTTGTAATTGGGACATCTCGGCCAAATTAGGATTGGGTGGTAAATGGGGGGTTCGTTGTTCTTGCCAATGGTGGTATTCCATCCATCGTTTGTAAGGAACCAAAGTCAGTTTTCGTCCTTCTATGGGCTTCCAAAGGTTATGTCTGAGATTGTTGTGCTCCATAGTGTCCTTTTATCTTCTACCCATTCCTTGGGGAAACCCTTGGGACATCCCTTGAGTCATCCCTTGGGTCATCCCTTGTATCAAACCTGGTATTAAGCCTGTCAACAAAGGAGCAAGAATGGGTAAAAATCCTCCCCGTTGCACCAACATCTTTTTCTTTTGACGGACGGATATTTTCTTTTGGACCATTTGACGAAGAACATGTCGATGATTGGCGAAGCATTTTTTCTGGTGTGGAGACAAAGGTATCGTGCCTTTTAAGACATTCAAACAACATTCACAAACGGTATCGATGACATCTTTGGAGGCTGTTTTAATGATTTGTTTTCGCATGGGTGGAGAGGCTTTGGACAGGACGGACAACATGTCTCCGTGTTTGGCTAAACGAGGAGGTAGTCCTTTCCTTTTCTTTCCTTTGTGGGGTGAATAAGAATGTTTTCTGCGAGGTGACATCTTTGCTTGTTCGTTCCAAAAATACACTGGCGTCAAAGACTTGATACACACCCTCTTTTATCTTCTTTTTCTATTGGCTTCTCAAAAAGGTAGCGGCATGCCTCGCTAAATCCTCAAAAGCAGGGCTAAAGATGCCAGTTCGGTTATTAGCTGAATTGATTAATTTTCTTATTAAAGATCCTCCCCTTTGGTGACTTCTCTTTTTCTTTGGATGACTCTGTGTTTTTACGGGAGGACGTCGTTGTTTGGTTTTTGAGCCTTTGGTAGGATGACGAAATTGTCTTTTTCCTTTCCCTTTTTGGACGGTAGAACGTCGAGGGTGGTGGTGTGCACGTTTTTGAGGAGACATCCTTGAGTGTTCATCAGTGGTACAGAAAGATACTGATTGACGTCGTGGTCTTCAAGTCATATTTTTATACTGGAATGCGTCGCCACTGATTATCTTTGCGTCGTATCAACTTCATGGCAGGTAACACACGTCGTGAAGGAGTTCGCAATGGACTCAATCGGGACAGTTCTTGTTTGGACAAATCTAGTAAACTCTTTAACATGCCAGATCTTTCTTGGACTTTGACTTTGGGGTCAGGTACTTTGTGAGCAGCTGCTACTGCCGCTAATGTGGACGAGGGTGTAACCGGTGGAGGAGACGTTTTTGGAGACACAGATTTCAAATGTTTCATCAAATTAGGAAAAATGGGTGTCTAATTGGGTTTGGCTGGTATCACCCACAACGGAGAAGTGGCAGGCCCTGAGGCTACTGGCAACGTAGTCCCTGCCAAACGTCCTTGTAGATCTTTTCTTACAGGTCGTGGTTGACCAAGATAAGGTTGCGTCCTGGTCGAAGTGCCTTTTTTGCGGGTGACCGCTTTTTTCTGTGGACTTTTCTTTTTCTGTGTTTTGGTCTTGGTACCCTTATTCTTTTTCTTAGGGGCTTGTTTGGCTTTTTTTGTTTTTTTGGGGTGAACTTTGAAAGCATTGGGATCCCATTTTAAAAAGGAACGAATGATGACACCTCCTAGAGAACCACTACCTCCAGGTTTCAATATGATTTGCTTTTTGGTGTGAGTGTCAATGCGAGGATTGGCCAGTTGCGTCAAGGCTACTTTGTTTCTGTCAAAAAAGCGTTTGGTTTGATGTGGAATGTGAATGATGCCTTGCAGTATTTGACGTGCTGTCACCGTAAACCATCGTAAGACTTCTTTGAGACTGGCTTCTAAGACGTGAGCACGTATTTGTGGATTTTTTTAGCGACTGATGCCGTACAAGGCACGAATCAATTTGATGGGAAGATGAGACTGAAGGGACGTCATGTTGACGATGTATGAGACAAGGTCAAAGTAACCCAAGGTTTTTATAGATTTTTTTTAGTGCTTCATATAGTTATGTCGACGACGAGGACGTGTACACGACAGGTCCTCCGTCTTGGCACCAGTCGTGAAACAAATCTGTACGAAATCGCAAATAATCAGGGGTAGTGGGTTTTAAATCCACGAGTAAATAGGCGTGTGGCGTTTGAGTGGCATCTTCGTACGCATGAGTCAGCCAAGGTGTTCCTAACTGTTTGGCTAAGACTTGCACTTGTGATTTATCTCGAGGACTTTTAAACAAGACCACATAATGAGCATTAAGACTAATGGTACGATGGGCTTTATTATGTTGAAATAAATTTTGTGTAATGTAAATGACACTGGCATTACGATGATGCCCTTTACGTGTAAACCACAGTTTAATTTCTTCTTCGTCTTCTCCTAACATGTCGTCAAAAATGACCCAATGAGTTTGACTAGGGTCAGACACGATCCCCTCGTCTTCTTTAGGAATGCCTGCTACAAACACAATGGAATCAGTTTTACTTTCTTGCAAGAGGCTGTATGCTGATTGCCACTCTTCGTAACACCACACGATGCGTTGAGGTGGACGATCGATCAAATGATGTTTATGTTCGATCAAACGTTTGACAAATTCGGTTTTGCCTGAACCGCTCGGTCAAGCAATTAACATGTTAAAAGGATGACGAAGATACAAGGCTTTCCAACTAGCCTGATCTAAGTGTTCGTCAATAACTTTGAATGTCGAGGAGGAAGGAGTAGTAGAAAGAGCAGAGTGAGCCATAGTCGTGTAGTGGTATGACACTATTGACACAAAAACAGACAAGACAAGAGGTTTCTATACTTTTTCAAGACAGGTTTATTTGAATGACTGTTTTAAATTCGAACAACACGAAAGACAAATATACATAAAAGCCAAATGGATAAATACAGGGATAAAATACATAGGGAAACGATCAAAGTTGCATATAAACAAGTTACTGTACAACATTGTTTGGGTAACGAAGGTGTCCTAGAGGTAGTATGTAATGTTCTTATAGTCTCCTCTACATGGGGTACAGTCACATACGTATCCTCTCGAAAGGGGTTTTGTGGGGGAATGTCCATGACAGTTCTGTCTTGAACAGAGGAATTGTCCTGGGTGACAGATTCTTTTTCTTCTTCTTCTGGTACTGTCACTAACACAGGATTAAAAGTGACATTTTTCACTCGACGATGAATTTTAGGAACACAACGCTTGGGCATAATGGGATGCTTCGCTTGTCCAAGCCTCAAAATCCCAACTTTTCCAGTGACGTACATCTGTCCAATGAGGGTGTAAGTCACAAGCTACACACACATCTTCGTACACCGCTTCCGTACGTAAAAGTTGACGAATTTTTTTTTCTTGGAGAGGTCGAGACGTATGCAGATGAAAGCGTAAGGCTTTGAACAGAATAAGTCTCTCGTGGACATTTAAAGGAGTCACCATACTGTCTTTTTTGGTAGGTAGTGTTCGTAAAGTGTCCACAAGGAATCGACAGGTAAACGAAATCCCAGAAAGCAAGTCACTAAAGCACACACTACACGTCGACCCCAATTCATAGGGTACAGTTCTTGCAATAAGTGTTCGTAATCTTTCACCGTGTGAATCTTCTCATTGATATCCTTCCACGGAATCTGTTGGATCACAAATGATAAGGTTGTGGCATGGCCGTTCTCTTTTATACTTCTTTAGGTCGAAGACCATCAGTGTATATTCAACACAGAATTAAATCTGCTCCAAAAGCGAAAGTGATTAATATAACGTGTGATTTCGTCCCACTGCCATTCAGGGTAACGGTCAAGAAGGATCAAAAGATCTTCAGATGTAAACGTACTAAATTGGAAACAGAGCAAAAAAATACCCTTGATCCAGAGAAATCTAATACGTTGGTTAATTTTTGTCACTTGCCTCTTGTGAATTTCACGACACAAAAGTTCTACAGTCACCCATTGAGATTTTTCTTTAGCAAGACCTTGCCAAACGTCCTTGTAGATCTTCTCTTGCAATTCGTGTGGTAATCCTTGAATATTATGTTTTAGAGAGGGTTTATATACTGGTCTAGGTTTGTTACACGACATGGAGTAGTAGTGTCACTTCCAATCACTAGGTCCCACTAAAGGTAGGTATTGACAATTCGGAGACCATCGAGCATGTTCCAGGTAAGCGGAATCTTTATATTCCCACTCGTAAATGGATACACCACAACTGAAACACTTGACTTTATCCCCTTCGCCCAAGTAGAAAAATCCGGCTCTGGCTAATTCTTCAGGAGTTGGTCCAGGTAGGTATTTTGGCCATTTATCTTTGAAGGTTTGAAATCGACTTTTAAAGTGGCAGTATTCAGGTAAACTCGTCGGGAACGAATATTCGACTCTCCTCACTTCTGTTCGATGTAGGTACGGTGAAATTCCTAGGAGTCCACGATAACGTGTGGCACCGCTTTCGCATCCCTCAGGTTTGACACGCACAGCATCACTTTCCAGGGTAGATATAGGGGTAGTAGTCATAGCAAAGTTCCCACGATATCCTGCTGAATCACTAAGGTCACAGCGTCTGTCATCACTGCAATCGTACGGTTCAACATCGCACTCTGTAACGCAATTACAGTGCATACCGCAAGGACACTTACAGTTTCCTTCTGGACAACTTCCGTTGCAATGCATGGGTCTTATCCATCCAGTACTTTTCACACTCGGGGAAGGTACATTTGTTTTACAATCCCCAAATTTGAATGATGTCTGTTTAAATGGATTCATCTTCTTTTCGCTGTGCCGTTGTAGTGACAAATGAACTATTGGTCTTGGACGATGTCCCTTTTTATATGCTGCCCAATTTCGACGTGACCGTACGGTAGAGTAAAGTGATTGGGAAGTCGTACTCTTTTTTGGTACACGATTTGATAGACTTTTTCCAAAGGTCGGCTAACGATTTGGTGTGTGGGTAAACGGACAGTCTTGTGCGGTTCGTGGGTAGTCACTTTAAACGTTTCATCCTGTCCCGACTGTAAGGCTTCTTGTAGCACGTCAAAGTTCACCACTCGACTGGTGCGATAATTGAGAGTCAATCCTTTCCCTTTACATTCGGTGTGTATTTCTCCTTGGGGGTCTCGGTATTCGTAGCCGTAATTTTTAGGACCGCCACTTGCAAAACATATAATCTTGTCGTTGGGATGTTCATCGGTCCAGGCTCCTAAACGGTCTCCTTCGATGACAGGGTTACACTGGTTCGCCCGGTGAATGTAGATGCAGCTGTCCGTGTCAAAATACAACACTCGATCTCCTAACAGTTCTAACACTTCGTACAGTTTTAAGCGAGCGTGGGCTGTCACGTAAGCTGCAATGATGACATTTCCTAATGCGTCGGCTTCTACAAAGTCTAGTTCTTCTTCGTAATTGACTAAGATCAAGTCCTCACGAATGACGTCCACGTGTTTCATAACTTTGGTTTGGTCGTGAATCATCTGGAAGTAGCGAGATGGCTCGGACAAATACTCCGTCTTGGGTAAAGACGGTCGTTGTGCCATTTTACCCCACAAACAATTGAGCATCACTTTGGCAAACTATCGCCTTCCTTCATTTTTCTCGATGTGGTCTAAAGTGATGCCTTCCTGCTCCCGATATTTTTCTTTGAATTTCTTTTGGTCTTCGGGAGTGTAACACCATGAAGGATAGCCACTAGCTTCTTGTTTTAGTTTTAAAAAGGCATCCACGTAGTCTGCAAAAATACCTTTCTGTCTCTCGTCGCCCTTGCGGTATTGTTGTGTCTTGGGAAAGTGATAAATTTCGTACACTTCTAACAGTTGGTATCCCAGGTCCAGAGCTCTAAACAATTCCACGCTCACCCACGTTCCTGTCAAGGCACGTTCTTCCTGGGTGTGATGACAAGGTTGGTCCTGGTTGCACGTTTCGGCACATGTGCGACACAAAGGAAACATCAGTTTTCCTTGGCAATGGTGAGGTAAAACGGGATGGTACAAGTCTGTGGGTGGTAAGACTTTACACTTGATTAATCCTTCGTACTGTCGAATGTGGTCCAGGTCAATGTGTTCTGTCATCAATTCTGGATGCCCTACGGGAAAGTGACAATATTTGCAGACGTAAGGATACAGCGAACACACGTCCAAGTATTTGATTTCTTCTCCCTTCTCCTCGTCCGCTTGGTACAGCAAACACGTGGCATTCGTCCGTCCTCCGTACAAACTATCCCGAGGGTTCAATGGGTCCACCCACTTGTAACTTTCTACGATGCGTTTAAACTCGGGATCGGTTTTCAAACGCTGATCGTACTCGTGTTCCCACATTTCCACCACCTGGTATCCTTGCTGTTCTAACTTCAAGCGTCGCTGACACGTAGTCTGGTACAAGTCTTCCATGGTTCGTTGTAAAAACTGATTTTTGGTGTTACGCTGAGGGTAGCATAGGGGACATCCGTGAAATAAGCATCCGTTAAACTCGTACACGATCTGAGTCTTTTCTAAGTCCCATCTATCTACCGAATACGTTCCGATGGTCTTTTCGCCTCCTCCGTTGCGAGCGTGTTGGATCCATTTGTCTTCATTGTCGCACAAGTAATGGAGCCAGCGTAGGGCTTTGACCGAGTATTGACGTTTGATAAAATTTGTCGTGTGAGGACTGATGACCGCTAGAGAATTTTCGGGCATAAAGCGTTTTCGGTACACTAAGTAACATGCTTTGGCGATGGTACAAGCTTCTTTCAAAGGATCGATCCCACCGTATTCCATGAACAATTCTCGAAATTTTCCACAGCAGCGTCGTAAAATGTCCACGTCAGATCGACAGTACTTTAACATTTCTTCTTGAAAGTCAAAGGGGTCCGAGGCGTGAGTCTGGTACCAAGCGAAGAAAGCTTGTCGTTGTTCGGTGCGCATGTTGTCGGGGTCGTAGTCGTCAACCTCAGGCAAATGGGGTAGAACGGCACGCTGATTGGCTTCGGTATTGAAAAAGTGTGGAAAATATCCTTTAGCCATTTCTGGCATTCCAAACGTTTTAGGCATGCGACTCAATGGCATGGCCAAGTAACTCATCGAATCTTTAAACTGCACTTGTCCTACTTGCATGTAAATGATTTTGGCTCCGTTCAAAGTCACTTTAGGACGTTCGGTACTTTGTTCCGCATAGTATCTAAGCAGAAATTGCCCATCGTATCCCGAGAAATTGTGAGCCATGACCGTGGCATGGCGATGACAATCGCCGTAACGTTCGATATCTTCTGGACTCCACGTCTCGTCGATGGGGTTTAAGATCCAATGGGCAAAATCGGCTAGCGTGTTTGACCCTCGAAAGATTTTTTCACGTCCTCCAGGAATCTTGCTGCAGTGAGGGCAATGACTAAAGATAGGTTCTTGGATGCACTGCTTGCACGCACGGTGAGCCACGCAGAAATTAGGAATGTGAATACCAGTTTCTTGCATGCATTCGAAATCAAAAAAGATAAAATTTCCTTTCTTCTGGGTATCTTCTGGTTGGGGTTGATATTTTTGAATGAAGCATTTGTGCTCCAAGTCAACGATTTGGTGACAAATGTGACATCGTTTCTTCCCTCGACAAACGTGAAACTTGGCACTATTGGTACGTATGCCTTGTCCACAAGTAGGGCACAATCTCAAAAGCTGACAAGTATTTTTCTGCTGTGAACCTTGCATCTTCAAATGTTATTGGTAACAGGTAGGACTGACAAAAGTGCGCTGACAAGCAGAGCAATGCACTCTTTCTTGTCCTTTGTTCCAGACTAGGGTGAGAGGCCAAACATCCCTCACATTTCGATCCACAATGCTTGTGTTGTTCTCGATTGTTATAACCATAATTACATTTTTCACAGTAGTAACCGTATCCCAGGAATCCAGTGATACTGGTAATGGTATCAAAATGCTCATCGTGATGATAGACGTGAATGTATTTTCCGTCTTTGAAATCGTGACCTCGAAACAAAAGAGGTCCACGCACTTCTTGAGGGTGTACTTTCAAAGTGTAACGTGGAGCCAAGACGTCTTGCAACTGTTGCATTTCTGGAATGCCGCAAGGGGTGTCTTTGGATATCCCCGCTTGCTGTAACAGGAGTTCTGCTTCACTTCTTTGTTTGGCTCGGTCCGATTGTCGAATAGTTTTCCAGGCTCTTTTCCATTCTGCCGTATCGTTCTTGTTGGCATATGTTCGTCCCACGACGACAGCACGGGCTAAACACATCTGGTCTTGAGGATTGTTAATTCGGACAAGGCTTAGTTTGGTGTTGCGAAGACTGTCGACCAATAATACTTTTTTGCGTCCTGTCCCCTGGGGAAGAGACACGTGGGTCATGAACAGTGTGGCTTTTCCGTCGGCGATGGGAAACTTGTCATTGGATTGTTGCACATGTTGAATTTTGTCGATGACTTTGGAAGGTGTTAATTGTGATGGGCTAGTAAACTCGATCCAAACGGGAGACTTCAAATTATCGTGATGAATAGAAAGTCTCAAGCGATCGTCTTCTTTGGCTTAACATTGCTGTTTCAATCCAGTTAACACAGAATCCCACACCTCGGTAATGAACCCTTCTGTATTCTCCAAAGGTACATTGGACTTGAAATCTTTAAACTTTACGGCATACGTGTAAGCCGTTGTTCTAAATTTTCGAGAGGAACGCTTTTCCGTCTCTCGAATGTGATAGTAATTTTCAGGGTTTACTAAGGGTGGTGCACTTTGCTTGGACGTCGATTGTCTGGGTGTAGATTCGGGCTCACTCATGTCATCTTCAAAATCACTGGCATGAATTTGAGCCAAGACTTCAGCTACTGTGCTAGGCGATACATTACGTTTCTGTCTCTTACTGTTTTCTCCTTTCTCCACAACATGATGCGGTCTTTTCATCTTGTCTGCAAAAAGTCAAATGACTACCATTTAAAGACCATAACCCCTATATATTCATGTCCGATCCGTGCATATATAAAGGGTTAGTGTCTAACCTTTCAGTATTCATTTCACTCTCACATTGACCAGAACGATGGAAGAACCTACACAAGTGGAACTTCTCATTAGAGCTTTACGTGGGGTCATACGAAAGTTTTCTTCAGACAAGTCTACGGACTACTCTCCCTCCTTTCGAGATAAAAGTCAAGATACTTGCTATATCTGTAAGAAGAAAGGACATTGGGCTACATAATGTTCAGATCGTGACAAAAATAAAAAAGGTACCAATAGAGACAAAAGTCAAGATACCTGTTATTATTGTAAAGAGAAAGGACATTGGTCTCCAAACTGCCCTAAGAAACAACAGAAACAGAAGGAGGAGGAGGAAAGGAATTTTGAACAGGAGGAGGAGGAGGAGGAGGAAGAGGTACCCTCCCCCAAGGAAGAACCCCGACACGTTCACAAAGACAAGAAAAGAAGACGAAACGAAAGTGAAGAGGAAGAAGTAAAAGAAAAACGTGTGACAGTAAAGAAAATGAAAAAACAGAAAGAGTAAAACAGAAGAAACCTATGAACTTTTTAAAAATGGTATTGTGTTATGTTATGTTATGATATTGAATTGTAACGTTTGTACTAGAATAAACTAGAGAGAAAAAAACGTAAGTGTCTCTTGGTTTTCATTTGATAGAATAAGAACCTACACTCACACATTCATTCACTCACACTTACATCATGGGTTTTTAAAAAAATATAATAAAAGGACTTTTGAGTTTTCATTGAATTAGGCAATTGAAATAGTATTTCTTTTCGAAATAATTGGAGTGGCCCTGAAAAGGACCGTTGGTGTTTTAATTGTTTAAAACAAAACAAACTCAGAAACGGGACGAAATCTTCTTGAGCTGTCTTAAGCCTTTGCCACGGCCAAGGCCTACTTCGGGACTGGTGGTTCCTGTCAATGATTTGGTAGAAATCACTAACGGTGGTAAGGTAGACGTACTCACAGAGAGATTTGGTTGTTTAGCTCGAGAAGGTCTTTTTCTCTTCGGTCGTGATAAAGAAGTCTGATACATTTGTTCCAGACTTCTTAACTCAGCTAAAATATCTAAAAGTACCGTCGTGACCGTTTGATTTTCACTATTTTCTTTCTGTCCTTGGTCTTCTTTCTTCTCTGTTGCTGCTACTGTTTCTTCCTGGTGTTTTCTTCTTGCTTCTTCTTCCTGCTGTTGAATAAGAAAAGCTTGTTCTTCTACTTTCTGTTGTTGTAAAAATCGCTCCAATTCTTCTTTTTGTCTTTGCTTAAAATCATCTACGTGTACATAAGAAGAAGCAGAAGGCAACGAAGGTTCCGGAATAAATTCTTGCGATGTTAAAAAATCCACAATATACCAGTTAAAATCAACTTCTTCTGGATGTAGATTTGTCATGACTTTAGTAGTCACTGCTTTCCCATGACTTGCTGTCTCTACTCCTGTCTCACCCCAATTCATCGTCTTCTTAGTGTCCGCCATGATTGACAACTCTGTCGAATCGATTGACTGTGCACAGGCGCTAGTACCTCTATATAGAAAAGGTGACGTCACAGACTGCTCTCTTCCGATTGGATGGCTGTGACTGACTTTTGTAACGCGTGTTTGGATTGGTCGATACACTCAATCCGTTTCGATCCGCTCTTCCCCTATAAATAACCGCAGTACACGGCATTCGCTTCACCTGTTTCTCATCACAAGATGTGGACTAACGTTGAATCTTCTACCCTTGTGTCTAGCATGCTGTTTAGGACTGACATACCCATGTATGTCAGATCATCATGGAGTGTCATTCATATGACGGAGACAGCCTTTTGGAAGAGAAGGGTCTATGTGGAAAGGCAAGGTTGCTTAAAGAGAATTCTCTTCTATGGACCCACAGTGAGGAGAAGTTTAAGGAAGAGAAGAAGATCTATGAGATGTCCTCTATGTTAGCAAAATACTGTTAACATTACACATAACTGCTCTTTTCAGGGCCACTCATAGGTCTCGAAAAGATAGTAGCTTTCATTGCCAACTTATTTCCCTTGTCCCTATATAGGCCCACCCTGTTCCATTTCCCTTGAGGCTAGATAGACCCAAATAATTCCCATGTTCAATTTCCCTTGAGGCTAGATAGTCCCATATAGTTCCCATGTTAAATTTCCCTTGAGGCTAGATAGTCCCACCATGTTAAATTCCCCTTGAGGCTAGATGTTCCCAAGCCCTTTTTGACTGGATTTTCCATTGAGGCTAGAGTATCCCCATATACTACTGACGGTCAACAATCCAAATTCCTTGCAAGCGTTGGACAGGCGGCATACCATCTGCTGCAGTCCATCATCCGTGTCAGATGTCATGGCTGCATCGTCGGCGAAAAGCAGTTCACAGATGATTTTAAACTTAGAATGGAGACGGACAATGTTGAACTGCTTTCCGTCAACCCTGGTATGGCTGTACACTCCATCGCTGCAGCCTTTGAAGGCGTACTGGAGATGCATAGAGAAGAATATGGCGAGGAGCGTCGGCAAAAGGACACAGCCATGTTTGACTCCGCTGATTACTGGTAAGGTCTCTAATGTCACGCCATTGAAGCACACGGTGCTGTGCATGTTCTAGTGGAACGACATGAGGACAGCAAGTGCACCTGGTGTACAACCAATCTTCTGCAGGATTCGGAAGAGTCCACTCAGAATGACCAAGTCAAATGCCTTTGTCAGGTCTACGAAGACAATGTAGAAGGTCATCTGCTGCTCATGACACTTCTCCTGCAGCTGACGCAGTGATAAAATCATGTCTACAGTTGATCTGCTGGCTCGAAATCCACACTGAGACTATGGGTAGACGTGGGAGGCTAGGATCTGTGAGCGCGCAAAGGCAACAGGGGCGAAAGACTTTCCGATAACACTGAGGAGGAAGTTGACATGGTAGTTGTTGCAGTCGCTTAGGCCTCCCTTGTTCTTGTAGAAAGAGACAATGTTGGCGTCACGCATGTCCTGTGGTGTGTATCCCTGTTCTAACCAGATGAAGAGGAGTATGTGTAGCGTCTCAAGCAGCGCTGGTTTCCCACTCTTGAGGACTTCATGCGGAATGCCATCGTTTCCAGTAGCTTTCCCACAGGCAAGGCAGTCTATGGCTTTTACGAGCTTTTCTAGGGTGGGCTCTGTGTCTATCTCCTCCATGACAGGCAGGTCTGGAATGGCATCCAGAGCAGTGTCAATGACGTTGTTTTGGGTTGCATATAGTTCGAATTAGTGTTCAACCCATCCCTGCAGTTGTTTCCCATGGTTTGTGATGTCTTCACCTGTCTCGGACTTGATGGGGGCGGTCCTTGAGATGGAGGGGCCTGTCGCCTTCTTGATGCCTTCATACATTCCTCTTGCATTCCCGGTGTCGGCAGCTGTCTGAATACTGTTGCAAAGTTTAAGCCAGTAGTGGTTGACACAGTGGCGGGCAGTTTTATTGGCGTTGTTCCTTGCATTAATGAGTGCCTGCAATGTCCTTAGGCTAGATGCAGCCTTGTATGTCAGGAGAGCTTTCCTCTTTGCCTCAGTCACTGACTTCATCTCTTTCCAGTTTGCCTCATTCCAGTCGGCATTTTTCCGTTCCATCTTCCCGTAAGCTATGATCGCTGAGTTGTACATAGAGTCACGGAGATGGGCTGACATAGAGTCAATGGTGTCATTAGGTGTCACTTTGGTGAGAGCTTCCTGCACTTTGCAGATGAACTGCTGTGTTTTCTCTGGGTTACCTGCACAGCAGGTGTTGATGCGAGGGTGACCCTTCTTCTTGTCATGGTACAGTTTCTAAGGAAATATTCGCATCTTACTGACCAGAAGGGAATGGTCCGCTCCACAGTCGGCACTGTGGTTCCTGCAGGTGAGGGGGACGCTGGCTAGTTTCGCACGCCTGGTGATGACAAGTTCCATTTGGTGCCAGTGGAGTGAACGAGGGTGACTCCAAGACACATGGTAGATCTCCTTGCGTTGGAAGAAAGGGTTGGTCTAGCATTGATGTCTCCTGGTAAGTAAAGGACTTCGTTGTTTGGAATACTGGATATTGCCTGATCCAGAACCTCGTAAAACTTCTGTTTCTCCTCGTGGGTGGAGCGGAGGGTTGGAGCATACACGTTGCAGATGTTGACCGGGCATAAGGACGTTGACAGCCGGAGGGTAAGTATTCTCTCAGTACCTGATGACGGAGGTTCAGTGAAGATGACTAGCGTGTTCTTTACGGAAAAACCTACACCGTGCTAATGTAGTTATGTGAAAAAGCTTGCCATTTGCTTTTCGTGGGTCGGTGGTTCTTTCCGGCTTTTTTCCCGGGTTCTTCCTCCACCAATAATACTGGCCAACATGAATAACCAATTTTGTGCTTAAAAATGGCGTTAAACAATAATAAACAAAACAAAGCAAATACACCGTGCTGCCTAGGTTAATTCGATGGCTTCTCCTGACAAACGAATGTGGAATTGGTTTCCCTGTTAGTGACACTGTCAGCCTGTCGGGTATCCTCCGTTAAACATACACATATGTAACGTTTGAGTGACATATATCACGTCTGTGTTTTTATGACGCCTTCGGGAAAATATTTGGGCGGGATTATTTTGTTTATCTAACATTACATCGTCGTACACAACAAGATTGTCAACTCCGATATCTAAGTCTTCCACGGATGGCGCTTCGTCAATATCTGTGATAAACTCAATGACGTTCTCGCCGGCAAATTCTGAAGCATTTTTGTTGTAATCTTTAAACACTTGATAACAATGCTGATCATCTACGCTCGGGGCAGCTAAATATAATTTATCCCACTTTAAATATTTCATTATCATCGGGAGCAACAACTGCGTTTTACCACTTCCGGATGGTACGATGATAAATGTCCTGAAGAGCTTGGTAACATAACGTGATCTTTTACTTGTTGATTTTTCTTTAGCGCTGAGAAATCAATTACTTCCATTAGATATTACATAATAATATTATGGTTCTATATTGTGTGAAATGCAAGAAGCGTACACCAGCTATTGACCCAACCCAACGACCACCACAAAAAATAACAGAGAAGCGGTTACTGGTAACATGAACAGATGGAGCGCAAGTATATATATATGGACACTCAACAGAATCATACAGAGTTGTTGGGGTCCATACGTATTAAACTGCGCTAAAAGAGGACAATTTATATAACAAAAGAGCTACGTGGTTAGGGGAAGGGGGTTTAAACAGTCGACTTGCTGTAATTTAATACAGTGGCATTTTTCCTGATAATGCAACTCCCCACCCACCCGTTGGAAATTAAAAGATCTATTTACACACACCTGACTTTGTAATGACCAAAATAACGTAATGTTACAGACAGACAAACCACAAATGATCTATGCAAAACTAAATAAGAAATATGACGAAGTGACGCGAGCGACTGGAAAGCAGAAAAATTCGTGACAAAAAGAAGAATGAAAAACCGAAGGGACATTCCACCGGACATAGAAGAAAACTCTCGCGGATCATATTCAGGAACATAAAATATGGTTACACGAAGCCATCCTTTCGTAAGAGCTCTAATACGGACTAATGTAGAAACTCCATGCATTTTAATTTATGACGATTAACAGTTTCTGACATAAAGAATATGTGCTGCACTGGACGAATTGTTTTAGGAGTAGATGAAACGTTTAATCTGTATGACATGCACGTGACTGAGATTTCTTAGAAACAAATATCTGTAATTAGACAGCGTATAGGACATGCACCAATCATTCCAATATTTTAAAATCTCAGTATAATTTATCACTTATTGAAACTTACTATAATTGACCAATATATTATATGTAACCTCGAAAATAGGTATCAGTTATGTAAGTCAAATACTTAACACTACTAAAATTTAAAGTGTAATTTCTTCATACGATATCGCGGGTTCTACGGTATCGCCGTATTCATCTTTTTTGTATTTGTCCTGGATAGGGACACATATTATGTAGTTAATTGTTTTAAAAAAACGGCATGAGTTACAATGAAAATTTATGAATGGTACATGTAAAATTGATTTTATGGATAAACAGAATAAATGTGAGCACATGGGTATCGCCTTGTTTTGAAATAGTGAAATTCATCTATTTTTAACATAGAATAACACAGAATACTCACCAGCAGTTCTGACATTTTAAATATTTAAAACTAGTAATGCTAAATTACTAGTGTACATATGATATACATATGATATACATAAAATAGGTGACAATATTTCAATAAATTTGAATATTAATTTTTTAAAACTTCTTCAGGTGATATAATAGATTGTAAAGCATTTATAAGTACATAAAATAATCATTTAATATATATCATAAGGTCAAAATCCTAATAAATTGTGTTTCATATTGTAGTATTTCCTCAGAGTAAAGAACTGTGCTTCAGTGCAGAAAACAGTATGACAACATAAAGCAAAGAGGTAATAAAACATAAATAATTAAGAATAAAACCAATATTATATAATGCATTTATTGAACCAGAATTTGTTTTTTAATAATTCAGCCAGAAATATAATATTTTGTTATCATCAATTAATATAAAACAATACCTGCCAAAAAACATAAATAAATTGCCAATATACTAAACCTACAAGATAAACTGTACATGTTTTCATTCACTATTTCCAATCATGAAATATAGTTTTATTGTTTTATTGTTATTATTTTCTGTAGTTTATAATAATATATTCATTATATAATTTTTAGCCAGAGAAAAGTTATATGAAATTAAAACGCCGCAAACTGGAGGAGGGTCAAAACCCAGTGATCCACCGCTAAGTCAGCAGATCCTTTTGGAACAACTTGGTGGAAGGCCACAAATGTGTGGTCTGTATGCATATCTTGATACTGAAGGTAAATTATATGTTCTGTGCATATACATATAAATAATAATTGTATCATAATTACTATAAGATTACATTTTTCAATTATATTGTCATACTTATTTCACTGATATATATAGTTTTAAAAAATTTAATTAATTGACATTCAATGATAACATCAATAATAGTTGCTACTTACTACATGTGTTAATACCACTATTAACAAGTGTTGAGAATTCATAGTCGTTTATCTACCTTTTTCGCTAGTGGAAAATCTAGAGGAGGAGGTGGAGAAAATTAAATATTCTGCCATGCAGGGAACATATAAACCATTGCCTGGACCAATCAATCAGTCATTATCTACAGGTAAAAGTTACAAATGTTTATTGTTACAAATATTTAAACAATGATTGAAAACTCAAAAATGTTACTATACTACCGATAATATAAGCAAATGAATGAGATTTCAATAAAGCATATGCAACAATGCATCATAGCATGTAACTAATATGAAAATGATACATAACAACATTGGATCATTAATTGTAATGTAATTGTAACATCACACACTAAGGGGCATTTGAGGGTAAATTTATTTGACAATGTTTGTCTTAGGAGGGGTATTTAGTGTGAGATTACACAATTATAAAACACCATTACTATTGGCCATTGAATAGATGTCTATAACTAGTTTGATTTCGAGTCTGTTTTAACTTCATATTTCAACTACCTAATTTGATCAAGCGGAAGTTGGAAAATATTCTGCCAAAATTGTGTTATGGTATATATTGAACCAATATACACACACTAAATAATATATAATTATTTTGTACCTATTCATATGTATTCATTTATTCACGTCAACATTTTTTTCTTTCCAGATTCAATGTCCAACATACAAATACCATCCAACACCTCTAGTCAACATTTAATACATAAAAGTAACAAAAGAATGAAAACAACTTGTACATATGCTGATGCTGAAGAGGAGAATTTAAAACTGGAGAACAAAATAATTGAATTGGAGACCATCAAACTGGGAAAAGAGATTGTAAAATTGGATTTGGAAATTAATAAATTACAGAAGGAGAATAAAATGATTAAAAAATTGGATGAAAATTTAAGCATGAAAAAAGAAATTCTTTTGTTAAAAAAGGAAACTCACCTTCAACAAGCAACTCAGATGTGTTTCATTGAACAATAAATAATTTAATCAAGTTTTCCATGACATTTTGTAGGTGCATAAGACTTTATAATTTATACCCAATTCTTTTTTGGTGTCTAAAGCGAATCTTCATTTTTACTAAAATATATTATAACTTTCTTAAATGTTTATACTTAATCAAAATTATTAATGAAATTTCCAAAAACTTTGAATCACTAAATTTGCTTTCAATGTGAAAGAATATAAGACATCTTTTTTTCTGTATCATTATTCCATGTACTTTTACCTTATCACCATCAATCTACACAGAAGAAACTATATACTCTAATATGTGGCCAAAACTAAAAGTTAAAATTAATTACTATATATAGTTTATTTTGTTATTATTGAAAGTCATTTGCTCAAATGTAGATGGAATACTGATCAATTAAGTCAAATAGATCTATTGAAGAAATTGTCACGATAGTTGAATCAAAGTACTGAGATACTTCCATAGAAGTTAAAAAAAATATTTCATGAAAAATATGTCCTGCATATATAATCACGCACAGCATTTCCATCGCCTGTTTCATAAATATTTAAATTTTCATCATTAACCGCAATTAATTCATCAACTGCAATGATGTCCCCCATGTATATGCCTATGTCATGAAGGACAACACAAGACAATGTGTATAAGCTGGCTTTGTCAGGAGAAACTCTCTTTCCAGTATGCAAACATGGGAAGCGTCTTTTTAGAATACCAAATGTTTGCTCTATAATAACTCTGATTTTACAAAAAACATCATTGTACTTCTTCTGTTCAGTTGTGTTAGCTGCATTGTATGGTGTTAAAAGGAATTTCCGACAAGGATAGCCAGTCTCCCAGTAGAAATCCATCATGTTCCCCTGAAAACATTTGTAATTATATATTAAACATAATGTATTGGTTACTTAAATTAGGATTAATGAAATTAAATTATTCAGCCCAAACTATCATCATATTAAACACATATTTGATAAATTAATGTAATTTTTAATATAATTTCTCAATAAGATTACATATTATACAATCACCATACCTATGATCAATAATTCATATAATCCAAAATCATCTAGATATATTTTGTGTCCATGAGATAGATATCAAAATATTAGGTTAGATTCAACACGACATCACCAAATATTACTTTTGTTTGATGAACTGTGCTTTAGAAGTTATACCTACAGCCTAACCATCAGTAAGATATGGTATGAAAGTAAGTTAAATTAAAATAATATTATGAAATTATTTGGGTTCATTTAATATATATATATATATATATATATATATATATATATATATATATATATATATATATATATATATATATATAATCCATTTCCCATTGATTATTTACCATTTTCAAATGCACCACATAGTTGACTTTCACGGAACATCCTGGAGTCAAGCAGCAGAGAGGGTGAACAGACCACGTTTTCAAGCAAAAATAAGGCTTCCAGATAACGTTTCCGAACAAAAAATGGCCTACACACTACGTTTTCAGACAAAAAATAAGACTTCCAACAAAATCTCATTTAACCAAAAAAAAATTCTCCATTTTTGCAAAAACGGATATTTTACGATTTTTTAATCAATTTTGCTCGCAACGATGTGGTCATCCACCCTCTCTGCTGCTACAGGTTAACAAAAAATAATAAATGATTTGATCAAGTCTTTAGGATTTCACAAACAAACTAATCGCTAACACCTCTTCTTGTAAATCAATCAGATTATTTGACTGGTCGGTGAGTTTGAAATTAATTCTGGTTAATGAATTATTATGGCATCGCATGTAGACAGGATTAATTGGGTTTTCAATAATTAGGAATCCTGGAGGAGCTGTTGGTGCAAACGAATAAAGAATATATCCTTGCTGAGCTTGATTTGATCGTTCGAGATTAATTTGATAGCTTCCTTCGATAACATCACATACTAAATTGAGCGCAATCACCGATGAAATATTCACGTTGAACGGAGCGATATGCCTACCGCCACCATCTGGATCATTATTGTGTTTGAGGATTTTTATTTCCGGTGATGTTGTTTTTTTCCATGCATCATGAATTATTTTAAAACCAACATCGATGGCATCACTGAGAGATTTTTGTAGTTCTAGGATATTATATCCTGGTAGTTTAAACTCACGAATATCTTCAACGCGGATTTTATAGTTTGATGCAAATTTTGTTCTCGTTTTAGGATTACTGTCATCTAATATCACTTGAATAATTTGTGAATTAAATGTTTCCATATCGTCGATAATTTTGTTGCATGTTTCTACGACGCTGATAAATTCATCTCGGGTGAGAGAGCCGGATTTAAGAGATATTAACAACAGCGATAAATCATTATTCATTGCTGTGAAATTTTTAATGATTTCAGGTTCGCTAACAAAATGATATCCATCTATTTCCTTCTCTCTCTCTCTAATTGAGTGGTATATTAAATAAAAAAAATCTTCAGGTATCCTGTATTTTTTATAACTCTTTACTGGATTATCCGGTTTTATCACGTCGGTGATATAATCATTTTTTTGTGGTTCTGTTACATCAACGGTTTCCTCCAGAGTTTTACTCTGGGGCGGTAATTCAGGCCATCCTAGTACGGTTCTTATTGAGCTTTGATAGATATCTACTACGTATCCTTCTGTGCTTATCTCAATTGCGGATGATAGCGTCGGTTCATGAACTGTTATAGCGATTTTTGACTCTACTCCAGTAATCGATTTTATTCTACGCGCGAATTCATCATTGATTTGTTCGATTTGGTATGACCCTGTTGGTATCGAAACGACGTTCCAGTCTGGAGTTCCGTCGGGTTTATTCTTATTTGCAAACACTAAAGAGTTATTCGGTTGTTGACCACCAAATGGTTTTGATCTGATATTAGGCCAACTGTGATATACTCGTAGTTTTGCAAGCGCGATTTCACTCACAGGAACCGGAGAGGGGAAATTCACACTAAACTCGGGTTTCGTAGATGTTATTGATATCATACTTGTTTGTACTGGTTTCGTGTTCTCCACTATTTGTTGAAGTAATTCCTGCTGTGTCGTCATTATACTCATGATTTATTTCTAATTTTGGTATCGAGGAATCATAAATACTGACCATCACTGAGAATTCACAATCTGGTAATGTTGATATTATTGAGATCATTTTGTTTTTTGGGTTCGTGTTTTCTGATTCCATCGGTGTTGTCATTGTTATTATACTCATGTTGTCGCTCTAATTTCGATATCGCGGAATCAAAAATACTGACCATCGCTGAGAATTCACTATCTGATATAATCGTATTGTCGAGTGACGACGATATCATCAATGATAATTGCGAATATGCGGTTGATGCAATATGAAATTGAAGTAAGTAATTCTGCAGTTTACTCTGGCTGCATGATGATATCTTTTTTGCTATCCCGGTTAATATACCCCCGATTGTAGCCACCGCAGAAATGCAAATTGGAACTACGACCGGGGCAATCATTGTAACCGATGCAAGTATTATTCCGGCGCCAGTGAGAACGCTTGACACTGAGTACACAATAACATCAATTGCGGTGATTCTTCGTCGGTATTTTTTTATTTTTATTTGATACTCCTCAGTGAGGGTTTTGAGTCTATTTTGAAATTCTCTGACCTGATCATAGCGACATTGCGTCGATGACAAAGTCATTGTTGTTTATTTTAAAAACACTAGCCTTTTCAATTGTGAAATCCGAACGATTTAGTTATTTACTTAAATCCGCTACGAATTCCAGATACCATGTTACTGATGCCTTAGCCAAACTTTTATCATCGGCTTTTATCGTTAACCGTTCAGTTTTATCCTTGTCGATGATCGTTGAAATCGTATTGTTAACCCCGGATGAACTCGACGATGATATATTAAATTGAATTGGTGCTACCAGCGTTAATCGATAAATACCCTTGATAGTAGCTGTGATATCTAATTTGTTGTTTGCAGGTGTCCACTCAAATGATCCGTGTTGGATTGTATATACTACGTTATTGGTTTTCTCATGAGGAATTTTTGTTTTTTCAATGATTGTTATCATCCTCGAAAAATCACCTTTGACGGCTTCGATGAAGTTTTTCGTCTCATCGATGGATTTTTTAATATCCGGGAGTTTTATTTCAATTTTATCTAACGGGGTTCCAATAAATTTATCAATGATATTTCTACGAAATGATATAAACTGTTTTCCGTTTTCTTCAATTTTAGATTCAAGTGCTGTTAGTACAACCAAAAGATCTTTTAAATCATCGTCGAGAGTTTTTAATCGATCTGTAATCGTCGAAACGAGTACACCCGGTTTTAGTTTACCCTGATCGGAAAATAACGCGATAGTATCCTCGATTGCGTTTTGTTGTTTAACTAAAATATCATCCAGAGAAATATTACTGGTTTTCAATTTACCCTGATCCGAAAATAACGCAACGGTGTTCTCGATTGCGTTTTGTTGTTTAACTAAAATATCATCCAGAGAAATATTACTAGATTTCAATTTACCCTGTTTGTCCTGAAATACAACTATTTCATTAGGATCAACATTTGTTAAGTTCAACGTCTCAGCGATTTCATCTTTAATTTTTTTTGTTATATCCTTGACAGAATCAGGTGGTGCAGTGCCATCGGGTTTGGGTTTCAAAGATCTCCCCCAAATATCAATCATGTTATTGTAAAACTCTTTCTCTCTCTAAAAAGCGATTGCTGGTGTAGTCATTTACGACAATATGTGGTGGTTTTCCGCTTGGGTTACCCAAGGAGTTAGAAATAGCGTCAAGGACATTTAATACTTCGCTGCCACATATTGGTGGGTCAATCATCGTTTGTGTTGGTAGCGTAGAATACCAAGTCTTCATTGGAAGGGTTTTTATATACCGCATAAACTCTTTTGGTGGGGCTAATCCATATGAGTCAAAATAAACAATCCCACGTGGATCAATAGCGTATGCAACCCAGTGAGTTCCGGGTCCGGTGCTGTTATCTAAATTAATGATTCCGGTTTCAGTTTTGTTTGGTTGATGTGGTAATTGATCTTTCATAAAAACACCTCTGAAATTTTTAATCACTAGTTTTTTAGCCGCATCCATTAAATCAAAATTGGACATAGGAATCTTCGATTCCTGAATTAATAAATCGTTCCTGGTAGTCTTAAACCCTTTCCGCTGTACCACGAATACGGGGTTCCTGGTAGTCTTAGACCCTTTCCCTTTTTTTTATATCCTTTCCCAGTTGCCTTCTTTAGTGCCATTCCTGCTGCAGTACCAACGGCTCCTAACGCTGCCGCTTTAGCCACCGCTGGGGCTGCTGCTGCAATCAATGCTGGAATCGCAGCTAACAACGGAAATATACCGCCTGTTTTAATCATATTTTTGATAGCAGCCGCAGAAAGAGTAATCTGAACACCTTTTTTGGCTGCAAGTGCATCATTGAAATGTTTCACCTGACGAGTTGTCAGCGATAGTTTATTTGCACCACCAGTCATTTGGTTGGGTTTCAACGTGATTGTGGTTCCACATCGCTTAGCCGATTCCGATTGCAATTTTTTTAATTGACCGGGAGTTAACGCAACACTAATAACACTATATGACATTATATATAATTGATTGATTCTAATTCAATGAAAAATCAATCAAAGATTTTCTACTGGTGCATCTACCACTCTCATTCTTCCTCCAACACCTTCAAGTAGCATTGATTTATCACTGAGAATGACAGCAACCGCTCTATAATTAGCAATAGCACCACGAGTCACATTAGCTCTAAAGTGTATATCAACAACTGACTGTCTTGTCAAATCGAGATGTTCCAGTGAGAAGTAATAGATCGGACACAGATTTTTAAAATCATATTGTGATATTTGCAAACCAGTATCGACATTTTGATCGCGTGCCATAAATGACAGCAGACGATGATACACGCGTGCAATATGATTTTCTGTGTAATTAAGTTGTATATCCTCGGATGGTTCCTGTTGGCCATTTATTCTCAGTGAGACGTCTTTCACACCTAATTGATCAAATATCATATGACTGAAACGTTGATCACCAACTCGTGCGTTATCTTGTAACGCAATAAATATATGACGTGGCGCAGAAACGCCTTGTTTTGATGCTAGATTCCACGTAAATAACCCATTGATATTTGATTGCTTCACATCTGTACTCACGGTTAGCCAACTCAACAACGACTTTCCTCCTTGGTCCATAAATGATAGTAATCGTTCTTCTGCAGTGATTGCTGGAGTCAACACTGGCATCCACAATGATATTTTTGTTAAAATAACTTTACCGGCATCATCATTTACATGATCTACAGCTGTGTTTGCTGGAATCCTCCAAATTGCGTCATTATCATCACCCTTTCGTACAAGCGATACTGTATGCTTCGCCCCATAAATAACTTTTCGGACGTTTCTACAGAATCCAAATATATGATGTAGTGGAATCGCGCATGAAAATGATTTACGCCCTGCTCCCAACATTGAGTTTCGTGTTGCAGCTCCTAGATTGAAATTGGGGTCGTTGTTTATAATCATATCCTCGACATCAACATCAGCATCACCAGCATGTTTTTTTGGTCGTCTTACAACAAATGGATTTCCATTAGCGCTATTCCTACCATCTTTTGCAAACATCATAGAAGGTCCTGCTGATCTTGTATAATCATCGGAATATCTCGCTAACCCGATTATTGTTGTAGCCACATCAACATCGCGATCTATCGACTCGATTTCCTTTCCATCAATGAGGTATCTTGCACTCTCAAATAATGCCATAATACCATTATTGACAAAACCGACTTGAGTACCATCTGGATATGATGCTCCAGCAGCTGTTACAAGTTCTCCTTCTACTTCAATAAACGCTTCACAGGGCAAAAAGTATTTACTGGTATCATGGACTTGAAGTTCAATTCGCGATCGACTATTTGCGTCTATCGCATGATAAGCGTAATATTGATAATCGCGTACAGAATCATCCTTGCCAACTGGGGCGTCTATATCAAACGCCGGATCATGTGATTTTTTGAACATTTTATTCTATTTATCAGAGTCTAAATCGTAAAAATCCGTAGGATTTTCATCGTAAACGATTTTCATCGACGTAGTTTTTTAAAGCCGCTTCCTGCTATCATATTTGCAATATTGCTTTGGTCCCCTTGATTTACCATCGACGCTAGTTTTTCATCTACTGCGTTATTTATAATTCTACTAACACTTGCAGGCATTTCCGCTGTAGACGGTAACGGTTTTGAAAATCCTTTGGATTTCATCCGTGATTTCACTAATGATGTTAATTTATTCCTCGCAGTTGAAAACGCTTTTCCAGCAAAATCTCCAACAGCACTAATACCCTTATCACGAATAACTTCAATTGCTTTCATTCCTAGTTGTTTAGCTAACGGCATCACTTTTGGAGCCATTCTCGCAAATAACCCTGCAATGGTATTGCCTAAACCATCTCCGTAGTATGCTCTATAAACTGGAAACCGTGAATTAACTACATAGACGGGGGTTGGTTTATCATAATTGTAGTGTATGATCATTATTTGAAATCAGAAACCATTTTTCAATTGGAAACGCTAGCGTTTTTATTTAATCACTGTGATACCCACTTTCCACTAACTCGTCAATGAAATCTCGATATGTTTTGATATCCATGATACCGCCGGCAAATAACCGTCTACAGATATCAGCTGCTTCATTAATTATTTCCGGTGAGTTATTTCCAGCTCGGAAACCTCCTACAAGAACTTCTAATCGTGATATATCATTGATAACACTACCAGGACATGAAATCCTTGGATTTCCACTCTTTGAGTTTCCACTGGAATCTTGCAATCCACTTCCGCTATAACCAGTTGCTTCATCCTGTTTTTCTAAATCGGCTTCTTGTAATAAATAATCAAGAAGATTATCATCAGGTGGTAGTTGTTGTTTTTTAGGTGAAAAAGATATTTTCTTTGCAGGTTGCTGTCGCCGCCTTTGCAATTTTGGCGGTTTTTGTTGTTGTTTAAACTCTTCGTATTGTTTATACACTATACCCACTGCATTGATATATTGAATATATGATGCACTATCCTTCTTAATTCTACCTGTTTTTTCAGTTTTGATTTTGTAGAATATATCAGCCCAGTGAGTTATATTTCTAACAAACTTATGATATTCTGGTTTCAACATATTTTTCCTGTTTTCATAATTCGTAACAACAAGCTCAGGAATTCCTGTTGGATCAGTCTTATTAATTTCTGCTAACCCCGCCTCGTTAAATATCACGCGTAAATCATCAACTGTTCTTTTTGATTCTATTTGTTCTATTTGTTCTGTTTGTTCAGTTTTCGCTGCTATTTTTTCGAGTTCACCGATAACAGATTTTCCCGTCTCGGGAACATCTCCCAGTATAGCACGCTCTATCCCCTTCGTTGCTGTGGTTACTGGTTTAAACAATTCTTCGGATCCCATAGCAAAATCAGTCTGAAGACTCTGTCGTTGTTGTAGTTTATTCCGTACAGAGTCACGAATTGGTACAAATCTCCTGATTGCATCCAGTCGTTCACGAGCCAATCGGGTTGTTAATGCTTCATTGACCATTATTTGAAATCGCAAACAATTTTTCAATTGCAAAACAATTTTTCAATCCGACCTAACACCATCGTGGAAGTGATCAATCCGAACCAGCCATCAATTTTTTATTCACTGATTTCAACAGTTTTGATCAAAAAATGCTAAAAAAAAATTAAAATCTCTATAAGGGACGGTCACAATCAAATAATGATAAATGGTTGGTCAATCAAAATTGTTCATTTTCTTGAATTAACGCCCGTAGGTTTCTAACTTTAGAATTAACCTCCTTTTTCAATTCGTATTCGTACCCCAATTCTTTTCGTATTCGTTCTACGATGGTATACAACGGAGCGAACACACTTACGTCACTGGAAAATGCGAGAGAGTCCTTAATAGAATTCTGAATTCTTTTGATGAGCGCATACTTCTTTGGTAGCATATATTTATTGTTGTTAACTCCGTATTCTATATCCTGAAAATCAGACATGATTTGATCAGGATTTAACCCATCTGATAGTTCAATATCCCAACCTTTCAATTTTGAAATCTCGGATATGATGCTATTCATGTTTTCAGAATTCATTATTCTATAACAATTATATATTTCTAAATGAAAAATATGACGTATTAGACATAACTAAATTGAATTTTCTGTCCGCTCTTTTTTGAAATAGCCGATCGACAAACCCCCTCTGCAACATATCGTACTGAGGGTCTACAAATATTGAAATACTTGCCGGCTTCATATATTGATTTAAATACTTTTTCTTCGTTAGTTATTGTATTCAAAGATTTCACAGGTCTCGCTTTTTTCGAGTATTTCCCAGTCCTTCCTCGTTTGGTATTCTCACTATGTGTGATTGCTTGAAGATTTGATAAGGAATTGTTCTTCGGATTAGAATCAATATGATCAATAACAAAACCATCTTTGATCAATCCATGGAAACATTCATACACGAAACGATGATTGTAATATTTCTTCTTTCCAACAGTAAAGAACAAATACCCCATACCATTATCCCACCCAACTGGGTTCTTCAGTCTACGGTTTCTTACAACACCATCACTGGATGCTTCATAATTTGTACTCACTGGGTGTGGTCTGAATTCCTGGTTCATTCGTATACTATACTATTTGTCTAATTCATTGACTGATTCATTGCAGGGATTCATTATACATAAATCTTTCATTTAGAGACTTGTTTTTAGTATAGCATGAAGGAGTTCAAGAGATTGACTTCGAAAAATGCTGAATTCAATGCTGATAAGGAGTTTAAGAGATTATTGAAAATCAGTCCTAGATTTAATCTCGATAGACCCAAAAAACGTAACAAACGTCCAAGAGACGGAAACATGAAAGAGTTTAAGAGATTATTGAAAATCAGTCCTAGATTTAATCTCGATAGACCCAAAAAACGTAACAAACGTCCAAGAGACGGAAACATGAAAGAGTTTAAGAGATTATTGAAAATCAGTCCTAGATTTAATCTCGATAGACCCAAAAAACGTAACAAACGTCCAAGAGACGGAAACATGAAAGAGTTTAAGAGATTATTGAAAATCAGTCCTAGATTTAATCTCGATAGACCCAAAAAACGTAACAAATTTAATCGCGATAAACCCAAAATCCTTCGGATTTCAAAAACATCCAAGAGAGATTACCCCTGGAAAGATGCTCAATTCAATCTCGATATAGCTTCTAATACACCAAAGAATACAATTCTTGATAAAGCCATGATTAGTAAAATCAGAGATTGTTTTAATGAATTTAAGCGTGATGGAGCATCTTATTGTTGGTCAACATTTCGAATTGATGGTGTTGTTGACGCTACCATGAATGATGAAAAAGCAGCAGTGATAATTTCACGTGTTGGGGAAAAACGGTATTTTTTCCGAATCAAATTCATTATCGAAGTCGATGGCAAATGGATTATTAAGGATAAATTTGAACCAATCCTCAAGAATAAAAAAGCTGTCATTGTGAGTAGAGATTCCAAACCAGGGATTCTAACCGGCATTGACAAACCATACTACGAAAGATCTTATCCCGTAACAGCAATGGTTTACGGGATATATCCGTTAAATGATAAACCCGATATCGCAAAACTAGCTCCTATGAAATATTCGTCAGGGCTTAATTGTGTAGCAGAACGAATAATAGAACATTTCACAAATGCATCCCGAGGAAATAAACTAACTGATCTGCGACGTAGAAAAATAACCGAGTGGGAACTGACAGTGAAACAGCATGGTGCAAAGATTTCTGATATAGCTAAATTAGAAGCATCATTAAAATTCCCAATATCAGTAACAACAATAACCGGAGAAGTATTATACGAACCGAAATATCAATCGCGAGGAGCCCCAATACAGATTATTGATCATAACAAACACGCGTGGACACCTGCGGTAACAATATTTCCACGAGAACGAACCGTGAAATATATCCCTAAGGAGTTCGTCGGGGATGTTTTCTATGAAGAGAGATTATTTGATGCTATTCATGCGTTGTGTAAGGATGATCCTGTGTCAGTGTGGCTACTTAGAAGTGATGAAGAATTCGATCAATTTGTAAAACCAAATGGTGAATTATATCGCATTGAAGAATTAGATAACAGAATGAGAAAAATCGCTAGTGATTTTTCACCGCAGAATTCCCATGAAAAACTACTCACGGATAGTTTTACTATTCCATCAGTAGTAGCTCACTTCGCAAGAGAAAAAAACTCATGGCGTCCAACACGAAGTGATTTTCTCGAAGATGTTAAATTGAGTTGCGTCGAATTTGGTCATGGAGGACTGTGGAATACAAAATACCATCGTGATGGTATGATTTCAATTGATATATCCGCGTGTTATCCCGGAAGTTTTCTCGGGTATGGGGAATGCGCTGAGTACTTCAAACGATTTGGACACCCCACGCATGAAATGACTCGTGTTGCGATTAATGGACCATTGCCTGATTTTGATTTAACCGGATTCGCTCGTGTGATATCATTTGAATTAGCTACAGGGTTACATCCGTGTAGTTATGTTTGGCTCGGTAGACACCTATCTGAAAAACACTGGATGCCAATAGTGCTATTGAGATATATGATTGATTGTGGTATGCTAATATCGTTGATTGTTTCCGAGGCTATTATATGCTATCGAGCTCAGAAAGAAGTTTGGCTACCACAACCCAATCTAGATAGAATAATCAACGAACTACGAAAACAGTTTCCAGATTTCAGTGAAGAAGAAATCATAAATTGGTCTAAGAAGTTATTTGAAATTAAAAAAGAACAAGCAAAAGATCTCGGAAGAAGAATAATCGGTAAATTTACCCAGGGTGGACGATACGATAACGCAAAATATTCTTCGCGGTTGATCATAGATGTCGCTGAATACGATTTTATTGTAGCGGATTTAATGAAACAGGGAAAACTTGTATCCCGTAAGGATGCTTTTCTATCCAATGGTGAGAAATTAGGTACGGTTGTTACCTACTGTGATGGATATAATTCCCAGTACACACATTTGAGAAGTTCAATGTTAGCATATGCTTGCATTAATCTATTTTCGATGATAAATAGATTTCCTAATACCGCGGTTAGAGTAGCCACTGATTCGATGTATATACACAATAAGTACAAATCAGCTGTAGCGGCATTCACAGATCCCGAAGAGAATTGGGGGCGTTGGCGATTTAAAAAGGAGATGCTACATGAGTATTGTGAATCCGCAGACGTTGCCATGGATGATAAATATATTTGTTGTAACCGTATTGAAATTCAATCAGAACTTTCTAATGCATCACCGGTATCTGATCCAATCTGTAGATACAAGACAGTTTATTTAAACGGCTGTGGTGGGTCAGGAAAGACAACGCGTGCAATTGAATTATATCGTAGTGGTGGAAATACTTGTATTTCTACTAACATGATTGTGCTAACACCGACTCATAGACTCGCCAGAGAGATGATACAACGAGGGGTAAATGCTTGCACTTATCACAGCTTCTTTCGATGGAAGGGTGACAAATGGACTCCTGATCGAATGGGTGATAAATTCATTCCTGAAATCATAATCTGGGATGAAATATGCACAGTGTCATTAGATGTATTAAAAACATTTCTTGAGTGGTTGTTAACCAAAAACACAAAAGTCGTCATGTGCGGGGATCAAGGCCAACCACCACCATTTGTCGGTGCATCTCCACATGAATGGCTAAAGGGTTTTGTAGACTACTATGAAGAAATCACCACTGATTATAGATCACTTGATGAACGATTACGCGAGTTCAAAGCGCTAATTAGATTACAACCGGATAGAATCCAATGCGAAATAGCGCGTGAAGTGATTTCAGAAACCCCAATGAATGATTTCTGGGAAGCGTGGAGACCAAACGATTTGATCATTGCAAGTAGAAAAATAGTCAGGGATACACTTCAGATGAAGTTATTTGAATTGCATAAAGAAAAATTTGCAACGCTTCCAGTACCCCTTTGTTATAGGCCATCGGATACACGAAAACAGAATATTGAAGTTGATATTCCAGGACAGAATGAAAAACAAATTCTGGTATTAAATGATATTGTGCTGGTTGATATCAATGTCGTTGAAGATGCATTGCGTGCTAATAAATCCCCGTGGACGCTAGGATACGCAGCAACAATACACTCTTCACAGGGATTGACTATATCGGATACAATTGTTTGGATGGTAGATAATCGCATCGAATGGTCAAATTTAGTCTATCTCGCAGTATCCAGAGTACGAAACATAAATCAACTTCGAAGAGTTGTCCTCGATGATGAAATCATTGGTGATGATAATGACACAGCAATAAGTGATATTGATGTTAGCATCATTAATAAAAAACTCTCCGGTTACAAACAACAGGACAAAAAAAAAACAACGAGAATTTGATATTGATTCTAAATTAATAATCACTTTGAAGAAACAACAGAATAATCACTGCGCGAGTTGCAATTGTATAATGCGTTGGCAGTATTCGGATAAGGATCCTCGCCAATTCACCGTAGACAGAAAAAATAACAATCTCGGTCATGTCAGAAATAATGTGATGTTGACTTGTCTTGAGTGCAATAGACGCAACGGTGCTAGTTAAGACCATGCGGTGGCAATTGAGTATCCTCGGGAATCACTTGTAGTTGTTGTCGAGTAAAACCCCGCTGAGGGGCAGTTGAATCCAGTTTATAGACTGGAGGTCTACCAGTTGATCGTGTTATACTAGATATCTTATGCGTAGTGACGCTCCAAATAGGATCAGTAGCCCTTTTTCTACCCCCTTCAAGCTCTCCTGGTTCATATAAGTACCTCACAATGACACTACTACCAAGAATTGGTTGGGAAACGCTAGCGTTTCTAGGGAAATCTTTTTGTGGTTGTACGGGTATTGACTTCTTTTTAATCGCGTTGATAGGTTTCATGTTGATTGTTCTAGTAATCTCGTTATTCAGTGCAGTAATCACAGATGGTAATCTTTTAACCCATTCACTGGATCGCTTTTCTTGAATGAATTCTTTTGCGTATTGATATCCAAATAACCGCTCAGCAATCGTCCGATTAAATCGTTCTACAATGGCCTGATCACGATGTAGTGCAGTATGCCCTCGTCGTATGGTGACATTATGATGTTTCATTGTAGATAACACTGCACCCTGAAATTCTTTGCCCGGGTCAACTTGTAACAGATTTGGCCAGTGCAGAGGACCTCGTCGATAAATCCTTTCAAATGCAGAAGCGACTTCAGTGGCTGATTTTGTTTTTAACGGTTCTGCTTCTTTGTATCGACTCGCAACATCAACTACGGTTAGCGCGTATTTGTAACCACGATCATGTGGCAGAAATAATATATCAGCCTGATGAACTTCATTAGGAGCGGTCACATCAAAATGCGAGAATTGAATTTGTTTAGGCGGTGGTAGATAAATTTGCCATAGTGCCTGTTTGGATAACCAATTAGCCGCAGTGGTTTTTTTCACTTTTGCAGCTCTAGCGAGTTTATTGATTGCAGCGTTACCCCTCCAGTATCCCCTCGGAGAATAATAAATTGATTCCATATTATTAATTACCGGCACCTAACATCAATTTACTTTTCATAGCCGATTTTATCAAAAATGAAGACAATTTTTCTTTGAAGGATTTATCAGGAATAGCATTTAACGCATGAATTAATTTCACATCTGCTAGATGCCTGTGTTGCAGATTGCTGCTTTTATAAGCAACATCATGAAGGTGACAGGCCTTATCAATGGCGTTTATTGGTTCTTCACCGGGGTTGGGTTGATTTTGATTATTGAGTCTGATATCAAGTCTGGTTCCCGGTCCACAGTAGCTATATCCTGGAAGGTGCTTTTCTCCGGGGTACTTTGCCCATGGGGTTCCAGGGAGTTTTGCTAATTTGGCTGCGATATCACCTCCTCGTTTTTTTTTAAATCAGATTTCATAGACACAAATCTAAATTTCTTTGTATCACATTGCACGCATTTACCAGAAAGCGCTGATCGGTTATTTTTAGTTGTAATCGTCGTCACATCATCTGTGCCAGTACGCGTTCTACACTTCACACAATATAGATCCATAATTTATGTATAGAAATATGGATATAATTGATTTTTCAGCGACTAAAACAAGAGAACCAATTAAGCATCATGCAGCGCTACCAAACTCTATCCGGATGATTATAATCGGGCCATCTGGATCCGGTAAAACGCAATTGTTGCTAAATTTAATAATGAGATGGATGAAGTGGGATAAGTTGTATTTAATTGCCCCTAGCGTAGATGATCAACGATGTTATGAAGTGTTAAAGGATTTTAACGAGAATGCATCAGAAATTAAGGGTGAGAATGCCATTGATTTTATAACCGATATCGATGAAGCACCGAGTATTGATGATATTGATGGAGATATTAACAATTTAGTCGTATACGACGATATAATGTTGGATAAACAAAAGAATCCTGCTAGAATATTTTCCCGTGGGCGTCACAAAAACACTGACGTGATATATGTCACTCAACGCTACACTCAGGTTCCAAAAGTGATCAGAGATAACTGCAATATTCTTTCTGTATTCAACGGAGTTGATACTCATACTCTTAGAAATATTTGGCAGACATGGTGCTCTGATATGGACTTCAATCAATTTCGAGATTTCTTTAGTCATGCTCAGTCGACTCCGCACGGATTCGCAACAATAAATCTACATGATCCTCGGACACGATATCGTATCGGACTGGATCAAATATTCGGTTAAAATCATTTATTATTTTTTGTTAACCTGTAGCAGCAGAGAGGGTGGATGACCACATCGTTGCGAGCAAAATTGATTAAAAAATCGTAAAATATCCGTTTTTGCAAAAATGGAGAATTTTTTTTTGGTTAAATGAGATTTTGTTGGAAGTCTTATTTTTTGTCTGAAAACGTAGTGTGTAGGCCATTTTTTGTTCGGAAACGTTATCTGGAAGCCTTATTTTTGCTTGAAAACGTGGTCTGTTCACCCTCTCTGCTGCTAGTCATGAACAGAGCCTGGCCACTTTGCTACACAGTTTGTTATTCGGAATCTATAGTCACAGGTTCCACAAGGTTAAACAAAAAAAAAATGGAAGAAAAAAGAATTAAAAATACTTAAGTTGATTAATTAATCTAATAGAGCCAGTTTTGCTCTTGATTTGAATCACTGATCAAAATATAAATAATAATAATTTAATATATATCTTTAAGAAAATTTGTTAATTATAGTTTTTAAATTCCTTTAATTTGTAATCATAACACATCTCAATATTTTAAAAGACACAAACTTTATTACAGTATATAGATTAGCTTTCAATGCTTTATGTGTATTTCTAAATGACCCCTATTAGTTCAGTAAAGTAACAATTGCAGTATCAATTATAATGTTTGTATATTTTGGTGCAAAGTGTCTCGCACAATCTATTTTCATCCTGTATTATATACCTGTACATTAAGTGAATGAAATCCCTTTCTGTTTACATAATCCTGTTCATTAGAAATAGGAGCCTGAATCCTGATGAACGTACCATCTATTGCCCCAATAACATTTAAAAATCCTGTAATTAAAAAAAATAATTTATTTATAATTTATCTGATTTGAGGTATATCAAGTATCTACCATATTCTCTTCACTGGTGCTGTAGTTAATCAAAATCTAAAAATTATATTTTTCAGCAAATGTAATTGTGTTATGTTTCTACATTAATGAATCCCTTACATTATATTACTCAATTTGAAGCAAACCATAATAATTATTTATCTTTAATCTGTATGTGTTATTTGCCCCAAAAGTATGCAAGGAATAATATGTGGTGTGTTAAAGCTACCTAATGTTTATATATACAAAATGGTAGCTTAGTAATAGACATATGTTGGAAATCTGTATCTTCTGAATAAAAAGTATGAAACTCAGTAATGTTGTGGTTTAATTTAGTAAATGCAAAGCCATTTTTCCTTTCTATGATGGTCATTGATATGACTGATTTTGAATATAACCGGAGTTTCTTCATGAATGTGATCGCCATATTTGCATGCACGAATATTAGACCATCTAGCTGGTCTCTAAGCATAAATGAAAACATGTTTACTAAATCTTTTGTTCAGTTTGTTGTTGAAATATTAAAAGTATACATACTGTAGGCTTCGTAATACAAATTAGGAAAAAAATATTATGGCAAGTTTACATCCGTGCAAACTCTACCGCAGTGCTGTCTAACCTTTTTTAACTCCATTGGCTACTGGATTGTTTATTTCTTGAAGCCGATGGCTACAGCAGCAAACTGAAATGCAAGGGCTATACAGCTGTTAGAACTCTTGCGTGCCATTTAAAATCAGCCTGAGGGCCTCTAGTTTGACCGCACTGTTCTATCCGACATCAACTGTTTTTATCAGGGGTCATGGCCGTATGACGTGTAAGAAGTGGACGCTGCTAATAATGAACACAAATATTTTTAATTAAAAAAAATACGTTAGGTAAGATAAAATAAATGGAAAATACCTTACCAGAAATCCTGTAAAATCCCTGCTTGACAGCTGATGTTGCCTCTTCTCTGGGAAATTGTATGGACTTCTTCGCCTGTCTCACTAAGGCTCTCGCCACTTCAGATATGCATCTGCTTACAGTTGTTACACTCACACCCAAGGACTCTCCGATGAACCTGAAGTGAGCGCCAGTAGCGAAAAAGCGTAAGGCCACAAGCACCTTGTGGAGGGGCGGTAACGCCATGCTCCGCTTCGTAAAAGCCGAATCAAGTTTTTCAGTAACAGTATTTGCGATGAATAAAATGGTAATTCTGGTAAATCTATAGCGAGCGAACAAAACAGTGTCATCAAAGTCCATTGGGTTACCTCTGTCCCTTATAATTCTCCTTTCTAATCTAATCCTTTGATGACGTCGACGATAACGTCGTTCAAGCGCCATATTTGAGCGTCTCCCCTTGACAGCGCATAACCCTAACCTCAGATAATTGAGGACAGTTCTCAAATTTGAGTTAAGATTTTTCTCATTTGTTCTTTGTGAAACCGGATTTAAGAAAATTCTCAAATTTTGAGGAAAATATCAAATTCTGAGTTGAAACTCATACTTAAGATGTTTAGTGAAACCGGGGCCTGGTCCGATCAACACAGTGCCTCGATGACCATATTAGGTCAAGAGACTGATGATGATGATGATGATGATGATAATGATGATGATGATGATGATGATGATAATGATGATGATGATGATGATGATGATGATGATGATGATGATGACGCTAAGTATAGACCATTCTTAGAATATAATCATGAATTAATGCGACCCTGGGTCAACGCATCCAAAACGAGGCTAAGATAGGCACCAGTTTCATTTTTATCTCGCAACCATCTATGGCTTCTACAGTTGATAGTGACAGTTATTGTTGTGTTCCAATGTGCCTTGGGAATGCTAGAATTCACATAAATTTAAGCGTCCACCATATTCATACAGTGACGAAGATGGATCTTCATAGAAAATAAAAATGGATTGTTGCAATACGTTTTGATGAGGGGCCGAATTTTAAGGTAAGAAACCGAATGATTGTTGGTTTGTTTGTACTTACTTGCAACTGATTGATGTAAGAAAGAGAAATCCAAATGCAAAATAGATTTTGTCGATTGTATGTATGTGTGTTTTATAATGATAGGTTTTTAAAAATGGTACCCCATGTTATATAAGAAATTATGAATTTCCGTGTGTGTAGTAAGTACAGAACAAGTGAATTTTAATACCTCGTTAAACAAAATAGAAAGTCTGAGATGGTACGGATATGTAATCAAACCACAGCTTCGTAATGTTTGCTTTACACATTTATTTAATATTGAGAGAGAGAGAGAGAGAGAGAGAGAGAGAGAGAGAGAGAGAGAGAGAGAGAGAGAGTACAATCTGTAGAAAGCAACCTCGGTGAAAATTCTTGTATAATTTTACATTATGGAGAAGCTGGTAACTTTGCTAGTTATATTTTTTGTCTCCATTATAGTTACAAATGTTGATGAAAAGCTATGCTATTATGTTATCTTCTTCAGATCCTGTGAGTTGCATATAGCATGCAAAAGTTAAATTACAGATCTGGAGGAGAGACTGAGGAAAGCAGAAACAGAATTGGAAGGAAATGAAAGAAAACTGGAAGATTTGAATAAAACAAATAAACATGGAGAAATTTGGATTGGCAGATTTACAGATGACGAAGTTTTTCCACATGAGGTTTTTATAACCTTCTTCACCAGCATAAAACCTAGTGCCATTAGAATGAAGAGCTTATAGTACAGCACCAGGAATGATATTAACATCAGAGGACGGCAATATGCAATGAACCCAGTGGATGGACTTTTCATGTTTTTGTATAGATGTGGATTTCCGATTGAAGATATATCTGTTCAATTGAATAATCACAAGTTTTCTGTAAGTCGGAAAATAATCATATGGACAAATTATTTGAATTTCTTACTGGGGAGTATAAATATTTGATCAAATAATGAACAGGTTCAAGCAATGTTGCCCATCGACTTTCAACTGTCCTGCCTAGGAACCAGGATTATTATTGACTGCAAATAAATATGTACAGAAAGACTCTCATCTTTAGTGCTTACATTAAAGACTTTTTCAAGCTACATAACTCACAACACCTGGAAAGGTTTTGGTTTGGATACCCGCACATGGTGCAACCCCACTCGTGTCTTCCTTGTACTCGAGATGCACGAGTGATGTTGAGATCACAAAGCTATCAGGGCTTAAAGATTTCTTAGAACCATGGGACGAAATTATGACATAAAGGTTTCGTTTTAGACAAGGTTTTCGTAGGTACTGGTGTTTCCATCGCAACACCACACTTTCTGTGAATCGATGGGCAGTTACAATCTTCCTAAGTGGACGATAATTAAACCATTGCATGCCTGAGGATATATGTGGACAGACACATTTAGAAAGTGAAAGAATACAAGTTATTACAGTATATGGTGCCTTTGACAATTTCTGGGTCAATAAATCAGTTGTGGACAACAGCAAATGTTTTGACTTTGTTCAAGTAAAAATGATACACTATTATATAATGCATCTATGAGTGACTGTTCCGGCCTATATACTTATTTAGTAATAAAAACCAACTAAGTTGAATTTAAAATCTACAATTTATGTAAGCAGATTTTAAAAGGCATGTGGCAATGTCCACATTGCAAATGACGTTCGATCACTTTGCTTACAACTAAATAAGAAGGTTGGAGTCATAATGGATTAATAATTACAAGGCATAGAAAATTCATTGTAATATGTCTTACAAAACATTTATGTTCATAAGTACAAACAGGGGAACTAATAACTTACGTATAACCTATAAAAGAGACGATCAAGCTTGTCCTTGGCAGCTTGCCAAAATTCCCTGTCAATAAAAGTCTCAACATGTTGTTGAAATTTCTTTTAAGAAGGATGAGCATATGATCAGTTTGTTCTCTACATCTTTTCTTTGCAGCATACTTATTTGGTATTCCAAGAAGCAATCATAATTTAGGAAAATACGCAGCCCTTGAAAGTTTATTTTGAAGAAATATGATATGGCTAAATCGTAATGTAGACAGCATTTATTCAAGATATGAATTTCAAAGTCTCTACTGGTGGTGGGCGTGGTTTGTTGAAAGGGCAATTTGTGCCACTCTGCATGCTTTGTAAATGTTTTATTCTGATCGCGTGTTTTGATCACATTATTGATTGATCATAGTTGCACATTTAAACCATTCCTAATCAAAAACAAATTTCATGCTTATAAATAGTTACATTTCTCTATCGTTAACTTGTATTTTGTGTGCTGTAGAGAAAAAGGACACTTAAGATAGGACGTAAATGAACTTACGTTTAAGAGAATGGACATATCCCTCACTGTAATACTTGAATCCTTTTGTCATCTGTTTATTCCCTGAACTGCTGTATACACGCGTGTGGAAATTCTCAACGAATGCAAACGAAATATCTGACAAAACAGCTGAGATCGCTACTCTATGTACTGTAGGACGTAGTATTTGTTTATAAATCTGCCTATCTTAGCCTTGTTGTCGCGATAGGTTAATATTCATGAGAATCTCATTAAAAATGGTCTATAGCAAAGTGCAACGCAAGGAGCATACTAAATGAGGCCTTTCTCATTTGTTTTTGCTGGATTGGCGATGTCTCCGGTAAGATTTGTCTCCCTTGTTTCCTTTCATCGGATGTAAATACTTAATGCGGCACAATTTATTTGTCTGTTACTACAAACTTTACAAAGTATCACTCTTATCTAAGTTTTCTTGTTGTCTGGGGTTTGATTCGTATCATGCTTGTGGTGGACTAGAGAAAGTCGTGCGGTGTGTCGCTTTCAAACTCCAAATCACACACACACACCTTGATAAAAGCGACAATGAATGACCTTCGCAAACGTGGGCCCGATTTGCATCAGTTTTGCACGTTCTTTGGAAATAAACTTTGCAACAAGTTATTCATCATATTGAAGATAAAAATGTCTTCGATTTCTTTAAAAATATTTTATCGCTATATATATATTTTATTAAACTACTAACACGCGGGGCCATGTGTTTGCGTGCGACTAAGCCATCAATAAAACCTGAAGTGAAAACCAAAAAAAAAAAAAACAAGAATAAACACCTCAAAATATTTATATTGTTCGTGTATATCTTATTTATTTTTTTAATTTTTGATTTATTTGTTTCGTCTCCATTGATACATATGGCGCTCATGGTTTGCACTTAGATGATTTTTTCCCTTATTAAAGTCTTTTTCTAAGGAAAGTGTACTTATCCGGACAGGAGAGTCAGGCTTTGTTAGTGCACCATCAGCTGTGTTAATCTGGCATTAAACAAACCTAGTCTCATTATCCATTTCCCAGTGCCAGATACGGCCTGGTTGCTGCCATCTCATTCTCACGCTCATACTACAATACCTTTATTATGGATATCGTTCTGATACAAATGCAAAGAGAGTTGATGACTTATGTCGAAGAATTAAAACTCTTAGGAGGGAGTAACCAAATCAATGTTTTTGTTATTGGTTTTATTGTTGTGTTCTTAACACCATTTTTAGTACATTGTAGGCAATACAAAACATTTAGGTGCAATATATGGAGGATGAACTTGAAAAAGCAAAGGAAGAACCACCAACCCACTAGAAGACTTTCTCATATACACACTTTGTCCAAGCTTGAGAATGGAACCAAAGCAGATAAGCGCTCAGATGGCAGTGGCTGTCAAATGCAACCACTTTAGACAACCCAGCCAACCATACTCAACATAGCTTTGGCATATGAACATGTTATTTAAATATTTCATAGGGATATCGTAGTCAATAATTTAATTAGTTTTGCTATACCTGTCCAAAACACTAGGAACGTAAATGGTAGCAGGCAAATTGGTTTAAGCAAGCTTCATAAATATTAAATAATATAGACCAACAACTTTCCGGACTAAGAGTACAAGAAATGAGTGACATAAAAGAACTATTATGTGAGTTTGAGGAATTAGATTCTGATGTTCCAATAAATCTAATTAAATCTAACATGGTCATGATATTCTACATTCTTCAGATGTAAAAGAATGTCCTTGCAGAATGAATCCTCTCATGCAGTCCTACAATGGTCTAAGAAAGAAATTCAATATTTATAGATATTGTTTTTTATTCAACCAAGAAAATGAACTAGAATTAACTGTGCATTTCGTATTCCAAACCAGATAATTCTTTTCCTATGCAATATGAAAGAAGAAACGACAACAGTATAAACAAATTAGATGTATTTCCAATCCCAAAAGTACATGAGTTCTTTGCTTGAAAGACCACACCTTCTGCCAAAAATAATGCTCTCTCATGACAGGTGGTCTCTCAAGACAGGTTTTACAGTATTACTCATTTACCTGTTCGTGTGACTCTAATTATCCATAAAAAAGTAAATTATATCCTTCTAATATACCACATGAACCATCTGTCCAGTGGCGAAAACAAAAACTCTCACAAACATATTTATGGATAATTCTTTTATTAGTAACTGTCAAAAGATATATACACATTTATTTATAGATCCTACACAATTTTGCATTCTTTAATCTTAAAAAGTCTAGTCATATAGACAAAATTTATCTAACGACAATCACTACACTTTGCAGCCAAGAATAATAATTACATAAATTTGATAACATAAGATACCAGGAGATAAAAATATATACAGATATTAACAACAGCAATGACATGATTTTTAAAGCAAAATATGCCAACAAGATGGAATTTGAAAAATGACTCTGGCAAATTCCAGTCACAAAAAGAGCAAAAGATATTTGGTATTTGACACTCCAGATGGAATTTATCAATATAAAGTGAAGCTGTTTGGTAAGAAAATCCTCAGTCAATATTCCAGCAATTAATGAAGAAAACATAATCTGGTCTAGATACATGTGATGCATAAATGGATAATGTCATCATCCACAAAGATTTCTGGAAAGATCACTTGGAAACCATTCAAAAAATTCTTTGGATGACTCAGTGATGTAAATTTGACAGTTAATTTCGATAAAAATGAGTTTTTGCAGCTTGTTACACTTTCAGGATATCCTGTGGGTCAAGTATCCAGTGAAACATATTGATGTTAAGGTCAAGACTGTCTCTGAATACCCAGTGCCTGCTAGTAAAATGCAACTGATGTGATTTTGGTATGGCTGGATATTATCAGGAATTCTCTTCAAATATGCAAAAATTTGAAAAGGGCATTATTGTGGCACATTCTCTGATTATTTTATCCATTGATCAAGGCACCATAACTTTCATTAAACAAAATGAAACAAAATCAGTGATTAATTGAGTAAGAGTTTGATGTTTGTCGTAGGAATACAACATTGACATTAGGTACATTAATGATTATACATGCACTTTCAAGTAAACTGAACTAATATATTGTTTTGGAGCCATTTCAATGACATTGTCCTGTTCATGTTTAGTACATACATACATTTCACTAACATATAAAAGAAAGATTTATTTTCTAAATCTTTAATTTTCTTTATGAGGGTTGGTGGTATTTATAGCAATAATGTGAGCTTAAATTTTGTCCATGGTTGTAAATTACATCTCATAAGATTATCCAAATTTAATTGTCTGTACATTAAGAGTTCCAATGATATTAAGCTTCCCATTTCAGTGATTTAATGTTTTCCCACTAGAATGTGTCCTAATACTTTGCACTTAGATGATTTTCTCTACAATGTATCCTCATTGACATCTGCTATAAATTTATACAAATACTTTACACTTCAAGGATTATCTCTACTATGTATCCTCATTGACATCTACTATAAAATTTTGCAAATACCTGTACTGAACACTTCAAGGATTTTCCCGACTATCTATCCTCATTGCCATCTACTATAAATTTTATCAAATACTTTACACTTCAAGGATTTTCTCTACTATGTATCGTCATTGACATCTACTATAAATTTTATCAAATACTTTACACTTCAAGGACTTTCACTACTATGTATCCTCATTGACATCTACTAAACATCGTATCAGATACTTTACACTTCAAGGATTATCTCTACTATGTATCCTCATTGACATCTACTAAACATCGTATCAGATACTTTACACTTCCAGGATTTTCTCTACTATGTATCCTCATTGACATATACTAAACATCGTATAAGATACTTTACACTTCAAGGATTCTCTCTACTATGTATCGTCATTGACATCTACTATAAATTTTATCAAATACTTTACACTTCAAGGATTATCTCTACTATGTATCCTCATTGACATCTACTATAAATTTTATCAAATACTTTACACTTCAAGGATTTTCTCTACTATGTATCCTCATTGACATATACTAAACATCGTATAAGATACTTTACACTTCAAGGATTCTCTCTACTATGTATCGTCATTGACATCTACTATAAATTTTATCAAATACTTTACACTTCTAGGATATTTTTCTCTACTATGTATCCTCATTGACTAATTTTATCAAATACTTTACACTTAAATGGTTATTCAAATTTCCATTGTGAATAAACCTTTCATCACATACTTCACACTTAAATGGTTTTTCTCGAGGATGTATTCCCAAAACAAATCATTAGATCTCCAATTGTAAACATTTTTGTACGTATTTAACATTTAAATGTTTCCTCTCCTGTATGTATCCTCATGTGAATCATTATAGTTTCACTTGTATGAAACCTTTTATTGTATACTTCACATTTAAATTATTTTTCTCCAGTATGTATTCTCATGTGTTTCAATAAATTTCTCTTCTCAGGAAACATTTTATTACACACTTCACATTCAAATGGTTCTTCTCCTGTATGTGTTCTCATGTGAATCGTTAGATCTTCACTTCGAGTGAACATTCTATTACATACTTCACACTTAAATGGTTTTTCTCCAGTGTGTATTCTCATATGCCTATTCAGATTTCCACTGTGACTAAACCATTGATGACATTCTTCACACTTAAATGGTTTTTCTCCAGTGTGTATCCTCATATGCTTAGTCAGAGTTCCACTCTGACTAAACCTTTTATTACACACTTCACATTTAAATGGTTTTTTTCCAGTATGTATCCTCATATGGATAGTCAGATTTCCACTCTGACTAAACCTTATATTACACACTTCACATTTAAATGGTTTTTCTCCAGTATGTATCCTAGTATGCATCTTCAGTGATCCACTCCCCCTAAACCATTTATCACACACTTCACACTTAAATGACTTTTCATCATTATGTATCCTCATATGCATAGTCATATCTTCACTCCGGCTAAACATTTTATCACTCACTTCACATTTAAATGTTTTATCTCTAGTATGTATTCTTATATGCCTTTTCAGATTTCCACTGCGACTAAAACTTTGATGACATTCTTGACACTTAAATGGTTTTTCTCCAGTATGTATCCTTGTGTGCATAGTCAGAGTTCCACTCTGACGAAACCTTTTATCACACACTTCACACTTAAATGGCTTTACATCATTATGTATCCTCATATGCTTAGTCCGATTTCCACTCTGACTAAACCTTTTATCACACAATTCACATTTAAATGGTTTTACTCCAGTATGTAACCTTATATGCGCATTCAGAGATCCACTGTCAATAAACCATTTATCACACACTTCACGCTTAAATAGTTTTTCTCCGGTATGTATTATCATATGCCGATTCCTATTTGTATCCTGTCGAAACCTTTTATCACACACTTCACACTTAAATGTTTTCTCTCCGGTATGTATCATCATGTGCCTAGTCAGATTTCCTTTAGTTCTAAAGCTTACATCGCATACTTCACACAAATGTTTTTTCTCCATTTCGTCCACTCATACACAATATTCGATCTTCTCTTTGACTCCACATCCTGTTATATACTTCACACTTATATCAGTGATCTCCAGTAGGTATAAACAATTCGAGTTCCACTGTAATTAAACCGTTCATTACCAACAGTGTCTTGCAGTGCACATCTGCAATAAGAACAGAAGTCCACAGCTAGAACCACTGCCAAACATCTACGCTGGGAACCAATTCAAGAGTAATTTCCCTTTTTTGACATTAGTACGAAGAAGAAGAACTAGAACAACGAAAGAGATAATAAACATGTTACCTCTGTCTCTTCAAGTAAAATAACACTATTTCTGTGTGCACGGAGTCCTGTAATATAAAGTGATTTTTTTTCTTCTCACGGCTAAAGCAAAGGCATATGAAAAATCTCTCTCTCTCTCTCTCTCTCTCTCTCTCTCTCTCTCTCAGATACGCACGCGATAGCAATTAAATTAGGGCACTAGCAACCACACCTTATGGAGCGTATTATGCCTGCACAAAACTGAGGTGAAATTAAGGGAAATTTTGGAATCTCTATTAATATAGATAAACTCTGAGTCTGACAACCAACAAACAACTCCTAGTACAATAGACTTAATTATATTTCGTATTACAGGCTTCCTTGTACCATCCTCACCTCAAACTAACGCAAATAGTTTAAGAATGTTTAAAAATATTGACAAGTCTCGCATACAGATCCATTGTTTTTTTGCATACTTGCTCCGAACCAACTGGCGCATTTCTCTTTGAAAATGAATCATATATATTTGGGATACTTGCTCCTTTGCAGACGTCAATTTATCTCCCTGTAGAATAAGAACATTCACATCATGAATGATAAAATCCCCGCTGGTAACCAAAACAGCTTCAAGTATGTTTTATCATACAATAGTTAGGATATCTGCAATTCTGTTTGCTGTATAAATCAACAAATTTCATAATGCTCGTGCTTTTCGTGTTGTTTCACTTTACATACAATATTCATGGACCTTACCTATGACGTGACGTATCAATTTTTGCATCCGTGCTCACAACCAGTTTATATAAGGGGTCGTCCATCAATTATGTCAACGAAATAGGGGGGGGGGGGTGGGGCTTTGAAGAAGTTTTACAATTGATGGCATGGGGGGGGGGGGAGGAGGAGTTCAAGATAAATTGACGCCAACAATGTTATTTTTTTACAATTAATTAACGAATCAGCCACTATGTGCATTAAAACAATTGAGGAACAGTTGGCTTCCCCATAATAGAAGCTAGAATATAAAGTCTCGATTTTTTTTCATGAATTCAACCGTATAAAATATTGTTAGTTTGTAGGGGGGGGGGATAAAAAAATTTACTTAATTTTATTAGGGAGGTCACTGAAAGTTTGACAGTTCTTGACAAGGGGGGGGGGGGGAATTCCTAAAGATTGTTGACATTATTAATGGACGTCCATTATTTCTTTTTGTAAAGGCCTGAGTCATATATATTTCGTTTCTTACTCACATGTACATGTCACATTATCTCCATGAATATCATTTCGCATTTCTTCGTCTTTAGGTATTGCACTTTTGCAGCTATATTCTTAAATCATTGCTTGCATTACAAATTTCTGATCCAATGTACCTTACTCGTTTCTTTCAAGCGATGCATCTGCGCTCAGAACCACGGCTTTCTTACCACTGTCTGTCACTGTATATCTATAATGTGAGGGATGTTTGGCCTCTCAACCTTGTCTGGACAAAAGCAGCAGCAGGGGCGAATCAGAAAACTTTAAAGAGGCGTCGATTTGGCAAACAAAAGGCTTCTTCGAAATCGTAAAACAATGCGTCTGTTTGGTAAACTAAGACTTCCTCGTAAATGCTTTATAGAGGCTCATTTGGCAAAAAAATAAGACGCCACAATTGTTGTCGCCCCACCCCCACCTCCCCCCACCCGCTGCTGCTATGGGTTTAACCGAATTAATTATAAATACAGTCTAATCCAATACGATATCTTGATCTAGGATCATGCAAATTTATCGTTACAAATCCATGCGGGATCGACTGAGCATGACTAAAGAAATTTCTATAGAGATTATAATCCATATCACCGCCGCACCAAGTCTGGTGAATATTTCGTAGCGTATGTGTATCAACTCCGTTGAATACAGCAAGAATATTGCAGTCATCTCTGATAACGTTTGGTATTTGAATGTGTCGTTGAGTGACATATATCACGTCAATGTTTTTATGCCTACCTCTGGAAAAGATTCTAGCAGGATTCTTTTGATTGTCTAACATCACATCATCATACACAACCAAATTGTTAATGCTTCCATCTAAGTCTTCTATTGCTGGCGCTTCGTCAATATCAGTTATAAACTCTATAATACCCTCGCTGGTGATTTCTGCTGCCTTTTCGTTGTAATCATTTAACACTTCGTAGCATCGCTGATCATCTACACTCGGGGCTATTAAATACAACTTGTCCCATTTCATCCATCTCGTTATTAACTTAAGTAGCAGTTGCGTCTTGCCACTTCCAGATGGTCCTATTATAATCATGCGAATATAATGTGGTAGTGCTGCATTATGCTTAATTGATTCTCTTGTTTTTTGTCGCCGAGAAATCAATTACATTCATGTTATTATAAATATATTATGGATCTATATTATGTGAAATGTAAGAAGCGTACTGGCACAGATGACTTCACGACGGTTACAACTAAAAATAACAGATCAGCAATTTCTGGTAAGTGTGTACAATGTGGTACAAAAAAAATTTAGATTTGTTTCTATGAAATCTACAGATGTTTTTTAAGAAAAGCGGTGAAGATATCGCCACTAGTCTAACTAAACTTACGGGAACACCATGGGGAAAATACTCAGGAGAAAAACACCTTCCAGGGTATAATTATTGTGGACCCGGGACCAGACTCAATCTCAGACTCGATGATCAAAACCAACCCAAACCCGGTGAAAATCTAATAAACGCTATTGATAAGGCGTGTCATGCTCATGATGTTACTTATAAAAGCAGGAATCTGCAACATAGACATATCGCAGATGTAAAATTAATTCATGCGTTGAATTCTATCACTGATAAATCTTTCAAAGAAAAATTGGCTTCGTGGTTGATAAAATCGGCGATGAAGGGTAAATTAATGTTGTTTGCTCGTAATTAATAACAACTTGGAATAAATTTATTATTCTCCAAGAGGATACTGGAGGGGTAAAGCAGTAATCAGTAAAGTCGCTAGCGCCGCAAAGGTGAAAAATACCACGGCAGCGGATTGGTTATCTAAACAGGCGATATGGAAAATTTATCTACCACCACCTAAACAAATTAACTACTCGCATTTTGATGTCAGCGCTCCTAATGAAGTTCATCTAGCTGATATATTATTTCTGCCGCATTATGGTTTATACAAGTACGCGCTAACCGTAGTTGATGTTGCACGTCGATACAACAATCAGAGCCGCTAAAAACAAAATCATCAACTGAAGTTGTTTCTGCGTTTGAAAGGATTTATCGAAGGGGTCCTCTGCACTGGCCAAATCTATTACAAGTTGATCCTGGCAAGGAATTTCAGGGTGTAGTGTTATCAACAATGAAGCATCATAATGTCACCATCAGACGAGGACATACTGCACTACATCGCGATCAGGCAATTGTTGAACGATTTTATCGGACACTTGCTGAGCGGTTATTTGGATATCAATACGCGAAGAAATTCATTCAGGATAAACGATCCCTTGAATGGGTCAAGAGATTACCAGGCGTAATTACCGCGCTGAATAATGAGATTACTCGAACAATTAATATGAAACCTAGCAACGCGATTAAAAAAAAGTATATACCTGTAAAACCACAAAATGATTTTTCAAAACAACCAATACTTGGCAATGTCACTGTTAGATATTTATATGAACCAGGAGAGCTCGAAGGTGGCGACAAATGGGCTACTGATCCTATTTGGAGTGTTACTGTACATAAAATATCTAACATAACACGATCCACTGACAGACCAGCAATCTATAGGTTGGATTCTACTGCTCCTCAGCGATGATTTACTCGTGAACAACTACAAGTGATACCCGAGGATACTCAATTACCGCAACGTGGTCTTAACTAGCACCTCTTCGTCTGTTGCACTCAAGACAAGTCATCATCACATTATCTCTGGTATGACCAATACTGCTATTTTTTCTGTCTACGGTAAATTGGCGAGGATCTTTATCCGACCAACACCAACTAATTATGCAATTGCAACTCGCGCAGTGATTATTCTGTTGCTGTTTCAGTGTAATTATTAATTCAGCATCAATATCAAATTCTCTATTATTTTTTTATGCTGTTGTTTATATCCAGAGAGTTTTTTTTTGATTATATCATCACTGACAATATCACTTATTGTAGTGTCATTATAGTCTAAAACAACTCTTCGAAGTTGATTTATTCTTCGTACTCTGAACACTGCAAGATAAACTAAATTTGACCACTCGATGCGATTATCTATGAACCAAACAATTGTATTTGATATAGTCAATCCCTGTGAAGAATGTATCTCGCTGCGTAACCTAGCGTCCAGGGGGATTTATCAGCACGTAATGCATCTTCGACGACATTCATATCAACCAGCACAATATCATTTAATACTACAATTTGCTTTTCACTTTGTCATGGAATATCAACTTCGATATTTTGTTTTCGTGTATCCTTGGGTCTATAACACAGCGGCGTTGGAAGTGTTGCAATTTTTTCTTTATGCAATTCAAATAACTTCATCTGAAGTGTGTCTCTGACTATTTTTCCTACTTGCCACTATCAAATCGTTTGGTCTCTACGCTTCCCAAAAATCATTTAATGTTGTTTCTTAAATTATTTCACGTGCTATTTCACACTGGATTCTATCCGGTTGTAATCTAATTAGTTTCTTGAACTCGCGTAATTGTTCATCAAGTGCTCTATTATCGGTATTAATTTGTTCATAATAGTCTACAAAATTCCTTAGCCAATCATATGGGGATAAACCGACAAATGGTGGTGGCTGACCATGATCGCCACACATGATGACTTTTGTATTCGCTAGTAATAGCCAATCAAGAAATCTTTGTAATACATCTAACGATACTGTGCATATTTCATCCCATATAATGACTTTAGGAATACGTTTCTCACCCATTCGTCACCTTTCCATCGAAAGAAACTGTGATAAGTGCAGGCATTAATTCCTCGTTGTTTCATCTCTCTTGCAAGTCTGTGGGTCGGTGTTAGCACAATCTTGTTTGATGCGTGAAAATCAGTTCGAGTTTTCCTACGAAATAATTCAATCGCACGAGTCTTTCCTGACCCATCACAGCCGTTTAAATAACTGCTTTTATATCTACATATTGGATCAGATATCGACGGTGCATTAGATAGTTCTGATATCTGATTATTTTTTCAAATATTTATCTTCAATCGTAACATCTGCTTATTTGGAATAATCACACGGTATTTCGTTTTAATTCTCCATGACCCCCAACTCTCGTCAGAATTTGTAAATTCGGCCACTACTTCGCTATGTTTCACGTTTATATAAAATGAATCAGTGGCGACTCTAACTACAGTATCAGGAAATATATTTATCATTGAAAATAAATTAATAGAAGCATAACCAAGCATAGACGCCCTCAAATGTGCATATTGGAGACTTTTTCCATCGTTGTAAGTAACAATTGTACCCAATTTGGTTCCATCGGACAAGAAAGCGTCTTTACGAATGACGTATATACCTTTAGATGTCACATCCGCGATTATAAAATCGCATTCAGTGTTCGTTATAGTACTAAAAATAGTCAACATTTACTATTTCATACGAAGAAATTTAGGATTACTATTTCCCGTGAAAACCTTAATTGATTAATTTAAGTATTCGTTAGTAGTAAAAAATGAAAAAAAAATGGTCAACCCTATGTATTTCAGACGAATAAAATTAGGGTTGACCCTCCCTGCTGCTTGTAGCAACGAATGTTAGAACCGTATAAGTACCAAATGTAAGAAAGAGGCGGGAAATAAACACGTGATGTTAAAGTGATTCTAACAAGAGATCATAATTTTATGCCCAACATTTTTCGCGCAACGAAGCAAATATTAGCATTCAATCAATTGTCCATATGCCTCGCGTTGTTGCAAGATACTGTGAGGGTTTAACTGAAAATGGCGTCAAATGCAAGATATTAAAATAGATGAAAAACCAAACGATTATCTTTCGGATTGTGATTACGACCGACCGATGATCATATTATTGTTATCTAAACAGTTGGGTCTTCATCATCCAAAGATGAGGTAACGGTTACCTGTAAAGGAAACGCAATTTTGTGCAGCAAAAGTTGAAAACTTACAGCTGGTTACGTTTTAATGAGAAGCTAAGTCGAATGAGGAATGTGAAAGGGAAGACGCCTTTATGTTTTGCCAAATATGTACAGATGCTAAAATAAACTCCATGACCAAAATTAACGTTCAGAACAGTAAATTAACAAGGCATAATGGATTGATAGAACACAACTGCTGATGGAAGGTGCACACACCAGTAAGATTTATATGCAGTGTTACAGCATTCTTCCAAACAAGGCATTGCATTATATTTGTTAAGTGTAGAAGACATCCATGTTTTTCAAATACAATGTCTTCAAAATTTAATACATGACTTAATGGCTGAAGAAATTGATTACATTGGCATTTTGAAGAATTCTGCTATTCAGTATGATGTGGATAAACTGCCTGTTCAGAGTTACTAGAGAGACTATCAAACGTTGTTAAGGACAGTTTTGTACGTGACTTAAACAATTCGCCATTTGCACAGAATTGGCAGATGAAAGCACTAACTTTAAAGCGAACATTAAACGCCTTGTCATATATGCGTCGGTTATGTCTGATGACATGAAACCATCAACAAGATTATTTAAACACATATAGAATGTTGAGAAAATTCTGACAAAGGAATTGCCTTAATGGCTTTAGTCACATTATAAAACTAATTTTTTGTGCATTTAAACAATATAATTATCTTTGAAAATGCTGACGACCTATCAACTTGAATAAGACACACAGGTCTGTATTTTGACGCACTGTTCGTTTTAAATTAAATACTCTGGTTATTGACATGTACTTTATTTAAGTTCCAATCAAATCTGAAGACACACTTATCTTTTTTCTTGACGTTTCACCCACCGCGAAAACTAGGCGCTTTGATCTCGACATAACCTATGTAGATGACCTAATATTGAACTGGGCATGGTGAGGATGTTTGTGGATTATTCGCAGGCATACGAATTATGGTCAGATCGCTGACCTCGCGCAGTGATCCATTCGTTTAGCACGTGGCCATGCGAAATGTGGAGAGTGTTTAAAGTGCCGTTGAGTGTCGATTGAAACAACCGGGCTTGCAGGCAGCTCAGACGCTTCGAAATCGAATACGGAGATTAGTAACACGAGGAACAACAACGGTTCCAGTTACATTGCCATATATTGAATCAATGTCGTCTGCAACGATGCCGCTAAAGAACGATCGTCAGATTTTCCGAGAGTTCATATTTGGCTATGGTTAGTGAATTCGCACGCATTAGAGAAATACATATTATGTAAACCAAGGCTCAGTTCAAAGAAGTTCTTGATCTAGTATTTGACCAGGAATGTTTGTATATGTGGATTGAAACTAGACAGATGTCAATTATTATTCATATCCAGCGGTGCACATTTATCTTTTTCGTAACATATAACAGCAAAACGGAATAATGTTCTGAATTCAATTTGTCAAATTATCGCAAAATAACTAATTATGCAGTTTTCAACCATTTTATCTGTATAAATTTATTTGTAACAAATACGTTCAAATACGAGAATATCTCATGTTTTGCTTGAGAATTAAGTTTTTGAGACCAAGCGTACAGCTCTACTATACTCCTTTCTTTCTCCGGTTTTTCCTAACCATTATAACTTCGGAGAACATTTATCTTGTTCACAAAATGTTTCAAATTTTATTATAAATCATATTATATAAGAATTGTCAAAATATATGTTACAAATAAATACTTGTCAGTTGTATTTTATATTTTAATATTGGGCCGAATTGTCTTTGGAGTTGGGCCGAATTGTCTTTAAAGTTGGGCCGAATTGTCTTATTTTCGGTGCAAGTTTGACCGAATTGTCTTGGGCCGAATTGTCTTTGGTCCGAATTGTCCAATAGCCGTTATTGTTGACCCAGGTGGGCTTGTGACTTTTGAAGTTCAATCTGGCAAACTGAAACGTCAAGCGTGGACATTCAACATATTATCATCAATTTTGTGGAAAAGAGTCTCGAAAATCTCACTCACAATGGTTGAATCAGAGACAGCGGATAGTCAATTGCAGATATAAAAACTATGTTGTTATAGTTAATGTTGCACTAAGACATTGCGTACAGAAGGATATCACACACGCGCCCAAGTCATCACGCGGTCGTCTCAAGAATGTACAATTAAAACAAAGAAGGAAGATAATAAATGATGGAAGTTAAATAACAAATAGTCGAGTCGGTTTTGATCAATTCAAATGGCTTTGATAACCTATACTTACCATCTTAACAGCACGCGAGTCTGGATCGTATTTATGTACTGTATCTGATTACTATAGAGGATGTAGTCAAAGAACAGCAGTTGTAAATATGCGGCACTGTAAACGAATAATAATATGAAAAGAATTTAATATTGCCGTTACACAACACTTGCCAAAGTTAAAAGTTTTGTCTATTCCAATAAAGCTTTTTTCTGTCATGAATTTGTTTTTTAAATATCAAGTTCAAACTTTGTTCTGCCGTGTACATTACTATAACCAGACATTTTATCTTGTCAGAATCACGTCTTGGACACAGTAGTTTGTGTGAAATTCATCTAAACTTTGAACCATTGGCTAATTGTTTATTTCCAGGTAGAAATATTTTGATTGTCTATTTTCTCTAAAAAATCGTTTCCCGTATTTACCCTGACGACTTGGCGCAGTAAAGCATTCTCCTCTAGTCATCTGTAAATATCTATTAGAACCCCTTGCTTTCTCTACCCTCCTTAGAGCTTCTCTTAGACTGTTTGGATTTGCTCACCGATAGCTCTCATTACGATGACTGTTTACATGTGGTTGTTTAATTGTTAGCAACCTTTCCCACATAATATTCTATCACATCAATCGTCTGATAAGACTCATTCGGCTGAGTGTTCTAATTCCTGAGGTCATATTTGTAAGAACAAATTTCATCTCATTTAGACTTGGAGTAATATCTGTGTGGGAAAGGTGCCTCTTCAGGTTATGGTTAAATTGGTATAAATGGAATATTCTTTGTAATTGTTTCAGACATATTATATGATATTTGTACAAACCAGACGCAGTCTATTTTCCAACCCAAGCACGATGGTATTATTACCAGTACTTCCCCGCACCACAGTCTTGTTACAAGTCCACAAATACTCGTTTGATGTTTAGGCGTTAATAAATGCCAAGACCGGCAGCATAAAGCAAATAATGGTTCAGCAGTCATTTGCACTTCTATTTACAAGGACAAATATCCCCTTCAGTGGCATAAGTGGTCAAATCGTCCATCTCGGATGCTGGAGGTGATGGGTTCGAACATCCTGGAAGTTGTACCAGAAACTTATCAACAATATGTCAAACAGCTGGCTCGCTAGATGCTCAGCATTCAGAAATGGGTGTTTGGGCTGACGGACTGGTGTCATAATTATGTGACTCTATGAGACACGATGCTATATGCCTGCGCCATGATGTCCTGGTGCTAGACATCGCTATAAACTGCTACACTGCAGATTGTTTTAAAATACTACGTTCGAACTCAAAATCACACACACACACACACATGTAAAAGCTACCAGGAATGACCTTCGCAACCGTGGGCTTGATTTGCATCAGTTTGGCACGGCATTTGGAAATAAACATTGAAACAAGTTATTCATAATATTGAACATAAACATTTCTTCGATCACTTTAAAATTACTTTATCGCTATAAATATATTTTATAAAACTAATAACGCGCGGGGCCCATGTAACTCTGGGCCTGACTGAGTCATCATCATTAACAAGTAATGACATCCAAATGCAAAAGAATAATAAATACATGTCAAAATATTTGTATAGTATATATCGTATTTATTTAGTTAATTATTTATTTCTTCTTCATTGATATATAGGGCGCTCATGGTTTGCACTTAGATCTTTCCCTTCTTTAAACTCTTCTTCTAGTGAAAGTGTACAAGTTTATCTGGAGAGGAGAGTGAGGCTTTGTTAGCGCACCATCAGCTGAGTTAATCTGGCATCAAACATAGTCTCATTACCCATTTCCCAGAGCAAGATACAGCCTTGTGATTGAGATCTCATTCTCACGCTCATACTACAAGATCTTTTTATGTATATCATACTGGTACAAATCGAAAGAAAGTTATTGATGTATGTCGCATCATTAAAACTCTCAGGAGGGAGTAACTGAATCAATGTTTTTGTTATTGGTTTTGTTCCTGTGTTCTTAATACCATTTTTAGTACATTATTGGCAATGCAAAACAAGTAGGTACAACATATGGGGGATGAACTTGAAAAAGCAGAGGAAGAACCACCAACCCACTGGAAGACTTTTTTTCAATTTTCAATTCAATTTAATATCACGATCGCATTAAAATTATTTTATCGCTATAAATATATTTTATAAAATTACTAACACGTGGGGCCCATGTGACTGCATGCGACTGAGATATCACTATAACTTGAAGTGACAACCAAATGCAAAACAAGAATAAATACGTCAAAATATTTATATTGTCATGTAAATGTTATTTATTTATTTAATTATTGATTGAATTATTTCATCACCATTTATATATATGGCGCTCATAGTTTGCACTGAGATGATTTCTTTCCTTTAAAGCCTTTTTCTAGTGAAAGTGTACTTATCCGGAGAGGAGAGTGAGGCTTAATTAGTGCACCATCAGCTGTGTTAATCAGGCATCAAACGTAGTCTCATTAATCATTTCCCAGTGCCAGATACAGCCGGGTTATTGAGATCTCATTCTCACGCTCATGCTACAATATCCTTTGTATGGATATCGTCCTGGTACAATTCCAAAGGAAGTTAATGACTTATGTCGCATCATTAAAACTCTCAGGAGAGAGTACGCGAATCAATGATTTTGTTATTGGTTTTGTTCTTGTGTTCTTAACACCATTTTTAGTACATTGTAGGCAATACAAAGCATTTAGGTGCAACATATGGAGGATGAACTTGAAAAAGCAGAGGAAGAACCAGCAACCCACTGGAAAGACTTTCTCATATACCCACTTTGACCAAGCTTGAGAATGAAACCAAAGCAGACCAGTGTTCAGATGGCAGTGGTTGTTCAATGCAACCACTTTAGACAACTCAGCCAACCAGAAGCAACATAACTTTGGCATATGAACATGTCATATGAATATTTCATAGGGTTATCCTAGTCAATAATTTTATCAGTTTAGTTGTACCTTTCCCAAACACTATGAATGTAAATGGTGGCATGCAAATTGACTTCGCTTGGTTTAAGCCACCTTAAAGCACAAGAAATGAGTAACATAAAATAACTATTCCCTGACTTAGAGGACTTAGATTCTGATGTTCCAATAAAACAAATTAAATCTAACATGGTCATGATATTCTACATTCTTCAGCTGTAAAAGAGCATCCATGCAGGATGAATCCTCTCATGCAGTCCTACAATGGTTAAAGAAAGAAATTCAATATTCAATGGTCTGTAGGATATTTTTTTTAATTGAACCAAGCAAATGAACTAGAGTTAACTGCGTATTTTTTGTTTCAAACCAGATTATTCTTTTCCAATGCAATCTGAAAGAAAAAATGACAACAGTATAAACATGTTACATGTATATCCAATCCCAAGAGTACATGATTACTTTGCTACAACTCTTTCGTATTAAACTATGTACCTAAATGAAAGAAAACCAACAAGTTTCATAATTCTTAACAAATAATTTAATTATCAAAGTTATAAATGATCATGTGAGATTAGCTTACGGTATTATCAAGTGAATCCAAAATAATTAAGAAGAGTTATCTTCAAGTTCAAAAGAATGAAAAGGTGCCATATAAAATTCAGACCCGGAAATGTACTGGTCTGTCAAGAATTGTAATGCTGTCAGAGTAGCAATGTTCAGAACTTCTTTAAATTATTCACAACAATTCCATAACAACAGAATAGTCAAAAAAAGATCTCTAAGTCAACGGAAAAGTCCCAACAAATATTTTTCCTCTAAAAATAATACCTAAGTAAAAATATAAAAAATACATGTACACAGATTTTATGTTAAAGCAGAAACACAATAAATAAGATTTCTAATATGACTCTATTTCACAACATACATCCATGTGACAGATCATACAAAGGAACCTGTCTTGAGAGACCACACCTTCCGCCACAAATGGTTTCTCAAGACAGGTGGTCTATCGCAACATAGTCATAAAACAATTAATCAATAAATATGAGCATGGAGAACCTGGTCTCTCAAGACAGGAGGTCTCGCATAGCAGTGGTCTCTCAAGACAGGTTTTACTGTATTACTCATTTACCTGTTTGTGTGACTTTACTCATCCAATACAAATTAATTTAATTCTTCTAATATATCACATGAATTTTCTGTCAAATGGGAAAAGAAAAACTCTCATAAACATGTTTACTGATAATTCTTTTATTAGTAACTGTCAAAATATACATAAACATCTATTCATAGATCCTACACAATTTTGCATTCTAAAATCTTAAAACAAAGTCTAGTCACATAGGCAAAATCTAACTAAAGGCAACCAGATAAAAATTAGTGTTTCTTGCTTGTTACACATTTAGGACATCCTGTGGGACAAGAATTCACCGAAACCAGGTCAAGGTCAAGGTTGTCTCTTAATGCCCAGTGCCTGCTAGTAAAATGCAACTGATGTGATTTTTGGGTATCGCTGGATGTTATTAAGAATTTTCTTCAAATTTCTCAAGTGCCAGAGAAACTGTTCCACAACTGAGACAAAATGTTTGCATCTGATATTGGTTTTTCAATAATTTTAAATGTGAATTATTTCTGCACATTCTCTGATTATTTTATCCATTTATCAAGGCACCATAACTTTCATTAAACAAAATGAAACAAAATCAATGATTAATTTGGTAAGAGTTTGATTTTTTTGCAGGAATACAACATTGACATTAGGTACATTTATGATCGTACATGCACTTTCACATAAACCGAAGTACTATATTTCATTTTGTGTCATTTCAATGACATTGCTCTGTGCAGTATTAATACATACATATATTTCGCTAACATATAAAAGAAAGATTTATTTTCCAAATATTTAGTTTTCTTTATGAGGTTTGGTGATTTGTAAAGCAATAATGTTAGCTTAAATTTTGTCCATGATCATAGATTACATCTCCTCATCAGATTATTCATTGTACATTAAGAGTAACTGTTATTAGACTTCCCACTTCAGAGCTTACATGTTTTCCCACCAGAATGTGTCGTTTGCACTTGAATGATTTTTGTTTACTATGTATCATCCTTGATTATTGATATCTACAAATTTTTTTATCAAATACTTTACACTTGATTTTCCTTACTATGTATCCTTTCTGACATCTACTATAAATTTTATCAAATACTGTACGCTTAAATGGTTATTCAAATTTTCATTGTGAATAGACCTTTCATCACATACTTCACACTTAAATGGTTTTTCTCGAGGATGTATTCCCAAAACAAAACATTAGATCTCCAATTGTAAACATTTTTGTACATATTTAACATTTAAATGTTTCCTCTCCTGTATGTATCCTCGTGTGAATCATTAGAGTTTCACTTGTATGAACCATTTTATTACATACTTCACATTTAATTTATTCTTCTCAAGTATGTATTCTCATGTGTTTCATTAAATTTTCATTTACAGCAAACATTTCCTTACATACTTCACATTTAAATGGTTTTTCTCCAGTATTTAGTTTGGTAGTTATTACTGTTTTTGCAGACATACTAAGAGAAAAGAAAAAGTTGATATTCGGCTTTTAAATTTACGTAAGACAGTTGCTAGCAAATTTCTAACCGAAATCAGAACAAACTCCATATTAACTATAGCATTTAGATTTGTTCAACCACAATAAAGAATATATATATATATATATATATATATATATATATATATATATATATATATATATATATATATATATATATATATATATATATATATATATATATATATATTAGGGTGTCCCAAAAATTTTTTTTTTTGAAAATGTTGGTGCATACTCCCCTAAAAGTTTCCTTTGGGTTACAAAATAACACCCAAAAAAAATGAGACTTTTAAAATAATGTTTAGGGGTCCCCCATGGCCCATGAAATTTTGGCAAATTGGTGTAAATAGCGTTCAACAGGTCATAGTTCTAAAAGTTTCTGTGAATCAATCACTGTTTCCATGATATATTGTTTGGTACTATTAGAAAGATCTTGATTAGTAGATTCTAGCAATGTCTACACCTTTATATTTATGCTAATGTGGTTTCAAATACAAACAATGCAAAACTGTGAAAAACTGGATTTCAACAGCTGCATTTTACAAGTATATATACTACTTATTAATAATTATTTGTCATGTCACTTTTTGTGTTAGTTGTGTATTTTTAACAATGTTTTGTAAACTTAATGTAAGAATAAAACTTTACTTGAAAAAAGGAATTTTTTTTTGGTAACTATCCAGGCAACGCCGGGTACTTCAGCTAGTACATAATATTATTAATTCATAAAAAAGTTTATTTACAGAATAAAAAATATTATTAATTGAATTGAATTGAATAATATTAGTGTTGTTATTATTTCCAGAGCAATGGCTAAATCGACTAGTACTCGCAGTAGGGATATTGTTTGGTTGATTGGACATCCCCGTGACATGATCACAGGTGCTTGCCTTCCATCTGGTCGTGATATCATGAGGAATTTTGTCTACTACCACCGACAGCAGAAATTGACTGTTGCAGAGAGTGCACAGGGAGTGTTTGATCAACTGTTGCCCTTCTGGATGAAATCTCGACTTCCGGTGCGCCACAAACGAAACATTATTCCGAAGATCAAAGATCTTTATTGTCAGCATGTTGGTTTGGTGAAACATCGCTCGAGGAACAACACCAAGGACCAGCAGAACCAGAAAGAATATGGTGAAAAACTTGATATTCTGTTTGACATCAGTCATGCTAATTCTAATGAACTGATTAAAAACAAGGAAGACCGTCAGTTTCTGAAACTGCAGCAAGAGTCAAGAGCCGGATGCCTTGGGTCAGTTGACAGGAAAACTTTTTGTCGCGATAACGATCGGCTGAGCGCAAAGAACGACAACTGAAGCGAGCCGCCGCAACAGCAGAACAACTCTGCAGTGTTCAGGCGACTGTCAGAGCTGAAGAATGTGAAGATGATGAAGACAAAACAACAAACTCATCACAGTCAAAGCAGTTCCTCAAAATCAGATGAATCTTCAGCAGACGAATTCATCGTTAAATCTGCGACGCCAAGTAGCAGTAAACAGTGTAAACGCACTTGTCGCACTGTAATCACTCCGAAAGTGTCAGCTGTATTGGACCGAACAAATACAAGCGTTCGTACAGAAACTATGATCCTAGCTTCTGTGGTCAATGAAGTAGGCTGTTCAACATCCTCAGCAATACTTTCAAAAAGTACAATTCACCGCCAAAGACTGAAGTTTCACTGTGAAGCTGCCACCCAGATCAAGGATGACTTTAGACCCAGTAAAGCTGTTGTGCACTGGGATGGCAAACTGCTGCCTGATCTCACAGGAGTAGATACTGAGCAAGTGGATAGATTGCCAGTTTTGCTATCTTCTCTTGTTGATGGTAGCACAAAAGTTCTGGGTGTGCCGAAGTTGACATCAGGATTAGGAAAGGCTGCAACAGAGGCAGTTCTGGAGTATTTGAAGTCATGGAAATGCAAATTGCTTGTGATTGGCATGTGTTTTGACACGACAGCATCAAACACTGGTAGACTTAATGGAGCCTGCACACTTCTGGAGACAGCCATTGGTCGCAGTTTGCTATGGTTGGCCTGTCGCCATCACATGTTCGAGGTACTTTAGTCCGATGAATTTGGAGTGTGCTTCTTTGGTCCATCAACTGGGTCTAAAATTCTGCTTTTTAAGCGATTCAAAGAAAAATGGTCCAACTTAGTCCACCGTCAACCAAAGCCAACTGTGACACCATTAATCTCTGTGTGTGACAAACTTAAAGCATTCATTGCAGAACAGTTTCAACTCAGCCACCCTCGAGATGATTATCAAGAATTTCTTCAACTTGCGGCATCACTGGTTGGACTGGACAGTTCAGCGACGCTTCGAAAACCTGGTGCACTTCATCGAGCTCGCTGGATGGCGAAGGCAATCTACTCCATGAAGATTGAATTGGTCTTTGATGGGAATTAATCTGTTATCAAGCTAACAGCCCGTGAATTACAGGAAATCCAACGATTCAACAGATTTGTGGTTAACGTCTACCTTCAGTCTTGCTTCACATCTCGAGTAGTGGTTGATGCGCCATACAATGACATTCTACTCATCCAAAGACTAGATGACTACAATGATGTTGCACTGAAGAACGTTGGCCTAAAAATGATGTTGCGTCACTCGTGGTACTTAACCGAAGAATTAGCTACCCTATCTCTGTTTTCTCAGCATCTGTCGTGCGAGGAGAAAAAACAGTTAGTGTTAGCAATCAAAGATGACCGAGGATTGCATTTGGTTAAGTCACTGCATACACTGCCGCATTATTGATCTCACAAAGTTTCTTCAAAACCACCGCCATCGATGATAGTTTCCTCAACATTCCGGTTGAAGAATGGCCTGAAAGTGAATCGTACAAGATTGCATTCAAGTTGATCAGTAATTTGGCCTGTGTCAATGATGTTGCCGAACGGGGTGTCGCCCTTATCAATAATTTTAATGTTGCAATAACTAAGGATGAAGAACAAAAACAATACCTTATGAAAGTTATCGAGAAGCACAGGCATGACTTTGCAAAGTGCAATCGTGACAATCTTTTGGATATGTAGAACTGAGCGTTTTATGTTGTATTTGTACGATTTTCAGTTTTTTCACCTTAATTGTTGTACAACTGCAGCTAATAAAATCTAGGTGTATACCACTGTAATACATTTCTAGATTATACTAATCAAGAGCTTTCTAATGGTGTCAAATAGGCTGTCATTTTGTCATGGTACGAACGGTTAATGTATTAAGCCGTATCGAACTGTTTTCACAATGTCGAATGCCATCATGACTATTGCCTAAAATTTCATCACCCTTGGGGGACCCCTAAATATTATTTGAAGGACCTATAATTTTGTAGATGTTATTATGGAACCAAAAGGAAACTTTTAGGAGGGTATGCTATACAATATTTAAAAAAAAATTTTTTTTCGCAAAATATGGGACACCCTAATATATATATATATATATATATATATATATATATATATATATATATATATATATATATATGCAATAAACTTACAACGAACAGTGCAAAATTAGTATCTAACTAGCCTGAGCGCTTTCGACTCTTAATGGATCTTTTTCAAAGGCAAATACAAAACATAGACAAGACAAACAAATAAAACAGAAAAACGGTTATGTTTGCAAAGATTTACTTACTATTTCTACTGGAATTAAACATTTAAGTTTATATTGTTTTAACTAGTTTATTTCAACTTGTTGTGGATACTGGAAAATATTTTTTTTGAACTAAAAATCGATGAGCCATTACAACATCTGTGGTTTATGTAAATTTATGTAAGCGCAAATTATATCCATGATATTTCATTATTATAGTAGTAATTATAGGCTATTGAGCAAATTTAGAGATTTATTTGAAAGAAAATTGTATATAGTGCTTAGTTGTTTTTTTCAATCTTCTTGGTTTTAACTGCTTGCTTTCAATGTTCTAAGGCGGCGTATCCAGTAAGATTCCTTTTCTATCCTGGTTTCGGAACTCTAAACTAATAAAATGCAGTCATTTTTATAAGTCGTATTTCACAGCTGTTATTGCTGCTAATGAGCTGAAAATTGACGTCCCCATTTTATTCTGAAATGAATCCCAATACTGTCCACAGCTTAAATCAATCAACTGTACTTGTACAACCATCAGTAAACTGCCACATACAATTGGTAAATAACAAAGAGGCTTAATGACATACTTAATTTATTGACCATATATGATGTCAAAATGCGTGGACATTTGATCTCAGTGTGTTTATTTAATTATTAACATCCCCGTCGGCGACTAGCTAACACAGACATTGTTATACAATTGCTGGTTACAATATGGTTACGCTAATCACGTTGTCAATATTGTTTGAGATTAATCCAATTTAGCGCGTTCTGATTAACGTATGAAACAGATGGTGTTAATCAGACGTGACAATTAGAGCGGCATTTATCAAACAGTCATTCTTATAAATATAGGGGGAGACACACTTTCTTCATCATTCTTAAAATGACTGCTAATTGCGTATCCTGTACGAACCAAGTTTATGCCTTTCAACAGGCAACGAGCTGTGATTCTTGTTCCAAATGGCAACACAGATCATGTAATTCAGGTGAGAATTCAAAATTATATTATTGTTCATTTTTGTTATTTTTCTAATTAAATTATATTTGCTCTATATGCAATACATTATGTGCTATTGTTTATTATAAGTGTGAAATAATTAATTATTTCTGCTTAATGGCGAGAACATGCAGTACAATATAAATAAGAATTAACAACAATTTTCATTAATTTTGTGAACGATTATAAGCTGAAAATAATCACGTTAAATAATGTTTGCCTTCCAGGAGTAAGCAGAGAGCAGTATCGACGCTGGTGGAGAAGCAACCGAGAGTTTCACTTTCTGTGCAAGGATTGTCGCTTGATTACAGATACGCCAGTCAACACTCTAGAAGCATCACAGCACACGGAAGGCAGCTGTAATTCTGTGACAGAGCAGTCAGCGGTGACGATTCAGACGAACAACAGAGTTCCTGAAGATGTTGAAACTAACATTGTCTCTCAGGAAAACGATGCCAGCGTCCAAGAGGAGAACTCATCAGTCACATATATGCAAGTATATCTTCCTAATATAATAGTTATTAGTTTTATATTTGTGTACATTTTGAATGATATATTGTAATGAAAAATGTAACGTGATCAAAAGGCAAGTTATATAGTAAACTTTGACTATAATATCTTATTTCTTCCAGACATGAGATGACAACAGTTGATGGTGACATTACATTCAACATCACACGTTCCCACAGGGAACTTGTGGAAGAAGATGAAGTATAAGTAACTACATATTAAGTATTTTATTCGTATACGTACAGTACTTCACCCGTTCATACAATTACTTTGTAAACGGAATAATAAATAAAACCAGCTGTATTAAAATTATGAATGTTTTTATTCAGTAGAATATTTATCACCATAAATTTGTCATGTGGAGTTAATAAAACGACGTTTTTGTTTATTGAAGGTCACTCGTGGAAGATTCCATTACGGATACGGCCAGTGAACTAGAAGCACGGGTCACATTTGAGGTTGTTGACCAGGGTACGGAAAGAAGAAAGAGGAAGCTAATGTCCAGCGATGGATACACTTACACATTTAAGAGGGAATTAAAGAGTGGGGTGATGGAGTGGCGATGTGCCGTCCGCGGAAAAGCCAACACGTGTCCTGTTGTTGTGAAACAAAGAGGAGAAATATTTACATGCAGCCACCATTCTCATACGCATCCATCGATGCCTGGATCTCTCGTAGCGGTCAAAATGAAGTCGAAGGTATGTTTGTCACATTTAATATACATAATAATAGTACAATAATAATTTAGCGCTTCACCGTTAGCTATAATTATTTAATTTAAAATTAATTATAAATATATGGTAATGTACACGATGATAGCTTGATGCATCCTTTTATATATACGAATACACTAATTTCTGTAGCTTAATTATTTATTTTAGCTGAAGACTTTAGCATTTGGTGACATGTTCGGGTCGGCGCCAGCAATGGTAGATGACATTCTACATGAGTATGCTGACCCCTGGCAACCAGAACACTCGCGACCAGTATACTCCACGAAGGTCAGGATATGTAACAGAGCACGACAGACAATACGAACAAGTGATCCTCATGACCTATCTTTTGAGGTAATAAGCGTTTCAATTATTATCATTTTGTAATATAAACAAATACATATATAAATAAATATATGATCACTCAATATGTACATTTAGCATTTTATTTTTCAGCTGGAGGAAGACTTCAATGCGTCACAGATTCCCGAAATATTATTTAGGGCCGATGTTGAAGTGAGCAACAGACGACACCTGATCTTCGCCGCTAAGAAACAGTTGGAACTGCTGTCCAAGGCAAATACATGGTTCATTGATGGAACCTTCAAGGTTGTCAAGGATCCATTTTATGAGCTCCTGTCAATCCACGCCTTCGTTAAGTCCAACGATGACATGAAGCAGTTGCCACTGCGTTTCATCTTGATGTCTGGCAAAAGCAAAAGAGATTACAAAAAGGTATGTTTGTTTTGAATTATGAATTAATCAATTTTCATAAAGTAAAAGTTCAATATGGATAATAAGTGCATGTGCTATTAAAAAGACAGTATTTTTTAAAATTTCAGTATGATTTGGGTGCAATAAACAAATTATATACAACAAATAAAACATAAAATATTTAAGTTAAGCAAATTAATATGTGCAACAATTAGTCAGATTAAGGCTGTGAATAATGACATGATTATCTGAATATGCATAGGTACTCAGGGCTGTTCTACAACATCTACCAGCGGAACCTGTTGTGAATTCCTTTGTTGCGTACTTCGAGGCAGGAATCTGGAAAGGACTACAAAGCGTGTTTCATGACCCGGTCATTCACGGCTGCGTTTTCCATTTCACTCAAGCACTGTGGAGAAATGTTCAAGAAAAAGGACTTCAGGTATTAAACAAGATTTTATATTATGTAATGTTAATCAACATTTCATAAGGAAAAATGAAACTAAATTTGGTTCTTGTGCATTTATCTCTACTATTGACTCTGACTTTTTAAAAATAATTATTTATATTAAATATTTTAAGTTATCCACATTCTAAATTCACTTTTACTCAATTACTTAAAAAATGCCTTGCTTGCTCATGCTTATGTTATGCATTTGTCTGTTTTGTCCAATTTTGTTTTTATGTACTGTTTTTTTTGTCTTACTAATCATGTTTTCTTGTAATGCGTGATTGTTTTATGTAATGTCGTTACAAAGCACATTATAGCTTATGTTAAATTTGTTTTATAAATCATGCCGAGGTTAAATAAATCTTATCTTTTCTTATCTTATCTTAGGTGCGTTATACCTTAGTACGCGAATAAATATTTTCGGAATGAGTAACATTGCCAGAAAAGTTCAGCTATGACTAGATAATATTTTATTTTCTGTTAAAATAACCAGACAATATAATTCTTGTTAATATTTTTTCAGGTGGCGTACAACAGCAGGGACGATGTTCATAAATTCTTGAGGAAAGTATTTGCATTACCATTCCTTCCGGCGGAGGATATTGCTCCCACTTTTCAACAGCTACGTCAGAAGGGAACTGCGTCTGAGGTCCTCGTAAAGTACATGGACTACGTGCATGATAAGTGGATCACCAGCAGCATATGGGACGTGACATCGTTGAGTGTTTACGGTGGAAGTATTCGAACCAACAATGATGTTGAGGGATGGCACAACCGTATTAACAGGCCCACCAAGAAAGGCAACTTGCCTTTCTACTTGCTGATACTGCTTTTGTACAAGGAAACCGCCCTTGTTCCTACGGAAGTTAAGATGGTATCCGAGGGAAAACTAAGGAGATACCAACGTAAGCAGCCTATCAAATGCCAGGGACGGTTGATGGCACTGTGGAAGTCTAATGCAGAGAAACGGATCTCCACCAGTCAGCAATTGAAACAATGTGCCATCATTTATGGACCATGCTAGTTCTCCATAGCCATATTATGTAAATAAAATTAATTTAAATAATAACACGACTCTTCTTACCATTGCGCTTGTACAGTATTCGGTATAGACTTTCAATAGTAATGTACATAGTGTTAAATTATTCATAATAAATGAAGCTAATGAAAATCACTTACGGTGATCGTTGTTTTAGTAAATATGATTTCTTTAGGATAAAGAAATATTCCACATAAATCTTGCTTTTAAAAAAGGCATTAACATATTCAGACTCATACCAGTATACGTAGACGAAAACAAATCATCTGCATTAAATTTTTAGATAAACATATCTTTCGTCAGATTTTGGACAGTCTATATAATCTCTGAATTACGTTGCTTCAACTTCCCTTTGAAAATGACTTCTTGACATGGGTTCAAATGTTTACTTTCTCAGGACAGCGTTGCGATGCCTCGGACAAATCTAAAATGCTGGCGTTTCATGTTTAAAACTAACATTTGGGGGGGGGAAGAAAGGTCAAAGTGACCCTTCACAAAGACTTTTCTGGCTTAAATATGATACAATTTTAATGCTCAATGCGCTCAACTTTAAGGTTCAGTACTTATTCAAAATTCGACACTTTACAGATAGATTATGAATTCAGAAAAACATTAACAATAAAACAAATATTATTAAAATATAATTCGTCTTACGAGGTCCACAAAATTAGAAGAATATAAACGTAGGATATTGATGTGTGATATTTTATCGGACTGAATCAAAAATTGCACAGCACTTCACTTTCTCCTTTAAGATATAAGTTTTATTTAGTGCTATTAGTATATAGAATAATAGACAATATAAATAAATTCATCATACATCTAGCATAGGCATAACCCTACCATATTGTAAACTCAGATCAATATGTATGAATAAATGTTGCTGTGATTTTTGTCCCCAACACTATGCATACAATTTAATGATCGATTCCTTAAACGAAAGTTAATGATTCCTTAAATGCATATTTGAACTGCTCAACGTACCTGGAAAATAATGTGAAATATTGTCTTAAACAAATGTAAGTGACACATTTAAATCTCAGACAAAACCTATTGATATTTCACATGGTCCGAATCAGCCAAAAATCAGGTCCGAATCAGCCCCAATTTGGGCCGAATCAGACCGTAATTTGGACCGAATCAGCTTGGTCAGAATCAGCCACGGTCCGAATCAGCCTGTTACCATTCAAACACCGGAACGCAATATCGTGTATACCACAGCTGAAAATTTTGGCATTTGCTACATTTTTTTAAAATAGAAAATGACATTTACTATTAATAGTGTTTAATACAGGTTTCACATAATTGTAATGGCTAATCTGTTACTAATAAATATATACTATTAATGATTTATTATTGATGACGGGATGAATGAATTTCATGGAAATCAGCAATTGAAATAGCCGTACAGTGGAAGTGTAACTGTCAAGATTTACGCGGAAATAATTATTTTAATGAAAATTCGTAGATACTAGGAAAATAATTCATCTTTTATCTTCAGAAAGTTGCTTAGGAAAGTTAATGCGAGGATGACCCTTCTTCTTGGCATGGTAGATCTTCTTCGGTAATATTCGCACCTTACTGACCACAAGAGAATGGTCTGTGTCGCAGTCGGCACTGTGGTAGCTGCGGGTGAGGAGGACGCTGGCCAGTTCCACACTCCTGGCGATGACAGTTTCTAGCTGGTGCTAGTGGAGTGAACGTTGCATTGGAAGAAAGTGTTGGTCACACTTAGGCTGTGGGAGCAGCACATCTGCATAAGCTAGACCGTTCTCGTTGATCTTGCTCCTTACGTAAATGCCGAGACAGGCGGACCAGGACTCATGGTCAGCTCCCACTCTAGCCTTGAAGTCTCCTAGTAAGTAAAGGCCTTCGTTGTTTGGAATACTGGATATTGCCTGATCCAGAGTCTCGTAAAACTTCTCTTTCTGGGTGGAGCGGAGGGTTGGAGCTTACACGTTGCAAATGTTGACCGAGCATAAGGATGTTGACAGCCGGAGGGTAAAGATTCTCTCAGTACCTGATGACTGAGGTTCAATGAAGGTGACTAGCGTGTTCTTTACGGTAAAGCCTACACCGTGCTGCCTAGGTTCATTCGAGGGCTTCCCCTGCCAAAAAAACGTGTAATTGGTTTCACTGTTAGTGCCGCTGTCAGCCAGTCGGGTCTCCTGGAGACAGGCAATTCTGATGTTCAGTCGGAAGAGTTATTTGTCAATGACGGCAGTCTTCCGTACATTGTCGATCTGCTGTAGATCATTGGTCAATCCAAGACACATGGTCCTAACGTTCCAGGCTGCTTAAAGAAGAGCTGGAGTTTTCTTATTTCTTCTTGGAGTCTTTCGTGGAGCGGAGTTTTGTGGCCCACTAGTCGAAATGGTTCTCTAAGTTCCACGCAACCAGTGAAGCAGACAGGCCATTGCGGGCAGCACCATGCTGACTGGGGGCTGCCCAGCTTAAGGCAGGCGGTAGTTGTCCAGTGAGACATTATGATCTCCCCCACCGTTATAAGTAACCCCTGGCGCCAAAATCTACGCCAATCGAGATTTGACTTAGAACCGGTAAACTGCTACTTCTCGTGTTGTGCTGGCACTATACGAGATGGATTGTCCTCTCCAGTGCAGCTACGAAGCTTTAGCAAGATTAGAAATCGGAATCTGCACATGAGGATACATAATGGTGAAAACCCATTTAAGTGTGAATTATGTGATAAAATGTTTAGTTCAAATCAGGAGATGAATATGCATGAAAACATACATACTGGAGAAAAACCGTTTAAATGTAAAATGTGTGATAAAGTGTTTAGGTTCAATGGAAACCTGACTATGCATATGATGATACATAATGATGAAAAACCATTTAAGTGTAAAGTGTGTGATAAAAGATTCAACAAGAATGGAACTCTGTCTATGCACCTGATGACACATACTGGAGTAAAACCATTTAAGTGTGAATTGTATGATAAATGGTTTAGCCAGAGCGGAGGTATGACTATTCATATGAGGATACATAATGATGAAAAATCATTTAAATGTGAAGTGTGTGATAAATGGTTTAGTCAAAGTGGAAGTCTGACTATGCATCTGAGGACACATACTGGAGAAAAACCATTTAAGTGTGAAGAATGTCATCAAATATTTAGGCGTAGTGGACTACGCACATGAGGATCCATACAGAAGAAAAGCCATTTGAGAAAACATTTACTGCAAGAAGAAATCTGACAATGCACATGAGAATACATACTAGAGAATAACCATTTAAATGTGAAGAATGTAAGAAAATGTTTGCTGTGAATGGAAATTTTATGAAACACATTAGGATACATACTGGAGAAAACATTTCAAAATGTTAAATATTTACTAAAATGTTTAGAATTGGAGATCTAATAATTTATTTGATAATACATGCTGGAGAAAAGCCATTTAAGTGTGAAGTATGTGATGAAAGGTTTATTCCCAATGAAAATTTGAATTACCACATCAACGGATGTTGAGGAAACAAAAACATTTAAGTGTAAAGTATTTTTTAAAATGTTTAGTAGATGTCAATGAGGATACATAGTAGAGAAAATCATTTAAGTGACTATTAGGACACATTCAGGTGGGAAAATACTTAAATTCTGAAGTGGAAAGCTTAATAGCAGTAGAACTCTTAATGTACGATGAAATTTGAATAATCTTAAGAGGAGATGTAATCTACGATCATGGTCAAAATTTAAGCTCACATTTTTTATACATTATCCCTCACAAAGAAAACGAAATATTTGGAAAATATATCTTTCTTTTATATGTTAGCAAAATATTTGTATGTACTAAAACTGCACAGAAAAATATAAGTTAAATGACACAAAAAACAATATAGTACTTCAGTTTACTTGAGAAATCATGTGCGATTATAGATGTAGATAATGTCAATGTTGTATTACTGCAACAAACATCAAACTGTTAATCAATTAATCACTGACTTTGTTTTATAATTTTTAATGAAAGTTATGGGGCTGTTATCAGTGGATATTATAATGAAAGACTGTGTCAAAAAATAATGATTAATTAAAAGAACAAATATTTCACATTTCAAATTATTGAAAAGCTAATAGCAGATTCAAATGTTCTAAGTTGTGGAACAGTTTCTCTGGCACTTAATATATTTCAAGAAAATTCCCGATCACATCCAGCCTTACCCAAAAATCACATCAGTTGCATTTTACTAGCAATCACTGGATATTCAGAGAAGCCTTGACCTTAACTTCCACTGGTTTCACTGGATTCCTGTCTCACAGGATATCCTAAAAGAGTATTAAGCAGGAAAAACTCATTTTTATCCAAATTAACTGTCAAATTTACATCACCGAGACAAACAACAAATTTTCGAATGGTTTCCAAGTGATCTTTCCAGCAATCGCTATTTCATCTCTGTCACAGAATTAGGCGAAAATTGAATTTATTTCTTTTTGAATTACAAACTAATTTCACCATTTTTTTGTTTCGTCGTACATGCGTTACCTGGGGTGAATAAGTGCTTTTTCAAGGTAAGCGGCGCGTAACGATTTGCATGTGCCTGACTACGAATCACTTGAAGTCAAGAACATTAGAATCACGGGGTGCACGGGAATTTTGCCGTGAATTCTGCTCACCTATTTGAGGATATGTAAGGCAGAATAATTCTGATAATATTACGGGTCAAAAAGTATCTTATCACAGGATAGATAGCTCGTCATTCTTTCTCCAACCAAAGGGGTGAGTGTTAAATTTATATTTCGTTTTATTGTGAATTTTATCCAGTTTATCATTTCATGTAATGATGCAAATTTAAAACGTGGAATATTTGGAATTACTAGTCACTATTAGACTTTAAATGCAATAGCGTAATCTAAGTTGTAGATTGTTTTAGAAACAACTATTATTAGTTCGGTTTCTTTATTGTAGTTGATTTGTAGCGGAACGTCTCTGATTTGTAGCGGAACGTCTCTGATTTGTAGCGGAACGTCTCTGAATGTCTCTGATTTGTAGCGGAACGTCTCTGAATGTCTCTGAATTGTAGCTGAACGTCTCTGAATGTCTCTGAATTGTAGCTGAATGTGATTGATTGTGCCGTGATTATGCTGTTTAATTGTGCAATCAAATTGAGGTATCTGACTGTCTGTCTGTCGGACTGTCTGTCCGTCTACATCTGTCGTGATGTGTAAATTTCCGGAAATCTAGAAGTCTTAATGTCAGAGTGTCGGAGCTGTCTAGAGTTGTAAATATCCGGGTAGCATCTAGGTATTTTGGACCTATGGTTCTAGTTGATGCTGTATGCTGTCTGAACGCATAACTGTGGTAGATCCGTGAAGGGCAAGTGACCGATAAAAGTATTGAGTCAACCCTAGGTATTCGGAGAAGCTGGGCGGCGATTCAATAGTTGGTGAATCGTACGGTTATACAGGGTCGAGACACATGTGTATGTTGCAATTGTAGTACAATTGAATACATTGTTATATTTACACATAGTTATTTTGAATCACAGTAGTATTTCAAGGGATTACATGAATCTCAATAAAAGTTAGAAACTTGATTAAATACATGTATATGTTTGTGCTAGTTGTCGCAATCCATACGTGCGATAGTATAGTTTGATGTTTGTATTTGTTATCGCAATTTATACTTGAGTTAATATAACTTTTGTAAAGGTTCCTTGGATCTGTGTATAGTCAAGGAGATTCCTTGTATCTGTGTTTTATTTTGTATTAATATTTAATTTATTTTTGAATTGTGAATAGTTGTGGAATGTGATTGTGGGTTGAATGCATGATTTATTGTGTTGATACATCATTATTTTTCATTAATAATTTATTTCATAAATCTACATCATCTTTCACATATTGTGTTGGTGTTGTTCATTTAATCCACCATCCACTCGGTAACAATTCTGTTACAATCTCTCTTGCAAGTCTGTGGGTCGGTGTTAGCACAATCATGTTTGATGCGTAAAAATTCGTAAGATTTTTCCCACGAAATAATTCAATCGCACGAGTCGTCTTTCCTGACCCACCACAGCCGTTTAAGTAAACGGTTTTATATCTACATATTGGATCAGATATCTGCGGTGCATTAGATAGTTCTGATATTTGATTATTTTTCAAGTAATTGTTTTCAATCGTAACATCTGCTGATTTGAAATAATCACACGGTATTTCTTTTTTAATTTTCCATGATCCCGAACTCTAGTCAGAATTAGTGAATTCAGCCACTGCTTTGCTGTCTTTCACGTTTATATAAAATGAATCAATGGCTACTAAAACTGCGGTGTTAGGAAATCTTTTTATCATTGAAAATAGATTAATAGAAGCAAAACCAAGCATAGACGCCCTCAAATGTGCATACTGACGATTGTATCCATCGTTGTAAGTAACAATTGTACCCAATTTGGTTCCATTGGACAAAAAAGCATCTTTACGATTTACATATATACCCTTAGATGTTACACCCGCGATTATAAAATCGTATTCGACGCTATCTATAATCAACCGTGAAGAATATCAATTATTGTCGTGTTTTCCACCTTGTATGAACTTACCAATTATTCTTCTACCGAGATCTTTTGTTTGTTTATTTCTAACTTCAAATATCTGTTTAGACCATTTCAAGATATACTCTTCGTCGAGATCAGAGAATTGTTTTCTATTATGGCTGATTATACTATCTAGACTATCAGGTTGTAGTAACTAGACTTCAGTCTGCGCTCGTTATGATATAATCGCTTCACTGACAATCAGCGATATCAGCATTTTAGAATCAATCTTATACCGTAACAGCACTATTGGCATCCAGTGTTTTTCAGATATATGTCTACCAATCCAAACATAACAACACGGATGAAGTCATGTGGCCAATTCAAATGATACCACACGAGCGAATCCAGTTAAATCAAAATCAGGTAGTGGTCAATTAATCGCAACACTGGTCATTTCATGTGTGGGATGTCCAAATCGCTTAAAGTATTCAGCATATTCTCCGTACCCGAGAAAACTCCCTGGATAACACGCAACCTTATCAACCGAAATAATATTTTCGGGGTCGTATTTTGTATACCATAATCCACCATGACCATATTCAATACAGCTTGATTTGATATCTGGTAGAAATTCAGCTCTTGATGGTTTTCACGTGTTTCTTTTTCTCGCAAAATAAGCTGCAACCGACGTAATTCTAAAATAGTTTGGTAATAATTGTTCGTCGTGTTCTGTTGAAAAACCACTAGCTAGTTTTTTTCATCTCGTTGTGAAGGGCTTCAGTGCGGTATAATTCGCCGTTTGGTCTTACAAACTTATCGAATTTACCGTCTTCGTGCTCAAAACTGTGAAGTAACCACACTGACACAGGATGGTTTTTACTTAATTCGTAAATAAAATCAAATAATTTCTCCTCCGGGAAAAATTCCCCAACCAAGAACTCCGCGGGTATATCTTTTATTGTTGTTTAATCCCGCGGAAATATTGTTACTGCAGGTGTCCACGCGTGTTCGTTATGATAAATAATTTTGATTGGGGATACTATCGATTTATATTTCGGTTCATATAATATCTCGCCTGTTATCGTCGTTATTGATATTGGGAATTTTAGTATTCGTTCTAAAGCTGCCACATTTTGAATTGTAGCTCCGCTCTCCTTCACTGTTAATCCCCATTCGTTTTTTTTGCGTCTTAGACAAGTCAATTTCTTTTCACGAAACGCATCTGTGAAGTGTTCTATTATTCGTTCTGCTACATAATTTAACGATGACAATTTCATTGGTTTTAATTTTTCGATACTCGGTTTATCATTTAACGGATATATTCCATAAACAACTGATGTTACAGGATAAGATCTCTCTTAGTATGGTTTCTCAATTCCAATCAGAATTCCTGGTTTGGAATCTCGACTCACAGTGACAGTTCTTTTATCTTTCAGGATGGGTTTAAATTTATCTCGAATAATCCAATCTCTTGTTTCCGAAAGGATAATGAATTTCACTCTAAAAAAAGTACTTTTTCTTGTCAAGTTGTGAGATTATTATTGCTGCTTTTTCGTCGTTCATGGTAGCATCAACTCTACCATCAATTCGAAATGTCGACCAACAGTGAGATGCACCGTCACGCTTGAATTCATTAAAACAATCACGAATTTTACCTATCATAGTTCTATAACTTATTAGACTCTTTGGTGTGTCTACGGAGACTCTATCGAGATTTACTTTAGCATTTTTCCAGGGCTTAATTTTCTATAATCTCTCAAACTCCTTCATATTATATTTAAAACAAGTATTTAAATAGAAAGTTTATTATATAATGGATCACTGGAAATGGTTGATGATTAGATCAGTAACCGCATATAACAAATCATCCAGAAAGGAATTCTGTGGATATCGTATGCAAAGTTTTCGTCGGGAGAGTTGTGGCCCATTCCCTTACATACGATGTATGGTAGGGGTGCGTGGTAAATCGCAGTTGTGTCTCAGTTGCGGTGGTTAGCTGTACAGAGAGTTGAAACATTCTTATGATAAGAAAATCAAAAATCCCATCAATGAGTCTGACCCGGACTGTGTCAGCGTCAATGTCAAAATTATAAGAACTCCTCAAGACTACATTGGAAGATTTCTCAAGTAATACTTAAACCAAATAATAAATTAGTCAAATATTATTAGTATATAAATGAACCAAGAATTTTAACCGCATCCTGTGATCAGCGATTATGAGGCATCCCGTGATGACATTGTCAGACACTGCATATTGAAGAAACCAGTTGGTTTTGTGAATAATCTAGAGTATTTGAGGTTAACTGCTGGGAAGAAGAAATATCTTAATCACAGAATCACATCCGAGTGTTTCCATGGATTGATCAAGGATGGTTCTGTTATCGATCACAAAAATAATATAAAAACTGATAATTCCTTGGATAATTTACGAGCTGAGAATGCTACATCTGGGAAAACTGATATTTGTAAATCAATTGGGAAGAGACCTGTAAAATCATTTAATACAGCAACTAATGAAGAAATGGTATTTCAATGAATGACTAAAGCCGGTAGACATTTCGATATTTGTGAATCCTCAGTATGGTTTGCTGCAGAGAATATAACTCGAACGGCTTTTTCGAAGCGATTTAAAAACAGAATTAAATTCGTTTACATCTGAATTCCATTTTGTATCATTATATATATATATATATATATATATATATATATACATATATATATATATATATATATATATATATATATATATATATATATATATATATATATATATATATATATATATCTATATATATATATAACACCAAGGGAGATAAATCGTGTATGTATGTGTACGGCTTATGGAAGAGTTATCGATCTCAATGGGTTGTGGCACCTGATTTCGAGTTTTGTTTCCGATTGGTTGACTTAGCTGTCATGATTCTCATCGGAGATATCATCAATTGAAGAAATTCTCTGTTTTGTAAGAAACGAATCAAACACCCAGTGTTTACAAACAGTTGTATTCTTCTTTTAGTATTTTTTTTTCATGTATTCGTTCTTGCTTAAATGCTGTTAATAATCACACAAAAGAATAAAATCACACATCTCCGTTTTCGGCTTTCATGTATAATCAGATTACATACCATACCGTCTGTTATATTATTGGGGCTTTAGCGTCGAAAATCACACGTGAAAATCATACAACCCACACACTATCGCATGTTGTGTGGATAATTTTTGTATTCGAACAACCTGGGATTTTATCACGGTTGTATAATTGTTCACGAATGAATGTAGACACGCCCCGTCATTATCATCCATTCAATCATTCATTGTATATCATCCATTCATTCATTCATTCATTGTATATCATCCATTCAACCACACCATTGACGTCATTCTATAATCCATTTTTGTGGTGTCCTATGTATCATGTGACGCCCATTACCCTAAGCATATCTTCTTAGGTTTCTAACCCGTTATTTGACGAGTTAGGTCCCTTATCGGGGAATATGCTTTGGGTATGACTATGGACGTCAAAATAAACAGTAAACATGGATGTAATAAGCTATCCATCACATTAGGGTAATCCCACAGGATGATTAAGAATGAATTATCGGCCAAGAGAAACGGTCATAGAGTCAAAGAGAGAAAATCTCAAACAAAGATTCAAAGTGAACAACCTCAAAGAAAAATGCTCTGATTATACAAAACAGAGAAAAATACTCTCAATGAAAGAACACTATGAAAGACAAAGCGGCCAAATAAAGGACCCAATGAATCATAACCGCTCATCATGACTTACTGTTTATTTTTTAAAAATATAATAGAAATATATTTTATTGTATAATTTGAATTCTGAAAAAATCAATGAGATTATAACTGAGATTACAAATTTAAGATCTCAAGGAATTCAATGTTCAGATAAATTAAATTGTGATTGAATCCTCTCCGATTTTCAGGACATTGAATATGGCACTCAAAGAAATGAATATGATACCTAAAGAATACAGTTTCATTAAACGAATTCAACACGCGATCTACGATTCTTTCAAATATAAAAATGACGTAAGTTTGTCCCGTTATTTACTATCGTGGAAAGAATCTGGAAACAATTAGGAAATGAATATGAAATGAAACCAGCAGTTAATTAAAAAATCAGGAATATTAAAATGTTGATCCGTCAAACCGAAAATTCCACTTTGGTTACTTCAGCGGAGTAAGTTGTAACCAACGATTTGAAATGTATACAATATTTCAATATTTGTCTGTGTTGCACAACGGACTAGTAAAATTCTCACTATGAATCGACATTTATAAATACTTCAATGCTTGTCTGTTGAACGGATATACAATACGATGAACAGGTAAAACTCCTACTCGACTAACAGGTATGTGCGCTCAACTAGAACAAAATTTGTATCGGCGGGTATTATGTATCAATGAGCTACACGGAAGTTATAATAGTGAAATTCGGGGTGGGTATATTTTTTTGGTTGTTTTTGGGTCCTTTTAGTAATTTTTCTCATTGTTAAAAAAAAGTTTATCTTTGCATGTTAATACAATGATAGTAGCTTTTTTACCCGCTTAATACTCTCATTAACCCTTCAACACGCAAGCAAGAATGGACATATTGCATAATTTGATCGTAGTTACAACTAATCGTTGTTATATTATTATGTTGCAGTTGTTGCATTTGGCCTTCAGTGAGCAGAAATTTATCATCGTCACCGAGGTTATCAATAACTAGTTCAACGCGAAAATCCGTAGGTGAAAATCCTATGAATTTTCCATTTCCATGAAACATTTCCCTGATTGCGTTTTCAAGTTTATGTTTCTCGTAAATAACTATTCGCGTATGATGATACATATTATTGTAAAAGTCTACAATTTTCTAAATTGCAAGTGTTAAAAATCATTGTTGAAATCGTAAACGTGAAAAATCCATAGGATTTTCAATGAATCTCACAGAGATTCCAATGAAAGTCTATCACGAAAATCTACGATGAAAAGCTAGCTTTTCACATCTAACGTCACTGGTAATTGTTCCCCTCGGAGATCAATCAAGAAAAAGTTCTGGTCGACTATTCTAAAATTCACCCTCGTGATAAGATTGTTGGTGGTTTCCAAGTATGTTAAATGAGGTGGATTCATCACGATTAAACTCCCCGGGGCAACATTTGCGGTAAACGTATATAAAATGTATCCGAGATCAGCGTTATCTCATACCGCTAGGTTAATACAATAACTACCTAACACTGCATCACAAATAACGTGTATGGCAATCGTGGACGATATGTCAACGTTGCCGGATGATCTGTGTTTGTTGTTGCGGTACACTAAATTATTCGACCGTAGAATTTCCCTGGATGGACTCATTTTGAACCATAACGCGTGAATTTGTGGAAAAAATTAGTTGATTATATCTCGCAGTGATTTCTTCATCGCTGGTACATCCCACCCTGGGAATTTCAAGTAAACTAAGTTTGTGTCAGTGCGCGAAAATACCCGCTTGAACTTTTCCTTGGTGGGAGATCTATCTTTGTGGACCAACGAGAGTAATATATCGATGAGATAGTTCATATCGGCGATAATTTGATTTAGTTCTTGTTGTTTGATTGTCCCACGTGAAGTTGTTAAATCGATTAACAGCGATCGTTGCAGATAATCTCGAAGCTGGTTTAATTTTGTTTGAAATAATCGTTTCATCGCGTTAAAGATCACAGGCAAACTTTTTGATGTAATTATAAAAGTACCTTGAGCGCCTAGAGCAAATCGCCATATTATATTACCGTACTCGTTATACTTATATTTTCCAAGTACATCAATTTCTGCCCCATCATAAACATCATACGAGAACGTTTGATCGATATTACTATCTCGGAGAAAATTAATGTCAAAATCTTAATTGAATTTGGAATTCTGAGCGGGTAATTCATCAGTGAAAAAGTCAAATCGCCTTGGTTCCGGTAACTGAAAATGAACCGCGGGGAGATTTTCAACCATGCTTCGCGGATCACTGGAGAGAATTCGTCGATGGTGTCGCTAAGTTTTCCTCGCATCCATGGTACGTTATATCCTGGAAACTTAAACGCGGGAATATCTTGTATGCTTTGCTGAAAATTCTGTTCTTGTTGCATGATCATCATTAGCTAAGATATGTTGAATAAGTTGCAAATTATACTCATCCATGTCGGCGATAATTCGGTTACATATCTCCATGAATTTGATGACTTCATCTCGGCGTTGTGGAATTGTAATAATTGCTGATATCAAATAACCTCTAAATCGCTCAAAATCACCATTCATCTCTCTGAACTCTCTAGTAATAACTGATTCATTTAATATAATATGCCCGGTAGTATGGGCTTCTGTTTCTGCTCTTAAATCATTAAAAATATCATCTAATGATCACCTATATAATATTCTAAAAATACCACCAGGATGAAGACCATCTAAGCTACCATAATTTCCATCGTTATAACCAAGATAATCTTCCTTCGTTGAAATAAAATCGGATTTTAGTGGTTCCGGTGGCAGATCTTTTATATCAACGGTGCCAGGGTTATACTCAGGCCAACCCAACAAAGTTCTAATCGAGCTATTAGATATATATATATATATATATATATATATATATATATATATATATACGGCGTAGTCAGGTGATTTTTTTCTCGATGATTGTTGACAGCAGCGGTTCGTGTCCTAGTATTTCAATGGGAGATTTATCCGGTCCATCCTCAACGGCTATGATATTTTTTCCTGTGATAGCTTCAATGCCTTTTATGATCTCCGCGTTGATATCTTCTATGTCATATGCGCCAGCAGGTAAATGTAATGTGTACCATTCCGGTTCACCTGCAGTTCCATATGGTTTTACTTTATTTTTATACTCGAATGTGAAACTGTTATTGGGTGGTTTACCATTAAACGGTTCCGATTTGACATTAGGCCAGCTGTAGTAAAATCTTAATTGCGTTAGCGCTATCTCGGATGCTTGTAACGGAGGTGTAAATTCAACGCTGAACTCTGGTGTTTTCGTTACCAGCGATATCAATTTTGTTTTTCCCAAGTGATATTTTCCACTCTTCGTTGAAGTAGTCCTTGCGATGATGCTTGCATCATTATTGATGCCATTATTGTTATTATCTCGCTCTAATTTTGACATCGTTGAATCATACAACCGGACCATTTTCGAAAACTCGTCATCGGATATAACAGTATAGTCAAGGGACGATGAAATCATCGCGGATAATTGCGTGTACGCGTTAGATACTGCGTGGAGTTTAACCGTGTAATCGTGCAGTTTCAGCTGAGAACACGATGATACTTTTCTTGTTATTATTGATATTACTCCCGCGACAGTTGTTGCCGCGGATTACAAATTGGAACAGCGATCGGAGCGATCATTGTAACCGAAGATAGTATAATACCAGCTCCGGTGATTACACCAGATTACCAATTACACGGTAATATCGACTGCGGTGGTTCTTCGTCGATATTTGTTTTATTTTTGTTTGATTCTCCTCAGTGAGTGTTTTGAGTTTAGTTTGAAATTCTCTGACCTGATCATAGCGATATTGCTGTGATGACATTTTATTTTTAAATCACTGGTGAATTCAATTCACTGGTGTTTTTAAATAGATTTCAATTGAAACCGCTAGCGCCTTAATTGTTTACTTAAATCCACTACGAGTTCCACATGCACTGTTATTGATATCTTAGCTAGATTACCATCGATTGCTATTATCGTGAACTGTTCAGTTGTTTCCTTGTCGATGATTGTTTATATTGTATTTGCTGACCCCAGATGAACTCGTTGACGAAATATAAAATTGAGCTGGCGACACTATTGTTAATCGATAAATACAATACCCTTGACGGTTGCAATGATATTAAAAATATTATTTAGTGATGTCCACGTAGATGATCCATGTTGAATCGTGTATAATACGTTGTTGGTTTTCTCATGAGGAATTTTCGTTGTTTCAACCATTGCTATCATCTTTATTGCATCATCCTTGATTGCCTCGATGGTGTTTTTCATCTCATCGATGGATTTTTTAATATCAGGGAGTTTTATTTCAATTTTATCCAGCGGAATTGTAAATAATTTCTCAATGATATTTTTACGAAATGATGTAAACTTTACAACGTGATCTGCATATTTAACTTGAAGTGTTGCTAGTTCCAACATAGAAGTTTTTATCTCTGTGAGCTTCGGTGTAGTCACTGGTGGATTACCAAACAAATTAATAGTATTGTCCACGATGGAATTTTGTAAGTCAGTAAATGTAATTATATGAGAGGTATATTCATCACGTAGTTTTTTTAGATCCTCGGCGGAGATTTTAATATTTTGTAAATCCATAAATGTATTTATTTGATCACGTAACTTTTTTAATACATCTAAGGAACGACGTGATACTGATCTTCCCCAAATATCTGCCATGTTATACTACACATTTCTCTTAAAAAAGTTATTCACGATGGTTCATTATTGTGTACTCGTGGACGACTTTTTGAGGTAATTGCGACGACGTTGAGATAGCTGTCAACGCGTTAAGAACTTCTCGTCCACATATAGGAGGGTCGCATATTGTCTGTGTGGGCAGCGTTGAGTACCATATTGGCGTGTTAGTTTGAGTTGGATTCAAATTAGACACATACTTGACAAATTCCTTTGGCGCAGGCAACCCATAAGAGTCAAAATAAATAATTGATCGGGGATGTATTGCGTAACACACCCAATGCGTTCCAGGTCCAGTGTTATAATCGATATTAATTATACCAGATTCTAGGATATGTGGTTGTGATGACAATTGATCTTCCATGAATACTCCTCTGAAATGTTTTATTGGGGGTTTATTTACTGCGTCGGCGAGGTCAAAATTAGACATTGGAACCACAGGTTCAGTTGGATAACTTTTAGTTATCCTAGTAACAATTTTGCCAGCGAGAATGGAACTATGAAACCACCCTGCTGAGTTCCCAATCCACTCCCATAATGTTTTGGGTACCGGCTTCCGGCAGTCTGAATCCCTTTCCCTTTTTTATACCCTTATCCCAAAAATTTACCTATACGTTTGCAACCAACAGCACCAGCAGCGTCTAGTCCAAGTGCTTTAAGAGCAGGAATAGCTAGTGGAGCCAGTGCAGCAAGAGGACATATTCCACCGGATTTAATTATATCGTTGACCGCGGCTTGTGAAAGGTCAACTTAACTCCTGTACCAGCTTTTAACGCTTTATTGAAATGATTAAGCTGAGATTTTGTCAACGATAATTTATTTGATCCACCTGTCATTTGTTCCTTTTCTAAAGTTATCGCTCTGCCACACGTAGCAGAATTTCTCGATTGTAGTTTTTTACCTGACCGGGTGTCAGGGCGACATTAACATGATTGTACGACATTTTATTTAGATAGTGATAACCTAATTGTCCCACTGAAACTCTTTGAGTGAAAAATCCGAAGGATTTTCAATTACATATTTTCTATTGGTGCGTCAATAACTAGCATTTTTCCACCACCACCCTCGAGCGTCATAGATTTATCACTGAGAATAACAGCAACTGCTCTAAATTCTCCAAGAGCATCGCCGATACGAGCCTGAAATTATACATCAACGGTCGAATGTTTATATAGATCAAGATATTGCAACGAAATATAATAAATCGGATACAATTCTTTAAAATCCCATTGTGATATTTGTAGTCCAGTATCAATGTTTTGAACACGACCCATATAAGACCACAAACGATGATACACTCTACCTATTTGATTGGTACCGTAATAGAGAATAAGTTGTTCTGCTGGTTCTTGATGATTACTTATTCGCAATGATACCTCACTGACATTACATTTATCAAATATCATATGACTACGCAATTATAAACTATCATTTGCAACAGTCACTATTTATTGCGTTCGATTTACATTTTGTAGCGCAACAAGGATATGTCTTGGCGCAGGAACATTTTGCGTTAGCGCAAGCTGCCAAGTAAAAACACCAACAGCATTACTGGTTATGGTAGCTGTTGTAATATCAGACCAACTCAGTGATGATTTCCTCCATGATCCATAAAAGATAGCAACCGAATCTCAACAGTCAAAGATGGTCATTATTGGCATCCACAATAATAATTTTGTTAATTCTACGTGCCAGGAGCAGCACCACGCCAAAGAGCATAATCATCCGTTGATCTTCGCGTGAGCACTACAGCATGACTAGCACCAAAGATTACTTTTCTGATATCTCTACAAAATCCAAATATATGCGATAACAGAATCGCACTTGAAAATCTACCAAGATTGTCTACCATCTTTTTTAGCGCTGCAAATCTTGGATTGTAATTAGGATTATTACCCATAACAATAGCTTCAAAATCAGCATCATCATTAGCAGCTGTAACCTTCTTTGGCTGTCTTACAACAAATGGATTATGATCAGCGCTATTGGTAGTATCCTTTGCAAGCATCATTGAATGACCCGCATATTTAATAAAATCGTCAGAGTATCTAGCTAAACCTGTTATTGTGGTTGCAACATCAACATCATTATCGATGGATTCGAATCTAGTAGAATTGATAATATACTGCGCTCTGCTAAATAACGCCATTATACCATTATTGACAAACCCAATCGGAATATTTTCGAGGTTATCAGCATCAACATATGGAGTATGATCATTTTTTACTAGTCTCCCGCACCTCGATGAATGGCAAGAAGTATTTAGATGTATCATCAAATCTAAGTTTAATTCGTGACCTTGTATTTGGATTTCGAGCATTACACGAAAAATATTGATAATCGCGTATAGAATCATTTTATCGTACAGGAGCATTTACATTCAAAAGCGTCATCTATCTCATGTTTAAACATTTTATTATATAGTCGTTGATCTAAATTATAATCGTTTTAGACCTGAACCAGCAATTAATCTCAATCGCTGTTTTGCTATTTCTTTGATTGCCCTACCTACCTTAGATGGCATTTGATTCGTAGATTGTAATTTTAGTGGGTTTCTCCTCTCGCCAACGACATAAGCTTTTCTTTTGCGGAATCAAACGCGTCAATAGCAAGATTACTAGCCCTGCTACCAACTTCTGTGCCAATCTTATCACCGAGAACCCCAATAGCTTTTGTCGCTATTTCCTTCCCGATCGGTAAAAGCTTTGGAGCAACTCGAGTAAATAATCCAGTGACAACATCACCTAACCCATATCCGTATGTCACCTTGTACACTGGTATTCGTGAATTTACGACATAAACAGGTCTTGCTCTGTTCATATTGTCCGCGGACGTTTTGTCTGCGGACATTTTGTCCACATGACATTTTGTCCGCGGACATTTTGTCCGGCCACCCTACATAGAATTCACTATCGTATTGCACTGAAATATAACATGCAGGATCGTTCGTAGATCGTCCTCAAAATGTCGACACTGGTCTAAAATTTACCCAACATGATGTTTGTACGAATGCATCCGATTTATTACTTTTCATTGGCAAATCTTGATTTGTTTAGGCAGTCTGTTGTTAATATATATTTTCATGCCCTTTACGGTATCCGATGAGGGTGCCTATCGATGATTTGCTATACAACTTTCTGATAAAACACTGTTATTATATTGTGCTGAAAATCAAAATGAACGTGTTACGTATTCAAATTTTAATGTACTATCGCGATGTGAAGGTCTTTCTTTCTCAAAGTAAGCTGGAAATATAAAACACAATCGAAATCAAGTTTAGAGTTGCATTGAGACTGTCTGCAGTAAAAGTAATTAAAAATATCCTTCTGCGGTTGACCCAAACTCAGCTCATTCAGGTGCATGCGGCTAAACACAAAAATACACCAGTAGCATGAAAGGTATCCCAGTCAGAGGTGGCACAAATGCAAAAATCAGGTGGAATATTTCTATTTATTACAGCCATACCAGGATATCAAATACGTTACACTTTAAGGAGTTTCTGTACCATGTATCCACATTGACATCTATTAAACATTTTATAAAATACTTTACATTTAAATGTTTTTTTCCTCAACATCCGTTGATTTGGTTATTCAAATTTCCATTTGGAATAAACCTTTTATCACATACTACACACTTAAATGGCTGTTCTCCAGCATGTATTATCAAATAAATCATTAGATCTCCAATTCTAAACATTTTAGTACATATTTAACATTTTGAAATGTTTTCTCCAGTATGTATCCTAATGTGTTTCATAAAATTTACATTCACAGCAAACATTTTGTACATTCTTCACATTTAAATGGTTATTCTCCAGTATGTATTCTCACGTGCATTGTCAGATGTCTTATTACAGTAAATGTTTTCTTACATACTTCACACTTAAATGGATTTTCTCCTGTATGGATCCTCATGTGCGTATTCCACTAAGCCTAAATCTTTGATGACATTCTTCGCACGTAAATGGTTTTTCTCCAGTATGTGTCCTCAGATGCATAGTCAGAGTTCCACTTTGACTAAACCATTTATCACATACTTTACATTTAAATGGTTTTTCATCATTATGTATCATCATATTCATATTCAGGTTTCCATTGAACCTAAACACTTTATCACACATTTTACATTTTAATGGTTTCTCTCCAGTATGTATATTTACATGCATATTCATCTCCTAATTTGAACTAAAGATTTTATCACATAATTCACAATTAAATGGGTCAATGGGTATAAGTGGAATATTCTTTGTGATTATTTTAGACATATGACATGTGCAGACTCCGAATTCTAATCTTGCTAAAGCTTCGTAGGTCCACTGGAGAGGACATTCCAGCGTGGTCGTATGGTGTCGGCACAACACGAAAAGTAGCGGTTTACCGGTTCTAAGTCAAATCTCGATTGGCGTAGAGATTGGCGCCAGGGGTTACTTATGACGGTGGGAGAGATCATCATGTCTCACTGGAGAACTACCGCCCGCCTTAAGATGGGCAGCCTCCAGTCAGCATGGTGCTGCCCGTCATGGCCTGCCTGCTTCACTGGGTGCGTGGAGCTTAGAGAACCATTTCGACTAGTGGGCCACAAAACTCCGCTCCACGAAAGACTCCAAGAAGAAATAAGAAAACTCCAGCTCTTCTTTAAGCAGCCTGGAACGTTAGGACCATGTGTCTTGGATTGACCAATGATCTACAGCAGATCGACGATGCACGGAAGATTGCCGTCATTGACAAAGAACTCTCCCAACTAAACATCGACATTGCCTGTCTCCAGGAGACCCGACTGGCTGACAGCGGCACTAACAGGGAAACCAATTACACGTTCTTTTGTCAGGGGAAGCCCTCGAATGAACCTAGGCAGCACGGTGTAAGCTTTGCCGTAAAAAACACGCTAGTCACCTTCATTGAACCTCCGTCATCAGGTACTGAGAGAATCTTTGCCCTTCGGCTGTCAACATCCTTATGCCCGGTCAACATCTGCAACGTGTATGATCCAACGTATATGCTCCTCCGCTCCACCCAGAAAGTGAAGTTTTACGAGACTCTGGATCAGGCAATATCCAGTAGTCCAAACAACGAAGGCCTTTACTTACTATGAGACTTCAATGCTAGAGTGGGAGCTGACCATGATGCCTGGTCCGCCTGTCTCGGCATTTACGTAAGGAGCAAGATCAACGAGAACGGTCTAGCTTATGCAGATGTGCTGCTCCCACAGCCTAAGTGTGCCCAAGACTTTCTTCCAATGCAACGTTGACTCCACTGGCACTAGCTAGAACCTGTCATCGCCAGGAGTGCGGAACTGGTCAGCGTCCTCTTCACCTGCAGCTACCACAGTGCCGACTGCGACACGGACCATTCCCTTGTGGTCAGTGTAAGGTGCGAATATTACCGATGCACCATTTCGAATATTACCGATGTACCATTCCAAGAAGAAGGGTCACCCTCGCATCAACTTTTCTAAGCACTTTCTGAAGATAAAAGATAAATTATTTTGCTAGTATCTACGAATTTTCATTAAAATAATTATTTCCGCGTAAATCTTGACAGTTACACTTCCACTGTACGGCTATTTAAATTGCTGATTTCCATGAAGGTCATTCATCCCGTCATAAATAATAAATCATTAATAGAATATATTTATTAGTAATAGATTAGCCATTACAATTATGTGAAAACTGTATTAGACATTATTATTAGTAAATGTCATTTTCTATTTAAAAAAAAATGTCGCAAATGTCAAAATTTTCAGCTGTGGTATACACGATATTGCGTTCCGGTGTTTGAATTGCGTTCCGGAGTTCCGGTGTGTCTATGCATCGGAATAAAAGCGGTATCGGTGTGTTGTCTGTATGAACGGTTTATTTACAGTGGAACTCGAATTGTTCATACCTATTGGAGATAACTGATATAAGTGTGAAGTACATAACAGGACGTGGAGTCAAAGAGAAGATCGAATCTTGTGTATGAGCACACTTACTTGAGAAAAACCATTTACCGGTAAGTGTGAAGTATGCGATGACAGCTTTAGTACTAAAGGATCTCTGACTGGGCACATGAGGATACATACTGGAGAAAAACCATTTCAATGTGAAGTGTGTGATAAATGGTTTCGATACGATACATATAGGAATCGGCATATGATGGTACATAACGGAGAAAAACCATTTAAGTGTGAAGTATGTGATAAAAGCTTTATTACAAACGGAAATATGACCATGCACATGAGGATACACAACGGAGAAAAACCATTTAAGTGTGAAGAATGTCATCAAAAGTTTACTCGCAGTGGAAATCTGAAAAAGCATATGAGAATACATACTGGAGCAAAACCATTTAAGTGTGAAGTATGTAATAAACTGTTCCCTCGAAGTGAATATCTAATGATTCACATGAGGATACATACTGGAGAAAAATCATATACATGTGAAGTATGTAATAAAAAGTTTGCTCGAAGTGGATATCTCTCGATGCACATGAGGACACATACTGGAGAAAAGCCATTTAAGTGTGAAGTATGTAATAAAACATGTAATGCAAGAGGACATCTAACAAGTCACATGAGAATACATACTGGAGAAAAACCATTTAAATGTGAAGTATGTAAGAAAATGTTTGCTGAGAAGGGAAATTTAATGAGACACATGAGGATACATACTTGAGAAAAACAATTTAAATGTGAAGTATGTAATAAAATGTTTTACACAAGTAAAACTAATGATTTACATGAGGATACATACAGGAGAGGAAGCATTTAAATGTGAAGTATGTAATAAAACATTTACTGTTGAGGACATCTAACAAGTCACATGAGAATACATACTGGAGAAAAACCATTTAAATGTGAAGTATGTAAGGAAATGTTTGCTGTAAATGAAAATTTAATGAAACACATGAGAATACATACTTGAGAAGAATAAATTAAATGTGAAGTATGTAATAAAATGTTTCATACAAGTGAAACTCTAATGATTCACACGAGGATACATACAGGAGAGGAAACATTTAGATGTTAAATATGTACAAAAATGTTTAGAATTGGAGATCTAATGATTTGTTTTGGGAATACATCCTCGAGAAAAACCATTTAAGTGTGAAGTATGTGATGAAAGGTCTATTCACAATGGAAATTTTAATAACCGTTTAAGCGTAAAGTATTTGATAAAAATTTATAGTAGATGTCAATGAGGATACATAGTAGGGAAAATCAAGTGTAAAGTATTTGATAAATTTTTTTGTAGATATCAATAATCAAGGATTATACATAGTAAGCAAAAATCATTTAAGTGCAAACGATACATTCTGGTGGGAAAACATGTAAGCTCTGAAGTGGGAAGTCTAATAACAGTTACTCATAGTGTACAATGAAATTTGAATAATCTGATGAGGAGATGTAATCTATGATCATGGACAAAATTTAAGCTCACATTATTGCTTTACTTATCACCAAACCTCATAAAGAAAACTAAAGATTTGAAAAATAAATCTTTCTTTTATATGTTAGCGAAATATATGTATGTACTAATACTGCACAGAACAATGTCATTGAAATGACACAAAAAGAAATTTAGTACTTCGGTTTACTTGAAAGTGCATGTGCGATCATAGATGTACCTAATGTCAATGTTGTATTCCTGCAACAAACATCAAACTCTTACCCAATTAATTACTGATTTTGTTTCATTTTGTTTAATGAAAGTTATGTGGCTGTGATTAATGGATAAAATAATCAGAGAATGTGCCGAAATAATTCACATTTCAAATTATTGAAAAGCCAATATCAGATGCAAACATTTTGTCACAGTTGTGGAACAGTTTCTCTGTCACTTGAGAAATTTGAAGAAAATTCATGATAACATCCCGCCATACCCAAAAATCACATCAGTGTCATTTTACTAACAGGCACTGGGTATTAAGAGACAACCTTGACCTTAACTCCACTGGTTTCATTGGATTCTTGTCCCACAGGATGTCCTACATGTGTAACAAGCAGGAAACACTAATTTTTATCTGGTTGTCTTTAGTTAGATTTTGCCTATGTAACTAGACTTTGTTTTAAGATTAAAAATGCAAAATTGTATAGGATCTATAAATAGATGTTTATGTATATTTTGACAGTTACTAATAAAAGAATTATCAGTAAAAATGTTTATGAGAGTTTTTCTTTTTTCCATTGGACAGAAAGTTCGTGTGGTATTTTAGAAGAATTAAATTAATTTGTATTGGATGTGTAAAGTCACACGAACAGGTATATGAGTAATACAGTAAAACCTGTCTTGAGAGACAACTGCTATGCGAGACCACCTGTCTTGAGAGACCAGGTTCTCCATGTTCATATTTATTGATTAATTGTTTTATGACCATGTTATGAGAGACCACCTGTCATGAGAAACCATTATTTTGTGGCAGAAGGTGTGGTCTGTCAAGACATGTTCCTTTGTATGATCTGTCAAATGGATGTTTGTTGTGAAATAGAGTCATATTAGAAATCTTATTTATTGTGTTTCTGCTTTAACATAAAATCTGTGTACATGTATTTTTTTATATTTTTACTTAGGTATTATTTTTAGAGGAAAAATATTTGTTGGAACTCTTCCGTTGACTTAGAGATCTTTTTTGGACTATTCTGTTGTTATGGAATTGTTGTGAATTATTTAAAGAAATTCTGAGCATTGCTACTCTGACAGCATCACAATTCTTCACAGACCAGTACATTTCCAAGTCTGAATTTTATATGGAACCTTTTCATTCTTTTGAACTTTAAGATAACTCCTCTTAATTTTTTGGGATTCGCTTGATAATACCGTAAGCTAATCTTACACAATCATTTATAACTTTGATAATTAAATTATTTGTTAAGAATTATGAAACTTGTTGGTTTTTCTTTCATTTTTTAGGATACGTAGTTTTTGACCAAAGAGTTGTAGCAAAGCAATCATGTACTCTTGGGATTGGATATACATGTAACATGTTTATACTGTTGTTGTTTTTCCTTTCAGATTGCATTGGAAAAGAATAATCTGATTTGGAACACAAACTATACAGTTAACTCTAGTTCATTTGCTTGGTTCAGTGAAAAAGAATATCCTACGGACCATTGAATACTGAATTTCTTTCTTATACCATTGTAGGACTGCATGAGAGGATTCATCCTGCATGGACGCTCTTTTACAGGTGAAGAATGTAGAATATCATGACCATGTTAGATTTAATTAGTTTATTGGAACATCAGAATCTAAGTCCTCAATCTCACATAATAGTTATTTTATTTCACTCATTTCTTGTGCTCGTAGATCTGAAAGATTTTGGCCCATATTGTTTAACTTGAAAACAAGGCTGCTTAAATCAATTTGCATGCTACCATTTACATTCATAGTGTTTTGGACAGGTACAGCTAAACTGATTAAATTATTGACTAGGATATCCCTATGAAATATTCATGTGACATGTTCATATGCCAAAGTTATTTTGTACCTGGTTGTCTAAAGTGGTTGCATTTAACAACCACTGCCATCTGACCACTTATCTGCTTGGGTTCCATTCTCAAGCTTGGTCAATGTGGGTATATGAGAAAGTCTTTCAGTGGGTTGGTGGTTCTTTTTTTGCTCTGTCAAGTTCATCCTCCATAGTTTGCACCTACTTGTTTTGTATCGCCAATAATGTACTAAAAATAGTATTAAGAACACAATAATAAAACCAATAACATTGATTCGCTTACCCCTGATGAGAGTTGTAATGATGCGACATAAGTCATTAACTTTCTTTGCAATTGTATCAGAACGATATCCATAAAAGGATATTGTACATGTAGTATGAATGTGAAAATGAGATCTCAATAACCAGGCTGTATCTGTCACTGGGAAATAGGTAATGAGACTACGTTTAATGCCAGATTAACACAGCTAATGTTGCACTAACAAAGCCTCACTCTCCTCTCTGGATAAGTAAACTTTCACTAGAAGAAGACTTTAAAGAAGAGAAACATCATCTAAGTGCAAACCATGAGTGCCATATATACAAATGGTGATGAAATAAATCAATCAATAATTAAATAAATAAATAACATTTACATAACAATATAAATATTTTCACATGTATTTATTCCTTTTTTGCATTTGGTTGTCACTTCAAGTTATAGTGATGGCTCAGTTGCACGCAGTCACATGGGCCACACGCGTTAGTAATTTTATAAAATATATTTATAGCGATAAAATAATTTTAATGCGATCGAATAATTTTAATGCAATCGAAGAAATTTTTATGTTCAATATCATGAATAACTTGTTGCAAAGCTTATATCCAAATGCCGTGCCAAACTGATTCAAATCGGGCCCACGTTTGTGAAGGTCATTCGTGGTCACTTTTATTAGTGTGTGTGTGTGTGTGTGATTTGAAGTTTGAACTGAGTATTTTTTAAAAATGAAGTCTGCAGTGTAGCAGTTTATAGCGATGTCTAGCACCAGGACATCATGGCACAGGCATATAACATCATGTCCCATCCAGTCACATAATCATGACAGGCTGTCCAGTCTCAGCACCCACCTCTGAAAGCTGAGCACCTAGCGAGCCAGCTGTTTGTAGTATTTTTTTAATATGTTTCTAGTATGACTTCCACGATGTTCGAACCCATGACCTCCAGCATCCGAGAGGAACGCTTTGACCACTTAGGCCACTGACGCGGATTTTTGTCCTTCTAAATAGAAGTGCTGCTGAACCATTTTCTGCTTTATGCTGCTGGTCATGGCATTTATTAACGCCTAAAAATCAAACGATTATTTGTAGTCATGTGACAAAATTGTAGTGCATAGAAATACTGGTAATACTACCATCGTGCTTGAGTCAGAAAATAGACTACGTCTGGTTTCTACAAAAACATGCAATATGTCTGAAACAACTACAAAGAATATTCCATTTATACCAATTGAACCATAACCTGAAGAGCCACCTTTCCCCACAGGTATTACACAAAGCCTAAAGGAGATGAAATTTGTTGCTAAAAATATTCCCACATGCAATTAAGGCACTCATCCGAATGAATCTTATCCAAAAGATTGATGCGATAGAATATTATGTGGTAATGGTCGCTAACAATTAAACAACCACATGTATACAATCACCGTATTGTGAACTATCGGTGAGCAATACCAATTAGTTTAAGAGAAGCTCTGAAGAGTGTCGAGAAGGCAAAGGCATCGGATAGATATTTACAGATGACTAAAGAAGAATGGTTTTTCAATACGTGTAGGGCATGTCAGCACTGCAGTGTACTCAACGCCTCAATGACAAGGTGATCAGATATTGAACCATATGACTGTGTTTGCAGTGGAAAAGCTGAATAAAACAACGATTGTTAACTACCATACTTATATAAATACTAAGCAACATCAGCTGATGGTGCAAGTTCTAACGAGTCACAATACAAACGATGCTGATTTGCTATAATGTACCGAAGCTGTGAGTACCAGGGGCTATTGATGAATCAAGATCAATGATGATAGTTTCGCATGTGAGTGACACTATTCAACTACTTTATCCTGCTTACAAACAACACGAAAATATTTGATCCATTTTGTCATTGACTAACTTATCAAGACTGTTCACTGGCGTAGCGAGGATTCTTGGCGCCCAGGGCAAAACACCCAAATTACGATACAAATGTCCTTGTGCATTTGTTAGAAATGGCATCACTGCTTAGTTTAAAATGTCACGTTTTTACATTAATGGGAAGGTAATTGAATCATTCCTTGACATTTTAGATGTGATCATATGGACACGACAATTATCGTACTTGCCCGATATTGCGATGTTTACAAGAGAACCGCTGGTCCAATCAAAGATGTTACTGGTTTTAGAAGATCATTGACGGAATTTGATCAGCGGCCTCGAATGTTGCTGAGATGTTAATGAAGCTGTCGAAAATACACCGTTTCCTAATTATGATTGTGATCTTGAATTTGCACAGCGTTGAGCACAGCGTAAAGGTGCTTTGTAGAGATTTTCCACTCTGTCACGTCGTTGTGTTATGCAGAGATGTTATCTGGAGCTAAACACGTGGTCACCTTGGTCATAAAAACAACTCCAACGATACCACTTGACGTAGTGCAGGTGCTGCTGGTGGAAAAGATGTATTAAATTAACTAACATAGTGTATGCCTGTGTTATCTTATTTATGTGACCAGAATCAATCTATCGTTTTTGTAGCCTGGAACCGAATTATCATTCGTTAATCGCACATAACACAGAAGCACACATACTCACTGCTATTGCAAGACAATTTACCTGGTAAAGAGGTACCGAGAATAACCTTACTGCACCAAATATGTGTTACAGTGCGAGCTAATAACCATGTACAGAATACAATGATATTGGACAACTTAGAAGTGAATCTATCTTTGCGCTTTAACGGTCATCAAAAACCTTCGGAAGAAATTTGGCATTGCTATACAGAATCCACTATCTTATTGAACTGACATATCACAAGCAGGATCGTTCATAAATCGCCCTCATTATATCGACACTGGTCTACAATTTACGCAACATGATATTTAGCAGCAGAGGGAGCGAACAGACCAACTTTTTATAAGCGTCAATTTGGCAAACCAAGGCTTGTTCGTAAATACTTTAAAGAAATGTCAATTTGGCAAACCGAGGCTTCCTCGTAAATGCTTAATATAAGCGTCTATTTGGCAAAACAGAATAATAAAAAAAAGACGCCAAGGTCGTGCTCGCGACCCTGTTGCTGCTACCGGGTTAACCGAATTTACCATAAATACGATCTAATCCAACAAGATATCGTGTCCGAGGATCGTGTATACGTATCGGTACAAATCCGTGTGAGGTGGCTTTGGAACCACTAAAGAAATTTTGAAATTGATTATAATCCATATCAGAGCACCAAGTCTGCCAGATATTTCTGAGTGTGTGTGTGTGTGTATCAACTCCGTTAAACATACACAACAAATTACAATTATCTCTGATCACTTTGGGGATCTGTATGTAACGTTTGAGTGACATATATCACGTCTGTGTTTTATGACGCCTTCGGGAAAATATTTGGGCGAGATTATTTTGTTTATCTAACATTACATCGTCGTACACAACAAGATTGTTAACTTCGATATCTGTCTTTCACGGATGGCGCTTCGTCAATATCTGTGATAAACTCAATGACGTTTTCGCCGGCAAATTCTGAAGCATTTTTGTTGTAATCTTTAAACACTTGATAACAATGCTGATCATCTACGCTCGGGGCAACTAAATATAATTTATCCCACTTTAAATATTTCATTATCATCGTGAGCAACAACTGCGTTTGACCACTTCCGGATGTTCCGATGATAAATGTCCTGAAGAGTTTGGTAACATAACGTGATGTTTTACTTGTTGATTTTTCTTTAGCGCTGAGAAATCAATTACTTCCATTAGATATTACATAATAATATTATGGTTCTATATTGTGTGAAATGTAAGAAGCGTACACCAACTATTGACCCAACCCAACGACAATTACCACAAAAATAACAGAGAAGCGGTTACTGGTAAGTGTGGGGTATGTGGAATAAAAAAAAATTAGATTTGTAAAAAAAAAAAAACGGAGGTGATATCACCGCCGGTCTAACTAAACTTCCAGGAACCCCGTGGGCAAAGTATCCAGGAGCAAAACACCTTCCCGGATATAGTTACTGTGGACTGGGAACACGATTAGATATCAGACTTGATAGTCTGGATAATTCTACCCCGGGAGAAAATCCGATAAATGCAATTGATGAAGGGTGTCGGGTACAAGGTATAGCTTACCGGAGCAGTGATTTACAATAACGTCATCTCGCAGATGTGAAATTAATTCATGCGTTGAATTCTATCACTGATAAAGCCTTCAAAGAAAAATTGGCTTCATGGTTAATAAAATCGGCGATAAAACAACATGGAATCTATTTATAATTCTCAAAGAGGATAATGGAGGGGTAAAGCAGCAATTGGTAAACTCGCTAGCACCGCAAAGGTGAAAAATACTACAGCAGCGGATTGTTTATCCAAACAGGCAATATGGCAAATTTATCTACCACCGCCTAAACAAATTAACTTCTCGCATTTTGATGTGACCGTCCCTAATGAGGTTCATCAGGCTGATATACTATTTCTGCCGCATGATTTTTGTTTACAAATACGCGTTAACAGTAGTTGATGTTGCGAGTCGATACAAACAAGCAGAGCCGTTAAAACAAAATCATCAACTGAAGTGGCTTCTGCGTTTGAAAGGATTTATCGTAGGGGTCCTCTGCATCGGCAAAATCTATTACAAGTTGATCCTGGCAAGGAATTTCAGGGTGCAGTGTTATCAACAATGAAGCATCATAATGTCACCATCAGACGAGGACATACTGCGCTACACAGCGATCAGGCAATTGTTGAACGACTTCGAATCTGACACTTGCTGACCGCTTATTTGGATATCAATACGCGAAGGAATTCATCCAGGATAAACGATCTCGTCAATGGGTCAAGAGATTACCAGGCGTAATTACCGCGCTAAATAATGACATTACTCGAACAGTTAATATGAAACCTAACAACGCTATTAAAAAAAGTATATACCTGAAAAACCGAAGAAAGATTTTTTCAAAACAACCAATACTCGACAATGTCACTGTTAGGTATTTATATGAACCAGGAGCGCTCGAAGGTGGCAAGAAAGAGCTACTGGTCATATTTTGAGTGTCACCACGCATACAATATCTAATATAACACGATCCACGGGTAGACCGCCAGTCTATAGATTGAATTCAACTGCTCCTCAGCGAGGATTTACTCGTGAACAACTACATGTGATACCTGAGGATACTCAATTACAGCCGCGCGGTCTTAACTAGCACCTCTGAATCTGTTGCATGCAAGACAGGTCAGCATCACATTATCTCTGGTTTGACCAATACTGCTATTTTTTCTGTCTACGGTAAATTGTTGAGAGTTCTTACCCGACCAACACCAACTCATTATACAATCGCAACTCGCGCAGTGATTATTCTGTTGTTGTTTCAGTGTAATTATTAATGCGATATCAATGTCAAATTCTCTATTATTTTTTTATCCTGTTGTTTATAACCAGAGAGCTTTTTCTGATTATATCTTTGCTGACAATATCACTTATTGTAGTGTCATTAGCATCTAAAACAACTCTTCAAAGTTGATTTATTCTTCGTACACTGGACACCGCAAGATAAACTAAATTCGACCACTCGATGTGATTATCTACCATCCAAACAATTGTATCGGATATGGTTAATCCTTGTGAAGAAAGTATCGTCGCTGCCTAACCTAGCGTCCATTGGGATTTATCAGCGCGCAATGCATCTTCGACGACGTTGATATCAACCAACACAATATCATTTAACACTAAATTCTTCTTTTCACTTTGTCCTGGAATATCAATTTCGATATTCTGTCTATAACACAGCGGCGATGAAATTTTTCTTGATGCAATTCAAATAACTTCATCTGAAGTGTGTCTCTGACTATTTTTCTACTTGCCACTATCAAATCGTTTGGTCTCCACGCTTCCCAGAAATCATTTAATGGAGTTTCCGAAATTATTTCACGCGCTATTTCACATTGTATTCTATCCGGTTGTAATCGAATTAGTTTCTTGAACTCGCGTAATTGTTCATCAAGTGCTCTATGATCGGTATTAATTTCATCATAATAGTCTACAAAAAAACTTCAGCCAATCATGTGGGGATAAACCGACAAATGGCGGTGGTTGGCCATGATTGCCGTACATTATCACTTTTGTATTCGCTAGCAATAGCCAATCAAGAAATCTTTGTAATACATCTAACTATACCGTGGATATCTCATCCCAAATAATGACTTCATAAAGAAATTTCTCACCCATTCGATCAGGAGTCCATTCGTCGCCTTTCCATCGAAAGAAACTGTGATAAGTGCAAGCATTAATTCCTCGATGTTTCATATCTCTTGCAAGTCTGTGGGTCGGTGTTAGCACAATCATGTTTGATGCGTGAAAATCCGTGAAAATTCAAATGATACCACACGAGCGAATCCAGTTAAATCAAAATCAGGTAGTGGTCCATTAATCGCAACACGGGTCATTTCTTGTGTGGGATGTCCAAATCGCTTGAAGTATTCAGCACATTCTCCGTACCCGAGAAAACTCCCTGGATAACACGCAACCATATCAACCGAAATAATATTTTTGGGTCGTATTTTGTATTCCATAATCCACCATGACCATACTCAATGCAGCTTGATTTGATATCTGATAGAAATTCAGCTCTTGTTGGTTTCCACATGTTTCTCTTTCTCGCAAAATAAGCTGCAACCGACGGAATTGTAAAACAGTTTGTTAATAATTGTTCGTCGTGTTCTGTTGAAAAACCACTAGCTAGTTTTTTCATCTCGTTGTGGAGGGCTTCAGTGCGGTATAATTCGCCGTTTGGTCTTACATATTGATCGAATTTACCCTCTTCGTGCTCAAAACTGTGAAGTAACCACACTGACACAGGATCGTTTTTACTTAATTCGTAAATAAAATCAAATAATTTCTTCTCCGGGAAAAAATCCCCAACCGAGAACTCCGCGGGTATATATTTTATTGTTCTATACCGCGGAAATATTGTTACTGCGGGTGTCCACGCGTGTTCGTTATGATCAATAATTTTGATTTTGGATCCTCTCGATTCATATTTCAGTTCATGTAATATCTCGCGTGTTATCTTCGTTATTGATATTGGGAATTTTAGTATTCGTTCTAATCCTTCCACATTTTAAATTGTATCTCCTCTCTCCTTCACTGCTAATCCCCATTCGTTTATTTGTTTGCGTCTTAGATCAGTCAATTTATTTCCACGCAACGCATATATGAAGTGTTCTATTATTCGTTCTGCTACACAATTCAACAATGACAGTTTCATTGGTTTTAATTTTTCGAAACTCGGTTTATCATTTAACGGATATATTCCATAAACAATTGCTGTTACAGGATAAGATCTCTCGTAGTACTGTTTCTCAATTCCAGTCAGAATTCCTGGCTTGGAATCTCGACTCACAGTGACAGTTCTTTTATCTTTCAGGATGGGTTCAAATATATCTCGAATAATCCAATCTCGTGTTTTCGAACGGATAATGAATTTCACTCTAAAAAATACTTTTCTTGTCAAGATGTGAGATTATTACTGCTGCTTTTTCGTCGTTCATGGTAGCATCAACTCTACCATCAATTCGAAATGTCAACCAACAGTGAGATGCTCCATCACGCTTGAATTCATTAAAACAGTCACGAATTTTACCTATCATGGTTCTATCACATATTAGACTCTTTGGTGTATATACGGAGACTCTATCGAGATTGAATTTAGCATTTCTCCATGGCTTAATTTCGATAATGTCTCGAACTCCTTCATATTATAATTAAATCAAGTATTTAAATAGAGAGTTTATTATATAATAAATCATTGCAAATGGTTGATGATTGGATCAGTAACCGCATGTAACAAATCATGCAGAAAGGATTTATGTGGATATCGTATGCAAAGATTTGTCGGGGGAGTTGTGGCACAGTCCCTTACATACGATGTGGGGTAGGGGTGCGTGGTAAATCGCAGTTGTGTCTCAGTTGCGATGGTAAGCGATACAGAGAGTTGAAGCGTTATTATGATAAGAAAATCAAAAATCCCATCAATGACTCTGACCCTGACTGTGTCAGCGTCAATGACAAAATTATAAGAACTCCTCAAGACTACATTAGAAGATTTCTCAAGTAATACTTAAACAAAATAATAAAATAGACAAGTAGTATTAGTATATAAATGAACCAAGAATTTCAACCGCATCCTGTGATCAGCGATTATGAGGCATCTCGTGTCGGCATTGTCAGACACCGCATTTTGAAGAAACCAATTGGTGTTGTGAATAATCTAGGATATTTGAGGTTTACTGCTGGTAAAAAGAAATATCTTAATCACAGAATCACATACGAGTGTTTCCATGGATTGATCAAGGATGGTTTTGTTATCGATCACATAAATAATATAAAAACTGATAATTTCTTGGAAAATTTACGAGCTGTTACACAGAGTGAGAATACTATATGTGGAAAAACTGGTACTTGTAAATCAATTGGGAAGAGACCTGTAAAATCATTTAATACAGCAACTAATGAAGAAATGGTATTTTAACCAATTACTAAAGCCGGTAGATATTTCGATATTTGTGAATCCTCAGTATGGTTTGTTGCAGAGAATATAACTCGAACGGCTTTTTCGAAGCGTTTTAAAAACAGAATTAAATTCGTTTACATCTTAATTCCATTTTGTATTATTATATATAACAACAAAGGGAGATAAATCGTGCATGTATGTGTACGGTTTATGAAAGAGTTATCGATCTCAATAGGTTGTGTCATCTGATTTCGAGGTGTTTTTTTTCCGATAGTTTGATTTAGCTGTCATGATTCTCAGCGGAGATATAATCAATTGGATAAAATATCTGTTTTGCAAGAAAACGAATCAAACACGCAGTGTTAAAAACAGTTGTATTTTTTTTTTTTAGTATTTTTATAAGGTATTTGTTCTTGCTTAAATGCTGTTAATAATCATTATTTAGTACACAAAAAAATAAAATCACACATCTCCGTGTTCGGCTTTCATGTATTACCAGCTTATATCCCATACCGTCTGTTATATTATTGGGGCTATAGAGTCGAAAATCATACGTGAAAATCATACAACTCACACAATACCGCATGGTGTGTGGATACGTTTTGTATTAATACAACCTGTGATTTTATCTGGGTTGTATAATTGTTCAGTTCACGTATGAATGTAGATCCGCCCGTCATTATCATCCATTCATTCATTCATTGTATATCATCCATTCAACCACACCATTTACGTCATTCTATAATCCATTGTTATGATGTCCTATGTATCATGTGACGCCCATTCCCTTAAGCATATCTTCTTAGGTTTGTAACCCGTTATTTGACGAGTTAGGTCCCTTATCGGGGAATATGCTTTGGGTATGACTATGGACGTCAAAATAAACAGTAAACATGGATGTAATAAGCTATCCATCACATTAGGGTAACCCCACAAGATAATTCAGAATGAATTATCGGCCAAGAGAAACGGTCATAGGGTCAAAGAGAGAAAATCTCAAAGAAAGGTTTAAAGTGAACAACCTCAAAGAAAACTACTCCGATTAAAACCAACAGAGAAAAATACTCTCAATGAAAGAACCCTATGAAAGACACAGCGCCCTAATAAAGAACCCAATGAATGATAACCGCTCATCATGATTTGATGTTTAATTTTGAAAAAATATATTAGAAATATATTTTATTATATAATATGAATTCTGAAACTATCAATGAGGTTATAACTGAGATTTCAAATTTGTGATCTCAAGGAATTCAATTGTCAGATAAATTAAACTGTGATTGAATCCTCACCGATTTTCAGGACATTGAATATGGCACGCAAAGGAATAAATATATGTAACCTAAACAATACAGTTTTAGTAAACGAATTCAACACGCGATCTACGTTTCTTTCAAATATGAAAATGACGTAAGTAAGTTTGTCCAGTTATTTACTATCGTGGAAAGAATCAGGAAACAATTAGAAAATGAATATGAAATGAAACCAGCAGTTTATTCAAAAATCAGGAATATTAAAATGTTGATCCATCAAATCGAAATCTCCATTTGGTTACCTCAGCGGAGTAAGTTGTAACCAACGATTTGAAATGTATACAATATTTCAATGTTTGTCCGTGTTGCACAACGGACAGGTAAAATTCTCACTATGGATCGACATGTATAAATACTTCAATGCTTGTCCGTAGGTGAAAGTCCTATGAATTTTCCATTTCCATGAAACATTTCCCTGATTGCGTTTTCAAGTTTATGTTTTTCGTAAATAACTATTCGCGTATGATGATACATTTTAAAGTCTACAATTTTCTAAATTGCAAGTGTGAAAAATCCTTGTTGAAATCGTAAACGTGAAAAATCCATAGGATTTTCAATGAATCTCAAAGAGATTCCAATGAAAGTCTATGACGAAAATCTACGATGAAACGCTAGCTTTTCACATCTAACGTCATTGGTAATTGTTCCCCTCGGAGATCAACCAAGAAAAAGTTCTGGTCGGCTATTCTAAATTTCATCCTCGTGATAAGATTGTTGGTGGTTTCCAAGTATGTTAAATGAGGTGGATTCATCACGATTAAACTCCCCGGGGAAACATTTGGGAAAAACGTATATAAAATGTATCCGAGATCAGCGTTATCTGATTCCGCTGTGTTAATACAATAACTACCTAATACTGCATCACAAATAACGTGTATGGCAATCGTGGACGATATGTCAACGTTGCCGGGTGATCTGTGCTTGTTGTTGCGGTACATTTAATTATTCTACCGTAGAATTTCCGTGGGTGGATTTTTTTTTAACCATAACGCCTGAATTTGTGGAAAAAATTCGTTGATTAGATATCGCAGTGATTTCTTCATCGCTGGTACATCCCACCCTGGGAATTTCAAATAAACTAAGTTTGTATCAGTGCGCGAAAATACCCGCTTGAACTTTTCCTTGGTGGGAGATCAATCTTTGTAGACCAACGAGAGTAATCTATCGTTGAGATAGTTCATATCGGCGATAATTTGATTTAGTTGTTGATGTTGTTGTTTGATTGTCCCATGTGAAGTTGTTAAATCGATTAACATAGATCGTTGCAGATAATCTCGAAGCTGGTTTAATTTTGTTTGAAATAATCGTTTCATCGCGTTTAAGATCACAGGCAAACTTTTTGATGTAATTATAAAAGTACCTTGAGCGCCTAGAGCAAATCGCCATATTATATTACCGTACTCGTTATACTCATATTTTCCAAGTACATTAATTTCTGCCCCATCATAAACATCATACGAGAACATTTGATCGACATTACTATCTCAGAGAAAATTAATGTCAAAATTTTAATTGAATTTGGGATTCTGAGCGGGAAATTCATCAATGAAAAAGTCAGATCGTTTTGGTTCCGGTAACTGAAAATGAACCGCGGGGAGATTTTTCAACCATGCTTCGCGGATCCTTGGGAAGAATTCGTCGATGGTGTCACTAAGTTTTCCTCGCATCCATGGTACGTTATATCCTGGAAACTTAAACGCGGGAATATCTTGTATGCTTTGCTATAAATTCTGTTTTTGTTGCAGGATCATCATCAGCAAAAATATGTTGAATAAGTCGCAAATTATACTCATCTTGTCGGCGATAATTCGGTTACATAACTCCATAAATTTGATGTCTTCATCTCGGCGTGGTGGAATTGTACTAATTGTTGTTATCAAATAACCTCTAAATCGCTTAAAATCACTATTCATCTCTGTGAACTCTCTAGTAATAACTGATTCATTTAATATAATATGCCCAGTAGTATGGGCTTCTGTTTCTGCTCTTAAATCATTAAAAATATCATCTAATGATAACCTATATAATATTCTAAAAATACCACCAGAATGAAGACCATCTAAGCTACCATACTTTCCATCGTTATATCAATAATAATCTTCCTTCGTGGAAATAATTTCGGATTTTAGTGGTTCCGGTGGCAGATCTTTTATATCAACGGTGCCAGGGATACACTCAGGCCAACCCAACAAAGTTCTAATCGAGCTATTATATATATCTACGGCGTAGTCAGATGAATTTATCTCGATGGTTGTTGATAGCAGCGGTTCGTGTCCTATTATTTCAATGGGAGATTTATCCGGTCCATCCTCAACTGTTGTTATATTTTTTCCTGTGATTGCTTCAATGCCATTTATGATCTCCGCGTTGATATCTTCGATGTCATATGCGTCAGCAGGTAAATGTAATGTATGCCATTCCGGTTCACCTGCAGTTCCATCTTGTTTGACTTTTTTTTTATACGCGAATGTAAAACTGTTATTGGGTCGTTTACCATTAAACGGTTCCGAGATGACATTAGGCCAGCTGTAGTAACATCTTAATTGCGTTAGCGCTATCTCGGATGCTTGTAACGGAGGTGTAAATTCAACGCTGAACTCTGGTGTTTTCGTTACCAGCGATATCAATTTTGTTTTTCCCGGAGTGGTATTTTCCGCTATTCGTTGAAGAAGTTCTTGCGATGATGCTTGCATCAGTATTGACGCCATTATTGTTATAATCTCGCTCTAATATTGAAATCGTTGAATCATACAACCGGTGCATTTTCGAAAACTCGAAATTAGATATAACAGTCGTCAAGCGACGATGAAATCATCGCGGATAATTGCGTGTACGCGTTAGATACTGTGTGGAGTATAACCGCGTAATCCTGTAGTTTCAGCTGAGAACACGATATTTTTTTTGTTATTATTGATATTACTCTCGCGACAGTTGTTGCCGCAGATATACAAATTGGAACAGCGATCGGAGCGATCATTGTAAACGAAGATAGTATAATACCAGCTCCGGTGATTATACCAGATACCGAGTACACGTCAATATCGACTGTGGTGATTCTTCGTCGATATTTTTTTTTTATTTTTGTTTGATACTCCTCAGTGAGTGTTTTGAGTTTGGCTTGAAATTCTCTGACCTGATCATAGCGATATTGCTGTGATGACATTTTATTTATTATTTCACTGGTGAATTAAATTCACTTGTGTTTTCAAATAGATTTCAATTGAAACCGCTAGCGGCTTAATTGTTTACTTAAATCCACTACGAATTCCACAAACCATGTTATTAATTCCCTAGATAGATTACCATCGATTGCTATTATCGTGAACTGTTGAGTTGTATCCTTGTCAATGATTGTAGATATAGTATTGCTTACCCCAGATGAACTCGTTGATGAAATATAAAATTGAGCCGGCGACACTATTGCTAATCTATAAATACAATACCCTTGACGGTTGCAGTGATATTTACAATATTATTTAGTGGTGTCCACGTAAATGATCCATGTTGAATCGTGTATACTACGTTGCAGGTTTTCTCATGAGGAATTTTTGTTTTTTTAACGATTGCTATCATCCTTATTGCATCATACTTGATTTCCTCGATGGTGTTTTTCATCTCATCGAAGGAGTTTTTAATATCAGGGAGTTTTATCTCAATTTTATCCATCGTGGTTGTAAAAAATTTCTCAATGATATTTTCACGAAATGATGTAAACTTTTTAACGTGATCTGCATATTAACTTGAAGTGTTGCTAGTTCCAACATAGAAGTTTTTATCTCTGTGAGCTTCGGTGTATTCGGTCGATTTGTGAATCCGAAAATGTATTTATTTGATCACGTATTTTTTTTTAATTCATCTAAGTTTGATATCGATGAGATAGCTCTCTTGATCAATCGTTTTACTTGCCCGATGGTAACTCCTTCTTCGGAACGACGTGATACTGATCTTCCCCAAATATCTGCCATGCAATACTACATATTTCTCTTTAAAGAGTTATTCACGATGATTCATCATTGTGTACTTGTGGACGACATTTGAGGTAATTGCGACGACGTTGAGATAGCTGTCAACGCGTTAAGAACTTCTCGTCCACATATCGGAGGGTCGATTAATGTCTGTGTGGGCAGCGTTGGGTACCATATTGGCGTGTTAGTTTGAGTTGGATTCAACTTAGACACATATTTGACAAATTCCCTTGGCGGAGCCAAACCATAAGAGTCAAAATAAATAATTGATAGGGGATGTATCGCGTAACACACCCAAAGCGTTCCAGGTCCAGTGTTAAAATAAATATTAATTATACCAGATTCTAGGATATGTGGTTGTGATGCTAATTGATCTTTCATGAATACACCTCTGAAATGTTTTATTGGGAGTTTCTTTACTGCGTCGGCGATGTCAAAATTAGACATTGGAACCACAGGTTCAGTTGGATAACTTTTAGTTGTCCCAGTAACATTTTTGCCAGCGAAAATGGACCTATGAAACCGCCCTGTTGAGTTCCCAATCCGCTCCCATAATGCTTTGTGTACCGGCTTCCTGGCAGTCTAAATCCCTTTCCCTTTTTATACCCTTTTCCAAAAATTTTACCTATAAGATTGCTACCAACAGCACCAGCAGCGCCTAGTCCAAGTGCTTAAAGAGCAGGAATAGCTAGTGGAGCCAGTGCAGCAAGAAGAAATATTCCACCGGATTTAATCATATCGTTGACTGCGGCTTGTGAAAAAGTCAACTTAACTGCTGTACCAGCTTTTAACACTTTATTGAAATGATTAAGTTGAGTTTTTGTCAACGATAATTTATTTGATCCACCTGTCATTTGTTCCTTTTTTAAAGTTATCGCTGTGCCACACGTAGTAGAATTTCTCGATTGTAGTTTTTTTACCTGACCAGGTGTCAGGGCAACATTAACATGATTGTACGACATTTTATTTAGATAGTTATAATCTAATTGTCCCACTGAAACTCTTTGAGTGAAAAATCAGAAGGATTTTCAATTACATATTTTCTATCGGGGCGTCAATAACTCGCATTTTTCCACCACCACCCTCGAGCGTCATAGATTTATCACTGAGAATAATAGCAACTACTCTAAATCCTCCAAGAGCATCGCCGATGCGAGCCTGAAAATTTACATCAAAGGTCGAATGTTTTGATAGATCAAGATGTTGCAATGAAAAAAAATAAATCGGATACAATTCTTGAAAATCCCATTGTGATATTTGTAGTCCAGTATCAATGTTTTGATCACGACCCATATAAGACCACAACCGATGATACACTCTACCTATTTGATTGCTAACGTAATCGAGAATAAGTTGTTCTGTTGGTTCTTGATGATTACTTATTCGTAATGATACCTCACTGACATTACATTTATCAAATATCATATGACTACGCAATTGTAAACTATCATTTGCAACAGTCGTTATTTTTTGCGTTCGATTTACATTTTGTAGCGCAAAAAAGATATGTCTTAGCGCGGAAACATTTTGCGTTAGCGCAAGCTGCCAAGTATAAACACCAACAACATTACTAGTTATGGTAGCTGTTGTAATATCAGACCAACTCAGTAATGATTTTTCTTCATGATCCAGACAAGATAGAAACCGAGTCTCAACAGTCAACGATGGAGTCATTATTGGCATCCACAATGATAATTTTGTTAATTCTACGTGCCCGTCAGTAACAGGAGCAGCACCACGCCAAAAAGCACAATCATCAGTTGACCTTCGCGTGAGCACTACAGTATGACTAGCACCAAAGATAACATTTCTGATATCTCTACAAAATCCAAATATATGCGATAACGGAATCGCACATGAAAATCTACCAAGATTGTCTATCATCTTTTTTTCGCGCTGCAAATCCTGGATTGTAATTAGGATTATTACCCATAACAATAGCTTTAACATCAGCATCATCATTAGCAGCTGTAACCTTCTTTGGTTGTCTTACAACAAATGGATTATGATAAGCGCTATTGGTAGTATCCTTTGCAAATATCATTGAATGACCCGCAGATTTAATAAAATCGTCAGAGTATCTAGCTGAATCTTTTATTGTGGTTGCAACATCAATATCGTTATCGATGGATTCGATTCTAGTAGAATTGATTATATACTATTCGTTGCTAAACAAAAAAGCCATTATACCATTATTGACAAACCCAATCGGAATATTTTCAAGGTTATCAGCATCAAAAATAAAGTATGATCAATTTTTACTAGGCTCCCCTCTACCTCGATGAGTGCTTCACATGGCAAGAAGTATTTAAATGTATCATCAAATCTAAGTTCAATTCGTGACTTTGTATTTGGATTTTGAGCAATTTTCGAAAAATATTGATAATCGCGTATATAATCATTTATTCGTACAGGACCATCTACATCAAAAGCGTCATCCATCTCATGCTTAAACATTTTATTATATAGTCGTTGATCTAAATTATAATCGTTTTAGACAGGAACCAGCAATTAATCTCAAAAATCGCTGTTTTGCCATTTCGTTGAATGGCCTACCTACCTCAGGTGGCATTTGATTCGTAGATTGTAATTTTAGTGGTTTTTTTCCTCTCGCCAACGACATAAGCTTTTCTTTTGCGGAATCAAACGCGTCATTAGCAAGATTACTAGCCCTGCTATAAACCTCTGTATCAATCTTATCACCGAGAATCCCAATAACTTTTCACGCTATTTCCTTCCCGATCGGTAAAAGCTTTGGAGCAACTCAAGTAAATAATCCAGTGACTGCATCACCTAATCCATCTCCGTATGTCACCTTGTACACTGGTAATCGTGAATTTACGACATAAACAGGTCTTGCTCTGTTCATACTACGATGTACTATCATTTTATTTAAATGCTATTTATCTAACAGAATGACAAAGTCAGCAATCAATGTCTGTAGTAATCAGCAGTAGGTTCATCGATGAAACTGCCATATAGTCCAATTTCCATTACACGACCTTGAAATAACCGTTGACAGATTTCACCCGCTTCGTTAATTGTCTCTGGAGAATTATTTCCAGCTCGTTTTCCTCCGATGAGAACTTCTAACCGTGATATATCGTCAAGGATACTTCTTGAACATGGTATATTACCACCGTGATATCCACTAGCAAATTTTTCTTCTTCAGGTTCTTCTTCTTCTGGTTGAGGATCTTCCACAAGAGGGTCTTTTGTCTTCGTTCTCCTCCTCGTCCTCGTGGGCTTGGTTGTTTGCGTTTTCGTTCATCTGCTCGTTCTTGTTTTAATAGTTCTCGTTCTTCTTTCTCTCGTTGTTTTTGTTCGGTTTTTAATAGTTGTTGTTCAGATACTAATAACTCTCTATTTTTCTGATATTCGAGATATTTTCGTTCAACGGCAGTTATATATGCCTGATACGTGGGACCATCAGTATTAATTTGTGATATTTTATTTATAATTTTGTAAACAGCTTTAGCCAAATCACCTATGTTTTTGATATAACCTTTTTGTCCAGGTTTTAAATAATTTTCTTTAGTGTAATATCCCAGCGCAGCAAACTCTACTGAATCAGTTATATAAGCTTTATCGATACGTGCTAAAGTTTCCTCGGTAAATCTATCTCGTAATTCTTGAACTCTATCATCGCTTTTTTGTGGATGTTTTACCTCTGGTTTAGATTCCTCTGATTTACTCTCATTTTTCGCGGTTACAACTTCTCCAGTTGCCGTAGTTATCGGTTTAAATAATTGTTCAGTATCAGCGGTAAAATCTAACATTTGTTGTTTTCGAGCTTGCAAATTATCTCTGAAAGAATCTCTCACCGGGAGAAATTTCTTGATCGCAGCCAACCGTTCTCTAGTTAATCTAGTTTTTTGTGCTTCTCGTACATTTGCCCTTTATATAACAATTATATTGCTAATTCATCATCGTAAATTGCTAGCATGAATCTCGAAGAGATTCCAAACAAGGATTGTTAACCCGGTAGCAGCAACAGGGGTGTGACAACGACCTTGGCGTCTATTTGTATTCTGTTTTGCCAAATAGACGCTTCTATTAAGCATTTACGAGGAAGCCTCGGTTTGCCAAATTGACACTTCTATAAAGTATTTACGAACAAGCCTTGGTTTGCCAAATTGACGCTTATAAAACGTTGGTCTGTTCGCCCCCTCTGCTGCTTGTTTGTACGAATGCAACCGATTTATTATTTTTCATTGGCAAATCTTGATTTGTTTAGGCTTTCCGTTGTCAAAATATATTTTCATGCACTTTACGGTAAATGTTGATGGTGCCTATCGATGATTTGTTATGCAACTTTCTGATAAAAGACTTTATTCGAGGGTGCTATTATAATGTGCTATCGCGAGGTGAAGGTCGTTCTTACTCAAAGTAAACTGGGAAATATAAAACACAATCGAAATCAAGTTTAGGGTTGCATTCAGACGGTCTGCAGTAAATGTAATTAAAAATGTCCTTCTGTGGTTGACCCAAACGCAGCTCATTCGGGTGTATGCGGCGAAACACAAAAAGACACCAATAACATGAATAGTATCCCACTCAGAGGTGGCACAAATGCAAAAATCAGTTGGAATATTTCCATTTATTACAGCTATACTAGGGTTGTTGCCACAAATGGCTACAGGTGTATTAGAAGCTGCAGTGATACAAGCTGTCGGAATCTAGTCAGGAATGGCTTTGGAAAATACGGTCGTTGGACGCATATAAAAGCAAAAGGCCATCGATTACCGGGCAAAAGACATCGAAAATCGGAGTACCATGAAACAGATCTTCGATTGTCCTGTCGCAGAAGACCACGGCACTGAACAGTCTTCATTAGTAAATCAATCGTAAAATGGACAAACTATTTTCGTTTTGAAGCAAGATGAAGTAGCAGAATGGTGCCACGCACACGCGAAACTGACATCATTTATCTTGATTCGTCAACATCCCCTGGTTATTCACTGGTTCAGGTATGGTACACAAACGTTGTTTTATTCAAAAAAGCCAGTGCAAACACAGTCGGATGGTTCAATATCTGATCACCTTGTCATTGAGGCCTTGAGTAAACTAGAGTGCTGACATACCCCACACATATGGTTGTTTAATTGTTAGCGACATAATACACTTCTACATCAATCTTTTGGATAAAATTCATTCTGCTGAGTGCCTTAATTCCTGTGGTCATATTTTTTAACAACACAGTTCATCTCATTGTCATTGAGGCGTTGCGTACACTGGAGTGCTGATATGCCCCACACATATGTATGGGTGTCACATTAAAGTTTATGGATATTATACAACTATGTCTATCAGCATTTATGGTCGTTACCCTCCTCGATGACACTTTGCTGTTGCAGAACTGAACCGATTTACCACCAAAGCTAATTTGTACTATTTGATCTCTCGTGTTGTTATTGTTGACCCAGGTGGGCTTGTGACTTTTGAAATTCAATTTGGCAAACTAAAAGCATCAACTGTGGACATTAAACATATTATTGTCAATCTTGTGGAAAAGAATCTCGAAAAGCTCACTGACAATGGGTAAATCAGAGACAGTGGCGAGTCAATTGCAGATATGAAAACTATGTTGTTACAGTTAATACTGCTCTATGACAATGCGCACAGACGGATATCACACACGTGTCCAAGTCATCACGCGTTCGTGTCAAGAATGTACAATTAAAACAAAGAAGGAAAGATAGTCAATATTGGAAGTTAAATAACAAATGGTCGAATCGGTTTTGATCACTTCAAATGGCTTTGATAAACCTATACTTACCATCTTAACAGCAAGCACGTCTGGATCGTATTTATGTATTTTATCTGAGTATTATAGTGGATGGAGTCAAACAACAGCAGATTTAAATATGCAGCACTGTAAAAAGTAATAATATGAAACGAAACTAACATTGGAGTTACAAAACAATTGCTCAAGTTAAAAGTTTTGTCTATTCCAATAAAGCTATTTTCTGTCATAAAATGTTTTTTGATATCGAGTTTAAAATGTGTTCTGAAGTGTACATTGCTATAACCGGACAATTCTTTTATCAGATTCACTTCTTGGACATGGTAGTTTGTGTGAAATTCATCTAAACTATGATTCATTTGGTAGATGTTTATTTTCAGGTAGACATATTTTAACTGTCTTTTTTCTCTAAAAAGTCTTTACCCGTATTTACCCTGATTACTTGGCGCAGAAAAACATTCTTCTTTAGTCATCTGTAAAGATCTATTCAATCCCCATGCCTTCTCTACACTCCTTAGAGCTTCTATTAGACTGTTGCTCACCGATAGCAATTATTACGATGACTGTTTACATGTGGTTGCTTAATTGTTAGCAACCTTTCCCACATGATATTCTACCACATCAATCGTTTCATAAGACTCATTCGTCTGAGTGCCTTAATTCCTGTGGTCATATTTTTAACAACTTTCATCTCCTTTATTTGTGTAATATCTGTGGGGATAGGTGCCTCTTCAGGTTATGGTTAAATTGGTATAAATGGAATATTCTTTGTAATTCTTTCAGACATATTACATGATCTTTGCAGAAACCAGACGTAGTTTATTTTCCGACTCAAGCACGTTGGTAGTATTACCAGAACTTCCCTGTTTCGCAGTTTTGTCACGTGACCACAACTAATCGTTTGATTTTTAGGTGCTAATATATGATAATACTGCTGGCACAACTGTTGATTATTCCATGACTTAGAAAGTTTTATTTGTCATTTTGTTTTCCTTAACATTTACTTGTGTTTTTTCTTTTAAAAACAACAACATATCAGCCTCCTACGATTACTTCTAAATCGTAATATAGAAAAATGCACGTTTTGTAAAGAGAAATGTCACGTGATTTCTTATTGCTACAATTTTAATTTTAGACAAGATAGTAACGACATATATTTCAAAATATTCTTATTCTAAAGAGGTCAAGTTCAGTTCTTCCAATGTTTGTTGTTATTTTAGGGTTCTACGCCATTTCTCAGCACACGATAGGATATACATGGCGGCCAGTATTATTGGTGGAGGAAGAACCCGGAAAACCCATGGAAACAACCACTGACCCATTTGAAGGTAATGGCAAGCTTTATCATATACTCACTTTGGCTAAATTTGAGACTGGAGGCCACATAGGAAGAGGTGAGATGGCAGTGATCCGTAACGGAGAGCGCTTTAGACACTAGGCAACTTGAGCAGCAGGGGGGGGGGGGGGGGCGAATCGGACATTTGTCCGAGACATCATTTGCTCTAAATCTAACAAACATCTCGAGAGATATAATTCGAATCATTTTTCACCCCCCCCCCCAAAAAAAAGATTATTTGCTCGAAACATAAGTTTTTCGCAAATCATAATCCAAGACCGTTTTCATCGTTTAGTCAAAATACGGTCTCGTCGTGATGTCATCGCCCCCCCCACCCCCTGCTGCTACTGGTTAACCGAATATTTGATCAAGTCCGATACGATATCGTGTCTGAGTATCATGTAAATTTATTGTTATAAATCCATGCGAGGTTGACTGAGCTTTACTATAGAAATTTTTTAATTGATTGAAGTCCATATCGGAACACCATGTTAGCCAAATATTTCGTAGCGTATGTGTATCAACGCCGTTAAACACAGCAAGAATATTACAGTTATCTCTGATCACTTTTGGAATCTGAGTGTAGCGTTGAGTGACATATATCACGTCGGTGTTTTTATGCCTGCCTCGGGAAAATATTCTAGCTGGGTTTTTTTGATTGTCTAACATCACATCGTCGTATACGACTAAATTGTTAATGCTCCCATCAAGATCATCCACGGATGGTGCCTCGTCAATATCAGTTATAAATTCAATGACGTTCTCACCCTTAATTTCTGATGCATTCTCGTTAAAATCCTTTAACACTTCAAAGCATCGTTGATCATCTACGCTAGGAGCAACTAAATACAACTTATTCCACTTCATCCATCTCACTATTAAATTGAGCAACAATTGCGTCTTGCCGGATCCAGATGGCTCGATTATAATTGCGCGGATAGAGTTTGGTAGCGCTGCATGATGCTTAACTGGTTCTCTTGTTTTAGTCGCTGAAAAATCAATTATATTCATATCTCTATACATAAATTATGGATCTATATTGTGTGAAGTGTAAAACGCGTACTAACACAAATGATGTGACGACGATTACAACTAACAATAACAGATCTGCACTAACTGGTAGATGTGCAACATGTGGTACAAAAAAAATTTAGATTTGTTTCTATGAAATCCGGAGATGTTTTAAAAAAAACGAGGAGGTGATATCGCAGCCAAATTGGCAAAACTCCCTGGAACCCCATGGGCAAAGTATCCCGGAGAAAAGCACCTTCCAGGATATAGCTACTGTGGCCCGGGAACACGATTAGATATCAGACTTGATGATCAAAATCTGCCCCGACCCGGCGAGTATCCGATAAACGCTATTGATACGGGGTGTCATGCTCATAATGTTGCATATAAAAGCAGCAATTTGCAATACAGGCATCTCGCGGATATGAAATTAATTCATGCGTTAAATGCTATTCCTGATAAATCTTTCAAAGAAAAATTGGCTTCGTGGTTGGTAAAATCGGCTATGAAAGGCAAATTGATGATGGGCGCTGGTAATAAATAATATGGAATCTATTTATTATTCTCCGAGGGGATACTGGAGGGGTAACGCTGCAATCAATAAACTCGCCAACGCCGCAAAAGTGAAAAAGGCTACTGCGGCTAATTGGTTATCCAAACAGGCTATATGCAAATTTATCTACCGCGTCCTAAACAAATCAATTTCTCGCATTTTGATGTTACCGGACCCAATGAAGTTCATCAAGCTGATTTATTGGTTTTACCACATGACAACGGTTACAAATACGCGCTAACCGTAGTTGACGTTGCGAGTCGATACAAACAAGCAGAATCGCTAAAAACAAAATCATCATCTGAAGTTGCTTCTGCATTTGAAAGGATTTATCGACGAGGCCCACTACGCTGGCCAAATCTGTTACAAGTTGATCCTAGCAAGGAATTTCAAGGCGCTGTTTTATCAGCGATGAAAGATCACAATGTCACCATCACACGGGGGCATACTGCGTTACATTGCGATCAGGCAATTGTAGAACGATTTAATCGTACTCTTGCTGAGCGGTTATTTGGATATCAATACGCAAAAGAATTCATCCAAGAAAAGCGATCCCGTGAATGGATCAAAAGGTTACCAGGGGTAGTTGCAGCGTTAAATAACGAGATTACCAGAGCAATCAATATGAAACCTAACAACGCAATAAAAAAAAAGTATATACCACAACCACAGCGGGATAGCGTTTCTCAGCCAATTCTCAGCAATGTCACCGTGAGATATTTATATGAACCAGGAGAACGCGAAGGTGGTAAAAAAAGGGCTACTGATCCTATTTGGAGTGTCACTACGCGTAGCATATCTACTATAACACGATTAACTGGTAGACCTCCAATCTATAAATTGGATTCAACTGCCCCTCAGCGGGGGTTTACACGCGAACAATTACAAGTGATTCCTGATGATACTCAATGGCCGCCGCATGGTCTTAACTAGCGCCGTTGCGTCTGTTGCACTCAAGACAAGTCAACATCACATTGTTTCTGACATGACCGAGACTTTTATTTTTTCTGTCTACGGTAAATTGGCGAGGATCTTTATCCGAATACTGCCAACGCATTATACAATTGCAACTGGCGCAGTGATTATTCTGTTGTTGCTTCAGCGTAATTATTAATTCAGCATCAATGTCAAATTCTCGTTGTTTTATTTTGTCTTGTTGTTTGTAACCGGAGAGTTTTTATTAATGATGCTAACATCAATATCATCCATTGTGGTGTCATCATCGAAAACAATTCTTCGAAGTTGATTTATTCGCCGTACTCTATACACTGCCAGATAGACTAAATTTGACCACTCAATGCGATTATCGACTATCCAAACAATTGTATCCGCGATGGTTAATCCGTGCGAGGAATGTATTGTTGTTACGTAACCCAGTGTCCATGGCGATTTATTAGCACGCAATGCGTCTTCGACAACACTGATATCAACCAGCACAATATCATTTAATACTAGTGTTTGTCTTTCGCGCTGTCCTGGAATTTCAACTTCAATATTCTGTCGCCGTGTGTCAGCGGGTCTATAACACAATGGAACTTTTATCAGGGGATATTTTTCTTTGTGAAGCTCAAACAACTTTTTCTGAAGTGTGTCGCTGACTATTTTTCTGCTAGCAACTACAAAATCGTTTGGCCTCCATGCTTCCCAAAATTCCTCAATGTGAGTTTCAGGAATTATTTCTCTGATTATTTCGCATTGTATTTTATCGGGTTGTAATCTGATTAATTGTTTGACCTCAATTGTTCATCAAGTGCCCTATAATCGCTATCAATTTCTTCATAATAGTCCACGAATTCTTTCAGCCACTTATGTGGACCCGCGCCGACAAATGGTGGTGGCTGACCATGATCTCCGCACATTATCACCGCTGTATTCTTTTTCAGCAGCCAATCCAAGAACATCTTTAATATTTCTGTTGCTACTGTGCATACTTCATCCCAAATTATAACCTCGGGGATGAATTTATCTCCCATTCGTTCAGGTGTCCATTTGTCACCACTGTATCTGAAAAAACTATGATACGTACACGCGGAAACGCCTCGTTGTTTTATCTCTCTGGCTAATCTATGTGTTGGCGTCAGCACAATCATGTTTACGCGTCCTCGATATAACTCGATTGCACGCGTCGTTTTTCCTGACCCGCCACAGCCGTTTAAATAAACTGTTTTATATCTACAAATTGGATCTGATATCGATGGTGCATTAGAACGCTCTGATAAATTATCACCGCGTAAATAATTACTTTTAATTTCAACATCTGCTGATTCAGAGTAATCACGCAGCATTTCTTTTTTAATTCTCCATGATCCCCAGCTTTCATCCGAATTAGTGAATTCAGCAACTGTGCAACTGTACATGCTGTTAATGTAAAATGAATCAACGGCAACTCTAACCGCAGTGTCAGGAAATTTATTTATCATTGAAAATAAATTAATACAAGCATAACCCAGCATCGACGACCTCAAATGTGTATACGGGGATCTGTAACCGTCGCTATAAGTAACAAATGTACCCAATTTTGTTCCATCGGACAAAAAAGCATTTTTACGATCTACATATATGTTTGTAGATACTGCATCCACGATTACAAAGTCATATTCGGTGTTATCCATAATCAGCCGTGAACAATATCGTCTATAGTCGCATTTTTTTTCCTCCCTGAGTCAATTGTCCGATTATTCTTCTGCCGAGATCTTTTGCTTCGATGTTTCGTTGATTAAATATCCGTTTGGACCACTCAATGATATATTCTTCGCCGGCATCAATATGTTTTCTGGATTCCTCAATTATACTATCAGGACGTTCCAGTGTTGGTAACCAGACATTGGTTTGTTTCCGATATGATATAATTGCTTCACTGACCGTCAGCGAAATTAACATTTTTGTATCAATCATGAACCGTAATAACGCTATTGGCAGCCACTTCTTTTCAGACGTGTCTACCAATCTAAACATAACAACAGCGACGAAGTCCTGCTGCGAACTCAAATGATACTACATGAGCGAATCCAGTTAAATCAAAGACAGGCAGCGGCCCATTAATTGCTACACGAGTCATTTCATGTACGGGGTGTCCAAATCGTTTAAAATACTCAGTGCACTCTCCATAACCAAGAAAACTCGCTGGATAACAAGCACCCATATCAACTAAAATGATATTATCATGGTCGTATTTGTTATTCCATAAACCGCCATGGTTAAATTCTAAACAACTAGCCTCAATGTCTGGCAAGAATTCTACGCGTGATGGTTTCCATGCGTTTTTGATTCTTGCAAAATGAACTGCAACCGACGGGATTGTAAAACAGTTTGTCAATAATTGTTCGTCGTTGATGATTTCATCGGTGACTTCGCCACACGCCGTTAAAAACCCACTAGCTGTTTTTTTTCATTTTGTTGTGAAATGCTTCAGTGCGGTATAATTCACCGTTTGGTCTTACAAACTGATCAAAGGTATCAGTGTCGTTTTCAGTGCTGCAAAGTAACCACACCGACACGGGGTCGTTTTTACTCAAATGCGCAATAGCATCGAATAGTTTCTTTTCAGCGAGAAAACCGTCCCTGGAAAATTCTTCTCGTAAGAATTCGTCGGGTATATACTTTATTGTTCTGTTTCGTGGAAATATTGTGACCGCGGGCGTCCACGCGTGTTCGTTATGATCAATAATTTTGATTGGAGCTCCCTTTGATTTATATTTTGATTCGTATAAAACTTCTCCGGTTATCGTTGTAACAGTTATTGGAAATCTCAGCGACGTTTCTAATTTTGCTATATCGCTAACAGTTGCTCCGCGGTTTTTCGCCGTTAACTCCCATTGAGCTATTTCGCTACGCCGTAGATCGGTAAATTTGTTCCCTCGGGATGCATTTGTAAAATGTTCTGTTATTCGTGCTGCTACACAATTGAGTGGCAAAGCCACTGACGACGAAGTGGCCGGCGACGACTGTTTCATTGGTTTAAGTTTTCCTATATCGGGTTTTTCATTTAACGGATATATCCCATACACAACTGCTGTTTCAGGATATGCTCGTTCATAGTATGGTTTGTCAATTCCAGTTAACAGACCCGGCTTAGAATCACGGCTAACAACGACTGTTTTCTTGTCTTTGAGAATCGGTTCAAATCTGTCTCGTATAATCCAACCGCCTGATTCTACACGGATAATGAATTTCACTCTAAAAAAAATACTTTTTGTTGCCAAGTTGTGATAACATCAACGCTGCGTTGCTGTCGTTCATGGTGGCATCAACAACGCCATCAATTCGAAATGTTGACCAGCTATGAGATGCACCGTCGTGCTTGAATTCATTAATGCAATCGCGTATTTTATTTATCAAGGCTCTATCCGTTATTGCCCGTTTTGGCACATCTTTGAGGGTTCTATCGAGATTGAATTTAACTTTTTTGAAAGGCTTAATTGCTGATAATCTCTCGAACTCCTCCATGTTATAATTAAAACAAGTATTTAAATAGAAAAATATAGTATAATGAATCACTGCAAGTGGCTAATGATTGGATCAACAACCCCGTGTAACAACCCCGTGTAACAAATCATGCAGAAGCGAATTCTGTGGGTATCATTTACAAAGTGTTCGCAACGGTTTCTTTGGCCCCCTTTCGTGTCTTCGATGTGGGGCTGGGGTAAGGGGAAAATCGCAGTTGTGTCTTGCTTGTGGGGGTAAACGATACAGGAAACTAAAATGCTACTATGACAAACGAATAAAAAATGCAGTCATTGATCCTACCGATGACTCCGTCAGCGACAAAATCATAAAAAACCCTCAAGATTATATCAAGAGGTTTATAATTAAAGCAGATATAAATTAGACAAATAGTATTCTTATACAAATGAGCCAAGATTTCAGACCTCACCCAGTGCTTGTTAATTATGAAGCATCCCGTGATGGTGTTGTCAGGCATCGCAGACTAAAAAAAACCGGTAGGACGGGTAAATAATATGGGATACTTGATGTTTTCAGCCGGGAAGAAGAAATATATCTGTCACAGAGCTATCTATGAAGCATTTTACGGATTAATCGAAGACGGCTTTGTCATTGATCACATAAATGGCGTGAAGACTGATAATTGTCTTGAGAACCTTCAAGCCGTCTCACAAAGTCAGAATGCAAAAAGGGGCAAGACAGGGACCCGTAAGTCAGTTGGAAAGAGATCCGCCAAATCATTTGATACATCAACTAACGAGGAGAAAATATTTCAGTCAATAAATGAACCCAGTAGATATTTCGATATTTGTATGCCTTCGGTACAAAGAGTAGCAGAAAATATAACTAAATCAGCTCTGTCAAAGAAAAACACACATAGGATACAATTTTCATATATCAAGGGGGGATAAATCGTACAATAATAAAGTCGCATGACAGAGTTACGTCCCTTGAAGTCCAATTAATATTACGATTAATTAATCATTTTACGATGAAAACTAATGAAATATACGCTGTTATCTAACAAATGTATTATTTTGTTTAGTGTTTTATTTAAATATTTTGTCTCATTTAAATGTTGTGAAACAGAATTAATAAGTAATTCAAGGAAATAAAATAACACACCCGTGAATCAACGCTGCTGTATTAGTCACCTTATATATGTTATGACTCGTAATAAGCATGGGGCTTTCGAAAGCCAAATCCGACCGATCAAAACTAACCAACGCCATTAACCCGGGCGTGTGGTTGTCTTTTGTCAATCATGCAACCGGGTTAATTTAAGTTGGCTGCTTTTGATTGGTTGGATTGGCCGTAGAAAATCCGCCCCGTCGTTTCATGTCTTACATCATTACATCACAAATTCCGTCATCGTTTCATTGAATATACCATCCTTAATTAAGTTAATTAAGTATATGTTATGCCTAAAATCTACCGCAACACTAGAGTGGAGATATTTACGGCATTGTACCGTCCATTAATTAAGTTAATTAAGTATATGTTATGCCTAAAATCTGCCGCAACACTGGAGTGGAGATATATACGGCATCGTACCGTCCATTAATTAAGTTAATTAAGTATATGTTATGCCTAAAATCTGCCGCAACACTCGAGTGGAGATATATACGGCATTGTACCGTCCATTAATTAAGTTAATTAAGTATATGTTATGCCTAAAATCTGCCGCAACACTCGAGTGGAGATATATATGGCATTGTACCGTCCATAAATTAAGTTAATTAAGTATATGTTTTGATGTCCCCCAAGCATATCTTCTGGGCGGTCTAAGATGGCGTTTGCCACGTTAGGCCTCCCGCCGGAGATGTATGTTTCGGGTTACTTTGGGCTTACTTGGATGTGAAGGCAACCAATGAGTTCCAAAGATGTGTTGTCGTATATGTAACCTCTGGGTCTCTCTGACGTCATAGGGCGCCAGAGAGATTGCCAAACGGGTTTTCATGTATGTGCTGTCCTTAATTAACTTAATTAAGTACATGTAGTGATGTCCCTCAAGCATATCTTCTGGGCGGTCTAAGATGGCGTTTGCCACGTTAGGTCTCCCGCCGGAGATGTATGTTTCGGGCCCCTATGGGCTTACTTGGATGTGAAGGCAACCAAGGAGTTCCAAAGATGCGTGTTGTGCTGTCCTTAATTAAGTTAATAAAGTAACCTCTGGGTCTCTAAGACGTCATAGGGCGCCAGCGAGATTGCCAAATGAGTGTTATTTTTTTAATAATTAGAGGTAAAATGTATTATATAAATAATGGATATCAAAGATGTAAATTCTATAATTGCTGAAATCTCAAATTTGAAGAATCGAGGGATAGTATTATCTGAAGATCTCGACTGCGACAGGATTGCCTCGGAATATGAAGACATTGAGTATCAGTTTAGTAAGGGTCGTTATGTTTTACCTAAGATGTACAGGCTCGTGAAAGGAATTCAAAAGTCCATCAATGCTTGTTTGTACGGTAACGACATTAATGCATTTATAACGCTATTTAGCACCGTTGAAGCAATACGTCGAAAGCTCGGCCAAGAGTATCAAAAACGAGCTGAAATTAGTTCTAAGGTTCGTGATCTTAGAAAAATATTAAACGAGGAAAAACCAGTATCCTAACCACGTGAGCGTTACTATAAAAAAATAGGCTTTCAGTACATTTTCAGTAAAAAATTATTTATTTTTAGCGTTTTTTGTAACACTTGTTACACTTGTCACATAGGATTTCCTCCTGAAAGAATACTCATCAGTTTGGGCTTGCTTATGCAGTTATGTGCGTACTGGATGATCTGGTTGTGGTAGCAAGTAATCACCGCGACGCCTCCATTTTCACGTAGTTGTTGTTGCCGCGTCGTTAACAAAAATCGTTCATCGCCGTTCTCAGATATTACAATTCTGAAACCCCCAGCGATGTTATTTCTGAAACACTCGCGGATAGCGTCTTACAGTTTAACCTTGTCGGAGATGGATACGTTAGCTTGATGGTACATTATTCAATAACTCAGCTTTTAATTGTGATAGTTTCACATTTGAAAACTCAGTTCACAAACAATATATGGTAGGTGAATCGCTTATAACTAGATTAGCCCGAGAGCGGCTAGCAGCAATTAAAAAGTTTATACCGGTTCGAGACAGACTTCGCGAGAAACTTCAACAATGACAACAAGCGCAGACTGACTTTTCTGTGTCAAGTGAACAACTGTTTACTCCGATAACAAGTGCGACCAAAGATGTGAAAAAGTTAACTGAAGCAGCGATATACGGAGATATTCCTGAACGAGAACGAGCAAAGAAGGCGCCGCTGCTTGATACGCTTGAAAAGATAGCAGCAGAGACCGAACAAACGAGCGCAGGGATACAACAGCTATCCAGTGATATAAAAACTCAACGCGAAATTGAAGAACTCGAAGAAGAACAACAAGGTGCAGCTGGAGGAAAAGACTATTCACCTGAGAATATATTTACAGTCGCAGCATTAAATAAAATTAGAGGAAACCATACGGATTCCGAATTAGCTGATTTTGCTAGAGAAAATTTTTCAAAGGGTAAAAGAGAGAATTTATTAAAAGACGAGTTTAAAATTTTTATAAAATCCAGAAAGGATTGGGCATCAAAAATATATCTAGTGAAACGCGGCGGGGATAGAATCAGACCATTGCAGCACCCTGGTTATGATGACTTTCTAGCTGCGGTTAAAGGCGATCCACAACCACCACGTTATACGGAGGATCCAATCCCGGAACAAATAGACATAAGAGCAGAAGCCGGTTCTAAGAAAACAAGCGGAAAAGAATATTCGATTAAAAATCCAAAGGATTTCAACGCAACTGTGACATGCCCTGGTAACATCCTAAGTGATATATCACGGTTGGAAGTACTTATGGGTGGAAAACGAGCCGGAAACAACTCCGTCGAGATAATTAATGAAGCAGCTGATATCTGTAGACAATTATTTGCCGGCGGTATCATGGGCATTGATGTATATCGAGAACTCATTGCTGAATTAGTTGGAAATCACAGAGACGCCCATGGTTATGATGAAAATCCTATGGATTTTAGCGATTGATCACTAATTGAAAAACTACTAGTTTTATAACAAGATGATCATACACTACAACCATGATAAACCCGTAAGCGTCTAAATGGTGAACTCACGGTTGCCTGTTTATAGAGCATATTACGGAGATGGTTTCGGCAGTACCATTGCGGGGCTATTTACAAGAATGGCCCCAAAAGTGGCGCCGTTAGCTAAACAATTACCAATGAAGGCCATTGATGTTATTCGTGATAAAGGAATCAGCGCTGTTGGAAATCTTGCCGGAAAGGCATTTTCTGCCGCGAAAGATAAAATAGCATCATTGGTGCGAAAGAAACCAACAGCGACGAAGTCGGTGGTGAAACCAACGGTGCTGCCATCAACTACAGTGATGCCTGCAAAAATCAGCAAAGCAATAAATAGCGCAGTGGAAGAAAAACTAGCGTCGTTGGCTGCTTCGGTGACTCCGTCGCCATTGACGGCTTCACCGGTAACAGATAGCGCTATCATGAACGTGATAGCAGGAAGTGGTTTGAAACGAAAACAAAAACGACGATGATTACAAAGAGTTTCACAATTGAAAACACTAGCGTGAATAGCATAATGTTTAAACGAACAGCTGATCCCGCGTTTGATATAGAAGCCCCAGTACCCAAGGACAATTGAGTCCGCGATTATCAATACTATTCCTATCATGCAATACAACCCGACCTACGATCGCGAATTGAACTTCAAGTTCAAGATACCAGTAAATACTTTTTTGCCATGTGAAGCATTTATTGAAATCGAGGGCAAACTCGTAACAAATGTTGCAGCTGATACCCCATATGCAGATAACGCAAATGTCCGAGTTGGTTTTGTTAATAATGGCATAATGGCGTTATTTAAAAGTGCAAGATATCTCATTGATGGAAAATAAATTGAATCAATAGACCGTGAAGTTGATGTTGCAACAACATTAATCGGGCTAGCAAGATATTCTGATGATTATACAAGATCGGCTGGTCCATCTATGATGTTTGCAAAGGATACCTCTGATAACGCTGACCACCTTCAATACATTAAAGTGTTGACAGCACAAGATACTGCAGAAGCAAATCAACAAGAAGCAGCTAATCCAGAACGTCGAGCTAGACCAGGAGCTGCGTTTGATATTCTCGGAGGCGTTAATGGTAATTTCAATTTAGGATTTGCAACACGAAAAGGAGCATTGCAAGGACCGCAGCGATATTTTTCATGTGCGATTCCACTCCATCACATATTTGGATTCTGCAGAAATGTCAGAAAAGTCATCTATGGAGTCAATCACACAATCGCGTTAGTGCGAAAAGGCAATGACAATGATGCGATTTGGCGTACTGGTGCCGCTGATGGTAAAGTTATTTTGAGTAAAATAGTATTGTGGATGCCAGTAATGACCCCATCAATTACCACGGAAGAGCGGCTACTTTCATTTATGGACACAGGTGGCAAATCATTGATAAGTTGGCTAACAACAACAACTGATGCCAAAGAGGATAATGCTGCTAATACATTTACATGGCACCTGGCATCAAAACAAGGCGTTTCAGCTCCACGTCATATATTTATAGCGCTGGAGAATCGGAATCGATTAGGCTCCCAAGAACGCAGTCATATGATATTTGATCGATTATGAGTCAAGGAGGTTTCACTGAGAATAAACGGACAACAAGAACCATCTGAGGATATACAGCTTAATTACGAAAACAACCATATAGCACGTGTGTATCATCGGATGCTGTCATTTATGGGTCGTGATCAAAATGTTGATACTGGTTTACAAATATCGCAACTTGATTTTAAAAACCTATATCCGATTTATTACTTTTCGCTGGAGCATCTTGATTTAACAAGGCAATCCGTCGTTGACATACATTTTAGGGCTCGTATAGCTCCTGGTGGTGTAGATTATAGAGCGGTTGCTGTTATTCTCAGCGACAAATCAATGTTGTTAGAAGGGGCTGGGGGACGAATGAGAATCGTTGATGCACCAGTGGAAAATATGTAAACGATTCACAATTAGATCAATTGAAAGCATACATGTGTTTTATAATAAAATGACATATAGTGTTGTTAGTGTCAAGCTGACTGATGGTCAAGTCAAGAAATTGCGATCAAAATCCGCTAAAGAATGTGGAACAACAATAACGTTAAAACCAGCGCAGATGTCCGGCGGTACACATAAAATATCACTGACGGATCGTCAAATAAAATATTTCAATGATGCGCTAAAGAATAAGAGAGGGGTTCAAATTGTATTTTCAAAGGCTGCAGTCGCCAACATGATAAAATCAGGTGGTATATTTCCATTGTTAGCCGCAATACCAGCACTGATTTCAGCGGCTGCCCCAGCGGTGGCGAAGGCGGCGGCGTTGGAAGCCGTTAGGTCCGCGGCAGGGATGGCGTTGAAAAAGGCAACTGGGAAAGGATATAAAAAAAAGGGAAAGGGGTTGTACCTACCAGGAACCCCGTATTCATGGTACAGCGGGAGATCCGTTCACGGATCCGGTCTAAGAATACCAGGAACGGTTTATTAGTTGAAAGCCCAATTCTCCCTATGTCCAATTTTGATTTAATTGATGCTGCTAAAAAACTAGCGATAAAAAACTTCAGAGGGGTTTTTATGAGAGATCAATTACCGAGAAAACCTAAACGCGTTGAAACCGGTATCATCAATCTTGATAACAGTAACGGATCGGGAACTCACTGGGTTGCATACGCGATCGATCCGCGTGGGATTGTCTATTTCGATTCATATGGGTTAGCTCCGCCAAGTGAGTTTTTGCGGTATATAAATTCTTCGATGAAACTAAAAGAGTTTCCGATTTTTTATTCCACGCTGCCAACACAACAATTAAATGATCCACCGATATGCGGCCGTGAAGTATTAAATGTCCTCGCGGAGATTTCATTGTCACAGAAACCACCTCATCTGGTTGTAAATAAATACACGAGTGGGAAATTACAAGGTAATTTTAGAGAATCAATAAATTGAAAATACTAGAGTCTTTACAATAATGATTGATATTTGGGGACGATCTCTGTCAATGTTGAAACCCATCGCGGAAACATATGCGGGTTCTATCGAAGATGTAAAAAAAATAATTGAAGATGAAATCGCTGAGACGTTAAATTTAGCAAGTGTTGACCCGAACGAAATAGTTGTATTTCAAGATCGCCAGGGTAAATTGAAAAGCAGTAATATATCCGCGGATGACATTTTGATACGGCAGAGCGATGCCGCTGAAACTCTATTGCGAGCGGTGGACGACTTAAACCAGGCGCACTTGTGTCTACGATCACCGACGCGATTGCCGCCCACGGCCGTGAGCTGGATGATTATATACGAGGTTATAATAATTTTCGCAAAAATGTCGTACATAAATTCTTTGGAACCCCGCTTGTGGTTGGCATGACTCTCGCTGAAATTAAAGACCTTCTGAATTTATTCTTTTTTAACACGGAGAAGGGGAGGATAATGACGGCCGCCGAAATCAAGGCAAATTATCTCGATATTTACACGCATATTTCTAAACTAATAGAAAATTTTGAAAAGGTACAAAAACCCACTAACGACGTCGTTGATAAGTTTTTTGGAACCCCACTTGTGGCAGGTATGACTCTCGCTGAAATTAGGGAGTTTATTGGCAAGCATACTCACAATGTCTACGTCGCTAATAGTTTCTTTGGTGTCCCGGCTACATCTACGATGACTCTCAAAGATATTAATATGTTTATGGTAAGACAAACAACACTTAATACCATCGTGGATAAATTTTTGGGGAGAACACCCGTGTCTGAAACCACATCTCTGACAGGCCCGACCCTCGCTGAAGTTAAAAAAAGCTATTGACGAACAAAAGCCCATCAGCGAAATTGTTAATAAGTTCTTTGGGGAGTATGGCCCCCAAGATATCACGACAAATTTTTTTCACATCGACCTGTATCTTAAAGACCAAGCACAGCTTAAAATCAGAGACCTTCTGATTTCATTCTTTTCTAACAGGTAGCCGAGGAGGGTAATAGATCCTACCAGAATCACGGTAAATTATCTCGATATTTACGACGATATTCTTAAACTAAAAAGAAAATCCGAAAAGGTAAAGATTCCACATCCAGACATAGGCGTTAAAAATATCGTGTATACGGTCGATCATGGAACCATGGATTGGATAAGAGACGTTTATACTACATTGTCCATGGTTCTCGTGGTGGTCGAAGCGGGGGGGGGGGGGCGATAACTACAGGCCGACGTGGGTCGATGGTATCTACAGGCTAACGTGGATCTCTATCCATCAATTTAATATAATCACTGACGGTAAAACCTACTCTGGTGGCACCGCGACGTTAATTATGAAGGGTCGCGAACAAAACTTTAATGTCGTCGCGGTTGATAGATCCACCATTAGATCAAAAATAACTTGGTGTTTAGAATTTTTAGATGATTTTTCCGGCTGAAGCTACTAGCAATACCCCTTAACGATGGCGAATAATTGAAAACACTAGCGGGTTTAAAATAACAATGACATCAATGAAATCAATTGAACTGATAATAGTCCCAGAGGTATCACAATCGCATCGATATCGATATGATACCGTGAAAGAATTTTCCGCGAACTTGAAATCACTTTCTGAACGCTATCGTGAAAAAATGAAAAAATACCGACGCAGCATAGCAATCATCGACAGCACCGTGTACTCGGTGTCCGGTGTGATGGCCAGCGCCGGGGTTATTTTGTCGACGGTGACCATGATGGCTCCAATTGCAGTTCCAATTGCTATCTCCGCGGCAACAACAATCGCGGCAGTCGCCACCGCGATAACTAAAACGTTATCATCGTGTTCTCAGAAAAAACTCAGTGATTATACAGCTCGGTACCGGGTGTATTTGACGCATACTCGAAATTATCCGAGTTGATCTCGCTGTCGATAGATAATTCGTTCATATCCGATGTTGAATTTTCCACCATGACCCAGTTGTATAACTCCGCGATGTTGAAATTGGAAATTGAAGACAGCGTTAACAATAATGTCACTCGAACTGCTTCAACGAATCGCGGAGAATACCACTCCGATACGAACAAGCATGATATCAATAACATCAACAAACCCTGAATTTAGTGTCATCTTCCCTTCTCCGATTCCAGTGCGTGAGATCGCGCTGGCAAAATTACGAGTATATCATAGCTGGCCTAATATCAGATCGGTTGCATTTGGCGGTCAGCAACCGAATAACGCACTGGTGTTCTCGTATAATAAACCCGATGGTACTCCAGCGTGGGAAACTGTTTCGTTACCAACTGGGTCGTACCAAATTGAGCAAATCGATGCTGAAATTCAGCGTAGAATAAAATCAATCACTGGAAAAGAATCAAAAATAGCTATTAATCTTCATGAACCGACGCTCTCGTCGTCGATCGAAATAAGCACAGAGGGATACATTGTAGATATCTATAACAGCTCGTTAAGAACAGTGTTAGGATGGCCTGAAAAACCACCGGAAAAATCCACCACCGACTTAACCACAGACGTACAATCATATTATGAAATCAATCCCATGTATCGAGATAATTTATCTGATATAAAAAAAGGAAAAATCGCTGATAGATTTATATTTACCAACAAAAACACATTGCAATGGGATTTTATCATTAAAAGAACAGCCGACTCATCTGTTACTATTTCATTTACGCTAACTGACATCACTGGTTATTTTAATGAAATTAATCAATTACATAAAACACAACTAGAACAACTATGGCAAACAAAATCGCAAAACCACGTTGAAATATTAAATCAGCTTATATCTGACATGGAATATATCAATGAATTAATTATTCAAACAATAACCAATGACAACAGCGACAGTAAACAACGATTCCTAACCGATTACAATATCACAGAAGCCGATCTGCGTAATTTCAAGTTCCCCGGATATAACGCTGAGGAACTAACAAAAATTGTTAGAAACAATATCAAGGTATTACAAGTACAAGATTCAACTGTCCTCCTCAAATATAATAATGATCCAGATGGCGGCGGTAGGCATATTGCCCTGCACAATGTGAATATTTCAGCAGTGATTGCGCTCAATTTAACATGTGATGCAATTGAAGGAAGCTATCAAATTAATCTAGAGCAATCAAATCAAGCTCAGCAGGGATATATTCTTTATTCGTTTGCACCAACAGCTCCTCCAGGATTCCCAATTATTGAAAACCCAATTAATCCTGTCTACATGCGATGCCATAATAATTCGCTAACGAGAATTCATTTCCGACTCACCGACCAGTCAAATAATTTGATTGCTCTACAAGACAAGGTGTTAGCGATTAGTTTGTTTGTAAAGTCCTAAAGACTTGATCAAATATTCGGTTGAAATAAATTATTAACCTGTAGCAGCGGGGGGGGGGGGGGGGGGGCGATGACATCATGACAAGACCGTATTTTGACTAAACGATGAAAACGGTCTTGGAGTATGATTTGCGAAAAACTTATGTTTCGAGCAAGTATCATTTTTTGGGTTGAAAAAGAAGGATTCGAATTAATTCTCTCGAGATGTTTGTTAGATTTAGAGCAAATGATGTCTCGGACAAATGTCCGATTCGCCCATCCCCCCCCTGCTGCTACTTGGCACCCCGGTCTTCTAATGATAGCTGCACATTGGTTGGATTCAAAAAGAAAACAAGTCTGATTCTATGATGGAAATTATGAACCATTTATGTCAGCAAGTTTTATGTCACGTATTTCTGATATAGCCAAGACTAATCCAAATAACAATTCTGCCATCTCCGGTCCCAAGCCCGGGTTTAAAAATGGGTTGGTCGTGGGCTAGCATCCTGACCCTGTAAAACCAAACTTTGCTACAAAAACCCCGACTAAAGAAAAAACAGAAACTGGTCTTCTGGAAGATTTATGACCTTTATGTGGTGAAAGCCGTGAGTCCGTGGAAGCCATAATGCAGACCACACTTATATCAAATAGGAGTATTAACATTGGAACATGGAACAAGAGGACAATGTATGCGGCAGAAAAACAGCACAGGTATCAGCAGATATGAGAAACTACAACATATCATTACTGGGCATGAGCGAGACATGAAATTCAAAGGGAAAAGGAGAATGGGACGACCATGAAACACACCTGGCGACGCGACCTTGAGGCAGACATCACTAGGACGGGTCACACCTGGAGTCAGCTTGAGAAGATGTCACAGGACAGAAGCCCCTGGCGATCTTTTGTGGGCAGCCTAAACCCCGGCAGGGGTGACAGTGAATACTAACTAATCCTAATAACATATTATGAGACAGAGCTTTTAATTAAAAAAATACTATCTCTTCTAGAGAGGAGAGTTTGGATTTGATAGCACACCATCAGCTGTGTTAATCTGGCATCAAATGTAGTCTCATTAGCCATTTCCCAGTGCAAGATACAGCCTGGTGACTGAGATCTCATTCTCAAGATCATACTACAATATCCTCTTTGAGGATATAATCTTGGTACAATTGCAAAGAAAGTTAATGACTTATGTCGCATAATTAACAGTCAGGAATGGGGAAGCAATTCAATGTGTTTGTTATTGGTTTTTTTGTTGTGTTCTTAACACCATGTGTAGCAACTTATAAGCTATACAAAACATGTGGGTATAACAGGTGGAGGATGAACCTGGAAAATCCAGAGGAAGACCCATCGACCCACTGGAAAACTTTCTCACATGCCCACATTGACCAAACCTGGGAATGGAATCCAAACAGATAAGTGGTCAGGTGGCAATGGTCGTTAAATGCAAACCCTTTAGACAACCAGGCCCAACATAACTTTGGCATATGAACATGTCATATGAATATTTCAGACAGATATCATAGACAAATCATTTAAACAGTTCTGCTATACCTGTCCAAAACATTATGAATGTAAATGGTAGCATGCAAATTGACTTGGTTTGGTTTAATCAACCTTGTTTAAAGGTTAAACAATATGGAGCAGAAACATTCAGATCTATGAGCACAAGAAATGAGTAACATAAAATAACCATTACCGGTATGTGACATTGAGGACTTAGATTCTGATTCCAATAAAACAAATTAAATCTAACATGGTCATGATATGCATTCTTCAGCTGAAAAAGAGCATCCTTGCAGGATGAATCCATTCATGCAGTCCTAAAATGATTTAAGAAAGAAATTCAATATTTACTGGATATTCTTTTTTACTGAACCAACCAAATGAACTCATGTTAACTGTCTATTTTGTATTCCAAACCAGATAATTATTTTCCAATGCAATCTGAAAGTAGAAACGTCAACAGTATAAACAAATTACAATGTACATGTATTTCCAATCCAACAGTACATGATTGCTTTGGTCAAAAACTATGTTCATAAATGAAACAAAACCAAAAAGTTTCCTAATTCTTAACAAATAATTTAATTATCAAAGTTGTAAATGATCAAGTGAGAGTAGCTTATGGTACAGTGAAACCTGTCTTGAGAGACCACTGCCATGAGAGACCACCTGTCTTAATAGACCAGGTTCTCCATGTACAGATTTATTAACTATATAGTGTTATGACCTGTTATGAAAGACCACCTGTCATGAAAGACCATTATGTTTTGGCAGAAGGGGTGGACTTTCAAGACAGGTTCCACTGTATTATCAAGTGAAACCAAACAAAGTCTGAGGATTTATCTTAAAGTTCAAAAGAATTAAAAGGTTCCATATAAATTTCAGACCTGGAACTGTATTGGTCTGTCAAGAATTGTTATGCTCTCAAAATGGCAATGTTCAGAACTTCTTTGAATAATCCACAAGAATTCCATAATAATAGTACAGTGTATAGTCCAAAAATATCTCTAAGTCAAACTGTTAAGTCCAAAACAAATATTTTCCCTCTAAAAATAATACCTAAGAAAAAACAATACATGTATGTAGATTTTATGTTAAAGCAGGAACACAGTAAATATGATTTATATTTATACTCTATTTCACAACATACATCCATGTGACAGATCACACGGTGGAATTTGTCTTGAAAGACCAGACCTTCTGCATACAAAAAAATGCTCTCTCAAGACAGGTTTTACTGTATCACTCAAAAAGTAAATTAATTAGTATAGTCCAAAATAATCTCCAAACATAATACCAAAGTAAAAAACAAAAAACAAAAAACAAACATGTAAGCAGATTTTATGTTAAAGCAGAATTCTATTATGACTCTATTTTACAACATACACCCATGTGACAGATCATACAGTGGAACCTGTCTTGAAAGAACACAACAAGATTTATTTTCAAAAAGGACTCTGGGAAATTGCTGTCACGAAAAGGAGCAAAAGATATTTGGCATTTGCAAGTACAGATGGAATTTATCAATATAAAGTGATGCTGTTTGGTAAGAAAAATCCTCAGTCACTATTCCAGCGATTAATGAACATACATGTAGTATAATCTGGTCTAGATACATGTGATACATAAATGCTTCTTATTCTTTTAGGATATCCTGTGGGACAAGTATCCAGTGAAACAAATTGATGTTTAAGGTCAAGGCTGTCTCTGAATACCCAGTGCATGCTAGTAAATTGCAACTGATGTGATTTTGGTATGGCTGGATATTATCAGGAATTCTTTTCAAATTTGCAACATTTTGAAATGTGCATTATTTTGGTACATTCCCTGATTATTTTATCCATTGATCAAGGAACCATAACTTTTATTAAACAAAATGAAACAAAATCAGTAATTAATTGTGTAAGAGTTTGATATTAGGTACATTTATGATCGTACCTGCACTTTCACGTAAACTGAACTAATATATTGTTTTTGTTTCATTTCATAAATAAATTCTATCAAAATACTTTACACTTCAAGGATTTTCGCTACTATGTATCTTCAATGACATCTACTAATGACATCTACTAAACATTTTAGAAAATACTTTAGACTTAAATGGTTATTCAAATTTCCATTGAGAATAAACCTTTCATCACATACTTTACACTTAAATTGTTTTTCTCCAGCATTTATTCCCAAAACAATCATTAGATCTCCAATTGTAAACATTTTTGTACATATTTAACATTTAAATGTTTCCTCTCCTGTATGTATACTCATGTGAACCATTATAATTTCACTTGTATGAAACATTTTATTATATACTTCACATTTAAATTGATTTTCTCAAGTATGTATCTTCATGTATTTCATTAAATTTCCCTTCTCAGCAAACATTTTCTTACATACTTCACATTCAAATGGTTTTTCTCCTGTATTGATCCTCATGTGAATTGTTAGATGTCCTCTTGCAGTAAATCTTTTATTACATACTTGACACTTAAATGGCTTTTTCCAGTATGTGCCTGCATGTGCATCAAGAGATCAACACTTCGAGTCAACTTTTTATTACATACTTCACATGTATATGGTTTTTCTCAAGTATGTGTCCCCATGTGAATCATTAGATCTTCACTTCGAGTGAACATTTTATTACATACTTCACACTTAAATGGTTTTTCTCCAGTATGTATCCTCATATGCTTATTCAGATTTCCACTGCAACTAAAACTTTGATGACATTCTTCACACTTAAATGGTTTTTCTCCAGTATGTGTCCTCAGGTGCAAAGTCAGAGTTCCACTTTGACTAAACCTTATATCACATACTTCACACTTAAATGGTTTTTCTCCAGTATGTGTCCTCAGGTGCTTATTTAGATGTCCACTCTGACTAAACCTGTTATCACACACTTCACACTTAAATGGTTTTTCTCCGGTATGTATCCTCATGTGCTCATTCAAACTTCCTCTCTGTCTGAACCTGTTATCACACACTTCACATTTAAATGGTTTTTCTCCAGCATGTATCCTCATATGCAGATTCCTATTTCTATTCTTGCTAAACCTTTTATCACACACTTCACACTTAAATGGTTTCTCACCAGTATGTATCCTCATGTGCTCATTCAAACTTCCTCTCTGTGTGAACCTGTTATCACACATTTCACATTTAAAAGGTTTTTCTCCAGTATGTATTCTCATATGCAGATTCCTATTTCTGTTGCTGCTAAACCTTTTATCACACACTTCACACTTAAATGGTTTTTCTCCAGTATGTAACCTTATATGCGAATTCAGAGATCCTTTAGTACTAAAGCTTACATCGCATACTTCACACTTAAATTGTTTTTCTCCAGTAAGTGTGCTCATAGACAATATTCGATCTTCTCTTTGACTCCACATCCTGTTATATACTTCACACTTATCTCAGTTATCTCCAGTAGGTATGAACAATTCGAGTTCCACTGTAAATAAACCGTTCATTACAGACAACACACTGATAAAGCTTTTATTCCGGTGCATAGACACACCGGAACGCACCGAAATGCCGAAACGAAATTGAAATACCGTATATTCCATATCTGAATTATTTTTACATCTGCGACATTTTATTTTATTTATACATGTTATTCATGATTTATTAACTATGACGGGATGAATGAACTTCTTGAAAATCAGCAATTTGTCAAGAATTATGCACGGATAATTATTTTAATGACAATTCGTTGATACTAGCAAAATAGTTCATCTTTTATCTTCGGAATGTTGCTTAGAAACCATCCCAAACGGCAAAACAATGTATATTTTATTACTGAAAACGGATCCAATATCATAAATCGCAACAAGAAATCCAAGAGTAGCTTTACAGATGATTGTGGTAGTTGCAATACGGCTTTGGGAAACGTCACATAAATAATATTATTTATTACCAACGGTACGCTGATGACACCCAAATATACAAGTCTAGGCACCCAACTGAAGTTGATGCTACCATCCATGGAGTAGAGAAGTGCATTTCGGATGTCAGATCATGGATGACAAGTAACAAGCTTCAGATGAATGATGATAAAACTGAGGCTATTCTGATCACAACACAAAGAATTTCTCATTCACATCCTTTACCTCAGACAATAAATATCAGCAACACCAACATTAAATTCTCACAGTCAGTACGGAATCTAGGTGTTACTCTAGACAGTACTCTCATATTGCACCAACATGTCATGAACATTGTATGAAAAGTTGCCTTTACAAATATTTAAGTTATACTTAAATGCAAGTAAAAGACGTAAAATGTATCAGGATCACCTTTACAATATCTTTACATAAGAAAAAGATGAAAGTTCATCTTTAGTCACTGTAAAGACTATAAAAGCAGTTGAGTTGTCTTTACAAAAATAAAAGGCACTGAAAGACTGACTTTACAGATATTAAATCCAAACTAAACTGCAAGCTTTTTGCCACATGCTTACATACTTTAAATAGTTTATCCACTTTGCTTCATTTAACTTAAGGGCAGATGGTATAGTTAAGTCAACCAGAGAGATTTGTTTAATGGGACCGTTCCAGCAAAGATACAAGAAATCCAGATAAAAGAGAAAAATGATAACAATAACAAATGATCAATAGTTTAATAAATTTATTGCAATCATTACATCAAAATGTACAGTTAACATCAGAATCAAACAGTATCTTAATTGATATATTTTTATACATGATAATGGCCAATATTTATAAAAGAACAACAAAGGGGTTAAATAGCTATTAAATAAAAGCAATTATTTGGAAATACATTTTATTAAAAACTCTATTGCCAAAAATATCTAACAACTAGTCAATGACACATTAATCAGTTCCATCTCTTGAAATCAATGAATTATTCTTTGTAAATTCTGAATGAGTCGTTTGCTTGGTGAAAACTTTACTCAGAGAATATTTCTGTTATTCTTGGATTTTATATTCCATCAAAAGAAATGTCTTATAACAATTATGGAATACAAATTATATGAACTTGATTGTAAGTTATAAAATTCAAGCTATAGGCTATAAACATGTTTAAACATAGAGTAACATGATGCAGAAGCTGAGGTACTTGTATATCTAATAATCTCCTATATAGCCACATTGTTTAAATATCAATAATGGTCCTTTACTTCTTCCTCGTTCAGGTAAGTTATACATATGCAGTTTCATTACATTTTGTGTGTTATCATGGGCATAGTTTCCCACACGTTTTTTGTTACCAGCTTCATTTAAGTTACACATGTGTGTACCAGTGCAATTAATGAAGTGAATCAGTCTGAATTTTATAGCTGATAGTCAATTTCACATAAACAATAATCGATTAAATTCAGTTGCTGAGAGCAAATTTTCATCTTTGTTTCTTATACAGCTATATTTTTGCTCTCTAGGACAAAATGTAAATAAATTAAATGAATGATCTTGTTTATCGATATGCATACAATTAACGAAATAAAAATGTAACTTTTTTAAAAATTGTTTTATGTTATTTGTGTTTCACAACTTTGTTAACTGAAGACAAATGCCTATGGTTGATCGACTTTATGAAACTGATATACTGTTGCAAGCCCATAATTAAACACATTCATTAGCATGTGGTTTATCTATCGCTGAAAATATGAAGAACATGCTTTGCTCGTTTAGTCAGTTTTTACTAACATTTTGATAAAAATATGTAACATTTCAGTTGGAAAAAAATATATATATCTTAATTCAACAACCACAAAAAAGCATGATTCTGATGACTGATATATTTCAAACACAACACTGACAATTGGCAAAAATCTAAACTACTGCGACACACACAAAAACATTCTTTTATTTACTGTTACACAATATACATCCACAAACTAAACACATGATTTCATGAATATAAACTAGAATGATTTAAAATTCTAGAAATAGGAATTTCAAGAAAAATTTATATTATGCAAAAAACAACCACTCTCTGAATGCAGTTCTAATAATGTCAGCTTCCAATATGTATATCATATAATAAAAAAGATAATATATATATATATATATATATATATATATATATATATATATATATATATATATATATATATATATATATGTATATATATATATATATATATATATATATATATATATATCTACTATACATGCAGGACATTTTTAAGAGTTACAGAATTTAGTCAATGTGGTCTTATTTCCCTTTATATTAATTGTATTCATTATATACCAACTTCATGATACAGTAAGTCATACTCATGCATGGTTTCACACAAGTTCTGTATGCTAGCTTCATGTAATGTATACATGCGCATGGTTTCACAAATATTGTGTGGGTGCAATTTAAGAAGAACTTGCTTGTAATAATTAACATTTAAACGGCTTCAGTTATTTAAAAGCCATATATGGAAATGTATTTCCATCAAGAGGGGACATCAAAAGCACAAATTACCTTTAAGAAGCCAACACTAAACATGTTATCTATCTACATCAGCAAATTTACAGCTGAATAATACATTATTTACTTAATCAGGACCTGAATATTAAAGTCATTGCTATCAACTCATTTTTATTATTATGAACAATGGTCGGCCCATCGCTATGTGAAATATAAGCAATAAATGTGCACCGCTTCACAGAAGTTTTGTGTACCAACTTAATGCAAGTTACAAACATGTATGGTTTCACACAAGTTCTGTGTGTACCAGCTTCATGTAAATTATACATGCGCATGGTTTAACACAAGTTGTGTGTGTGTACCAGCTTCATGTAAGTCTTACATGTACAGAGTTTCACACAAGTTCTGTGTGTACCAGCTTCATGCAAGTCATACATGTGCATGGTTTCACACAACTTCTGTGTGTACTAGCTTCATGTAAGTCATAGATGTACAGAGTTTCACACAAGCTTTGTGCTCCAGCTTCATGTAAGTCATATACGTGCATAGTTTCACACACGTTCTGTGTATACCAGCTTCATGTAAGTTATACATGTGCATGGTTTCACACAACTTCTGTGTGTACTAGCTTTGTGTAATATATACATGCGCATGGTTTCACAAACATTGTGTGGTTGAATTTTAAAAAGAATTTGCTTATAACAATTAACATTTTAATTAACTGTTCTTAGGCTTTAGTAATTTAAAAACCAGACATACAGAAATGTATATCCATCAAAAGCACAATTTTCCTTTATGAAGCCAACAATAAACATTTTATCTACATCAGCAAATGTACAGCTGAATAATACTTCATCAGGACCTGAATATTAAAGTCTTACATGTTTAGTCATATACATCATAATGTTTTAATTTATGACACTTGTAAACACTTAGAAACATATTACTAGGCCATTAAAAATATAAATGGTAATAAAGTCTTATTAATTTGCTTACCTAAAAATCCCTGTATCTTACACAAGATATCTATCACGAGGGCAGACAATTATGACTGTCTTGCTTTTGATTGTTTTGTATGCATAAACAAACTTTGACTTAATTCTTTGCGCAGGTATAACTACTGCTGGTCCCTCTCTTTCAAATCAATCACTTCTCCAAACTTCAACTGGTTTTCCATACATATTTTTAAGTGACTCATCTAATTCTGTAAACCAAATAACTTTTGCTATTAAATGCAAACACAATTTCCCATCCAAAAACAGATTGTGTAACAAATGTTTTTCAATCTGACCTGGCCATGGTATCAAATCAACCGCATTAAAACCAGCAATCTTACCATCTCCATCAGACCAATGAGCCAGTATCATTGATGATCTGTAACTCCTTCCATGTCTAGTACCCAATATACTACCATATATCCATACCTGTCTAACAGATCTGTATGAACTGCACGCAGACTCTGCAGAAATCACACCGTTTGGATACACTGCACCATACATTAGTAATAGATCCTTAACTTCCACCTCAGTCAAAGCCATACTCTTACTAGAGGGATACACAATTCCATCATTTAATCTCCAATCTGCATTCTGAAAATATATGTTCCTTGATGACATTTTTATATATTCAAAATCTGGTTTTCGACCCATTTCAATTAGGGTTCCACGATCTGGTGACTCATCTAAACCAAACAGCTTATTAAATTCTGATCCAAAGTCACTCAATATGTTTAAATTGCAAACAATATCCAGTGAGTGCAAGTATTTGATAAATTTTCTCATTAACTGAATTTCAATATTTCTTCTGTTTGTGGGCATTGAGCCCAATATACCATTTTCTCTCTCAAAACTGAACAACCAAAAGGAATATATGGGTCCAAAATCATTAATACACTGATCCAAGTGCGCATGCATATGCATGTTTGGTGTTACTCTGTCTTCCCGGTATGGCTATTCAAGTCTCTCACAAAACGACAACAACAGTCTCTGGGAAAGCTGGACATTTGCCTTTTCCATTGTTCGCGTGCATAAAATCTTGCATGCAAGAACAAATGCTCGCCAGCATTCTAAATCCTCTGAGTTCAACACATCTTTTAGAGCAAAAACTGAGAAAAGTATGGTCCAGTTTTTCCACTGGTCTGCTGTAAAACTACCAAAACGTGATGAAAATTTTAGTGGTAGTTTTCCAACATCAGAGGGGCAATGAATTAGCTCTATTTTCTCCTGTATCATCCCTAAATGTTCATCACACAGTATTTTTGTTGCATTCCAAATTTTTAACATGTGTTTCGCACTTCCTAGATAAAGGTTATGTATAGAGTCAATAATGGTCATTATAACTGGATAAAAATAGTGCAATTCAAGGAGAACAGAGTAACGTATGCCATATTTTCTTTCTAACTCTTCCCTGGAACCTTTGTTCTTTGCTTTCATGACCTTTTGCACTAAGTTCAGATGTGACGAGTTATTTCTCAAGTTCCACTCCGATAAATCAAAACCACCATAATTCTTCTCTCCAGTCCCACCTATAAATGCTCTAGCACATTTGTTACACCCCATTGTAGCAGAATGGCCTAAAAAGCCACACAATTTTCTACTTGCTGGAATATCACAACCAACACATAACAATGCTAACCTGACAAGAACTGGCACATCTGGAGATTGATAACTTTTCAAATAAAAACCATTCCAATCAACTTTTAACTCCTCCACAAGTGGTTCTATAAAGGTGTTTCTTGGAGGCTCAGTTTTCATGTCTTGTATTAAACCAACTAAAATCATATTTTCCTGCTTAAACCTTTCTTCTCTAGGTAAATTCAATATGCAAAGATATATAGCTGCAACAGAATAGCTTGTATGTTTAAATGGCTGGAACCAGTCAACATTCAACATTAATGCATAACTACGTTCACTAGAAAAACAAATTCCATGTATCACTAGAAAAGTCATGCCAAACTTTTCCATCATTCACATCCATCAAAACATCATTAGGTACCTTTCTCTGCCACCATAATTCACAGTTTCTTTTCAAAACCTGGTCTTTTTACCAAACACGAGATGCTATCTTCTAATTTCCTATAACAATATGTTTTAAAAGGAGTTAATTGATCCCCATTTTGAGAGTGTTAAATTTTTAACAATGTTTCTTCACAAGCTCTTCGTAAATGTGAACTAGGATGACATGGATAAGCTACATTTCCACAAATGTGAAACTTTACGAACTTCAAGAACATCAAAACAGTCCTCATAGTTATACAGTGTAAAACATTTTGTGCAAACAATATATTTCTTAAAATTGTCTCTACTGAAAGACACGAATTTATTCATTTGATAAATGGTTACTGGAAAGTCCTGATACAAAGCTTTCATGAAATCTGATGAATTTGAGCACAAGTACAACACAGATTTTATTAGAATCAAAATATAAGAAAAGGCTCTATCAGGTATAAAAAAACAGGATTGCCACTTTTAAAGTGCTTTTAGAATCCACCAAATATAATCATTTCCAGATGATTTTTCAGTAACAATTTCGGTTTCACAGTCAGACATAGAATCTTCAAAAGCTGCTTCATACATGCTATTGTCACTTACGAACTGATACCTTGACTCTGAACTGATTCAAAATACATCAGTCTGTCCTCCTCTGTGATATTATTTGGTAATGGCATCGCTGATGTCTGCCAAGGTAAATCTGTGTTCTCAAAATACTGCGTACTATTGTCTTCAACTGATCCTTGCTCCTCTTCCTCACCTGAATCACACTGAACATCTTTGCAATTATGACGTCCGAAGTGTCGATCAGAAAACTCATCACCACAGCGTTGACAGTGTCTCCTTTTTCTCTTTTTTTCCATCACTACCTTAAACTAGAATGGACTGAAATATAGAGAAAACCCATTTATAATTCTTGAAAGGAAATGGGCATATAAAGACTTTTTCCCTAGTTATAACAATTTTTAAAAAATACTATAAAGTGTCACTATCAATAAAGACTGCATCTTTTTACTCAAAAGATCATATTGGTTCTGAAAGCTATGATTGATATCACCCTAGTGGCTAAATGTAACATTGGCTAAGTTTTTGTGGTTAGTATAATCACGCATCAACAGTGGTATTTTTAAAATATCTCTGTACTTCTCTGAAACAACAAGATTACCACTTGCATGAACTAAAATGAAGATTTGTGCTTCAAATGCCTGTTTATGTATTAATGTTTCAACTGAAAGTGGATGCAACTTTTGCTAGGGGCTTAAGCAACCAAATCTGACATGGTATCTTCTATTAGAGAAAAGCAACCAGAAGAATGACAATGCCTCCCCCCCCCCCCCCCAACCCAATGGAACCCACGTTTAAACAACACTGATTTAATGTCTTTCAAGATTTAATGAAGTATTGATTTCAATCATTAGTATTATATTCTGTGCATTTATCAATGTTCTCACAGTTATGTCAGAACAAATTTCACTGGCACATATAGCTTTGTTAAAATGGATGCCACTTTATGTGAATATTATCATAAAGTTTCAGTAACCAATATATTCGTTACTGAAACTTTACGATAATATAAACATAAAGTGGCATCCATTTTAACACAAACATTTACATCAAATTTGAAGCTTCAAATCTGGGTTTCTAAAACAGGTATACCAGCATACAATACTGAGAACAAGCTATGTCCTGACAATGTAGTTAGGTCATATGAATATCTATAAATAAATGCCTACCAAGTTGATGTATGTTGAAAAGATCTCACAAAATCACATGCGTAAATGCCATCCCCTGACGAGGAAAAGGTGTAATCCAAGTGGTCATAATGCAAAATCCAGGCACAAAAAGAGTAATCCACATATAACATGCTAAAAGTTCAACAAAAAAATTATTTGCCTCTCTCACCCTTTAATATCCTTTACTGTTTGAAGTTTTAATATGTAGCACTTTTAGCTTTACACACACATCGACTAGAATCCATCATAAGACTTTTAGCACCAAATATTAACATTCTTTCCACACAGTTTGAAAGAGATGTCATGTGATGCTGCATTTGTGTCGTCATATTTAGAGAACTGTTTTTGTTGTTGTTGTTGTTGTTTAAGCCCTTTTCAAATCCATCTGAACTTTTTAAGGAGATATGTTTGCTCTCACATAAATGTATCGACTAAGATAAAATATAAAATATTAGTGCCTAATACCTTTAGAATGGTTCTGCAATAAATATTAATTAGAACAAAGAACATGTGCATAAAGATTAAATTTAGAAAACCAGTCTGTTCTCTCCTCACTAAGCCATACAGATGCTGTTAATAGAATTTTAGGTCGAAAGTTTGAAAGCATAACAAGGTTTGCTATAAATAGAACAGTATGTTAGGAAAGTAAACGCAAGTCCACGGACAAGCGTACTCTTATAGTGTAGTGACGTAAAAGCTGTTATGTCTAAAATATAGTCTATGGGATTAATAGAATGTTAATAAAAATGAGAAAACAAATAATTGATATTTTGGAAGGTTGATATACCAAAAAAGTGTAATCCATATATGTTTACACGTAATTAAGTGAAAGAAAATGTGTAATGATTGCCATATATGCATATGTATCAGGTTTTTATCAACAATGTATGTATGTATGTATGTATGTATGTATGTATATATATATATATATATATATATACATATATATATATATATATATATATATATATATATATATATATATATATATATATATATATATATATATATATATATATATATATATATAGACACACATTAATGTGTTTAGAAATAAACACAAGTTTTTTAAAAATGTAATCTTTTGAGCACAAAACCAAATTGTTAAAGAATAGATGGATAGAGCAACAGACAATATGCATATCAGTACTATAGGGCTCTGCTAACTTTGTCAAGCAAGGTCTCAATACCACAAAGATGAAGCATGAAAATGCCAGATCTTCGTGATCTGCACTGCATACCTATGTTTTAATTACTCCAATGCCACTGTATTTTCGGACATCCTTTCTAGCTTTCTGCCATTTTCGTAAGCTAATCACAAGTGGATCCTGCTCTATTTCATCTGTGACAGGATAGGTTGTGTTGTCCTCATCACAAGTCTGTGAACCACGATCTGCTGTTGACGGTTCACATCTAGATTTATCTTTTTCCTCATCATGTGGTGGTGTAAAGTTTGAAATGGATGCTGATTTTTCTTCACTAAGCTGCTGCTGAAATCGTTTCTTCTTTAAGAGTCTTCTTCTTTTGCTTCTTGATTTGATTGCTGATGCTCTTCTCTTTCTATGCTTGTTTTCAAGGAGCACGTCTTCCTGTGCATTCATCCCTGTATGAGAAAAACAGGTAAACCATACATTTTTATAGTTACAATAAATGCTCATTATACCTAAGATAATGAAACTTCTGGTGGTTAAATTCTTAAAACAGTAGGATGAAGGGTCAGCAGCAGTTGCCAGTCAAATCTTTTTATTTTTCCAAAAGTCTACAACACAGTCTAGTAACTATACTTTTCAAGGCTTCTGAATACTTTTATTAAAAATATTACTACAAAATTTGATATATTTTGAGCTTCTAAAAGAAAGTCAATTATATTTAGAATCTATCCCTTACAGCAATTCAATTTCTAAGATCATAACACCAGTCAAACTCATAATGTATTTTTAGATTTTACTGACATTGACATGCAAAATGGCAGAATTGAACGGGTAATTCAGCATACATCATCGTCTGCCATACATTTTATACCTCTACTATAACTGACGTTCATTTACTTGTTTTATTATATAAGGTTTTTTAAATATAAAGGTACATTTTACATTAATCTACTTAACAAAAAATTGCAATATGGGGCCATCCATTTAGTATGCATACAAAAATCTGTCAAAGCTGGATCTTACCCCACACTCACATGCATATATTTTCTTCCACACACCCACCTGCGTATGTACGCTTGACCACCCACCCACCCCAGGAATATAAAGAATGATCAATATTTAATCCATGCAAAAACGATCAAGGATTAACAATATTAACATGTTTGATAAAACTGATACTACACCGTCGTCTAATGTCTGGCTGCAGCAAATAAATAAACTGCGCAACTTTAAAACGTTAGTCTAGTGTCCGCTAAAATTCAAATGCTGACTGCAGTCAAGCAGGTTACGTATTAGACATATTATTATCGAGGTTTCACACACACCTGTTCCTATGCGTACGTAAATTATCAGTACACACACACACACACACACACACACACACACACACACACACTTACGCATCTGCGTTAACCCCCTCCTCTTCCTTGTGTACGTACTAAATGGACAGGATACCTGGCAAATAATGAGAAATATATTTTAAACAAATGTAAATATCACTTTCAAATCCATGACACATATATTTAAAATGGTCCGAATCAGCTTGGCATTCGGTGCAAATAATTCCGTAATTTGGGCCTAATCAGCCAGCATTCTCTCAGTCTCACTCCCACCCCTTGAAACTGCGAAATATTATATTTTGATAAGGCTACGTACCTGGCTATGTTGCATGCAGCATCAGAATGTTAAACTATGTTCTGTTGTTTTTTTTTTGGCAACAAGGTTGTAAACAAACATTAATCGTGATGCGAACAAACGCGATTCTGGTGAAGCGTATGTTATCACTGACTCTAGCGGAATCCAGCTGCAGCAAGGCGATAACTGACTCATGCGCAGCTCAGCATCCGCAGCACATGATTGTAATCCAGCCAATCAATCCTCATCGTGTAATTAGTACGGTGTTTTGGCGCAGATTTCAACCGCCATTTCAAACAGCATCGCCATTAAAAAAAAAGAATGTCTGACGATCTGAGCGATGACGATATGCACCTTTACATGAGCCAGGCGCTTCAATCGGACGTTGAATTTAAATACAAAAGACCAGAAGCTGAAACTGCAAGGGCAACGAGTTATTCCCGAGCAAGACTCTTGTCAACTGATTTGTCGGAGTCTGATATCGATTTGGATAGTATATTTTGTTGAATTGCCCACTGAAGACCCCCTTTCTTCTCTCCAATTATCGTTGACATTCCATTCTGTATTTAGTTTTCATTTTTAGCTTTTTCATATGTAATTTTCACATTTGAATTTCTTCACCGTATCAGATTGTTCAATAACGATTTTCACCGTAAGGAAAAAGTAAAAATGTTTTTCCACTTGGACAGCAAACTGATTTTCAATAACTAGGTTCCCTTTTGTAGTTGACAAGAGAGCCAATGCCATTTTAATTCAATTTCACAAAAAATAATAAATTAAATTAGCTGGTGGCCAGTTGATAATGAGAATGCTGTGTATACATGTATTCGTTTTGTATGTTATGATTTAATGTCTGTCTAAATCTTTCTTTACATATAAATGTATATGTGTATGTAAATGTCTGTGTGTGATATCATGTATTTTCTTCTTTCTAAAGCACCCCTAGGCATGTTACTGTCTCTGTGCTTGATTTCTTGCTGGAGCAATAGCTCCTCAGAGCTAATGTTATTGGTTGTAAAATCTAATGCTACCAGTAAAAATAAATTTCTGTCTTATGTCAGATTTAATAAAAGTGTCAGTTGTAGAGTAACTTTATGATCTTTTCAGACAAACTCTAGTCATAATCAGTCGCTAAAGCTTAGGACATAATTGGCTGCACAAAGGATATCTGCATGTAGCACCCCTGTACATGTACTTGCCAAAGTTAACAGAGCATTGAGAAATTTAATCAAATTTAATGATCAGTCATAATTTTGATTTACTAGTTAACCCATACATTATTTAAAAATTTCCCAATTTTGGTCTAATGCAGTTTATCTTTCTTTCCCTTCCTCCCCAGATTTTTGTTAGATGATAAACTCATTCCCAAAGAAAAGGAATTTGAAACAAAATCACTTGCTAATATTAAAGTGAATAATTATTTCTGAACTAAGATTTAAAGTTTGCTTTTTTTAAGTTTGTTTCAGATATCTAGTCACTAGCAATGCTCTTTTTAAGAAATGAAGACATTACAATAGTTGTTTTTAACAGTTGTTCCAATTTGTTGAGGTAAGTGTGGGGACATTAATAGTAAACATGATAAACTGAGATATTTAAAATCCTCTATATGACTGTCTTTCCATACAACAATTGATGTACAGCACTTCCTCGCAAATATGTGTCCCACTAACAATGTCCCTTAATGGCTTATATAAGGCCAACATGACAATCAATTCGATTGTTTTAATTTATTGATCCAGTGGACAACGATGTAGTGAGAAAGTGCTGTATATATAGGAATATGTAGATGTCTCATTATGCCCCATATTTTTTTGCAATGTTGTTTTTGATGCATTTGTTTTAAGGAAGCTGCTATGTAATTCTCTTACTTCTTCTGTTTTCAAGATAAAATTGAGAAGGGAATTTTGAAGGAGATTCTTCAAAACCAGAAAGAAATTCTAAGGGCCATAAAAAGAATGAGAGAGAAATTAGAAGTCTGAAGACTAAATTAGAAGAGAGAGATGCAAACTTGAAGGAGCCAATTAAAGTCCCATTACAGATCAGGGTGTGTATACTACTATTGGTGACATAATTCATCGATATATCCATGCATTGATACCTTTGCCATATCTATACAAGAGGTGAAGCATTGATACAAAACAATATCTAACTTTGATTTTAAAGTTAATTTAATCTTCAGCAGCAGTCGTGAATAATTATTAGTCATTTGTCCTGTTGTCTAAATTGATAACCGATATGTATCATATCGTTAATTGTATCGATACGTGGCATAGGTGTACTGTTTGAACCCAATATACTACACAGTCAGTGCAGAACATGACTAGCTTCTGTCACTCACATTCAAGCGAGTTGGGATGAAATATATCAAGTAAAAATGAAATGTTCTGTACAGCATCAGATCTAGCTAGGACAGCCTGAATATTTGACATATTATATTAAAATTTGACATACTTGTATTGTTAATGCAGTAGTAAAACTTGGTAGCAAACTAATAACTGGGAAAAGGCTCAATTTAAAAGATGCTGGTATCTCAGGTTGAACATGCTATAAATAGTAGTCTGGAATTTGTAATAGCAAGCCATAAGAGTTCCTTATACTGTATCTTAATTTTGAATTCTTTTTTAGAATGCAGTCCACGAGGCATATGCCAATGGACTTGACAGGGGTTTGGCATAGCAGTTTGACAAAAAGAGGTAAATATACTCGAGGCAAATTATTCAAACATGATTAGGATATAGCATTGCATTTAGAATGTCCAGAAATTTCCAATCCATTTCGGAAATTTACATGTAGCTGTTGTACCAGTTTCCTTCCATTGTATTGCAGGACCTGTGCTACTTTGTTAATTACATTAGTTTTTATAAGAAAAATATCTGTAACATATTATTTTATATACATGTACTGCTACTGCAGACGGACTAGATTTTAAGCTATTGAGCATTATTGCGTACAAGCTGTTTAACAGAGAAATGTTTGGTTTGCATTTGAAGATGACCTAATTCAATTTTCAGGTCATATAACTAAATAAAATCATTTTTAAGTACATTGTTTTACTTGAAACTTTCCATAGAAACCTTGTTAGCACAAATGGGCCAAAATTACTGAACGTAGTCAAAGGAAATTAAATATATGTTGTAAATATATGTATTCCATATTTAAACCAGATTAGTGGGCCACAGGTGGATGAGTGATCTAAGGTGTTCACCTGTGATGATTACTGGTATCTCACCTTTTTGTGGGCTTGAGTTTTGGGCTCGACAAATGTAGGTGTGTAAGAAAGCTAGCCAGTATCTTCTTGTGGGTGAGTGGTTCTTCAGTTTTTTTTTCTTCTCCAGATTATTCCTCCACCAGTTATACTGGCCACCATGTATAGTCTATCATTTGTTGGAAAATGCCATTAAACTCATAAACCACATTATACCTGATTACCAGACTACATTTTTGTACTTTTATGTCTTGCTCTTTTGACAGGCCACATTGTTGTGTGTGTGCTGAAAGTTCTTGAAATTTCATAATCCATATATACATTTTCATATTTAGATACTTTCCAATAAAGACATGACAACTAAACAAGGATAATCATGAACAGCAGGGACGTCTATTGTTTATTCATGGATACAATACCATATTGATACACCCCATCCAACAATGATGTGCATTTTTATGTATCAATGGGTAATACAATTAGACTACAAATGTTAGAAAAGAATGACCTTTTTTTCTTCTTCAAATTTAGTGATCAGTCCAATGAGAAGTTGACTGACTTTATGAAAAGTTATGTACAAGGAATTTATCCCACTGTAGATTGCATGGTTCTAAAAGGTATGAAATTTGCATCTGCCTCAGATTTAATTTCAGCTTGTAAGTCAACTTAAAAGTGCTTTCCATTGAAAAATTAAAACTGTTATTAAGTTTGCATTAAAAGTAAACAGATTGCAATAACAAAAAATGTAAAATAAAATGTTGCTATCATGGGAATCAAATCCCAGTGTTCTGTGTGGCAGGCATCTGCCTTACTGTTTGGGGCCAATGACACTGTTAAACATAAAAGACTTTGAAACTATTCATAATTTGTATACATTGTACCTAGACATTGAGAATACTTCGCTACAATGTATCTTTTATTTTTCACACAGCTACTATGACAATATATTACACCACCCAAAAGGAGACTGAAACAAGAAAGACAAAAAACAAATTAGATGAGCACAAAGTACGCCAGATGCGATATGAGAGAAAGAAAGAGGTGATACAGTTGATGAATTAAATTTGCCTGCGTTATTACATTATTATTATTACTATATTAGATACTTTGTGCATGTAACCTTGTGACACAAGCGGCAAACAATGTACTCTTCATTCCAGCTAATGGACTGACTGATTTATTTTCATGGAGGTGGAGAGACTATGCATTTTGGAGACAAAAAAATACACCCATTAAATACCAGTCTACTCACAATTTGACTGAAAACTCGACTGGGTGTAAATGGCAACCATTTGCTACCGATGTGAACTTAACCATCTGTGTGTGTGTGTGTGTGTGGTGTGTGTCTATATATATATATATATATATATATATATATATATATATATATATATATATATATATATATGTATGTATGTATGTATGTATGTATGTATGTATGTATGTATGCAGAGCTTAATTTTAGCATAAATTTCCTGCCAAATCTTTACTAGTCCTGTTCACAAAACAGTGTCACACAGCATTCATATACATATACAAATTCAATTTTAAAGTTCAGTATCCAATTATTTGTTCATTCTTGTAAGGGAAAATAATTAAAAACTATTCTTATCATCATAAAAAAGTACTTCTATGGAAAGGATGTCAATAATTTCATCGTAATACATTGATCTAATTCTTATAATTATTTCAATGGAAATATGTAGTTTCCTGTGTGTGACTGCTGGAGCATTTGGGTAGCAAGAAATAAAAAAAAAACCTTATGAACTAATTTCTAAAAAATACTTTTTGCCGTGTTCTTTTATGTGGTATATCGCTTTGTAGTTTGTTACTGTGGTTGAGGGTATAAAGTGTCAAATCACATCATTTTGTTTCTTCATTTAATTCGTTATCAGATTAATTAGGATCAATTATCAAACTTCTGTTGTTAATTATGGGAACCTAATTTGCACTGTTAAGTGAAATGCAATGAATCAAATGGATTCTTGTTATAGAAACGCACCTTTCCGAGGCAGAAATTGGCTTCATCTTCTCATGCCAATATTTTATGACTGTGTTTACAATGGCCACTACTTTGATTCTATAAAACATCTGCTAAGTCCATTCATTATTAGGGAATGGCATAAACAAATGCCGACTATTGATAACCAAAACTTACTAACCCATCGGACTTATAACAGTATGAAAGTTACTAGTCCAACAGAAAATCTGCTAGCCTCAGGCTAGCGGACTACTGCTATTTCGAGCCCTGATATATGTAGACAGTTCTCCAAATAAAACAACTAAGTGTAACACATTCCATTTTTCAATGCAGGTATGACCAATACTAAAATTTTTGTGTATTCATAAGTATTTTCAAGACTGGACTATTGTAACTCAATTCTGTCTGGTTCATCTCAATATCTACTCCAGAAACTTAAAAAAGTTCAAAACACCACTGCTCGGATCATACTTTGAGTACCACGCTCAGAACACATCTCTCCGCTGCTCTGTACTCTATATTGGCTTTCCATTTGATCCAGAATGAAACACAACATTCATTCTTTGTGCTACGTTTCACTGGCGGACTCCAGTCCAACGTGCCTATCTGACTCGACCATGTGTACACACCAGCAAAATACATATGCTCCACTTTTGACAATCGTATACTCATTATTCCCACTTTGAAAATAAAGTCATATGGACAACCGGGGCCCAGCAATGTTTTTATTTTTTATAATTTCATGGTGTTTGTTTTTTGTAATCATGCCATTGTATTTGTTTTGTTTTTAATGTTATAGGTGTTGTCTAGTGTTTTAAAGTCCTCATTATAACTATTATTATTATTTGTTAGAAGTACTATGTATAATGCACATCATGATGAGGGAAACTCACCTCTTAGGCATTACACTACTTTTATGTCTGTCATGGCTAGTGTTAAAGCAGAAGAGACCTGCATGTGTCTGTATATATATATATATATATATATATATATATATATATATATATGTGTGTGTGTGTGTGTGTGTGTGTGTGTGTGTGTGTGTGTGTTTATATACATATAGTAATTAAGTGCAATCTATCAACTGTTTTTCTTATTTATAATTTAACAGAAATCCAAAAGAAGACTCACTGCTTTGGACAAAAAGGAAACGTGGAGTCTGGAAAAGACAACCAAAGTAAGGAAGGTCCTGGACAAAATATACATGAGTTCGGACAAAGAAGGGGCAGATGGTGGGCTGATTTCCCAACCTCCTTCATGGGAATCGGTTACCTTCTAAAAGTGAAGGAAATATTGGACAATAAATATTTGGATATATGTTCAACAAGGAGCAAGAGGCTTCTGCTGAAAAGAACGCGGGGCGTGAAAAAGGACAAAGACACCCCTGATGTCCCAGAGGAGTCTTAGTGGATACTCCAGGCCTAGGAATCCTATCCAAATATTTATTTCCAATATTTCCTTCCTGTGTGTCATGTGCTCAGTTCTGATCGTTTACTAAGAAAGGCCAGAAGAGCACATGTTTGATGCAATAGCGTACATGCAACCATTACGCATTGTGCTTAAATGTATATGGATTACATTTTTTCTGTATATTCACCTTCCAAAAAAATGAATTATTTGTTTTCTTATTATTATGTAACTATAATATAAGAGTACGCTTGACCGTGGACCTGTGTGCACTTTCCTAACAGTATCATGTTCTAATTTTAACCTAGTTCTACTGTGAATGAATGAATGATATGTGTTTAAAGTGCGCCGTCCCGTAGGCTCTTAGCACTGTTTTATCCCATAAAATGGGTTATTTAATTTATCCTGAGGGGAAGGAAATGTGCCACATCCCCTGCAGGCGTTTATACACTCAAAGGAGTGCTTATTTAATTTGGCCGTCACCACGGGGCAGTTATTGAACTGCCACTGGGTGAATGTTAGGCCGTAGGGTGGGTAGGAATAGAACCTACACACACCCACCCAATCATTCTATTTCCTATCAGTCTGCAAGAGCAATGAAGCGAGAGAAAATTAGCTTTCTCATATCGCTTTTGGCTGCGTAATATGGTCGTGCAAGCACGAGAATTTACTGCAGCATGGAGCAAAGGTGATGAAGCGCCAAGCACGCACCTGTATGTCAAATTCAGTCCAGTTATACTAATGGACAACCTAACAACCAATAATGTGTAAGCCACCTGTGCAATTAACCAAATATCTAAGTTACAAAATATTAATTATCATCCTATAAAAAATAGGGACTAGTACTAAGTGTACATGTGTAAGTCCCTATTGTATTTAAATTAAAGTGCCTAAGCGACACATAACAGTGTAGTCAATGGTAGGGGATTTTGGTTATGAATTTGTTGAGGCAATGCCAAAAAGGTCAAATTAGTCTTTTCAGGGCCGAATGGTTTGCCAAAGAGGGGTACTCGAATACCAAATGAGTCCCCTATTGTATTATATAAAAATGGCAATTTTTCCCTTAATAGGGCTGGAACTACTCTATTTGGAAAGTTCCACGACGTCCCTCCCTCTCCACTATCTGGGCAGCGGTTTTTTCCTCCTCCCGGGTTACCCTAGGAAAATATAACCCGTGTCTGGTGGCGATGTAGGCCGCTGCATCGAATAGGTGGCGGAAGGGCTGTTCTTCGAAGGCGTCGTAGTAGTAGCTGGTTAAAATGCGGATTGCATATAGCCATTGAGAGGTCCTAGGTGGCGACGTCTGTAGGGACCTGAACCCAATATAAATGACTGCAGAAATAAAACTGGTGGCCTTCTTTTTGTTTTCCAGTAATTTTGCAAGGCCAAGGTTGGTGCAGTGTTTCGTCATAAGCTTTTCCCTGTCTTCTTTTGGCATTCTGGCTGTTTTAACTGGCGACTCCCATTTCCCCTCCCTGCTGGTTGTGGTCTCTTCAAATTTTTTATCCAAGTTAATTGCCAAACTTGGTGGAGGTGTAGAGGGTGTAGATGTTACAATAGCCCTCTGTTTCCCCTTCCCTTTTTTCTTTTTAGGGGGTGGTGTTGGTATTTTTGGCTCAACTTGGGTCTCTACTTCAGTCTCAGGCGCAATAGGTTCTGCCTTTTTTGCAGCTGTAAGTACAGTCCGTAGTTGGGTGGTTAGAACTTCTAACTGCTCCTGAATTTCTTGCGTATTGTCCCATTGTGCAGTGGATTTTTTTTCAGGCCTCGTCAGGGATATTTCGTTCAGGGCTACTGGGGTTGGGGGTCGTGTAACGTACTCCGGTCCGGTTTCCCGCCTTTTCCGCTTCCTATTTTTCCTGCACTTGAATTCCCCTCTATTGTCTTCTTTTTCTTCCTTATCCCATACGAGCAGCAAGGTAGTTCTTTTTCCTGCTGCTCGGAGGCTCCAATTTGTGGCCTCTATTAGTCCTAAGCCAAGAATGGCTTTTAAGGCTGGTCCAGGGATGACTTCCATCGCTAGCGTTTGTAACGGATCCATGTTGATACTTGTTCGTTCGCTGCGTACTTAGTTCTACTGTTGACCTCAAATTCTATTTATAGCATCTGTGTGCTTAGTGAGGAGAGAGCAGACTGGTTTTTTAAATTTAATCTTTATGTGCAGATTTTATGTTCTAATTCATATTTGCTGCAGAACCAGTCTAAAGATATTTGGAGCTAAAAAGTATATTTTATTTAAGTCTGCATTAATGTGAGCAAAAATAAAATATTTCTTTTCAAAAATTTCCCAGATTAATTAAAAAAAGACAAAAAAAAAACATTTACGAAACCAAAAATAACAGAATCCTCAAAATATTAAGACGAGAGTGCAGCATCATATGACATCTATTTCAGGCTGTGTGGAAAGAATTTTATTATTTTGCGCTAATAGTCTTATGATGGCTTCAAGTCTATGCGTGTAAAGCTAAAATTGCTACATATGAAAACTTGAAACAGTAAATGATGTTAAAAGACTAGAGGGACAAATAAATTATTGTGTATTGAAATTTTAGCATGTTATATATGGATTATGCTTTCTCTGCTTCGATTCTGCTTTTTGACTACTTGGATTACGCTTTTTTCCTCGTCAGGGGTTGGCATGTGTGCAATAGAAACATCCTCTGCCTTTCCTGTCAGTTTGACAAAGACCTATTTCACAACCTGACCGAAATGGCCTGGCGATATTTGAAGCTGAGATTAGCTTGGCAGGACATTGCGTTTTTATGATAACTAATGTTTGGAAATTTATTTACATTTTTTCGAAGTTTTTAATACAAAATAAAGCTTTAGACAGCACAACAAAGTTAATTTCTATCATTGGGAAAGAAGTATATTAACTACATGTTTTCTGCAATTCTTGTTTGAATAATTACAAAAAAGTGTAGTTTACTGCTCTCAAATTTTAGTATGTTGGTAAGGGACCTGCTGCACTTTTTCACATTTGAAAATTGTATATGGCTACATAATTTAACATAGTACAGTAGAACCTGCCTTGAAAGACCACCTCTTTTGCCAAAACATTTAGGTCTTTCAAGACAGGTGGTCTCTCCTAGCAGATTACAATGCTATATAATCAATAAATTTGAGCATTGAGAGTGTGGTCTTTCAAGATTGGTGGTCTCACATAGCAGTAGTCTTTCAAGACAGGTTTTACTGTAATATAAATTTCATTAACATGTAGTGTCTCGTCTTGTTTATCCAAGACAAGCTACTGAAATTAAAGTTTTTATTAAGCAATTGTTGAATAAATTGATAAATGCATCCATTATGTTTAATCAGTCATATACATTTCAAGTATATTAAATATAAGGCAATTGTCAGATAAATGGAGGTTGTGATTGTATACAGTCGACCCCACTTAACTGCACATCGGTTAACTGCACACTCCGGATAACTGCACGTAATCATGCCGGTCCCGATTTTTCCCAATGCTGAAAAATGTTCTGTACCATACTCCGGTTAACTGCACACTCTGGTTAACTGCACGGTCTCGTGATGGGCCCGAGGGTATGCAGTTAACCGGAGTCGACTGTATCTTGTTTTCCATTGTACATGTCATTGTTGAATTATTCAGTAAATTAATATTGTAATAAAGGATGATGGTCATAGCTTGTTGTTTTATTAGTTTGTTCTGTACATTTCTTCTTTTTACATTTACCCGCCACATAAACCCATATTAGTATGCAGTAAAATTGTTAACCAAGGTTACAGTAGTGAACAGACATCTCCATCGACATGAAGTTTTCCTGATTTGTAAATTCTTCATGCATCAGATTACTGTCCTTTATGTGCACTTGATAACTGGTATACATAGTGATATGGTGGTATTGCATTGGTTGCAATAGAGATTATAAAATCTAGAACAAACCATCAAACTTGAATGGTGACCACTGCTGGGATGGAGGATTGAACCCAGACTCACTGGTAAAAGGTGTTGAATGCGTAATGTAATGCCTTGTTGCAGGTATTTATACTCTGATGCAAATCAAAGTTATTATCAAATTTACAGTAGAAAATGCTTATTTTGTTGCCAGTAATGATTCATAAGATAATACTTTCTACAACTTTAATTTTTGTAAAGGTAAATTGCAGTATATACTAATTAATGTAAAGACATGTAATGTTAAACTTTAATGAGATTTTACAACTTAAATTTGGTCATTTTGTTACCTTTTAGGAAATGGAATTGTTCCCTTTAATTACTTAATGGAACAATTTACTACTTCTTTACAAACTAAAAGTTATTCTTTCATGCACCTTTTGTTCATTGGAAAAGTGGGACATTTATTTACATTTTAGGACCATAAAATTGCTTGTAAATATCATCTTTAATACCTTTAACTTTTTCTTAAAATTTGTATTAAAGTAAAGTAAAGGTCAAGCAAAGTTTGTCTTTTTTTATCTTTTAAGTGCTAGTAAAGATATCTTTTCAAGCAGTGGAACATCTGCAGGGCTGCATATCTTGAATTGAGACTCATCAGTTCCATTCGTAAATATCTTTCAGTTGATGCCACTAAAACACTTGTGTGTTCGTTAGTACTTTCAGGACTGGACTATTGTAACTCAATTCTGTCTGGTTCATCACAATATTTACTCCAGAAACTTCAAAAAGTTCAAAACACAGCTGCACGGATCATCTTTAGAGTACCTCAATCAGAGCACACCTCACCACTGCTCTGTACCGTACACTGGCTATCAATTAGATACAGAATCAAACACAAAATTTGTTCTCTGTGCTATATTTCAATGACAGACTCCAGTCCAACATACATATCCAGCCTCACCCATGTGTATACACCAGCTAGATCATTGCGCTCTTCTTCTGATAATCGTGAACTCATTGTTCCCAATAATAATAATAATAATAATAATAATAATAATAATAATAATAATAAGGACTTTGTATAGCGCCTAATCTTTCGAAGCTCTAATCGCTTTACACCATCAATATTGATATGACTACACTACAGAACAACAAATGACAAAAACAATGAAATTGGAAAACATAAAAACATGCTGAAAACATATAAGATACAAAACATGATTAGGTCGCTAAATTTGTCCCTGCAGTCGAAACAGGTGAGTCTTAAGAGCACTCTTAAAAGGGACCACTGTGTCTCTGTGTCTAATTTCAATGGTCAATTCGCTCCACGTCACCGGGCCCTGGTGTGAAAACGAACGTTGTCCGTATGACTTTGGTTTCACATTGGGAACAATGAGTATACGATTATCCGAAGAAGAGCGTAAGGATCTAGGTGGTGTATACACATGGGTGAGGCTGGATAGGTATCAACGGTATCAACAGTAACCACAAAATCTGAATTCAGTATTGAATTTCCAACTCAAATTCCAGCAAAGGAAATCGCGATAACTCATATTGTAGGTGGGCTAATATTAGATCAGATTCATTCGCTGGAAAAACCCCCAATAACACATTTGTGTTCGCGTATAGGGATTCCCCCCGATGGTACTCCCGATTGGCAAACAATACTTCTTCCAAAGGGAGCTTACGACATCGAAGATATCAACAAGGCAATTCAATGCAGGATAAAATCTATCACTGGAAGGGAATCCGAAATCGAGATAACCGTTCATGAACCATCGTTGTCAACCGCGGTTGAGATAAATTCTCACAGGTGCCTTGTAAATATACATAACTCGTAAATTACAACTATATTAGGATGGCCTGAAAATGCACCACCGGAAAATCTGCCTACACGGGAATCTAGCAAAGACAATTATATCACAAGTAATCAACTATATCATGAAATTAACCCGTCATATAAAATTTTTATTTCCTAATGGCCGAGCGGTCTTAAGCGCTTTCCGTTACGGATTACTGCCATCTCACCAGTCTGCGTAGGTTTGAGTCTAAGAATCGGCTAATGTAGTTATGTGAGAAACCTTGCAAGTAGCTTCTTGTGGGTTGGTGGTTCTTTCCAGGGGTGTTCCCGGGTCCCTCCTCCACCAATAATACTGGCCGCCATATATAGCAAATCGTGTGCTTAAAAATTGGCGTTTAACCTTACAACAACAACAACATCAACACGGCTTTGGGTACCTCACCGAAATAATGTTATTTATTATGTGTAAACGATGATCTCAAGAAAACATATTATTTCAAGGGTTAATTTTGTAATCATTCCAGAGTTACAGAAGAACATGAACAGATGGAGCGCAAGTATATATATATATATATATATATATATATATATATATATATATATATATATATATATATATATATATATATATATATATATATATATATATATATATGGACACTCAATAGAATCAAACAGAGTTGTTGAGGTCCATACGTACTATACTGCGCTAAAAGAGGACAATTTATATAACAAAAGAGTTACGTTGTTAGCGGAAGGGGGTTTAATAGGTCGACTTGCTGTAATTGAATATAGTGGCATATTTCCTGGTCATGCAAAACCCTACCCACCCCGTTGGAAATTAAAAGATCTATTTACACACACCTGACTTTGTAATGACAGAAATAAACGACATATTACAGACAGACAAAGCACAAATGATCTATGCAAAACTAAAGAAGAAATATGACGAAGTGACGCGAGCGACTGGAATGCAGCAAATTTGTGATAAAAAGAAGTATGTAAAACCAAAGGGACATACCACCGGACATAGAAAAAAAACTCTCGTGGATCATATTCAGGAAGATAAAATATGGTTACACAAAGCCATCCTTTCGTAAGAGCTCTAATACTGTCTAATGAAGAAACGCCATGCATTTTAATTTATGACGATTAACAGATAACTGATATAAATAATATGTGCTGCACTGGAAGGACTGTTTTAGGAGTAGATAAAACGTTTAACCTCTATGACATGCACGTGACTGAGATTTCTTAGAAATAAAATTTTTGTAATTAGACAGCGTATAGGACATCCACCAATTTTTGTATTACCGATTTTCGTGTACGACAACAGCAACTTTAAGAGTTACTGCCATTTGTTCCACCATTTGAAGATGACATTTGTAGATATATTTAATTAAACTTCTGATTGGAACGACGACGAAAGTGCAATGATCAAAGCAATAACGACCGTATTTCCAGATTCTGCTCATGTCTTGTGTACCAGACACCATCGCGCAAACTTAGAGACGACGCCGTTGACAAAAAAGACCAAAATCTTATTTGGGACAAAATATTTGTATTTGGAGGAATCATGGACACTGACGACTCAATTTGTTTTGAAGAGAAATATGAAAACTTTGTGTCTTTCTGTCGGGCAATTTCCTCAAAATGTATTAACTATTTTGAGTCATAACTGAAAAATCATTTGCCTTCCAAGATAAACGGACTTACAGGACTGTATCTGATCGACGACGAATGAACTAACTAAAACTGCGATTCCGTTAACCACGTTTAAAAGCAGATTGTAGAGTGGAAATCGACGCCACTGACATAATTTTTACCTCATTTAAATCACTTGGTGGACAGACAATTCAAAGATTTAAGAAGTGCATTAATTGGGGCTAGTAAATACCGACTCGCTATTGTTACAAGCAATTTCAAATTTCGAAGACGGACTGGGTGACACAAACTACCCCCCCCCCGAAAAAAAGATAAAAACTTAACACAAAATTCAAACGATTAATTCTTACAGACAGACAATACGTCAGAAAATGGACCAGGAAACGTTCTGCAGAGACATGGGTATTGACACTTGATCGAGACATGTGGAGGGAACTGGTCCGATGTTCATCAACACAGCGCCTCGAGGACCATACTAGGTTAAGAGACTGATGATGATGAAGATGATGATGATGATGCTAAGTATAGACCATTCTTAGAATATATTCATGCATTCATGCGACCCTGGGTTAACGCATCCAAAACAAGGCTAAGATAGTCACCTGTTTCGTTTTTACCTCGCAACCATCCATGGCTTCTACAGTTAATACCGGTAACAGAGCAAATAGTGACAGTTATTGTTGTGTTCCATTGTGCTTTCGGAATGCTAGAATTCACATAAATTTAAGCTTCCATATTCATACAGTGAAAAAGATGGATCTTTGTAGAAAATGGATTGTTGCAATACGTTTCGATGAGGGGCCGAATTTTAAGGTAAGAAACCGGATGATTGTTGGTTTGTTTGTACAGACTTACAATTGACTGATGTAAGAAAGAGAAATCCAAACGCAAAATAGATTCTTTCGATGAAGCCAATGATTGTATATATGTGTTTTATAATGATAGGTTTCTTAAAATGTTTTCCCTTAGTCCCATTGCACATAACGTTGTCATCAGAAACTGGGCGTACTTCCACGCAGCGCATTTATATCAGAAATTATGAATTTACGTATGAGTAGTAAGTACAGAACAAGTAAACTTTATAACCTCGATAAACACAAACAGAAAATATGAGATGGCACTAATATGAAATCATACCATAGCTTCGTAACGTTTTGTTTTACACATTTACTTCATAGTGTGTATGAGAGAGAGAGAGAGAGAGAGAGAGAGAGAGAGAGAGAGAGAGAGAGAGAGAGATTACATTCAGTATAATGGAGCCTCTGTTAAAACTTTTGTACAACTTTAAATTATGGTAAGCTGATAACGTTGCTAGTTATAATATTTTGTCTCCATTATAGTTACAAATCTTGATGAAAAGGTACATTATTATTTGATCTTCTTCAGATCCTGTGAGTTGCATGTAGCATGCAAAAGTAAAATTACAGATCTGGAGGAGAGACGGAGGAAAGCAGGAACAGAATAGTGATAAAAGGAAAGGCAGGCAATTGCAAGATTTGAATTTTAAATTAAAAAAAATCATGGAGAAATTTGGATTGAGCAGATTTACAGATGACGATGAAATGATAGAATTCGTCACTTGTTTTCCCACATGATATTTTTATAACCTTATTCAATAGCATCAAGCCTACTGCCATTAGAACGAAGAGCTTATATTACAGCACCGGGAATGACATCAACATCAGACGATGTCATAAAGCCCTGCAACGAGCGGACGGACTTTTCATGATTTTGTGTAGATGTGGATTTCCGATTGAAGATATGTCTGTTCGATTTAATATTCACAGCTCTTCTTTAAGTCTGAAAATAATCATGTGGACAAATTATTTGTATTTCTTACTGGGAACTATAAATGTTTGGCCAAGTTATGAGCAGGTTCAAGCAAATATGCTTCTCAAGTTTCAACTGTCCTACCCAGGAACCAAAATTAGTACTGACTGCGTTTATATATTTACAGAAAGGCACTCATGTCTAGTGCTTGAATCAAAGACTTTTGCAACTACAAAACTCACAACATCTGGAAAGGTTTGGTAGGGATACCCGCACATGACTCAATCACATTTGGGTCTTCTTTGTACTCGGGATGAATGAGTGATTTGGAGATCACAAAGCTGCCAGAGCTTAAGGATTTGTCAGAACCAGGATACTAAATTATGGCAGATAAAGGTTTTGTTTTTGACAATGTTTTCGTAGGTACTACTGTTTCAATTGCAACACTACACTTTCTGTGAATCGAAGGGCAGTTCACAGCTTCCCAGGTGGAGGACAATCAAAACATTGCAAGCCTGATGATACATGTGGAAAGACACATTAAAATGGTGAAATAAAACAAGTTATTACACTAATTCAACAAAAAGAAATGACATTTTGTGACATGGAAGTATCATATAGAAATTGATATGGTTCATTTAATTGACATTTCAATAGTTTATTTTTAGACTTTAAAATCATTCCACATATCAATGGCATCTTGTCATGCAAATACCTTTTAGATGTGTTTGTTGTATTAACATTTCAGTAATGTACAAGTTTATGAAACATCTTTAGTCAAATTGTGCTATATTTAATTGACATCTTGATTTTCATGCAAATACCTTTGGTACGATGTGTGTGTGATAGTATAATGTTACCGTCATATTAAAGCTTAATATCTCATTCCAATTTATTGTATAATTATTGATTTAATCATTAAGACAAGAGCCATGGGTGTATATGGTAGTTTTAGTTAAATGAAGTTTAAACGGTCATATATAGTAATGCTAAAGACAAATACTATCTAGCTCACATTTGATACTGATAAAAATTCAGAACCATATGAATTGGAGTCTGGGTTTGTCATCACTGTTGTTTCGATAAACTATTGCCCTGGTCTGTGTTAAACTATCAATTTGTTCTCTGTAAAGGTCAGTCGTCTTGAGCCCTAGCTTGGGTGTACATTAAATATTAGTTGGGAATCTACTTTGTGTTGGATGTTATTGTTTGCAACTTTTGCACCACGTAACACACACACACACACACACACACACACACACACACACATATATATATATATATATATATATATATATATATATATATATATATATATATATACTCAAAGAGGTCATGTGCAAATGAAACACATTTCTATAATGCATCTATGGGTGACTTTTCCGGTCTATATACTTATATAGTAAGTAACACCAACTAAGCTCAATTTCAAATTGACAATTTATGTAAGTAGATTTTAAAACCAGTGTGACAACGTCTACATTGGCAAAAGAATTGCAGCCATTTAAGCTCAATTTAAAATTGACAATTTATGTAAGTAGATTTTAACACCAGTGTGACAACGTCTACATTGGCAAAAGAATTGCAGCCATTTTGCTGACAACTAAATACAAAGCTTGGAGTTGTCAGAATGATTTAATAATGTCAAGGTATAGAAAATTCATTTTAATACATCTTACAAAACATTCATGTGCATAAATACAAACAAGATAAGTTACTAATTGAGGGAGAATCTATAATAGAAAAAAATCAATTTGTCCTTGACAGCTTGCTAAAATTCCCCGTCAAACAGAATAGTCTCAATATGAAAGTCATTTTCCAACCACACATAAAAATCACACCATTCCAGTCCTGTAACTGCCAACTGCATTTAAACCTGGTAGTAGTAATTGTGGTTTATCTTAGTTTCATAGTATCATCAGAGACGGCAATGAACGTCAGAGGTATTAAAGTGCAACTGGACATTTGAACTCCAACAAACCATAAGGGATGGAGGTCTTGTTGGGGTTGTAGAATTTATGATCAGGAGTTATGCAAGCCAACGACGAAATGGGCTCACAATTATGGTACTTGGGGATAGATTCATTCTCTAGAAGAAAAAAGAATTTGTCAATTAAATTAATCCAAAATCATAGATCACAATAATGCAAAAGTTTGTTTTGTTTCTTCTTTATACAAAATGTTCTTACACAATGGGATGTCACTTATGCAATACAAATTATTTTCCTTGATTTTTTAAGCAGGTTTTACAAAGTTTGTTGTTGAAATTTCTTTTAAGAAGGATAAACATCTGGTCAGTTTTTTATGTTCTATTTTCTTTGCAGCATACTTATTTTGTATTCCGGGAAGTAATCATAATTTAGGAAAATACACAGCCCTGGAAAGTTTTTCTGAAGAAATATTGTTACGTGCTTCGGCTCGAATAAACAGTAGCATAGAAAGAGTGAGAATAACAAGCTTGTAAAAACTTAATAAACAATTTATTGAGCACAAATATTTTCCAGAAAAGAAAAATAAACTTACAGTTTTAAGAATCAATTCCAAAATTAATCCAAAAATAATTCAAAATATAATTCACTAGAGAAATTGCAAAAGTCCTGGTAATAAAATGTCCAAATAATTCCAAGTTCGAATCTTAGTGAAGTATCCAAGATGGAAGAAGATGTCACGTGATGAAGTCATTTCTTTGTAATGGAATTCAAGGACCACAATTTTTTTTCTCCAGATAGATAGCAAGATAAATCCTCTTGATCCAAACGAATTGAAATAATTTCCAATACAAGGTAATTTGAAATAACTCAAAACGACACATAACTTAGTATTCTAACAGCCCAAGTTCTACTAAATAGATCGCTCCAAAACATAATTTATATACCTATTTTCACGTAAACAAGAAAGGGTCACATGATCTTCTAGAATCTTTTAGAACAAATTTACGTTCAAAAAATCACGTACACACCGTATGACCCAACTAAAAATAGAAGCATGTTTATAACAAAGCTCCATAAAGTCCTTGGAATCAACCAATCATTTTAAAACCTTGTTTACAACTCTGAAGCCAGTTAAAATAAAAAGTAATTGACCCAAATCAAATACACGTAACAATATGATATGGCAATATTGTAATGTAGACAGCATGTATGCAAGATATGAATTTCAAAGTCTCTACTGGTGGTGGGCGTGGTTTGTTGAAAAGGCAGTTTTTGTCACTCTGCACGCTTTGTAAATGTTTTATTCTGACCACAGTATTGATTGATCATTGTTGTACATTTAAACCATTCCTAATCAGAAACAAATTTCATGTTTTAAATAGTTACATTTCTCTATCGTTAACTTTTATTTTGAGTACAGTAGAGAATAAGGACACAAAAGATAGGACGTAAATGAACTTATGTTTAAGAGACTGGATATATCCCTCACTGTAATACTTGAATCCTTTTGTCATGTATTCATTCCCTGAACTGCTGTATACACCCGTGAGGAAATTCTCAAAGAATCCCAACGAAATATCTGACAAACAGTTGAGATTGCTACTCGATATACTGTAAGACGCCATATTTGTTTATCAATCTGCTTATCTTAGCCTCGTTTTTGCGATATATTAATATTCATATGGATCTCATTAAAAATGGTCTATAGCGGAGTGCAACGCAAGGAGCATACTAAATGAGGCCTTTCTCATTTGGAACGTTTTGACTGGGTCCGTTTTTACCGCATTGGTGATGAATCCTATAAGATTTGTCTCCCTTGTTTCCTTTCATTGGATGTAAATACTTAATGCGGTATAATTTTTTTGTCTGTTACGACAAACTTTACAAAGTATCACTCTTATCTATGTTTTCTTGTTGTTTGGGGTTTCATTTGCATCATGCTTGTGGAGGACTTGAATAAGTTGTGCGGCACGTCGCGTTAAAACTTCAAATCACACACACACACCTTTATAAAAGCGACCAGGAATGACCGCAAACGTGGGCCCGATTTGCATCAGTTTGACACGGCATTTGGAAATAAAATTTAAAATTACTTTATTGCTATAAATATATTTTATAAAACTACTAACGCGCAGGGCCCATGTAACTCTGGGCCCTACTGAGCCATCACTATAACATGTAGTAACAACCAAATGCAAAACAAGAAGAAATACATGTCAAAATATTTATATTGCAGTGTATATCTTATTTATTTATTTCATCATTTATTCATTTCATCTCCATTGATATACATGGTGCTCATGGTTTACACTTAGATGATTTTCCCCTTCTTTAAAGCCTTCTTCTAGTGAAAGTTTAATTATCCGGAGAGGAGAGTGAGCCTTTGTTATTCGTCATATTGAACATAAAAATGTCTTCGATTACTTTAAAATTATTTTATTGCTATAAATCTATTTTATAAAACTACTAACGTGCAGGGCCCATGTGTTTGCGTGCGACTAAGCCATCACTAAAACCTGAAGTGAAAAACAAATAAAAAACAAGAATAAACACAAGTCAAAATATTTATATTGTCGTGTATATCTTGTTTATTTTTTTAATTATTGATTTATTTATTTCGTCTCTATTGATATATATATATATATATATATATATATATATATATATATATATATATATATATATACATGTATATATATATATATATGGCACTCATGGTTTGCACTTAGATGATTTTTCCCTTCTTTAAAGCCTTTTTCTAGTGAAAGTTTAATTATCCGGAGAGGAGAGTGAGCGTTTGTTAGCGCACCATCAGCTGTGTTAATCTGGCATCAAAAGTAGTCTCATTACCCATTTCCTAGTGCCAGATACAGCCTGGTGATTGAGATCTCATTCTCACGCTCATACTACAATATCCTTTTTATGGATATCATCCTGCTACAATTCCAAAGAAAGTTAATGACTTATGTCACATCATTAAAACTCTCAGAAGGGAGAAACCGAATCAATGTTTTTGTTATTGGTTTTGTTGTTGTGTTCTTAACACCATTTTTAGTACATTGTAGGCGATACAAAACATGTAGGTGCAACATATGAAGGATGAACTTAAAAAAGCAGAGGAAGAACCACCAACCCACTGGAAGACTTTTTCAAATATCCACTTTGACCAAGCATGACAATGGAACCAAAGCAGACAAGTGTTCAGATGGCAGTGGTTGTTCAATGCAACCACTTTAAACAACTCAGCCAACCAGAAGCAACATAACTTTGGCATATGAACATGTCATATGAATATTTCATAGGGATATCCTAGTCAATAATTTAATCAGATTAGCTGTACCTGTCCAAAACACTATGAATGTAAATGGTAGCAGGCAAATTGATTTGGCTTGGTTTAAGCAACCGTCATAAATATCAAACAATATGGACCAAAAACTTTCAGATCTACAAGCACAAAAAAATCAGTGACATAAAAGATGTATTATCTGACTTAGAGGACGTTGATTCTGATGTTCCAATAAAACAAATTAAATCTAACATGGTTATGATATTCTACATTCTTCAGCTGTAAAAGAGCGTCCATGCAGGATGAACCCTCTCATGCAGTCCTACAATGGTTTCAGAAAGAAATTCAATATTCAATGGATATTCTTATTTATTGTACCAAGCAAACGACCCAGAGTAAACTATGTGTTTCTTATTCCAAACCAGACCATTCTTTTCCAGTGCAATCTGAAAATAGAAACGTCAACAGTATAAACAAATTAGATGTATTTCCAATCCCAAGAGTACATGATTTCTTTGCTACAACTCTATGGTGAAACTATGTACCTTAATGAAACAAAACCAACAAGTTTCATAATTCTTAACAAATAATTTAATTATCAAAGTTACGAATGATCATGTGAGATTAGCTTACAGTATTAAAAAGTGAATCCAAGATAATTCTGAGGAGTTATCCTAGAGTTCAAAAGAATGAAATGGTTCCATATAAATTTTAGAACTGGAAATGTACTGGTATTTCAAGAATTGATATGCTCTCTAAATGGCAATGTTCAGAACTCTTTTGAATAATCCACAACAATTCCATAATAATATTATAGTCCAGAAATGATCTCTAAGTTAAATTGTAGAATCCGAAACAAATATTTTTCCTCTAAAAATAATACCTAAGGAAAAATTAAAACAAATACATGTAAGCAGATTTTATGTTAAAGCAGACACACAATAAATAAGATTTTTATTATGACTCTATTTCACAACATACACCCATGTGACAGATCACACAGTGGAACCTGTCTGGAAAGACTACACCTTCTGCCAAAAAATAATGCTCTCTCATGACAGGTGGTCTCGCATACCTGTGGTCTATCAAGACAGGTTTTTCAGTATTACTCATTTACCTGTTCGTGTGACTCTACTCATCCATAAAAAAGTAAATTAATTCTTTTAATATACCACCTGAACCATCTGTGCAGTGGGGAAAAGAAAAACTCTCACAAACATGTTTACTGATAATTCTTTTATTAGTAACTGTCAAAAGAAATATACACATTTATTTGTAGATCCTACACAATCTTGCATTCTTTAATCTTAAAACAAAGTCTACTAACATAGGAAAATCTAACTAAAGACAATCACTACAGTTTGCAGCTGAGAATAATAATTACATAAATTTGATAACATAAGATACCAGGAGATAAAAAATATACAGATATAAACAACAGTAATGACAGGATTTTAAAAGCCAAATATGCCAAAAAGCTTGATTTTGAAAAATGACTCTGGCAAACTCCAGTCACAAAAAGAGCTTAAGATATTTGGTATTTGCAACTCCAAATGGAATTTATCAATATAAAGTGATGCTGTTTGGTACGAAAAATCCTCAGTCACTATTCCAGCAATTAATGAACATAGTATAATCTGGTCTAGATACATGTGATACATAAATGGATGGTGTCATCATCCAAACAGAATGCTGGAAAGATCACTTGGAAACGATTAGAAAATTCTTTGGTTGACTGAGTGCTATAAATTTGACAGTTAATTTCGATAAAAAGGAGTTTTTCGAGCTTGCTACACTTTTAGGATATCCTGTGGGTCATGTATGCAGTGAAAACAATTGATGTTAAGGTCAAGTTTGTCTCTGAATACCCAGTGCTTGCTAGTAAAATGCAACTGATGTAATTTTGGTATGGCTGGATATTATAAGGAATTCTCTTCAAATTTGCAACAATTTGAAATGTGCATTATTTTGGCACATTCCCTGATTATTTTATCCATTGATCAAGGCACCATAACTTTCATTAAACAAAATGAAACAAAATCAATGATTAATTGGAAAAGAGTTTGATGTTTGTTGCAGGAATACAACACTGAAATTAGGTACATTTATGATCGAACCTGCACTTTCACGTAAACTGAACTAACATATTGTTTTTGTGTCAATTCAATGACATTGTCCTATGCAGTTTTAGTACATGCAAATATTTCGCTAAGATATAAAAGAAAGATTTATTTTCCAAATCTTTAGTTTTCTTTATGAGGGTCAGTGATATGTATAGCAACAATGTGAGCTTAAATTTTGACCATGATCATAGATTACATCTCCTCATAAGATTATTCAAATTTCATTGTCTGTACATTAAGAGTTCCACTGTTATTACACTTCCCACTTCAGAGTTTAAATGTTTTCCCAACAAGAATGTGTCCTCATACTCTGCACTTAGATGCTTTTCCCTTACTATGTATCATCACTGACATCTACTAAAAATTTTATCAAATACTTTACACTTCAAGGATTTTCTCTACTATGTATCCTCATTGACATCTACTAAAATTTTTATCAAATACTTTACACTTCAAGGATTTTCTCAACTATGTATCATCATTGACATCTAATAATAGTTTAATCACATTCTTAACACTTAAATGTTTTTTCTCCAGCATTTATTCCCAAATTAGATCTCCAATTCTAAACATTTTTGTACATATTTAACATTTAAATGTTTCTTCTCCTGTATGTATCCTCATGTGAACCATTATAGTTTCACTTGTATGAAACCTTTTATTATATACTTCATATTTAAATTGTTTTTCTCAGGTATGTGTCCTCATGTGTCTCATTAAACTGTCCTTAGTAGCAAACATTTTATTACATACTTCACATTTAAATGGTTTTTCTCCAGTATGTGTCCTCGTGTGTCTCATTAAATTTTCTTTAGTAGCAAACATTTTCCTACATACTTCACATTTAAATGGTTTTTCTCTAGTATGTATTCTCATGTGAACTGTTAGATTTCCTCTTGATTTAAATGTTTTTTTACATGCTTCACATTCAAATGGCTTTTCTCCAGTATGTGTCCGCATATGCATCAAGAGATCAACACTTCGAGTCAACTTTTTATTACATACTTCACATGTATATGGTTTTTCTCCAGTATGTGTCTTCATGTGAAACATTACATCTTGATTTCGAGCGAACATTTTCTTACATACTTCACATTTAAATGGTTTTTCTCTAGTATGTATTCTCATGTGAATTGTTAGATATCCTCTTCTAGTAAATGTTTTATTACATGCTTCACACTTAAATGGTTTTTCTCCAGTATGTGTGCTCAGGTGCTCAGTCAGAATTGTACTTCGACTAAACCTTCTATCACATACCTCACACTTAAATGGTTTTTCTCCAGTATGTATTCTCATGTGAATTTTTAGATATCCTCTTGCAGTAAATGTTTTATTACATGCTTCACACTTAAATGGTTTTTCTCCAGTATGTGTGTTAAGGTGCTCAGTCAGAATTGCACTTCGATTAAACCTTCTATCACATACTTCACACTTAAATGGTTTTTCTCCAGTATGTATTCTCATGTGAATTTTTAGATATCCTCTTGAAGTAAATGATTTATTACATGCTTCACACTTAAATGGTTTTTCTCCAGTATGTGTGCTCAAGTGCTCAGTCAGAATTCCACTTCGACTAAACCTTCTATCACACACTTCACACTTAAATGGCTTTTCTCCAGTATGTATCATTACATGTTTATTCAGAGATCCACTCTCCCTAAAACATTTATCACACACTTCACACTTAAATGGCTTTTCATTATTATGCATCATCATATGAGTAGTCATCTGTCCATTCACCCTAAACTCTTTATCACACACTTCACACTTAAATGGCTTTTCTCCAGTATGTATCATTACATGTTTATTCAGAGATCCACTCTCCTTAAAACATTTATCACACACTTCACACTTAAATGGCTTTTCATCATTATGCATCCTCATATGAGTAGTCATATGTCCACTCTGCCTACACCTTTTATCACACACTTCACACTTAAATGGTTTTTCTCCAGTATGTATTCTCATGCGAACTGTTAGATTTCCTCTTGCAGTAAATGTTTTATTACATGTTTCACACTTAAATGTTTTTTCTCCAGTATGTGTGTTAAGGTTCTCAGTCAGAATTGCATTTTGATTAAACCTTCTATCACATACTTCACACTTAAATGGTTTTTCTCCAGTATGTATCATTACATGTTTATTCAGAGATCCACTCTCCCTAAAAGCTAAACCTTTTATCACACACTTCACACTTAAATGGTTTTTCTCCAGTATGTATCATTACATGTTTATTCAGAGATCCACTCTCCCTAAAACATTTATCACACACTTCACACTTAAATGGCTTTTCATCATTATGTATCCTCATATGCCTAGTCATCTGTCCATTCACCCTAAACCTTTTATCACACACTTCACACTTAAATGGTTTTTCTCCAGTATGTATCCTCATGTGCATGGTCAGAATTCCTTTAGTACTAAATCTTTCATCGCAAACTTCACACTTAAATGGTTTTTCTCCAGAACGTATCCTCATGTGTTTCATTAAATTTCCCTTCCTAGCAAACATTTTCTTACATACTTCACATTTAAATGGTTTTTCTCCAGTATGTATTCTCATATGTAAGCACTGTTAGATGTCCTCTTCTAGTACATGTTTTTTCTTCAGTATGTGTCCGCATGTGAATCATTATATCTTCATTTCGAGTGAACATTTTATTACATACTTCACACTTAAAGCTTACATCGCATATTTCACACTTCAATTGTTTTTCTCCAGTAAATGTGCTCATACACAATATTCAATCTTCTCTTCGACATCCTGTTATATAGTTCACACTTATCTCTCCAGTAGGTATGAACAGTGGCGCTTGTACTTAATAGTACACGTCACCAATTCTGCGAACCAATGTTTACGTGGGGTCACGTGATCCACAAACTTGTACACATGAGTGGTTTCGACCGTGGTATCAATTGAAATATTCTCGTTATTTTTAAAGAATCTGTATTGAAAAAATGATATTCCTGCCGCTGGAACTGCTGATAAATTCAAGATCCGATATGGTGTAGACTGGGTGGCATCAGCATCAGGATTATCAGTTAGTTGTTTCAATTTTGTGGCTGATCGGAAATCAATGTTGCTCAATTCCTTATATTCTACTGATTCTTTGGTAGGTTTCTTCCAGTAGGCTAATTTGCCCGTGACTGAAACTCGTTCCCTATATTTCTGCATCTCTTCAACATAAAATAAAAGTGCAGCGACATGTGAACAAGTTTCTCCCAGTCCAGCCATACATGTACAGTGTGCTGACAATACTGTACCTTGTGGAGATGCAATTATCCAAGGTTTCAGGGGTTTAGCATTTAACCTCTGTGAGTGTGAAACCTGAAAAAGATACATATGGTGAAATAAAGGACTTTTTCCATCATAACCTTATATCAATGTTTCATCATCATGTCACATTGATGCCTGAACTTTTAATGAAAATGTTGCTGTACCATAACATTACACTTGTAAACCATCCATACAGCATCAGTTCTGACACTTAAAGTGTTGATTATACTCACATTTTTTAATTTAAAATCAATAATAAATATACATTGTTAATTTATTTTCAGTTAAATCCAAGTTACCTTTAACAACATTAAATGTTTATGTTCAGAATTGTTGCGCTCTGAAAATCAAGTCAGAAAATATTTAAATTAACTGACTTTGTAATCAAAGAGTTATGTATCAAGAAACGAAAAATACGTTCTAAAATGATAATAATTTCAAACCATACCTTAGCTATGACAATGATGTTGGCATAACCTTCTGGCTTGTACGTATTCACACTGTCAACCTATCCACTTACAACATAGTTGTAAGCCTCGAGAGATTTGTATGCTTTGAACTGTTCGAGTGTGTATGCACTGGTACCATTTACCAAATACATGATAATGTCACCGAAAGTAATGTCGGGGAGTTGCTCATCGTTGGAACTAAGTTTCTTCGGTTCGACTTGATATGGATCTATGCCACTCACATCTTTAATTTTCTGAATGTATCTTTCACGATGTTGATGATCCAGGGAGTCAATGTACTTCGGTTTTGAAGAACATTTGGACATTTTGCTCGCCATTCTAATTGATACGCTATCTGTTTCATCAACAACTTCATCAACAAAAATCACGTGACCCCACGAGCTTGGTTTGTGTACTACGTCATCAAGAACCCTCTATTCAGTTTTGTGTTAAAAATAAACCATGATGTCATTGCCACCGGCTGCGGCCATATTGTTTTCGGACAAAGCCGCTAGCTACGCATAGTAACGCTGATGATGGCAGCATTTTGAAAGTTATAATCAAGCTGTATATTCTTTTGGAAAAGTAATCATTTTTTTAATATGGTGACTACTAAGCATTGTTGCTATCGCTCATGTACAAGTGATCCGAGATACCAGAAAGATGGTGTTTGGTTCATTTGATTTGGAAACGGTTTTTCCAAAGCTTGACAAGGAGAGAGAAAGAGCAACGTGATTTTATCATTTTAAGGCTAGCTATCATCGTTTGAAACAGCTGTATTTGTATTACTGTTTCTATCAGTACATTCAGACAATAATAATGCCAGACAAAAATTATACACTTTTTTAATTAAGAAAATTTGCACACAGTATAAATATATGACATGAAAATAAACATAAATTTTCTCATTTTTTTAAAAACTTTAATATAAATAGTAACTATCCTACATGTACATTCCTCTTTCTTTACATGTTTAAAACATCAATCACATATAACAATATTTCATTGAGATAATTTAATTCGGTGCAGTTCCCTTGGAATTTTTGTCTCGAAGTATTCAGGACATATGTATTGGTGATGAAACTGATATCCCTGTCTTTCCCTGCCTTGATAGTCTTGGACTCTGTCAAGAACAATAATACAATTCATAATTAGAAGAATAACAATACCAAAAACAATTAGCAACATATAACAGTAACTTTAATTACTTACATACGCATGCAATTATGTCAAAATTACTGGGATTATTTCCAATAATAATAATGAGTAGAGGAATAACAATAGGAAAAAACCCACCATATAACAGCAGCTTTTACTACTTATATTTACATTAAATTATGACAAAATTACCGGGATTATTTCCGATAATAATAATAATAATGAGTTCATGAATAACAATATAAAAAAGCCCACCAGATAAAAGCAACTTTTATTACTTATATTTACATTAAATTATAACAACATTACTGGGATCATTTTCGATCAAAATAATATCAATGCTGAAAGGATAATGTAAGCACTGGAACAACAATAACAACAACAAAAAATTGCACTCGTAAATTTGAATATTACCCTGTTGGTGGGTGTTCTGGGGTGCCTTGTTGTTACAAACGGTATATAACCATAAAAGAATGTACAGTTATAAATCAAAAACACATGTCAAAGTGACTTCTGGTTTGGATAATTAATGTATATATATATATATATATATATATATATATATATATATATATATATGTACCGCAGACAGGAGAAAATCGACATTTCTGTTATTTACAAGACTTTGCATGCAAAAGAGTATTAAAAATCAAAGACACAAAATGCACGACACAAGAAACTATAACGATCGTAGTCAGCAAAACAAAAAATACACTAGGTCCCGACATGTATATTATTTGAATTTACTCACCTTTTAAGCAGTATGCTTCTTTTCCCGTTCTTGGGAAGGCCTCGACATTCTAACTATCGCTGTAACTGAATATTAGAATGCTTATCTATATTCAGATGAATAAATTAAGCACCTGTACATCGTTTTCATTAAGAACAATAATAAGTATTACTGGTAGTCATTACGCTGGTTCGCCTTGTCCGAAAAGCTATTTTTAGAAACTGATGTCACTGCGTGTGACGTATCTAAGAGGTAAAAAGTTCAAGCGCCATAAACATATCATTACAGACAACACACTGATATGGCTTTTAATCCGGTGCATAGCCACACCGGAACGCACCGAAACGCCTTAATACAATATCGTATATACCATAACTGATTTTGTTTACATTTGCGACATTTTTTTTTTTATATAGAAAATAACATTTACTATTAATAGTGTCTGATAAATATAGAACATATGTTGGGGTTTGGACCGAGACAATGAAATCCCAGCCTATGGGGAGACATATAATGTAACTCCGCGGCTGGGATTTCATTGTCTCGGTCCAAACCCCAACGTAGATTATTTTTCTCACCCAAAATTATCCTTTAAAGTAAAAATAACTCTTCAAAAGTGTGCGCCTCACAATGTTTACATGTGGCTCATAAGCTAATGAGGGCTGTGGTGTGACCGTTGCGTCCGAAGTACACAGTTCATACGCGTGAGCAAAGAAAAAATAACATAAAACGCTGCATAGTAATGAGGTATTATCACATTTACTATATGGATGTTATATGAAATTAACAATAAATAGTTAAATTTTTTTAGAAAGAAACTGTTTCCTTTCCTCATTTCCAATTTTGAGTACCCCACACTCCCGTATAAAGACCCTCGTCACCCTCCAACCCTCCAAATATGCGGACCCCAGAGAATAACAATGCTAAACTTTCAAGCTCACGGATTCTTTGAAAATTTATATTTCTGTCTTGGAAATATGGCAAGTGATGCCGTGAAATTTGTTTATGGATTAGTTTGTTGAGGGATAAATGATTCCTTCTGGCTGGAAAGTGTATTATTTGTCAATAAATATTGCATGTATATTCAGCTGGAGCACACCGGAGATGCTTAACAAAATTATAATAGAGCATGTTTAACATAACACATTTCTGGCTGTTGCTAAGTTTTCCGTTGTTGTTTAGAGAGTTCGGATGCTATGAAGTGTATAGGTATATAGTCGTCTGTGCATGGATCACTGTTTTGTGACATAGTTCATTTCAAACATCATTGAGAATTTTATCCTATCTGTAGCACAGTAAATTTTCAGGTCAGCTTCATTAAATGTAGCTAACAGTATATACAATGTTTCACGCGAAGTGTTTACAACTAATTCAGTTGCTTTAGCTGCATTTAATGATCTGAAAATGTACTGAGCTAGTCCTGCATATAGGATAAACTTGACCATGCAAGTTTGCACGAAGTAACATAGTATCAAAACATCGAAATATTATGTGTGTGTATGTATTTGTCTCTGTCAAAATGTTTTTGTTTTGGTGTGTTTTAAAGACAGATTGACCTTAAGTAACTATGTTTTGGTTATATATTATTTGCTGTTGTTAATGATGTTGTTGCTGTTTTATTTGAGAACGACTATGGCACAGCAGAAGACAAGAAGGTTTTTTGTGGTTAAAAGTAGTTCTCAGCGGGTGGACATCATGACTGAGACGATTGGTCTGAGATGACTAGACTGAGATCAGCGGGTGGACATCATGACTGAGACGATTGGTCTGAGATGACTAGAATGAGATAAGAAAAGTAAGGTTAGCAAAACAGCTAGATTTCTCTGTCGCGTGGGTGAGAAAATTGAGCAGCAGTGCAGACGAATCGGATAACTTTATAGAAGCGTCTATTTGGGAAACCAAGGCTTCCTCCAAAATCGTAAAACAAGCGTTTATTTGGCAAACCAAGGTTTCTTTTAAAATGGTGAAAAAAAAGTTTCTTTGGAGACGCAAAGTCGTTGTCGTGTCCTCTCTGCTGCTATGGGGGTAAAAGTCTTTTTTACGATGAAAGTCTTAAGACTTTACAAACAGACTAATTTGTTAAACCTCACATCGTAAATCAATCAGATTATTGGACTGGTTAGTGAGTTTGAAAATTAAATCTCGTTAACGAATCATTATGTCATCGCATATAGACTGAATCAATATGATCCTCAATTATTGAAAATCCGGGTTGAGCTGTGGTGCAAATGAATATAAAATATATCCCTGCAGTGCTTCATTCGATCTTTCGAGATTTATTTGGTAACTTCCTTCGATAACATCATATACTAAATTCAATGCAATCACTGAGGATACATTGACGTTTTGAGGAGCAATATGTCGCCCGATTCCATCTGGATCATTATTATGTTTGTGGATAGTTGTTTATGGTTGTGTTATTTTTTTCCATGCGGCGAGAATTTGGGAGAAGTACTCATCGAGTAGGTAATTAGTTGATTTTTTTAATTCGTCTATATTATTCTCGGGAAACTTAAATACTGAAATATATTCTATGCGTATATTACGTGTTCTTGTAAATTCTATTCTCTCAGAATCGTCCCCGGCATCTAAGACTCCTTGAATAAGTCGGATGTTAAACAGTTCCATATCGTGTACAATTTGATTTAGTATTTCCGTGTATTTGATAATTGAGGTTTTCGACGATTAATCAACAATATGTTCTTGAAAACTCTGCCGTAATTTATCTAAATAATTCTTATGTTCTTTATTAAAAGAATTAAACTTTCGCGAGTTAATATCTGGATCCGATTCGATCCAACTGTTAAAAGCTCCGTAGAATAAGGATCGATTATTTCAGGGATGAATTCATGATCTGATTTATTATCTGTGGTAAAATCAGATTTTTTCGGTTCAGGTGGAAGTGTTTGTTCCGGCCAACCCAGTATGGTCCTTATAGAACTCTGATAGATATCTACGACATACCCAGGTGAGCTTATCTCAATCGCAATTGATAACGTCGGCTCATGAACCGTTATAGCGATTTTTTCGATTCTTTTCCAGTAATGGATTTTATTCTGCGTTGTAATTCATTATTGCTCTGATCGATTTGGTAGGACCCAGATGGTATCGAAACAGCTTTCCAGTCTGGAGTCCCGTCTGGTTTAATCTTATTCGCAAACACCAGGGAATTATTCGGTTGCTGACCACCGAATGGGAATGATCTAATGTTAGGTCAACTATGGTATATTCGTAATTTTGCTAGTGCTATTTTCTTAACTGAAATCGCAGTAGGGAAGTTCACACTGAATTCAGGGTTGGTTTAGGTTATTGATATCATGGTGGTTTTCACTGGGGTCGTGTTTTCCGCTATTCGTTGAAGTAGTTCTTGCGATGTTGTCATTACATTCGTGTTTTTTTTTTTAATTTTGACATCGTGGAATCATAAACACGTTCCATCGCTGAAAACTCACTATCGGATATTAATGTGTCGTCGAGTGACGACGATATCATCGAGGATAATTGTGAGTACGCGGTTGACACAACATGGAACTTAACTACGTCGTCTTGTAGTTTGCGCTGGCTGCATGATGATATTTTTTTTTATAATCGAAATTATTCTCGCGATGGTTGTCGCCGCTGATATACAAATTGAAACAGCTATCGGGGCAATCATTGTTACCAAGGAGAGTATTATACCGGCTCCGGTGATTACATCTAATACCGAGTACACGGTAACATCAACTGCGGTGATTCTTCGTCGGTATTTTTTTTATATTTACTTCATACTCCTCAGTGAGTGTTTTGAGTTTAGTTTGAAATTCTCTGACCTGATCATAGCGATACTGCTGTGATGACATTTATTTTGAAAACACTAGTGTTTTTAAATCGATTTCATCAAATCCGCTACGAATTCCGTGTACCATATTACTGATGTCCTAGCCAACCTATTATATGTGGTTGTTATCGTGAATCGTTCAGTTGTATCCTCATCGATGATCGTTGATATTGTATTGTGGACTCCAGATGAACTCATCGATGAAATATTAAGCTGAGTCGGTGAAACTAGTGTTAGTCGATAAATACCTTTGACAGCTTCAGTGATACTTAGCGTGTTAGCGAAAGGTGTCAACGCAAATGATCCGTGTTGAATCGTATATACCGAGTTTATATTTTTCTCAGAGGGATTTTTATTTTTTCAACTATGGCTATCATCATAGATCAATCATCTTTGATGGCCTCGTTAGTCCTTTTAAAATCATTGATGGATTTTCTTTAGATCTTAGCGTTTTATGTCTATATTATCTAATGAGGTGCCAAAGAATTTCTATATGAGATTTTTACAAAAAGATGAAAACTTCTCAACAAGATCTTTATACCTAGATTGTAGTGCTGCAAATTCTATTATATAGATTCGGTGTGGTCACTGGTTTGAGTTTACCATCGGAAAACACCTCAATAACATCATCTGGTGCGTCTCGTTGTTTAACTAAAATATCATAAAGGGAAACATTACTAGTTTTCAATTTACCCTGACGATCTTGAAATACGACTATTTCATTGGGATCAACACTTGCGAGGTTTAACATCTTAGCTATTTCGTCTTCGATTATTTTTTTTACATCACCGGTTGCAGATATTTCCGCGGTGGTTTTTTCAGGCTTGATAAAGATCTCCCCCAAATATCAATCATGTTATTTTATATAATTCTCTCTAAAAAGCGATTACTCGTATATCCATGTACGGTTTTATGGAGTGGTTTTCCCGGTGATGAAATAGAGTTGAGGACATTTAATACTTCTATACCGCATATTGGTGGGTCATTCATTTTCTGTGTTGGTAGCGTAGAATACCAGATAGGAGTTTTATGCGGTTTATATAACGCATAAATTCTTTAGACGGCGCTAACCCATATGAATCGAAATAAACAATCGCACGCTGATCAATCGCGTATGCAGCCAAGTGGGTTCCAGGTCCTCTCCTGTTATCGAGATTAATGATACCGGTTTCAACGCTGTTTGGTTGTTGTGGTAATTGATCTCTCATAAAGACACCTCTAAATTCTTTTATCGCTAGTTTTTTTAGCAGCGTCGAGTAAATCAAAATTTGACATTTGAACTATAGGTTCTCGAGTTGATAAACTGTTCCTAGTCTCAGGCCTTTTCCGTTGTACCATGAATACGGAGTTCCTTGTAATCTTAGACCCTTTTCTGATCGTTTCTGTTTTTTATCCCTGTCCGGTAGCTTTCTTTTGTTCCATCCCTGCCGCTGTACCAACGGCTCCTAGCGCGGCGGCTTTTGCTACCGCTGGGGCGGCTGCTGCAATTACTGCTAGAATAGCAGCTAACAACGGAAATATACCACCTGATTTTATCATGTTTTTGATCGCGGACGGAAGGAGAGTGATCTGAACACCTTTTTATCTTTGATGGCATCATAGAAGTGTTTTATCTAACCAGCTGTCAATGATAGTTTATTCTGACCACCAGACATCTGATTGTGTTTCAGCGAAATTGTGGTTCCACATTTTCTAGCTGATTCCGATTGCAATTTTTTAATTTCACCAGGAGTTAACGTAATACTAACATGACTATATGACATTTTTTTAGTAACAGATTGATCTAATTGTTACATTACATATTTTCCACTGGTGCATCAACTACCTTCATTCGTCCATCAACGCCTTCGAGTAGCATTGATTTGTCACTGAGTATAACAGCAACTGCTATGTAACCAGGAGGAGGAGGAGGAGGAGCGGTTACACGAGCTCGAAAGTATATGCCAACGACGGATTGTCCGATTCAGTCAAGATGTTCGAATGAAAAGTATTAGATGGAATATAGGTTTTTAAAAACCAGCTGTGATATTTGCAGACCGGTATCTACATTATTATCGCGTTCCATAAATAATAGCAAACGATGATACGCGCGTACTATTTGGTTTTGTCCTTAATCAAGTAAAACATCCTCGGTTGCTTCCTGTTGGGCGTTTACACTCAACGAGACTTCATTAACACCAAATTTATCAAATATCATATGGCTGCGTATTTGTGAACCCAATCGCGCCTTATCCTGTAACGCAACAAATATATGCCGCGTCACAGAAAAACCTTGTTTTGATGCCAGTTGCCAAGTAAATGTACCATTAACCATGGTATCTGTGGTAGTTGTTAGCCAACTTAGCAATTATTTGCCACCTGTATTCATAAATGATAGTAATGTTTGCTCTGCGTTGATTGATGGAGTCTTACTGGCATCCACAGTGATAGTTGTGTTATATTTACTTTACCATCAGCAACACCGTCACCATGCCATATTGCTTCATTATCATCACCTTTTCGCACTAAGGCTAATGTATGCTTCGCTCCATAGATAACTTTTCTAACATTTCTGCAGAATCCAAATATATGATGTAGTGGAATCGCGCATGAGAATAATCTACTCTCTCCTTCCAACATTGATACACGTGAAGTAAACCCTAGATTGTGATTAGGATTAATATCTACGACACCAAAATCAGCTGCTCGTCTCACATATCCGTGTGGTGCTGGCTCAACTGCAACATCTCGTGTTGCCTTTACCCTAGTATGATGAACGTGTTCAGGGTGATCATTAACGTCCTTAGAAAAAAATCATAGATGGACCTGCCGATCTTGTATAATCATCAGAGTATCTTACTAACCCGATTATTGTTGTGGCAACATAAATATCATGTTCTATAGATTCAATCTCTTTTCCATCAATCATGTATCTAGCGCTGTTAAATAGCGCCATGATACCATTATTGACAAAACCAACTCGGATTTTTTTATCATCTGCATATAACGGATCATTATGATCGTGATAATTTGTTACAATTTCTCCTTCTACTTCGATAAACGCTTCAGAGGGTAGAAAGTATTTGCTGGTATCCTGGACTTGAAGTTCGATTCTTGATCGACTATTTGGTTGTACTGCATTATAGGAAAAATACTGGTAATTATGTGTAGAATTATTCTTGGGAACTGGGGCGTCCATATCAAACACTATATCAGGAGATGATTTGAACATATTATTATATATTTCTTGATCTAAATCGAGATCTCGCTCGCAATTTCAAGCCTCTTCCCGCTATCATATTTGCAGTAATATTATCCTGGGCGCTGCTCAGTGATGCTATTTTTTTGTCTACTTCGTTATTTATTATTTTACTAATACTTGCAGGCATAATTTCCGTAAATAGTAGTTTCCCTATTGACTTTGTCATCGGTTTTCTTCGCCGCCGAACTAACGCTACTAGTTTTTCTTTTGCCGAGAAAATTCCCTCCCGGCAATATCACTAACTGCGCTAATACCTTTATCACGAATAACATCAATAGCTTTCATTGATAATTGTTTTGCGATTGGTGCTATGTTGGGAGCCATTCTTCCAAATAAACCTGCAATGTTATTGCCGAGACCATCTCCATAGTACGCTCTATAAACAGGCAATCGTGAGTTTAATACATAGACCATGGTTGCTTTGTTGTGGTTTGTAGTGTATGATCATCTTATTTAAAAGTTATTTATCTAATAACGAACTTTGACGAAGTCATCAAATTAATCACTATGGTAACCGTCTGCTAGCTCATCAATAAACTCTCGATATACATCAATATCCATGATACCTCCCTCAAATAATCGTCTGCAGAAATCAGCTGCCTCATTAATTACTTCCGGTGAGTTATTTCCGGCTCGTTTCCCTCCTACGAGAACTTCTAATCGTGATATATACCCGAGAATACTATTAGGACAATGAACTAGACCACTACCTGAAAACCCTCTTGGATATCCACTTTGAGAAAACCCATTCCCACTACTACTATAACCAGTTGCACCCTGTGCATCATCATCATCTTCGTTTCGGTCATATAGTGCTTGACCACTACTTATTTTTTCTACTTTTTGTTTATACGAATTAAAATTATTATCATTTTTTGAGATTTTAGTTCCACCATGTTTTGTCAAATAGATTTTTTTTATACCAGGTGTCAATGGTTTTTATATAGTCTTCAGCTCTATCTTTTATATATTTTTCCCTTTTTCCCTTATTAAAATTGTTGACAATAAAATAAGCTAATTCGTCATCAGTGGAATCTTTAAATTTATTCATCACTTCTTTCAGAAATATCTCTTCAGGTAGATGTACTCTCTCTTTCGAAATTTCTTCTTTTTCTTCAATAATATCGCCCTTTTGTTCTTCAATAATATCACCTTTTTGTTCTTCAATAATATCACCCTCATCTTCTTCAATAATATCACCTAGTCGTTGTTTAAGTCGTTCTCGTTGTAATCTGATTAGTTGCTTGAACTCGAGTAATTCATTATCAAGTGCTCTATGATCGGTAGTAATTTCTTTATAATAGTCTACAAAATTGTTTAGCCAATCATGTGGAGACAAACCGACAAATGGTGGTGGTTGAACATGATCGCCTCACATTATCACTTTTGTATTCCCTAGCAATAGCCAATCAAGAAACCTTTGTAATACATCTAACGACACTGTGCATATCTCATCCCAAATGATGATTTCAGGAATATATTTCCCGCCCATTCGATCAGGAGTCCATTCATCACCTTTCTATGGAAAGAAACTGTGATAGTGCAAGCATTATTTCCTCGCTGTTTCGTCTCTCTTGCAAGTCTGTGTGCTGATGTCAGCACAATGCTGTTTGATTTCACTCGAAATAATTCAATCGCACGAGTCGTCTTCCCTGATCCACCACAACCGTTTAAGTAACTGGTTTCATATCTACATATTGGATCGGATAACGACGGCGCATTAGATGCTTCTGATATCTGATTATTTTTCGTTTTCAATTGTAGCATCTGCTGATTTGGAGTAATCACGCAGTATTTCCTTTTTAATTCTCCATGATGCGCAACTTTCGTCTGAATTAGTGAATTCAGCTGCTGATTCTTTATATTTTACGTCTATATAAAATGAATCAGTGGCTTGTCTAACCGTGGTGTCAGGAAATTTATTTATCATCGAAAGTAAATTAATAGAAGCATAAGCCAGCATATTCGACCTTAAGTACGTATATTGAGGATTTTCTCCATCTCTGTAAGTAACAATTGTACCTAATTTGGTTCCATCGGACAAGAAAGCGTCTTTACGATCGACATATATACCCCTAGATGTTACATCTGCGATTATAAAATCGTATTCAGCATCATCTATAATCAACCGCGAAGAATATCGTTTGTGGTCGTATTTTCCACCTTGTGTGAACTTACCAATTATTCTTCTACCGAAATCTTTTGCGTGTTTATTTCTAATTTCAAAGATTTCTTTGGACCATTTCACGATTTATTCTCGTTCTAAATTCACTGTCAATAAATGTCTCAACACGAAAGTCACTTTCCAACCAAATATAAAAATCACACCATTCCAGCCCAATAATTGCCAACTACATTTGAACATGGTAGTAGTAGTTATGGTTTGTCTTCAGTTTCATGGCATCATTAGATCGGCAAGTAACTTCAGAGGTAGGAAAGTGCAACTGGACATTTGATTTCCAACAAACCAGACGGGATGGTGTCCTGTTGGGTTTGTAGACTTTATGATCAGGAGTTGTACCAAACCCAATGACTAAATGGGTTTACAATTATGCAACTTGGGTACAGATTTTGACATTGTCATTCGTTTTCTAGAAGAAAAAACGATTTTTTGTTAATGAAAACCAAACCCAAATCATACATCACAATAATCTAAAAGGTGGTTTTGTTTCTTCTTTAAATAAAATGTTATTACACACTGGGGTGTCACTTATGTTATACAAATTACTTTCCTTGATTTCTTAAGCAGGTGTTACAAATTTTGTTGTTTAAATTTGCTTTAAGAAGGATAAATATCTGATCAGTTTTTGTCTTATTTTCTTTGCACCATACTCATTTTAGATTCCAAAAAGCAATCATAATTTAGGAAAATACACAGCCCTTGAAAGTTTATATGAAGATATATGATATAGCCAAATTGTAATATTGACAGCTTGCATGCAAGATCTGAATTTTAAAGTCTATACTGTTTGGGGGAGGGGGGGGGGCGTAGTGGCGTAGTGTGACACTGGATCAACGCATCCAAAACGAAGCTAAGATAGGTACCAGTTTCGTTTTACCTAGCAACCATTTTCTGCTACAGTTGATACCGTCAACGGAAAAATTGAGACAGTTATTGCTGTATTTGGTTGATCAATGGGAATGCTAGAATTCACATAGATTTAAACTTCCACCATATTCCTTCAGTGAGAAAGATGGAGCTGCTTAGAAAATGAATTGTTGCAATACGTTGTGATGAGGGACCTAATTTTAAGGTACGAATCTGGATGGGTGTTGGCTTCTTTGTATTTACTTGTAACTGACTGATGTAAGAAAGAGAAACCCAAACTCTAAATAGATTCTGTTGATGAAGCCAATTATTGTATATATGTGTTTTATCATGATAGGTTTTTGAAAATGTTTTCCCCTGGTCCCATTGCACATGACTGGGTCATCGGAAACTGGGCGTACTTCCACGCAGCGCATTTATATAAGATATTATGAATTTAGGTATGAGTAGTAAGTACAGAACAAGTGAACATTATTACCTCGATAACAATAAAAGGAAAATATGAGATGGAACTGATGTGTAATCATACCATAGCTTCGTAACTTTTGTTTGACACATTTACTTCATAGTCTGTATGAGAGAGAGAGAGAGAGAGAGAGAGAGAGAGAGAGAGATTACATTCAGTATAATGCAGCCTCTGTTAAAACTTTTGTATAACTTTAAATTATAATAAAGCGGATAACGTTGCTAGTTATAATATTTTGTCATATTTACAGAAAGACTCTCATGTCTAGTGCTTGCATCAAAGACTTTTGCAACTACAAAACTCACAACATCTGGAAAGGTTTGGTAGGGATACCCGCACATGGCTCAATCACATTTGGGTCTTCTTTGTACTCGGGATAAATGAGTGATTTGGAGATCACAAAGCTGCCAGAGCTTAAAGACTTGTTAGAATCAGGTGACTAAATTATGGCAGATAAAGGTTTTGTTCTAGACAATGTTTTCGTAGGTACTGGTGTTTCCATTGCAACATAACACTTTCTGTGAATCGATGGGCAGTTCACAGCATCCCAGGTGGAGGAAAATCAAAACATTGCAAGCCTGAGGATACACTTGGAAAGACACATTAAGACGGTGAAATAATACAAGTTATTGCACTAATTCAACAAAATAAATGACATTTTGTGACATGGAAGAATCATGTAGAACTTGTACTTGAAAACAAAGATACTGATACATTAGTAAAGTACCACATATGGTTCATTTTATTGACATTTCAATAGTTTTTTTTAGATTTTAAAATCATGCCACAAATCATTGGCATCTTGTCGTGCAAATACCTTTTAGATGTGTTTATTTTATGGATGACAATTAACAAGCTGAAGATGAATGATGATAAAACTGAGGCTATTCGGATCACAACACAAAGACTTTCTCATTCACATCCTTTACCTCAGACAATGAATATCAGCAACACCAGCATTAAATTCTCAGTCAGTACGGAATCTAGGCGTTACTCTAGACAGTACTCTCACATTGCAACAACATGTGATGAACATCTACAGGGCTGCATATCTTGAATTGAGACGCATCAGTTCCATTCGTAAATATCTTTCAGTTGTAACTCATTCTGTCTGGTTCATCACAATATTTACTCCAGAAACTTCAAAAGTTCAAAACACAGCTGCACGGATCATCTTTAGAGTACCTCGATCAGAGCACACCTTACCACTGCTCTGTACCGTATACTGACTATCAATTCGATACAGAATCAAACACAAAATTTGTTTTTTGTGCTATATTTCAATGACAGACTCCAGTCCATCATACCTTTCCAGCCTCACCCATGTGTACACACCAGCTAGATCCTTACGCTCTTCTTCTGATAGTCGTATACTCATTGTTCCCCAATGTGAAACCAAAGTCATACGGCGACGTGGAACAAATTGCCCATTGAAATTAGACACAAAGTCACAGTGGTCCCTTTTAAGAGTGCTCTCAAGATTCACCTGTTTCGACTGCATGGACAAACTTAGCGACCTAATCATTTTTTGTATCTTATATGTTTTCAGCATGTTTTTATGTTTTCAAATTTCATTGTTTTTGTCATTTGTTGTTCTGTAGTGTAGTCATATCATTATTGATGGTGTAAAGCGCTTAGTGCGTCGAAAGATTAGGTGTTATACAAAGACCTCATTATTGTTATTATTGTTATTATTATTATTATTATTATTATTATTATTATTATCATATCTATATTGTTAGTGTCATATTAAAGCTTAACATCTCACTCCAATTTATTGTATAAATATTGATTATCATGAAGACAAGAGCTATGGTAGTTTTAGTTTAAAGGATTTTAAACAGTCATATATAGTAATGCTAAAGGTCAGTCGTCTTGAGCTCTAGCTTGGGTGTTGATTAAATATTGGCTGGGAATCTACTTTTTGTTGGATGTTATTGTTTGCAACTTTTGTACCACGTAACAATTTTGATGGCAGCGGTGGGATAGCAAAGTTGTTGGAAATTTGATAGTAACATTGAAGCAGCACAAGTACCAAAGTTTTGTCTGAGTAGTGTAGCTGCAAATTGCTATTAGATATGCCCTTTGCGTGTGATTCCTGTTAAACCAAGGATAATCAAAATAGGGAATGAAATGGCGACTCAAGGAAATATTATCTAAGCAGAGGTAGGAATGATTGTTGAAGAGCACAGCATTGCAAGAGATAGAACCAGAATGAAAAAGCAAACAAATTGTATGCAATTTACAGATGTTTAAAGAGAGTTCAGTGGTGATTAAACAGATTCCATGTAAATAAAGAAAGACCATCCTGTAAGAAAACTAAATAAAACACAGAGCAAACTAAAAAAATCTAAGAACACCAACAGGCAAACTGAACGTGACCGGTTGCAGTTAGAGAGGGAATGGGCAATTGAAAGACAAAAATTAGACCTTGAAAGGGAGGAGATGAGAATGGAGCACAATGTTAGACTTAATGAGCTGGAGTTAGAGATAGAAAGAGTGACACATCAGAAAGATGATAAAAAGAATGACAGCCTCCCATTCAAAGTCAAGTTTCATACTTATAATCATCAAGCGAATGAATACATTCTTACATTTCTCGCAGAATTTAAGGCCGTGTTAATCATGCAAAATGGGGTGAATAAATGAAAACCCTGTAACTGAGAACACTGCTAACAGGAGAGGCAAGAGAAGTAGCACAACAAACAAGCAAGACATATGTTGAACTAAGAAAGACCCTGATAAATAGGTTTGGGAAAAGACCTCATGAATATTTTAGCCAGTTGTTAGCATAAGAAGGGATTCTAACGAGACATACAGAGGTCTGATGGCACGTATAGACCGGTATTTCACAAGGTTTATTGATACTCGTGATCCACATAGATGTTTAGCAGATGAATATTTCCTAAAGGTTCTCGCGCCCATGCATGCCCAGTGGATAAGGCGTAATATGGGCAATGGGTCTGTTGTCGATGCTGCTGAGGATTACGTTTTGCCCATCAATAAGAGCAAGTTCGATCTTAAGCACAGCCGACAACAAGCAAATAGCCAAGCATCAAGTTCACCTCAGTCCAAGAAAACTGGTTTGATTGAAAGCTAGTATGGAGACAAAAAGTGCTATAAACGTCACCAGAAGGGTCATGTTTTGCGTGATTATTGCTTCAGAAATAAATAAAATCAAGCAACCTACTTTGTCCAGAATACCATGGGTGAACGGTTAATAAATGTACCGGGAACAGTGAACAACAAGGACATATTGTTTGTGAAAGATACAGGTTCAGAAATTATCTTGTACGTGACGACCTTGTCGAAAAGACATGCATCCTTGCATGGCAAACCCTGAAACTCTACGCAGCCATTGGACAACCTTTTGAGGCGAAACTAGCCATAGTAGAATTAGACACGCCATCCTACAAGGGTCATGTCCAAGATGGACTGGAATCTGACTTGGCAGCACAAGCGCTGCTGGGTATGGACATTCTATGTAGGTAGTAAAGGACTATGGCTGTAACAAGGATGTATGCAAGGGTGCAGGAAGACGAAGCGGAAGAAAGTTAAAGAAAAGTAAAAGAATGTGGTGTTCAATCACATGAACTGGATGACATGCATTTGGATTGGCTATTTTCAGATGAAGATAGTGATCATGGTCCTGATGAAGACGAGGATGACGGCGCCCATCGTGAAGATACGGCTGATGAAAAGAACCTGTCGCTTGATCAGCTGCACAGTGTTAGTGTGGAATTGATTTCTCAGTATCATAAGAATGACAGGTCACTGGCTGGTGTGAGAGAAAAGGAAACTGCCATCCGAAAGTGTTGCAGAAGGCATGGACACTGCATTTTTCTTGGAGTGTGGAATTTTAAAACGCAAGTGGAAGTCGTCAGATGGAGAAAATATGGGATCTAATTAGTTTTGCCAGAGCAGTTACGTCAAGCAGTGGTGGAGTTGGCACATGATAGACCACTTGCTGTTCATCTAGGAATGGAGGAAACGAAGGCAAGCTAACAACTGCATTTTATTTGGCCAGGAATGTTAGGGAATGTTCAGAGGCACTGTCACAAGAAAGTTAAATCATCGTATGATAAAAGTGCTACCAAAAGGGAATTTCGGCCAGGAGATGAGGTTCTGGTTTTGCTTCCATCCGATGCAGCAAATATAAAAGCTCTATGGAAGGGACCTTATCGTGTCATTTGTAAGGTTATTGACGTTAATTACAAGAGTAACATTGGTGGTAGGCGAAGGCAAGTAACCTACCATAATAACCAAATACGTCAGTACAGGAGAGATTAACTGGTAACAGCAAATGTGTATGATGAATTTGATGGAGGAGGACAAATTAAATCAAACAAAGCTATGGTTGATTTCCCATTTCCTACAACAAAGAAAGAAAAAAACTGCTTCCGAGATGGTTCCTGTGTCTGCAACCATACGAGTTCACAATCAAACACCGTCGGGGAGCAGAGAATGAAACTGCTAATGGATTGACACGTGCTGGAGTCTAAGATTATGTATTTTAGTTTTCATTCTTGTTTGACTAATCTGAAGCCCCTTGCGATAATGTGTATTATGTACTAATTAATTAATGTGTGATAAATATGTACTTTTGTAATGTAGATCAGTTTGATTTTTTAAAGTCAATCCAAAGTGTTTGTTTTATATGTTGTGCTAGATCATGCATTAGGAAACATATAACTATTTAGCAATTCATTGAATTCTTGCACTTATATTGTATAGGACTCTAACTGCCATGGATATGCTCGATCTTTACAATTTCATGAAATTAATTGCATAGAGCTGTATACAGCCAAATACCGACTCTTCAATTTCACTTATCCATCCTTAATATTGTTCGAAAACAAAAGTATTCTCTTAAGGAAGGGAAAGTGTTACCCTCATTCTAAAGCTTAACATCTCATTTTAATTTATTGTACCAATATTGATTATCATTAAGACCCATAGATGTATTTGGTAATTTTAGTTGAAAGTATTTTAAATGGTCATATAAGGTAATGCTAAAGAAAAATACTATCTATCTCACATCTGATACTGATAAAGAGTCAGACCTATAGGAATTGGAGTCTGTGTTTGTCATCACTGTTGTTTTGATAAACTATTGCCCTGGTCTGTGTTAAAAAATCAATTTGTTCTCTGTAAAGGCCAGTCGTCTTGAACCCTAGCTTGGGTGTACATTAAATATTAGTTGGGAATCTACTTTGTGTTGGATGTTATTGTTTGCAACTTCTGCACCAAGTAATATATATATATATATATATATATATATATATATATATATATATATATATATATATATATATATATATATATATAATATGTATAGTATGTACGCTGTATAAATGATATACCACGAGATGTATAAATTTTTCATTAAAAGGAAACGAGGCTTGCCCGAGTTTCCTTTTAATGAAAAATTTATACAACGAGTGGTATATCATTGATATAGCGTACATACTATACATATATTTTATTTATACCACATCAAAGTTTTCATTTTATATGGGAGATAAAACTGACGGCCACAAACAGCTCACTTTAGGGGAGTGAACTCTTCACAACCCCTCGCATGTATGTACGCTCAAAAAAGAAGTTCTGTACTTATTCATAATTTCCTGTACACTTCATTCATATTAATTTATATATGTTTACTATAGCAATATTAATGAAATGAAAACGCAAGGCTGATAGATAACATTCAAAATATTTTTAATAATATACATGCAGACATTTAATTTGCAGCGTTCGTTGCCATGTAACAGTGCGGCCATTTTTATCGATTGCATCCGTACGATTCGAGCCGGAAATGTCAAAATAATAAAGGAACAATAGGTAATTAAACAATTTAACCTTAACCACATTTCATTGACATCGTTTATGTTCATATTTCGCTATTTCTACTGACTGTCAGTGTCACTTTCAATAATTCTCCTACGTTTCCACTGTGTGGGCCCTGTTTGAGAATTCCCCTGTTGAAAGTTGACCCAGTTAGGGATCTCGTTCATAACAAACATATTTTGTACGGTGATGTTTGATCCGTAGAATGGGTTGCTGATAATCTTATTCTGCTGAATATTACATGTTTGGGAACTTGATATACTGCAGTCTGCAGCTGTGCAGCTGGAAATTTCTTTGTTGTGGGGGTGGGGATTAACATTATCATTACGTGGGTGGGCGGTGTTGCTGAGGTAATTGGAGTATGTCTGTTGTTGTTTTTCACTAATGTTTGAGTTGCTGTTTATAGACTGCACGTTTTTGTGGCCAGAAATTTGCATGATATCAGTTGGGGGAATGTTTTTGTCTCTTAACTTCAGAATTATGTACTTGCGGCTACTTGTGTTTGTTAATTTCTTTCTTTCTGTAATATTTGCCTAATCTTTCATTTTTTTCATGATGCTTCCAAGTTTGTTAATTTCAACGACTTGTTTCCTAAACCATTTTGGGTTTGTCGCCGAGATTGGCATAGTGTTGGGCACAATATAGAAAGGATCTTCACGTTGACAAAAGTCTGCTGGTCTTAGCTCAGCATACCGTTTGTAGATAGCAAGTGGATCTCTCTCTTTGCTGTTTTTTGTTTTCATACATATTAGGATTAATATCCATGATGTCCTTGACATTGTCTCCTGTTCTTGTTTTTGTCTGCCTTTCATTGAATTCAAGATATGCCAGGCCATTCACATCTTTCTTTAGTGTAACATCCCCCATTTAAAATTGTAATGTTCAGTGACTCCCCTCAAACCAAAATGTACAGAATTGTTAAACCACAATGTGTTAACAATGGCGTCAGGTGTTTCCATCCCCGTTAGTTTTTTACTATACAAGGCATTTATTTCTTCATCTGTGATCGGTTGACTCCGGTTGGGTTTATTTCCTTTTCCTTTAGATTTTAAATATTTTTGCTTAGCCCGAAGAGCTTCCCTTGTCAATGCAAAATTTGTGTCTGTTCCTCTCATGATTGTACTTGCATATTTCTTGATTTTAAGGTGGCGATCGATGGAGCTGATGATGCTTCTTATGCTGTTCGGTTCAAACTCAGATCCATCTTTTATCCTAACACTGAGTATAAAACAAGCCAGGTGCTGATCCAATTCAAATGGGTTTATCTTGTCTAACTTTCTTAATATATTTTTTGACTGCAAGAATTCTGTCACTAGCCTTACATCAAAATGTGTCTTTTTTAAAGTGTTTGCATTCTGATTACTTTCTATAAATGTTAGTATATCATCAGGCTCATGGTGTACAAATCTGCCTTCCCTAACACAATGATCATTTTCATTTACAAATGTCTAAGCCATGTTTCTATCAAACTCTCCAATTAACTCACAGTTTAGTAGATTAAATTTTGCTTCTTGATCTTGTTCCATATCTGATGTCATTGTTTTTTTTTCCACAGAGTTGCAGTGTGTGTTTTTTGCCAGAGGGAGAGACTTGAAACAGTAGTGTTAACAGAGATGACAGCAGACGAGACAGGGCGGAGCTCAATAATATTTATTTCCTGAATTGAGTATTGTTGTTTTTTTATATAAAAATGTTAGTTTCTATAAAATATTTTACAAGAAAATCATTATTTTGTTATTTTTTCCTTTTTAAATGTAATTTTATAAGAAATTCATATACATGTTCACAGAGTATAATAGCTATAAAAACATCTTCATTATGCGTATTCATATGCCATGGGCAAATCACAATTTGATATACCAATACTATTGGTATATCAAATTCCTTTATACCAACACTTCAAAGGCCATGTTATTTTTAATGTATGTGGTATAAATAAATATATATATATATATATATATATATATATATATATATATATATATATATATATATATATATATATATATATATATATATATAATGTGCAAATGATATACAATACTATAATGCATCTATGGGTGACTTTTCCGGTCTATATACTTATATAGTATGTAACACCAACTATGCTCAATTTAAAATTGACAATTTATGTAAGTAGATTTTAAAACCAGTGTGACGTCTACATTGGCAAAAGAATTGCAGCCATTTTGCTGACAACTAAATACGAAGCTCGGAGTTGTCAGAATGATTTAATAATGAAAAGGCATAGAAAATTCATTTTAATACATCTTACAAAACATTCATTTACATAAATACAAACAAGAGAACTTACTAATTGAGGTAGAATCTATAATAGAAAAAAATCATCCTTGACAGCTTGCCAACATTCCCTGTCAGACGGAATAGTCTCAATATGAAAGTCATTTTCCATCCACACATAAAAATCACACCTGTAACGGGGGTTTTCGGTATCAAGCGCTATTGGTACAATATTGCACAAGCCCCTGGTGAGAGGTATTGCGCAACTTGGAAAACAACACTCGAAACAGCCTCCTGCTAATACTCGTTATCTAAAGGATGACCTCCACGGTGTGATTTTCCATGTTATAGAATGGATATGGTAATCTGAGTCAATATCCTGAACAAAGACAACACACAAGCCCCCGTAAAGATAAATAAAGAATTTAATCAAAATAAAGAGAAGAAAGACACAATAACTTACAATTTTCTTTCCTTCTGAATACTCTTAGTTCAGAAGCACTCTAAAACCGAAGTTTTAAAATAATTGATACATTAATTAAAATTCAAACACTAATAAAATATATAAATTTAGCCGTTAATAGCTGATAGCAAATTTCATCACGAAATCGACTGTTCATTAACATTGGACCGTTTGGTAAATTCACAATGACCTGTTCGACGACTGTTGTTTCGTTCTGCTTGCGTCTGGACTTTAACTTGCCCTCTGGTTGAACGTGGGATTCCACAACTCTGACTTCTAACTTCTTTTCCCTCCTTTGAATCTCGACCTCCTCGCTATTTCTCTCTCTCTTCAAACAAACTATTTTCCTTTGAAAAGAAAAGGGTAAAACGCTCTAAGTATCTCGTTAGGTTTTGAGAGTTGAGAATGTCCTTCCGTCTTTCTGGTTCGAACATCAGATCTTACTATCAGTGATAACCTTTATACGGCTAGCAAATACTATACAAGTCTTCCGATCAATATAGCTATACCACTAATTATCGACATCAGAATTTGGGGAAGTCACATATATTCCAGTAAATCATTACGTAGAGTGAGGCAATATATCATAGCCCACAATCAATATTCACTAATATGATAAATTCAAAATTAAGGTAGCACTTCCCAATCATAAATGTACATAGCGGGTTTTCTACAACACCCATTAACCTATCTACGTATATAAGGTGAAAATTCTAATTCAGAATTCAAAGTACATTACTAAATCACTGTAATAACCGAACTATCTATACAAAATCAACACGTCATGCATCTGTAACGGAGAACATCATATAAATTACATCCTGATAAATGTGAACGATTCCTACAAAATCAACAGATCATGCATCTGTAACTAAGAAACATCATATAACTTACATCATGATAAATGTGAATTTGAGTTAAATACCTTGTCTTTTTTGGCGTGTTCTCTCGACCGTTGGGTTTTCGGCGGTCTTTCCTGAGCCTATTGATTTTCGAAGGTACTGCTCTAAAAATAACCTCCGGAGTCTTTGCTATGTATTTTTTTCTCTTCCTCTCTTGCAGAGGTATTCCAGACTGATTTTCAAATTCTTTAGCTCAGAGAATATATTTCCCCCAATTTCAGGGATCGACCCACCCCTGATTCCACATTTGACCAATCGGAATAAATGCTATTCCTACAGACATTTGGAAAACATCCTATCAATGTGCCAAAAATGCCCCTAGGGTTGAAATAACACCCTACCATTTGTCTCAAATCACTTTGACAGCTTTACGTGAGAATTTCCCTTCTTTAGCCTGTCATACACTCAGTCCGTTTTTACTATAAACATTCTAACAGTGTGACCCAAGTTAAGAAAACATTCCTTCGTGCAAACTTTACCACCAGATAACAGTTTAATTGTCGGCTAGACTAAGAATTAATGGATTTCATTGACGAAAAATTTGGCACTTTACAACACCATTCCAGTCCTGTAACTGCCAACTGCATTTAAACCTGGTAGTAGTAGTTGTGGTTTATCTTAGTTTCATAGTATCATCAGAGACGGCAATGAACGTCAGAGGTATTAAAGTGCAACTGGACATTTGAACTCCAACAAACCATAAGGGATGGAGGTCTTTTTGGGGTTGTAGAATTTATGATCAGGAGTTATGCAAGCCAATGACGAAATGGGCTCACTATTATGCCACTTGGGTATAGATTGACATGCCATTTATTCCCTAGAAGGAAAAAGAATTTGTCAATTAAATTAAGCCCAAATCATACATCACAATAATGTAAAAGGTTGTTATGTTTCTTCGTTAAATAAAATGTTCTTACACACTGGGGTGTCACTTATGCAATACAAATCATTTTCTTTGATTTCTTAAGCAGGTTTTACAAAGTTTGTTGTTGAAATTTCTTTAAAGAAGGATAAACATCTGGTCAGATTTTTCTGTTCTATTTTCTTTGCAGGATACTAATTTTGTATTCCGGGAAGCAATCACAATTTAGGAAAATACACAACCCTGGAAAGTTTTTCTGAAGAAATATTGTTACGTGCTTAGGCTCGAATAAACAGTAACATAGAAAGAGTGAGAATAACAAGCTTGTTCAAACTTAATAAACAATTTATTGAGCACAAATATTTTCCAGAAAAGAAAAAAAAAACTTACAGTTTGAAGAATCAATTCCAAAATTAATCCAAAAATAATTCAAAATATAATCCACTAGAGAAATTGCAAAAGTCCTGGTAATAAAACGTCCAAATAATTCCATGTTCGAATCTTAGTGAAGTATCCAAGATGAAAGGCGATGTCACGTGATGAAGTCTGTTCTTGGTAATGGAATTCAATGAGCACAATTTTTTTTTCCAGATAGATGACAAAATAAATCCTCTTCATCCAAACGAATTGAAATAATTTCCAATACAAGGTAATTTAAAATAACTGAAAACGACAAACAACTTAGTATTCTAACATACCAAGTTCTACTAAATAGTTCGCTCCAAAACATAATTTATATACCTATTTTCACGTAAACAAGGGGTCGCATGATCTTCTAGAACCTTTTAGAACAAATTTACGTTCAAAAAATCACGTATGACCCAACTAAAAATAGAAGCATCTTCATAACAAAGCTCCATAATGTCCTTGGAATCAACCAATCATTTTAAAACCTTGTTTACAACTCTGAAGCCAGTTAAAATAAAAAGTAATTGACCCAAATCAAATACACGTAACAATATGATATGGTCATATTGTAATGTAGACAGCATGTATGCAAGATATGAATTTCCAAGTCTCTAATGGTGGTGGGCGTGGTTTGTTGAGAAGGCTGTTTGTGTCACTCTGCACACTTTCTAAATGTTTTATTCTGACCACAGTATTGATTGATCATAGTTGAACATTTAAACCATTCCTAATCAAAAACAAATTTCATGCTTTAAATAGTTACATTTCTCTATAGTTAACTTTTATTTTGAGTACAGTAGAGAATAAGGACACAAAAGATAGGACGTAAATGAACTTACGTTTAAGAGACTGGATATATCCCTTACTGTAATACTTGAATCCTTTTGTCATCTGTTCATCATTCATCATCCCCTGAACTGCTGTATACGCCCGTGAGGAAATTCTCAACGAATGCAAACGAAATATCTGATAAACAGTTGAGATCGCTACTCGATGTACTGTAGGACGTCATATTTATTTATGGATCTCATTAAAAATGGTCTATAGCGGAGACCAACACAAGGAGCATTCTAAACGAGGCCTTCTCATTTGGAACGTTCTGACTGGGACCGTTTTTTACTGCTTTGGCGATGAGACTTGTAAGATTTTTCTCCCTTGTTTCCTTTCATCGGATGTAAATACTTAATGCAGCATAATTTATTTGTCTGTTACCACAAAGTTTACAAAGTATCACTCTTATCTATGTTTTCTTGTTTGGGGTTTCATTCGCATCATGCTTGAGGAGGACTTGAGTAAGTCATGCGGCACGTTGCGTTGAAACTCTAAATCACACACACACACACACCCTTATAAAAGCGACCAGGAATGACCGCAAATGTGGGCCCAAATTGCATCAGTTTGGCACGGCATTTGGAAATAAAATTTGAAACAAGCCATTCATAGTATTGAACACAAAAATTTCTTTGATCGCTTTAAAATTACTACTAACGCGCAGGGCCCATCTAACTCTAGGTCATCACTATAACATGTTGTGACAACCAAATGCAAAACAAGAATAAATACATGTCATAATATTTATATTGCAGTGTATATCTTATTTATTTATTTCCTCATTTATTCATTTCATCTCCATTGATATATATGGTGATCATGGTCTGCACTTAGATGATTTTTCCCTTTTTTAAAGCCTTCTTCTAGTGAAAGTTTAATTATCCGAAGAGGAGAGTGAGCCTTTGTTAGCACACCATCAGCTGTGTTAATCTGGCATCAAAAGTAGTCTCATTACCCATTTCCTAGTGCCAGATACAGCCTGGTGATTGAGATCTCGTTCTCACTATCACACTATAATATCCTTTTTATGGATATCGTCCTGGTACAATTCCAAAGAAAGTTAATGACTTATGTCGCATCATTAAAACTCTCAGGAGAGAGTAAGTGAATCAATGTTTTTGTTATTGGTTTCGTTGTTGTGTTCTTAACACCATTTTTAGTACATTGTAGGCAATACAAAACATTTAGGTACAACATATGGAGGATGAACTTGAAAAAGCAGAGGAAGAACCACCAACCCACTGGAAGACTTTCTCATATATCCACTTTGACCACCAACCCACTGGAAGACTTTCTCATATACCCACTTTGACCAAGCTTGAGAATGGAACCCAAGCAGACAAGTGCTCAGATGGCAGTGGTTGTTAAATGCAACCACTTTAGACAACTCAGCCAACCAGACCCAACATAACTTTGGCATATGAACATGTTATTTAAATATTTCATAGGGATATCTTAGTCAATAATTTAATCAGTTCTGCTATACCTGTCCAAAACAATATGAATGTAAATTGTAGCAGGCAAATTGACTTGGCTTGGTTTAAGCCACCTTGTTTAAAGGTTAAACAATATGGACCAAAAACATTCAGATCTACGAGCACAAGAAATCAGTGACATAAAAGAACTATTATCTGACTTAGAGGACACTGATTCTGATGTTCCAATAAAACAAATTAAATCTAACATGGTTATATTCTACATTCTTCAGCTGTAAAAGAGCGTCCTTGCAGGATGAACCCTCTCATGCATTCCTATAATGGTTTAAGAAAGAAATTCAATATTCAATGGATATTCTTATTTATTGTAACAACCAAATGAACTAGAGTAAACTATGTGTTTTGTATTCCAAGCCAGATAATTCTTTTCCAATGCAATCTGAAAATAGAACGTCAACAGTATAAACAAATTAGATGTATTTCCAATCCAAAGAGTACATAATTTCTTTGCTACAATTCTGTGGTCAATCTATGTACCTTAATGAAACAAAACCAACAAGTTTCATAATTCTTAACAAATAATTTAATTATCAAAGTTACGAATGATCATGTGAGACTAGCTTACAGTATTAAAAAGTGAATCCAAGATAATTCTGAGGAGGTATCCAAGAGTTCAAAAGAATGAAATGGTTCCATATAAATTGCAGAACTGGAAATGTACTGGTATTTCAAGAATTGCTATGCTTTCTAAATGGCAATGTTCAGAACTCCTTTGAATAATCCACAACAATTCCATAATTATAGTATAGTCCAGAAATGATCTCTAAGTTAAATTGTAGAATCCAAAACAAATATTTTTCCTCTAAAAATAATACCTAAGGAAAAATTAAAACAAATACATGTAAGCAGATTTTATGTTAAAGCAGAAACACAATAAATAGGATTTCTATTATGACTCTATTTCACAACATACACCCATGTGACAGATCACACAGTGGAACCTGTCTTGAAAGACTACACCTTCTGCCAAAAAATAATGGTCTCTCATGACAGGTGGTCTTGCATACCAGTGGTCTCTCAAGACAGGTTTTACAGTATTACTCATTTACCTGTTCGTGTGACTCTACTCATCCATAAAAAAGTAAATTAATTCTTTTAATATACCACCTGAACCATCTGCGCAGTGGGGAAAAGAAAAACTCTCACAAACATGTTTACTGATAATTCTTTTATTAGTAACTGTCAGAAGAAATATACACATTTATTTGTAGATCCTACACAATCTTGCATTCTTTAATCTTAAAACAAAGTCTAATGACATAGGCAAAATCTAACTAAAGACAATCACTACAGTTTGCAGCTAAGAATAATGATTACATAAATTTGATAACATAAGATACCAGGAGATAAAAAATATACAGATATAAACAACAGTAATATCAGGATTTTAAAAGCCTAATATGACAACAAGCTTGATTTTGAAAAATGACTCTGGCAAACTCCAGTCACAAAAAGAGCTTAAGATATTTGGTATTTGCAACTCCAGATGGAATTTATCAATATAAAGTGATACTGTTTGGTAAGAAAAATCCTCAGTCAGTAATCCAGCAATTAATGAACATAGTATAATCTGGTCTAAATACATGTGATACATAAATGGATGATGTCAACATCCGAACAGAATGCTGGAAAGATCACTTGGAAACCATTCGAAAATTCTTTGGTTGACTGAAAGCTATAAATTTGACAGTGAATTTCGATAAAAAGGAGTTTTTCGAGCTTGTTACACTTTTAGGATATCCTGTGGGTCATGTATCCAGTGAAACCAATTAATGTTAAGGTCAAATTTGTCTCTGAATACCCAATGCCTGCTAGTAAAATGCAACTGATGTGATTTTGGTATGGCTGGATATTATAAGGAATTCTCTTCAAATTTGCAACAATTTGAAATGTGAATTATTTCTGCACATTCTCTGATTATTTTATCCATTGATTAAGGCACCATAACTTTCATTAAACAAAATGAAACAAAATCAATCATTAGATTTCAAATTGTTAACATTTAAATGTTTCCATTCCTGTATGTACCATTATAGTTTCCCTTGTATGAAACTTTTTATCATATATTTCACATTTAAATTGTGTTTCTCAAGTATGTATCCTCATGTGTCTCATTAAATTTCCCTTCTCAGCAAACATTTTATTACATACTTCACATTTAAATGGTTTTTCTCCAGTATGTATTCTCATGTGTCTCATTAAATTGTCTTTAGTAGCAAACATTTTCTTACATACTTCACAATTAAATTGTTTTTCTCCAGTATGTGTCCTCGTGTGTGTCATTAAATTTTCCTTTCTAGCAAACATTTTCTTACATACTTCACATTTAAATGGTTTTTCTCCAGTATGTATCCTCATGTGAACTGTTAGATGTCCTCTTGCTTTAAATGTTTTTTTACATACTTCACATTCAAATGGCTTTTCTCCAGTATGTGTCCTCATGTGAAACATTAGAGCTTGATTTCGAGCAAACATTGTATTACATACTTCACATTTGAATGGTTTTTCACCTGTATGTATCCTCTTGTGCTCAGTCAAGTTTATTCTGCGACTAAACCTTCGATGACACACTTCACACTTAAATGGTTTTTCTCCAGTATGTGTCATCAGGTGCACAGTCAGAATATCACTTTGACTAAACCTTCTATCACATACTTCACACTTAAATGGCTTTTCACCAGTATGTATCCTTATATGTTTATTCAGAGATCCACTCTCCCTAAAATATTTATCACACACTTCACACTTAAATGGCTTTTCTCCAGTATGTATTCTCATGTGTTTCATTAAATTTCCCTTGCTAGCAAACATTTTCTTACATACTTCACATTTAAATGACTTTTCTCCAGTATGTATTCTCATGTGAACTGTTAGATATCCTCTTGTAGTAAATGTTTTTTTACATGCTTCACATTCAAATGGTTTTTCTCCAGTATTTGTCTGCATGTGAATCATTAGATCTTCATTTCGAGTGAACATTTTATTACATACATCACACTTCAGTGGTTTTTCTCCAGTATGTATCGTTATATGTTTGTGCAGAGATCCACTCTCCCTAAAAGATTTATCACACACTTTACACTTGAATGGCTTTTCATCATTATGTATCCTCATATGCCTAGTCATATGTCCACTCACCCTAAACCTTTTATCACACACTTCACACTTAAATGGCTTTTCTCCAGTATGTTGTTAGGGGCCCCGAGTGGCCGAGTGGTCTAAAGCTCTGTCCGTTACGGACCACTGCCATCTCACCTCTTTCTGCGTGTGTTCGAGTCTAAGATTCGGCAAATGTAGTTATGTGAGAAATCTTGCCAGTAGCTTCTCGTGGGTCGGTGGTTCTTTCCGGGGTTTGTCCGGGTTCTTCCTCCACCAATAATACTGGCCGCCATGTATAGCCAATATTGTGTGCTGAAAAATGGCGTTAAACCATAAAAAACAAAACAAAACACATTCTGTTATATACTTCACACTTATCTCAGTTATCTCCAGTAGGTATGAACAATTCGAGTTCCACTGTAAATAAACCGTTCATTACAGACAATACACTGATATCGCTTTTATTCCGGTGCATAGACATACCGGAACGCACCGAAACGCCGAAACGCAACTGAAATACCGTAATACAATACAGTATCGTATATACCATAGCTGATTTCTTTCATTTTTACATTTGCGACATTTTTATTTATTTATAGAAAATAACATTTACTATTAATAGTGTTTGATACAGTTGAGCAGCAGAGAGGGCGAATCGGACAACTTTATAGTTGCGTCTATTTGGCAATCCAAGGCTTCCTCCAAAATCGTAAAAAAAAGCGTTTATTTGGCAAACCAAGGCTTCCTTCAAAATCGTTAAAAAAAAGTTTCTTTGGAGACGAAAAGTCGTTGTCGCGTCCTCTCTGCAGCTATGGGGGTAGACATCTTTTTTTACGATGAAAGTCTTAAGACTTTACAAACAGACTAATTTGTAAAACTTCACCTTGTAAATCAATCAGATTATTGGACTGATCAGTGAGTTTCAAATTAATTCTCGTAAACGAATCATTATGACATCGCATATAGACTGGATTAATTGGATCCTCAATTATTAAAATCCGGGTGGATCTGTTGGTGCAAATGAATATAAAATATACCCCTGCTGGGCTTCATTTGATCTTTCGAGATTTATTTGGCAACTTCCTTCGATAAAATCACATACTAAATTCAATGCAATCACCGAGGATACATTCACGTTTTTGGGGAGCAATATGTCGCCCGACTCCATCTGGATCATTATTATGTTTGAGGATAGTTGTTTGAAGTTGTTTTATTTTTTTTTCCATGCGGCGAGTATTTGGGGGAAGTACCCATCGAGTTGGTCATTGATTGATTTTTTTTTAATTCGTCTATATTATTCTCGGGAAACTTAAATACTGAAATATCTTCTATGCGTATATTACGTGTTCTTGCAAATTCTATTCTCTCAGAATCGTCCACGGCATCTAATACTCCTTGAAGAAGTTTTATGTTAAACAGTTCCATATCATGTACAATTTGATTTAGTATTTCCGTGTATTTGATAATTGAGGTTTTCGACGATTAATCAACAATATGTTCTTGAAAACTCTGTCGTAATTTATCTAAATAATTCTTATGTTCTTTTTTAAGAGAATTAAAAATTCGCGAGTTAATATCTGGATCCGTTTCGATCCAACCGTGCCCCCGTCTCCCAAACTGCCATGTCTCATTATAGTAACTAACAGGATCTGTTAAAAGCTCCGTACAATAAGGATCGATTATTTCAGGGATGAATTCATGATATGATTTATTGTCTGTGGTAAAATCAGATTTTTTCGGTTCAGGTGGAGGTGCTTTTGTCAGGCCAACCCAGTATTGTCCTTATAGAACTCTGATAGATATCTACGACATACCCGGGTGAGCTTATCTCAATGGCAGATGATAACATCGGCTCATGAACCGTTATAGAGATTTTTTAATCCTTTCCAGTAATGGATTTTATTCTACGTTGTAATTCATTATTGATCTGTTCGATTTGATAGGACCCAGATGGTAGCGAAACAACGTTCCAGTCTGGAGTCCCGTCTGGTTTATTCTTATTCGCAAACACCAGGGAATTATTCGGATGCTGACCACCGACTGGTTCTGATCTAATGTTAGGCCAACTATGGTATACTCGTAATTTTGCTAGTGCTATTTCCTTAATTGAAATCGCAGTAGGGAAATTCACACTGAATTCAGGGTTGGTTGAGGTTATTGATATCATGGTGGTTTTCACTGGGGTCGTGTTTTCCGCTATTCGTTGAAGTAGTTCTTGCGATGTTGTCCTTATATTCGTGTTGTTTTTCTAATTTTCACATCGCGGAAGTGAGATTAGTTTGTAATTCATGAAGAAAAAAAAATTCAATTTTCGCCTAATTCTGTGACACAGTGTTATAATCGAGATTAATTATATCAGATTCTGGGATATGTGGTTGTGATGGTAATTGATCTTTTATGAATACACCTCTGAAATGTTTTATTGGGAGTTTCTTTACTGCGATGGCGAGGTCAAAATTAGACATTGGAGCCACAGATTCAGTTGGAGAACTTTTAGTTATCCCAGCAACATTTTTGCCAGCGAGAATGGACCTATGAAACCGTCCTGTTGAGTTCCCAATCCGCTCCCATAATGTTTTGTGTACCGGCTTCCGGCAGTCTGAATACCTGTCCCTTTTTATACCCTTTTCCAAAAAATTTACTTATACGTTTGCTACCAACAGCACCAGCAGCGCCTAGTCCAAGTGCTTTAAGAACAGGATTAGCTAGTGGAGCCAGTGCAGCAAGAGGAAATATTCCACCGGATTTAATTATATCGTTGACCGCGCCTGGTGAAAAAGTCAACTTAACTCCTGTACCAGCTTTTAACGCTTTATTGAAATGATTAAGTTGAATTTTTGTCAAAAATAATTTATTTGATCCACCTGTCATTTGTTCCTTTTTTAAAGTTATCGCTGTGCCACACGTAGTAGAATTTCTCGATTGTAGTTTTTTTTACCTGACCAGGTGTCAGGGCGACATTAACATGATTTTCCGACATTTTATTTAGATAGTTATAATCTAATTGTCCCACTGAAACTCTTTGAGTGAAAAATCCGAAGGATTTTCAATTACATATTTTCTATCGGTGCGTCAATAACTCGCATTTTTCCACCACCACCCTCGAGCGTCATAGATTTATCACTGAGAATAACAGCAACTGCTCTAAATCCTCCAAGAGCATCGCCGATACGAGCCTGAAATTTTACATCAACGGTCGAATGTTTAGATAGATCAAGATGCTGCAACGAAAACTAATAAATCGGATACAATTCTTTAAAATCTCATTGTGATATTTGTAGTCCAGTGTCAATGTTTTGATCACGACCCATATAAGACCACAACCGATGATACACTCTACCTATTTGATTGCTAACGTAATCCAGAATAAGTTGTTCTGCTGGTTCTTGATGATTACTTATTCGCACTGATACCTCACTGACATTACATTTATAAAATATCATATGACTATGCAATTGTAAACTATCATTTGCAACAGTCGCTATTTGTTGCGTTCGATTTACATTTTGTAGCGCAGCAAAGATATGTCTTAGGGTGGAAACATTTTGCGGTAGCGCAAGCTGCCAAGTATAAACACCAACAACATTACTAGTTATGGTAGCTGTTGTAATATCAGACTAACTCAGTAATGATTTTTCTCCATGATCCATACAAGATAGCAACCGAGTCACAACAGTCAACAATGAGTCATTATTGGCATCCACAATGATAATTTTATTAATTCTACGTGCCCGTCAGTAACAGGAGCAGCACCATGCCAAAAAGCACAATCATCAGTTGACCTTCGCGTGAGCACTATAGTATGACTAGCACCAAAGATAACATTTCTGATATCTCTACAAAATCCAAATATATGCGACAACGGAATATCACATGAAAATCTACCACGACTGTCTATCATATTTTTTCGCGCTGCAAATCCTGGATTGTAATTAGGATTATTATCCATAACAATAGCTTCAACATCAGCATCATCATTAGCAGCGGTAACCTTTTTTGGTTGTGGTACAAAAAATATATTATGATCAGCGCTATTGGTAGTATCCTTTGCAAACATCATTGAATGACTCGCAGATTTAAAAAAATCGTCAAAGTATCTAGCTAAACCTGTTAATGTGGTTGCAACATCAACATCGTTATCGATGAAGTCGATTCTAGTAGAATTGATAATATACTGCGCGCTGCTAAATAACGCCATTATACCATTATTGACAAACCCAATCGGAATATTTTCGAGGTTATCAGCATCAAAAATGGAGTATGATCATTTTTTACTAGTCTCCCCTCTACCTCGATGAGTGCTTCACATGGCAAGAAGTATTTAGATGTATCAGCAAATCTATGTTCTATTCGTGACCTTGTATTTGGATATTGATCATTTTTCGAAAAATATTGATAATCGCGTATAGAATTATTTATTCGTACAGGAGCATCTACATCAAAAGAGTCATCTATCTCATGCTTAAACATTTTATTATATAGTCGTTGATCTAAATTATAATCATTTTAGACCGGAACCAGCAATTAATCTCAATCGCTGTTTTGCCATTTCGTTGAATGCCCTACCTACATTAGGTGGCATTTGATTCGTAGATTGTAATTTTAGTGGGTTTTTGTTCTCTCGCCAACGACATAAGCTTTTCTTTTGCGGAATCAAACGCGTCATTAGCAAGATTACTAGCCCTGCTACCAAATTCTGTACCAATCTTATCAACAAGAACCCCAATAGCTTTAGACGCTATTTCCTTCCCGATCGGTAAAAGCTTTGGAGCAACTCGAGTAAATAATCCAGTGACAACATCGCCTAATCCATCTCCGTATGTCACCTTGTACACTGGTAATCGTGAATTTACGACATAAAACAGGTCTTGCTCTGTTCATACTACGATGTACTATCATTTTATTTAAATGCTATTTATCTAACAGAATGACAAAGTCATCAATCAATGTCTGTAATAATCATCAGTAAGTTCATCGATGAAACTACGATATAGTCCAATATCCATTACACGACCTTGAAATAACCGTTGACAGATTTCAGCCGCTTCGTTAATTATCTCCGGAGAATTATTTCCAGCTCGTTTTCCTCCAATGAGAACTTCTAACCGTGATATATCATCAAGGATACTTCTTGAACATGGTATATTACCACCGTGATATCCACTAGCAAATTTTTCTTCAGGTTCATCTTCTTCTGGTTGAGGATCTTCCACGAAAGGGTCTTATTGTCTTCGACCTCCTCCTCGTCCTCGTGGGCTTGGTTGTATATGTTTTCGTTCTTCTGCTCGTTCTTGTTTAAATCGTTCTCGTTCTTCTTTCTCTCGTTGTTTTTGTTCGGTTTTTAATCGTTGTTGTTCAGATACTAATAACTCTTTATTCCTGATATTCGAGATATTTTCGTTCAACGGCGGTTATATACGCCTGATACGTGGGATCATCAGTATTAATTTGTGATATTTTATTTTTAATTTTGTAAACCGCTTTAGCCAAATCACCTATGTTTTTGATATAACCTTTTTGTCAAGGTTTTAAATAATTTTCTTTAGTGTAATATCCCAGCGCAGCAAACTCTACTAAATCAGTAATATCAGCTTTATTGATACGTGCTAAAGTTCCTCGGTAAATCTATCTCGTACTTCTTGAACTCTATCATCGCTTTTTTTTGGAGGTTTTACCCATGGTTTAGATTCATCTGATTTACTTTCTTTTATCGCGGTTACAACTTCTCCAGTTGCTATAGTTATAGGCTTAAATAATTGTTCAGTATCAGCGGCAAAATCTAACTTTTGTTGCTGTTGAGCTTGCAAATTATCTCTGAAATAATCTCTCACCGGGAGAAATTCATTGATCGCAGCCAACCGTTCTCTAGCTAATCTAGTTATTTGTGTTTCTCCGACATTCGCCATTTATATAAAAATTATATTGCTAATTCATCATCGTAAATTGCTAGCATGAATCTCGAAGAGATTCCAAACAAGGATTGTTAACCCGGTAGCAGCAACAGGGGCGCGACAACAACCTTGGCGTCTTTTTTTATTCTATTTTGCCAAATAGACGTTTCTATTAAGCATTTACGAGGAAGGCTCGGTTTGCCAAATTGACGCTTCTATAAAGTATTTACGAACATGCCTTGGTTCACCAAAATGACGCTTATAAAAAGTTGGTCTGTTTGACCCCTCTGCTGCTTGTTTGTACGAATGCATCCGATTTATTATTTTTCATTGGCAAATCTTGATTTGTTTAGGCTAACCGTTGACAAAATATATTTTCATGCATTTTACGGTAACCGTTGATGGTGCCTATCGATGATTTGCTATACAACTTTCTGATAAAATACTTTATTAGAGGGTGCTATTATCGCAGTGTGAGAGATCGATGCAACTCTGATAAAAGGGTGTTATTAGAGGGTGCTGAAAAATTCAGTTGAACGTGTTACGTATTCAAATTATAATGTGCTATCGCGAGGTGCAGGTCGTTCTTACTCAAAATAAGCTGGGAAATATAAAACACAATCGAAATCAAGTTTAAGGTTGCATTAAGACGGTATGCAGTAAAAGTAATTAGAAATGTCCTTCTGTGGTTGACCCAAACGCAACTCATTCGGGTGTATGCGGCGAAACACAAAAAGACACCAATAACATGAATAGTATCCCACTCAGAGGTGGCACAAATGCAAAAATCAGTTGGAATATTTCATTTATTACAGCTATACCAGGATTGTTGCCACAAATGGCCACAGGTGTATTAGAAGCTGCAGTGATACAAGCTGTCGGAATTGATTCAGGAATAGCTTTGGAAAATATGGTCGTTGGACGCATATAAAAGCAAAAGGCCATCGATTACCGGGCGAAAGACATCGAAAATCGGAGTACTATAAAACAGATCTTCGATTGTCCTGTCGCAGAAGACCACCCCACTAAACAGTCTTCATTAGTAAATCAATCGTAAAATGGATACAATATTTTCGTTTTGAAGCAAGATGAAGTAGCTGAATGGTGCCACGCACACGCGAAACTGACATCATTAATCTTGATTTATCAACATCCCCTGGTACTCACTGGTTCAGATATGGTACACAAACGTTGTTGTATTCAACAATGCCAGTGCCAACACAGTCGTATGGTTCAATATCTGTTCACCTTGTCATTGAGGCCTTGCGTAAACTAGAGTGCTGACATACCACACACATATGGTTGTTTAATTGTTAGTGACATAATACTCTACCACATCAATCTTTTGGATAAGATTCATTCTGCTGAGTGCCTTTATTCCTGTGGTCATATTTTTTAACAACACAGTTCATCTAAATGTCATTGAGGTGTTGGGTCCACTGGAGTGCTAATATGCCCCACACATATGTATGGGTGTCACATTAAAGTTTATGGATATTATACAACTATGTCTATCAGCATTTACGGTCGTTACCCTCCTCGATGACATGTTGCTGTTGCAGAACTGAACCGATTTACCACCAAAGCTGATTTGTACGATTTTATCTCTCGTGTTGTTATTGTTGACCCAGGTGGGCTTGTGATTTTTGAAATTCAATTTGGCAAACTAAAAGCATCAACTGTGGACATTCAACATATTATTGTCAATCTTGTGGAAAAGAATCTCGAAAAGCTCACTGACAATGGTTGAATCAGAGACAGTGGCGAGTCAATTGCAGATATGAAAACTATGTTGTTACAGTTAATACTGCTCTAAGACAATGTGCACTGAAGGATATCACACACGTGTCCAAGTCATCACGCGTTCGTCTCAATAATGTACAATTAAAAGAAAGAAGGAAAGATAGTCAATGACTGAAGTTAAATAACAAATGGTCGAATCGGTTTTGATCACTTCAAATGGCTTGATAAACCTATACTTATCATCTTAACAGCATGCACGTCTGGATCGTATTTATGTATTTTATCAGAGTATTATAGTGGATGGAGTCAAACAACAGCAGATTTAAATATGCAGCACTGTAAAAAGTAATAATATGAAACGAAACTAACATTGGAGTTACAAAACACTTGCTCAAGTTAAAAGTTTTGTCTATTCCAATAAAGCTATTTTCTGTCATAAAATGTTTTTTGATATCAAGTTTAAAATGTGTTCTGAAGTGTACATTAGTATAACCGGACAATTCTTTTGTCAGAATCACTTCTTGGACATGGTAGTTTGTGTGAAATTCACCTAAACTATGATTCATTGGGTAGATGTTTATTTCCAGGTAGACATATTTTAACTGTCTATTTCTCTCTAAAAAGGCTTTACCCGTATTTACCCTGATTACTTGGCGCAGAAAAACATTCTTCTTTAGTCATCTGTAAAGATCTATTCGATCCCCATGCCTTCTCTACACTCCTTAGAGCTTCTCTTAGACTGTTTGGGTTTGCTCACCGATAGCAATTATTATAATGACTGTTTACATGTGGTTCCTTAATTGATAGCATCCTTTCCCACATGATATTCTACCACATCAATCGTTTCATAAGACTCATTCGTCTGAGTGCCTTAATTCCTGTGGTCATATTTTTAACAACAACTTTCATCTCCTTTATTTGTGTAATACCTGTGGGGAAAGGTGCCTCTTCAGGTTACGGTTCAATTGGTATAAATGGAATATTCTTTGTAACTGTTTCAGACACATTACATGATCTTTGCAGAAACCAGACGCAGTCTAATTTCCGACTCAAGCACGATGGTAGTATTAACAGTACTTCCCTGTTCTGCAGTTTTGTCACGTGACCACAACTAATCATTTGATTTTTAGGCGCTAATATATGATAACACTGCTGGCACAACTGTTGATTATTCCATGACTTAGAAAGTTTCATTTTTCATTTTGTTTTCCTTATCATTTACTTGTACTTTTATTAGAAAATAACATATCAGTTTTTAAAAACAACAAGATATCAGCCTCCTACGATTACTTCTAAATCATAACATAGAAAAATGTTTAGAAATCAAACTTCTGATACGACTGAACTAACATTCTGACTAATTCCTACATGCACGTTTTGTAAAGAGCAATGTCACGTGATTTCGTATTGCTACAATTGTAATTTTAAGCAAGATAGAAACAACATATATTTCAAAATATACTTATTCTAAAGAGGCCAAGTTCAGTTCTCCAATGTTTGTTGTTATTTTAGGGTTCCACGCCATTTCTCAGCACACGATAGGCTATACATGGCGGCCAGTATTATTGCTGGAGGAAGAACCCGGAAAACCCATGGAAACAACCATTGACCCACGAAAAGCTAATGGCAAGCTTTATCATATACTCACTTTGGCTGAATCTGAGACTGGAGGCCACTTAGGCAGAGGTGAGATGGCAGTGATCCGTAACTGAGAGCGCTTTAGACACTAGGCAACTTGGAACCCGGTCTTCTAATAATAGAAGCACATTGGTTGGATTTAAAAAGAAAACAAGTCTGATTCTATGATGGAAATTAAGAACCATTTATGTCAATAAGTTTTATGTCACGTATTTCTGATATAGCCAAGACTAATCCAAATAAAAATTCTGCCATCTCCCGTCCCAAGACTGGGTGTAAAAGGAGGGTTGGTCGTGGGGTTAGCATCCCGACCCTGTAAAACCAAACTTTGCTACAAAAACGCCGTCTAAAGAAAAAATAGAAACTGTTCTTCTGCAAGATTTATGACCTTTATGTGGTGAAAGCCATGAGCCCGCGGAAGCCATAATGCAGACCACACTTATATCAAATAGGAGTATTAACATTGGAACATGGAACGAGAGGACAATGTATGCGGCAGAAAAACAGCACAGGTATCAGCAGATATGAGAAACTACAACATATCACTACTGGGCATGAGCGAGACATGATGAATTCAACCAACATTACTAGACAAGCATTGAGGTGGAACCTCAAGGGAAAAGGAGAATGGGACGACCATGAAACACCTGGCGACGCGACCTTGAGGCGGACATCACTAGGACGGGTCACACCTGGAGTCATAATGAGAAGATGTCACAGGACAGAAGCCCCTGGCCATCTTTTGTGGGCAGCCTAAACCCCGGCAGGGGTGACTGTGAATACTAACTAATCCTAATAACATATGAGACAGAGCTTTATAAGGAAAAAATACTATCTCTTCTAGAGAAGAGAGTGAGGCTTTAATAGCACACCATCAGCTGTGTTAATCTGGCATCAAACGTAGTCTCATTAGCCATTTCCCAGTGCAAGATACAGCCTGGTGACTGAGATCTCATTCTCAAGATCATACTACAATATCCTCTTTGAGGATAAAATCTTGGTACAACTGCAAAGGAAGTTAATGACTTATGTCGCATAATTAAAACTCTCAGGAATGGGGAAGCAATTCAATGTGTTTGTTATTGGTTTTGTTGTTGTGTTCTTAACACCATGTTTAGTAACTTATAAGCTATACAAAACATGTGGGTACAGCAGATGGAAGATGAACCTGGAAAAACCAGACCCATCAACTGGAAAACGTTCTCACATGCCGACATTGCCCAAACCTGAGAATGGAAACCAAGCAGATAAGTGGTCAGGTGGCAATGGTCGTTAAATACAACCACTTTAGACTACCAGGCCCAGCATAACTTTGGCATATGAACAAGTCATATGAATATTTCAGACAGATATCATAGTCAAATCATTTAAACAGTTCTGCTATACCTGTCCAAAACATTGTGAATGTAAATGGTAGCATGCAAATTGACTTGGTTTGGTTTAATCAACCTTGTTTAAAGGTTAAACAATATGGACCAGAAACATTCAGATCTACGAGCACAAGAAATGAGTAACATAAAATAACCATTATGTGAGATTGAGGACTTAGATTCTGATGTTCCAATAAAACAAATTAAATCTAACATGGTCATGATATTCTACATTCTTCAGCTGAAAAAGAGCATCCTTGCAGGATGAATCCATTCATGCTGTCCTAAAATGGTTTAAGAAAGAAATTCAATATTTATTGGATATTCTTTTGTACTGAACAAACCAAATGAACTTGAGTTAACTGTCTATTTTGTATTCCAAACCAGATAATTCTTTTCCAATGCAATCTGAAAATAGAAACGTCAACAGTATAAACAAAAAACATGTATTTCCAATCCAAACAGTACATGATTGCTTTGGTCAAAAACTATGTTCATAAATGAAACAAAACAAAAAAGTTTCATAATTTTTATAGAAATAATTTAATTATCAAAGTTGTTAATGATCATGTGAGAGTAGCTTATGGTACAGTGAAACCTGTCTTGAGAGACCACTGCCACTGCCATGATAGACCACCTGTCTTAATAGACCAGGTTCTCCATGTACAGATTTATTAACTATATAGTGTTATTACATGTTATGAGAGACCACCTGTCATGAAAGACCATTATGTTTTGGCAGAAGGGGTGGTCTTTCAAGACATGTTCCACTGTATTATCAAGTGAAACCAAACAAATTCTGAGGATTTATCTTAATGTGCAAAAGAATTAAAAGGTTCCATATAAATTTCAGACCTGGAACTGTACTGGTCTGTCAAGAATTGTTATGTTCTCAAAATGGCAATGTTCAGAACTTCTTTGAATAATCCATAACAATTCCATAATAATAGTATAGTCCAAAAAAATCTCTAAGTCAAACTGTAGAGTCCAAAACAAATATTTTCCCTCTAAAAATAATACCTAAGGAAAACAAATATGTGTAGGTAGAGTTTACGTTAAAGCAGGAACACAGTAAATATGATTTCTATTTATACTCTATTTTACAACATCCATCCATGTGACAGATCACACGGTGGAATTTGTCTTGAAAGACCAGACCTTTTGCTCACAAAAAAAATGCTCTCTCAAGACCGGTTTTACTGTATCACTCATTTACCTGTTCATGTGACATTACTTATCCATAATAAAGTAAATTAATTAGTATAGTCCAAAATAATCTCTGAGTTAACTGAAGAGTTTAAAACAAATATATTTCCTCCAAACATAATACCCAAGTAAAAAACAAAAAACAAACATGTACGGATATTTTATGTTAAAGCAGAATTTTATTATGACTATATTTCACAACATTCCCCCATGTGACAGATCATACAGTGGAACCTGTCTTGAAAGAACACAAGATTTATTTTCAAAAAGGGCTCTGGCAAACTGCAGTCACAAAAAGGAGCAAAAGATATTTGGCATTTGCAAGTTCAGATGAAATTTATCAATATAAAGTGATGCTGTTTGGTAAGGAAAATCCTCAGTCACTATTCCAGTGATTAATGAACATACATGTAGTATAATCTGGTCTAGATACATGTGATATATAAATGGATGATGTCATCATCCAAACAGAATGCTGGAAAGATCACTTGGAAACCATTTAAAAATTCTTTGATTGACTCAGTCATATAAATTTGACAGTAAATTTCGATAAGAATGAGTGTTTCCTGCTTCTTATTCTTTTAGGATATCCTGTGGGTCAAGTATCCAGTGAAACCAATTGATGTTAAGGTCAAGGCTGTCTCTGAATACCCAGGGCCTGCTAGTAAAATGCAACTGATGTGATTTTGGTATGGCTGGATATTATCAGGAGTTATCTTCAAATTTTCAACAATTCTCTGATTATTTCATTCATTGATCAAAGTCCCATAACTTTCATTAAACAAAATTAAACAAAATCAATGATTAATTGGAAAAGAGTTTGATGTTTGTTGCAGGAATACAACATTGACATTAGGTACATTTACGATCGTACCTGCACTTTCACGTAAACTGAACTATCATATTGTTTTTGTGTCATTTCATAAATAAATTCTATCAAAATTCTTTACACTTCAAGGATTTTCTCTACTATGTATCCTCATTGACATCTAATACTTTAGACTTAAATGGTTATTCAAATTTCCATTGTGAATAAACCTTTCATCACATACTTTACACTTAAATGGTTTTTCTCCATTATTTATTCCCAAAACAATCATTAGATCTGCAATTGCAAACATTTTTGTACATATTTAACATTTAAATGTTTCCTTTCCTGTATGTATCCTCATGTGAACCATTATAGTTTCACTTGTATGAAACATTTTATTATATGATTCAAATTTAAATTGTTTTTGTCAAGTATGTATCTTCATGTGTTTCATTAAATTTCCATTATCAGCAAATATTTTATTTACATACTTCACATTTAAATGGTTTTTCTCCAGTATGTATTCTCATGTGAATTGTTAGATGTCCTCTTGCAGTAAATGTTTCACATTTAAATGGCCTTTTTCCAGTATGTGTCTGCATGTGCATCGAGAGATCAACACTTCGAATCATCGGCCCAACTTGATTCGATAACCCGTTCTAGCACCGCCCGTTCCGTACTTGATTCATCGTAAGTATATACCCCCGTGCGACCGTTTGTCACCCGTGCTAAACACTCCGGCCTATTTTAAACCAAGATGGTGACAGCATAAGAAGACAGGTGCTTATCCATGTACTGTGACCAAATTTTTGCCAAGAAAAGATGAGATATATATTAAAACAATTAATAATCTTTAATCTTGTCACTTTTGCAATACACTTGGGACTTTAATCCGAGTTTCCTCTGACCCTTGCCACCCCAATTTTGACATTTACACACAAAAAAATGTCCAAATATAAAAAATTGGGTGGCAAAGGTCATTTTAAAAAGAATACTTACATTCAGGTATAGAACCGTATTGTTATCAAAAACTCTAATAGTGTTAAGGGGAAAATCAACATGATTGAAGAATATTCATATTGCTTTTAGTGACCTAGCAACCACTCAAACTTAGCCAATGATTGCTCTTCACTGATTTCAAAAACATTTTTTACTGAATACAACAGAAACATTCTTATGATCACATTTTATTTTATTACTTGTAGGCACTTTATTACTGTTAAGCATCCAAAACATGCAATTCTCTCCGGTTATGTGGACACAGCCATGAAAGAAAAGATGGAATCAGGTGGTAAGTTCTGGAAATAATTAAACAATTAATCCACTTCCAAATATCCTATTTAGCTGCTAAAACCAACATGTAGTAGTATATACATGTACATGCATATATATCCATACACATTTAATGTAGATACATGCAAGGTAAATTCATGGTATATTTTACAAAGTATTGCTGCCACTAATACTGTGACAGAGGCTTATGCATAGCTGATTTTTTTAGGACCAAATTTGCATACAAATAACTTTGTTTAAATCATTATTATTCCCTGCAGACAATGAAGCCTTGGACCAATTTGTGTTAGCTGTTCTCAGTGACAGAGAAGAGGCAGGTGAAGAATCTGAACCAGAAAATACTCAATTGGATCGTCAAGGTGCTTTATAATATATTGACGCAAAACTTAGAAATATTGGAATTGTTAAAAATTTACTTTAAACAAAGCATACAAAATATGGTGACCAGGCTGCATGAATTCAAATCCACAGAATACAAACTCCACCTGGATGAATAAATATATACTTTTTGTTTGCAGAAGAGATTTTAGTATATTCCTTTATTCTCCATAATTATTTCTTGCTTTGTTTGCTAATGGCAATGTTTAACCACTGGCACTGGTTTCATTGTGCTGATGTGAAATTTATACATACATACATACATACATACATACATACATACATACATACATACATACATACATACATACATATATACATACATACATACATACATACATACATACATACATACATACATACATACTTCTACATACATATATACATACATACATACATACATACATACATACATACATACATACATACATACATACATACATGCGTATGCAAACTGTTGTTTTTTCTCCACTTGTAAATATTTTAAAATTTATTGATATCATTTCAGAAGCACTCTGGACAAACAAAAATATAAAGGCCCTACTTAGCATTTATATTGAAAATAAAAACAGGAAATTGCCTTGGGCAAAGTTAGGGGAAATGGTGAAAAAGAACATTTCAGAGGATGTAGCCATGGATAACTCAAAATTTGGTGACAAGTGTAGGCTGAAAATAAGAGGATTACAAGAGAAATATAAGCGAGCAGTTGAGAGATTAAATCGCAGTGGTGGTGAGGGTTTTTCTATACCAGAGGAGCTTGAAGAAGCATTTGGAGACGAAAAGCAAGTTGCTAATGTCAGGATGTTGAACTCTTCAAAATATCAAAAAGGCATGTATGACTATTTACGGTGAAGCATCATTTACTCATTTAATACATTTTAGTTGACCAGGTCACCAGTATCTGAAATTATGGCAGGAACCTGGAAGTTTTCCCCATATTGGATGGGGAAGGAGCACTCCCTCCCACTTTACTTTGTATATATGGATGGCAAAATGGAAAATTTCCACTTATATAATGTCATACTCTCGTCCTAATGAAAGATGTATTGCTTCTCTAGCAACACATGTACTAGTATAAATTAACAGCAAAATAATTTTGATTCAGTGCTTAAATCAGTATTGTAGTGTATTTACAGATGACCTACAGCTGTGTTAACACAGAGTATGAAAGAGAAAACATTTTGATTAAAATACTGATCTTATTTATAAAAGTCAAAATATTGTTTTCTAGTTTTTATATTTGATTTGTAATTTATTTTTTTGTTTTCAGAAAATGACAACACTCCAGTACAAGACAAGGACAGGAACAGAAGGGATGAGAGTGAAGACACTGAAAGTAATATTTCATTTTAACTGATTTATATGCATAATCACTTAGCACAGAATAGTGCTACACTTTGAGTGTGGAATCTAAGGTGTCCTATAATCTTTGGCCCCATGTCCATTGACACTTGAACCCCGTGTTGTTTTTTTGCCCATCATTTTTAATTAAAAAAATGTCTGGTTTACCTTGTCCAAAATAAACAGGTGTAAAACAGTTGAAGAAGCAAATTTTTATTGGTAAATTTACATAACCCCATTTCTCTGGGTTTTTCTCAATTTGTAATATACAGCATCTGCCAATATATTTATAAACTGTATGTTATACAGTAATACGCTACTAATAATTGTATACATGTAATCTAACTCTTGAACCTACTTTAGTTGTTACTCAACATAACTACCACATTTTGAGTTGTCTCTTTTGACTAAGGAAACATTGTTTATATGTTCATTGTTGCCCATGTATATATATTATCAACACGTGTTTCCATATCAACTTGTACCTGCATGTCAATGTTTTAACTACTGGATAAATTTGGTTGAACTATGCCAATATATAAATACCGTAAAGACATTGCATACTGCAAACCACATTCAAAGATCTAAAGATAAAAGTTACAAACATATGGGGCATTTGTTGGTGATATTGCATGGTACTTTATTAACTGCAACTTATGTCTCCCATTTTAGATGATCAAACTCCACCAAAAAAATCAAAATCAAATATTGATCGGATGCTGTTGTATCTTGAGAAAGAAAGCAAGAGAAAAGAGGAATTGATGATGAAACAGCATGAGGAGAAAATGTGTGTTTTCAAGAGCATGGTGGATATTTTAGCTGCCAAAAAGTGTGTATATATTTATATTTATGCATAACTCCATGAACATATTGTAGTAAACTTCCAACTAATACTTTTGTCCTGCACAAGGTTTGTTATAGATATTACCTTTTTGACAGTAACAGCATCATCAAGTGTTAGTACTTAGTAGTAATCTGTAATTTTGTACAGCAAAAAAATTAGTTCCACTTCCATTGTATCAAGTGTGATCAATGCTGGTGACCTAGTACACATTTCTTATCCTTTTTTCAAAAGACTTTTGATAATCTTGATATTGATCTTTGGCACAAAGCTGGTTTTGGGAGTGGCATACTTAGTAGGTTTTTTGTTTCATACATTCCAAGAGATCATCATGAAAAAAATTTGCTCATTACATAGTAATATATAATGCATAAATCAGATGTCATGTAATAGCACCCAGGTAATTATACATGTTTACATTCAGCAATATACTGGTATATATGTAAAATATAATTTTCTCATTTCAGGTAGATCATCATGTCACATTCAGAAATTCAGAAGTTAGTTGAAACCAAAACATTTGCCACAACTCTTTGAGATTTTTAAAATATTTTTGTATTAAAATGTGTTTGTTTTGTGGGTTGTGTGGTGGACATGTATTGGTTTCCTATTTTACTTTGAAATGTGCCAAGTAGAAACATAATGTTTTTTTTCTTTTGACTTAATAAAAAAATAGCAAAACACAGCATTCATTTTAGTTATTTGAGATTTTTGTTATATTTTGTATTAAAATGTGTTTGTTTTGTGGGTTGTGTGGTGCACTTGTATCGGTTTCCTATTTTAGTTTGAAATGTGCCAAGTAGAAGCATAATATGTTTTTCTTTTGTTTTAATAAAAAAATAGCAAAACACAGCATTCATTTTAGTTATTTGAGATTTTTGTTATATTTTGTATTAAAATGTGTTTCTTTTGTGGGTTGTGTGGTGGACATGTTGTATTGGTTTCCTATTTTAGTTTGAAATGTGCCAAGTAGAAGCATAATGTTTTTATTTTGTTTTAATAAAAAATAACAAAATACAGCATTCATTAAAGTTATTATTGTGTGATTTTACAAATTATTAGTAATCCGAATTCTCTTTAGCTTGCCCATCGCATTTGTGTTTGAAGGTCTAATTATATCTGGTATAGGCTGGAGACAAGGGTTGCCTGAGTCATCATTATCTTCATCATCAAAAAGTTGTTCTGGGTCTTCAAGTAAGCATATGTTATGTAGTACACATACTGCCAAAATCACCTTGTTCAGTTCATCAATATCTTTGATGTCTACACCCATCTTTAGTCTCCGAAACCGTTGTTTCAGTATACCAAATGAACGTTCAATAACTTGTCTTCTATGTGATAGTGCTCTGTTTTAGTCACGCTGCTGTAGTGTAAGATGACCATCGTCTCTATAGGGTGTCATAATCCATGGAAGACAAGGGTATGCAGCATCAGCTATAACATGGTATCTCCCAAAATTGCACTTTTGCCACCCAGTGCTCCAAAGTTCAGATCTCCGAAGGATGTTGGCATCATGCATTCTGCCTGGACATCCAACACAAACATCAATGAACGTTAGATCAGGCTTACAGACAGCCTGGAGCACAACAGAATGAAACTTTTTCCTTTTGAAATATGATTGAGGTGATTCCAGTGGGGTTGCAATGGGAATGTGGGAACCATCCATTGCTCCTACTATCCCAGAAAAGTTCTGTGCTGTCATGTTATTGAATTCATTGGTCACATTATTCAGCTCTTGTGGAATAGGCCAATTAATTGTTGTAGCTAGAAGTCTGTTTAAAATAGCCTCAGTTACTTCTCTTCTTGCCTTTATCACACTATATTCTGTTAAATAAAAAAGCTGTCCAATGTCTAGTAATGTGTCTGTGGATCGAACATATTTCAAGAATACTGCTAATTTATTTTCTGGCTGCACTGGATGCCTACCACCAAAATGTGGAGTATGTTTTAAATCATCTTTTAGAGCATCAAGAAGAAAACTAAAAACATTCCTTGGTACACGAAGAGTTCTCCTAAACTGGTGATCTGAGTACAAAGGCAATGTTTGTGAACAGAAGTTCTCAACTTTTATCCTCTCGTCACGCAACCTGGAAAAAGAATATGTATAAAGCTAATTAACACATTACTTTACAACTGCAACTGGATTTATTATAAGAGCTATCTCAATTTGCGAATTTCACATAAAATACCTAAAACATGCATCCATCTTTCTTTAACCTTATTTAATATTCTGTAAAGATAGCTGGCAGCAGAAATTCCAAACAAATTATGTGTAATATTTCCACTGAAATCCTACTTATGCTTGAGGAGTAAAAATTTCTGAAAACACTTACATTAAAATCACAGGCACTTGATTCTGGGTAAATTCATGTATACACTCACCCACAGGGGCTCGTTACAAAGCAAATTAGGAGTATCCGTCCATGAATCAGGATCTAACCTGTAACAATGTCCCTGTGCAATCACCATATATGGTGAGTCTATACATGAATTACCCAGAATCAAGTGCCTGTGATAATAAATAATGAAATCCACCACAACCAACAATAAAATGATCGTGGATCGTCTAAAATACAACGCCGCCTTAAACAACAATGATATAATAATAATAATAATAATAATAATAATAATAATAATAATAATAATAATGAGGACTTGTATAGCGCCTAATCTTTCGAAGCTCTAATCGCTTTACACCATCAATAATGATATGACTACACAACATAACAACAAATGACAAAAACAATGAAATTGGAAAACATAAAAACATGCTGAAAACATATAAGATACAAAACATGATTAGGTCGCTAAGTTTGTCCCTGCAGTCGAAACAGGTGAGTTTCAAGAGCACTCTTAAAAGGGACCACTATGTCTCTGTGTCTAATTTCAATGGGCAATTCGCTCCACGTCGTTGGGCCCTGGTGTGCAAACGAACGTTGTCCATATGACTTTGGTTTCATCTTGGGAACAATGAGTATACGATTATCAGAAGAAGAGCGTAAGGATCTAGGTGGTGTATACACATGGGTGAGGCTGGATAGGTATCAACGGTATCAACAGTAACCACAAAACCTAAATTCAGTATTGAATTTCCAACTCTAATTCCAGCAAAGGAAATCGGGATAATTCAATTACGAGTATATTATAGGTGGGCTAATATTAGATCAGGTTCATTCGCTGGTAAAACCCCCAATAACACATTTGTGTTCGCGTATAGGGATTCCCCCCGATGGTACTCCCGATTGGTAAACAATACTTCTTGCAAAGGGAGCTTACGACATCGACGATATCAGCAAGGAAATTCAACGCAGGATAAAATCTATTACTGGAAGGGAATCCGACATCGAGATAACCGTTCATGAACCATCGTTGTCAACCGCGGTTGAGATAAGATCTCACAGGTGCCTTGTAAATATACCCAACTCGTCAATTACAACTATATTAGGATGGCCTGAAAATTCACCACCGGAAAATCTTCCTACACGGGAATCTAGCAAAGACAATTATATCACAAGTAATCAAATATATCATGAAATTAACCCGTCATATAAAATTTTTATTTCCTAGTGGCCGCGTGGTCTTAAGCGCTTTCCTTTACGGATTACTGCCATCTCACCAGTCTGCGTGGGTTCCAATCTGATTAAAATCAGCTGTTAGTACTACGACACTAACATCTGAACTAACTCCGTACGGGGTCATGTCCAGGCGACCTTTGCGTTATACATACTAATTAAAATTTCCACCAATCGCATTGGACCTTTCATACATCAGTTCGATAGCGAAGTAAACATGGCGGATGAAGAAATGAAAAAAGCGATTGCAAATGTTTTAGGCCTTTTCAAGGTAGATTCATTGAAGTTGGAACAGAGAAAAATGCTAGACGCATTGCTGGAAAAGAAGGACTGTATAGCAGTGCTGCCAACGGGTTTCGGAAAGTCACTTTCTTATTAAATGCTCGTCCCAATGAAACGAGAATTGAATATTGACGACCGTGGGAAAGTCATAGTGTGTTCTCCACTGGTAGCACTGATGCGTGATCAGAGTGAACGTTTAAAGAGTATCCCTAGAATTAATGCTGAATATAAAGGTTTGTACATTGAGAATTTGCAATAAATTAAATCAAACTCGAAGTAAAAGACAATACACAAGTACATGTTACGTAAAGTTTTATTTCAAATATTCACTCTGGTCACTTTATTCTTGTTCAGTCTTCAGATTAATGAGAATTGATATATACCATAGCTACGATTTATTTCAGAACAATCAGTGAGAAATATTCAACGAAATTTGAAACATAAATGTAGCATTTCCAAGTTAGATATAATTCCATATTAATAGTATCTCCATTTATATTATTTTGTAATAGCCTGGGGCCTCGTGGCCGAGTGGTTAAGGTAGTTAGTCTTCAACTATTGATCATGTGCCTGTCAACACTCAGGTTGGTTCAAGTCTCACTGCGGTGTGCTCGACTCCAATCTTAATTGACATGGATTGCCAGTTTCAGTGGTGGATCCAGGATTTCTCATAAGGGGTGCCCCACTTTCTCATAAGGGGGGCTCACTCTGGACACATTTTTCGGATCACTGGGGCTTATAGACGCATTTTATTGATACTGCTTTGTAGGAGGGGGGGGGGGGGGGCGGGCCCCTCGGCCCTCTCTCTGGATCCGCCACCAAGTTTTATTACCGAAGGTCAGGTGTTTTCTCCTGGTACTCCGGCTTCCTCCCCAATAAAACTGGACGCCACAATATAGCTGAAAAGTTGCCGAAAGTAGCGTTAAATGCCATTCAAACAAACAAACAAATATATTTTGTTATAGAGCTTGTTTAAGTAAATATCTATCAGGTGCATTGTGCAATAGTGTTTGAGCATTGCATTTATGTTTTATAGGTGGAAGTACAGAAGGAGATGAACGCATAGAAAATGGCACAGTGGACTATGTGTTTGCCTCCCCAGAAATGCTTGTTGGTGACAAAAACTGGAGAAGTAAAATACAGGCTTTTAATGTGTCAACAATTGTAGTAGATGAATTTCACACCATTTCAACATGGTAAGTGGCTTTTTGCTGTATAGCAATACATTTACCTACATTTTTTTTGTTAACAGCATATTTGGTATTTAAATCTTTTTTTTTTTTAAAAAGTTCTAAACATGAATGATTGAAAATAACACATAAAATTTCTTTGATTTATTAATAATATTGATCACTTATCTTGTAGCTGTGCAATGAATCTGGATTTAGGAAATTAAAAATACAAAATCGACCAAATTTGTTTACCTACAACTATTGGTTACACTTGTTTATGTCATGGCTAAAGTAGCTAGAATTGTCATGAATGAAATTGATATGGTACTTTTAATAATGCAGCAGGAAAACTGGCGATCCTTGTCAATTAAAGTTGGAGTCCAGCACACTCTGCCTATAATCATATACTCCAGTGAACTAAATATAACATGTACATATACATGTAGTGAAACATAGGAAGAAAAAAAAAATTGCATATAATATATCTATATATATGTATTATCATTACAATGCTAATATTAGTAAAGAAACTGGTTTATTGGTTAGTTATAGTGTTATTTTGTATTTGTAGGGGTGAAGATCAAGAATCGGAAAAGCAAGCTTTCCGCAAATGGTTTTCCTATATTGGAGAGCTCCGCTCATTATTTCCCAATGCATCTATGTTAGCACTTAGTGCAACATGTACAAGAAAAATTTCAAAACGAGTGCTGAAAATCCTCGAGATGAACACAGATATCATAGAGATAAGGATGTCTCCAAATAAATCAAACATCAAGCTTATTGTGAATAAAATCCCCAATACTGTGGAAATGGCTATGGCGTGGCTTATGGATGCAATAGAGGAGAACATACTTCCTAGAACATTAATTTATTGCAGATCGATAAAGGACGCATCAAATTTGTATACCTATTTAATCAATGAACTAACTGATGTTACGACAATAGAAATAAACCACTCAGAGACACCGGAGGAAAACAAAACAAAAATAATTCAAGGACTAAAACAACCCAACAGCCATTTACAACTTGTCATTGCTACAAGTGCCTTGGGGATGGGTGTAGACATGGCTAATTTGTACAATGTCATTTTGTTTGGTGCTCCAAATTCTGTTGTTGATTTAATTCAGGAGATAGGAAGAGTTGGGCGTGACGGAAAAGATGCAGTTGCACTTTTATTGTACAATTCATACCATCTATTGAAGGTAGATTTAGAAGTAAGAAATATGTACAAGTCTTCAGAATGTAGACGCTTGCTAATGTTAAAACCCTTCCTTTCTACAGTAGAATTTGTGGAGGCAAAAACAGGAACTGGGTTGCATTCTTGTTGTGACTTTTGTGCAATCAATTGTTCATGCGGTCCATGTACACTTTCTGACATTGAAAAACTGTTTCAACACACCTGTGATGATGCTAGCGAGTCCTTGTCTGAAGATGAAAACACTGAACCATATGATTTATTGGACTATGATGACAATGTGGATATGTCACTACTTTTGGACATGCACGAAGTGACAGAATGAGAAAACAAGGTGAGATGACAGTGATCTCTATTTGTCAACTCTACTACAAATACAAAAGTGTCATATTCTCTTGTTGCATTGTCTATGAAATGAAACAACAGGCTTATGTCTATATATCATTGTTGCAAGTCCATGGAAACAATTGTGAAAGATTTGTCTGTCAGCTGATAAAGCTTTACACTTTAATTTCCGACCTGGCATGTGTGAAAAAGCATTAATATTGGCTAGTTCTGTTGCAACATTTTTACATCTTCTGTATATGAAGGTAAATGGTGAAATGCTTTTCTTACAGAAACATTGCAAAACGAGTCATAATGTTTGACAAAATTTATGATGTGAGGAAATATTCTGGAATGGGACAGTATGCTTTCCTTTGTCTGAAAACCAGAACAGTATATTTTACTGTCTCTGTTTAATAATTCAACGTATTCATCCAAAGCCATGTTGTTGTTTTTTCCTCCTTGCAAATTGATAAATCTATTTGCTATTAATCTTTCTCTCTGGTCATATGGTAGGATGCCCTCTGTTAATGAAATGAGATGTATTGAACCAATCGCATACTTAGTTTTATTTTTCAAGTTATAAATAGGCAATTCATATTTAGCGGACCGCACACTACGTTCCCCGTCACCCATGTCTACTGCTGTGTCCAGGTTTTTGTGCAATAATGACAGCTTAAAAAGCATATGGCAGTAGCTTTCAATTTCATATTTTCCTCTGGTAATGGCTTTTCTAGTAGCTGGGGTTGTAGTACCATGTTTGTTTTCCTCATGAACTTTCAGGGATCCAATGTAGGTATACGACTTGTCGCAAAAGTGACATTTAACTTTACCGTCATGCAGATTTGCAAGCCAGTAGTTTTCAGGATGATTGGGGTCAGTTAATATTTCTCTAAGGTCTTTCATGATGTCATTGTCTGAATCAAAAAAGTGTTGCTTCAGTACATGCCTACAAATGGTGTTGATCCAATTAACTTTCTCTGCAGATGTAAAGTTGCCAAAATTGTCAGGAAGCGGGATTGTTTGATCAAAATTATCAATGCCAAATTCTTTAAGAAATAAAATACAGCACATTGCATCTAGAATGGTATAGTACAGTATTCGGTAGGGTCTGTAGGCATTCTGCACTTCCCCCTTCACATTTCTTGCATTCAATATGTTTCTGAAGTAGTATACAGTTCCTCTGTCACTTCCAGAATCTGTACTGTATGTTAACCGTCCTATTGCCTAAAAGAAAAAAAAAACGGTTGAAGAAGTTAATCTTAGCTATTATAAAAAAACTTTTTAAGTTCTACAATTACTGCATTATGAATAATCTGAAATGTTTCACTTTACTGCTTCCATGGTAACAGTTATATTTCTGGAGAACACAATAAAAATTTATACAAATCTAACAATAATGCAATTGTTAATTTTCCTGCATTTTTTACTATTTATTATTTATGGATACTTAGAACTGGTCAGGAAAATATAAAATAGTATGTACATCAGCGGACAACACTATACAATACCACATATTTGTTATGTGGCACCCACATATGAATGACTTTGCTTACCTCCAGAAAATTCATGAGTCTGTGAAAATCTTCTATTTTGTAAATGAAACCTTCCAATCTTGCTGTAGGTGTTTCACCATTCAACATTGCCTGTTGTGCACACTGAATCCGCTCATCTGTCAACCTATCCCCTTAAGAGAAAAAAAAAATGACAGAAATAAAAATGCAACCCATGATATAAACATTTGGAATAGTCTTACTGAATGTTTTAGTTATTGTTTGTTTTGTCACAAATACAATTGTGTGTTTATTAGACAATAAAGTTGATTTGGTTTGATTTAATGTCTCAATATTTTTAAAAGGTACAAAGGTTAACAGTAAAATTCTGGGCTTCCTACAGCATGTCATAAAGGCACAATGCACCCATTACATTGAAACAACATACAAATTGTTTACCAATAAAGTCATTCAGAAAAAAAGTTTTGTTCATAAAACCAACCAACAATCAAAATTATGTCAAATTTAGGTGACACATAACTGACTAAGCCCACTAACATACTAAAAGCTTCTGGTGAGTAGTTAATTTCAGTTGAAATGTGTGCTTGTACAGGAATCGGTGTTATGTTACATAGTTTTAAACAGAGAGCCAGATCTCAAAGTCTAGCTTTTTGATAGCTTCAGTCTATTCTTACCTCCAAAGAAAACTGGTTCTACAATTTGTTCATTGTTGGATGGAACATACCGTTTTTGGAGCTTTTTCAACAGCTGAATTACTTCTGCAGTCTTTGTCTCATTGCAATCAAAGAGTCCAAGTGGATACTAAAGAAGAGAAACAAATATTTAAAGTCTTCAGTACTAACATCAGTTATTCTCGTTCAGTACATGTACTTTCAATTGAAAAACCTTATAACTTATGTGAGATGCAAATTTGCATATAGCTAAATACTGCAAAATAATTACTTCTACTAAGAACATTTTCTGCAATAGTGTTTACCGGTAAGATAAATGTTTAATGTAGACAGCATTGGGACAAAATGTAAAATGTAATACTTCAACATTTTCATAGCAACTTGTTTTTAATACAGAAAGTAGGACTGGGTAACATGTGCCTCTGTACCAACTTAACAGAACTACCTAATTCAAACAATGCATATTTTTACACACTAGTACCTGTTTAGTCTTTTTGCCTGCCAGTAAACTATATTTGTGGGTAAAATGGATTGAATATACATGTCCAAATTCATTTTTCATCTGGGGAATATTCTGAATTACAGCTGAGGCAACAAGAAATACAAGCTCCTCCATCAGATTTTCTTGCTCTTGAACAGATGGTATAAATTCTTTAATATCTATATCAGCTCATTCAGTCTGTTGACTCTCTGTAATAGCTGGAACTGGTGTAATTCTGTCAACCACAGCTACGGTGTTGAATAGATGTATTGATAATGTCTTCTGTTGTGAAGTTCTGGAAAGAATACACAAATATGCATGTAATATGGATATACAGTATAGTTGTATATGAATTAATATCAATAAAAGCTGCATGATCTAGTTCTGAACCTCTCAACGTGTAGACCAAACCACTAGTTCATATTTTACAAATGCTACCAACATAATTTAACAAGTCATGAATGAGTGTATGTTGTTTAATGCCATGTGAGCAGGTTTACCCGTCTCATGTTGGAAAGACTAGTTTGGATTATGCATGCAAATTATGTCTGCATTGTAGACCAACATGCATAGATGATATCTGATAAAGCTGGAACACTGTACATACTAGACATTTAAAACCACTATGACCAGCCTTGTTGCACCTCCTTAGTTTTGCAAGCTCACCTGTAAATCAATAAAGTATAAGTCTGATTTTGATATTTATCGGAAAACGAAGCAGACACTCTCTGGAACTATCAGTTGCATGTACATGTATGCATAATATGTAATACATTCAATTTTCATGTGTCTAGTTATTTAAATCAAGCAAAGTTTATATGTATAGAAATATATGCATACCTGAAAGAAGGCAGGATATTTTTATCCCAATTGTCGCCAACTAACTGAAATTTAACATGTCCTCCATTCGTCCAATCATCTCGTAACTTCAGTATTTCTTCATCTAGACTGTCTCTCCATGAAATTAATTTGCTCTGCACAGAACTTGATGTGACACAAACTCCAATTTTGGCTAGTCGTTGGATGTCCTAAATAGAAACATAAAACTGTACATAATTTTTCAAAATTAAGCATTCAAAAACTAATATGTAAATTTAAATGCAACTAAATATTGAGACTAAGTGTGAATGTGTGTAATGTTTCCCAATATACAAGTCCTGTATACATATACATGAATGCAACTCGTTAATAAGAGTATAAATGTAGCTACATGTATACAAAACACAATGCTTCAAGAATGATTCAGTCTAGCATGTTAATGTTTATGTAACAACAAACTAATTGTAATGCATGATTTATAGTTTGTGCACAGATATCAACTTCCACATCAAGTAACTAGCATCCTTGTTTATTTCAATTAAGCCATATACAAGGCATGAGTCACTTTAGTGTGAAAAAAAATACCAAATTATGTAATTTATTCCATGTTTCAACTGATTTTTTAGAGGTTGAACAAAAATATGTTGAATTATAACCAAATATGTAGTGTCAAATGAAATGTTTGCATGCATTTACCTGTAGTGTGCATCCACCATGTACAAGTACAAAAGATATACAATAATGAAGGCCTGACATCTCTTGACTGCGACCATGGAAAGCTGATGCTATGGTGTGTAATATATTTGTAAATTTCTTTTCATTTGGAGATACTGGTATATCACTGGTCATGGCAGTCACAACTTTTAGTACATTTGGAGCTCTTAATTGCAGTTCACTGTTGAATCTTTCCCATGTAAAAGTCAGCAGGCTGTTATTGTCTTTACTTTGCAAAATTGATCCAGAGTTTCGTTTACACAATTCTCTGGCTTCACTAGCTACAACTTTGGTGGCAGCATTTACAATTTCACCTGGACTTGACATCAACAGTATATCAACAACTGTTTTTTCCACATTGTCTGATTTAAATATTGCTTTGCAAAGTTTCTTGTAGTTTTCATTTTGTACTAATTGAGTCCTTTTCCCACTTGGATAATAGATGGTAATCTTTAAAAAAATATATAAAGAAAAAAATGTATGTAATATTTTGAATGGAAATGAATAACATTTCATATGTACATGTATATTTCTTTAAACATTTGCTAATTTTCTTTCAATAAAATTATTTTATTTTTGAAAAAATAATGTTTAGATTGATAGAAATCAGTTCACATCTTGTCAATCGATATGTAAAAGATATAATATCAAATTGTTCCCAAAACTTAAACATACATATTTAAAAATATTATAAGTACCTTTATCAAAGTGGTCTTACATGTGTATTTATAAGCCTAACTGCCTACAACAAACTCTCTTACATGTGTATTTATAGGTCTGCTAATTGCCTACAACAAAATCTTTTTAAAAAAATATAAAAAACTGTTCTAATAAAAAGAACTACATGCAATTATGTAAACAAACAAATAACAAAAACAAATGAACAAAACAGACATCCTCTAAAATATATTTGTTATATGTGTAATAAAATTTTCAAGGATACCAGTTTACTGCAAACTGGACTGGAATGAGTATGCTAAAATTGAAGAAACCCCAATATCCTAAATATAACAAGCATACATGAAAGGACATCTGCAAAAAATTTACTCAATGTATACAAATATTTTTTTAACTGTTATCTTTCTTCTCAGACATATATAACTGGAATCATACAAGATTTATTTATTTATTTATTTTTTCATACACATATATAAGCCTGAAGTGTGCACATCTGTTTACATAAAACTAAACTAATTTTCATTTGAAGTGATTTTTGACATGAGGAGCCATACTGTGTAAAAAAAACTTAATATACTAGTACCAAGTTGCCAATTTTACATGTATTGTGAAAAGGAAAACTATAAAATAAACAAACCTCAACTTCTCCATGCTGTGGAATAGACATAACAGGCTGAGATGTTGTTTCGGCAAATGATCTCCCAAGCGATCGTCTAAAAGTAACAGTTTTTGCACCTGTACTCTCCGACTGTGTTGTTTGCACATGATCAGTGGCAGGTCTAGAGACAGTTGTTGAAAAATTTATGTTGCTAATGTCACTAAAGGAAGCTATTTTCACTGGCTTGATATAAGTTATTGGCAGAATTGGATTGGATTGCTTTTTTGGTGGTTGCAAAATAACTGGACTTCTGAGCATCCTTTTTGTGATGGATTTTCGTTTCGGCGAAGGCAGATTTAAGAGTAAAGTTTATGAAACAGTTTCTGCGGATTCTTTTAGCCTTTTCTTTACCTCTAAAACTTCCTTTTCTAACCTTAACACTTTTTCAACTGATCTGTAACATTTTTGGCACACTCCATTTTCGTCATCTGCAGCGATTCTTACTTCAGTAACTCGCGCGATGTTTTCCACTCGTTCCGAATTTAACTTAAGTTTTCTGTCCAGAAATTTCTTTTTAATCTCGCAGCCGTCTTCAAGCCTTTCTATCTGGATGAACGAAAACCCGCACAAAACACAAATATTTCCAAGAAAATACGTTTTTATCGGTGTTACGATTTGCACCGAGGGGTTTCCATTTTCTATTGTCTTTCGATACCTCTCGGATTCTTTCTATCCGACACGATATCTGCGAGATACTGTTGCTGGTTTGCCAGTCGCGTTTTGATTGGTCAGTACAAAGGTCGCCTGGACATGACCCCGTACGGAGTTAGTTCAGATGTTAGTGTCGTAGTACTAACAGCTGATTTTAATCAGATTGCATGGGTTCGAGTCTAATAATCGGCTAATGTAATTATGTGAGAAACCTTGCAAGTAGCTTCTTGTGGGTTGGTGGTTCTTTCCGGGGGTTTTCCCGGGTTCTTCCTCCACCAATAATACTGGCCGCCATATATAGCCTATAGTGTGCTTAAAAATTGGCGTTAAACCTTGCAACAACAACAACAACAACAACAACAGAAACACGGCTTTGGGTACCTCACCGAAATAATGTTATTTATTATATGTAAACGATGATCTCATATTATTACACAAGGGTTAATTTTGTAATCATTCCAGAGTTACAGAAGAACATGAACAGATGGAGCGCAAGTATATATATATATATATATATATATATATATATATATATATATATATATATATGGACACTCAACAGAATCATACAGAGTTGTTGGGGTCCATACGTACTATACTGCGCTGAAAGAGGACAATTTATATAACAAAAGAGCTACGTGGTTAGGGGAAGGGGGTTTAAACAGTCGTCTTGCTGTAATTGAATACAGTGGCATATTTCCTGATAATGCAACCCACCACCCACCCGTTGCAAATTAAGAGATCTATTTAGATCTAACAGATCTATTTACACACACCTGACTTTGTAATGACAACAATAACGTAATGTTACAGACAGACAAACCACAAATGATCTATGCAAAACTAAAGAAGAAATATGACGAAGTGACGCGAGCGACTGGAATGCAGCAAATTCGTGACAAAAAGAAGTATGAAAAACCGAAGGGACATACCACCGGACAAAGAACGAAACTCTCGCGGATCATATTCAGGAACATAAAATATGGTTACACGAAGCCATTCTTTCGTAAGAGCTCTAATACGGACTAATGTAGAAACTCAATGCATTTTAATTTATGACGATTAACAGTTTCTGACATAAAGAATATGTGCTGCACTGGACGGATTGTTTTAGGAGTAGATAAAACGTTTAATCTGTATGACATGCACGTGACTGAGATTTCTTAGAAACAAATATCTGTAATTAGACAGCGTATAGGACATGCACCAATCATTCCAACATTTTAAAAGCTCAGTATAATTTATCACTTATTGAAAGTTACTATAATTGACTAATATATTATATGTCACCTCGAAAATGGGTATCAGTTATGTAAGTCAAATACTTAACACTACTAAAATTTAAAGTGTAATTTCTTCATACGATATCGCGGGTTCTACGGTATCGCCGTATTCATCTTTTTTGTATTTGTCCTGGATAGGGACACATATCATGTAGTTAACTTTTTTTTTAAAAAACGGCATGCGTTACAATGAAATTTTATGAATAGTACATGTAAAATTGATTTTTCGGATAAACAGATTAAATGTGAGCACATGGGTATCGCCTAGTTTTGAAAGAGTGAAGTTCATCTATTTTTAACATAGAATAACACAGAATACTCACCAGCAGTTCTGACATTTAAATCTTTAAAACTAGTAATGCTAAATTACTAGTTTATGGCCATCCAGTGTACATATGATATACATATGATATACATACAATAGGTGACAATATTTCAATAAATTTGAATATTAATTTTTTAAAACTTCTTTAGGTGATATAATAGAGTGTAAAGCATTTATAAGCACATAAAATAATCACTTAAGATATATCATAAGGTCAAAATCCTAATAAATTGTGTTTCATATTGTAGTATTTCCTCAGAGCCAAGAACTGTGCTTCAGTGCAGAAAACAGTATGACAACATAAAGCAAAGAGGTAATAAAACATAAATAATTAAGAATAAAACCAATATTATATAATGTACCAGAATTTGTTTTTTAATAATTCAGTCAGAAATATAATATTTTGTTATCATCAATTAATATAAAACAACACCTGCCAAAACATATAAAAAAATTGCCAATATACTAAATATTGCCAATATACTAAACCTGTACATGTTCTCATTCACTATTTCCAATCATGAAATATAGTTTTATTGTTTTATTGTTATTATTTTCTGTAGTTTATAATAATATATTCATTATATAATTTTTAGCCAGAGAAAAGTTACATGAAATTAAAACGCCGCAAACTGGAGGAGGGCCAAAACCCAGTGATCCACCGCTAAGTCAGCAGATCCTTTTGGAACAATTTGGTGGAAGGCCACAAATGTGTTGTCTGTATGCATGTCTTGATACTGAAGGTAAATTATATGTTCTGTGCATATGCATATAGATAATAATTGTATCATAATTACTATAAGATATTGCATTTTTCAATTATATTGTTATACTTATTTCACTGATATACATAGTTTTAAAAATTTTATTAATTGATATTCAATTATAACATCAATAATAGTTGCTACATACTACATGTGTTAATACCACTATTAACAAGTGTATAGAATTCATAGTCGTTTATCTATCTTTTTCGCTAGTGGAAAATCTAGATGAGGAGGTGGAGAAAATTAAATATTCTGGCATGCAGGGAACATATGAACCATTGCCTGGACCAATCAATCAGTCATTATCTACAGGTAATAGTTACAAATGTTTATTGTTACAAATATTTAAACAATGATTGAAAACTCAAAAATGTTACTATACTACCGATAATATAAGCAAATGAATGAGATTTCAATAAAGCATATGCAACAATGCATCATAGCATGTAACTAATATGAAAATGATACATAACAACATTGGATCATTAATTGTAATGTAATTGTAACATCACACACTAAGGGGCATTTGAGGTTCAATTTATTTGACAATGTTTGTCTTAGGAGGGGTATTTAGTGTGAGATTACACAATTATAAAACACCATTACTATTGGCCATTGAATAGATGTCTATAACTATTTTGATTTCCAGTATTTTTTAAACTAAATATTTCAACTACCTAATTTGATAAAGTGGAAGTTGGAAAATATTCTGCCAAAATTGTGTTATGGTGCATATTGAGCCAATATACACACAAAATAATATATATTTATTGTGTACCTATTCATATGTATTCATTTATTCACATCAACATTATTTTCTTTCCAGATTCAATGTCCAACATACAGATACCATCCAACACCTCTAGTCAACATTTAATACGTAAAAGTAACAAAAGAATGAAAACAACTTATACATTTGCTGATGCTGAAGAGGAGAATTTAAAACTAGAGAACAAAATCATTGAATTGGAGACCATCAAACTGGGAAAAGAGATTGTAAAACTTAATTTGGAAATTAATAAATTACAGTAGAAGAATAAAATGATTAAAAAATTGGATGAAAATTTAAGCATTAAAAAAAGAAATTCTTTTGTTAAAAAAGGAAATTCTCCTTCAACAAGCAACTTAGATTTGTTTCATTGAACAATAAATAATCTAATCAATTTTTCCATGACATTTTGTAGGTGCATAAGACTTTATAATTTAGACCCAATTTTTTTGGTGCCGAAAGCAAATCTTCATTTTTACTAAAAAATATTATACATTTCTTAAATGTTTATACATAATCAAAATTATTAATGAAATTTCCAAAAACTTTGAATCACTGAATTTGCATGAATGTGAAGGAATATAAGGTTTATCTGTTTTTCTTTATCAATATTTCATGTACTTTTGACCTTATCACCATCAATCTACACAGCAGAAACTATATACTCTAACTTGTAGCCAAAACTAAAGTTAAAATGAATTACTATATATAGTTTCTTTTGTTATTATTGAAAGTCATTTGCTCAAATGTAGATGGTATACTGATCAATTAAGTCAGACAGATCTACTGAAGAAATTGTCACGATAGTTGAATCAATGTAATGAGATACTTCCATAGAAGTAAAAAAAAAATATTTCATGAAAAATATGTCCTGCATATATAATCACGCACTGCATTTCCATCGCCTGGTTCATAAATATTTAAATTTTCATCATTAACCGCAATTAATTCATCAACTGGAATGATGTCCCCCTTGTATATGCCTATGTTATGAAGGGCAACAAAAGACAATGTGTATAAGCTGGCTTTCTCAGGAGAAACTCTCATTCCAGTATGCAAACATGGGAAGCGTCTTTTTAGAATACCAAATGTTTGCTCTATAATAACTCTGGTTTTACAAAAAGAATCATTGTACTTCTTCTGTTCAGTTGAGTTAGCTGCATTGTATGGTGTTAATAGGAATTTCCGACAAAGATAACCAAAGTCTCCCAGTAGAAATCCATCATGTTCACCTGAAAACATTTGTAATTATATATTAAACCTAATGTATTGGTTACTTAAATTAGGATTAATGAAATTAAATTAATTAGCCAAAACTATCATCATATTAAACACATATTTAATAAATTAATGTAATTTTAATTACATTTTCTCAATAAGATTAAATATTATACAACCACCATACCTATGATCAATGATTCATATAATCCAAAATCATCTAGATATATTTTGTGTCCATGAGATACATATCAAAATATTAGGTTAGATTCAACACGACATAACCAAATATTACTTTTGTTTGATGAACTGTGCTTTAGAAGTTACACATACAGCCTAACCATCAGTAAGATATGGTATGAAAGTAATTTAAATTAAAATAATATTATGAAATTATTTGGGTTCATTTAAATATATATATATATATATATATATATATATATATATATATATATATATATATATATATATAATCCATTTCCCATTGATTATTTACCATTTTCAAATGCAGTACTTAGTTGACTTTCACAGAACATCCTGGAGTCATGAACAGAGCCTGGCCACTTTGCTACACAGTTTGTTATTCGGAATCTATAGTCACAGGTTCCACAAGGTTAAACAAAGAAATGGAAGAAAAAAATAATTAAAAATAATTAAGTTGATTAATTAATCTAACAGAGCCAGTTTTGCCCTTGATTTGAATCAATTATCAAAATATAAATATAAATAATAATAATTTAATATATATCTTTAATAAAATTTGTTAATTATTGTCACGGAATTGTATACGACTATGTTCAATATATATATGTGGTCAAAAATCTAGTCTTGATTTCGTTACTGCGTACAGCCTTACCGAGGGTAGTTTATTATTTTTTCGGCTTTTTAGTTATTTCGGCATAATGAGCGAACACTCAGCTCATGCTGCATGTACGAAATTGCACGCAGTTTAAAGTACCTAGCTGCGCATATCTGTCACAGCTAGGGGTATATAAGGACGAAATTATAAGACAGAAATCACATAACGATCCAGTCTTGTCGGAAAAGCTTCCATCCTAAACGGAGCAATCTATCAGCTAAAAGAGGTAAGACTAGATTTAATTTTGTTCTCATTGCTATTTGTATTATGATATAATTCATTGTTTTACATATTAGATGTTTAGTATTTATTATAAAATCTATAGAATAAATACGTAGGTTAGGCAGCGCCATTTTATCAGAAGTACTATATTTTGTTTCATTAGTTCTTTTTGTATCTGAACATAATTGAGTTCAATTATACGCTGCATGCTTAACGTTAAATGTACATGGATAATTATTTCATGTGCGCGCATGCGCTACATATATGTGTGAGAATACTTGACCGTGTCATATGTATTACACGGTTCGGTTGTTTTAATTTTAGCTGACGTGGTGTGGTAACTGAAGTGGTGTGGTGCTGAAGAAGTATGATGAAGTGGTGTGGTGCCGTTTTGTGCTGAAGTGGTGTGGTGCCGTATTGTGCTGAAGTGTTGTGACTTAGTGTGGTGACGTGTTGCGCTGAAGTGGTGCAGTGTTGTGGTAACTGCGTGTGTGGTGACGTGTTGTGCTGAAGTGGTGCCATGTTGTGGTGACTACGTGTGTGGGCTTGTCTATGCTGACCGTGTAATGCCCGTGTGTGGTGCCTGTGTATGGTGCTTACGTATGCTGCATATATCTCGTCATATGGACGACGTAATATTTATTTAAATATCTTCTTTGCAGTCTCGTTATATGAACGACACCTGCATAATTCCATTCTACTCAAATGTCGTCCCATGAACGAGAACTTCAGAATTTAGGGTTCACGATTGCATATGTCTCGTCATATGGACGACGTATTAATTATTTAATATCTTCATTCTAGTCTCGTCATACTGACGACGCATTCTTTGCATATTTGCATCTAACTCGTTATACGAGCCTTTTATATATATTCATATTTGTAAATTCATTCATATACTTTTTTGTCATTACGTTACTAAAATTCATAGTTCCATGTTAGGAACATTTATTTAAATAGATTTTTTCTTATATTTTGTAAAATATTGGTGTCAGAGTTGATTTTTAAAATTGCGTTTATAAAATAAACATCTTATTAACGCAGTTGCTTTCCGTGTCTTCACTAATCCAGTCCCGACTCGGTCTATCTTGTGACAAATGGTGTCAGAAGTGGGATCATAATTGGATTAGGCGAAGCACGGATTTTAAATTGCATAGGTCCTGATTGTGGTAAGTTTTGTTTTAAAGATATGTTTCAGATCAGAAGCTTCCTGACAAGACAAATCAGGCTGGTGAGTTAATACCTCACTCATATTCTGTTTTATATATATACATATATACATATTGAATACATTGGGAGGAGTAATATACGGTTCGTTCACGTAATCCCAAGAATTGTATGTGTTATATGATAGTGCATTTAGGATTGGTTATCTTATCAATAGCATTCACCATGTCGTCACTCAAAGATCTAGTTGAGTTGGGCAAACAGTTTGGGTATGGGGGGGAGACCCTTAGAAATTTTGTTCAGGAGGAGCAGGCCCGGGAAAGGGATCAAAGGGTAAAGGAAAGGGATATAGAGAGGGAAAAGGCCGAAATACAAATTGCCTTTGAAAGGGAAAACCTAGTATTAGAAAGAGAGAAGATGGTATTTAAGGAAAAAAAGATAGAGTTAGAAAAACAGGCAGAAAGGGAAAAGATAGAGTTAGAAAAACAGGCAGAGAAGGAAAGGATAGGATGGGAAAGGGATGCTGAAAGGGAAAGAATAGAACAAGTACGAGAACTTGAGGAAAGAAAGTCAGAGGGGGAGAAACGAGCAAGGTTAGAAGCTATTGAGTTAGAAGACAGGAATATGGAAAAGGAACACAAAAGGAAATTTGAATTATTAGAGGCTAAGAAGGATGGGCAACACGATTCTAAGTTAAAAGGCCCTAAATTACCCCCTTTTGATGATGACAAGGACAATTTAGATAGTTATCTGCATAGGTTCGAGCGATATGCCACCATCCAGAAATGGCAAAGGGAAAATTGGGCGCTCCATCTCAGCGCATTGCTTAAAGGTAAAGCGCTAGATGTGTATTCGCGTCTACCCGTAAATGACGCACTGAACTACGACACATTAAAAGAGGCACTCCTTAAAAGATATGAGCTGACGGAACAAGGGTTCCGTGAAAAGTTTAAATCAAGTAAGCCCGAAAAAGGTGAGACATTCGCCCAGTTTATATGTAGGACCGGAAATTATTTCCAACGGTGGATTGAATGTGGCAAGGTACAAAAAACATTCGAGGGTCTTACCGATTTTTTACTTAGGGACCAGTTGTTAGACATTTGTGGTAGGGAATTGTATTTATTCCTGCGGGAAAAGTCTTTAAGTAATGTATCCGATATGGCTACCCAAGCAGACTATTTTGCCGAAGCCCGAGGAGGAACCCAGAATGTAATTTTAAGGGATAACAAGGGAGGTTATCAAGATCAGAGACTCAGAGAACCCGATAAACTTGGAACCTATAAAGGTGGAAATTTTCAATCTGGGAAGGGTTCCTATCGTAGTGATAAACAATGTTTCACTTGTAAGGAATTCGGCCACATCACCCCCGATTGTCCGAAGAGGAAGAGTTTCGTCCCGAAAGTTGCGGTTGCTATCGAAAGCAGAGCGAGAACAAAGGGAGAACAGCAAGGAAGTCCAGTGACACGAGGAACACCTAATTCGCCTATTTTACCATCAAGGGCCATGTCCGACTCCGAAAACCAACCGGAGAGGTCGGTAAAGGCTGAAAAGAAAATAATAGCGACGAAGGTCACCGGTACAGTAAAATGGTTCAATGTAAAAAGCGGATATGGCTTTATCAATAGGGATGACACCAAGGAAGATGAGCAGCAGAGAGGGTGAATCCTACAACGTTTTCAGACAAAATTTGATTGAATCATTAAAACGAGCCGTCTTATAATCTTTTTTTAACCAAAAAAAGGCGAACCCTACAACGTTTTCAGACAAAAAATTGATTGAAATCTCCCTACGATTTTTTAATTAATTTTGGTCGCAACTTGTTGTCATCTACCCTCTCTGCTGCTTAAGTTTTCAGTTCTGGGTTAATAATTCTTTTACGATTTTAACCGAATATTTGATCCAGTCCGATACGATATCGTGTCCGAGGATCATGTAAATTTATTGTTGCGAATCCGTGCGGAGTCGACTGAGCATGACTAAAGAAATCTCTAAATTGATTGAAGTCCATATCAGAACACCATGTCTGCCAAATATTTCGTAGCGTATGAGTATCAACTCCGTTGAATACAGAAAGAATATTGCAGTTATCTCTGATGACTTTTGGAACCTGAGTGTAGCGTTGAGTGACATATATCACGTCAGTGTTTTTGTGACGCCCACGGGAAAATATTCTAGCAGGATTTTTTTGTTTATCCAACATTATATCGTCGTATACGACTAAATTGTTAATATCTCCATCAATATCATCAATACTCGGTGCTTCATCGATATCGGTTATAAAATCAATGGCGTTCTCACCCTTAATTTCTGATGCATTCTCGTTAAAATCCTTTAACACTTCATAACATCGTTGATCATCTACGCTAGGGGCAATTAAATACAACTTATCCCACTTCATCCATCTCATTATTAAATTGAGTAACAATTGCGTTTTACCGGATCCAGATGGCCCGATTATAATCATCCGGATAGAGTTTGGTAGCGCTGCATGATACCTAATTGGTTCTCTTGTTTTAGTCGCTGAAAAATCAATTATATCCATATTTCTATACATAAATTATGGATCTATATTGTGTGAAGTGTAAAACGCGTACTGGCACAGATGATGTGACGACGGTTACAACTAAAAATAACCGATCAGCGCTTTCTGGTAAATGCGTGCAATGTGGTACAAAGAAATTTAGATTTGTGTCTATGAGATCTGATTTAAAAAAAAACGAGGAGGTGATATCGCAGCCAAATTGGCAAAGCTCCCTGGAACCCCATGGGCAAAGTACCCCGGAGAAAAGCACCTCCCAGGATATAGCTACTGTGGACCGGGAACCAGACTTGATATCAGACTCAATAATCAAAATCAACCCAACCCCGGTGAAGAACCAATAAACGCCATTGATAAGGCCTGTCACCTTCATGATGTTGCTTATAATAGCAGCAATCTGCAACACAGGCATCTCGCGGATGTGAAATTAATTCATGTGTTAAATGCTATTCCTGATAAATCCTTCAAAGAAAAATTGTCTTCATTTTTGATAAAATCGGCTATGAAAAGTAAATTGATGTTAGGTGCTGGTAATTAATAATATGGAATCAATTTATTATTCTCCGAGGGGATACTGGAGGGGTAACGCTGCAATCAATAAACTCGCTAGAGCTGCAAAAGTGAAAAAAACCACTGCGGCTAATTGGTTATCCAAACAGGCACTATGGCAAATTTATCTACCACCGCCTAAACAAATTCAATTCTCGCATTTTGATGTGACCGCTCCTAATGAAGTTCATCAGGCTGATATATTATTTCTGCCACATGATCGTGGTTACAAATACGCGCTAACCGTAGTTGATATTGCAAGTCGATACAAAGAAGCAGAACTGTTAAAAACAAAATCAGCCACTGAAGTCGCTTCTGCATTTGAAAGGATTTATCGACGAGGTCCTCTGCGTTGGCCAAATCTATTGCAGGTTGGTCCTGGCAAGGAATTTCAGGGTGCAGTGTTATCTACAATGAAAAATCATAATGTCACCATACGACGAGGGCATACTGCGCTACATCGCGATCAGGCCATTGTCGAACGATTTAATCGGACGATTGCTGAGCGGTTATTTGGATATCAATACGCAAAAGAATTCATTCAAGAAAAGCGATCTCATGAATGGATTAAAAGATTACCATCTGTGATTACTGCACTGAATAACGAGATTACTAGAACAATCAACATGAAACCTATCAACGCGATTAAAAAGAAGTCAATACCCGTACAACCACAAAAAGATTTCCCTAGAAACGCTAGCGTTTCCCAACCAATTCTTGGTAGTAGTGTCATTGTGAGGTACTTATACGAACCAGGAGAGCTTGAAGGGGGTAGAAAAAGGGCTACTGATCCTATTTGGAGCGTCACTACGCATAAGATATCTAGTATAACACGATCAACTGGTAGACCAGCAATCTATAAACTGGATTCAACTGCTCCTCAGCGAGGATTTACTCGACAACAACTACAAGTGATTCCCGAGGATACTCAATTGCCACCGCATGGTCTTAACTAGCGCCGTTGCGTCTACTGCACTCAAGACAAGTCAACATCACATTATTTCTGACATGACCGAGATTGTTATTTTTTCTGTCTACGGTGAATTGGCGAGGATCCTTATCCGAATACTGCCAACGCATTATACAATTGCAACTCGCGCAGTGATTATTCTGTTGTTTCTTCAAAGTGATTATTAATTTAGCATCAATATCAAATTCTCGTTGTTTTTTTTTTGTCCTGTTGTTTGTAACCGGAGAGTTTTTTATTAATGATGCTAACATCAATATCACTTATTGTTGTGTCATTATCATCACCAATGATTTCATCATCGCCTGACTCTGTCAGGACAATTCTTCGAAGCTGATTTATTCTTCGTACTCTGGATACAGCGAGATAGACTAAATTCGACCATTCGATGCGATTATCTACCATCCAAACAATTCTATCCGATATAGTCAATCCCTGTGAAGAGTGTATTGTTGCTGCGTATCCTAGCGTCCATGGGGATTTATTAGCACGCAATGCATCTTCAACGACATTGATATCAACCAGCACAATATCATTTAATACCAGATTTGTTTTTCATTCTGTCCTGGAATATCAACTTCAATATTCTGTTTTCGTGTATCCGATGGCCGATAACAAAGGGGTACTGGAAGCGTTGCAAATTTTTCTTTATGCAATTCAAATAACTTCATCTGAAGTGTATCCCTGACTATTTTTCTACTTGCAATGATCAAATCGTTTGGTCTCCACGCTTCCCAGAAATCATTCATTGGGGTTTCTGAAATCACTTCACGCGCTATTTCGCATTGGATTCTATCCGGTTGTAATCTAATTAGCGCTTTGAACTCGCGTAATCGTTCATCAAGTGATCTATAATCAGTGGTGATTTCTTCATAGTAGTCTACAAAACCCTTTAGCCATTCATGTGGAGATGCACCGACAAATGGTGGTGGTTGGCCTTGATCCCCGCACATGACGACTTTTGTGTTTTTGGTTAACAACCACTCAAGAAATGTTTTTAATACATCTAATGACACTGTGCATATTTCATCCCAGATTATGATTTCAGGAATGAATTTATCACCCATTCGATCAGGAGTCCATTTGTCACCCTTCCATCGAAAGAAGCTGTGATAAGTGCAAGCATTTACCCCTCGTTGTATCATCTCTCTGGCGAGTCTGTGAGTCGGTGTTAGCACAATCATGTTAGAAACGCTAGCGTTTCCACGACGAAATAATTCAATTGCACGAGTTGTCTTTCCTGACCCACCACAGCCGTTTAAATAAACTGTCTTGTATCTACAGATTGGATCAGATACCGGTGGTGCATTAGAAAATTCTGATTGAATTTCAATACGGTTACAACAAAGATATTTATCATCCATGGCAACGTCTGCGGATTCACAATACTCATGTAGCATCTCCTTTTTAAATCGCCAACGCCCCCAATTTTCTTCGGGATCTGTGAATTTAGCTACAGCTGATTTGTACTTATTGTGTATATACATCGAATCAGTGGCCACTCTAACCGCGGTATTAGGAAATCTATTTATCATCGAAAATAGATTAATGCAAGCATAGGCTAGCATTGAACTTCTCAAATGTGTGTACTGGGAATTATATCCATCACAGTAGGTAACAACCGTACCTAATTTCTCACCATTGGATAGAAAAGCATCCTTACGGGATACAAGTTTTCCCTGTTTCATTAAATCCGCTACAATAAAATCGTATTCAGCGACATCTATGATCAACCGCGAAGAATATTTTGCGTTATCGTATCGTCCACTCTGGGTAAATTTACCGATTATTCTTCTTCCGAGATCTTTTGCTTGTTCTTTTTTAATTTCAAATAACTTCTTAGACCAATTTATGATTTCTTCTTCACTGAAATCTGGAAACTGTTTTCGTAGTTCGTTGATTATTCTATCTAGATTGGGTTGTGGTAGCCAAACTTCTTTCTGAGCTCGATAGCATATAATAGCATCGGAAACAATCAACGATATTAGCATACCACAATCAATCATATATCTCAATAGCACTATTGGCATCCAGTGTTTTTCAGAAAGGTGTCTACCGAGCCAAACATAACTACACGGATGTAACCCTGTAGCTAATTCGAATGATATCACACGAGCGAATCCGGTTAAGTCAAAATCAGGCAATGGTCCATTAATCGCGACACGAGTCATTTCATGCGTGGGGTGTCCAAATCGTTTGAAGTACTCAGCGCATTCCCCATACCCGAGAAAACTTCCGGGATAACACGCGGATATATCAATTGAAATCATACCATCATGTGAGTATTTCGTATTCCACAGTCCTCCATGACCAAATTCGACGCAACTCAATTTAACATCCTCGAGAAAATCACTTCGTGTTGGACGCCATGAGTTTTTTTCTCTTGCGAAGTGAGCTACCACTGATGGAATAGTAAAACTATCCGTGAGTAGTTTTTCATGGGAATTCTCCGGTGAAAAATCACTAGCGATTTTTCTCATTCTGTTATCTAATTCTTCAATGCGATATAATTCACCATTTGGTTTTACAAATTGATCGAATTCTTCATCACTTCTAAGTAACCACACTGACACAGGATCATCCTTACACAACGCATGAATTGCATCGAATAATTTCTCTTCATAGAAAACATCCCCGACGAACTCCTTAGGGATATATTTCACGGTTCGTTCTCGTGGAAATATTGTTACCGCAGGTGTCCACGCGTGTTTGTTATGATCAATAATCTGTATTGGTGCTCCATTTTTGTTATATTTCGGTTCGTATAAAACCTCTCCGGTTATCGTCATAACGGTTATTGGGAATCGTAATGATGTTTCTAATTTAGCTATATCAGAAATCTTTGCACCATGCTGTTTCACTGTCAGTTCCCATTCGGTTATTTTCCTACGTCGCAGATCAGTTAGTTTATTTCCTCGGGATGCATTTGTGAAGTGTTCTATTATTCGTTCTGCTACACAATTAAGCCCTGACGAATATTTCATAGGAGCTAGTTTTGAAATATCAGGTTTTTCATTGAGCGGATAGATCCCATAAACCATTGCTGTTACGGGATAAGATCTTTCGTAGTATGGTCTATCAATGCCGGTTAGAATCCCTGGTTTGGAATCTCTACTCACAATGACAGCTTTTTTATTCTTGAGGATTGGTTCAAATTTATCCTTAATAATCCATTTGCCATCGATTTCGATAATGAATTTGATTCGGAAAAAATGCCGTTTTTCCCCAACACGTGAAATTATCACTGCTGCTTTTTCATCATTCATGGTAGCGTCAACAACACCATCAATTCGAAATGTTGACCAACAATAAGATGCTCCATCACGCTTAAATTCATTAAAACAGTCTCTGATTTTACTAATCATGGCTTTATCAAGAATTGTATTCTTTGGTGTATTAGAAGCTATATCGAGATTGAATTGAGCATCTTTCCAGGGGTAATCTCTCTTGGACGTTTTTTTTTGGTTTATCGAGATTAAATCTAGGATTGATTTTCAATAATCTCTTAAACTCTTTCATGTTTCCGTCTATTGGACGTTTTTTTGGTTTATCGAGATTAAATCTAGGATTGATTTTGTTACGTCTTTTTGGTTTATCGAGATTAAATTTAGGATTGATTTTTAATAATCTCTTAAACTCTTTCATGTTTCCGTCTCTTGGACGTTTGTTACGTTTTTTGGGTTTATCGAGATTAAATCTAGGATTGATTTTTAATAATCTCTTAAACTCTTTCATGTTTCCGTCTATTGGACGTTTGTTACGTTTTTTGGGTTTATCGAGATTAAATCTAGGATTGATTTTTAATAATCTCTTAAACTCTTTCATGTTTCCGTCTATTGGACGTTTGTTACGTTTTTTGGGTTTATCGAGATTAAATCTAGGATTGATTTTTAATAATCTCTTAAACTCCTTATCAGCATTTTTCGAAGGCGTTCTCTCTAATTCCTTCATGCTATAATTAAAACAAGCATTTAAATGAAAGATTTTTATATATGAATCACTGCAAGTGGCTTATGATTGGATCAGTAATCCCGTGTAACAAATCATGCAGAAATGAGTTCTGTGGGTATCATATGCAAAGCTTTCGTCGTGGAAGCCTTGGTCCGTTACCATGCATACGATGTGGAGTTGGGATTAGGGGAAAATCTCAGTTGTGTTTGAATTGCGGTGGTAAGCGATACAGGGAGTTGAAGCGATATTATGATAAAAGAATAAAAAATGGACAATCAATCAGAAATTTTAACCCTGACGCTGACAAAGTCAGTATTCTTGACGCTGACAAAGTCAGTATTCTTGACGCTGACAAAGTCAGTATCAAGGATAAAATCATAAGAACTCCTCAAGACTACATCGAAAGATTTATCATTAAACCAAACGATGAATTAGACAAACAATAGTATTATGTATACGAATGAACCAAGAATTCAGACAACACCCTGTGATCACAAATTATGAAGCATCCAGTGATGGTGCTGTAAGAAACCGCAAACTGAAGAAACCAGTTGGTTCTGTGAATAATCAAGGGTACTTGATGTTTACTGTTAGGGAGGGAAAAGAAACGAAAACTTATCTCAATCATCGTTTCGCATTTGAGTGTTTTTATGGATTGATCGAGGATGATTTTGTTATTGATCATATCGATTCTAATCCAAAGAGCAATTCTTTATCAAATCTGCAGGCTATCACACAAAGTGAGAATACCAAACGAGGGGGGACTGGGAAATACTCGAAAAAAGCGAGACCTGTGAAATCTTTGAATACGATAACTAACGAAGAAAAAATATTTCAATCAATAACCAGCGCCGGTAGGCACTTCGATATTTGTGGACCCTCAGTACGAAGAGTTGCAGAGGGGATTTATCGATCTGCGATTTCAAAGGGGACTGGACAGAAAATTCGATTTAGTTACGTCTAATGCGTCATATTTTTCATTTAGAAATATATCATTATTATAGAATAATGAATTCTGAAAACATGAATAGCATTTTATCCGAGATTTCAAAATTGAAAGGTTGGGATATTGAACTATCAGATGAGTTAAATCCTGATCAAATCATGTCTGATTTTCAGGACATAGAATATGGAGTTAACAACAATAAATACATGCTACCAAAGAAGTATGCGCTCATCAAAAGAATTCAGAATTCTATTAAGGACTCTCTCGCATTTTCCAGTGACGTAAGTGTGTTCGCTCCGTTGTATACCATCGTAGAACGAATACGAAAAGAATTGGGGTACGAATACGAATTGAAAAAGGAGGTTAATTCTAAAGTTAGAAACCTACGGGCGTTAATTCAAGAAAATGAACAATTTTGATTGACCAACCATTTATCATTATTTGATTGACCAACCATTTATCATTATTTGATTGTGACCGTCCCTCATAGAGATTTTAATTTTTTTTTAGCATTTTTTGATCAAAACTGTTGAAATCAGTGAATAAAAAATTGATGGCTGGTTCGGATTGATCAAATGGAAAAGTGAGGGAAGTGTGATATTATTTATTTTTATAAGGATTTCCACACTTCCCTCATCATTGAACGAAGCTGTCTCACGACGAAATAACACTTCCATGACCATCCGATGGTGTTAGGTTGGATTGAAAAATTGTTTTGCAATTGAAAAATTGTTTGCGATTTTAAATAATGGTCAATGAAGCATTAACAACCCGATTGGCTCGTGAACGACTGGATGCAATCAGGAGATTTGTACCAATTCGTGACTCTGTACGGAATAAACTACAACAACGACAGAGTCTTCAGACTGATTTTGCTATGGGATCCGAAGAATTGTTTAAACCAGTAACCACAGCAACGAAGGGGATAGAGCGTGCTATACTGGGAGATGTTCCCGAGACGGGAAAATCTGTTATTGGTGAACTTGAAAAAATAGCAGCGAAAACTGAACAAACAGAACAAATAGAACAAATAGAATCAAAAAGAACAGTTGATGATTTACGCGTGAGATTTACCGAGACCGGGTTAGCAGCAATTGATGAGACTAAACTAGCAGATATTCCTGCGCTTGTTGTTACGACTTATGAAAACAGAAAAAAAATGTTGAAACCAGAACATCATAAATATGTTAGAAATATAACTCACTGGGCTGATATATTCTATAAGATCAAAACTGAAAAAAGTCAAATTAAGACAGATAGTCCATCATACAATGGATATATCAATGCGGTGGGTAACGTGTATAAACGATTTGAAGAACAAAAACAAAAACAAAAACCACCAAAATTGCAAAGGCGGCGACAGCAACCTGCAAAGAAACTACTCTACTCTCCTAAAAAACAACAACTACCACCTGATGATGATGATTTTTTTGATTATTTACAAGAAGCCGATTTAGAAGAAATGAAAAACATGGATGAAGCAACTGGTTATAGCGGAAGTGGATTGCAAGATTCCAGTGAGAATCCAAGGATTGGAAACTCAAAGAGTTTCTGCCCTAGTAGTGTTATCAATGATATATCACGATTAGAAGTTCTTGTAGGAGGTTTCCGAGCTGGAAATAACTCACCGGAAATTATTAATGAAGCAGCTGATATCTGTAGACGATTATTTCAGGGTGGTATCATGGATATCAAAACATATCGAGATTTCATTGACGAGTTAGTGGAAAGTGGGTATCAGAGTGATTAATCACCGGGATTGAATAAAAACGCTAGCGTTTCCAATTGAAAAATGGTTTCTGATTTCAAATAATGATCATACACTACAATCATGATAAACCAACCCCCGTCTACATAGTTAATTCACGGTTTCCAGTTTATAGAGCATACTATGGAGATGGTTTAGGTAATACCATTTTAGGGTTATTTGCGAGAATGGCTCCAAAAGTGATGCCGTTGGCTAAACAACTAGGAATGAAAGCAATTGAAGTTATTCGTGATAAGGGTATTGGTGCTGTTGGAGATCTTGCTGGAAAAGCGTTTTCAACTGCGAAGAATAAATTAACATCATTAGTGAAATCACGAAGTGATTTACGAGAAAAATCCAAAGGATTTTCAAAGAAACCGTTACCATCTACAGCGGAAATGCCTGCAAGTGTTAGTAGAATTATAAATAACGCAGTAGACGAAAAATTAGCGTCGATGGCTTTAACTCCCGACCAAAGCAATATTGCAAATATGATAGCAGGAAGCGGCTTTAAAAAACTACGTCGATGAAAATCGTTTATGATTTCACGATTTAGACTCTGATAAATAGAATAAAATGTTTAAAAAATCACATGATCCGGCGTTTGATATAGACGCCCCAGTTGGCAAGGATGATTCTGTACGCGATTATCAATATTACGCTTATCATGCAATAGACGCAAATAGTCGATCGCGAATTGAACTTCAAGTCCATGATACCAGTAAATATTTTTTGCCCTGTGAAGCGTTTATTGAAGTAGAAGGAGAACTTGTAACAGCTGCTGGAGCATCATATCCAGCTGATACTCAAGTCGGTTTTGTCAATAATGGTATTATGGCGTTATTTGAGAGTGCAAGATACCTCATTGATGGAAAAGAAATCGAGTCGATAGATCGCGATGTTGATGTGGCTACAACAATAATCGGGTTAGCGAGATATTCCGATGATTATACAAGATCAGCAGGACCTTCTATGATGTTTGCAAAAGATGCTACAAATAACGCTGGAGGAAAACAATTCGTTGTCAGACGACCAAATGATCGTGCTGCTAACCCTGCTCCTGCTGGTATCGAAGATATGATTATAAACAACGATCCTAATTTCAATCTAGGAGCTGCAACACGAAACTCAATGTTGGGAGTAGGGCGTAAATCATTTTCATGCGTGATTCCACTGCATCACATATTTGGATTCTGTAGAAACGTCCGAAAAGTTATTTATGGGGGCGAAGCATACAGTATCGCTTGTACGAAAGAGTGATGATAACGACGCAATTTGGAGGATTCCAGCAGATGCTGCAAATCCCAATACTGATGCCGGTAAAGTCAATTTAACAAAAATATCATTGTGGATGCCAGTGTTGACTCCAGCAATCACCGCAGAAGAACGATTACTATCATTTATGGACCAAGGAGGAAAGTCGTTGTTGAGTTGGCTAACCGTGAGTACAGATGTGAAGCAATCAAATCTGAACGGGTTATTCACGTGGAATCTAGCATCAAAACAAGGTGTTGCTGCGCCACGTCATATATTTATTGCGTTACAGGATAACACACGAGTTGGCAATCAACTCTACAGCCATATGATATTTGATCAGTTAGGTGTGAAAGACGTCTCACTGAGAATAACGGCCAACAGGAACCATCCGAGGATATACAACTTAATTACAGAGAAAATCATATTGCACGCGTGTATCATCGTCTGTTGTCATTTATGGCACGCGATCAAAATGTCGATACTGGTTTGCAAATATCACAATATGATTTTAAAAATCTATATCCGATCTATTACTTCTCACTAGAACATCTCGATTTAACAAGACAGTCCATCGTTGATATACACTTTAGAGCTAATGTGAATCGTCCTGTTGGTGCTGCTGATTATAGAGCGGTTGCTGTCATTCTCAGTGATAAATCAATGCTACTTGAAGGTGTTGGTGGAAGAATGAGAGTGGTAGATGCCCCAGTAGAAAACATGTAATTGAAATTGTAAACGATTTAGAATCAATCAATTATGTATAATGTCATATAGTGTTATTAGTGTTGCGTTAACTCCCGGTCAAATAAAAAAATTGCAATCAGAATCGGCTAAAAAATGTGGAACCACAATCACGTTGAAACCCAACCAAATGACTGGTGGTGCAAATAAACTATCGCTGACAACTCGTCAGGTGAAACATTTCAATGATGCACTTGCAGCCAAAAAAGGTGTTCAGATTACTCTTTCTGCGGCTGCTATCAAAAATATGATTAAAACAGGCGGTATATTTCCGTTGTTAGCTGCGATTCCAGCATTGATTGCAGCAGCAGCCCCAGCGGTGGCTAAAGCGGCAGCGTTAGAAGCCGTTGGTACTGCAGCAGGAATGGCACTAAAGAAGGCAACTGGGAAAGGATATAAAAAAAGGGACGATCCGTTCACGGATTGGGTCTAAGACTACCAGGAACCCCGTATTCGTGGTACAGCGGAAAGGGTCTAAGACTACCAGGAACCCCGTATTCATGGTACAGCGGAAAGGGTCTAAGACTACCAGGAACGATTTATTAATTCAGGAACCTATGGTTCCCATGTCCAATTTTGATTTAATGGATGCGGCTAAAAAACTAGTGATTAAAAATTTCAGAGGTGTTTTTATGAAAGATCAATTACCACATCAACCAAACAAAACTGAAACAGGTATTATTAATCTCGATAACAGCACCGGACCTGGAACTCACTGGGTTGCATACGCTATTGATCCACGTGGGATTGTTTATTTCGATTCATATGGATTAGCCCCACCAAAAGAGTTTATGCGGTATATAAAAACCTTTCCAATGAAGACTTGGTATTCTACGCTACCAACACAAACGATGATTGACCCACCAATATGCGGCAGCGAAGTATTAAATGTCCTTGACGCTATTTCTAACTCCTTGAGTAACCCAAGCGGAAAACCACCACATGTTGTCGTGAATGAATACACTAGCAATCGCTGGAAATCGAAACGATTTTAGAGAGAGAAAGAGTTTTACAATAACATGATTGATATTTGGGGGAGATCTTTGAAACCCAAACCCGATGGCACTGCACCACCTGATTCTGTCAAGGATATAAAAAAAATAATTGAAGATGAAATCGCTGAGACGTTGAACTTAACAAATGTTGATCCTAATGAAATAGTTGTATTTCAAGACAAACAGGGTAAATTGAAATCCAGTGATGTGTCATTGGATGATATTTTAGTTAAACAACGAAACGCAATCGAGAACACCGTTGCGTTATTTTCCGATCAGGGTAAATTGAAAACCAGTGATGTGTCATTGAATGACATTTTGATACGGCAGCGCGACGCCGCTGAAAACTCTATTGCGCTGTATTCCAACGACGGACGACTTAAACCAGGCGCACTTGTGTCTACGATCACAGACGCGATTGCCACCCACAACAAGATGATTATCACCAACAACCGCATGATTACCGACAACGACAACAGGATTACCACCCAAGACAACAGGATTACCACCCAAGACAACAAGATTACCACCCACGGCCGTGAGCTGGATGATCATATACGAGGTTATAATTCTTTTCGCAAAAATGTTATACATAAATTCTTTGGAACCCCGCTTGTGGTTGGCATGACTCTCACTGAAATTAAAGACTTGTTGAATTCATTCTTCGCTAACAAGGAAGCTGGAAGGATGATGACTGCTTCAGAATTCAAGGCAAATTATCTCGAGATTTCTAAACTAATAGAAGATCAAAAACCCACTAACGACATTGTTGGTAGATTCTTTGGAAACCCGCTTGTGGCAGGAATGACTCTCGCTGAAGTTAAAAAAGCTATTGATGAACAAAAACGCATCAGCGAAATGGCTAATAAGTTCTTTGAGGGCTCTGGAAACATTATCACGACGACATATTCTCAACTCAGCCGGCATTATGGCACGCAAGAAGTTTTGAAAATAGACCTCGTTTTGTTTTCATTTTTTAGTAACCGCGATGGAACGATGATGAAATATATCGACATCAAAAAAACCTATCTCGACATATATGACGATATTGCTAAACTAAAAGAAACCTCTGAAAGGGTAAAGCATGGGACCTTTGATTGGATAAAAGACTCTAATGCTAAATTGAAAGTCAATATCGGGGAGTGGCCCCATGGTATCTACAGGATGACGTTAATCTCTGACAAGCAATTTGATATCATCGTAAGCGGTAAAACCTATTTTGGTGGCACCGCAACAGTAATTATCCGGGGTGAAGAAGAATTTGAGATTCTCGCGGTTGATAGTACGATTAGATCAAAAATATCCTGGTGCTTAGAATTCATATGCGAAGTAAATAACTAAATTGAAAGGATTTCACAATTGAAAACGCTAGTATTTTTAAAATAACAATGATTTCATCAACTCAATGTCGCTATGATCAGGTCAGAGAATTTCAGAATAGACTCAAAACCCTCACTGAGGAGTATCAAATAAAAATAAAAAAATACCGACGAAGAATCACCGCAATTGATGTTATTATGTACTCGGTGTCAAGCGTTCTCGCTGGCGCCGGAATAATACTTGCATCGGTTACAATGATTGCCCCGGTCGTAGTTCCAATTTGCATTTCTGCGGTGGCTACAATCGGGGGTATATCAACCGGGATAGCAAAAAAGATATCATCATGCAGCCAGAGTAAACTGCAGAATTACTTACTTCAATTTCATATTGCATCAACCGCATATTCGCAATTATCATTGATGATATCGTCGTCACTCGATAATACGATTATATCAGATAGTGAATTCTCAGCGATGGTCAGTATTTTTGATTCCGCGATATCGAAATTAGAGCGACAACATGAGTATAATAACAATGACAACACCGATGGAATCAGAAAACACGAACCCAAAAAACAAAATGATCTCAATAATATCAACATTACCAGATTGTGAGTTCTCAGTGATGGTCAGTATTTATGATTCCTCGATACCAAAATTAGAAATAAATCATGAGTATAATAACAATGACAACACCGCAGGAATTACTTCAACAAATAGTGGAGAACACGAACCCAGTACAAACAAGCATGATATCAATAACATCAACGAATCCAGAATTCAGTGTGAATTTCCCCTCTCCGGTCCCAGTGAAGGAGATAGCGCTAGCAAAACTACGAATGTATCACAGTTGGCCTAATATCAGATCAAAATCATTTGGTGGTCAACAACCGAATAATTCACTGGTGTTCGCGAATAAGAATAAACCAGACGGGACTCCAGACTGGAACGTCGTTTCGATACCAACAGGGTCATACCAAATCGAACAAATCAATAATGAATTCGCGCGTAGAATAAAATCGATTACTGGAAAAGAATCAAAAATCGCTATAACAGTTCATGAGCCGACACTATCATCCGCAATTGAGATAAGCACAGAAGGATACGTCGTAGATATCTATCAAAGTTCTATTAGAACCGTACTAGGATGGCCTGAAAAACCACCGGAAAAATCCACCACCGACTTAACCACGGATGTACAATCATATCATGAAATCAATCCCAGTTATCGAGATAATTTATCTGATATAAGAAAAGGAAGAATCGCCGATAGATTTATATTCACCAACAAAGACACATTGCAATGGGATTTTATCATTAAAAGAACAACCGACTCATCTGTTACTATTTCATTTACGCTAACTGACGTCCGTGGTTATTTTAATGAGATTAAACAATTATATGACACACAACTAGAACAACTACGGAAAACAAGATCGCAAAAACACGTTGAAATAATAAATCAGCTTATATCGGACATGAAATATATCTATGAACTAATTATTCAAACAATAATTAATGACAACAGCGACAATAAACAACGATTCCTAACCGATTACAATATCACAGAAGACAATCTGCGTAATTTCAAGTTTCCGAAATACAACGCTGATGAATTAGCAAAAATTGTTAAAACCGATATCAAAGCACTACAAAAATCAGACTCAACTGTCCTCCTCAAACATAATAATGATCCAGATGGTGGTGGTAGGCATATCGCTCCGTTCAACGTGAATATTTCAACGGTGATTGCACTTAATTTAGTGTGTGATGTTATCGAAGGAAGCTATCAAATTAATCTCGAACGATCAAATCAAGCTCAGCAAGGATATATTCTTTATTCATTTGCACCAACAGCTCCTCCAGGATTCCTAATTATTGAAAACCCAATTAATCCTGTCTATATGCGATGCCATAATAATTCATTAACCAGAATTAATTTCAAACTCACCGACCAGTCAAATAATCTGATTGATTTACAAGAAGAGGTGTTAGCGATTAGTCTGTTTGTGAAATCATAAATGATTTTCGTCCTAAAGACTCGATCAAATATTCGGTTAAAATCATTTTATTATTTTTATTAACCCAGAACTGAAAACTTAAGCAGCAGAGAGGGTAGATGACAACAAGTTGCGACCAAAATTAATTAAAAAATCGTTTTCATTTTTTTAGGTAAAATGATTTCGTAGGGAGATTTCAATCAATTTTTTGTCTGAAAACGTTGTAGGGTTCGCCTTTTTTTGGTTAAAAAAAGATTATAAGACGGCTCGTTTTAATGATTCAATCAAATTTTGTCTGAAAACGTTGTAGGATTCACCCTCTCTGCTGCTAGATGTGTTTGTCCACCAAACAGCCATTATCAAGAACAACCCCAGGAAATATCTTCGAAGTGTTGGGGATGGTGAGACTGTAGAATTTGACGTAGTGGAGGGGGAAAAGGGCAATGAAGCTGCTAACGTCACTGGACCTGGTGGAGCCAATGTCCAGGGTAGCAAATATGCTGCAGAACGGCGCAGTTATCGTAGATTCTACAGGAGGAGACCAGTCCAACAGTACCAGGAGGAGGAACCTGAAGAGCAACGCCAGTTTAGTGGCCCACCTAGACGCAGGCCATATTTTCGTCGCTACTATGATGGCTATGCAAGACCACCACAAAGGAGATACCAGGGGAATATGATGGAAGGTGGAGACATGGGTGCTCCACGCAGAAGACCTTATTTCCGCAGTTACTATCAGGGTCCACGCAGTTACTATGGCGGACCACCTGCTGGTGATGGACAGGGATTCCGTGGACGTGGAGGATACCGCCACAAGGATCAGCCCAGGAAAGATGACGAACAAAGGGATTCAGATGAGCAGAATGACAGAAACGAGGCCTCGGACGACGCTACCAAGGAAATCCACGATGACTAGCCTGAGTAAATCCATGCTTTGATTGGTGCCATCCGGATTTATTTTACAGCCATATCGTTTTCGGATTGAAGCAATCAGAGGGTCGGAAAATGTAGGGGCTGATTACTTAAGCAGACTGTGATTTACAAGTTTTTTTTTATTCCTTCATTGTATCACGATATTACTGTAATGTAAATAACGTCTCATTTCATATTTTTGTGTTTACCAATTCCGTGTTTTTCTAAAAGTGTTTCCACTTTTATTTGAAGGGGGGAGGTATGTCACGGAATTGTATACGACTATGTTCAATATATATATGTGGTCAAAAATCTAGTCTTGATTTCGTTACTGCGTACAGCCTTACCGAGGGTAGTTTATTATTTTTTCGGCTTTTTAGTTATTTCGGCATAATGAGCGAACACTCAGCTCATGCTGCATGTACGAAATTGCACGCAGTTTAAAGTACCTAGCTGCGCATATCTGTCACAGCTAGGGGTATATAAGGACGAAATTATAAGACAGAAATCACATAACGATCCAGTCTTGTCGGAAAAGCTTCCATCCTAAACGGAGCAATCTATCAGCTAAAAGAGGTAAGACTAGATTTAATTTTGTTCTCATTGCTATTTGTATTATGATATAATTCATTGTTTTACATATTAGATGTTTAGTATTTATTATAAAATCTATAGAATAAATACGTAGGCTAGGCAGCGCCATTTTATCAGAAGTACTATATTTTGTTTCATTAGTTCTTTTTGTATCTGAACATAATTGAGTTCAATTATACGCTGCATGCTTAACGTTAAATGTACATGGATAATTATTTCATGTGCGCGCATGCGCTACATATATGTGTGAGAATACTTGACCGTGTCATATGTATTACACGGTTCGGTTGTTTTAATTTTAGCTGACGTGGTGTGGTAACTGAAGTGGTGTGGTGCTGAAGAAGTATGATGAAGTGGTGTGGTGCCGTTTTGTGCTGAAGTGGTGTGGTGCCGTATTGTGCTGAAGTGTTGTGACTTAGTGTGGTGACGTGTTGCGCTGAAGTGGTGCAGTGTTGTGGTAACTGCGTGTGTGGTGACGTGTTGTGCTGAAGTGGTGCCATGTTGTGGTGACTACGTGTGTGGGCTTGTCTATGCTGACCGTGTAATGCCCGTGTGTGGTGCCTGTGTATGGTGCTTACGTATGCTGCATATATCTCGTCATATGGACGACGTAATATTTATTTAAATATCTTCTTTGCAGTCTCGTTATATGAACGACACCTGCATAATTCCATTCTACTCAAATCTCGTCCCATGAACGAGAACTTCAGAATTTAGGGTTCACGATTGCATATATCTCGTCATATGGACGACGTATTATTTATTTAATATCTTCTTTGCAGTTTCGTTATATGAACGACACCTGCATAATTCCATTCTACTCAAATCTCGTCCCATGAACGAGAACTTCAGAATTTAGGGTTCACGATTGCATATGTCTCGTCATATGGACGACGTATTAATTATTTAATATCTTCATTCTAGTCTCGTCATATTGACGACGCATTCTTTGCATATTTGCATCTATCTCGTTATACGAGCCTTTTATATATATTCATATTTGTAAATTCATTCATATACTTTTTTGTCATTACGTTACTAAAATTCATAGTTCCATGTTAGGAACATTTATTTAAATAGATTTTTTCTTATATTTTGTAAAATATTGGTGTCAGAGTTTATTTTTAAAATTGCGTTTATAAAATAAACATCTTATTAATGCAGTTGCTTTCCGTGTCTTCACTAATCCAGTCCCGACTCGGTCTATCTTGTGACAATTATTGTTTTTAAATTCCTTTAATTGGTAATTATAACACATCTCAATATTTTAAAAGAAACAAACTTTATTACAGTATATACATGATCTTTCCATGCTTTATGTGTATTTCTAAATGACCCCTATTAGTTCAATAAAGTAACAATTGCAGTTTCAATTATAATGTTTGTATATTTTGGTGCAAAGTGTCTCGCACAATATATTTTCATCCTGTATTATATACCTGTACATTAAGTGAATGAAATCCCTTTCTGTTTACATAATCCTGTTCATTAGAAATAGGAGCCTGAATCCTGATGAACGTGCCATCTATTGCCCCTATAACATTTGGAAATCCTGCAATTAAAAGAAATAATTTATTTATAATTTATCTGATTTGAGGTATATCAAGTATCTACCATATTCTCTTCACTGGTGCTGTAGTTAATCAAAATCTAAAAATTATATTTTTCAGCAAATGTAATTGGAATGCCTTACATTATATTACTCAATTTGAAGCAAACCATAATAATTATTTATCTTTAATATGTATGTGTTATTTGCCCCAAATGTCTGTAAGGAATAATATGTGGTGTGTTAAAGCTACCTAATGTTTATATATACAAAATGGTAGCTTAGTAATAGACATATGTTGGCATATGTCTTTTGAAAACTGAATAAGATAATCTGTATCTTCTAAATAAAAAAGTATGAAACTCAGTAATGTTTTGATTTAGTAAATGCAAATCCATTTTTCCTTCTATGATGGTCATTGATATGACTGATTTTGAATATAACCGGAGTTTCTTCATGAATGTGATCGCCATATTTGCATGCACGAATATTAGACCATCTAGCTGGTCTCTAAGCATAAATTAAAACACGTTTACTAAATCTTTTGTTCAGTTTGTTGTTGAAATATTAAAAGTATACATACTGCAGGCTTCGTAAAACAAATTAGAAAAAAAATATTATGGCAAGTTTACTTCATTGAAAACTCTATCGCAGTGCTGTCTAACCTTTTTTAACTCCATTGGCTACTGGATTGTTTATTTCTTGAAGCCGATGGCTACAGCAGCAAACTGAAAAGCAAGGGCTATACAGCTGTTAGAACTCTGGCGTGCCATTTAAAATCAGCCTGATGGCCGCTAGTTTGACCGCACTGTTCTATCCGACATCAGCTGTTTTTATCAGGGGTCATGGCCGTATGACGTGTAAGAAGTGGACGCAGCTAATAATGAACACAAATATTTTTTAATAAAAAAAAGACGTTGGGTAAAATAAAAAAAATGGAAAATACCTTGCCAGAAATGCTGTAAAATCCCTGCTTGACAGCTAATGTTGCCTCTTCTCTTGGAAATTGAATGGACTTCTTCGCCTGTCTCATTAAGGCTCTCGCTACTTCAGATATGTATCTGCTTACAGTGGTTACACTCACACCCAAGGACTCTCCGATGAGACTGAAGTGAGCGACAGTAGCGAAAAAGCGTAAGGCCACATGCACCTTGTGGAGGGGCGGTAACGCCATGCTCCGCTTCGTAAAAGCCGAATCAAGTTTTTCAGTAACAGTATTTGCGATGAATAAAATGGTAAGTCTGGTAAATCTATAGCGAGCGAACAAAACAGTGTCATCAAGGTCCATTGGGTTACCTCTGTCCCTTATAATTCTCCTTTCTAAGCGAATCCTTTGATGACGTCGACGATAACGTCGTTCGAGCGCCATATTTGAGCGTCTCCCCTTGAGAGAGCATAACCCTAACCTCAGATAATTGAGGACAGTTCTCAAATTTGAGTTAAGATTTTTCTCATTTGTTCTTTGTGAAACCGGATTTAAGAAAAATCTCAAATTTTGAGGAAAATATCAAAATCTGAGTTGAAACTCATACTTAAGATGTTTAGTGAAACAGGGCCCTGGTCCGATGTTCATCAACACAGTGCCTCGAGGACCATATTCGGTCAAGAGACTGATGATGATGATGATGCCAAGTATAGACCATTCTTAGAATATAGTCATGCATTCATGCGACCCTGGGTCAATGCATCCAAAACGAGGCTAAGATAGGCACCAGATTCGTTTTTACCTCGCAACCATCCATGGCTTCTACAGTTGATAGTGACAGTTATTGTTGTGTTCCAATGTGCCTTGGGAATGCTAGAATTCACATAAATTGAAGCTTCCACCATATTCATACAGTGAAAATGATGGATCTTCGTAGAAAATAAAAATGGATTGTTGCAATACGTTTTAATGAGGGGCCGAATTTTAAGGTAAGAAACCGAATGATTGTTGGTTTGTTTGTACTTACTTGCAACTGACTGATGTAAGAAAGAGAAATCCAAACGCAAAATAGATTTTGTCGATTGTATGTATGTGTGTTTTATAATGATAGTTTTCTAAAAATGGTACCCCATGTTATATAAGAAATTATGATATACCGTGTGTGTAGTAAGTACAGAACAAGTGAATTTTAATACCTTGTTAAACAAAATAGAGTGTCTGAGATGGCACGGATATGTAATCAAACCACAGCTTCGTAACGTTTGCTTTACACATTTATTTAATATTGATAGAGAGAGAGAGAGAGAGAGAGAGAGAGAGAGAGAGAGAGAGAGAGAGAGAGAGAGAGAGAGCATACAATCTGTAGAAAGAAACCTCGGTGAAAATTCTTGTATAATTTTACATTATGGAGAAGCTGGTAACTTTGCTAGTTATATTTTTTGTCTCCATTATAGTTACAAATGCTGATGAAAAGCTATGCTATTATTTTATCTTCTTCAGATCCTGTGAGTTGCATATAGCATGCAAAAGTTAAATTACAGATCTGGAAGAGAGACAGGAAAGCAGAAACAGAATTGGAAGGAAATGAAAGAAAACTGCAAGACTTGAATGAAACAAATAAACATGGAGAAATTTGGATTGACAGATTTACAGATGACAATGTTTTTCCACATGAGGTTTTTACACCCTTCTTCACCAGCATAAAACCTAGTGCCATTAGACTGAAGAGCTTATAGTACAGCACCAGGAATGATATTAACATCAGAGGACGGCAAAATGCAATGGACCCAGTGGATGGACTTTTCATGTTTTTGTATAGATGTGGATTTCCGACTGAAGATATGTCTGTTCAAGTTGATATTCACATGTCTTCTGTAAGTCGGAAAATAATCATGTGGAGAAATTATTTGAATTTCTTACTGGGGAGTACAAATATTTGGCCAAATCATCAACAGGTTCAAGGAAAGTTGCCTATCGAGTTTCAACTGTCCTACCCAGGAACCAGGATTATTATTGACTGCACATAAATATGTACAGAAAGACTCTCATCTTTAGTGCTTACATTAAAGACTTTTTCAAGCTACAGAACTCACAACACCTGGAAAGGTTTTGGTTTGCATACCCGCACTTGGTGCAACCCCACTCGTGTCTTCCTTGTACTCGGGAGGCATGAGTGATGTTGAGATCACAAAGCTATCAGGGCTTAAAGATTTGTTAGAACCAGGGGACCAAATTATGGCAGATTAAGGTTTCGTTTTAGACAAGGTTTTCGTAGGTACTGGTGTTTCCATTGCAAGACCACACTTTCTGTGAATCGATGGGCAGTTACCATCTTACTAGGTGGAGGATAATTAAAACATTGCAAGCCTGAGGATACATGTGGAAAGACACATTTAGAAAGTGAAAGAATACAAGAATATAAGTTATTACAGTATATGGTGCCTTTGACAATTTCTGGGTCAATAAATCAGTTGTGGACAACAGCAAATGTTTTGACTTTGTTCAAGTAAAAATGATACACTATTCCATAATGCATCTATGAGTGACTGTTCCGGCCTATATACTTATTTAGTAATAAAAACCAACTAAATTGAAATTTAAAATCTACAATTTATGTAAGCAGATTTTAAAAGGCATGTTGCAATGTCGACATTGCAAATGACCTTCGATCACTTTGCTTACAACTAAATACGTAGCTTGGAGTCATAATGTATTAATAATTAAAAGGCATAGAAAATTCATTGTAATATGTCTTGCAAAACATTTATGTTCATAAGTACAAACAGGAGAACTAATAACTGACGTATAATCTATAAAAGAGACGATCAAGCTTGTCCTTGACAACTTGCCAAAATTCCCTGTCAATAAAAGTCTCAACATGTTGTTGAAATTTCTTTTAAGAAGGATGAGCATATGATCAGTTTGTTCTCTACTTCTTTTCTTTGCAGCATACTTATTTGGTATTCCAAGAAGCAATCATAATTTAGGAAAATACACAGCCCTGGAAAGTTTATTTTGAAGAAATATGATATGGCTAAATTGTAATGTAGACAGCATTTATTCAAGATATGAATTTCAAGGTCTCTACTGGTGGTGGACGTGGTTTGTTGAAAGGGCAAATTGTGTCACTCTGCACGCTTTGCAAATGTTTTATTCTGATCGCGTGTTTTGATCACATTATTGATTGATCATAGTTGTACATTTAAACCATTCCTAATCAGAAACAAATTTCATGCTTATAAATAGTTACATTTCTCTATCGTGAACTTGTATTTTGTGTGCTGTAGAGAAAAATGACACTTCAGATAAGACGTAACTGAACTTACATTTAAGAGAATGGATATATCCCTCACTGTAATACTTGAATCCTTTTGTCATCTGTTCATTCCCTGAACTGCTGTATATACCCGTGTGGAAATTCTCAACGAATGCAAACGAAATATCTGACAAAACAGCTGAGATCGCTACTCTATGTACTGTAAGATGCAATATTTGTTTATAAATCTGCCTATCTTAGCCTTGTTGTCGCGATAGGTTAATATTCATGAGGATCTCATTAAAAATGGTCTATAGCAGAGTGCAACGCAAGGAGCATACTAAATGAGGCCTTTCTCATTTGTTTTTACTGGATTGGCGATGACTCCGGTAAGATTTGTCTCCCTTGTTTCCTTTCATTGGATGTAAATACTTAATGCGGCACAATTTATTTGTCTGTTACTACAAACTTTACAAAGTATCACTCTTATCTATGTTTTATTGTTGTTTGGGGTTTGATTTGTATCATGCTTGTGGTGAACTAGAGAAAGTCGTGCGATGTGTCGCGTTCAAACTCCAAATCAAACACACACACCTTGATAAAAGCGACCATGAATGACCTTCGCAACTGATTGCTTGAACAAATCGAGATGTTGTAGAGAAAAATAGTAAATTGGATATAAGCTCTTAAAATCAAATTGTGATATTTGTAATCCAGTATCCATATTCTGATCACGACCCATGTAAGACCATAATCTGTGATAAACCCGCCCCATTTGATTTTGATTATAATCAAAGAGAAGGTTTACTGCTGGTTCCTGTTGATTACTTATCCTTAAAGAGACTTCACTAACTCTACATTTATCAAATATAATATGACTGCGCAATTGTAAATTATCATTAGCAACTGCTGGATCTGTTTGCATCCGATGTATATTTTGTAGAGCAATAAATACATGTCTTGGTGCTTAGACATTCTTTGCTAGTGCGAGTTGCCATATAAACACACCTCCAACAGTACTGCTTATAGTTGCAGTTGTAATATCAGACCATGATAAATGATTTTCCACCATGATCCATAAAAGAAAATAATCTTGTTTCAACGGTTAACGATGGAGTCATAATTGGCATCCATAGAGCTAATTTTGATAGTTTTATAGCGCCATGATTAACACCTGCACCGTGCCATAAAACAAAATCATCAGTTTGTCTTCTTATTAAAATTACAGTATGACTAGCTCCAAAAATAACCTTTCTAATATCTCTGCAAAATCCAAATATGTGAGGTAGTGGAATTGAACATGAATATATACCATTGGCATCTAACATCTTTTTCGTTCGGTAAATCCTGGATTATAAGTTTCATTTTGATTAATAATCATATTCTCTATCTCGTCAGTAGTATTTGAACCATCTTGGTTTTTGGGGCTTCGTATAAGAAATTGTTTATGTTCTGCATTGTTAGTAATATCTTTCGTAAACATCATGGAATGACCCGCGGATTTAGTAAAATCATCAGAATACCTGGCTAAACCTATTACTGTAGTTGGAATATCAACGTCATTGTCAATAGCTTCAATTTTAGTAGAATTAATATAATACTGTGAACTGCTAAATAAGGCCATTATACCATTATTAACGAATCCAATCGCCGTGGTACTAGAATTTGGATAATTAGCATCATTGGGTTGTGTTAATTGTCCCTCTACTTCGATAAACGCTTCACATGGTAAAAAGTATTTGGATGTATCATCAAATCTAAGTTCAATACGAGACCTTGTATTTGGAAATCAGGCATTGTACGAAACGTATTTATAATCGCGAATAGAATCATTTTTTAGTACAGGAGCATCGATATCAAAGGCATCATCAATTTCATGTTTAAACATCTTATATAATAATTATAACCTTATTGATCTAAATCATAGTCGTTTTAATCCAGAGCCAGTAATTTCTCCTAATTTCTGCTTTACTAATTCATTAATTTCCTTGCTTATTTTAGATGGCATTTCATTTGTAGATTGTAATTTTATCGATTTTTTCCCCTTTATTAAAGATAATAGTTTATCCTTTGCAACGTTAAATATACTAGTACCAATATTATCTGCGAGTTTATCTTTTAAAACCCCAATTGTCTTTGATGCTACTTCCTTATCAATTGGTAAAATCTTTGGTGCGATACGAGTAAATAAACCAGTAACAACATCACCTAGTCCATCCCCATATGTCAGTTTATATACTGGCAATCACGAATTTACAACATAAACAGGTCTTGGTCGGTTGATACTGCGATGTACGATCATTTTATTTATAATACCATTTATTTAATCGTAAGATCATATGAATTTAATCGTTATAATCATCAGTAATTTCATCGATAAACATACGATATTGTTTAATGTCCATTACGTGTCCTTGAAATAATCGTTGACAAATTTCTGTCGCTTCATTACTTAACTCTGGTGAATTATTTCCAGCTCTTTTCCATCCAATTAAAACCTCTAAACGTGATATATCACCTAATATACTTTTTGAACATGGCATATTATCTTCAAAGTTATTATCCAATCTTTGATCCAATCTTCGATTGGGGTTATATCCAGTGCCTCTTTTTTAGGTTTATCTAGAATATGTCTGGGATCATCCTCGGCTTCTACAACAATTTCTTCTGGAATTTGTTCTTCATATGGTGGTGGTATACCTTTTAATGTATCACGTATTTTCCTTTCATATGTTACAAACGTATGATCATTTTGAGAAGTTCGATCCACATTATACTTCGCGCAGTATATTTTTTAGACCATTGGTCCATATTGGGTCTTTTAGTATAATTGGGGTTTTTATACTTATTTAGTTTTTTATATGTTTCAACTGCATATATAGCTAAATCATCAATATTATTTATAGTGTTAATTTCGCGTATTGTTTCAGCTGAAAATATTCTAGTTGGATCAATAACTGAATCACCTTTTGGGTGACTAGCCTGAACATTGGTCGGTGGTTGAGCAGCTACTATATCAGTAGGAAGATTTTTTAAAAACTTTTTAACCTGTTTAGTTCTTTTTGCGATCTTTTCAGTTTCTGTACCAATTCGTTCAGTAGCAGCAACAATCTTTTCAGTTGATGTAGTTATTGGTTTAAACACCTGTTCAGTTCCAAGTGCAAAATCTTCCTTGTGTTGTTGTTGACCTTGTAAATTATCTCTAAAAGCATCTCTAACTGGGAGAAATTTCTTTATCGCGGATAATCGTTCTCTAGCTAATCTAGTTACTTGTGCTTCTCCAACATTTGCCATTTTATATATAACTTATACCATTAATTTCAAAACCTGCGATTTGTCAACGAATGCTCAATGAATAATCGTAAATATATAATAATCTGAAATATAAAAAATACGAATGGCATAAGTGACATATATAATATTACCAAATAATAATTTGGAGTGAATATGTTACTTAAGCCATCTTCGATAGACATGTTTATATGTCAAATTGATTGTTAAAAACTGCCCCATTTAACAAAAAATAATAAACCCCAAATCAAAAATTGGATGATATAAACCAAATAAAATCCAGATCTAAAAATACGAATGGCCTAAGTGACATATAATATTTTTTATAGTAAATATGTCACTTAAGCCATCTACGATAGACATGTTTATATGTCAAATTAACTATTAAAAAATGCCCATTCTCAAGGTATAAACAAATATAACAATTTGGTAAAAATAAAAATAATATAAAAAATACGAATGACCTAAGTGACATATATACCAAACCAAATAATAATTTGGTATTTGGTTTTTATAGTAAAAATGTCACTTAAGCCACTACGATAGACATGTTTATATGCCAAATTGTTTGTTGAAAAAATGCCTCATTTTTTTAAGTATAAGTATATCGATTAAACCAATTATTAATACTTCAAACGTGAAACTTTAACATAACATTAAGATGATAAGTTATTGTATCTCCTTCTTGACATCCATGACGTATCATAATATCCTTTCCACCGGTTGATGATTGGCAGACCTCTTTATCGGGTATTGTTTCCTTTATCCATGGTTGATAATCCATAAACTCTGATCTAGACCAAACAGGATAATATAAAGTATAATCACTTCTACTCGGGTAGTCGCTATCGTCTGGTTTTAATTCCGCACCAAATCTCTTATAGATTGCTTTTAATTTTCCTAAGATGCTTTTTATTATTAATGAATTGTTTTTTAAGTCTATAATCGGGAAATATTTCAGTAAAGTGATTCATTAGCCTTTCATATTTGTCGAGTTTATCTTTATCCTTTATCATTCTATTAATATTCGTCAATAGACAACTCCGAGAAATACACATGTGAGTTTCAGTTAAAAGGTTTGGGATTATATCTGGTAAGCTCATCACTTCTAAAACATCCCCAATTAACTGTAATTGTTGTTTTGGAGAGATTTTATCAGCTCTATGTGAATGAGTTGATATACAAGTTCCATTATTATGTCTATTGACAATCACTTGTTGTGCCCTTTTAAATCGCGAGACGTTTTTATGAAGATACTCTATAGTATCAGAATTCAATTTGCTAATATCGGTGTGAAATACATTATTAAGATACTTTATCTTTTTTCATAAGGATCTAATTTTTCTTCTGAATCATACATGTAATATTGTGGCATTTTTGGATCGTTTGTTTGATCATTATCTTTATGTGGGGAGTTGAGATTTAAATTATTACCTGCCTTTATCAACCTATCCCCAATCGAGGTCTTTAAAACTTCATCTACATTTGGACTATCTTTAACGACCTTAGATGATATTTTAGCTTTACTACGTTTCTTTTTAAGCCATAGTTCATATTCATCTGGTATTGTTTGCATAATTTCAGATCCCGAATCCTTCATAGATGCAATTAATCTTGTAGTGAAATAAGACCTTGAATTATTTTCATCAATAATATGACTAACATAAGCAAATCCATAACTAGTATTTCTTTCATCAATTTTAGGGGTTCGAAATATAAGCTCTATAGTAGATAAGTCCTTTTCTTTAGCAATTATCGTTTCGAGAATATCGTCACGAGTCAATGGTAATGTTGGATGCGACCTGGAATTTTCTGAATAATGAATCTCGGAAATATTTATAAATCTATGAATGGCCTGTTTGATTGCTTCCACAGATCCATGTTGTTCAGAAAACACAGCGAGGTATTTAAAATTATCATTTACAATTGATATCCCAGCCTCTATAGTTAAATTATATATATAACAACATCAGTATCATTAAACGCATTTTTAATATCTGAAACGTCTTTCTTTTTGTGTTCAGGATCACTATCAGCATGTTATTATCTAACACGATAATTTCTACATTGGAGGTTCCTTGCGAGATCTTCCACAGAGAAGTTACCATTGTGTTTATTATGTGTAAAAACAACTGCTTTATTTCTGGTGGAAAGATAATCTAAAAGTTTTGCATAATTTTCTTTATGTGATTGTTCTACAAAAAAACTTTTTATCGTGATCTGGTTTATATATATATTAATAACAGATCCCATAGAAGACTTTCCTAGTTTATCTTTAAATAGTATTAAATTGTCATCATTGGCATCTGCATCTAATACAATTACACGATCTGCACATGTAATTAATCCAGAGAAGCTCCCCCAGTGTTGTTTACTCCGTTTTACTGAAGAAAATATCTGTCTGAGAATTCCATGAAACTCATCTACTATAATTACATTTGGAATACCTCTAACACGTCTCAATGATTCAATTTAAACAATTATTTGTCTATTTTCGCCTTGTTTGAAAATAATATCACCAGGGATATTAGTATATGATTCTAAATTATAATCTGCGATAGTTTTTTCAGTGAATGTTTTTCTATATGAAATGCATAGTACTGACTGCTCTGGTTTTATCGATCCCCAAGCAGATTCTGATTTTCCCATGCCACAGAAAGACCCATCTATTAAATCACAGTTATCAATGATTTTACATGCTTGTTCATGTTTTGGTGGTTCTGAATATTTACATTTAAAATCTTTAGTTGAACATTCTCCAAAATAATCCCATTTTTCATAAATGGAGCTTGTTAAATATTTTTTATATTCGCAAATTCTCTCTTGTTCATTTAATTTCTTTTTAGTAATGATTTTATCATCGCTATTCATTGAATCGTCATCACTTTCTGTTGAATCATCATCACTATCCGTTGAATAAATATCGTTTTTTAATGAAGATGGGTTATTATATATCGAATCTAGCTCATCATTTGAAAGTCCAATTCGGTTTTTTACACTTTTTATCATATGCAGCAGCTCTAAAACAACCGAAATATAATGCATCGGAATAGCATATTACATAACAACCTGTACATGTGCTACTCTTAGTTTTAGTAAATTTATTATATCCATGGCAAATCTTACAAAAGTGCCCTGGTCTACGATCCAATGTTACCATATTACCCTTTGTTTGTACAATACTCATACTTTGATCTGGTTCACCTGTAAGAGCCATAGATATCATTTTAATCAAATCCTTGTTTAACGAAGTCCCGTCAAAAGACCCCCGAAAAGTCGTTTTATCGTCCTTTAACGAATAATTTTCAAAATCAAAAGTATATTGTTCTTGAATTAATCTTGGACAAATGAGCGATTCTGATGGAAGTTTAATTTCACCATAAATAAATGTCTTCATTGCGGTCTCCTTTCCCGGTGTGTACGATTTAGTTCGATTTAATTTAATATTATGACGTCCAGCTCTAATAACGGTATTCCAATTAGGTTTGTCAATAGAAACTCGCATAGGTAATTTTTTATTCTCATCAAAGGTCACCAAACAGTGTTTGATTATTACGTGATATCCCGAGTTTATCATATATACATATGTTTTATCACTGGGACAATCAAATAAACCTCTAAAATACCAAACAATGTCATAAAGTTCAATATCTCTTGTATCAAGGTCAAATATCGGTTATCTAAGTCGTTGACGTGGGATTATCTCTGTAACTGAACAATTCCCATAAAAATACTCTTCTGCAAAAATATCAAAATCAGCATCAGAAGGAAATACATAAAATCTATCAAAATGTTGTATAATTATTCATTGATACAACCCGCAACCTGTTAATAGTTTTATCGCAGAATCTTTATATGATCTATATATTGGTCCACCTAGTGCTCTAGAATAATACTCACAAAGCTCTAACCATAATTCAGGGTTTTCAAAAACCTCATCAGGGTAATCCAATAAACCATTTTTCGTATCGTTAATGAAGGAATAGTTATAAGGTTCAGGCCATTTATGAGTTGATTGAAAGAGTTCATTTACCTTTTCGAAACGCATATAATCATCCTTAGTCATTAGAACTGTATTTTCTAATTTCAAATTGTCCGATTGTTGATTCAAACTTATTGGTTCAAAATCGTTGATTGGCAAATGTTGTACATCGCGTGGTGTATCATCGATCAATGTTGAAATACTACGAAATAAAAGATCTATAAATTATTATTTTAATAAAGATGCCCCACTTACCCCTGAGGAGTACTTTGAAAAGTTTAAATTTAAACATATAGATTATAAACCCCCGTATTGTGGTTCTCAATCTAATAATTGATTGGACATTGGTCAACGATTGGTCAACAAATGGACATTGATTAGATAAAAACATTTCCGCTCGTAATCTTTAGTAATTGTCTAACGCGAGTATTCATTATCTTATTTCTTTCGTATTCTTGAGATAGCTTTGATTTGATATGTTCTATTGCAATGGATTTCTCTATATCCTTATCCTCTACCATCGATAAGGACCTATACATTAAAGCTTGCATATTTTTTATCATTCTATATTCAGTTGAAAGCATATAGCCACCATTTTGTGTCTTTTGTTGAATTAATTCAAATTCATCGGTTATTTTTTGGGGGTCTAATTGTATATTTATGTCCTCATTTTTTAACTTTTCAATTGCAGATATTATCGTATTAATATTTTCGGTATTCATATACCTATAAAAGGGTTTATATTTAAATATAAATTTGGTTGGATAAATTTGTTTAAATTGGCGCCCTTTTAACAAAATTGAAATATAATTCTTTGATTGTATCTTTTAGATAGTACCGTTCTGGCATTATTCATTGCAACTCGTAGAATCGAGGGAGCATTAACATCAAAGTATTTTGCAGCAGCACATATTGAGGGAAATACCATTTCTTCATTCGTCATTTTATTTATAGACCTTACTTCCCTTTTTCCTATTGTTTTACACCTACCAGTTTTACCATACATGATATTTTGTCTCTGCGTAACAGCCCTAAGGTTATCCAAAGAATTTTTTTGTTTAGTTTATTTGAATCGATATAATCAATAACAAGACCATCTTGAATAATCCCATAGAAACATTCAAATACAAATCTATGGCAAAGATATCTATTTTTATCTTTATGATTAGTACTAAACACAAGATAGCCAGTATTATTTAAATGTCCAATGGGTCTTTTTAATCGACAGTTTCTAATACATCACGATTTGCCTCATAATTTGTTATAATTGGATGTTTCATAAAAGCCCCTTGATCCATACAAATATGTTATATATATTTTAATTAGGTTTCGGTTAATTACTTGTCTTGAAATCTAATCAAATGATCTTCTGGGGTTTTAATAGCTTTAGGATTATTATTATCTGTTTTTTTAATCGTAATATTGTTTTAATCCTCTGTATGTTTAACTACCACAATCTACACATAAAGGTGTTTTGCCTCGTACTCCAACGCCACATTTTAAACACGGCTTTGGTCCTAAACTTCCACGTTTGATCTGTGGTAAATGGACTATGCAATATTCATATACACAGGGTCTATTACACAAATTAGTAGAACCTAGCAATAACCACTTACATAAATTATTTCCCTCAGCCATTATATATATAATTATTATAATTTAAATACTTGCTCTAAATATAATGGTCGGAGGATCAAAACGATTATCTAAATCAAACCTACCAAATATAAAAGATTCAATCTTGATAGAATGTCCCCTTATTAATACGAGGTTTATTTGATCGAACAAATAAAATCTTGATAAATAAAATAAATGAAGCAAGAAGAGAGTTTCAAAAGAATGGAGCATCAAACGTGTGGATGACATATAAAATTATAACTAAAAATAAAAAACCCCGATTAACGATTGGTCAACGATTGGATCATACAATGGATTATAGACGAGCCACAACGATACTAAATTATCTTTTCAATGGTAAAAATGATAAGAAGTATATTATAAATATCAAATTTATTATTTTGTCAGATACTGGCGATTAGACTATTCGTGATAAACGCGATCCTGTACTTCACAACAATAAAATCGCAGTTTTAAGTAAGAATTCTAAACCAGGAATGTTGATTTGCATTGATAAATTATATTATGAAAGGTCTTATCCTGTAACAGCGGTTATTTATGGAATTTATCTACTTGACAAACCTAATATTAGTAAATTAAAACCAATAAGATTTTCACCTAAAGCGAAGTCTATGATAAATTGTGTTGCAGAACGAATAATAAAACATTTTAATAGTTTGAATCGCGGAGAAGGATTAACAGATAATAGAAAGAATATGATAAACTTATGGTCAGAAGGTGTCAAATTTAAAGGAGCTTCTATACAAGACGTTGCTGAATTAGGCAAAAGGTTAAAATTTCCAATAATAATGAAAACGATAACAGTTGAGGTTTTGTACGAATCAAAGTATAAATCAAGAGGAACTTCTATTGAAATTATTGATCATAATGAACATGCATGGAATAATTCAGTATTAAAATTTCCACAAAATTGAACTGTTAAATTCTATAACGAAGACATGTTTGATTTTATTAATGAAATGCGTAAAACCGATCCTGTGTCCGTATGGTTATTTAGTTCTGAGGGTGAACCTGATCAATTTGCACGGCCAAATGGTGATATTTATCGATTAAAAACCCTCCATAATAGAATTACTAGACATACATCAGATGAGAAATTACTTAGTGAATGTTTTACTGAGTGATCTGTTGTTGCTCATTATGCTAGAGAACGAAACTCGTGGAAACCAACGCGATTTGATTTTATAGATGATATAACATTAAGTTGTGTTGCATATGGACATGGCGGATTGTGGAGCTGTCAATATTCAAATAAAGATGTTATTTCTGTAGATGTGGTTGCATGTTATCCTGGAAGCTTTTTAGGATATGGAGAATGTTCTAAGTATTTTAACAGATTTGGACATCCTCGCGATGAAATGACACGTGTATCTATAAATGGTCCATTACCAGATTTTGATATTACTGGATTAGCTCGCGTCGAATCATTTGAATTAATTGAAAATCTCCATCCGATATGTTATATTTGGTTTGGTAAGCACCTTTTAACAAAGAAGTGGGCTCCGATAGTTTTATTAAGATATATGATTGATTGTTCAATGTCAAGATCGTTAATTGTTAGCGAGGCCATTATTTCGGTTTGGTGACACTTAATCCCGGGACATTTAATCCCGCGACACTTAATCCCGTGACCCTTAATCCCTCCCGCGGACATGTAACCTAAGAAGAAATAAAGCACATTCGTCACATTATATGCTCACAGATAGGCTAATATCTCTAACAATTAACACCAACAGTAATCCATCAACTAAATAATAAGCTTATACAATAGTATGATCGCATGAATAATTTTGATCTTTGGAGAACTAGCACGGACCGGATTGGCTGAATTGGCTGAAATTAAGAAAACCACCATAACTCCCACTATATGTCAGAGAGTTTCTTGGCTAACTCACTTGGAGAAGTATTAATTGAATAATAATATCAATATTATTAGTAATATCAGTGTAGAATCTACAAATAAAATAATACATTTTGGCTGATAAGATCGCTTTTGGTACAACGTCGAAAGGCAAGCAGTCTTTGCTACACAAGCAATATGAATTCGTCAAACATAGGTTGTGTACGAATGGGACAATTCATTGGCGTTGCAAACTTCACCAGAAAACCAGATGCCGTGCACGTATTGCTACCAAGGACGATGAAATTATACGCGGTTGCGATGCTGAACACAATCACGACGGAAACAAGGAGTCTATCTTAGCGATGCAGGCTGTCGCTGATATGAAAAACAAGATGGGAGAAATTTCGGCAACAACTAAAGCTTTCATTGGAGAAGTAAGTACGCATCTTGATAGTTGCGTACTTATGGCCTTACCAAAGAAAATATCCCTGAAGAGAACGTTGCAACTAAAGCGTCAGAAATTGATGTCTGCTCCGGATTCGATACATCTACCACCGCCTCCGAAAGATATGACTTTCTGCGTTTCTCAACAGTTACAACATATGATTTTGCATGATTCCGGATCTGGAAACGAAAGGCTGCTTATTCTCGGTCATAACGAACTGTTGGATGGATTAGCCAGAGCGAAATTGTGGTTAGCAGATGGAACATTCAAGGTAGTACCTACGATTTTTTTTCAGTTGTACAGCATACATTTCGAACTAGTGCCGGGAATTTCCCCGGTCGCCCTTTACTGCCTCTTGCAAAGTAAAACACGTGCCATATATGATCGCATGATTGAAGCAGTAAAAGAATTGGGCCCTGCAGCAGAACCTGATCGATTACTCCTTGATTTTGAGAGTGCAACAATAAGTGCCTTTCGAAGCGCCTATCCAAATGCAAACGTTATGGGTTGCTATTTCCACCTGACACAAAGCGTTATACGCAAAATTAAAGACATCGGCATGAAAGTTGATTACGAGTCTAATGACAGGTTACGCACGGCCGTTCGCTGTTTACCTTCTTTGGCGATGGTTCCAGCTGCAGATGTCGTAGACGCTTTTCTCATATTAGCCGAGAGCATGCCAGATCATGAAAAGATGCCTGAACTCTTATCATATTTTGAACATACATATATTCGTGGTAGACGGACACCTGGACGTGGAGAACAATACAGGCCGGCAATCTTTCCAATCGAAACATGGAATCACTTTGAAACGGTGTCAGAAGGTGTTGCCAGAACAACAAACGCTGTGGAAGGTTAACACTTTGCACTACAAGCTCTTTTTCAGTGTCATCATCCCACTTTATGGACTTTCTTAAAGGGAATCGAGAGAGCCATTCAGATGCAAAGAACGTCTTTTCTGCAAGGAATCTCTGGTTCGCAGCCGTCTGTCCCCAAGAGATACCAGACGCAGAAGACGCGTGTCAAAAATGCTGTGGAACGTTACTCTTCGAGCGAAATTCTTGTCTATCTGCGAGCCATTGTTTACTTGTCATACATTTAACTTTTTAAATCTAAAGTTCTCTATTTCACTTTACATTTAAATTGCGGACTTTTATTAAATTGCGTTAAATAAATATTTTTAAATTAAATTTTTTTTAGTTCTCTATTTCACTTAACATTCAACTTGCAGACTTCTGATTACCTTTTATTAAATTGCGTTAAATACATTTGTTTTATTTCTTCTTAGTTTACATTTTCGCGGGAGGGATTAAGTGTCGCGGGATTAAGTGTCAATGGGATTATCTGTCGGGGGATTAAGTGTCAGGCATTAACTGTCACGGGATTAACTGTCGCGGGATTATATGTCCGTACACCATTATTTTGTATAATACACAGACTAAGGTTTGCCTACCAAATCCAATTGACGATTGGAAGAGATATTCAGATGAAGAAAATCCAGATAAAACTTACTATGATAATCAAACAGCTCGGGATTTTAGTAGAAAAATTATAGGTAAATTTACATTTAAGGGAGTCATAATCATAGAAGACTTTGTACAAGGTTAATAATGCGAGCCATTGTTTACTTGTCATACATTTAAATTTTTAAATCTAAAGTTCTCTATTTCACTTTACATTTAGCGGACTTTTATTAAATTGCGTTAAATAAATATTTTTAAATTAAATTTTTTTTAGTTCTCTATTTCACTTAACATTCAACTTGCAGACTTCTGATTACCTTTTATTAAATTGCGTTAAATACATTTGTTTTATTTCTTCTTAGTTTACATTTTCGCGGGAGGGATTAAGTGTCGCGGGATTTAGTGTCAATGGGATTATCTGTCGGGGGATTAAGTGGCAAGCATTAACTGTCACGGGATTAACTGTCGCGGGATTATATGTCCGTACACCATTATTTTGTATAATACACAGACTAAGGTTTGCCTACCAAATCCAATTGACGATTGGAAGAGATATTCAGATGAAGAAAATCCAGATAAAACTTACTATGATAATCAAACAGCTCGGGATTTTAGTAGAAAAATTATAGGTAAATTTACATTTAAGGGAGTCATAATCATAGAAGACTTTGTACAAGGTTAATAATGCGAGCCATTGTTTACTTGTCATACATTTAAATTTTTAAATCTAAAGTTCTCTATTTCACTTTACATTTAGCGGACTTTTATTAAATTGCGTTAAATAAATATTTTTAAATTAAATTTTTAGTTCTCTATTTCACTTAACATTCAACTTGCAGACTTCTGATTACCTTTTATTAAATTGCGTTAAATACATTTGTTTTATTTCTTCTTAGTTTACATTTTCGCGGGAGGGATTAAGTGTCACGAGATTAAGTGTCAATGGGATTATCTGTCGGGGGATTAAGTGTCAGGCATTAACTGCCACGGGATTCACTGTCGCGGGATTATATGTCCGAACACCATAAATTTCGTATAATACACAGACTAAGGTTTGCCTACCAAATCCAATTGACGATTGGAAGAGATATTCAGATGAAGAAAATCCAGATAAAACTTACTATGACAATCAAACAGCTCGGGATTTTAGTAGAAAAATTATAGGTAAATTTACACAAGGGAGTCATAATCATAGAAGACTTTGTACATGGTTAATAATGGACGATGCAGAATTAAATTTTATAATTGCCGATACAACTACTAAAATTACCTTTATATCTAGAAATACAGCTTTTTTATCAAATGGTACTAAATTAGGTACAATTGTAAATTATAGTGATGATAAATCGCCGCAATATACACATTTAAGGTCTTCTATGCTCGCATATGTTTCAATTAACCTATTATCGATGATAAACAAAATTTCACAATTTGTAGTTCGAGTAGCTACTGATTCGTTTTATATAAATAAAATACATTCGCAAGTGTTAGATAACTTAAATATTATAAATCACGCACCATGGGGAGAATGGAGAATTTAAAAATAAAATATATTAGAATATTCTAAATCTGCAGATGTTTCACAAACCAATCAATTTGTACAAAGTATGTACCAATCGACGGTTGGAGGAAATATTAATACTTCTGGAAGTTTAAAATTATCATCTCCAGATTCTATCTGGCCATCAATATATGATCCTATTTCTAGACATAAAACTATTTATCTGAATGGTCCTGGAGAGTCAGGAAAGACAACACGAGTTATTAATTTATTTCGTAATTTAGATATGATTGTTTCGACACCTACACATAGACTTGCTCGGGAAATGAAACAAAGAGGAATTAATTCATGTACTTATCATAGTTTTGTTTTAGATGGAGTGGTGACTTATGGACATCTGAACGAATGGGAAATAAACACATTCAAAGAATCATTATGTGGGACGAAATATTTGCTGTATCATTAGATGCTTTAAAACTGTTTCACGAATGGTTATCAACAAAAAATACTTGTATAATAATGTTTGGTGATTACGGTCAACCTCCACCTTTTATTGGACCATCTCCACATGAGTGGTTAAAAAGCTCAGTTGATTATTATGAAGAGATAAATACAGATCACAGAGCCCTTGATTCGACATTAAAAGAATTCAAAGGTCTATTAAGATTACAACCAAATAAAATTCAATGTGAGACTCCATTAAGTTGTTTTTGGAACATATGGAAACCAACTGATATAGTAGTTGCGAGTAGAAAAATAGTCAGAGATAACATCCAAATGAAATTATTTGATCTACATAAGGAGACATTTGCAAATCTTCCAATGCCATTATGTTATAAACCATTTGATACACGAAAACAAAATATAAATGTTCAAATCCCAGGTGGAGGGGAGAATGTTCTTGTATTAAATGATATTGTATTGATTAATATTGATTTTGTTAATGAAGCGTTAAATGCTGATAAATCCCCCTATGCAACGACGATATGCAACGACAATACATTCTTCACAGGGATTAACTATATCAGGTACAAATGTTTGGATTGTAGATGATCGTATAGAATGGTCCAATCTAGGTTATTTTGCTGTGTCAAGGGTTCAAAGAATAAACCAACTTAAAAGAGTCGTTTTAGATGCAAGTGATACAACAACGTCCAATCAACGACCGGGGAGTGAAATTATTGATAATAATATAATCGAAAGAAAACTTTCTGGTTATAAACGACAGGATAAAAAAGCTAATAGAAAATTTGATATTGACGTTAAATTGATACTTATGTTAAAAGGGCAACAAAATAATCACTGTGTAATTTGTAATTGTATAATGAGCTGGAATTGGTCAAATAAAGATTCTAGACAATTTACCGTAAATAGTATAAATAATAGTATTGGTCATACTAGAGATAATGTAATGTTAACTTGTTTTGAATGTAATAGACAAAGAGGATTTAATTAAGATCATGTGGTGGTAATTGAATATCTTCTGGTATCACTTGTAATTGTTCATAAGTAAATCCGCGTTGAGGAGCTTTTGAATCTAATTTATAAATAGCTGGTCTATCCGATGATCGTGTTATAGTGGATATTGTATTATAGTAATACTCCAAATGGGATCAGTGGCCCTTTTTGTACCACCTTCTAGTTCTCCTGGTTCATATAAATATCTAACTATAACATTACCTAAAATTGGTTGTTTTGAAATGTCTTTTTTGTGGTTTTATAGGTATTTATTTTTTTTAATCGCATTATTTGGTTTTATGTTAATTGTTCGAGTAATTTCATTATTTAGCGCATTAATTACACTTAGTAATCTTATGACCCATTCACGGAATCTTTTGTCTTGGATAAATTCCCTCGCATATTGATATCCAAACAATCTCTCTGCAAGTGTTCTATTAAAACGTTCAACAATTGCCTGATCTCGATGTATTGCGGTGTGTCCTTGTCTAATACTGACATTATGGTGTTTCATTGTTGATAAAACCTCACCTTGAAATTCCTTTCCATGATCAACTTGTCATAAATTTGGCCAGTTTAAAGGCCCTTTTTGATAAATATTTTTAAATGCGATTGAGGCTTCAGCAGATGATTTATTTTTTAATGGTTCTGCTTCTTTGTACCGACTCGCAATATCAACTACAGTTAGTGCATATTTGTAAATGCCATCATGTGGTAAAAATAATATATCAGCTTGATGAACTTCAATTGGTATTTTAACGTCAAAATGTGAATAATTAATTTGTTTAGGACGCGGTAGATATATTTGCCATATTGCTTGTTTTGATAACCAATCTACTGCATTGGCCTTTTTAACATGTGCAGCATTAGCGAGTTTATTGATTGCAGATTTGCCTTTCCAGAATCCTTTTGGAGAATAATAAATAGATTCCATGTTTATTTATAATCAGCGCCTATCATTAATTTACCTTTCATTGCTGAAGTTATCAAAAACGAGGCTAGTTTTTCCCTAACTGATTTATTAGGAAATAGAGGATAACGCGTGAATTAACTTTACATCTGCTATATGACGTTGTTGTAAATTGGGATTACGATAAGCTATATCATGTATTCTACAAGCCTCATCAATGGCATTTATTGGGTTTTCTCCTGGATTAGGCGCGTTCTGATTATTAAGTCTAATATCTAATCGTGTTCCTGGTCCGCAATAACTATATCCTGGAAGGTGTTTTTATCCTGGGTATTTTGACCATGGCGCTCCTGGAAACTTAGTTAACCTGGTTGCGATGTCTCCTCCTCGTTTTTTTTTGTTGTTGCAATATTGGTTATTTTGCCAAATCGATATTTTTTTGTACCACATATTTCACATTTACCTGTAATTGCATTTCTGTTTTTTTTTTGTAACATCCTCTGTTGGGTCAATAGTTGATGTACGCTTCTTGCATTTAACACAATATAGATCAATAATATTAATATGTTATATATTTAATGGAAGTTATCGATTTCTCAGCAAAAAATAAAAAGGATAAAATAAAACATCATCCCATGTTACCAACCTCTATTCGAATGATTATAATTGGACCATCGGGAAGTGGAAAAACACAATTATTATTAACAATGATAATGAAGTATTTAAAATGGGACAAATTGTATTTAATTGCTCCAAGTGTCGATGATCAACATTGTTATCAAATATTTAAAGAGTATAAAGAAAATGCCTCAGAAATAGCAGAAGAAGAGGTCATTAAGTTTATCATAGATATTGATGAGCGCCCTCTATAGAAGATATAGATGCAGGAGTTGATAATCTTGTCGTATATGATGATGTAATGTTAGATAAGCAAAAAACCCAGCTAAAATGTTTTCTCGAGGGCGACATAAGAATATAGATGTTATATATCTAACGCAGCGTTATACACAAATCCCAAAGGTAATAAGAGATAATTGTAGTTTGTTATGTGTATTTAATGGTGTTGATACTCATACACTTAGAAATATTTGGTTAACTTGGTACTCCGATATGACCTTTAATCAGTTTTAAAATCTCTTTAGTGGTGCTAGAGCTTCGCCACATGAATTTATAACAATAAATATACACGATCCTAAAACACGATATCGTATTGGATTAGATCGTATCCAAACAACGTTTGGTAATAGTTAAAAATACCCCATTTAACAAGAAATAATAAACTCCAAATCAAAAATTGGATGATATAAACCAAATAAAATCTGGATCTAAAAAACAAGATTGACTTAAGTGTCATATATAATATTATTTATAGTAAATATGACACTTAAGCCATCCATGATAGACATGTTTATATGTCAAATTAACTGTTAAAAATGCCCCATTTAAAACAGATATTTGAATTATTAATTTTAATAAAAACAATGATTTGCATTTCCATTTTGTAATTGTCTCGCAGCATCCTCGTTTTTTAATCTTCTAAAGTTTCTATTCTCTTCTCGTAATTTATCGTTTTTAGCTTCTAATTTTGCTATTTTCGCATTTAATTTATCTTTCAGATTTTTAATCTCCGCTTCGTATTTTTCGGACATACTATCATCGTAGGGTTTAGTTTTATTATTATCTATTATTGCCCTTAAACGTGTGATCTCTTCATATAACACTTTCATTCTGTAAATTTGACAACGAAGATCTTCATCTCGTTTATTAATATACTTATCTTGATCTGCAATATGAAGTTTTAGTGATAAAACCTCTGCTACTAATTTGTTTATTTGGTCAGATTTTTCATCTTCTGTGATTTGTTTAGTATTATCAGAATCGTCGTCTATATGAAATTCTTCATTACCTCCCAACCGATCTTTTGATTGGGCAATTGGATGATAATTGGTCATTAAATGGATCGTTGGTATCCAATTGTTGGTTAGATCCTTGGTCATTAAATGGATCGTTGGTCTCCAATTGTTGGTTAGATTCTTGATTTGTAATTTGTTGTTGAATGTCTTTATATGAATAAATTGGATTTTCTGATTTAGTATCTATTTTTATATTATCACTCCCCCATATCTGATAAATCCTTTTAAATCCGATTTTAAATCTCATAGATTTTCAAGCCATTAATTCAATGTTACGTTTTGATTTTATTTCGTTGATTTGATCATAAGTTAACTCAACAATTTTAGGCTTATTATATATATATATATATATATATATATATATATATATATATATATATATATATATATATATATATAAAATAATAAAATAATATTAATATTATTAATAATATTAATAAAATAATATATTAAATGCCAATTTTTTAAAATAATAAAATAAATATATTAAAATACCACTTTTCAAAAGAATAAAACATTATTTACAAAATATGTTAAAAAAGGCCCCATTTTTCGAAATAAAAATAATCAGATAAAATCTGGATCTATAACTAATATATAAAAAATAACTGTGGCAGCAGCAGGGAGGGTTTGCAGAGCAAAGGTACAACCTTTCGAATAATAAATAAACACTTCTATGATGACAAAAAAATACCCTTAATTATCCAAATGGTAAATAACCCTTCCATGGCGATCCCCAAAATTTATTTTGTCCCAAATGTTATTTGGATTTTATCTGGATATTATTTGGATTGAATTATTGTTTTATAATAATGTATAGTTAGAATACTAAACTCTCTATTTGGTAAAAGGAGAGTTTCGAAAAAATCGTAAAGTCTCTATTTGGTAAAAGGAGCACTGTAAGTATTCTAAATATACAAAAATGTAAACTTAAATTTTGGGGACCGCCATGGAAGGGTTATTTGGTCATTTGGAGAATTAAGGATATTTTTTATCATAGAAGTGTTTATTTATTATTTAAAGGGTTGTACATTTGGTCTGCAAACCCTCCCCGCTGCTGTTTTTGTCTTCTCTTCGTTGCACCATAATCATTTTGTATTCCAAAAATAATTTAGGAAAATACACAGTCCTGGAAACTTCCTTTAAGCATCAGACTTGCAGACGATAAAGGTGTTATGGACACCCTGGTCGCAATTGGGTTAGAAATTATAAATCAATTAATGAACTAAGTACGATTTATTTACTTTTTATCTTGTTTATGCTTTTCGTTACTGAAATCGACAGGGGGTACAAACAAACGGGGATGTAGACACAGACTATAGGCACACGAGGATACATACCGGAGAAAAAACATTTAAGTGTGAAGTGTGTGATAAAAGGTTTAGCCAGAATACAAATAGGAATCTGCAAATGCATACCGGAGAAAATCTTTTTTAGTGTGAACAATGTGATAAAATATTTAGGTCAAATCAAGAGATAAATATACATACTGGAGAAAAACCATTTAAGTGTAAAGTGTGTGCTAAAAGGTTCAGCCAGAATGGAACTCTGACTATGCACCTGAGGACACATACTGAACAGAAGCCATTTAAGTGTGAAGTGTGTGATAAATGGTCTAGTGGGAGTGAACATATGACTAGGCATATGAGGATACATACTGGAGAAAAGCCATTTAAGTGTGAAGTGTGCGGAGACAATGAAATTAGAATAGTATTATAAGGAGCTGTAATCTACGATCATAGACAAAATTTAAGCTCACATTATTCCTTTACATATCACGAACCCGCACAAAGACAACTAAAGATTTGGAAAATAATTTTTTCTTTTATATCTTAGAGAAATGACACAAAATTCAATATAGAACTTCGGTTTACTTGAAAGCGCAGGTGGGATCATAGATGTACCTAATGTCAATGTTGTTTTTCTGCAACAAACATCAAACTGTTACACAGTTAATCTCTGACTTTGTTTCATTTTGTTTAAAGAAAGTTATGGGGATGTGATCAATGCATAAAATAATCTGACAATGAGCCAAAATAATACACATTTCAAATTATTGAAAAGCCAATATCGGATGCAAATTTTATGTCTCAGTTGTGGAACAGTTTCTCTGGAACTTGCAACATTTGATGAAAATTCCTGATAACATCCAGCCATACCCAAAAATCACATCAGTGTCATTTTACTAGCAGGCACTGGGTATTCAGAGACAGTCTTGGCCTTAACTTCCAATGGTTTCACTGGATTCTTGTCCCCCTGGATATCCTAAAAGTGTATCAAGCAGGAAAAACTCATTTTTATCTAAATTAACCGTCAAATTTACATCACTGAGCCAACCAAAGAATTTTTGAATGGTTTCCAATCGATCCTTCCTGCAATCTTTGTGGATGATGACATCATCCATTTATGTATCACATTTATCTAGACAAAATTATACTATGTTCATTAATCGCTGGTATACTGATTGAGGACTTTTCTTACCAAACAGCATCAATTTTTATTGATAAATTCCATATGGAGTTGCAAATGCCAAATAGATTATGTAACTGAAATTTGCCAGAGTCCTTTTTCAAAATCAAGCTTGTTGGCATATTGTCTTTCGTTAGATTTTACATATGGGACTAGATTTAGTTTTAAGATTAAAGAATGTAAAATTGTGTAGGATCTATAAATAGATGTGTATGTATATTTTGAAAGTTACTAATAAAAAAATTATCAGTAAACATATTTGTGAGAGTTTTTCTTTTCTCCACTGGACAGATAGTTAAGGTGGTATATTGGAAGAATTAAATTACTTTTAGAGTCACACGAACAGGTAAATGAGTAATACCGTAACACCTGTCTTGCAAAACCACTGCTATGCGAGACCACCTGTCACGAGAGACCATTATTGTTTGGCAGAAGGTGTGGTCTTTCAAGGCAGGTTCCACTGTATGATCCGTCACATGGTGTATGTTGTGATATATAGTCATAATAAAAATTTTATTTATTGTGTTTCTGCTTTAATATAAGATCTGCATACATGTTTTTTTTACTCAGGTATTATTTTTGGAGGAAAAATATTTCTATTGGACTCTTCAGTTGACTTAGAGATAATTTTTGGACTACACTATTATTTTGGAATTGTTGTGAATTATTCAATGGAGTTCTGGACATTGCCATTTTGAGAGCATAACAATTCTGGAAAGACCAGTACATTTCCAGTTCTGAAATTTATATGGAACCATTTCATTCTTTTGAACTATAGGAAAACTCCTCAGAATTGTCTTGGAGTCACTTTATACTACTGTATGCTACTCTCACATGATCATTCATAACTTTGATAATTAAATTATTTGTTAAGAATTATAAAACTTGTTGGTTTTGTCATTAATGTACATAGTTTAACCACGGAGTTGTAGCAAAGAAATCATGTACTCTTGCAATTGGAAATACATCTAATTTGTGTATACTGTTGACGTTTCTACTTTCAGATTGCATCGGGAAAGTATTATCTGGTTTGGAATACAAAATATGCAGTTAACTCTAGTTCATTTACTTGCTTCAATAAAAAAAGAATATTCATTAAGTATTGCATTTCTTTCTTAAACCAATTTAGGAATGCAGGAGAGGATTCATCCTGCAAGGACGCTCTTTTACAGCTAAAGAATGTAGAATATCATGACCATGTTAGATTTAATTTATTTTATTCGAACATCAGAATCTACGTCCTCAAACTCACGTAATAGTTTTTTTATGTCACTCATATCTTGTGCTCGTAGATCTGAAAGTGTTTGGTCTATTTTGTTTGATATTTGTGAAGGTTCCTTAAACCTTGCAATGTCAATTGGCATCACACCATTTGCATTCATGGTGTTTGGGACAGGTACAGCTAAACTGATTTAATGATAGATTAGGAGATTCCTATGAAATAATCATATGCCAAAGTTCTGTTGGGTCTGGTTGGCTGAGTTGTCTGAAGTGGTTGCATTAAACAACTACTGCCATCTGAGCACTTGTCTGCTTTGGTTCCATTCTCAAGCTTGGTCACTGTGGATATATTCAAAAGTCTTCCAGTGGGTTGGTGGGCCTTCCTCTGCTTTTTCCAGGTTTATCCTCCATCTGTTGTACCTTCTTGGTTTGTTTAGCCTTTAATGTACTAAAAATGTTGTTAGAACACATCAAGAAAACCAATAACAAAATCATTGATTCGCTTCCCCCTGCTGAGAGTTTTAATGTATGTATTGGTACTTAGATTATGAACATAGAGTTGAAGCAAAGCAATCATGTACTCATGATATTAGAAATACATCTAATTTTGTTTATACTGTTGATGTTTCTACTTTCAGATTGTATTTGAAAAGAATTATCTGGTTTGGAATACAAAATTCACAGTTAACTCTAGTTCGTTTGCTTGGTTCAATTAAAAAGAATATCCACTAAATATTGAATTTCTTTTTAAACTATTGTAGTACTGCATGATAGGATTCATCCTGCAAAGACTCTTTTACAGCTGAAGAATGTAGAATATCATGACAATGTTAGATTTCATTTGTTTTATCGGAACATCAGAATCTAAGTCCTCAAACTCACATGATAGTTATTTTATGTCACTCATTTCTTCTGCTTGTAGATCTTAATGTTTCTGGTCCATATTGTTTAAATTTTATGAAGGTTGCTTAAACCAAACCAAGTCAATTTGGATGCTACCAGTTACATTCATAGTGTTTTGGATAGGTACAGCTAAACTGATTAAATGACAAACTATGATATACCTACGAAATATTCATATGACATGTGCATAGGTCAACAAGTGTACGCAACGCCTCAATGACAAGGTGATCAGATATTGAACCATACGACTGTGATTGCACAGGCATAGTTGAATAAAACAACGTTTGTTTCCAATACTTATTTAAATATTAAACAACATCAGCTGATGGTGCAAGTTCGTACGAGTCACACTACAAACGATGCTGATGTGTTATAATGTACCCGTACCAGCGAGTACCAGGGGCAATTGAAAAATCAAGATTAATGATTACATTAATGATTACAGTTTTGCATGTGCGTGGCACTATTCTCTACATCATCTTGCTTAAAAACAACACGAAAATATTTGATCCATTTTACCATTGACTTACTTATCAATACTGTTCAGTGGCGTGGACTTCTGCGACAGGACAATCGAAGATCTCTGTTTGATGGTATTCTGAATTTCAACATCTTGCGCCCGCTAATCGATGACCTCTTGTGCAATACACCCTTGGTTATTCCTTCCATGTCAGAGTGTTTTGAAAGTGCGTTTGGGGGTGGGATGGGGATAGCTGGTACGCGAGACCAATGCCAATTACGATTCAAATGTCCATGTGGTATTTGCTAGAAATGGCATCGTTGATTACTTTAAAATTTGACGTTATTATATCGATGAAAAGGTAACTGAATCATTTTTTGACATTTTAGATGTGATCATGTGGCCACGACAATTATCGGACTCACCGATATTGCGATGATTACACGACAACCGCTGGTCCAACCATGGTGTTTATCAAAGATGTCACTGGTTGAGACGGAATGTAATCAGCGGCCTCGAATGTTGCTGAGATGTTAATTCAGCCGTCGAAAAAAACCTTTTCCTAATCCTGATTGTAACCTTGAATTTGCAGTGTCGATCACAATGAAATAGTGCTTTGTAGAGATTTTACCCTCAGTCACATTGCTGTGTTATACGGAGGTGTTAGCAAGGTGTTGTTTGGAGCTAAACACATGGTCACCTTGGTCATAAAATCAACTCAAACGATGCCGTGACGTGGTTCAGCTGCTGCTGGTGGGAAAGATGTATTGAATAAATTAACATAGTGTGTACCTGTGTTATCTTGTTTAATGTGCACAGAATCACGTTATCTTTTTTTTTTGTAGCCTGAAACCGCATTATCATTCGTTTCTCGCACATACCACAGAGGCACACACACTCACTGTTATTACAAGACAATTTACCTGGTAAAGAGGTACCGAGAATAAATATGTGTTACAGTGCGAGATAATAACGAGGTACAGAATACAATGATATTGGACATCTTAGAAGTGAACTTTTCTTTCCGGTTTAAGAGTCATCAAAAACTTTCGGAAGAAATTTGGCATTCGTTCCACCACAGGATGTGATTGATTTGTTTGAACATTTACTCGAACATCCAGCTTACCGTGACAGAGATGTTATCTGTGATTACATGGAAGATAACTTCATTGGTAGACTAAGAAGAGCAAGAAGAGGGCCACCCAGATTCTCAATTCAACTTTGAAGTCAATATTCTAGAGTAATCGACAACCTGCCTCGCAGCAACAACGCAATCGAGGGTTGGCACAATACATTCAACAATGCTGTCGGTTTCGCGCATCCGACCACGACCAAACTTGCATGGAAACTACAACAAGAACAACACAGTATTCAACTTCTTCTTCGTCAATTTGAACTGGGAACAACGGCTGGGAAGATAAAGAAAACATACATCCGAGTCAACGGGGCGTTGCACACTATGGTGACCGACTACAACAACCGAGATCCAATCACATATTTAGGAGACACTGCACGTGTTTTAAACATTAATGTTGTTTGACTATGCTAGATAGAATTATTATAATAAAGTTATACTAAATTGGAATACATATATTAGTGAATTTTTTCATTGGTTTTTCCATCTTATATTTTTTTCCGCAAATTTTTGCCCGCATAACATATGACCGTGCCATTATGTCCATTGACATTTTGTCCACATGACATTTTGTCCGCGGACATTTTGTCCACATGACATTTTGTCCGTGATATTTTGTCCGTGACATTTTGTCCGCGGACATTTTGTCCGGCCACCCTATACAGAATTCACTATCTTATTGCACTGAAATATTACAAGCAGTATCGTTCATAGATCGCCCTCAAAATGTCGACACTGGTCTAAAATTTACCCAACATGATGTTGTACGAATGCATCCGATTTATTACTTTTCATTGGCAAATCTTGATTTGTTTAGGCAGTCTGTTGTTAAGATATATTTTCATGCCCTTTACGGTATCCGCTGAGGGTGCCTATCGATGATTTGCTTTGCAACTTTCTGATAAAACACTGTTATTATATTGTGCTGAAAAATCAAAAATGAACGTGTTACGTATTCAAATTATAATGTACTATCGCGATGTGAAGGTCTTTCTTACTCAAAGTAAGCTGGAAATATAAAACACACTCGAAATCAAGTTTAGGATTGCATTGAGACGGTCTGCAGTAAAAGTAATTAAAAATATCCTTCTGTGGTTGACCCAAACTCAGCTCATTCAGGTGTATGCGGCTAAACACAAAAATACACCAGTAACATGAAAGGTATCCCAGTCAGAGGTGGCACAAATGCAAAAATCAGGTGGAATATTTCTATTTATTACAGCCATACCAGGATTGTTGCCACAAATGGCTACAGGTGTATTAGAAGCTGCAGTGATACAAGCTGTCGGAATTGAGTCAGGAATGGCTTTGGAAAATACGGTCGATGGACGCATATACAAGCAACAGGCCATCGATTACCGGGTGCAAGACGCCTAAATTCGAAGTAGCATGAAACAGAGATCTTCGATTGTCCTGTCGCAGAAGACCACCCCACTGAACAGTCTTGATTAGTAAATTAATCGTAAAATAGATCAAATATTTTCTTTGGCGTTTTTTAGCAAGATGAAGTAGCAGAATGGTGCCACGCACATGCAAAACTGACATCATTAATCTCGATTCATCAACAGCCCCTGGTACTCACTGGTTCGGGTACATTATAACACATCAGCATCGTTTTGTATTTTAACTCGTACGGACTTCCACCATCAGCTGATGATGTTTATTATATATATAATTATGGTACACAAACGTTGTTTTATTCAACTATGCCAGTGCAAACACAGTCATATCGTTCAATATCTAATGTTGTTGTACGGTTTAACGCAATTTGTCACCTCACAATAGCCTATACATGGCGGCCAGTATTATTGATGGAGTAAGAACACGGGAAACGCCCCGAAAGAAGCTACTGGCAAGCTTTCTCACATAACTACATTAGCCTTAGACTCGAACCTACGCAGACAGAGGTGAGATGGCAATGATCCGTAACGAAGAGCGCTTCAGGCCACTCGGGGCCCCTTCAATATCTGATCACCTTGTCACTGAGGCGTTGCGTACACTGGAGTGCTGACATGCCCCACACGAATGGTTGTTTAATTGTTAGCGACATTATACTCAATCACATCAATCACTTGGATAAGATTCATTCGGCTCAGTGCCTTAATTCCTGTGGTCATATTTTTTAACAACACATTTCATCTCATTGTCATTGAGGCGTTGCGTATTGTCACAGAATTAGGCGAAAATTTGAACTGATTTTTGTTGTACTTGAATTGCAAACGAAACTCACCATTTTCTTGATTTCGTCGTACACGCATTACCTGGGGTGATTAAGTGGCGTGTAACGATTTGCATGTGCCAATTTGTAATTTACATGAAATCCGAAATACTCGTTTTACGTGGTGCATGGCAAGCTCGATGTGATTTATGTTCACCTATTGAGAGTATATAAGGCGAAGTATTTATCATTATTATTTACGGGAACCAAAATATCTAATCAAAGGATAGATAACCTCGTCTTGCAAATCTCCAGCCAAAGGGGTGAGTGTTAAATTTACATTTCGTTTTATTGTGAATTTTATTCAGATTATCATTTCGTATAATGATGCTTTTATTGCAATTAAACGTGGAATATTTGGAATTACTAGTCACTTTTAGACTTTAAATACAATATCGTAATCTACGGCTTAGATTATTTTTGAGACAACTATTATTAGTCTGGTTTTGTTTATTATAGTTGATTCCGTCGTTGATTCCGTCGTTGATACCGTAGAAGTACATCACTGATAGCGCATCTAATAACATCGTTGATACCGTCTCTGATACCGTAGCTGCTAACGTAGTTGTTACAATGTATCTGATACCGTAGCTGCTAATAACATCGTTGATACCGTAGCTGTTAACACATCTGATACCATCTTTTGATAAACGTCTTTGATATCGTTTGATTTGTTGTGGGACATCTATTGTTTGTTCTGGAACATCTCTGTATAAATATCTGAATGTGCTTGTGCCGTTAATTTGTGCAAACGGAATTGAAGTATCTGTCTGTGTGTCGAACTGTCTGTTCGTCAACATCTGTGTAACATGTAAATATCCGGAAAGCTAGAAGTCCGAGTGTCGGAGCTGTCTTAGAGTTGTAAAACGTCCGGGTCGACATCTAGGGGAGTGAGGAACCGTTGGTTCGGGTAGATGTTGTATGCTGTCTGAACGTATAACTGTGGTGGATCCGTGTAGGGAAACGTCCGATAATAGTATTGGTCAACCCTCGGTTCTCGGGGAAACTGGGAGACGATTCAACTGTTGCTGAATCGTGCGGTTATACAGGGGAGACACATAGGTGTATTGAAATTGTGATATAATTTAATACATTGTTGTATTTGCATGTTTATGTCAGATCGCAATAATATTTCAAGTGATCACATAGATATCAATAAAAGCTAGCAACTTGATTGAATACAAGTATATGATCGTGCTAGTTATCGCAATCCATCGTGCGATAGATAGTTTGTCGTTTGTGTTTATTTTTTTCGTAAATCATACTTGCATTTATTTAACTTTCGTAAAGGATTCTTGGATCTGTGTATAATCCAAGAGATCCCTTTACATTTGTGATTCCTTTTGTATTGTTATTTAATTTGTTCATGTATTGTGAATGATTGTGAGTTTAATTGTGGGTTGAGTGCATGAATTATTGTGTTGTTACATCTGTATTTTTTTTCATTTATAATTTATTACATAAATTTATATTTTCTTTCACAAATTGTGTTTGTATTGTTCATTTAATCCACCCTCCTCTCGGTAACAATTCTGTTACAATGGTGTCAGAAGTGGGATCGTTGGATTAAGTGAACTGTCAATCATTTTTGTGAAGGTATACATTTAATGTTTATATTTGAGCGTGACCTTCTGTTAAGATAATACTCTAGTTGGAGTTTATTTTTGTCTAGTTTACCTAGGTCCGTGAGTCCAGTATAAACGTGTTCAAAGTATTGGTTTGGTTATATATCTATATTCATATTACAATTGTCATTGTCATGTCATCCCTTAAGGACTTGGTTGCCTTAGGCAAAGAATTTGGATATGAAGGTGAAAGCTTAAGGAAATTTATTCAAGAAGAACAAGCCCGGGAAAGGGAAGAAAGGGCAAGGGCAAGGGAATTAGAAAAGGAAGAAAGGGCAAGGTCAAGGGAATTAGAAAGGGAATCCGAAGATAGGAAATGGGCCTTTGAGAGGGAAAAGATAGAATTTGAGAAGGAAAAGATAGAATTAGAGAAGCAGGCCGAGAGGGAAAAGATAGAATTTGAGAAGGAAAAGATAGGATTAGAGAAGGAATAGATAGAATTAGAGAAGCAGGCCGAAAAAGACAGGATAGAATGGGAAATGGAAGCGGAGCAAAAGCGAATAGAGTTAGATAAACTAGCTAAAGTAGAAATGTTAGAGTTAGAAGAAAGAGCAAAACAACGGGATCATGAGCGTAAGGTAGAATTAGCGACATCTGGAAGAGAACACGATTCTGCCACTAACAAATTAAGGGGCCCCAAATTACCTCCCTTTGACGATGAAAAAGATAACATAGATAGTTATCTTCATCGGTTTGAGCGGTATGCCGAAAACCAGAAGTGGAGTCAAAATGACTGGGCGCTGCATCTGAGTGCTTTATTAAAAGGTAAAGCACTGGATGTATACTCGCGACTTCCTAGGGACGATGTGTTTAAGTACGACGTCCTAAAGGAAGCACTTCTCAAAAGGTTCGAGCTCACTGAACAAGGTTTTCGAAAAAAGTTCAGGTATAGCAAGCCCGATAAGGGAGAAACCTTTGGTCAGTTCACCGTCAGAATTGCGAACTATTTTGAGCGGTGGATTGAATGCGGCAAAGCGGTGAAAACGTTTGAAGGGTTGACTGATTTCTTGCTCAGAGATCAATTATTTAATACAGTTGGGCGAGAATTAGATCAATTTCTGAAGGAGAAAGTCTTCACAAACGTAAAAGATATGGCTAAGCAAGCCGATTTATTTGCCGAAGCTCATGGGGGAACCCAGAACGTGGTTTTAAAAGATTTTAAGTCTGGAAACCAGTCTGTAAGACCTATGCCTAGGGAGCCTGTAAAATCAGCTGAGGTAAAAAGGTCAGTTGGGAATCCAGTTTTTCAGCGTGTGCGGTGTTTCTTGTGTAATGCATTGGGTCATGTTCAAAAAGACTGTCCTAAAAAAAAGGCACTTATACATAAGGTAGCAGTGGCTATACAAAGTAAAGGTATATCCGATAACAACGTACATGTAGAACCTTGTATTCATTCACTTGGCACGTGTTTATTTCCTGAAGCGCGTGTACCAACCGCGAGAGGGTTTGTCAACGGTCGAGAAGTCGTGGTATTGCGTGACACTGGTTGTACGGGCGTAGTGATCAAACGTAGTCTTGTGCAGGATAACCAAATGCTCGGGTGGGAATCCCCATGTATGTTACTTGATCAGACGATGGGTCGCATTCCCGTAGCAAGGATCACAGTAAAAACACCTTTCTTAACGGGAACTGTTGATGCCCTTTGTATGGACAATCCTATTTACGATCTGACGATCGGTAATGTTGAAGGTTCCCGTCTTCCAACCATGGCCGATTTTAAAATACCTTTGGCCCAGGCAGTCGAAACGCGAGCGCAAACACGGCGAGAGAAATCCGCGTTTCATAAATTAATAGTCCCTGAATCGATCTCAGGAATTTCCCGTGATGATTTCAAACAAGAGCAAGAACGTGATGAATCCATCAGAACAATTGTTGAGAAAATCACGTCCGGCGCGATTAAACATTGCAAGCGTGGGGGTAGCTCTAGATTCGTACGCAAGAACGGATTAATTCATAGGGAGTTTAGCGCTCGGGAGGGTAAGAAGTATTGGCAAGTGGTCGTACCCCAGAGATATAGATCTCAAGTACTTAGGGTGGCGCATGAGTCAAGCATGGCAGGACACCTAGGTAAGGCTAAGACCACTAGCAGGGTGGTCGCTGAATTCTACTGGCCCGGTGTTAATGGCGATGTCACACGGTTCTGTAGGTCGTGCGACGTATGTCAGAAAACCGTTTGTAAGGGAAGGGTCACAAGGGTGCCCTTAGGACAAATGCCATTAATAGATACGCCGTTTAAAAGAGTGGCAGTAGATATTGTAGGACCAATACACCCGGTTACCGAAAGAAAGAATCGGTACATACTTACTCTGGTTGATTACGCAACCAGATACCCCGAAGCCGTAGCGTTACCAACTATTGAAACGGAAAGGGTAGCTGAAGCATTAGTTGATATCTTCAGTAGGGTAGGGGTGCCAGAGGAAATCCTCACTGATTGTGGTGCCCAATTCACCTCTGACCTCATGGGTGAAATAAGTAGGCTGTTATCCATCAAACAGCTAAACACTACCCCATACCATCCGATGTGCAATGGACTGGTAGAGAAGTTTAATGGTACCCTGAAAAGCATGCTGAGAAAGATGTGCGCGGAACGTCCGCAAGACTGGGACCGTTATTTAAACGCTGTTCTGTTCGCGTACCGTGAAGTACCGCAGGAAAGTTTAGGGTTCTCGCCCTTTGAACTGTTGTATGGTAGAACAGTTCGAGGCCCGATGCGGATACTACGCGAACTATGGACTGGTGATGTCGCGAACGAGGAAATAAAAACAACTTACCAGTACGTTTTAGATTTAAGAAACAAACTTGAGAGTACATGCCAGATGGCACGTGACGAATTGATTAAATCGGGGCGCAGATATGCCAAGTATTACAACCGCAGAGCGCGTAATAGGAAATTTCTTGTAGGAGATCAGGTGCTATTGCTTCTTCCAACGAGTTCGAATAAGTTATTAGTCCAGTGGAAAGGTCCATATGAAGTTAAAGAAGTAAAAGGTGACATGGACTATAAAATTGACATGGACGGTAATGTAAAAACATTCCATGCGAATATGCTCAAGTTGTATATCAAGAGACAAAGCGACAATGTCAATAAGGGGAGTTGAAAATATAGGCGCAGACTACTTGAGTAGGGCATGATGGGAAATTCGTATGAATTTGCCCAGTAATAAAATCCAGTTTGTAGTATAACCAGTGTAAATGTTGTAAGATATCATCAGTAACAGAATTGTTACCGAGAGGAGGGTGGATTAAATGAACAATACAAACACAATTTGTGAAAGAAAATATAAATTTATGTAATAAATTATAAATGAAAAAAAATACAGATGTAACACCACAATAATTCATGCACTCAACCCACAATTAAACTCACAATCATTCACAATACATGAACAAATTAAATAACAATACAAAAGGAATCACAAATGTAAAGGGATCTCTTGGATTATACACAGATCCAAGAATCCTTTACGAAAGTTAAATAAATGCAAGTATGATTTACGAAAAAAATAAACACAAACGACAAACTATCTATCGCACGATGGATTGCGATAACTAGCACGATCATATACTTGTATTCAATCAAGTTGCTAGCTTTTATTGATATCTATGTGATCACTTGAAATATTATTGCGATCTGACATAAACATGCAAATACAACAATGTATTAAATTATATCACAATTTCAATACACCTATGTGTCTCCCCTGTATAACCGCACGATTCAGCAACAGTTGAATCGTCTCCCAGTTTCCCCGAGAACCGAGGGTTGACCAATACTATTATCGGACGTTTCCCTACACGGATCCACCACAGTTATACGTTCAGACAGCATACAACATCTACCCGAACCAACGGTTCCTCACTCCCCTAGATGTCGACCCGGACGTTTTACAACTCTAAGACAGCTCCGACACTCGGACTTCTAGCTTTCCGGATATTTACATGTTACACAGATGTTGACGAACAGACAGTTCGACACACAGACAGATACTTCAATTCCGTTTGCACAAATTAACGGCACAAGCACATTCAGATATTTATACAGAGATGTTCCAGAACAAACAATAGATGTCCCACAACAAATCAAACGATATCAAAGACGTTTATCAAAAGATGGTATCAGATGTGTTAACAGCTACGGTATCAACGATGTTATTAGCAGCTACGGTATCAGATACATTGTAACAACTACGTTAGCAGCTACGGTATCAGAGACGGTATCAACGATGTTATTAGATGCGCTATCAGTGATGTACTTCTACGGTATCAACGACGGAATCAACGACGGAATCAACTATAATAAACAAAACCAGACTAATAATAGTTGTCTCAAAAATAATCTAAGCCGTAGATTACGATATTGTATTTAAAGTCTAAAAGTGACTAGTAATTCCAAATATTCCACGTTTAATTGCAATAAAAGCATCATTATACGAAATGATAATCTGAATAAAATTCACAATAAAACGAAATGTAAATTTAACACTCACCCCTTTGGCTGGAGATTTGCAAGACGAGGTTATCTATCCTTTGATTAGATATTTTGGTTCCCGTAAATAATAATGATAAATACTTCGCCTTATATACTCTCAATAGGTGAACATAAATCACATCGAGCTTGCCATGCACCACGTAAAACGAGTATTTCGGATTTCATGTAAATTACAAATTGGCACATGCAAATCGTTACACGCCACTTAATCACCCCAGGTAATGAGTGTACGACGAAATCAAGAAAATGGTGAGTTTCGTTTGCAATTCAAGTACAACAAAAATCAGTTCAAATTTTCGCCTAATTCTGTGACACGTACACTGGAGTGCTGACATGACTCGCAAGTATTTATGGGTGTCACGTTAAAGTTTATGGATATTATACAACCATGTCTATCAGCACTTACCGTCGTTACCCTACTCGACTACACGTTGCTGTTGCAAAACTGAACCGATTTACCACCAAAGCTGATTTGTACGAGTTTACATGTTGTGTTCTTATTGTTGACCCAGGTGGGCTTGTGACTTTTGAAGTTCAATCTGGCAAACTGAAAACGTCAAACGTGGATATTCAACATATTATTATCAATCTTGTGGAAAATAGTCATGAAAATCTCACTTACAGTGGTTGAATCAGAGACATCGGCGAGTTAGTTGCAGATATAAAAACTATGTTATTACAGTTATTACTGCACTAAGACAATGCGTACAGTAGGATATCACACACGTGCCCAAGACATCACGCGTTCGTCTCAAGAATATACAAAACAATGAAAGAAAGATAGTAAATGATGGAGGTTAATTAAGAAATGGTCGAATCGGTTTTGATCACTTCAAATGGCTTTGATAAACCTATACACACCATCTTAACAGCAAGCTAGTCTGGATCGTATTTATGTATTTTATCTGAGTATTATTATAGTAGATGGAGTCAAACAACAGCAGATGTAAATATGCAGCACAGTAAACGAATAATAATATGAAACGAATCTAGCATTGCAGTTACAAAACAATTCCACAAGTTAAAAGTTTTGTCTATTCCAATAAAGCAATTTTCTGTCATGAAAACGTTTTTTTATATATCAAGTTTAAAATGTGTTCTGACGTGTGCATTACTATAACCGGACATTTTCCTTTGTCAGAATCACTTCTTGGACATAGTAGTTTGTGTCAAATTCATCTAATCTTTCAATCACTGGCTAGATGTTCATTTCCAGGTAGACATATTTTAACTGTCTTGTTTTCTCTAATAAAATCTTTACCCGTATTTACCCTGATGACTTGGCGCAGAAAAAATTCTTCTTTAGTGATCTGTAAACATCTATTTGATGCCCATGCCTTCTCGACACTCTTCAGAGCTTCTCTTAGACTGATTGGTATTGCTCACCAATAGTTCACATTAGGGTGATTGTATACATGTGAATGTTTAATTGTTAGCGACCTTTCCAACATAATATTATACCACATCAATCTTTTGGCTGAGTGCCTTAATTTCATGTGGCCATATTTTTAACAACAAATTTCATCTCCTTTAGGCTTTGTGTAATGTCTGTGGGGAAAGGTGCCTCTTCAGGTTATGGTTCAATTGGTATAAATGGAATATTCTTTGTAGTTGTTTCAGACATATTGCATGATTTTTGTAGAAACCAGACGTAGTCTATTTTCTGACTCAAGCACGATGGTAGTATTACCAGTATTTCTATGCACCGCAATTTTGTCACATGACTACAAATAATCGTTTGATTTTTAGGCGTTAATAAATGCCATGACCGGCAGCATAAAGCAAAAAATGGTTCAGCAGCACTTCTATTTAGAAGGACAAAAATCTGCGTCAGTGGCCTCAGTGGTCAAAGCGTTCTTCTCGGATGCTGGAGGTCATGGGTTCGAACATCGTGGAAGTCATACCAGAAACATATATAAAAAATACTACAAACAGCTGGCTCGCTAGGTGCTCAGCTTTCAGAGGTGGATGCTGGGACTGGACAGCCTGTCATGATTATGTGACTGGATGGGACATGATGCTATCTGCCTGTGCCATGATATCCTGGTGCTAGACATCACTATAAACTGCTACACTGCAGACTTAATTTTTTAAAAATACTCCGTTCAAACTTCAAATCACACACACACACACACACACACTAATAAAAGCGACCACGAATGACCTTTACAAACGTGGGCTCGATTTGAATCAGTTTGGCACGGCATTTGGAAATAAGCTTTGCAACAAGTTATTCATGATATTGAACATAAAAATTTCTTCGATTGCATTAAAATTATTCGATCGCATTAAAATTATTTTATCACTATAAATATATTTTATAAAATTACTAACGCGTGCGGCCCATGTGACTCTGCGTGCAACTGAGCCATCACTATAACTTGAAGTGACAACCAAATGCAAAAAAGGAATAAATACATGTCAAAATATTTATATTGTCATGTAATGTTATTTATTTGTTTAATTATTGATTGATTTATTTCATTACCATTGTATATATGGCGCTCATGGTTTGCACTTATATGATGTTTCTCTTCTTTAAAGTCTTCTTCTAGTGAAAGTTTACTTATCCAGAGAGGAGAGTGAGGCTTTGTTAGTGCACCATTAGCTGTGTTAATCTGGCATTAAACGTAGTCTCATTACCTATTTCCCAGTGCCAGATACAGCCTGGTTATTGAGATCTCTTTCTCACGTTCATACTACATGTACAATATCCTTTTTATGGATATCGTTCTGATACAATTGCAAAGAAAGTTAATGACTTATGTCGCATCATTACAACTCTCATCAGGGGTAAGCGAATCAATGTAATTGTTATTGGTTTTATTGTTGTGTTCTTAATACTGTTTTTAGTACATTATTGGCGATACAAAACAAGTAGGTGCAAACTATGGAGGATGAACTTGACACAGCAAAAAAAGAACCACCAACCCACTGGAAGACTTTCTCATTTACCCACATTGACCAAGCTTGAGAATGGAACCCAAGCAGATAAGTGGTCAGATGGCAGTGGTTGTTAAATGCAACCACATTAGACAACCAGGCCCCAAAATAACTTTGGCATATGAACATGTCATATGAATATTTCATAGGGATATCCTAGTCAATAATTTAATCAGTTTAGCTGTACCTGTCCAAAACACTATGTATGTAAATGGTAGCGGGCAAATTGACTTGGCTTGGTTTAAGCAACCTTGTTTTAAAGTTAAACAATATGGGCCAAAATCTTTCAGATCTACGAGCACAAGAAATGAGTGAAATAAAATAACTATTATGTGAGTTTGAGGACTTAGATTCTGATGTTCCAATAAACTAATTAAATCTAACAAGGTCATGATATTCTACATTCTTCACCTGTAAAAGAGCGTCCATGCAGGATGAATCCTCTCATGCAGTCCTACAATGGTATAAGAAAGAAATTCAGTATTCAATGGTCCATAGGATATTCTTTTTCATTGAACCAAGCAAATGAACTAGAGTTAACTGTGGATTTTGTGTTCCAAATCAGATTATTCTTTTCCAATGCAATCTGAAAGGAAAAACGACAACGGTATAAACATGTTACATGTATTTCCAATCCCAAGAGTACATGATTGCTTTGCTACAACTCTTTGGTCATAAACTACGTATCCTAAAAAATGAAAGAAAAACCAACAAGTTTCATAATTCTTAACAAATAATTTAATTATCAAAGTTATAAATGATCATGTAAGATTAGCTTACGGTATTATCAAGCGAATCCCAAAAAATTAAGAGGAGTTATCTTAAAGTTCAAAAGAATGAAAAGGTTCCATATAAAATTCAGTCTTGGAAATGTACTGGTCTGTCAAGAATTGTGATGCTGTCAGAGTAGCAATGTTCAGAATTTCTTTAAATAATTCACAACAATTCCATAACAACAGAATAGTCCAAAAAAGATCTCTAAGTCAACGGAAGAGTCCCAACAAATATTTTTCCTCTAAAAATAATACCTAAGTAAAAATATCAAAAAATATATGTACACAGATTTTATGTTAAAGCAGAAACACAATAAATAAGATTTCTAATATGACTCTATTTCACAACAAACATCCATGTGACAGATTCATACAAAGGAACATGTCTTGACAGACCACACCTTCTGCCACAAAATAATGGTTTCTCATGACAAGTGGTCTCTCGTAACATGGTCATAAAACAATTAAACAATAAATATGAACATGGAGAACCTGGTCTCTCAAGACAGGTGGTGTCGCATAGCAGTTGTCTCTCAAGACAGGTTTTACTGTATTACTCATTTACCTGTTCGTGTGACTTTACACATCCAATACAAATTAATTAAATTCTTCTAATATACCACATGAACTTTCTGTCCAATGGGAAAAAGAAAAACTCTCATAAACACGTTTACTGATAATTCTTTTATTAGTAACTGTCAAAATATACATAAACATCTATTTATAGATCCTATACAATTTTGCATTCTGTAATCTTAAAACAAAGTCTAGTCGCATAGTCAAAATCTAACTAAAGACAACCAGATAAAAATGAGTGTTTCCTGCTTGTTACACATGTAGGACATCCTGTGGGACAATAATCCAATGAAACCAGTGGAAGTTAAGGTCAAGGTTGTCTCTTAATACCCAGTGCCTGCTAGTAAAATGACACTGATGTGATTTTTGAGTATGGCGGGATGTTATCATGAATTTTCTTCAAATTTCTCAAGTGACAGAGAAACTGTTCCACAACAGAGACAAAATGTTTGCATCTGATATTGGCTTTTCAATAATTTGAAATGTGAATTATTTCGGCACATTCTCTGATTATTTTATCCATTGATCACAGCCACATAACTTTCATTAAACAAAATGAAACAAAATCAGTAATTAATTGGGTAAGAGTTTGATGTTTGTTGCAGGAATACAACATTGACATTAGGTACATCTATGATCGCACATGCACTTTCAAGTAAACCGAAGTACTATATTTCTTTTTGTGTCATTTCAATGACGTTCTGTGCAGTATTAGTACATACATATATTTCGCTAACATATAAAAGAAAGATTTATTTTCCAAATCTTTAGTTTTCTTTATGAGGTTTGGTGATATGTAAAGCAATAATGTGAACTTCAATTTTGTCCATGATCATAGATTACATCTCCTCATCAGATTATTCAAATTTCTTTGTACATTAAGAGTAACTGTTATTAGACTTCCCACTTCAGAGCTTACATGTTTTCCCACCAGAATGTATCGTTTGCACTTAAATGATTTTTTCTTACTATGTATAATCCTTGATTATTGATATCTACAAAAAAATTTATCAAATACTTTACACTTGATTTTCCCTACTATGTATCCTCATTGATATCTACTATAAATTTTTATCAAATACTTTACGCTTAAATGGTTATTCAAATTTCCATTGTGAATAGACCTTTCATCACATACTTCACACTTAAATGGTTTTTCTCGAGGATGTATTCCCCAAACAAATCATTAGATCTCCAATTGTAAACATTTTTGTACATATTTAACATCTAAATGTTTCCTCTCCTGTATGTATCCTCGTGTGAATCATTAGAGTTTCACTTGTATGAAACATTTTATTACATACTTCACATTTAATTTATTCTTCTCAAGTATGTATTCTCATGTGTTTCATTAAATTTTCATTTACAGCAAACATTTCCTTACATACTTCACATTTAAATGGTTTTTCTCCAGTATGTATTCTCATGTGACTTGTTAGATGTCCTCCTGCAGTAAATGTTACATACTTCACATTTAAATGTTTCCTCTCCTGTATGTATCCTCATGTGAATCATTAGTTTTACTTGTGTGAAACATTTTATTACATACTTCACATTTAAATTGTTTTTCTCAAGTATGTATACTCATGTGTCTCATTAAATTTCCCTTCTCAGCAAACATTTTCTTACATACTTCACATTTAAATGGTTTTTCTCCAGTATGTATTCTCATGTGAATTTTTAGATGTCCTCTTGCATTACATGTTTTATTACATACTTCACACTTAAATGGCTTTTCTCCAGTATGTATCCTCATGTGAATCATTAGATCTTCACTTCGAGTGAACAGTTTATTACATACTTCACACTTAAATGGTTTTTCTCCAGTATGTATTCTCATATGCTTTTTCAGACTTCCACTGCGACTAAACTTTTGATGACATTCTTCACACTTAAATGGTTTTTCTCCAGTATGTGTCCGCAGGTGCTCAGTCAGAATTCTAGTTTGACTAAACCTTCTATCACATACTTCACACTTAAATGGCTTTTCTCCAGTATGTATCCTTATATGCATATTCAGAGATCCACTGTCCCTAAAACATTTATCACACACTTCACACTTAAATGGTTTTTCTCCAGTATGTATCCTCATGTGCATGGTCAGAATTCCGTTTGTACTAAAGCTTTTATCACATACTTCACACTTAAATGGTTTTTCTCCGTTATGTATCCTCATGTGCATGGTCAGAACTCCGTTTGTAATAAAGCTTTTATCACATACTTCACACTTAAATGGTTTTTCTCCGTTATGTATCATCATATGCCGATTCCTATTTGTATTGTATCGAAACCATTTATCACACACTTCACATTTAAATGGTTTTTCTGCAGTATGTATCCTCATGTGCATGGTCAGAATTCCGTTTGTACTAAAGCTTTTATCACATACTTCACACTTAAATGGTTTTTCTCCGTTATGTATCCTCATGTGCACGGTCAGATTTCCGTTTGTAATAAAGCTTTTATCACATACTTCACACTTAAATGGTTTTTTTCCGTTATGTATCATCATATGCTGATTCCTATTTGTATTGTATCGAAACCATTTATCACACACTTCACATTTAAATGGTTTTTCTCCAGTATGTATCCTCATGTGCCTAGTCAGAGATCCTTTAGTACTAAAGATGTCATCGCATACTTCACACTTAAATGGTTTTTCTCCAGTAAGTGTGTTCATACACAATATTCGATCTTCTCTTTGACTCCACATCCTGTTATGTACTTCACACTTGTAATGTTTAGGTTTTTATAATGAGAGAGGAAAAACACTGCTTCTACAAACACTTCTTTATTCCATAACATACAGAGTATATCTGATTGTCTGACCTACATCTAACACCCTATCTGTCAGCCTTGTCTCCAATTCCTAACATACTGATTCAGCAGTGGGAAAGGTCTATAGTACCGTATAGGACTGCTTCTAGAACACTACATCCCTCCTTTTCTTTCAGATTTAAAATTTGTTCTTAAATTGAAAATCAGTTCACCATATTTCGAACTAGTCATAATGGTAATAATAATGTATGTCTTAACAACCGAAATTCATATAATAGAAATTCATGAGTACAATAAAACTTGCGTCGTGATTTTTTTTTTCTTGTTGATAATGTACAAATGGTAAACTTAGAACTTGGTAAAGTCGGTTTTCAGTTCTCGCAGCATAGTCCTAATAATGATCTGAGTTCTGAGTTATCTACTTCTACAGAACAGTTTACAGGTATTACACATTACACGTGGTAAAGCTTCTAAAAGTTTTATATTATTTTTTTACACACATAATCCTTTAGATAGTCTGGTGGTTTTCTGATTCGGGATGATCTCCTTAACGCTAGGTCAGATGATGGATATGTGTCACATTTATCTCCATCTTTCTCTAGATTTATTGTATCATATGTCTGGTCGTCAGATGGTGGAATATGTGGTGAATTCTTTACTGTCTTGAAGAATGACGAGTTTCTAGTTATTTGACGGTCTTCTCTTCTCGCTGTTATCATTGATCCCTTTTTGTTAATAACTTCATATGGTTTGGGGTCGAATGGAGTTGACAACTTGTCTCGCGTTTCTTGTTTTACTAGAACACTGTCTCCAACTTTGAAATTTGATTTCTTAGCTTTCCTAGTTTGATCTGCATAACTCTTCATCTTTTCCTTTTTCTCCTTATCGGTTTTCCTTGTTTTGTTGTCATCTGGTTTTATTTGTATACTTGGGAGTTTAGTTCTCATTTTTCGTCCAAATATAATTTCTGCTGGAGATTTTGTTGTTATTGCATGAGGTGTGGCTCTGTAATTGCGTAAAAAGTTGTATATTTCTTGTTTCCAGCTTTTGCGTTCTGCATTAGCTGCTTTGATTATTTTTCCAATTGTCCTCATAAACCTTTCTGCTTCGCCATTAGCTTGAGGCCATAAAGGTGTGATTTTCCTATGCTTGAAACCCATGTATTCTGCAAACTTTGTAAATTCGTATCCATTGAATAGCGGTCCATTATCTGTCTTTACAACTTCTGGTATTCCGAACATTGAAAAAATTTTGTCAGGTTGCGGAATGACTGTTTTTGCAGACGTTGAGTTAATAATTTCAACTACTGGATATCTTGAGTAGTCATCAACAAGTACCATTAAGTAGACTCCGGATGGAAAAGGGCCACTGAAGTCCATGCTAATATGACTCCAAGGGTTGTCTGGTAGAACTGTCATTTTTAGCGGCTCTGTCGTTTGTTTTGGCGTTGATGCAAGGCATGGTATACAACTTTGACAGAATTCCTCTACTTGTTTGTCAATACCTGGAAACCATACTTTCTCACGAAGAAGTTGTTTTGTCTTGACTATGCCCTGATGGCCTTCATGTGCTAGCTCTATCACTCTGTTTTGCAGCCCTTTTGGTATTACTAGTTTCTTGTCACACAGTAGTACAAAACAGCAGCAGAGTGGGTGAACAGACTTTCTCTAATTGGGGTATATTTTAAGCAAAAATATTCTAAGTCTCCATTTGCCAAACTGAGACTTAACAATTTTAGAGCTCTGTTTGTCAAACGGAGCCTTCCTCAAGGGTAAAAAAAAAGACGCCATTTAGTTGACGTTCACCTCCTCGGCTGCTATGAAAATCTTCGATTTTTACTAACTAAATATTTGATCAAGTCCTTAAGATTTCACAAACAAACTAATTTGTAAAACCTCACCTCGTAAATCAATCAGATTATTAGATTGGTCAGTGAGTTTGAAATTAATTCTCGTTAACAAATTATTATGACATCGCATATAGACTAGATTAGTTGGGTCTTCAATAATTAGAAATCCTGGAGGAGCCGTTGGTGCAAATGAATATAAAATATATCCTTGCTGAGCTTGATTTGATTGTTCGAGATTTATTTGATAATTTCCTTCGATAACATCACATACTAAATTGAGCGCAATCACCGTTGAAATATTCACATTGCTCGGAGCAATATGTCTACCGCCGCCTTCTGGATCATTATTATATTTCAGAATATTTTCTGTAGGATTCTTCGATTTTTTCCAATTATCGTGAATTCTTTTGAACCCAATATCAATAGCATCGTCAAGTTGTTTCTTTAGTTTATCCGGATTATATCCAGGGATTTTAAAATCTTTAATCTCCGTTTTATTAATCTTATATAGATCCGCAAACTTATCATGTAAGATTTCTTCATTTAATACTTCTTGAATAATTTTCGAGTGAAATATTTTCATATCGTCGATGATTTTATTACCCGTTTCTACGACGTTGATAAATTCATCCTTGGTGAGAGAGCCGGATTTAATAGATATTAGCAGTCGTGAAAAATCATTATTCATTACTGTGAAATTTCCGTTGATGAGAGGGAGGTAGATTGAATGAAAAACTTTTTTATTTATGAACTTATCGGGGGTATAATCTTGATAATTTTTGACTTCATTGACGGGTTTTATTTTGTTGGTGATATAATCGGATTTTTTAGGTTCGGGTGGAAAATCCTTCGAATTTTCTCGCGAGTTATCCGGTGGTAATTCAGGCCATCCTAACACTGATCTTATAGAACTCTGATAAATATCTACAACGTATCCTTCTGTATTTATCTCGATAGCAGATGATAGTGTTGGTTCATGAACTGTTATAGCGATTTTTGATTCTTTTCCAGTGAGAGATTTTATTCTGCGTTGAAATTCAGCATTGATCTGTTCGATTTGATATGACCCAGTTGGTATAGAAACAACCTGCCAATCTGGTGTTCCGTCTTCACGATTCTTGTTTGCAAATACCAAGGAATTATTCGGTTGTTGACCACCAAATGCTACCGATCTAATATTAGGCCAGCTATGATACACTCGTAGTTTTGCTAGTGCGATCTCGCTCACGGGAACAGGAATTGGAAAATTAACACTAAATTCGGGACGTGTTGAGGTTATTGATATCGTGCTTGTTTTCACCGGTGTTGTATTTGTTACTATTTGTTGAAGTAGTTCTTGCGACAACATTATTATTATTATTCTGCTCTAATTTCAGCATTGTTGATTTATACAATTGAGCCATAGTTGAAAATTCGCTATCTGATATTGTTGTGTCATCCAATGACGATGATATCAACGAGGATAATTGCGAGTAACCGGCAGATGCAATATGATATTTAATTAAATAATCATGTAGTTTACTCTGGCTACACGATGATAGTTTTTTTGTGATCCCAGTTAATATACCAGCAATTGTAGCCACTGCGGAAATAGCGATTGGAACTACGACCGGAGCAATCATTGTAACCGAAGATAGTATTATTCCAGCAGCAGTGATTACTCCTGACACCGAGTACACGGTGATATCAACTGTGGTTATTCTTCGTTTGTATTTTTTGATTTTTATTTGATATTCTTCACAGAGAGAACTGAGTTTAGTTTGAAACTCTTTGACTTGATCATAGCGATACTGATTCGATGATGGAGTCATTTTATTTTAAAAGCGTTAGCATTTTCAATTACAAATTACTTTGTAATTTTGAATCGTGAAAGAATTTTTAAATCAATTTAATTGTTTACTTAAATCCACTACGAATTCTACGTACCACGTTACTGAAACCTTGGCTAGATCTCTATCTATAGTCGTTATCGTGAATTGTTCAGTTATATCCTTGTCGATGATCGTTGATATCGTATTATTGACTCCAGATGAACTACTTGATGATATTTCAAACTGAGTCGGTGATACTATTATTAATCGATAAATACCCTTGACTGCTGCGGTTACGGTTAAAATATTGTTTGTGGGAGTCCACATAAATGATCCGTATTGAATCGTGTATACTACGTTGTTGACGATAGATTTATTATGAGGAATTTTTACTTTTTCAACAACGCTTATCATTCTCATTGCATCATCCCTTATTGCGTTGTTGAATGTTTTAAGTTCATCGATGGATTTTTTAATATCGGGAAGTGTTATTTCAATTTTATCAAATGGGCTCCCAATAAACTTGTCCATGAGGTTTTTACGAAACGTCATAAATAGTTTCGTGTGTTTTTCATATTCAGATTGAAGAGTTGCTAGTTCCAATATAGAATCTTTTATTGTGGTGAGTTTTGGTGTGGTTACTGGTGGATTTCCAAAAAATTCTAGCAGGGGTTTATCAATTTTGTCAACTATATTTCTTTGTAATGTAGTAAACTGATCAAATACAACTATATGATCGTCATATTTATCATTAAGCGATTTCAATGAATTCACTGTGTTATCGTATGTTGCTAATTTATCCGTAATTGTTGAAACAAGTACACCTGGTTTGAGTTTACCCTCATCAGAAAATAACGCGATAGTATCCTCTGCTGCGTCTCGTTGTTTAACCAAAATATCATTAAGAGAGATATTACTACTTTTCAATTTACCCTGACGATCTTGAAATACAACTATTTCACCAGGATCAACATTTGCTAGGTTTAATATTTCAGCTATTTCATCTTCGATTAGTTTTTTAATATCCTTGTTATCAACGGTTTCAACTCCACTATCAGGTTTCTTCAGCGATGATAAAGGTCGTCCCCAAATATCAATCATTATTATAGAAATATTTTCATCGTTTAAATCCGATGGATTTTCAATCTAAAGATTTTTAAGGAGATTTGCCGCTAGTATACTCATTTACTACTATATGAGGTGGTTTCGAAAATCTTTTGGATATAGCATCAAGTACGTTTAATACTTCATTACCACATATTGGTGGATCAAGCATTGTTTGTGTTGGTAACGTAGAATACCAAGTCTTCATTGGAAAATCTTTTATATAACGCATAAATTCTTTCGGCGGCGCTAATCCATATGAGTCAAAATAAATAATCCCACGTGGATCAATTGCGTAACAAACCCAGTGAGTTCCAGGTCCGGAGCTGTTATCTAAATTAATAATACCGATTTCAACATCATTTGGTTGTGCCGGTAACTGATCTCTCATAAAAACCCCTCTGAAATTTTTTATTTTTAATTTTTTAGCGGTATCAATTAAATCAAAATTGGACATAGGAACTATATCGTTCCTGGAATTCGAAGACCCTTTCCGCTGTACCATGAACTCGGGGTTCCTGGTAGTCTTAGACCCTTTCCTTTTTTTTTATACCCCTTTCCAGTTGCCTTTTTCAACGCCATTCCTGCTGCGGTACCAATGGCTCCTAATGCTGCTGCCTTCGCTACCGCTGGGGCTGCTGCGGCAATCAACCCTGGAATCAACCCTAACAACGGGAATATACCACCAGTCTTTTCCATATTGGCGATAGCAGCTTTAGAAAAAGTAATTTGAGTTCCTTTTTTTTCTTTAAACGCTTTATTGAAGTGATTAACCTGAGTTTTCGTCAGCGATAGTTTATTCCCTCCGCCATTCATTTGATTAGGTTTCAGCGTTATTGTGGTTCCACATTGCTTAGCTGATTTGGATTGTAATTTTTTTAGCTGACCAGGTGTCAACGTAACATTGATATTACTATACGACATTATACAAAATAGATTGATTCTAAATCGCGAGTCATTTTTAAAGAATTTTGGATTAAGAAAATCTTACAGATTTTCCACTGGTGCATCTACTAGTCTCATTCGTCCACCAACACCTTCGAGTATCATTGATTTATCACTAAGAATAACAGCAACTGCTCTGTAATTAACAACATCACCAGCAACAGCACCAGGAGGAGGAGCAGCAGGGTGAACACCAGGATGTACACGAGCTCGGAAGTGTATATCAACTACGGACTGTTTCATCAAGTCAAGATGTTCTAGGGAAAAGTAATAAATCGGATACAGACCTTTAAAATCCAATTGTGATATTTGTAGACCAGTATCTACATTTTGATCACGTCCCATAAATGATAGCAATCGATGATAAACTCGTGCAATGTGGTTATTTTCATAGTTAAGTTGTATATCCTCTGATGGTTCTTGTTGTCCGTTTATTTTCAGCGAGACTTCACTACACCCAAGTTGATCAAATATCATATGGGAACGTTCTTGATTGTTTAATCTCGTAATATCCTGTAGAGCAATAAAAATATGCCGTGGAGCTGAAACACCCTGTCGTGCTGCCAAATGCCATGTAAGTGTACCATCAATATTAGAATCCATGGTATCTGTGGACGTTGTCAACCAGCTTAATAATCTCTTCCCCCCTTGATCCATAAATGATAGCAACCGCGGTTCTACTGACAATGATGGAGTCAACACTGGCATCCATAATGTTAGTTTTGTTAAATTTACTTTACCATCGGCAACGCCAACAGCGCTCCAGATTGCATTATTATCATTACCCTTTCTCACTAGTGCTACAGTATGCTTTACTCCATAAATAACTTTTCTGACGTTTCTACAAAATCCAAATATATGATGGAGCGGAATAGCACATGAAAAATGTCGACGATCTCCTTGTAACGTTGCTACTCGTGTTGCAAATCCTAGGTTGTAATTAGGATTAACACTTCCGAGAATATCAAAGGCAGCACCTGGTCTAGCTCTGTGTTCAGGGGTATCGGGTTGGTTTGGACCAGACGCGGTATCTTGAGGAGTACGTATTTTAATATGCTGAACGCCATTAGCATTATCAGTAATATCTTTCGTGAACATCATAGATGGACCTGCTGATCTAGTATAGTCATCAGAGTATCTTGCTAGCCCTAGTATTGTTGTTGCTACATCAACTTCACGCTCAATAGATTCGATTTCTTTTCCATCAATGAGATATCTTGCGCTTTCAAATAATGCCATGATACCATTATTGACAAAACCAACTTGTAAATTAGGCCCATATACTGTATTAAGATCATTATTTTGTACGAGTTCACCTTCAACCTCAATAAAGGCTTCAGCGGGTAAAAAGTATTTACTGGTATCATGAACCTGAAGTTCAATTCTTCCTCGAAGATTAGGTTGTACTGCGTGATAAGCAAAAAATTGATAATCACGTACAGAAGTATCTTTAAGTACTGGGGCTTCCATGTCAAATGCAACATCAGGGTTTTGTTTGAACATTTTTTATTATATATCCGATGGTCTAAATCAAAAATTCTGAAGGAATTCTGAAGGAATTTTGAATTGAAAACCCAAGGAATTCATTTAGAGAAAATCGATTTTCATGAAATTATGTCGACGGATTAGCCAAAAAACAATACAAAATCAATAAAAAAAACATCGAAAATTCGATAAAACAACATAATTTTAGCCTCACATGATAAAAAATCTGATCAAAATCGATTTTCTCTAAATGAATTCCTGGGGTTTTCATCCTCGATTTTCATGAAATTTTGTCGATGAATTGCATAAAAACACTAGAAAAATGAGTAAAAACACTAGAAAAATGAGTAAAAAAAGTAAAAAATCTAACAAAATTAGCAAATTATAAATATTTTATAATATAAAAAAATTATTTAGTTGGGTGTATTTTAATAATGATGATGAAAATATCTGATAATGAAGATAGCGTTAGAAACATTAATGTTTCTGATACAAGTGATTCTGACACAAATATTTCTAATGCTAGCATTTCTACAATAACCATAACAACTGAGCATCCTATTCAAATAAATAGAATCACAAGTGATTCTGACACAAATATTTCTAATGCTAGCATTTCTACAATAACTATAATAATTGGAAATCCTGTTCAAATAAATATTTCTAACGTTTCCGGCGAATCTTCTTAAAGCCACTTCCCGGAAGCCCACTTCCGGCTATCATATTTGCTGTTATATTATCCTGGGCGTTAGTCATTAATGATTGTAGTTTTTTATCCACGGCGTTATTTATTATTTTACTAACCTGTGTAGGCATTACTGCAGTAGATGGCAGTGAAGTCATTCTAGAAATGCTAGCATTTCCAGGTTTTGATTGGAAATTCGAAGAATTTCGTCGTCGAACTAGCGCTGTTAGTTTATCCCGAGCGGCTGAAAATGCCTTACTAGCAAGATCACCAACAGTGTTAATACCCTTATCTCGGATAACATCAATTGCTTTCATTGCTGCCTGTTTTGCAAATGGAGCCACTTTTGGAGCCATTCTTGAAAATAATCCCATTATAGTATTACCGAGACCATCTCCATAGTATACTCGGTATTTTGGTAATCGTGAGTTTACCACGTAGACGTTAGTTGGTTTATCATGGTTGTAGTGTATGATCATTCTTCTATATACAAAAACACTAGTGTTTTTCCAAATGCTTTAGCATTTCCAATTATCTAGTCACTGTGGTAACCGTAAAAATCCGTAGGATTTTCAGCTAACTCTTCAATGAAATCTCTATATGTTGCAATATCCATGATACCACCTTGAAATAACCTCCTACAGATATCAGCTGCTTCATTGATTATTTCTGGTGAGTTATTCCCGGCTCGTTTTCCTCCTACAAGTATTTCTAATCGTGCTATATCACCGAGAATATTGCCGGGACATGTTACGTTAGAGTTTCCAACTAAGCCACTGCCTGTTTTTTCAGTGATACCAGTTGCACCTTCAGTTGAGGTGGGTTGCTGTATAAGGGGTCTAATTGGTATCGCTGGGTTTTTTATTCGAGACATCAACTTTTCAATTTTTTCAAATCCTGTATCATTATGTGGTAGTGTAGACTTTTTAATTCTTGCTAAATATATTTTTTTTTTCCATTCCTTCTTGGTGATTGAGTCTTCATATCCAGGATTCATATACTCTTCTCGTTGACCTTTTATTGATTTGTCGACGAGAAATTTAGCAAATTGTTCATCAGTCATAGATTGTTTACTAATAAGACTTATCGTATCACTTTTAAATATTTTTTCCGGATTAAGATCTCTTCGTTCCGTTTTACTTTTTTGTTGTTCTTGTTCTTGTTCTTCTTCTTCTTGTTCTTGAAATTCTTCAGGTGGAAATGCTTGCATTTCTAGTGAGGAAATATCAACATCACCTAATTGTTCAATTTCTTCCTGAAGTTCTCGTTGTTGTTCTTCTTGTCGTCTTGCAGTAGTTATTATATCACCAGGAAGTGTTTTTAATGATTTTTTTGTTTGTTTAGTTCGTTTTGCTATTTTTTCAAGTTCACCAAGAAGAGGTCTCTCTACTCGTTTTCCTTCCTTAGGGATATCTCCGTAAATAGCTCGTTCAGTAGCTGTTTTCACATCTGTAGTTGCAGTAACAATCGGTTTGAATAGTTGTTCAGAATCCTCTGTGAAATCAGTCTGAAATAATTGCCGTTGTTGAAGTTTTTCACGTATGCGATCACGAAGGGGTAATATTTTCTTAAGAGCTTCAAGTCGCTCCTTTACGTTCCGTGTGGTCAATGATTGTCCTACCATTATTGAAAGAGTATCACTAATTGTCAAATTAAAAAATCCAAAGCATTTTAGAAATGCAAATCACTAACCTAAAAATGCAAATCATTTTAATACTTCCTTGTTGTTATACACATAATTTTACTTCCTCATACCGTATCGGTTATACAAACAAAGGAGGCTCTCTACGCGTGGGCTCATCACCTTCAGAGTTTTCCATTAATGTTTTTAATTGTCTCACTTTACAATTAATAAGTCTCTTTTGTTCATATTCTAATCCTAATTGCTTTCGAACACGTTCAACGATGCTACATAATGGTACGAAGACATTAACATCTTCAGTATTGACTAAACTTTCACGTATAAGCTTTTGGATATTCTTAATTAAAAAATATTTTTTAGATAGGACATATTTTCCGGTCTGTTCTGCAAATTGTATATCCTCGAAATTGGTCATAATTTGATCACAATCCAAACCTGAACATAATTTTACATTTTCATCCTTCAACTTGTTGATTTCAATAATAATCAATTTGAGATTTTCAATATTCATATATATATAAAAATATATTTGTTTAAATGCAAAGTATTTTCAAAATGAATTCTGGATACACTAAAGTGTTGATCATCTTAGTATACCCAGAAGCTTAATGCGATTATAGGTGATTATGATTATATATAATGAATGACGACGGCACATTCACCGTTTTGAACCCCCTTGGTGTTTTATACATCAAGCAGCGCTCAACGGTTACAACCGACAAACACATAACAATAGATTATAGGTGAACAATGAATGAATTGATTTCAATGACAATGGATGACGCGGGCTATTCTACATTCAAGTGTAAACAAAACCACAAAATCGAAACTTTGGTTTTGAATGTCAATAATAACGTTCATACCACGTGTGACGGTGTGGTTTTGTTTACACTTGAATTTCGGCTAAATGCCCAATTATAATAAAGACGAATTTGTATATATATACACTCATTACGACGAGGTGATATAAAATAGGTGTAGTGATTGTAATTATTTGTTTGTTTATTAGCGATCACTGACAACGTTGAAAACACGCATAATACTTGAAACAGACACTAAAAAAAATGTTTAAATACAACGTGGTTATAAAACAGTTCTGTTAATACTTGAAAAAAGACAAAATTGATTATGTTTTGTTCGGATTTATTTAATTATAACAGCCAATCAAAAATCGAAGATTTTCCAACGCTAGTATTTCCGTGTTTAAGATCCGTAACTCTGTCATTGGTGGAAATCCTATGGATTTCACACGCGTTATACCTAACGGAGTTATCTCCCTACATAAGAAAACTGAATTTTGTTTTTAAAACGTTTTGAAAAAGCCGTCTTATAAATTCCCTCTGCTACTTTTTGTACTGAGAAGGGGTGAATATCGAAATACTTACCAGCTTCTGACATTGATTGAAATACCATCTCCGTGTCAGTATTAAACGATCTTACAGGTCTAGCAATTTTCGAGTATTTCCCAGTTCCTCCTCGTTTGGAGTTTTCACGCTGCGTTATAGCTTGAAGGTTGTTCAACTTGTTATTCTTGGGATTAGAATCAATATGATCAATAACAAAACCATCCTTGATTAATCCATTATACACTTCATAAACGAAACGGTGATTAAGATACTTCTTCCCTCCAGCAGTAGTAAACATCAAATACCCTATACCATTATCCCATCCAACAGATTTCCTATTTTTACTGTGTCTAACAACACCATCACGAGAAGCTTCGTAATTTTTAATAACAGGATGTCTTTGAAATTCTTGGCTCATTTGTATATAATATATCTATTTGTCTAATTCATTAATTGGCTGAATTATAACATTAACAAATCTTTTTATATAGTCATCCGTAGTTTTTATGATTTTGCTATTGACGTCGTCAGGATTTTTGATTCTTCGCTTGTCATAATAACGTTTTAACTCTCTATAACGCTTACCCCCGCAATTAATGCATAACTGCGACTTGCCTCTTACACCTACCCCACAATGCAAGCATGGTAGAGGTCCCTCCGAACCGTTTCTCACACTCTGCATATGATACCCACAGAATTCATTTCTGCATGATTTGTTACACGGAGTCTTTGATCCAATCATAAGCCATTTGCAATGATTCATTATATAAAATTTTCTTATTTAAATACTTGTTTTAATTATAATATGAAGGAGTTCAAGAGATTATCGAAAATTAAGCCTTGGAAAAATGTTAGATTTAATCTCGATAGAATCTCTGATATACCTAAAAGTCTAGTAGATGATAAACCACTATTGAGTAAAATCAGCGACTGTTTTAATGAGTTTAAGCGTGATGGAGCATCTCATACGTGGTCGACATTTCGAATTATTGATGAAGATGTCAATATACCCGTAATTGATGCTACTATGAATGATATAAGAGCAGCTGTGATACTTTCACACCTTGGCCAGAAATCCAAAGGTAAATTGCAAAGCAATTCTCTACGGAGGTATTTTTTTAGAATAAAATTTATTATCGAAGAGGAAGGTGAATGGATTATCAGAGATAAATTTGACCCAATCCTTAAGGATAAAAAAAACTGTTATTGTGAGTAGAGATTCCAAACCAGGAATTCTAACTGGAATTGACAAACCATACTATGAGAAATCTTACCCTGTAACAGCAGTTGTGTATGGGTTATATCCAATAAATAATAATCCTAATATTACAAAATTAGCTCCAATGTTTTCATCATCAGTGGCTTTGCCACTTAATTGTGTAGCAACACGGTTAATAGAACACTTCAAAAATGCATCCCGGGGAAACAAATTAACTGATCTACGAAGAAAAAAAATAACCGAATGGGAACTAACAGTGAATCAACATGGAGCAACGATTTCCGATATAGCTAAATTAGAAGCATTATTAAAATTTCCAATATCGGTAGCGACAATAACCGGAGAAGTATTATACGAACCGAAATATCAATCGCGAGGAGCTCCAATTGAAATTATCGATCATAACAAACACGCTTGGACACCCGCGGTAAATATATTTCCACGAGAAAGAACTGTTCGATATATCCCTAAAGAATTTTCTAGGGATGATTTCTATGAAGAGAAATTATTTGATGCTATTCACGCGTTAACCAAAGACGACCCTGTGTCAGTATGGTTACTCAGGAGTAATGAGGATCCGGAAATAGGATTTGATCAGTTTGTAAAACCAAATGGTGAATTATATCGAACTGAAGAATTAGATACTAGAATGAGAAAAATCGCTAATGAGTATTTAGAAGGAAACACTAGCATTTCTACAGAAAAACTACTTACGGATAGTTTTACTATTCCATCAGTGGTAGCTCACTTCGCACGAGAAAAGAATTCATGGCACCCAACACGAAGTGATTTTCTCAATGACGTGAAGTTGAGTTGCGTCGAATTTGGTCATGGAGGATTGTGGAATACGAAATACTCACGTGATGGTATGATTTCAATTGATATATCCGCGTGTTATCCTGGAAGTTTTCTCGGGTATGGAGAATGCTCTGAATATTTTAAACGATTTGGACATCCCACACATGAAATGACTCGTGTTGCGATTAATGGTCCATTGCCTGATTTTGATTTAACCGGGTTCGCTCGTGTGATATCATTCGAATTAGCTACAGGGTTACATCCGTGTAGTTATCTTTGGCTTGGTAGACATATGTATGAAAAAGCGTGGATGCCAATTGTGCTATTGCGATATATGATCGATTGTGGTATGTTAACATCATTAATTGTCAGTGAAGCGATTATTTGTTATAACGCTCAGAAAGATGTTTGGTTACCAAAACCCGATCTAGAAAAAATAATTAACGAACAACGAAAACAATTTCTAGATGGAAATTCGAAGAATTTCAGCGAGGAACAAATCATAGATTGGTCTAAGAAATTATTCGAAGGTAGTAATAGAGAGGCTAAAGATCTCGGACGAAAAATAATCGGTAAATTCACTCAAGGTGGAAGATTTGATAATGCAAAATACTCTTCTAGATTAATCATAGACGATGAAGAATACAATTTCATAATATCTGATTTAATAAAAAAAGGGAAATTTGTAACCCGTAAGAACGCTTTTCTATCAGGGGAATTAGATGAGGAAGCTTACAAATCTGCGAGCGGAACTAATAATGTTTGGGTAGATGATGTCCTTCGAAATGGTAAGAAATTAGGTACGGTTGTTACCTACTGTGATGGAAAAAGTTGTCAATACACACAATTGAGAAGTTCTATGCTAGCCTATTCTTGTATTAATCTATTCTCGATGATAAATAGATTTCCTAATACCGCGGTTAGAGTAGCTACTGATTCGATGTATATCCATGAGAAATATAAATCAGATGTAGCTAAATTCACAGATCCTAAGGAAGCGTGGGGGAATTGGAGGTTTAAAAAAGAAACACTACATGAGTATTGTAAATCCGCAGACGTTGCTATGGATGATAAATACTTGAAAAGTAACCATAATATCTCAGAGATTCAATCAGAATTTTCTACTGCACCGCCCGTATCCGATCCGATTTGTAGATACAAGACAGTTTATTTAAACGGCTGTGGTGGATCAGGAAAGACAACTCGTGCAATCGAATTATTTCGTAGAAACGCTAGCGTTTCTATCATGATTGTGTTAACACCAACTCACAGACTCGCCAGAGAGATGATAACGCGGGGGGTAAAAGCCTGTACTTATCACAGCTTCTTTCGATGGAAAGGCGATACATGGACTCCTGATCGAATGGGCGATAAATTCATTCCTGATGTAATAATCTGGGATGAAATATGCACGGTATCATTGACAGTATTACAGATATTTCTTGAATGGTTGTTATTGAAAAATACAAAAGTCGTCATGTGCGGGGATCACGGCCAACCGCAGCCATTTGTTGGTGGATCTCCACATGAATGGTTAAAAGGATTTGTAGATTATTATGAAGAGATTAATACCGACCATAGATCACTTGATGAACAATTACGAGAATTCAAAGCGCTAATTAGATTACAACCGGATAAAATCCAATGTGAAATAGCGCGTGAAATAATCTCTGAAACTCCCATGAATGATTTTTGGGAAATGTGGAAACCAAATGATTTAATAATCGCGAGTAGAAAAATAGTCAGAGACGCACTTCAGATGAAGTTGTTTGCGCTACATAAAGAAAAATTTGCAACGCTTCCAGTACCACTCTGTTATAGACCTAAGGATACACGAAAGCAGAATATCGACGTTGACATTCCTGGACAACAACAAAAGCAGAATTTAGTATTAAATGATATTGTGCTGGTTGATATCAGCGTCGTTAAAGATGCATTAGGTGCTGATAAATCCCCATGGACGTTAGGTTATGCAGCAACAATACACTCTTCACAGGGATTGACTATATCCGATACAACTCTTTGGATAGTAGATAATCATATTGAGTGGTCAAATTTAGTTTATCTCGCAGTATCCAGAGTACGGCGAATAAACCAACTTCGAAGAATTGTGGTTAATGATAATGACAATACAATAAGTAATATACACACCGATGATAATATAATCAGAAAAAAACTCTCTGGTTATAAACAACAGGATAAAAAAAATAAAAGAGAATTTGACATTGATGCTGAATTAATTAAGACACTAAAGCAACAACAGAACAATCACTACGCGAGTTGCAATTGTATAATGAGTTGGAATTGGTCGGATAAAGATCCTCGCCAATTCACCGTAGATAGAAAAGATAACAATCTCGGTCATGTCAGAAACAATGTGAGGTTGACTTGTCTTGAGTGCAACAGACGCCGGGGTGACAGCACCTTAGGTGCTAGTTAAGACCACGCGGTGGTAATTGAGTATCCTCGGGAATCACTTGTAATTGTTCGCGTGTAAATCCTCGCTGAGGAGCAGTTGAATCCAGTCTATAGATTGGAGGTCTACCCGTAGATCGTGTTATGCCGGATATTTTATGCGTAGTGACACTCCAAATAGGATCAGTAGCTCTTTTTTTACCACCCTCAAGCTCTCCTGGTTCATATAAGTACCTTACAATGACATTACTACCAAGAATTTGTTCTTTGAAATCTTTTTGTGAAATTCCTTGGATTTCCATTTTGATAGACGCCTTCTTAATAGCGTTGACAGGTTTCATATTAATTGTTCTAGTAATCTCATTATTGATTGCGGTAATCACAGCTGGTAATCTCTTGACCCATTCACGGGATCGTTTATCCTGGATGAATTCTTTTGCGTATTGATATCCGAATAACCGCTCAGCAAGGGTTTTATTAAACCGTTCAACAATTGCCTGATCGCGATGTAACGCAGTGTGTCCTCGTCTGATGGCGACATTATGATGTTTCATCGTAGATGTAACAACACCTTGAAATTCCTTGCCAGGATCAACTTGTAACAGATTTGGCCAGCGCAGAGGACCTCGTCGATAAATTTTTTCAAATGCAGAAGCTACTTCAGTAGATGATTTTGTCCTTAACGGTTCTGCTTCTTTGTATCGACTTGCAATATCAACTAACGTTAACGCGTATTTGTAACCGTTGTCATGCGGCAGAAATAGTATATCAGCTTGATGAACTTCATTAGGTGTTGTAACATCAAAATGCGAATAGTTAATTTGTTTAGGCGCTGGTAGATAAATTTGCCATATTGCCTGTTTAGATAACCAGTTTGCCGCTGTAGTTTTTTTCACCTTTGATGCACTAGCTAGTTTATTGATTGCTGCGTAACCTCTCCAGTATCCTCTCGGAGAATAATAAATAGATTCCATATTAAAATGCTAGCATTTTCAATTACCAGCACCTAACATCAATTTACCCTTCATAGCAGATTTTACCAACCAAGAAGCCAATTTTTCTTTGAAGGATTTATCAGGAATAGCATTTAACGCATGAATTAATTTTACATCTGCGAGATGTCTATGTTGAAGATTGCTGCTTTTATAAGCGACATCATGAGCATGACACGCCTTATCAATAGCGTTTATTGGATACTCGCCGGGTCGGGGCTGATTTTGATCATCAAGTCTGATATCTAATCGTGTTCCCGGTCCACAGTAGCTATATCCTGGAAGGTGCTTTTCTCCTGGATACTTTGCCCACGGTGTTCCTGGGAGTTTTGTCAATTTGGCTGCAATATCACCTCCTCGTTTTTTTTTAAAGGTTTCGTGGAAGTAAATCTAAATTTTTTCGTACTACATTGTACGCATTTACCAGAAAGCGCTGATCGATTATTTTTCGTTGTAATCGTCGTCAAGTCATTTGTGCCAGTACGCGTCCTACACTTCACACAATATAGATCCATAATTTATATATAACAGTTATGAATGTAATTGATTATTCAGCTACTCGACGACGGGAACCTATTAGACACCATGCAATGTTACCAAATTCTATTCGCGCGATTATCATCGGACCATCTGGAAGTGGTAAAACACAATTGCTACTTAATTTGATAACGAGATGAATGAAGTGGGATAAATTGTACATGATTGCTCCGAGTGTAGACGATCAACGATGTTATGAAGTATTAAAGGATTTTAATGATGCCGCGCAAGAAATTAACGGTGATGGTGTTATTGAGTTTATAACCGATATCGAAGAGGCACCGAATATTGATGATATTGATGGAAGTATTAACAATTTAGTCGTATATGATGATATCATGTTAGATAATCAAAAGAATCCTGCTAGAATATTTTCCAGAGGCAGACATAAAAACACCGATGTGATATATATCACTCAACGTTACACTCAAATACCAAAAGTGATCAGAGATAACTGCAATATGCTGTGTGTATTTAACGGAGTTGATACTCATACTCTTAGAAATATTTGGCAAACTTGGTGCGGTGGTGATATGGATCATAATCGATTTAGAAATTTCTTTAGCCACGCTCAGACAATCCCACACGGATTTGTGACGATAAATTTATCAGACCCTCGGACAAGATATCGTATCGGACTTGATCAAATATTTAGTTAGCGCATTAGCAGCCGAGGAGGTGAACGTCAACTAAATGGCGTCTTTTTTTTTTACCCTTGAGGAAGGCTCCGTTTGACAAACAGAGCTCTAAAATTGTTAAGTCTCAGTTTGGCAAATGGAGACTTAGAATATTTTTGCTTAAAATATACCCCAATTAGAGAAAGTCTGTTCACCCACTCTGCTGCTAAAACCGTTTGTAACTGGAACGATCGTGAGCTCATGTCTGAGTCTTGAAAATGTTTCCAAGGTTTTGTTTCGTTTGTAAGACTGTTTCCAATTTCCAGATTTTTTTAATTTGAAAACTTGTTGAAGGTCCTGGTCCGCTAAAGTAGCTGTCCGAATTTCTTCAATGGTCATGGCTTTGGGTATGGCATTGACGAATATGAATTGAATATAAGCTTCTGCAACTTCAGAATGTTTACAGCATTTAGTTCCAGCCTTGGGATGTCGTGAAATATAATCTGCTGCATTTGTTTTACCTGGCTTGTAAACTACTTTGAAATTGTATGCTTGTAATCTCAATCTCCATCTCTCGATTCTTGCAGGGGGTCGTGATTTTGGATTGTTGAAAATGACTTCCAAGGGCTTGTGGTCACTAATTAGTTTAAACGTATGACCGAACAGATACAGATGGAAGTGCTCACAACTCCAGACTATTGCTAGTGCTTCACGTTCCGTCTGTGAATATCGTTTTTCCACATCTGAAAGTGCTCTACTGGCGTAAGCAATAACCTTTCCATTCTGGGTTAATAACGCGCCTAGACCCACAGGACTTGCATCTACAATTAAGTGTGTTTCCTTATTAGGGTCGAAATATGCTATTATGGTGCTACTAGCTAGGTCTTGTTTGAGTTTATCAAACGCTTTTTCGTGTTTTTCAGTCCATTCCCATGGTTGATTTTGCTTGGTTAAAGCTCGAAGAGGCTCATTAATTGTTGCATAATTTGGGATGAATCGCCCTACATAGTTTGTCATGCCTAGAAAACTGTGTACTTCTGATGTGTTTAATGGAGTACTGGCACTTTTGATTGCTTCCACTTTCTTTGGATCTGGAGAAATTCCGTCTTTGCTGAAAATGTATCCAAAAAACTCAATTTTGTCTTTGTTGAACTCGCATTTGTGTTTATTTAGTGTCAAACCCTTTTGCTGTATGCGAGTGAATGTAGCTTCTAGATTTTCGTCATGTTCTTCCTGCGTGCGACCAAATACTAAAATGTCATCACTAATATTCCTGGTGCCTTTTAGTCCTTCCAGTGTTGTACAGAGTGTATTTTGAAATATTTCCGCTGCAGATGATATTCCGAAAATGAGACGTTTATATCTTCGTAGTCCAATATGAGTTGAGAATGTTTTAATATTTCTTGATTTTTCATCCAATTCTAGTTGATGGTAACCTGAATTTAGATCAAGCTTGGAGAATATAGTTGCACCATTGAGATCTGCTATAAGGTCGTCTATTGTTGGTGTGATGTGTCTCTGGCGAAGTACTGCTTCATTGGGCAAACGCATATCAACACAGATTCTAATTTCGTCAGGGTTTTTGGGTTTGGGAGCAACCACAATTGGAGATACCCATGGAGTTGGTCCATCCACCTTTTCGATAATGTCTAATTCTTCAAGTCTTGCCAACTCTTTTTCAACTTTCTTCCTAATGTGGAATGGAATACGTCGATGGGGTTGAGTTACAGGGATTACAGTATCATCAGTGTGAAGGTGTATCTTCACGTCTTTTAGTTTTCCAATTCCTTTGAAGATATCTGGGTACTTTCTACACAATTCTTCAGACTTGCTCTTCACTGTAGCACAGATTCTTGGAATTATTTGCAACTGTATGCTTGTTTCATAACTCAATAGGTTTCCAAAACTTCCTTTGGTTACATAGAATGGAGCTGTAGTTATCCTATATTTTGTCTCAATGTTGGCTTGAAATTTGCCAACTATATTTAGTTTCGTTTCGGATCCATAGGCAAATACGTTTGTGTCTGTTTTCTGCAGTTTAGGTTTAGGTTTCAGCTTTGCAAATGTATGTTCGTCCATGACATTAATGCTTGATCCTGTGTCAATCAGTACCTCTATTTTTGTTCCATCTACTTCTACCATTGTGTGAGGTTGTTTTGGTTTTAGCGAATTGACCTTATCTCGAGTTCGCAGGCCAAAAGTGTATTCTTCATCTGAGTTCTCAGACGTAGTACTTCTATCTTGCTGGCTTTCTACTTGATTAACTTTGCTTTCTGCCCTGAGTCTTGAAATACATACTTTAGCAAAATGGTTTCTCTTCTTGCAAAACTTGCATTGTCTCCCTTTTGCAGGACACTGTCTATCTTTGTGTGGATATTCACCACCACAATTTCTGCATGTTTGGCTTTTGAATTGTTGTTTGTTGGTGCCTTTTGCTGTCTCCATGAAATGCCTCTTGTTTCTACGATGACTCGGTGTCCTTCGTTTCGTTATGGCATTGGCATTCTCTCTTTCGGATTTTTCTATTTCTGTTGCTTGTCTGTCCGAGAGTTCCATGGCACGGGCAAGTGTAAGAAGATGTGTTAGGTCCATCTCTTCACGAAGTGCACGACGTCTAAGACGTGTTGACAAACATCCTTGAATTATTTGTGATTTTATTTCTTTGTCGACATCATTGAACTCACACGTTGCTGAAAGCTGCCTTAGCTTGGTGTGGAAATCATCAATCGATTGTCCATTTTGTTGTTTTTCTTGCCGAAATTTGTAGATTTCAAATTCGTTGTTTCTCTTTGGTGCGAAATAGTTTGTCAACTTTTCTACGGCGGTTGGATAATCTTCTCCTGTCTCTTGGAGGGTTTCAAAAATGTCGTTTACTTCCTCTCCTGCATAGTGCAAAAGTAATGCACGTCGACGTTTTGTGTCTCTGATGTCCATTCCAATCAGAAGGTTATCAAGTCGTTTCACCCACTTCTTCCATCGAACATCAGGTGCGTTTTCATGGACAGAGAATGATGGGAAAATGGGCAAACTTGCTGCCATTATCAGAGATATAGACGTTCACTACAAGTGTGTAACACGGTAGCAGGTCTGTAATAATTCTCTGAGTAGAATGACTCAGTTGTCCTTATTCTTCCCCTGTTATCCTCAGCTTTGTTTTTAGCAATATCCTCGTCGCCATTGTAATGTTTAGGTTTTTATAATGAGAGAGGAAAAACACTGCTTCTACAAACACTTCTTTATTCCATAACATACAGAGTATATCTGATTGTCTGACCTACATCTAACACCCTATCTGTCAGCCTTGTCTCCAATTCCTAACATACTGATTCAGCAGTGGGAAAGGTCTATAGTACCGTATAGGACTGCTTCTAGAACACTACAACACTTATCTCAGTTATCTCCAATAGGTATGAACAATTCGAGTTCCACTGTAAATAAACCGTTTATTACAGACAACACACCGATACCGCTTTTATTCCGATGCATAGACACACCGGAACTCCGGAACGCAATTCAAAACACCGGAACGCAATATCGTATATATCACAGCTGAAAATTTTGACATTTGCGACATTTTTTTAAAATAGAAAATGACATTTACTGATAATAGTGTCTAACACAGTTGTCACTTAATTGTAATGGCTAATCTATTACTAATAAATATATACTATTAATGATTTATTATTTATCACGGGATGAATGACCTTCATGGAAATCAGCAATTTAAATAGCCGTACAGTGGAAGTGTAACTGTCAAGATTTATGCGGAAATAATTATTTTAATGAAAATTCGTAGATACTAGCAAAATAATTTATCTTTTATCTTCAGAAAGTGTTTAGAAAAGTTGATGCGAGGGTGACACTTCTTCTTGGAATGGTACATCTTCTTCGGTAATATTCGCACCTTACTGACCACAAGGGAATGGTCCGTGTCAAAGTCGGCACTGTGGTAGCTGCAGGTGAAGAGGACGTTGGCCAGTTCTGCACTCCTTGCGATGACAGGTTCTAGCTGGTGCGAGTGGAGTGAACGTTGGATTGGAAGAAAGTGTTGGGCTCACTTAGACTGTGGGAGCAGCACATTTGCATAAGCTAGACCGTTCTCGTTGATCTTGCTCCTTACGTAAATGCCGAGACAGGCGGACCAGGCATCATGGTCAGCTCCCACTCTAGCATTGAAGTCTCCTAGTAAGTAAAGGCCTTCGTTGTTTGGAATACTGGATATTGCCTGATCCAGAGTCTCGTAAAACTTCTCTTTCTGGGTGGAGCGGAGGAGCATATACGTTGGAGCATACACGTTGCAGATGTTGACCGGGCATAAGGATGTTGACAGCCGAAGGGCAAAAATTCTCTCAGTACCTGATGACGGAGGTTCAATGAAGGTGACTAGCGTGTTTTTATACGGCAAAGCTTACACCGTGCTGCCTAGGTTCATTCGAGGGCTTCCCCTGCCAAAAGAACGTGTAATTGTTTTCCCTGTTAGTGCCGCTGTCAGCCAGTCGGGTCTCCTGGAGACAGGCAATGTCGATGTTTAGTTGGGAGAGTTCTTTGTAAATGCCGGCAATCTTCCGTGCATCGTCGATCTGCTGTAGATCATTGGTCAATCCAAGACACATGGTCCTAACGTTCCAGGTTGCTTAAAGAAGAGCTGGAGTTTTCTTATTTCTTCTTAGAGTCTTTCGTGGAGCGGAGTTTTGTGGCCCACTAGTCGAAATGGTTCTCTAAGCTCCACGCACCCAGTGAAGCAGGCAGGCCATGACGGGCAGCACCATGCTGACTGGAGGCTGCCCATCTTAAGGCGGGCGGTAGTTCTCCAGTGAGACATGATGATCTCTCCCACCGTCATAAGTAACCCCTGGCGCCAATCTCTACGCCAATCCAGATTTGACTTAGAACCGGTAAACTGCTACTTTTCGTGTTGTGCCGACACCATACGACCACGCTGGAATGTCCTCTCCAGTGGACCTACGAAGCTTTAGCAAGATTAGAAATCGGAGTCTGCACATGTCATATGTCTAAAATAATCACAAAGAATATTCCACTTATACCAATTGAACCATTTAAGTGTGAATTATGTGATAAAATCTTTAGTTCAAATCAGGAGATGAATATGCATGTAAATATACATACTGGAGAGAAACCATTTAAATGTAAAATGTGTGATAAAGTGTTTAGGTTCAATGGAAACCTGAATATGCATATGATGATACATAATGATGAAAAACCATTTAAATGTAAAGTATGTGATAAATGGTTTAGTCAAAGTGGAACTCTGACTATGCATCTGAGGACACATACTGGAGAAAAACCATTTACGTGCGAAGAATGTCATCAAAGATTTAGGCTTAGTGGAATACGCACATGAGGATCCATACAGAAGAAAATCCATTTAAGTGTGAAGTATGTAAGAAAACATTTACTGTAATAAGACATCTGACAATGCACGTGAGAATACATACTGGAGAATAACCATTTAAATGTGAGAATGTACAAAATGTTTGCTGTGAATGGAAATTTTATGAAACACATTAGGATACATACTGGAGAAAACATTTCAAAATGTTAAATATGTACTAAAATGTTTAGAATTGGAGATCTAATGATTTATTTGATAATACATGCTGGAGAACAGCCATTTAAGTGTCTAGTATGTGATAAAAGGTTTATTCCAAATGGAAATTTGAATAACCACATCAACGGATGTTGAGGAAAAAAACATTTAAATGTAAAGTATTTTCTAAAATATTTAATAGATGTCAATGTGGATACATGGTACAGAAACTCCTTAAAGTGTAACGTATTTGATATAATTTTTAGTAGATGTCAATGAGGACACATAGTAGAGACAATTATTTAAGTGACAGTTTTAGGACACATTCTGGTGGGAAAATACTTAAATTCTGAAGTGGGAAGCTTTATAGCAGTATAACTCTTAATGTACGATGAAATTTGAATAATCTTATGAGGAGATTTAATCTACGATCATGGTCAAAATTTAAGCTCACATTTTTGATACACTATCCCTCACAAAGAAAACGAAAGATTTGGAAAATATATCTTTCTTTTATATGTTAGCAAAATATTTGTATGTACTAAAACTGAACAGAAAAATGTAAGTTAAATGACACAAAAAACAATATAGTAGTTCAGTTTACTTGAGAAAGCAGATGCGATGATAGATAATGTAAATGTTGTCTTCCTGCAACAAACATCAAACTGTTAATCAATTAATCACTGACTTTGTTTCATTTTTTTAATGAAAGTGATGGGGCTGTTATAAGTGGATATTATAATCAAAGACTATGTAAAAAAAAATAATTATTAATTAAAATAATTAATATCTCTCATTTCAAATTATTGAAAAGATTATAGCAGATGCAAATGTTTTGTCTCAGTTGTGGAACAGTTTCTCTGACACTTAATAAATTTCAAAAATATTCCCGATAACATCCAGCCTTACCGAAAAATCACATCAGCTGCATTTTACTAGCAGGCACTGAATATTCAGGCACTGTCTCACAGGATATCCTAAAAGAGTATGAAGCAGGAAAAACTCATTTTTATCCAAATTAACTGTCAAATTTACATCACTGAGCCAACCAAATAATTTTCGAATGGTTTCCAAGTGATCTTTCCAGCAATCTTTGTGGATGACAGTATCATCCATTTATGTATCACATGCATCTAGACCAGTTTGTATTATGTTCATGAATCGCTGGAATACTGACTGAGGATTTTTCTTACCAAACAGCATCACGTTAAATTGATTATATCTATATCTATATGAACTTTCATATGCCAATTTATGGCATGTTTTGCTTTTAAAATCATGCCATTACTGTTGTTTATATCTGTATATTTTGCTACTCCTGGTATCTTATGTTATCAAATTTATGTAATTATTATTCTTGGCTGCAAACTGTAGTGATTGTCTTTAGTTAGATTTTGCCTATGTTTTAAGATTAAAGAATGCAAAATTGTGAAGGATATATATATATATATATATATATATATATATATATATATATTGACAGTTACTAATAAAAGAATTATCAGTAAACATGTTTGTGAGAGTTTTTCCTTTTCCCTTTAGACAGATGGTTCAGGTGATATATTATAAGAATTAAATTAATTAATATTGGATAAGTACAGTAACACGAACAGGTAAATATGTAATGCACTAAAACCTGTTTTGAGAGACCACTGCTACGCGAGACCACCTGCCTTGATAGACCAGGTTCTCCATGTTCATATGTATTGATTATTTATTTTATGACCTGTTATGAGAGACCATTTTTGGGGGGCTGAAGGTGAGGTCTTTCAAGACAGGTTCCTTTGTATGATCTGTCACATGGATGTATGTTGTGAAATAGAGTCATAATATGAATATTATTTATTGTGTTTCTACTTTAACATAAAATCTGCTTACATGTATTTCTTTCAGTTTTTACTTAGGTATTATTTTAGGAGCAAAAATATTTGTTGGGATTCTTTAATTGACTTATAGATCATGTTTGGACTATACTATAATTATGGAAGTGCTTTGAATTATTGAACATTGCCATTTTAAGAGCATCACAATTCTTGACAGACCTGTACATTTCACGGTCTGAAATTTATATAAAACCTTTTCATTCTTTTGAACTTTAAAATAACTCCTCAGAATTATTTTGGTTCACTTGATACTACCATAAGCTACTCTCACGTGATCATTTATAACTTTGATAATTAAATTATTTCTTAAGACTTATAAAACGTGTTGGTTTTGTTTCATTTAGGTACATAGTTTTTGACCAAAGCAATCATAAACTCTTGTGATTGGAAATACATGTAATTTTGTTGATATTGTTGACGTTTCTACTTTCAGATTGCATTGGAAAAGAAGTATCTGGTTTGGAATACAAATTACACAGTTAACTCAAGTTCATTTGATTGGTTCAGTAAAAAAGAATATCCACTAACTTTTGAATTCCTTTCTTAAACCATTTTAGGACCGCATGAAAGGACTCATCCTGCAAGCACACACTTTTACAACTGAAGCATGTAGAATATCAAGACCATGTTAGATTTAATTTGTTTCATTGGATCATCAGAATCTAAGTCCTCAATCTCACATAATAGTTATTTTATGTTACTCATTTCTTGTGCTCGTAAATCTGAATGTTTCTGGTCCATATTGTTTAACTTTTAAACAAGGTTGCTTAAACCAAGCCAGGTCAATGTGCCTGCTACCATTTACATTCATAGTGTTTGGGACAGGTATAGCTAAACTGATTTAATGATGGACTATGATATCCCTAGGAAATATTCATATGATATGTTCATCTTCTAAAATTATGTTGGATCTGGTTGGCAGAGTTGTCTAAAGTGGTTGCATTTAACAACCACTGCCATCTGAGCACTTGTCTGCTTTGGTTCCATTCTCAAGCGTGGTCAATGTGGGTATATAAGAAAGTCTTCCAGTGACTTGGAGGGTCTTCCGTTGCTACTTCAAGTTCATCTTCCATACTTTGCCCCTATTTGTTTTGTATTGCCTAGAATGTACTAAACATGGCCTTAAGAACACAACAATAAAACCAATAACAAAAACATTGATTCGCCTCCCCCTCCTGAGAATTTTAGTGATGCGATATAAGTCATTAACTTTCTTTGAAACTGTTCCAGGACGATATCTATCAAAAGTATATTGTAGTAAGCGTGAGAATGAGATCTCAATCACCAGGCTGTATCTGGCACTGGGATATGGGTAATGAGACTACCTTTGATGCTAGATTAGCACTGTTGATGGTGCGCTAACAAACCCTCAATCTCCTCTCCGGATAAGTACACTTTCACTAGAAGAAGACTTTAAAGATTGGAAAATTGAGCTAAATGCAAACCATCAGCGCCATTTATATCAATTGGGATGAAATACAAAAAAATAATAAAAAAAATAAATAAATAAATAAATAAACATATACACGACAATATAAATATTTTGACATGTATTTATTCTTGTTTTGCATTTGGTGGTCACTACATGCTATAGTGATGGCTCAGTCGGTCTTAGAGTGACATGGGCCCTGCGTGCTAGTAGATTTATAAAACATATTTATAGCGATAAAGTAATTTTAAAGCGATGGAAGAAATGTTACTGTTCAATTTCATAAATAACTTGTTTCAAATTTATTTCCAAATGCCGTGTCAAACTAATACAAATCGGGCCCACGATTGCGAATGTCATTCCTGGTCGATTGTATAAGTGTGTGTGTGTGTGTGTGTGTGTGTGTGTGTGTGTGTGGGTGGGTGTGTTTTGCTATACTTGCGAGGACTTGAGTTGGGTTGCACACCAACATCTTTAGGACTGTACTACATTTCGAGGACTTACACACCAGTCCTCGAAATGTTTTGTCGGAAAATGGTTGAGAATATTTATATGATACCAACCACGTGTTTTTGTAAAAGTCCTCATAAAGTCGGTAATGTTTGACATACAGTCACACTCCGTGTGTAACAGTCACACAATTTGCAGCCTTCTTTTGGCGCTTGACTAGTGTGCAAACTATTAGCCAATCAGAATGCGTGTGATTTCAGACTGTCATCCAATCAGAATATCGCTGCTTTGCAGTGTCGCTATAAATTTATATACAGATAAATGCGACTTTTAAAAATAATTACTGGTTTTAAAAAAAAAATAATTTTGTAATAGTGGCAAACTGGCGATGCCAGAATAAAGTGCGATATTTTAAGCCCGGGGCGTCCGTTTGTGCGGTGCTTTGGTGCGTTTTTGTATAACCGCGTACATTGATTCCATTCCTGCAAGAGTTAGCCTAATACACTAAATTCTTGGAAGATGGCAAGACATGCTGGATCAAACTGGTAAGTAACAAAACAATTCTTTTTCAAGTTGTTAACTGTATTCCTCTAAAACAGCTTCTAGATTTTATATTCGTTATTATTTGTGACAACTTGGTTTTATCCCATTTCCACCAATGAGCTTATCAGTTATCTTGATGATCATACACATTTCCTAGTTCTAATGAACATAATTTAATAGGTATGCCAGATCAAATTGTAGATAATACTTAGATAATTTCTCGAAAACAACTATTTACTACTGTACTTTTTTCATTTACGAAAAGCTGATGAACACATCTCGCAGCGGTGCATACAAACACGGGAACGCAATAACGTGTACAGTAGTATACCATTGCTGAAATTTGTTAAATTCGCGACATTTTTGAAAGAAAATAACACTTACTATTAATAGTGCCTAATACAGTTGTTACATAGTTTTAATGCTTAATCTATTGCAAACAAAAAGCATATTAGTAATGATTTTATTAATATGTGTTCTCGTCACTCGTAACGTTTTATCTATCACGTATCTTGTCTTGAACTATTCTTATTTACCGTTATCAGATATTTTCAATCTGATTAAAATCAGCTGTTAGTACTACGACACTAACATCTGAACTAACTCCGTACGGGGTCATGTCCAGGCGACCTTTGCATTATACATACTAATTAAAATTTCCACCAATCGGATTGGACCTTTCATACATCAGTTCGATAGCGAAGCAAACATGGCGGATGAAGAAATGAAAAAAGCGATTGCAAATGTTTTAGGCCTTTTCAAGGTAGATTCATTGAAGTTGGAACAGAGAAAAATGCTAGACGCATTGCTGGAAAAGAAGGACTGTATAACAGTGCTGCCAACGGGTTTCGGAAAGTCACTTCCGTACCAAATGCTCGTCCCAATGAAACGAGAATTGAATATTGACGACCGTGGGAAAGTCATAGTGTGTTCTCCACTGGTAGCACTGATGCGTGATCAGAGTGAACGTTTAAAGAGTATCCCTGGAATTAATGCTGAATATAAAGGTTTGTACATTGAGAATTTTCAATAAATTAAATCAAACTCGAAGTAAAAGACAGTACACAAGTACATGTTATGTATAGTTTTATTTCAAATATTCACTCTGGTCACTTTATTCTTGTTCTGTCTTCAGATTAATGAGAATTGATATATACCATAGCTACGATTTATTTCAGAACAATCAGTGAGAAATATTCAACGAAATTTGAAACATAAATGTAGCATTTCCAAGTTAGATATAATTCCATATTACTAGTATCTCCATTTATATTATTTTGTTATAGCCAGTGGCCGAGTGGTTAAGGTAGTTAGTCTTCAACTATTGATCATGTGCCTGTCAACACTCAGGTTGGTTCAAGTCTCACTGCGGTGTGCTCGACTCCAATCTTAATTGACATGGATTGCCAATTTCAGTGGTGGATCCAGGATTTCTCATAAGGGGTGCCCCACTTTCTCATAAGGGGGGCCCGCTCTGGACAAATTTTTTGGGTCACAGGGGCTTATAGATGCATTTTATAGATACTGCTTTGTAAGGGGGGGGGGGGGCCGGGCCCCTCTCTCTGGATCCGCCACCGAGTTTTATTACCGAAGGTCAGGTGTTTTCTCCTGGTACTCCGGTTTCCTCCCCAATAAAAATGGACGCCACGATATAGCTGAAAATTGCTGAAAGTAGCGTTAAATGCCATTCAAACAAACAAACATATATTTTGTTATAGAGCTTGTTTAAGTAAATATCTATCAGGTGCATTGTGCAATAGTGTTTGAGCATTGCATTTATGTTTTATAGGTGGAAGTACAGAAGGAGATGAACGCATAGAAAATGGCACAGTGGACTATGTGTTTGCGTCCCCAGAAATGCTTGTTGGTGACAAAAACTGGAGAAGTAAAATACAGGCTTTTAATGTGTCAACAATTGTAGTAGATGAATTTCACACCATTTCAACATGGTAAGTGGCTTTTTGCTGTATAGCAATACATTTACATACATTTTTATTTTGTTAACAGCATATTTGGTATTTAAATCTTATTTCTTTTTACAAAGTTCTAAACATGAATGATTGAAAATAACACATAAAATTTCTTTGATTTATTAATAATATTGATCACTTATCTTGTAACTGCGCAATGAATCTGGATTTATGAAATTAAAAATACAAAATAGACCAAATTTGTTTACCTACAACTATTGGTTACACTTGTTTATGTCATGGCTAAAGTACCTAGAATTGTCATGAATGAAATTGATATGGTACTTTTAATAATGCAGCAGGAAAACTGGCGATCCTTGTCAATTAAAGTTGGAGTCCAGCACACTCTGCCTATAATCATATACTCCAGTGAACTGAATATAACATTTGCATATACATGTAGTGAAACATAGGAAAAAAAACAACATAAATTTGCATATAATATATCTATATATATGTATTATCATTACAATGCTAATATTAGTAAAGAAACTGGTTTATTGGTTAGTTATAGTGTTATTTTGTACTTGTAGGGGTGAAGATCAAGAATCGGAAAAGCAAGCTTTCCGCAAATGGTTTTCCTATATTGGAGAGCTCCGCTCATTATTTCCAAATGCATCTATGTTAGCACTTAGTGCAACATGTACAAGAAAAATTTCAAAACGAGTGCTGAAAATCCTCGAGATGAACACAGATATCATAGAGATAAGGATCTCTCCAAATAAACCAAACATCAAGCTTATTGTGAATAAAATCCCCAATACTGTGGAAATGGCTATGGCGTGGATTATAGATGCAATAGAGGAGAACATGCTTCCTAGAACATTAATTTATTGCACATCGATAAAGGACGCATCAAATTTATATACCTATTTAATCAATGAACTAACTGATGTTACGACAATAGAAATGTACCACTCAGAGACACCGGAGGAAAACAAAACAAAAATAATTCAAGGACTACAACAACCCAACAGTCATTTACAACTTGTCATTGCTACAAGTGCCTTGGGGATGGGTGTAGACATGGCTAATTTGTACAATGTCATTTTGTTTGGTGCTCCAAATTCTGCTGTTGATTTAATTCAGGAGATAGGAAGAGTTGGGCGTGAAGGAAAAGATGCAGTTGCACTTTTATTGTACAATTCGTACCATCTATTGAAGGTAGATTTAGAAGTAAGAAATATGTACAAGTCTTCAGAATGTAGACGCTTGCTAATGTTAAAACCCTTCCTTTCTACAAAAGAATTTGTGGAGGCAAAAACAGGAACTGGATTGCATTCTTGTTGTGACTTTTGTGCAATCAATTGTTCATGCGGTTCATGTACACTTTCTGACATTGAAAAACTGTTTCAACACACATGTGATGATGCTAGCGAGTCCTTGTCTGAAGATGAAAACACTGACCCATATGATTTATTGGACTATGATGACATTGTGGATATGTCACTACTTTTGGACATGCCGGAAGTGACCGAATGAAAAAACAAGATGAGATGACAGTGATCTCTATGTGTCAACTCTACTACAAATACAAAAGTGTCATATTCTCTTGTTGCATTGTCTATGAAATGAAACAACAGGCTTATGTCTATATATCATTGTTGAAAGTCCATGGAAACAATTGTGAAAGATTTGTCTGTCAGCTGATAAAGCTTTACACTTTAATTTCCGACCTGGCATGTGTGAAAATGCATTAATATTAGCTAGTTCTGTTGCAACTTTTTTTTACATCTTCTGTATATGAAGGTAAATGGTGAAATCCTTTTCTTACAGAAACATTGCAAAATGAGTCATAATGTTTGACAAAATTTATGATGTGAGGAAATATTCTGGAATGGGACAGTATGCTTTCTTTTGTCTGAAAACCAGAACAGTATATTTTACTGTCTCTGTTTAATAATTCAACGTATTCATCCAAAGCCATGTTGTTGTTTTTTCCTCCTTGCAAATTGATAAATCTATTTGCTATTAATCTTTCTCTCTGGTCATATGGTAGGATGCCCTCTGTTAATGAAATGAGATGTATTGAACCAATCGCATACTTAGTTTTATTTGTCAAGTTATAAATAGGCAATTCATATTTAGCTGACCGTACACTACGTTCCCCATCACCCATGTCTACTGCTGTGTCCAGGTTTTTGTGCAATAATGACAGCTTAAAAAGCATATGGCTGTAGCTTTCAATTTCATCTTTTCCTCTGGTAATGGCTTTTCTAGTAGCTGGGGTTGTAGTACCATGTTTGTTTTCCTCATGAACTTTCAGGGATCCAATGTAGGTATACGACTTGTCGCAAAAGTGACATTTAACTTTACCGTCATGCAGATTTGCAAGCCAGTAGTTTTCAGGATGATTGGGGTCGGTTAATATTTCTCTAAGCTCTTTCATGATGTCATTGTCTGAATCAAAAAAGTGTTGCTTCAGTACATGCCTACAAATGGAGTTGATCCAATTAACTTTTTCTGCAGATGTAAAGTTGCCAAAATTGTCAGGAAGGGGGATTGTTTGATCAAAATTATCAATGCCAAATTCTTTAAGAAATAAAAGACAGCACATTGCATCTAGAATGGTATAGTACAGTATTCGGTAGGGTCTGTAGGCATTCTGCACTTCCCCCTTCACCATTCTTGCATTCAATATGTTTTTGAAGTAGTATACAGTTCCTCTGTCACTTCCAGAATCTGTACTGTATGTTAACCGTCCTATTGCCTAAAAGAAATAAAACGGTTGAAGAAGTTAATGTTAGCTATTATAAAAAACTTTTTAAGTTCTACAATTACTGCATTATGAATAATCTGAAATGTTTCACTTTACTGCTTCCATGGTAACAGTTATATTTCTGGAGAACACAATCAAAATTTATACAAATCTAACAACAATGCAATTGTAAATTTTCCTGCATTTTTTACTATTTATTATTTATGGGTACTTAGAACTGGTCAGGAAAATATAAAATAGTATGTACATCAGCGCACCACACTATGCAATACCACATATTTGTTATGTGGCACCCACATATAAATGACTTTGCTTACCTCCAGAAAATTCATGAGTCTGTGAAAATCTTCTATTTTGGAAATGAAACCTTCCAATCTTGCTGTAGGTGTTTCACCATTCAACATTGCCTGTTGTGCACACTGAATCCGCTCATCTGTCAACCTATCCCCTTAAGAGAAAAAGAAATTACAGAAATTAAAATGCAACCCATGATATAAACATTTTGAATAGTCTTACTGAATGTTTTAGTTATTGTTTGTTTTGTCACAAATACAATTGTGTGTTTATTAGACAATAAAGTTGATTTGGTTTGATTTAATATATCTCAATATTTTTAAAAGGTACAAAGGTCAACAGTAAAATTCTGGGCTTCCTACAGCATGTCATAAAGGCACAATGCACCCATTACATTGAAACAACATACAAATTGTTTACCAATAAAGTCATTCAGAAAAAAGTTTTGTTCATAAAACCAGCCAACAATCAAAATTATGTCAAATTTAGGTGACACATAACTGACTAAGCCCACTAACATACTAAAAGCTACTGGTGAGTAGTTAATTGTACAGGAATCAGTGTTATGTTACATAGTTTTAAACAGAGAGCCAGGTCTCAAAGTCTAGCTATTTGATAGCTTCAGTCTATTCTTACCTCCAAAGAAAACTGGTTCTACAATTTGTTCATTTTTGGATGGAACATACTGTTTTTGGAGCTTTTTCAACAGCTGAATTACTTCTGCAGTCTTTGTCTCATTGCAATCAAAGAGTCCAAGTGGATACTAAAGAAGAGAAACAAATATTTAAAGTCTTCAGTACTAACATCAGTTATTCTTGTTCAGTACATGTACTTTCAATTGAAAAACCTTATAACTTATGTGAGATGCAAATTTGCATATAGCTAAATACTGCAAAATAATTACTTCTACTAAGGACATTTTCTGCAATAGTTTAGTAAGATAAATGTTTAATGTAGACAGCATTGGGACAAACTGTAAAATGTAATACTTCAACATTTTCATAGCAACTTGTTTTTAATACAGAAAGTAACACTAGGTAACATGTGCCTCTGTACCAACTTAACAGAACTACCTAATTCAAGCAATGCATATTTTTTACACACTAGTACCTGTTTAGTCTTTTTTGCCTGCCAGTAAACTATATTTGTGGGTAAAATGGATTGGATATACATGTCCAAATTCATTTTTCATCTGGGGAATATTCTGAATTACAGCTGAGGCAACAAGAAATACAAGCTCCTCCATCAGATTTTCTTGCTCTTGAACAGATGGTATAAATTCTTTAATATCTATATCAGCTGATTCAGTCTGTTGACTCTCTGTAATAGCTGGAACTGGTGTAATTCTGTCAACCACAGCTACAGTGTTGAATAGATGTATTGATAATGTCTTCTGTTGTGAAGTTCTGGAAAGAATACACAAATATGCATGTAATATGGATATACAGTATAGTTGGTAAACCTTGTATATGAATTAATATCAATAAAAGCTGCATGATCTAGTTCTGAACCTGTCAATGTGTAGACCAAACCACTAGTTCATATTGTACAAGTACCGCTCAAATGCTACCAACATAATTTAACAAGTCATGAATGAGTGTACCGGTATGTTGTTTAATGCCATGTGAGCAGGTTTATTCGTCTCGTGTTGGAAAGACTAGTTTGGATTATGCATGCATATTATGTCTGCATTATAGACCAACATGCATAGATGATATCTGATAAAGCTGGAACACTGTACATACTAGACATTTAAAACCACTATGACCAGCCTTGTTGCACCTCCTTAGTTTTGCAAGGTCACCTGTAAATCAATAAAGTATAAGTCTGATTTTGATATTTATCGGAAAACGAAGCAGACACTCTCTGGAACTATCAGTTGTATGTACATGTATGCATAACATGTAAAACATTCAATTTTCATGTGTCTAGTTATTTAAATCAAGCAAAGTTTATATGTATAGAAATATATGCATACCTGAAAGAAGGCAGGATATTTTTATCCCAATTGTCGCCAACTAACTGAAATTTAACATGTCCTCCATTCGCCCAATCATCTCGTAACTTCAGTATTTCTTCATCTAGACTGTCTCTCCATGAAATTAATTTGCTCTGCACAGAACTTAATGTGACACAAACTCCAATTTTGGCTAGTCGTTGGATGTCCTAAATAGAAACATAAAACTGTACATAATTTTTCAAAATTAAGCATTCAAAAACTAATATGTAAATTTAAATGCAACTAAATATTGAGACTTTTCGTTTACACAATTCTCTGGCTTCACTAGCTACAACTTTGGTGGCAGCATTTACAATTTCCCCTGGACTTGACATCAACAGTATATCAACAACTGTTTTTTCCACATTTTCTGATTTAAATATTGCTTTGCAAAGTTTCTTGTGGTTTTCATTTTGTACTTATTGAGTCCTTTTCCCACTTGGATAATAGATGGTAATCTTTAAAAAAATATATAAAGAAAAAAATGTAGGTAATATTTTGAATGGAAATGAATAACATTTCATATGTACATGTATATTTCTTTAAACATTTGTTAATTTTTTTTTCAATAAAATTATTTTATTTTTGAAAAAATAATGTTTAGATTGATAGAAATCAGTTCACATCTTGTCAATCGATATGTAAAAGATATAATATAAAATTGTTCACAAAACTTAAACATACATATTAAAAAATATTATAAGTACCTTTTTCAAAGTGGTCTTACATGTGTATTTATGTCTAACTGCATACAACAAACTCTCTTACATGTGTATTTATAGATCTAATTGCTTACAACAAACTCTCTTACATGTGTATTTATAGGTCTGCTAATTGCCTACAACAAACTCTTTAAAAAATATAAAAAACTGTTCTAATAAAAAGAACTACATGCAATTATGTAAACAAACAAATAACGAAAAAATGAACAAAACAGACATCCTCTAAAATATATTTGTTATATGTGTAATAAAATTTTCAAGGATACCAGTTTACTGCAAACTGGACTTGAATGAGTAAGCTAAAATTGAAGAAACCCCAATATCCTAAATATAACAAGCATACATGAAAGGACATCTGCAAAAAATTTACTCCATGTATACAAATATTTTTTTATTTGTTATCTTTCTTCTCAGACATATATAACTGGAATCATACAAGATTTTTTTTTCATACACTTATATATAAGCCTGAAGTGTGCACATCTGTTTACATAGAACTAAACAAATTTTCATTTGAAGAAATATTTGACATGAGGAGCCATACTGTGTAAAAAAAACTTAATATACTAGTACCAAGTTGCCAATATTACATGTATTGTGAAAAGGAAAACTATAAAATAAACAAACCTCAACTTCTCCATGCTGTGGAATAGACATAACAGGCTGGGATGTTGTTTCGGCAAATGATCTCCCAAGCGATCGTCTAACAGTAACAGTTTTTGCACCTGTACTCTCCGACTGTGTCGTTTGCACATGATCAGTGGCAGGTCTAGAGACAGTTGAAAAATTTATGTTGCTAATGTCACTAAAGGAAGCTATTTTCACTGGCTTGATATAAGTTATTGGCAGAATTGGATTGGATTGCTTTTTTGGTGGTTGCGAAATAACTGGACTTCTGAGCATCCTTTTTGTGATGGATTTTCGTTTCGGCGAAGGCAGATTTAAGAGTAAAGTTTTTGAAACAGTTTCTGCGGATTCTTTTAGCCTTTTCTTTACCTCTAAAACTTCCTTTTCTGACCTTAACACTTTTTCAACTGATCTGTAACATTTTTGGCACACTCCATTTTCGTCATCTGCAGCGATTTTTACTTCAGTAACTCGCGCGATGTTTTCCACTCGTGCCGAATTTAACTTAAGTTTTCTGTCCAGAAATTTCTTTTTAATCTCGCAGCCGTCTTCAAGCCTTTCTATCTGGATGAACGAAAACCCGCACAAAACACAAATATTTCCAAGAAAATACGTTTTTATTGGTGTTACGATTTGCACCGAGGGGGTTTCCGTTTTCTATTGTCTTTCGATATCTCTCGGATTCTTTCTATCCGACGCGATGTCTGCGAGATACTGTTGCTGGTTTGCCAGTCGCGTTTTGATTGGTCAATGCAAAGGTCGCCTGGACATGACCCCGTACGGAGTTAGTTCAGATGTTAGTGTCGTAGTACTAACAGCTGATTTTAATCAGATTGCAGATATTTTGATTAACTTCTACATGGATAATTTATGTATCTTTAAAATTACTGTTCGTACTGAAACGTATGAAAATAAATACCTTTGATTACGTACTTGTATATGAACACTGCCATATTGTTTCAACTTACATAATTGGTGTCTAAAAAATTACACCTGTCAAAAATGTTTTGTTTTTTTGCACAGAGAAAATGTATTGTTTGATGAATGTGTATTATTCATAGATCTCACATTAGGGGTCATCCATATAGTACATACACAAAGATCTGCAGAATTTTTACATTTATGCCATTATCATGCATAATTTATGATAATTACAATCAAACTACATGTATATAGCTGTTTTGCATACTGAGTTGCACAAATCTCACACATCACGAAACTTAGCATAATAAGAAAAATGTAATAATTAATAACCACAACATAATAATCCACTTTAGAAATCAATATTAAATCAATAGTAATATGTTTTATTACTAATAACTGAAGCAATAAACTCTTATGTAAATTGCAATACACGCTGTTAATATTAGATTATGGTACTGTTTGAACTGTCACCGAAATGCGGTTTCCAGCTTCTTTTTAGTTTCATGTTGCATCACTTGCAGAAAAGAAAGTACAATTTATTATAATTTATATAACTTATACTAAATATAACAAATTTTGAATTATTTTGTGTACATTTGATCTAGCTTAATGTGTTTTTTTAAATCGTTCAATATTATGTTATCAGAATGTACAGACATTTATTTCCTGCAGTTTATACAATATACATGTACTTTAATTATCATGTGAAAATCAGCAGTGAAAATAACGATTGCAAAACAAGACACCAAACAGTTTACAACAAACCGCATTCGTATTTGATGCAAAACAATACTGCACAAGTTTTGATAGTTACCCCATGCACGACCACAGCAGGATCAGATGAAGTGTTGGGGAGGGGTTTTACAAAATTACAAAAGGGTTTCAACTTATGTGACTATTTACCTAAAGTGCCTATTACCCAATAAATGATGATGTCTCTGTAATATCTTGTACCATTTCTTTTGATATCCAATTATAGTATTATTGAAGTGTGATTTAAACTTGAGATTTGTATTATAAAAATGAAACATGTCATTATTTTTCTTATTTTAAATAAATATATCTTGTGATTAATTTAATAACAAAGACAAAATATGCGGGTCAGAAGAAACAGCCTTGCCTCATTGAATGGCCAGTCATGTGTGGTACACATAGTTTCTATTGAATAAGTATGCATGTTCAGCCTCGTGATGTAAGTCATTATGGGATTTGAAAATTCAGAATGAGCTTTTTTTTAAAAAACATTAATGGCATTCAACTGGTATTCAGTTGTCTACGCCTTAGACTGTGTAAGGTGGTTCAGATTTTCTTTGAATAAAAACTAAAAGTATACAAATTGCAAATAAAATAAGTCTATAAACCTTCTCTAAACATAATAGGTGACACATTGTTCTTTTACCGCTATGTGTTTTGGTCTTTCCTTGGATGCTCCTCATCCATCAGTCATTCAAATTTCAGTCAGTAAAACTTCTGTATTATTGACTGCACCATGATAATTTGAGCTAGATTTACCTGAAACAAATCCAAGTTATTCCCAATCTGGCAGTGACATTATATATACTTTAAAAAGCTATTAATATTTCATGGTGTTACCTATTAAATAAAAAAGTAGACAAAACAAACCACCTGATAATATAATATTGATGATGATATCTTTGCTCTTCTTGTATACAAATTTCTGGTGAACCTAGGTGAAAATCTTTGCAATAATCATTTCATGAATTCCAATATTTTGTTTTAAGGGGACACAAAAAACTTCCACATAGTGAAATAGATAAAGCATTGGAATCATGCAAGGTCGGCATAGACCCAGCTGGATTTGTGGTGAAATATATAGATGACTATATAGGTATGTAATTAATATAATTTTACAACATTAAATAAATGCTTTTGTTATGTTTAGTAGGTACAGTTGTTTAAAACATTTTTATGATATTACAACTCAAACATCTTTTTGAGGTTTGTTATTTGTTAATTTGCGTTATTTGTTAACTTTATTGATGATTGTATTTTGTGATTGATTTTGTGAACTGCATTATGCATAGTTCATATTGTTCAGTGAATATGGATTAAATATTAGGATTAATATCAATGAAGTTATTTTTATAATTAAAAAAAATTAGTCTAGTACATTTGGTTTTAATTTGGAAACTCTTAGACTTCTTTGCAACATTAATGTTTCCAAAAGGAACTGACCTACATTCTGGCTCAAATATTGTGTCTTAGCTTTACATATCATTGTAGGTTATTTGTAAAATTACTCGTTCCTATTTTACTATCTATAGTATGGTGGAATTAGTCTTATTGTCATGTTCTGTTTTTAGTTTTGGTGCATGTAACTTTTGAAATGAGTTACTGGCATTACAAAGTGTTCAATTATCTTGGACTAAAACATTGATTTGTACCTTTAGTGAATTCTTGGACTTTTTTATTACTGGCACATCAGTCAGTTGGAGACAACAGGAATTCAATTAGAACTTTATTATTTAGGAATTGCAATAAAACCTTTTGGACTCTTTCAGAATTAATTTATTTTTAAATTGATTTCATGATTTCATAGGTTTGCTAAGTTTTACAAAGGTTGTTTTGATCATTTCTATTAGTTTAAGGCCATCAAGCCATTACTAACATTATTTCTGATTTCCAAACTCTGTCTTGTTTAAAAGTTTACTTCATTTTAGACTTTTATTTGAATAGTTTTATTTGTGCTTACAACCCACCTACAAAATGGTTCTGAATTCATTTACTATTCGTGTTGATCACAAGAATGTGTATGGAGATATCATATCTTAGTTAATGGAAAATGATATCCCAAAAGTAAACAGGTCATCTCTAAACTGATTACTAAGTTTTTATTTATTGAGCACCATCTTTGTATGTCACATTTTGAAACTGCATGTAATACTATATTTAGTAATTAGTTTATCTTTTTCTTTCATCTAGTCCCCCTGTATTTGTACAGTAATTTGTATCTGTATTTTATAATTGAAAGATCCAGTAATGAGTTTATCTGGGACTAATATACAAAAGTGACTGGAAACTCAACACAACCTCAAAAAATTATATCCTATTTTTGTTCTGCTATGCATAAAAAATTGCCAATAGCCTGCATAATTCGGAGATCAGAAGATGAAAAATATTGTGCATTCTAAGTACCTCAGACACATTTATATCCATAGGACAACCTATTTGAAGATTTTAGTTGCCATTTCAAAGTTTACATTGATAAGCCCAGTACCTTGGTTGCCATGTAAATTGAAAACAAATGAATGTGAAGTTTATAGTAGAAATTGACTTTGACATTTAGTTGAGATAAATTAGAGAATAATTAAAAATGCAAATTATTTTTTTATAGTGCATTACATACAACTGTCTTCAGCCTCAGTAATAATTAATCTACACAAGTCTCAGGCAAGTCATTGGGTGAACATGGAACATCACTATATACCTGGCCTTCAATTTGCATCATTTTCTTCAGATGATAAGTCATATTAATAAGTCTTGGGCACATCCACATTCTTTATAGTGTGCTGGACACCAACTGTACTGCCAAATGACTTGTTTTTTGTTCTATCTCTGCATTATGTTTAGTGTTATTCACTGCATCATAATGGATTGTACAGTTATTTAAAATAATTATTAAGCATTTTATGACAGATTTGACTTTGTTAGTGGCCATGATTTGCCTTTGTTAACTGAGACATGTGATACATTCTTTACATTGGACATGGTGTGTTTGCTGCAAAGAGTGTAAAGAAAGATGAATACATTTTACAATATCAGGGACAACTTATTTCGTACAAAGAAGGTTACCAGAGAGAAAAGCTATATCATGAAAATCAGCTGCGAGTTTCCTGTTGTTTTTTTTTTTTACATACAAGGAGAAGACAGTGTGGTATGTGTACTTTATAGTGCATTGATGTAATCAAAATGACAAGTACACCACTCCCTCGATAATTCTAGATTACTCTTACAACTCGGTGTACCTAATTACCTGCCAGCTTTGTTTTGATCAAAAGTCTTATTTTGCAATAAAATTAAAGATACCCAAAATGTTGACTACATAAAGATCATGCAGTTGAGAAATCTGAGGGATTTCGCTTGGCGCAAAGAAATCAAAGAGTAAATCACCAAAAAAATAAATGATTATTTCAAACAAAAGTGAATTGTAATTTGTCAAGCGTATCACAAACTGCATGTTATATCGTGTTCTAATTTACACTGTTTTAAATTTATAGACCCATTAAATCCATTTATGTAATGATTAACCCTTGTTTATTTTCGTTTTTGTTTTTACTCTACAAAGTATCCAGTTCAACGAAGCAATTAGTGTAAAGTGGTACACGTTAAGCGAATGGAAACCATGTGGAATAATATTTTTGACAATCTCAATATATTGTAATTTATCCTGAAATTAAAGTTACTCTATGAGGAAAAAATAAACAACCTACACAGTTATGAAGAGATATTTAATCACAGTTAATCCCAACATGATTATTAGTTGTGTATTCAACATCATAATCTGCCAACCAACCAACCTCTCTTTTGTGTTTATGTTGATCCGTTTATTGATATCTTTTATAGGTCCCTCGATGACTCTCTTCTCACTTACAGTGTCATCAATGATTTTTAAACCCTGACGTGCGCGAGTTAGTAAGAGAGAGGTGTACATTGATTTATATTAAGGATACATTTTTTTTTTGTATTTTTGTTTATCATTGAACTGTCACACCTCGAGTAAATAATACCTTGAGGTATACTTCTTGGAAGTACACTGTCATTTTCTTTCGCCTGCAAGCTAGTTGAAAAACTGTACAGCTGAACCAAAACCGATTTATCATTAGGCACTGTGAGTAGTTAATATAGCCTAATTGATCTGATGTGCTTTTGACCTTCTTAGAAAATATCAAAGCAGACTGTCAGTAATCTTTTATAATCAATAGTAATTATTATCATTAAAGGCTAATTTGCTGTTTATCCATGACATAACTTTTGCATTTTGAAACTTTCTAATGTAATTCCAATTCTTGACACTTTTCTTAATAATTTTCTTGTGTTGACCTGTTTATACTATTCATTTTTTCTGTGCTTTGACTACAGATGTTACTAAAGGATATTTTTACATCTTTATCCTATTTCTACAGTGTTGATGCAACAAATAAAAAATTCTCCATTGGAAGAATGGTAAAGAAGGAGTTGGAGCCATGGCAAATGCAAGGATCATCATTTTACCTTTGAATGGGTGTCCGCATCTTTGCATGTTTGCAGTGAGAGATATTTCCCCAAGGGAAAAAATTCTATATAGTTATGATGTCCCAAGACTGCCATGGAGAAAGGTAATTTTTACAGTTTTGTTGCATTGAAATGACATTGTTACAGAGTGAACATTTTGATTGTAATCTGGGTTTCATTTATAACATTGCTTAAACTTTACCAGTATGTATTATGTAATGCAATTCACTTTTTCAGATTCTTTAGTTGTGTTGTGTTTCTTGTAATCTGATGTAATTCATTTCCATAGATCTCCAATACAACAAATATACAATATTTAACTCAGATATTTTGCATTTAATTCATGAAGGAAAGAAAATCGAAAGCTGCTTTGAAATATCTTTGGTATCTTAATTTTCTGCATTCAGTATATTTGTTATGTTAGGATGTGGTGTCAGTAGTATCAAACTGAGTATAATTAATGAATACATTGAGGGTAATTTGCCGTAGTAGGGACAAGTAGTAATTAATTTAAAAGGGCTGGACCATTGACACTTTCATTAGGAATTTTTGTAAAAATAACTTTTATTTTTATCTTGCTACACTTTTATTTACTTGCCAGAAATACTTGGGGGTGGGGGTCTGCACAATTTACATTTCTTCTTCATCATCCCATGTTCCATTATTGTTAGTTTGAACAGGCTAAGGACACACAATCAGGTATGTTTAAGCACAAAAACCAATGACACATAACATAAACTACTCATGAATGCTGTGATCTGTCAGTGTCAGTTGTTTGTGTAGTCCTTGTTTTCAACTGCTGTGCAGATGTAATTGACTTGTAATTTCCAACTTGTAATGTCTACTGTTTATTCCAACACTTATGTTTTGATATAGTCAATACATAGGTATGTAATTTTAAAGCTAGGCACACAAAAGTTTGGTCAGTTGCCCAGTTTGTGTAGATTGTTCCAAAACATTTGGAAATATGAACTGAAATGGATTGCTAATTATTTTAAATTTGTTTTTGCTGCTGCAAGTATGTTAGAAGCAGAATGTAGTATTTATAAGTTATTTTCACAATTCTGACCTCCAATATGGCTGCCAGATGAACAGGAGTGTCACTGTAATATTATCCAGAGTGCCTGCCTATGCATTTGGCTTTAAATTATTTTTTGTTGTTGCTGGTTTCACTGATGGCCCATCTTTAATGACATTAATCTAATTGACTATAAAATGTCTGTAAACTTGAACAGTGATATTGCCTAATTTGACATTAAAATGTTGCCATAATTTCTTTATAGCTCATGTATTCAAAAGATTTTAACGTTTTCTGTACATATTTATTTGCTTGTGATCCATTGTATGCTGGTGTTTGCACAAAAGAGAAAGATATATCGAATTCATGTCTCACCTGTGCAGCATCATTCTCGTCTTGTGTTCAGCTTAGTTTAGAGAATTTCATTGACATGCTGTTTGATATATATGATGAATAACCTGTAGACTCCTTAATTAACAATAATAAACAAAGCTTGAATGTATCTCGTAGATATGTTAGAAAAAACCTAGCAAACATTTTCAACAATAAACAAGATATATAATACATTTCTCCGCATGAAACATAATTAGTGACGTATTGTATTTGCACCGATAGAAATATATTTTTACAAAACCACAAGATTTTCACATAAAAATAAAATAAATTACTGTTAATGCTAAAATCTGTACTATAAAGATTGTTTAATAAAATCAGTGATCCCAAAACATTGACTTTATTTTATGACAAAACTTATTGTTTCAGTATATGTAATTAATATTTTCTTAATGGCAACGTAATCCTTGTGTGATTTGATGTGTACCTAGAGAATGTTAACAATTAAACTTGTTTCTTTCTTTCATTGACTAGAGTTCATATACTATATGGCCGTAATGCTGAGGTTAAATACCTAATGTTTACTGGGTTTGTAGATGATATTAGTTAAAGCAAACTAAATAGTATGTTACACTAATATATCTGTTAGTTTGAAATCAAGATTCTAAATTTAATGCTTCCTATTGGCAATATTGGTTTCTTTACATTACTTATATGGTAAACATTAGAATAATTCCTAGTTAAAATAGTATCAATGTCTGGTGAATATAACATCCAAAATTAAGAGGGAATATTTTTTTGTAGATAAAAGCTGCAAATCAATTCTCAAAGCAGAGAAGAAGAAAACGACAAGGGTACCATGGACCCTAGAGGAGAAGGCAGCTGTCAAAAGACAACTGGGACAGTCGTCCATGGATCCAAATAAAAAATTTTATTAAAAATTCTAAATGTAAACCTTCAATGTTAAAGAACTAAGAATTTCACAGAGATAATACATATTTGCTGGCCTATAAGTCCATAATATTGGATTATAAGGTCTGGTCTTTGTCTTACACTCTTAATCAAGTTGTGTATGGAATTTGACATTCAATTCATTTTTCATTGAAAAGTTAGAAGCCAATATTAGAAGGATTTCAAAATATATACATGTGTTTAAGTATTAAATTCTGGTGCATCTTATGTAATTGTGCAAAAGCCGCACGTACTAGTAATTTGATTACATATAATAGATAAGTTAGAAATGAATATCCATGACAAAGATGGGTATTCAATCCATTTCTATTGTAACTTGTGATATAATATGTTCTGATATGAGAGGTTTCCAGAGAATTTTAATCTGTATTAAAAGTTAGATGACAAGAGTGATCATACTCCTGTATAAAGCCAATGCACCACTTGTCAACAATTCCTTTTTGTCTAAATTGTGGTATCCATTGTCTCAAAATAAAATTGCTTTGCAGTGGTAATTAAATGCTAATCAAATATACTAATGCTTGGGTCAGGTCATTCTAGTTGAAACCTGTGTGAGATTAGTGTTCGGCAGACCAGATCAAATTGGAAGCTACCCATTGGATATTGTGAATAAGGTACCAGTTGTCACCATTTTCTCAATTTGCGAGCCTGGAGGGTTGGCAGCTATGCATACAGTGTAAAATGCCTGAAAAGAGAAGTTGCTGTGGTACATTTCACGCAGCATCACAAATTTTATCATATCTGTAACTCAGTAAATTGTCAGGTCATTTGTGGCTAATAGTATCAGTATTGTTTTAGATATTTTTTGTGAAGCAAATTAAGTACTTTTAGCTACATTTAATTGTGCTGACCTGTAAATTTGTTAAAGCTTGGATAAAATGCATGATGCGTGTGTCAAACTGACAAAAAACAAAGTTTAGGTATTGCTTTAGCCTCGTCTTATACTTGGCATCTACTTGTTTATGAATGAAGGACAGAAACTGGCTAAGTTGACGTAAGCTCCATAGTGACGTATAGGCCAACAAATAGGGTAGATTCTCCAGTTGTGTTTATGATGTATTCTTAGATTTTAGTTTGGTCATTTGATTAATTTGCATCCAGGCCCAGACATGATTTTTCTCCGCTTTAAAACGGAATTCCGCTTTTCTCCTGACTTGAATTCGATTTTTTTTATATAGTCCTTTTTTTTAAAAATAATGTCCGATCCGTTTTTTTCCCCAGTTTCTAACAGTTCTTTTCAGTCCCATTCCGCAACAACCCTTGTAATATATTCGCTCCATATATTAGTTTGCCTGCGACTCTCGTAAAGAGTATTCTGATTGGTCAAAAGTATAAATTCATCCAATGAATCTTCGTGCAAAGGAAACTAATGGTAACAGAAAGATGAAATGTGCTCGCAAACAAAAATGGTGTCCTTAGTTGTTGAGAGAGACGATGATACGAAATGTTTAATAAAGGTTTTAAAAAAACGTAAGGAAATAGCTGGAGCGAATCGTCGACGGAAATTTAGTTGGTCAGTTTGTAAGAAAACTGAACACTCGAGGACTGGCATTTTGTGCCTACTGCAATATATACATTACAGAAGTCATGGTTGTAGCTGCATATGGAAAAAAATGAAGCCCTCTGTCAGAATATGTGCACTGCATGTTGCCAATACAAGCTAGAGCTGGAAATAAGAAAGGCTCTCGTTGAGAAGGAAAATAAACGAATGCACATTGAGTCAGCAGAATCATTGGTGATGAAAAGTAAGACTAAAGAAATTTTTCTTAAACCCACAAAAAGAGCTCACCTGGCATATCAAGAGGTTGTGTTCAGTGGACAAAAAGACAAGTGAATATATGAGATTATTTGTATATATAGATGATGTATTTGGGTGTTTATTTTACATATTTGTTATGAAAAGAAAAAAGTATATGTTGGCAGCAAAAGATAACTATTTATTGATTAATTACGATGTGACCACTGACATGCACATGAAATAACTTAAGTAATAATAGTATTGGAGAACAAATTCATGTGACAATAAATATTGAAAAATTATTCAGATATTTTGTAAGTTTTTTAGTTTTTCAAATGATTAGTTTGTTACATATTATGGTCACAAGTTGCACCAGGGGCAGATTTGTATGCATGTAAAATGCATTTTTAGTCGGGGGGTCTTCGACCGCCGGAACCCCCTGAAAAGTGGCGTTGCCCCTCAAGACCCCGTTGGGGGAGTACCACCAAAGTACACTTTGCCAATAAGTACACTTTGTACAAATATATTTCAATGCTGCCTTGGCCATATTGATCTACTTTCTCTTCTCTGGCAATTTATACTAACCTAATTTTGAAAGGTTAACATCATGTCTGCAGGGCATGAAAGTTTCAATTTGTGTTCAGATGTACAGTTTTGTTATTTGCTTTTTTTAAATATATTTTACTTAAGCAAATACATTTTCCAGGCAGTGAAGTCCTTTTGATATTTGTCACTCATTAAGAAACATTGAAATATATTGCCATGTTTGAAAAATATATATTTGAATATTACCCCAGAAGATAGTGTTGTCTCTGACATCATGATTACTTCAGTATGATAATTAGTCATTGTGGTTTCTTAACATGATGTTTAAAAAAAATGTTTTTTTATATAATTGCAATTAAGTTGTTCCTGTATATATTTTTCATATTAGTTTTAAAGAAATTTGGATTTTAATTTCTGTACTCATAGTACATACATGTTTACTTGGGTAAGAAATATAATGCAGTTTTGAAATGGGGTATTGCATCCTGTAAATGCCAGTACAGTACAATGTCTTTTCTCCAAATTAAGTTTGTCTGATATTTGTGAATGCAAAACTTAATAACATCTTTCAGAGGAACTGGTTTATGTAACAGTTGTATTTGTCATATGTTTAAAAGGTCAATCAATGAGATTATGCCACATCTACAGTTTTTACTTGCATTTTACCTCCTGTTTTGAATGTGTTCAAAGGTCTATCATTTCTCATTTATTATTAGTATTCTGCACTGTTTGGACTCAAGGGGGAAATCTAACTGGAATTATGGTACAGCTAACTTAAATTGTGTTTGCTTCTTTTATTGAATAGGTAGAGATGAAATTATTTGAATTACTAAAATGCATTTACACTTTGCGAACGAAATTGTCTTGCTTCTTCGTGTTCCTTCCAAAAAGAAATTGACAGTGTGATGTTTCATCATGGTTGGAACAAGGAAATACCTTATCTTTTTATAATTGAGATTGCCCATGCAGATATTAATAAAAAAAGATGATGTTTTCATATAACAATGCAGCAGTGTTGCATGTCTTCCTGTGATGCCATTTTTGTCAATACTCTTACGCCTTAGATGGAAGTTGATGTCCTGTTATTCATCAACATCCTTTAATTACCCTCAATGGTACAGTTGTTTTAATTTATTGTCTTAAATACCATTGTAACCAACATTTTGAATGTTCACAAGTGGACTTAATATGCAGGCTGTGGCCAGCTTCTCGTATTTATTCAATAATGACATACATAATGACTGAAATGACTTTATTTGGGTTGCATCTTTTATATTAAATATTTTTTGGAGATGAACATTTACTTTATGCAATGAAATATGTGTCATATTCATACATGAATCTCTGGCTCAATTAAATTATAATGCAATCTAACCATTTAATGTCTTTTTTTCTTTTTCTTCTCAACTTTCTACTGTTTTTTATTTTTAATTTGTTAGTTTCAAACAGTATTAGGTAGGTGGCCATAGCAGCTCAGTAGGTGGATCACTGCATTTTGTAATTCAATGGTCATGAGTTCAGTACACTGGAGAAAAAAAAGCAAAGCCTGACTTTTACATCCTAAATAAGAACACTGACCAGAGTTGAGCTCAGAGACAGGCAATGTACCTGATAATAAAAGACTGAAAAGCTCATGTGTCCATTAATATTTTAATTGTGATAGGTTTGGTAGAATTGCTCACAGTTGATATAGAACATTTCAACATAAATGGCTTATAATTCTCAATCATAAAATCAGACTGATTTGTTTTGTTTCATCCAACAACTTTATTGCTTTCAGTACAGGACTGTGACATTGGCCTCCTAATATAGGAGCCTTTGGATAGTCTGTCTCTATTATGTTGCTTATATTTCAATCTTTTGTAGTCAGAAATAGCATGTACTTTCTCGTTGCAATATAGATTTATCCCGTTTCCATTTTGAAATTTTCTAACTTGTTCATAAATATCAGGAACCAACTCATCACGCCTCAAGATATGTACCTTAACCACATCATAATTAACACTTTGTTACAATGAGGATGAAGTGTGGATTTTATTAGTTTTGCCAATAAGTACACTTTGTACAAATATATTTCAATGCTTCCTTGGCCATATTGATCTACTTCCTGTTCTCTGGCAATTTATACTAACCTATTATTTATGATAGCATCAAAACACAAGCGTATATGTCAAGGAAGGGTTGCTTTTCACTTTCCAGTTAAAATTTTTTAATCTAAATTGCATTTCTCCATTTTCCTTTTCTTTCTGTTGTTTATCTCTTTTTAATATATTATTTCCATTTGCCTATAGACCACTCCAGTGGCTTAGTGGCAAGAGCGTCAGTCCTAGATTGGGGTGGGTGGTGGTGCTGGTTCTCACCCAGGTCGTCATATACCAAAGACATGCGATATATACTCAGCGGTAAGAGTTCAATGTTGGCACTTGTTATCCTGGTGTTAGGATAATGTGTCTTGGTAGGACAGCAGCATGATACCCAAATGCTAGACAACACTATATACTGCCATGCTGCAAACATAGTGATATGACTGATTTTTATGTTTTAAAGCTATGATAAATATCCAGATCGTACACATGCACATAACTCAATTTGCATAGCTTCTCGCTCTCTTTTTTCTAAAATTGCAGTTGACTTTCTCTTCAAATGATATCCAGTAGTGATGCAAGCCAATTCCAATACTGAACTAGATATGTAAATAGCTTAGAATGTGCTAATGTGTCAACATTCTTCATGTCTCAGGGGGATACCACATGAAAGAACCACCGACCCACAAAAAGCTGCTGGCAAGCTTTCTCACATAACTACATTAGCCGAATCTTATACTTGAACCCACGCAGACAGAAGTGATTTGGCAGTGATCTGTAATGGAGAGTGATTTAGATCACTCGGGGTCCCTTAATATGTAAGAATATGAACCTTGAAATTCCAGTTCATAATTTAAAGAAATGAATCTTCTTAAATATTAACACATTAACCCCTAGCGACCACTTAACGGGGCATGAGTTAGTAGCCATATCAGATCAACGGCAGACCGGTCTGAAGCGCGCATAGACAGGTGCACATGTGCAAAAAGTATTATAAGTTGGACATTTTGAATAAAGAGTCTTCTCCATACGAAAAGTATGGGTTCGTTAAGCAAAAAAATTTATAAAAAATAAACATTTTTTTTTTCGCTTTCTGCTCATACGCCAGCAAACTAACTAATGAAAAACATTTTTATAGCACAACTAGCCATTTGTCTAATGGAATATTGCTTGTAAGTCGATGTATTAGGATGTATTCAGAAATAGTCCTTAAAATGTGTTTCCGAACCGCATTTCGTGCGAAAACAGCAAAACCCTCCAGGGCTAAATGTGGTAAACAGTCACTTTACATGATACCACAAAATCTGAATAGTATATGCGTATTTAATCACTTGTGCATCAACACTGCACATGAATTACAAATGTAGCCATAGCGTGACAATTTTTCCCTTCAAAATGTTTGTTAACACATTAACCCCTACCGACGACTGTACGGGGCATGAGGTAATAGCCTACTTCCAGTGTCTGCTTTTTTGTGTATTTTTGTAGGGTTTAACGCCATTTTTCAGCACACGATATTATACGTGGCGGCCAGTATTATTGGTGGAGGAAGATACCGGAAAGAACCACCGATCCACGAGAAGCTACTGACGAGCTTTCTCACATAACTACATTATCCAAATCTTAGACTCGAATCCACGCAGACAGAGGTGAGACGGCAGTGATCTGTAACGGAGAGCGCTTTAGACCATTCGGCCACTCGGGGCCCCTCCAATGTCTGTAGCGTCAAGGTCATGCATGATACACTAAAGTGGGTGGTATTATAGGAAAGTAGGCATGTTGCTCTACAATGATAGCAAACAATCCGGACATGTTAATTGCATTACAAAATACAGGGGGAAAAACCCTAAGTTTTTGGACCCGTTTTTTATTTTTCTCCCAAAATTCGCCCATGGTTGGATTCCAAATTTGTGTCCATATTTTAGACTTTATGGCCTCAGATCTACGGCGGACAAATCTGAAGTGCGAACAGACAGGTGAACCTGTGCCAAAAGTCGGATAAGGTGGACATTTTGAATAAAGAGACTTCTCCATACGAAAATTATGGGTCCGTTAAGCAAAAAAAAGAGTCCTTTTTTCACCTTCTGCTCATACGCTAGCAAACTAACCAATGAAAAAACATTTTCTTTAGCGCAACTAGCCATTTTTCTAAAGGATTATTGCTTGGAAGTCGATGTATTAGGATGTATTCAGAAACATCCCCAAAATGTGTTTGCAACTCGCATTGCATGCGAAAGGAAAAACCTCCAGTGGCTAATGTGTTAACTAAAATGCAACCCAGATTGAGTTCTCAAAAACTGATGTTATTTAGACATGCAATAAGGAAGTTCTGTTTCTTTTTCTTTCAGTGCCTAATCAATCAACCTAAACACGTGCGACCTAATCGATGCGTATAATCTATTCTATGATTGTTTACCTGCAAATTACAGAAGGCTGATAACTCTTTATTGTTTGAAAAAGAAGTAAACAAATGAAAATAAGTGTACTTAACTCCTCCAACTTCAACTCGTCAGAGAGATTTTAAATGCATATCGCAGACTTCACGATGACTAGATTATTTCTTTTAAGCAAATGAATAAGGCAGTGTTCATTTAGATTTTAGAACAAAATATTATTATTAAAGTCTAGCTTTCATTACTGCACATGGTGATCTGTTAGCATATCATGGCGTATAAAACTGAATTTAATAACGGTTCCAAAAGCAAGTCAAATGAACCTGTTAGAAGACAAAATATTTAATGTTTCAATTCAATGTATTCCCCCCCCCCCCCCATCTATACTCTCTCATTTCTAAATATTTTAAAACCATAGTATATTTATGCATGCATATACACATGCAGATATATATCCATTCTAACCATTCCTTTCCTTCTCACATAAATATTTTATCTTCATTTGTTATTTACACTTTTTGATAACTGATAATTATGGACGTATGATTTTAAGGCATAAACAAAAAAAAATGAAGAAGAAAAAAATTAACTAAAATGAATGGAACACAATTTCCTTTACTTCCCGTTTTATTCTGCAGGATATTTAAACTTGTGTAGTGATCTAATATCATATAAAGAGTCAAGTGCAGATTTCCCAAAGGCATCTTCAGTTCCAGTGAATTTGCATTGGGTAACTGCCTTATGGCATTTTAGTTGCTTTGGTGTCAACCTACATTTTTAGAAATCACATTTTTTTATATTAATAGATGAAATTAAAAATGAACTTAAAACTAATATTATAATGAGATTTGAACTTTCAAGCTCGTGTATCTATTTGTCTGTCTGTAGTTTTAGTTGCAGATAAATTTGTTCTTAAACTTTTAAATATTTTCTCATGTTTTTACAAGACAGGTGCAACAAGAAGTAAAAACAATATTCAGGTCCTCAGGTTGATGGTAGTCTTTGATTGTGTGTCAATTAGTCCTCACAATGACGTCCTCACAATGATGGCAAAGTAAGAGTAGTCCTCATAATGCATAAAGACGTATATGGCAAAAATGAAGTGATACAGATATTGCCTATCTTACAGTTAAGCTTACTTTAAAATTTCTAACATATACTTCCATTCCTTCTCATGGTCCTCGAAATGTAGTAATATGTCAAGGTCCTCACAAGTATCTGAATACACGTATGTGTGTGTGTGTGTGTGTGTGTGTGTGTGATTTTGAGTTTGAACGTAGTATTTCTAAACAAAAATTCAATCTGCAGTTTAGCAGCTTATAGTGATGTCTAGCACATGGATATCATGGCGCAGGCATATATCATGTCCTATCCAGTCACATAATCATGACACCAGGCCGTCCAGTCCAAACACCCATCTTTGAATGCTGAGCGTCTAGCGAGCCAGCTGCTTGTAGCATTTTTGATAAGTTTTTGGTATGACTTCCACGATGTTTGAACCCACGACCTCCAGCTACCGAGACTGACGCTTTGACCACTTAGGCCACTGAAGTGTGAATATTTCAGCAGTGATTGCGCTCAATTTAACATGTGATGCAATTGAAGGAAGCTATCAAATTAATCTAGAGCAATCAAATCAAGCTCAGCAGGGATATATTCTTTATTCGTTTGCACCAACAGCTCCTCCAGGATTCCTAATTATTGAAAACCCAATTAATCCTGTCTACATGCGATGCCATAATAATTCGCTAACGAGAATTAATTTCAAACTCACCGACCAGTCAAATAATTTGATTGATCTACAAGACGATGTGTTAGCGATTAGTTTTTTTAATTAGCCATTTCCCAGTGCAAGATACAGCCTGGTGACTGAGATCTCATTCTCAAGATCATACTACAATATCCTCTTTGAGGATATAATCTTGGTACAATTGCAAAGAAAGTTAATAACTTATGTCGCATAATTAAAACTCTCAGGAATGGGGAAGCAATTCAATGTGTTTGTTATTGGTTTTGTTGTTGTGTTCTTAACACCATGTGTAGTAACTTATAAGCTATACAAAACATGTGGGTACAGCAGGTGGAGGATGAACCTGGAAAAACCAGAGGAAGACCCATCGACCCACTGGAAAACTTTCTCACATGCCCACATTGACCAAACCTGAGAATGGAATCCAAACAGATAAGTGGTCAGGTGGCAATGGTCGTTAAATGCAAACCCTTTAGACAACCAGGCCCAACATAACTTTGGCATATGAACATGTCATATGAATATTTCAGACAGATATCATAGACAAATCATTTAAACAGTTCTGCTATACCTGTCCAAAACATTATGAATGTAAATGGTAGCATGCAAATTGACTTGGTTTGATTTAATCAACCTTGTTTAAAGGTTAAACAATATGGAGCAGAAACATTCAGATCTATGAGCACAAGAAATGAGTAACATAAGATAACCATTACCGGTATGTGAGATTGAGGACTTAGATTCTGATTCCAATAAAACAAATTAAATCTAACATGGTCATGATATTATGCATTCTTCAGCTGAAAAAGAGCATCCTTGCAGGATGAATCCATTCATGCAGTCCTAAAATGATTTAAGAAAGAAATTCAATATTTACTGGATATTCTTTTTTACTGAACCAACCAAATGAACTCATGTTAACTGTCTATTTTGTATTCCAAACCAGATAATTATTTTCCAATGCAATCTGAAAGTAGAAACATCAACAGTATAAACAAATTACAATGTACATGTATTTCCAATCCAAACAGTACATGATTGCTTTGGTCAAAAACTGTGTTCATAAATGAAACAAAACCAAAAAGTTTCATAATTCTTAACAAATAATTTAATTATCAAAGTTGTAAATGATCAAGTGAGAGTAGCTTATGGTACAGTGAAACCTGTCTTGAGAGACCACTGCCATGAGAGACCACCTGTCTTAATAGACCAGGTTCTCCATGTACAGATTTATTAACTATATAGTGTTATGACCTGTTATGAGAGACCACCTGTCATGAAAGACCATTATGTTTTGGCAGAAGGAGTGGACTTTCAAGACAGGTTCCTCTGTATTATCAAGTGAAACCAAACAAAGTCTGAGGATTTATCTTAAAGTTCAAAAGAATTAAAAGGTTCCATATAAATTTCAGACCTGGAACTGTCTTGGTCTGTCAAGAATTGTTATGCTCTCAAAATGGCAATGTTCAGAACTTCTTTGAATAATCCACAAGAATTCCATAATAATAGTATAGTCCAAAAATATCTCTAAGTCAAACTGTAGAGTCCAAAACAAATATTTTCCCTCTAAAAATAATACCTAAGAAAAAACAATACATGTAGATTTTATGTTAAAGCAGGAACACAGTAAATATGATTTATATTTATACTCTATTTCACAACATACATCCATGTGACAGATCACACGGTGGAATTTGTCTTGAAAGACCAGACCTCTGCATACAAAAAATGCTCTCTCAAGACAGGTTTTACTGTATCACTCATTTACCTGTTCGTGTGACATTACTTATCCATAAAAAAAGTAAATTAATTAGTATAGTCCAAAATAATCTCCAAACATAATACCAAAGTAAAAAAAAAAAAAAACAAACATGTAAGCAGATTTTAAGTTAAAGCAGAATTCTATTATGACTAAATTTCACAACATTCCCCCATGTGACAGATCATACAGTGGGACCTGTCTTGAAAGAACACAACAAGATTTATTTTCAAAAAGGACTCTGGCAAATTGCTGTCACAAAAAGGAGCAAAAGATATTTGGCATTTGCAAGTACAGATGGAATTTATCAATATAAAGTGATGCTGTTTGGTAAGAAAAATCCTCAGTCACTATTCCAGCGATTAATGAACATACATGTAGTATAATCTGGTCTAGATACATGTGATACATAAATGGATGATGTCATCATCCAAACAGAATGCTGAAAAGATCACTTGGAAACCATTCGAAAATTCTTTGATTGACTCAGTCATATAAATTTGACAGTAAATTTTGATAAGAATGAGTGTTTCCTGCTTCTTATTCTTTTAGGATATCCTGTGGGTCAAGTATCCAGTGAAACCAATTGATGTTAAGGTCAAGGCTGTCTCTGAATACCCAGTGCCTGCTAGTAAAATGCAACTGATGTGATTTTGGTATGGCTGGATATTCTCAGGAGTTTTCTTGAAATTTTCAACAATTCTCTGATTATTTTATTCATTGATCAAAGTCCCATAACTTTCATTAAACAAAATTAAACAAAATCAGTGATTAATTGGGTAAGAGTTTGATATTTGTTGCAGGAATACAACATTGACTTTAGGTACATTTATGATCGTACCTGCACTTTCACGTAAACTGAACTAATATATTGTTTTTGTGTCATTTCATAAATAAATTCTATCAAAATGCTTTACACTTCAAGGATTTTCTCTACTATATATCCTCATTGACATCTAATACTTCAGACTTAAATGGTTATTCAAATTTCCATTGTGAATAAACCTTTCATCACATACGTTACACTTAAATGGTTTTTCTCCAGCATTTATTCCCAAAAATATCATTAGATCTCCAATTGTAAATATTTTTGTTCATATTTAACATTTAAATGTTTCCTCTCCTCTATGTATACTCATGTGAACCATTATAATTTCACTTGTATGAAACATTTTATTATATACTTCACATTTAAATTGATTTTCTCAAGTATGTATCTTCATGTGTTTCATTAAATGTCCCTTCTCAGCAAACATTTTCTTACATACTTCACATTTAAATGGTTTTTCTCCAGGTTGGATCCTCATGTGAATTGTTAGATGTCCTCTTCCAGTAAATCTTTTATTACACACTTCACACTTAAATGGCTTTTTCCAGTATGTGCCTGGATGTGCATCGAGAGATCAACACTTCGAGTCAACTTTTTATTACATACTTAACATGTATATGGTTTTTCTCAAGTATGTGTCCCCATGTGAATCATTAGATCTTCACTTCGAGTGAACATTTTATTACATACTTCACACTTAAATGGTTTTTCTCCAGTATGTATCCTCATATGCTTATTCAGAATTCCACTGCGACTAAAACTTTGATGACATTCTTCACACTTAAATGGTTTTTCTCCAGTATGTGTCCTCAGGTGCAAAGTCAGAGTTCCACTTTGACTAAACCTTCTATCACATACTTCACACTTAAATGGTTTTTCTCCAGTATGTATTCTCATATGCTTATTCAGATTTCCACTGCGACTAAAACTTTGATGACATTCTTCACACTTAAATGGATTTTCTCCAGTATGTATTCTCATATGGTTAGTCAGAGTTCCACTTTGACTAAACCTTCTATCACATACTTCACACTTAAATGGCTTTTCTCCAGTATGTATCCTTACATGTTTATTCAGAGATCCACTCTCCCTAAAACATTTATGACACACTTCACACTTAAATGACTTTTCATCATTATGTATGCTCATATGCCTAGTCATATGTCCACTCCCACTAAACCATTTATCACACACTTCACACTTAAATGGCTTTTCTTCAGTATGTGTCCTCAGGTGCATAGTCAGAGTTCCATTCTGGCTGAACCTTTTATCACACACTTTACACTTAAATGGTTTCTCTACAGTATGTATGTTTACATGCATATTCAGCTCTTGAAACGAATTAAACATTTTATCACATACTTCACACTTTAATGGCTTTTCTCCTGTATGTATCATCATATGCTGATTCCTATTTGTATTCTGGCTAAACCTTTTATTGCACACTTCACACTTAAATGGTTTTTCTCCATTATGTGTCCTCAGGTGCTTATTTAGATGTCCACTCTGACTAAACCTGTTATCACACACTTCACACTTAAATGGTTTTTCTCCGGTATGTATCCTCATGTGCTCATTCAAACTTCCTCTCTGTCTGAACCTGTTATCACACACTTCACATTTAAATGGTTTTTCTCCAGCATGTATCCTCATATGCAGATTCCTATTTCTATTCTTGCTAAACCTTTCATCACACACTTCACACTTAAATGGTTTCTCACCAGTATGTATCCTCATGTGCTCATTCAAACTTCCTCTCTGTGTGAAGCTGTTATCACACATTGCACATTTAAAAGGTTTTTCTCCAGTATGTATCCTCATGTGCTCATTCAAACTTCCTCTCTTTCTGAACCTTTTATCACACACTTCACATTTAAATGTTTTTTCTCCAGAATGTATTCTCATATGCTGATTCCTGTTTCTGTTGCTGCTAAACCTTTTATCACACACTTCACACTTAAATGGTTTTTCTCCAGTATGTAACCTTATATGCGAATTCAGAGATCCTTTAGTACTAAAGCTTACATCGCATACTTCACACTTAAATTGTTTTTCTCCAGTAAGTGTGCTCATAGACAATATTCGATCTTCTCTTTGACTCCACATCCTGTTATATACTTCACACTTATCTCAGTTATCTGCAGTAGGTATGAACAATTCGAGTTCCACTGTAAATAAACCGTTCATTACAGACAACACACTGATAAAGCTTTTATTCCGGTGCATAGACACACCGGAACGCACCGAAATGCCGAAACGAAATTGAAATACCGTATATTCCATATCTGAATTATTTTTACATCTGCGACATTTTATTTTATTTATACATGTTATTCATGATTTATTAACTATGACGGGATGAATGAACTTCTTGAAAAACAGCAATTTGTCAAGAATTATTCACGGATAATTATTTTAATGACAATTCGTTGATACTAGCAAAATAGTTCATCTTTTATCTTCGGAAAGTTGCTTAGAAACCATCCCAAACGGCAAAACAATGTATATTTTATTACTGAAAACGGATCCAATATCATAAATCGCAACAAGAAATCCAAGAGTAGCTTTACAGATGATTGTGGTAGTTGCAATACGGCTTTGGGAAACGTCACATAAATAATATTATTTATTACCAACGGTACGCTGATGACACCCAAATATACAAGTCTAGGCACCCAATTGAAGTTGATGCTACCATCCATGGAGTAGAGAAGTGCATTTCGGATGTCAGATCATGGATGACAAGTAACAAGCTTCAGATGAATGATGATAAAACTGAGGCTATTCTGATCACAACACAAAGAATTTCTCATTCACATCCTTTACCTCAGACAATAAATATCAGCAACACCAGCATTAAATTCTCACAGTCAGTACGGAATCTAGGTGTTACTCTAGACAGTACTCTCATTTTGCACCAACATGTCATGAACATTGTATGAAAAGTTGCCTTTACAAATATTTAAGTTATACTTAAATGCAAGTAAAAGACGTAAAATGTATCAGGATCACCTTTACAATATCTTTACATAACAAAAAGATGAAAGTTCATCTTGAGTCACTGTAAAGACTATAAAAGCAGTTGAGTTGTCTTTACAAAAATAAAAGGCACTGAAAGACTGACTTTACAGATATTAAATCCAAACTAAACTGCAAGCTTTTTGCCACATGCTTACATACTTTAAATAGTTTATCCACTTTGCTTCATTTAACTTAAGGGCAGATGGTATAGTTAAGTCAACCAGAGAGATTTGTTTAATGGGACCGTTCCAGCAAAGATACAAGAAATCCAGATAAAAGAGAAAAAAGATAACAATAACAAATGATCAATAGTTTAATAAATTTATTGCAATCATTACATCAAAATGTACAGTTAACATCAGAATCAAACAGTATCTTAGTTGATATATTTTTGTACATGATAATGGCCAATATTTATAAAAGAACAACAAAGGGGTTAAATAGCTATTAAATAAAAGCAATTATTTGGAAATACATTTTATTAAAAACTCTATTGCCAAAAATATCTAACAACTAGTCAATGATACATTAATCAGTTCCATCTCTTGAAATCAATGAATTATTCTTTGTAAATTCTGAATGAGTCGTTTGCTTGGTGAAAACTTTACTCAGAGAATATTTCTGTGATTCTTGGATTTTATATTCCATCATAAGAAATGTCTTATAACAATTATGGAATACAAATTATATGAACTTGATTGTAAGTTATAAAATTCAAGCTATAGGCTATAAACATGTTTAAATATAGAGTAACATGATGCAGAAGCTGAGGTACTTGTATATCTAATAATCTCCTATATAGCCACATTGTTTAAATATCAATAATGGTCCTTTACTTCTTTCTCGTTCAGGTAAGTTATACATATGCAGTTTCATTACATTTTGTGTGTTATCATGGGCATAGTTTCCCACACGTTTTTTGTTACCAGCTTCATTTAAGTTACACATGTGTGTACCAGTGCAATTAATGAAGTGAATCAGTCTGAATTTTATAGCTGATAGTCAATTTCACATAAACAATAATCGATTAAATTCAGTTGCTGAGGGCAAATTTTCATCTTTGTTTCTTATACAGCTATATTTTTGCTCTCTAGGACAAAATGTAAATAAATTAAATGAATGATCTTGTTTATCGATATGCATACAATTAACGAAATAAAAATGTTACTTTTTTAAAAATTGTTTTATGTTATTTGTGTTTCACAACTTTGTTAACTGAAGACAAATGCCTATGGTTGATCGACTTTATGAAACTGATATACTGTTGCAAGCCCATAATTAAACACATTCATTAGCATGTGGTTTATCTATCGCTGAAAGTATGAAGAACATGCTTTGCTCGTTTAGTCAGTTTTTACTAATATTTTGATAAAAATATGTAACATTTCAGTTGGAAAAAAATATATATATCTTAATTCAACAACCACAAAAAAAAATGCATAATTCTGATGACTGATATATTTCAAACACAACACTGACAATTGGCAAAAATCTAAACTACTGCGACACACACAAAAACATTCTTTTATTTACTGTTACACAATATACATCCACAAACTAAACACATGATTTCATGAATATAAAATAGAATGATTTAAAATTCTAGAAATAGGAATTTCAAGAAAAATTTATATTATGCCAAAAACAACCACTCTCTGAATGCAGTTCTAATAATGTCAGCTTCCAATATGTACATCATATAATAAAAAGATAATATATATATATATATATATATATATATATATATATATATATATATATATATATATATATATATATATATATATATACATGCAGGACATTTTTAAGAGTTACAGAATTTAGTCAATGTGGTCTTATTTCCCTTTATATTAATTGTATTCATTATATACCAACTTCATGATACAGTAAGTCATACCCATGCATGGTTTCACACAAGTTCTGTATGCTAGCTTCATGTAATGTATACATGCGCATGGTTTCACAAATATTGTGTGGGTGCAATTTAAGAAGAACTTGCTTGTAATAATTAACATTTAAACGGCTTAAGTTATTTAAAAGCCATATATAGAAATGTATTTCCATCAAGAGGGGACATCAAAAGCACAAATTACCTTTAAGAAGCCAACACTAAACATGTTATCTATCTACATCAGCAAATGTACAGCTGAATAATACTTCATTTACTTAATCAGGACCTGAATATTAAAGTCATTGCTATCAACTCATTTTTATTATTATGAACAATGGTCGGTCCATCGCTATGTGAAATATAAGCAATAAATGTGCACCGCTTCACAGAAGTTTTGTGTACCAACTTAATGCAAGTTATAAACATGTATGGTTTCACACAAGTTCTGTGTGTACCAGCTTCATGTAAATTATACATGCACTTGGTTTAACACAAGTTGTGTGTGTGTACCAGCTTCATGTAAGTCTTACATGTACAGAGTTTCACACAAGTTCTGTGTGTACCAGCTTCATGCAAGTCATACATGTGCATGGTTTCACACAACTTCTATGTGTACTAGCTTCATGTAAGTCATAGATGTACAGAGTTTCACACAAGCTTTGTGCTCCATCATCATGTAAGTCATATATGTGCATAGTTTCACACACGTTCTGTGTGTACCAGCTTCATGTAAGTTATACATGTGCATGGTTTCACACAACTTCTGTGTGTACTAGCTTTGTGTAATATATACATGCGCATGGCTTCACAAACATTGTGTGGTTGAATTTTAAAAAAAATTTGCTTGTAACAATTAACATTTTAATTAACTGTTCTTAGGCTTTAGTTATTTAAAAACCAGACATACAGAAATGTATATCCATCAAAAGCACACTTTTCCTTTACGAATCCAACAATAAACATTTTATCTACATCAGCAAATGTACAGCTGAATAATACTTCATCAGGACCTGAATATTAAAGTCTTACATGTTTAATAATATACATCATAATGTTTTAATTTATGACACTTGTAAACACTTAGAAACATATTACTAGTCCATTAAAAATATAAATGGTAATAAAGTCCTATTAATTTGCTTACCTAAAAATCCCTTTATCTTACACAAGATATCTATCACGAGGGCAGACAATTATGACTTTCTTGCTTTTGATTGTTTTGTATGCATAAACAAACTTTGACTTAATTCTTTGCGCAGGTATAAATACTGCTGGTCCCTCTCTTTCAAATCAGTCACTTCTCCAAACTTCAACTGGTTTTCCATACATATTTTTAAGTGACTCATCTAATTCTGTAAACCAAATAACTTTTGCTATTAAATGCAAACACAATTTCCCATCCAAAAACAGATTGTGTAACAAATGTTTTTCAATCTGACCTGGCCATGGTATCAAATCAACCGCATTACAACCAGCAATCTTACCATCTCCATCAGACCAATGAGCCAGTATCATTGATGATCTGTAACTCCTTCCATGTCTAGTACCCAATATACTACCATATATCCATACCTGTCTAACAGATCTGTATGAACTGCACGCAGACTCTGCAGAAATCACACCGTTTGGATACAGTGTAAAATATATTAGTAATAGATACTTAACTTCCACCTCAGTCAAAGCCATACTCTTACTAGAGGGATACACAATTCCATCATTTAATCTCCTATCTGCATTCTGAAAGTATATGTTCCTTGATGACATTTTTATATATTCAAAATCTGGTTTTCGACCCATTTCACTTAGGGTTCCACGATCTGGTGACTCATCTAAACCAAACAGCTTATTAAATTCTGATCCAAAGTCACTCAATATGTTTAAATTGCAAACAATATCCAGTGAGTGCAAGTTTTTGATGAATTTTCTCATTAACTGAATTTCAGTATTTCTTCTGTTTGTGGGCATTGAGCCCAATATACCATTTTCTCTCTCAAAACTGAACAACCAAAAGGAATATATTGGTCCAAAATCATTAATACACTGATCCAAGTGCGCATGCATATGCATGTTAGGTGTTACTCGGTCTTCCCCGTATAGCTTTTCAAATCTCTCACAAAACGACAACAACAGTCTCTGGGAAAGCTGGACATTTGCCTTTTTCATTGTTCGCTTGCATAAAATCTTGCATGCAAGAACAAATGCTCGCCAGCATTCTAAATCCTCTGAGTTCAACACATCTTTTAGAGCAAAAACTGAGAAAAGTATGGTCCAGTTTTTCCACTGGTCTGCTGTAAAACTACCAAAACGTGATGAAAATTTTAGTGGTAGTTTTCCAACATCAGAGGGGCAATGAATTAGCTCTATTTTCTCTTGTATCATCCCTAAATGTTCATCACGCAGTATTTTTGTTGCATTCCAAATTTTTAACATGTGTTTCGCACTTCCTAGATAAAGGTTATGCATAGAGTCAATAATGGTCATTATAACTGGATAAAAATAGTGCAATTCAAGGAGAACAGAGTAACGTATGCCATATTTTCTTTCCAACTCTTCCCTGGAACCTTTGTTCTTTGCTTTCATGACCTTTTGCACTAAGTTCCGATGTGACGAGTTATTTCTCAAGTTCCACTCCGATAAATCAAAACCACCATAATTCTTCTCTCCAGTCCCACCTATAAATGCTCTAGTACATTTGTCACACCCCATTGTAGCAGAATGGCCTAAAAAGCCCCACAATTGTCTACTTGCTGGAATATCACAACCAACACATAACAATGCTAACCTGACAAGAACTGGCACATCTGGAGATTGATAATTTTTCAAATAAAAACCATTCCAATCAACTTTTAACTCCTCCAGAAGTGGTTCTATAAAGGTGGTTGTTGGAGGCTCAGTTTTCATGTCTTGTATTAAACCAACTAAAATCATATTTTCCTGCTTAAACCTTTCTTCTCTAGGTAAATTCAATATGCAAAGATATATAGCTCCAACAGAATAGCTTGTATGTTTAAATGGCTGGAACCAGTCAACATTCAACATTAATGCATAACTACGTTCACTAGTAAAACAAATTCCATGTATCACTAGAAAAGTCATGCCAAACTTTTCCATCATTCACATCCATCAAAATATATTAGGTACCTTTCTCTGCCTCCATAATTCACTTTTTTTTTCAAAACCTGGTCTTTTTACCAAACCCTAGATGCTATCTTCTAATTTCCTATAACAATATGTTTTAAAAGGAGTTAATTGATCCCCATTTTGAGATTGTACAATTTTTAACAATGTTTATCCACAAGATCTTCGTAAATGTGGACTAGGATGACATGGATAAGCTACATTTCCACAAATGTGAAACTTTACGACCTTCAATAACATCAAAACAGTCCTCATAGTCATACAGTGTAAAACAGTTTGTGCAAACAACATATTTCTTAAAATTGTCTCTACTGAAAGACTCGAATTTATTCATTTGATAAATGGTTACTGGAAAGTCCTGATACAAAGCTTTCATGAAATCTGATGAATTTGAGCACAAATACAACACAGATTTTATTAGAATCAAAATAGAAGAAAAGGCTCTATCAGGTATAAAAAAACAGGATTGCCACTTTTAAAGTGCTTTTAGAATCCACCAAATATAATCATTTCCAGATGATTTTTCAGTAACAATTTCGGTTTCACAGTCAGACATAGCATCTTCAAAAGCTGCTTCATACATGCTATCGTCACTTTCACTGTCTGACGAACTGATACCTTGACTATGAACTGATTCAAAATACATCAATATGTTCACCTCTGTGGTATTCTTTGGTAATGGCATCGCTGATGTCTGCCAAGGTAAATCTGTGTTCTCAAAATACTGCGTACTATTGTCTTCAACTGATCCTTGCTCCTCTTCCTCACCTGAATCACACTGAACATCTTTGCAATTATGACGTCCGAAGTGTCGATCAGAAAACTCATCACCACAGCATTGACAGTGTCTCCTTTTTCTCTTTTTTTCCATCACTACCTTAAACTAGAATGGACTGAAGTATAGAGAAAACCCATTTATAATTCTTGAAAGGAAATGGGCATATAAAGACTTTTTCCCTAGTTATAAATTTTTTTTAAAAAATACTATAAAGTGTCACTATCAATAAAGACTGCATCTTTTTACTCAAAATATCATATTGGTTCTGAAAGCTATGATTGATATCACCCTAGTGGCTAAATGTAACATTGGCTAAGTTTTTGTGGTTAGTATAATCACGCATCAACAATGGTATTTTTAAAATGTCTCTGTACTTCTCTGAAACAACAAGATTACCACTTGCATGAACTAAAATGAAGATTTGTGCTTCAAATGCCTGTTTATGTATTAATGTTTCAACTGAAAGTTGATGAAACTTTTGCTAGGGGCTTAAGCACCCAAATCTGACATGGTATCTTCTATTAGAGAAAAGCAACCAGAAGAATGTCAATGCCCCCCCAACCCCCAACCCAATGGAACCCACGTTTAAACAACACTGATTTAATGTCTTTCAAAATATAATGGAGTATTGATTTCAATCATTAGTATTATATTCTGTGCATTTATCAATGTTCTAACAGTTATGTCAGAACAAATTTCACTGGCACCTATAGCTTTGTTAAAATGGATGCCTCTTTATGTGAATATTATCATAAAGTTTCAGTAACCAATATATTCGTTACTGAAACTTTACGATAATATAAACATAAAGTGGCATCCATTTTAACACAAACATTTACATCAAATTTGAAGCTTCAAATCTGGGTTTGTAAAACAGGTATACCAGCATACAAAACTGAGAATAAGCTATAATGTCCTGACAATGTAGTTAGGTCATATGAATATCTATAAATAAATGCCTACCAAATTGATGTATGTTGAAAAGGTCTCACAAAATCACATGCGTAAATGCCAACCCTGACGAGGAAAAGGTGTAATCCAAGTGGTCAAAATGCAAAATCCAGGCAGAAAAAGAGTAATCCACATATAACATTCTAAAATTTCAACAAAAAAAATTATTTGCCCCTCTCATCCTTTAATATCCTTTACTGTTTGAAGTTTTCATATGTTGCACTTTTAGCTTTACACACACATCGACTAGAATCCATCATAAGACTTTTAGCACCAAATATTAACATTCTTTCCACACAGTTTGAAAGAGATGTCATGTGATGCTGCATTTGTGTCGTCATATTTAGAGAACTGTTTTTTGTTGTTGTTGTTGTTGCTGTTTCAGCCCTTTTCAAATCCATCTGAACTTTTTAAGGAGATATGTTTGCTCTCACATATATGTTTCGACTAAGATAAAATATAAAATATTAGTGCCTAATACGTTTAGAATGGTTCTGCAATAAATATTAATTAGAACAAAGAACATGTGCATAAAGATTAAATTTACAAAACCAGTCTGTTCTCTCCTCACTAAGCCATACAGATGCTGTTAATAGAATTTTAGGTCGAAAGTTTGAAAGCATAACAAGGTTTGCTATAAATAGAACAGTATGTTAGGAAAGTGCACGCAAGTCCACGGACAAGCGTACTCTTATAGTGTAGTGACGTAAAAGCTGTCATGTCTAAAATATAGTCTATGGGATTAATAGAATGTTAATAAAAATGAGAAAACAAATAATTGATATTTTGGAAGGTTGATATACCAAAAACGTGTAATCCATATATGTTTTACGCGTAATTAAGTGAAAGAAAATGTGTAATGATTGGCATGTATGCATATGTATCAGGTTTTTATCAACACTGTATGTATGTATGTATGTATATATATATGTATATATATAAATATATATATATATATATATATATATATATATATATATATATATATATATATATATATAGACACATATTAATGTGTTCAGAAATAAATACAAGTTTTTTAAAAATGTAATCTTTTGAGCACAAAGCCAAATTGTTAAAAAATAGATGGATAGAGTAACAGACAATATGCATATAAGTACTATAGGGCTCTGCTAACTTTGTCAAGCAAGTTCTCAATATGACAAAGATGAAGCATGAAACTGCCAGATCTTCGTGATCTGCACTGCATACCTATGTTTCAATTACTCCAATGCCACTGTATTTTCGGACATCCTTTCTAGCTTTCTGCCATTTTCGTAAGCTAATCACAAGTGGATCCTGCTCTATTTCATCTGTGACAGGACAGGTTGTGTTGTCCTCATCAGAAGTCTGTGAACCACGATCTGTTGTTGACGGTTCACATCTAGATTTATCTTTTTCCTCATCATGTGGTGGTGTAAAGTTTGAAATGGATGCTGATTTTTCTTCACTAAGCTGCAGCTGAAATCGTTTCTTCTTTAAGAGTCTTCTTCTTTTGCTTCTTGATTTGACTGCTGATGCTCTTCTCTTTCTATGCTTGTTTTCAAGGAGCATGTCTTCCTGTGCATTCATCCCTGTATGAGGAAAACAGGTAAACCATACATTTTTATAGTTACAATAAATGCTCATTATACCTAATAAAATGAAACTTCTGGTGGTTAAATTCTTAAAACAGTAGGATGAAGGGTCAGCAGCAGTTGCCAGTCAAATCTTTTTTTTTTCCAAAAGTCTACAACACAGTCTAGTAACTATAATTTTCAAGGCTTCTGAATACTTTTATTAAAAATATTACTACAAAATTTGATATATTTTGAGCTTCTAAAAGAAAGTCAATTATATTTAGAATCTATCCCTTACAGCAATTCAATTTCTAAGATCATAACACCAGTCAAACTCATAATATATTTTTAGATTTTACTGACATTGACATGCAAAATGGCAGAATTGAACGGGTAATTCAGCATACATCATCGTCTGCCATACATTTTATACTTCTACTATAACTGACGTTCATTTACTTGTTTTATTATATAAGGTTTTTTAAATATAAAGGTACATTTTACATTAATCTACTTTACAAAAAATTGCAATATGGGGCCATCCATTTAGTATGCATACAAAAATCTGTCAAAGCTGGATCTTACCCCACACCCACATGCATATATTTTTTTGCACACATCCACCTGCGTATGTACGCTTGACCACCCACCCACCCCAGGAATATAAAGAATGATCAATATTTAATCCATGCAAAAACGATCAAGGATTAACAATATTAACATGTTTGATAAAACTGATACTACACCGTCGTCGAATGTCTGGCTGCAGCAAATAAATAAACTGCGCAACTTTAAAAAGTTAGTCTAGTATCCGCTAAAATTCAAATGCTGACTGCAGTCAAGCGGGTTACGTATTAGACATATTATTATCGAGGTTTCACACACACACCTGTTCCTATGCGTACGTACATTATCAGTATACAGACACACACACACACTTACGCATCTGCGTTAACCCCCTCCTCTTCCTTGTGTACGTACTAAATGCACAGGATACCTGGCAAATAATGAGAAATATATTTTAAACAAATGTAAATATCACTTTTAAATCCATGACACATATATTTAAAATGGTCCGAATCAGCTTGGCATTCGGTGCAAATAATTCCGTAATTTGGGCCTAATCAGCCAGCATTCTCTCAGTCTCACTCCCACTCCTTGAAACTGCGAAATATTATATTTCGATAAGGCTACGTACCTGACTATGTTGCATGCAGCATCAGAATGTTGAACTATGTTCTGTTTTTTTTTAGGCAACAAGGTTGTAAACAAACATTAATCGTGATGCGAACAAACGCGATTCTGGTAAAGCGTATGTTATCACTGACTCTAGCGGAATCAAGCTGCAGCAAGGCGATAACTGACTCATGCGCAGCTCAGCATCCGCAACACATTATTGTAATCCAGCCAATCAATCCTCATTGTGTAATTAGTACGGTGTTTTGGCGCAGATTTCAACCGCCATTTCAAACAGCCTCGCCATTAAAAAAAAAGAATGTCTGATGATCTGAGCGATGACGATATGCACCTTTACATGAGCCAGGCTCTTCAATCGGACGTTGAATTCGATTACAAAAGACCAGAAGCTGAAACTGCAAGGGCAACGAGTTATTCCCGAGCAAGACTCTTGTCAACTGATTTGTCGGAGTCTGATATCGATTTGGATAGTATATTTTGTTGAATTGCCCACTGAAGACCCCCTTTCTTTTCCCCAATTATCATTGACATTCCATTCTGTATTTAGTTTTCATTTTTAGCTTTTTCATATGTAATTTTCACATTTGAATTTCTTCACCGTATCAGATTGTTCAATAACGATTTTCACCGTAAGGAAAAAGTAAAAATGTTTTTCCACTTGGACAGCAAACTGATTTTCAATAACTAGGTTCCCTTTTGTAGTTGACAAGAGAGCCAATGTCATGTACTTTCAATTTCACAAAAAATAATAAATTAAATTAGCTGGTGGCCAGTTGATAATGAGAATGTTGTGTATACATATATTCTTTTGTATGTTATGATTTAATGTCTGTCTAAATCTTTCTTTACATATCAATGTATATGTGTATGGAAATGTCTGTGTGTGATATAATGTATTTTCTTCTTTCTAAAGCACCCCTAGGCATGTTACTTTCTCTGTGCTTGATTTCTTGTTCGAGCAATAGCTCATCAGAGCTAATGTTATTGGTTGTAAAATCTAATGCTACCTGTAAAACAAAATTTCTGTCTTATGTCAGATTTAATAAAAGTGTCAGTTGTAGAGTAACTCTATCATCTTATTTTTTCCATCGACTCGTGATCTTTTCAGACAAACTCTAGTCATAATCAGTCGCTAAAGCTTAGGACATAATTGGCTGCACAAAGGATATCTGCATGTAGCACCCCTGTACATATACTTGCCAAAGGTAACAGAGCATTGAGAAATTTAATCAAATTTAATGATCAGTCATAATTTTGATTTACTAGTTAACCCATACATTATTTAAAAATTTCCCAATTTTGGTCTAATGCAGACTATCTTTCTTTTTCCCCCCAGATTTTTGTTAGATGATAAACTCATTCCCAAAGAAAAGGAATTTTGAAACAAAATCACTTGCTAATATTAAAGTGAATAATTATTTCCGAACTAAGATTTAAAGTTTGCTTTTTTAAGTTTGTTTCAGATATCTACTCACTAGCAATGCTCTTTTTAAGAAATGAAGACATTACAATAGTTGTTTTTTTACAGTTGTCCCAATTTGTTGAGGTAAGTCTGGGGACATTAATAATAAACATGATAAACTGAGATATTTAAAATCCTCTATATGACTGTCTTTCCATACAACAATTGATGTACACCACTTCCTCGCAAATATGTGTCCCACTAACAATGTCCCTTAATGGCTGATATAAGGCCAATAAGACAATCAATTCTATTATTTTAATTTATTGATCCTGTGGACAACGATGTAGTGAGAAAGTTCTGTATATATATATATATATATATATATATATATATATATATATATATATATATATATATATATATATATATATATATATAGGAATATATAGATGTCTCATTATGCCCCATATTCTTTTGCATGTTGTTTTTTGATGCATTTGTTTTAAGGAAGCTGCTATGTAATTCTCTTATTTCTTCTGTTTTCAAGATAAAAGTGAGAAGGGACTTTTGAAGGAGATTCTTCAAAACCAGAAGGAAATTCTAAAGGCCATAAAAAAGAATGAGAGAGAAATTAGAAGTCTGAAGACTAAATTAGAAGAGAGAGATGCAAACTTGAAGGAGCCAATTAAAGTCCCATTACAGATCAGGGTGTGTATACTACTATGGGTGACATAATGCATCGATATATCCATGCATTGATACCTTTGCCATATCTATACAAGAGGTGAAGCATTGATACAAAACAATATCTAACTTTGATTTTAAAGTTATTTTAATCTTCAGCAGCAGTCGTGAATAATTATTAGTCCTTTGTCCTGTTGTTTAAATTGATAACCGATGTGTATCATATCGTTAATTGTATCGATACGTGGCACAGGTGTACTGTTTCAACCCTATATACTACACAGTCAGTGCAGAACATGACTAGCTTCTGTCACTCACATTCAAGCGAGTTGGGATGAAATATATCAAGTAGAAATGAAAAATTCTGTACAGCATCAGATCTAGCTAAGACAGTTTGAATATTTGACATATTATATTAAAATTTGACATACTTGTATTGTTAATGCATTAGTAAAACCTGGTCGCAAACTAATAACTGGGAAAAGGCTCAATTTAAAAGATGCGGTATCTCAGGTTGAACATGCTATAAATAGTAGTTTGGAATTTGTAATAGCAAGCCATAAGAGTTCCTTATACTGTATCTTAATTTTGAATTCTTTTTTAGAATGCAGTCCACGAGGCATATGCCAATGGACTTGACAGGGGTTTGGCATGGCAGTTTGACAAAAAGAGGTAAATATGCTCGAGGCAAATTATTCAAACATGATTAGGATATAGCATTGCATTTAGAATGTCCATTAATTTACATTCCATTTCGGAAATTTACATGTAGCTGTTGTACCAGTTTCCTTCCATTGTATTGCAGGACCTGCGCTACTTTGTTAATTACATTAGTTTTTATAAGAAAAATATCTGTAACATATTATTTTATATACATGTACTGCTACTGCAGACGGACTAGATTTTAAGCTATTGAGCATTATTGCGTACAAGCTGTTTAACAGAGAAATGTTTGGTTTGCATTTGAAGATGACCTAATTCAATTTTCAGGTCATGTAACTAAATAAAATCATTTTTAAGTACATTGTTTTACTTGAAATTTTCCATAGAAACCTTGTTACCACAAATGGGCCAAAATTACTGAACGTAGTCAAAGGAAATTAAATATATGTTGTAAATATATGTATTCCATATTTAAACCAGATTAGGGGGCCACAGGTGGATGAGTGATCTAAGGTGTTCACCTGTAATGATTACTGGTATCTCACCTTTTTGTGGGCTTGAGTTTTGGGCTCTACAAATATAGGTGTGTAAGAAAGCTTTCCAGTATCTTCTTGTGGGTGAGTGGTTCTTCAGTTTTTTTTTCTTCTCCAGATTATTCCTCCACCAGTTATACTGGCCACCATGTATAGTCTATCATTTGTTGGAAAATGCCATTAAACTCATAAACCACATTATACCTGATTACCAGACTACATTTTTGTACTTTTATGTCTTGCTCTTTTGACAGGCCATATTGTTGTGTGTGTGCTGAAAGTTCTTGAAGTTTCAGAATCCATATATACATTTACCATATTTGGATACTTTCCAATGAAAACATGACAACAAAACAAGGATAATCATGAACAGCAGAGACGTCTATTGTTTATTCATGGATACAATACCATATTGATACACCACATCCAACAATGATGTGCATTTTTATGTATGAATGAGTAATACAATTAGACTACAAATGTTAGAAAAGAATGACCTTTTTCTTCTTCTTCAAATTTAGTGATCAGTCCAATGAGAAGTTGACTGACTTTATGAAAAGTTATGTACAAGGAATTTATCCCACTGTAGATTGCGTGGTTCTAAAAGGTATGAAATTTACATCTGCCTCAGATTTAATTTCAGCTTGTAAATCAACTTAAAAGTGCTTTTCATTGAAAAATTAAAACTGTCATTAAGTTTGCATTAAAAGTAAACAGATTGCAATAACAAGAAATGTAAAATAAAATGTTGCTATCATGGGAATCAAATCCCAATGTTCTGTGTGGCAGGCATCTGTCTTACTGTTTGGGGCCAATGACACTGTTAAACATATAAAACTTTGAAACTATTCATAATTTTTATACAGTGTACCTAGACATTGAGAATACTTCGCTACAATGTATCTTTTATTTTTCACACAGCTACTATGACAAGATATTACACCACCCAAAAGGAGACTGAAACAAGAAAGACAAAAACAAATTAGATGAGCACAAAGTACGCCAGATGCGATATGAGAAGAAGAAAGAGGTGATACAGTTGATGAATTAAATTTGCCTTCGTTATTACATTATTATTATTATTACTATATTAGATACTTTGTGCATGTAACCTTGTGACACAAGCGGCAAACAATGTACTCTTCATTCCAGCTAATGGACTGGCTGATTTATTTTCATGGAGGTGGAGAGACTATGCATTTTGGAGACAAAAAAATACACCCATTAAATACCAGTCTACTCACAATTTGACTGAAAACTCGACTGGGTGTAAATGGCTACCATTTGCTACCGATGTGAACTTAACCATCTGTGTGTGTGTGTCTATATATATATATATATATATATATATATATATATATATATATATATATATATATATATATATATATATATATATATATATATGTATGTATGTATGTATGTATGTATGTATGTATGTATGTATGTATGTATGCAGAGCTTAATTTTAGCATAAATTTCCTGCCAAATCTTTACTAGTCCTGTTCACAAAACAGTGTCACACAGCATTCATATACATTTACAAATTCAATTTTAAAGTTCAGTATCCAATTATTTGTTCATTCTTGTTAGGGAAAATAATAAATAACTATTCTTATCATCATAAAAAAGTAGTTGTATGGAAAGGATGTCAATAATGTCATCGTAATAAATTGATCTAATTCTTATAATTATTTAAATGGAAATATGTAGTTTCCTGTGTGTGACTGCTGGAGCTTTTGGGTAGTAAGAAATAAAAAAAAAACCTTATGAACTAATTTTTAAAAAATACTTTTTGCCGTGTTCTTTTGTGTGGTATATCGCTTTGTAGTTTGTTACTGTGGTTGAGGGTATAAAGTGTCAAATCACATCATTTTGTTTCTTCATTTAATTCGTTATCAGATTAATTAGGATCAATTATCAAACTTCTGTTGCTAATTATGAGAGCATAATTTGCACTGGCAAGTGAAATGCAATGAATCAAAATGGATTCTTGTTATAGAAACGCACCTTTCCGAGGCAGAAATTGGCTTCATCTTCTCATGCTAATACTTTATGACTGTGTTTACAATGGCCACTGCTTTGATTCTATAGAACATCTGCTAAGTCAATTCTTTATTAGGGAATGGCATAAACAAATGCCGACTATTGATAACCAAAACTTACTAACCCATCGGACTTATAACAGTATGAAAGTTACTAGTCCAACAGAAAATCTGCTAGCCTCATGCTAACGGACTACTGCTATTTCGAGCCCTGATATATGTAGAAAGTTATCCAAATAAAACAACTCAGTGTAACACATTCTATTTTGCAATGCAGGTATGACCAATACTAAAATACTTGTGTATTCATAAGTACTTTCAAGACTGGACTATTGTAACTCAATTCTGTCTGGTTCATCTCAATATCTACTCCAGAAACTTAAAAAAGTTCAAAACACCACTGTTCGGATCATACTTTGAGTACCACGCTCAGAGCACATCTCTCCGCTGGTCTGCACTCTATATTGGCTTTGCATTCGATCCAGAATGAAACACAACATTCATTCTTTGTGCTATGTTTCACTGGCGGACTCCAGTCCAACGTGCCTATCTGACTCGATCATGTGTACACACCAGCAAAATACATATGCTCCACTTCTGACAATCGTATACTCATTATTCCCACTTTGAAAATGAAGTCATATGGACAACCGGGGCCCAGCAATGTTTTTATTTTTTATAATTGCATGGTGTTTGTTTTTTTGTAATCATACCATTGTATTTGTTTTGTTTTTTATGTTATAGGTGTTGTCTAGTGTTTTAAAGTCCTCATTATAACTATTATTATTATTTGTTAGAAGTACTATGTATAATGCACATCGTGATGAGGGAAACTCACCTCTTAGGCATTACACTACTTTTATGTCTGTCATGGCTAGTGTTAAAGTAGAAGAGACCTGCATGTGTCTGTGTATATATATATGTGTGTGTGTATATACATATAGTAATTAAATGCAATCTATCAACTTTTTTTTCTTATTTATAATTTGACAGAAAGACTCACTGCTTTGGACAAAAAGGAAACGTGGAGTCTGGAAAAGAAAACCAAAGTAAGGAAGGTCCTGGACAAAATCTACATGAGTTCGGACAAAGAAGGGGCAGATGGTGGGCTGATTTCCCAACCTCCTTCATGGGAATCGGTTACCTTCCAAAAAGTGAAGGAAATATTGGACAATAAATATTTGGATATATGTTCAACAAGGAGCAAGAGGCTTCTGCTGAAAAGAACGCGGGGCGTGAAAAAGGACAAAGACACCCCTGATGTCCCAGAGGAGTCTTAGTGGATACTCCAGGCCTAGGAATCCTATCTAAATATTTATTTCCAATATTTCCTTCCTGTGTGTCATGTGCTCAGTTCTGATCGTTTAGTAAGAAAGGCCAGAAGAGCACATGTTTGATGCAATAGCGTACATGCAACCATTACGCATTGTGCTTAAATGTATATGGATTACATTTTTTCTGTATATCCACCTTCCAAAAAATGAATTATTTGTTTTCTTATTATTATTACATTCCATTAATCCCGCAGTCCGTATTTTAGAAAACATGGCTTTTATGTAACTATAATATAAGAGTACGCTTGACCGTGGACTTGTGTGCACTTTCCTAACAGTATCATGTTCTAATTTTAACCTAGTTCTACTGTTGACCTCAAATTCTATTTATAGCATATGTATGCTTAGTGAGGAGAGAGCAGACTGGTTTTCTAAATTTAATCTTTATGTGCAGATTTTATGTTCTAATTCATATTTGCTGCAGAACCAGTTTAAAGATATTTGGAACTAAAAAGTATATTTTATTTAAGTCTGCATTAATGTGAGCAACAATAAAATATTTCTTTTAAAAAATTTCCCAGATTAATTAGAAAAAGGCAAAAAAAAAACATTTACGAAACCAAAAATAACAGAATCCTCAAAATATTAAGACGAGAGTGCAGCATCATGTGACATCTATTTCAGGCTGTGTGGAAATAATTTCATTATTTTGCGCTAATAGTCTTATGATGGCTTCAAGTCTATGCGTGTAAAGCTAAAATTGCTACATATGAATACTTGAAACAGTAAATGATGTTAAAAGACTAGAGGGACAAATAAATCATTGTGTATTGAAATTTTAGCATGTTATATATGGATTATGCTTTCTCTGCTTCGATTCTGCTTTTTGACTACTTGGATTACGCTTTTTCCTCGTCAGGGGTTGGCATGTGTGCAATAGGAACATCCTCTGCCTTTCCTGTCAGTTTGACAAAGACCTATTTCACAACCTGACCGAAATGGCCTGGCGATATTTGAAGCTGAGATTACTTGGCAGGACATTGCGTTTTTATGATAACTAATGTTTGGAAATTTATTTACATTTTGTCGAAGTTTTTAATACAAAATAAAGCTTTAGACAGCACAACAAAGTTAATTTCTATCATTGGGAAAGAAGTATTTTAACTACATGTTATCTGCAATTCTTGTTTCAATAATTACAAAAAATCTAGTTTACTGCTCTCAAATTTTAGTATGTTGGTAAGGGACCTGCTGCACTTTTTCACATTTGAAAATTGTAAATGGTTACATAATTTTACATAGTACAGTAGAACCTGCCTTGAAAGGCCACCTCTTTTGCCAAAACATTTACGTCTTTCAAGACAGGTGGTCTCTCCTAGCAGATTACAATGCTATATAATCAATAAATTTGAGCATTGAGAGTGTGGTCTTTCAAGATTGGTGGTCTCAAATAGCAGTGGTCTTTCAAGACAGGTTTTACTGTAATATAAATTTCATTAAACATGTAGTGTCTCGTCTTGTTTATCCGAGACAAGCTACTGAAATTAAATTTTTTATTAAGCAATTGTTGAATAAATTGATAAATGCATGCATTATGTTTAATCAGTCATATACATTTCAAGTATATTAAATATAAGGCAATTGTTAGATAAATGGAGGTTGTGATTGTATACAGTCGACCCACTTAACTGCATATCGGTTAACTGCACACTCCGGATAACTGCACGTAATCATGCCGGTCCCGATTTTTCCCAATGCTTAAAAATGTACTGTACCATACTCCGGTTAACTGCACACTCCGGTTAACTGCACGGTCTCGTGATAGGCCTGAGGGTATGCAGTTAACCGGAGTCGACTGTATCTTGTTTTCCTTTGTACATGTCATTGTTGAATTATTGAGTAAATTAATATTGTAATAAAGGATGATGGTCATAGCTTGTTGTTTTATTAGTTTGTTCTTTACATTTCTTCTTTTTACATTTACCTGCCACATAAACCCAGGGGCCCCGAGTGGCCGAGTGGTCTAAAGCGCTGTCCGTTACGGACCACTGCCATCTTACCTCTGTCTGCGTGGGTTCGAGTCTAAGATTCGGCTAATGTAGTTAAGTGAGAATGCTTGCCAGTAGCTTCTCGTGGGTCGGTGGTTCTTTCCGGGGTTTTTCCGGTTTCTTCCTCCACCACTAATACTGGCCGCCATGTATAGCCTATATATTGTGCTGAAAAATGGCGTTAAACCATAAAAAACAAAAACAAACATAAACCCATATTAGTATGCAGTAAAATTGTTAACCAAGGTTACAGTAGTGAACAGACATCTCCATCGACATGAAGTTTTCCTGATTTGTAAATTCTTCATGCATCAGATTACTGTCCTTTATGTGAACTTGATAACTGGTATACATAGGGATATGGTGGTATTGCATTGGTTGCAATAGAGATTATAAAATCTAGAAGAAACCATCAGACTTGAATGGTGACCACTGCTGGGATGGAGGATTGAACCCAGGCTCACTGGTAAAAGGTGTTGAATGTGTAATGTAATGCCTTGTTGCAGGTATTTATACTCTGATGCAAATCAAAGCTATTATCAAATTTACAGTAGAAAATGCTATTTTTTGCTGCCAGTAATGATTAATAAGATAATACTTTCTACAACTTTAATTTTTGTAAAGGTAAATTGCAGTATATACTAATTAATGTAAAGACATGTAATGTTAAACTTTAATGAGATTTTACAACTTAAATTTGGTCTTTTTGTTACCTTTTAGGAAATGGAATTGTTCCCTTCAATTACTTAATGGAACAATTTACTACTTCTTTACAAACTAAAAGTTATTCGTTCATGCACCTTTTGTTCATTGGAAAAGTGGGACATTTATTTACATTTTAGGACCATAAAATTGCTTGTAAATATCATCTTTAATACCTTTAACTTTTTCTTAAAATTTGTATTAAAGTTAAGTAAAGGTCAAGCAAAGTTTGTCTTTCTTTATCTTTTAAGTGCTAGTAAAGATATCTTTTCAAGCAGTGGAACATCTGCAGGGCTGCATATCTTGAATTGAGACGCATCAGTTCCATTCGTAAATATCTTTCTGTTGATGCCACTAAAACACTTGTGTGTTCATTAGTACTTTCAGGACTGGACTATTGTAACTCAATATTCTGTCTTGTTCATCACAATATTTACTCCAGAAACTTCAAAAAGTTCCAAACACAGCTGCACGGATCATCTGTAGAGTACCTCAATCAGAGCACACATCACCACTGCTCTGTACCGTACACTGGCTATCAATTTGATACAGAATCAAACACAAAATTTGTTCTCTGTGCTATATTTCAATGACAGACTCCAGTCCAACATACATATCCAGCTTCACCCATGTGTATACACCAGCTAGATCATTGCGCTCTTCTTCTGATAATCGTGAACTAATTGTTCCCAATAACAATAATAATAATAATAATAATAATAATTATAATAATATTAATAATAATAATGAGGACTTTGTATAGCGCCTAATCTTTCGAAGCTCTAAGCGCTTTACACCATCAATAATGATATGACTACACTACAGAACAACAAATGACAAAAACAATGAAATTGGAAAACGTAAAATCATGCTGAAAACATATAAGATACACCACATGATTAGGTCGCTAAATTTGTCCCTGCAGTCGAAACAGGTGAGTCTTAAGAGCACTCTTAAAAGGGACCACTGTGTCTCTGTGTCTAATTTCAATGGTCAATTCGCTCCACGCCACCGGGCCCTGGTGTGAAAACGAACGTTGTCCGTATGAACTTGGTTTCACATTGGGAACAATGAGTATACGATTATCCGAAGAAGAGCGTAAGGATCTAGCTGGTGTATGCACATGGGTGAGGCTGGATAGGTATCAACGGTATCAACGGTAACCACAAAACCTGGATTCAGTATTGAATTTTAAAACTCAAATTCCAGCAAAGGAAATCGCGATAACTCAATTATGAGTATATTATAGGTGGGCTAATATTAGATCAGATTCATTCGCTGGAAAAACCCCCAATAACACATTTGTGTTCGCGTATAGGGATTCCCCCCGATGGTACTCCCGATTGGCAAACAATACTTCTTCCAAAGGGAGCTTACGACATCGACGATATCAACAAGGCAATTCAACGCAGGATAAAATCTATCACTGGAAGGGAATCCGAAATCGAGATAACCGTTCATGAACCATCGTTGTCAACCGCGGTTGAGATAAATTTTCACAGGTGCCGTGTAAATATACATAACTCGTAAATTACAACTATATTAGGATGGCCTGAAAATCCACCACCGGAAAATGTGCCTACACGGGAATCTAGCAAAGACAATTATTTCACAAGTAATCAACTATATCATGAAATTAACCCGTCATATAAAATTTTTATTTCCTAATGGCCGAGCGGTCTTAAGCGCTTTCCGTTACGGATTACTGCCATCTCACTAGTCTGCGTGGGTTCGAGTCTAAGAATCGGCTAATGTAGTTATGTGAGAAACCTTGCAAGTAGCTTCTTGTGGGTTGGTGGTTCTTTCCGGGGTGTTCCCGGGTTCCTCCTCCACCAATAATACTGGCCGCCATATATAGCCTATCGTGTGCTTAAAAATTGGCGTTTAACCTTACAACAACAACAACAGCAACACGGCTTTGGGTACCTCACCGAAATAATGTTATTTATTATGTGTAAACGATGATCTCAAGAAAACATATTATTACAAGGGTTAATTTTGTAATCATTCCAGAGGTTACAGAAGAACATGAACAGATGGAGCGCAAGTATATATATAAATATATATATATATATATATATATATATATATATATATATATATATATATATATATATATATATATATATATATATATATATGGACACTCAATAGAATCAAACAGAGTTGTTGAGGTCCATACGTACTATACTGCGCTAAAAGAGGACAATTTATATAACAAAAGAGGTACGTTGTTAGCGGAAGGGGATTTAATAGGTCGACTTGCTGTAATTGAATATAGTGGCATATTTCCTGGTCATGCAAAACCCTACCCACCCGTTGGAAATTAAAAGATCTATTTACACACACCTGACTTTGTAATGACATAAATAAACGACATATTACAGACAGACAAAGCACAAATGATCTATGCAAAACTTAAGAAGAAATATGACGAAGTGATGCGAGCGACTGGAATGCAGCAAATTTGTGATAAAAAGAAGTGTGAAAAACCAAAATCATTTGCCTTCCAAGATAAACGGACTTACAGGACTGTATCTGATCGACGACGAATGGACTAACTAAAACTGCGATTCCGTTAACAACGTTTAAAAGCAGATTGTAGAGTGAAAATCGACGCCACTGACATAATTTGTATCTCATTTAAATCACTTGGTGGACGGACAGTTCAAAGATTTAAGAAATGCATTAATTGGGGCTAGTAAATACCGACTCGCTATTGTTACAAGCAATTTCAAATTTCGAAGACGGACTGGGTGACACAAACTACCCCCCCCCCGAAAAAAGATATAAACTTAACACAAAATTCAAACGAATCATTCTTACAGACAGCCAATACGTCATAAAATGTGACCAGGAAACGTTCTGCAGAGACATGGGTATTGACACTTGATCGAGACATGTGGAGGGAACTGGTCCGATGTTCATCAACACAGCGCCTCAAGGACCATACTAGGTTAAGAGACTGATGATGATGAAGATGATGATAATGATGCTAAGTATAGACCATTCTTAGAATATATTCATGCATTCATGCGACCCTTGGTCAACGCATCCAAAACAAGGCTAAGATAGGCACCAGTTTCGTTTTTACCTCGCAACCATCCATGGCTTCTACAGTTAATACCGGTAACAGAACAAATAGTGACAGTTATTGCTGTGTTCCATTGTTCTTTCGGAATGCTAGAATTCACATAAATTTAAGCTTCCATATTCATACAGTGAAAAAGATGGATCTTTGTAGAAAATGGATTGTTGCAATACGTTTTGATGAGGGGCCGAATTTTAAGGTAAGAAACCGGATGATTGTTGTTTTGTTTGTACAGACTTACAATTGACTGATGTAAGAAAGAGAAATCCAAACGCAAAATAGATTCTTTCGATGAAGCCAATGATTGTATATATGTGTTTTATAATGATAGGTTTCTTAAAATGTTTTCCCTTAGTCCCATTGCACATAACGTTGTCATCAGAAACTGGGCGTACTTCCACGCAGCGCATTTATATAAGAAATTATGAATTTACGTATGAGTAGTAAGTACAGAACAAGTAAACTTTATAACCTCGATAAACACAAACAGAAAATATGAGATGGCACTAATATGAAATCATACCATAGCTTCGTAACGTTTTGTTTTACACATTTACTTCATAGTGTGTATGAGAGAGAGAGAGAGAGAGAGAGAGAGAGAGAGAGAGAGAGAGAGAGAGAGATTACATTCAGTATAATGGAGCCTCTGTTAAAACTTTTGTATAACTTTAAATTATGGTAAAGCTGATAACTTTGCTAGTTATAATATTTTGTCTCCATTATGGTTACAAATCTTGATGAAAAGGTACATTATTATTTGATCTTTAGATCCTGTGAGTTGCATGTAGCATGCAAAAGTAAAATTACAGATCTGGAGGAGAGACGGAGGAAAGCAGGAACAGAATAGTAATAAAAGGAAAGGCAGGCAATTGCAAGATTTGAATTTTAATTTAAAAAAAACATGGAGAAATTTGGATTGAGCAGATTTACAGATGACGATGAAATGATAGAATTCGTTACTTGTTTTCCCACATGATATTTTTATAACCTTATTCAATAGCATCAAGCCTACTGCCATTAGAACGAAGAGCTTATATTACAGCACCAGGAATGACATCAACATCAAACGATGTCATAAAGCACTGCAACGAGCGGATGGACTTTTAATGATTTTGTGTAGATGTGGATTTCCGATTGAAGATATGTCTGTTCGATTTAATATTCACAGCTCTTCTTTAAGTCTGAAAAAAATCATGTGGACAAATTATTTGTATTTCTTACTGGGAAGTATAAATGTTTGGCCAAGTTATGAGCAGGTTCAAGCAAACATGCCTCTCAAGTTTCAACTGTCCTACCCAGGAACCAGAATTAGTACTGATGCGCTTACATATTTACAGAAAGACCCTCATGTCTAGTGCTTGAATCAAAGACGTTTGCAACTACAAAACTCATAACATCTGGAAAGGTTTGGTAGGGATACCCTCACATGGCTCAATCACATTTGGGTCTTCTTTGTACTCGGGATGAATGAGTGATTTGGAGATCACAAAGCTGCCAGAGCTTAAGGATTTGTCAGAACCAGGATACTAAATTATGGCAGATAAAGGTTTTGTTTTAGACAATGTTTTCGTAGGTACTGCTGTTTCAATTGCAACACTACACTTTCTGTGAATCGATGGGCAGTTCACAGCTTCCCAGGTGGAGGACAATCAAAACATTGCAAGCCTGATGATACATGTGGAAAGACACATTAAAATGGTGAAATAATACAAGTTATTACACTAATTCAACAAAAACAAATGACATTTTGTGACATGGAAGTATCATATAGAACTTGATATATGGTTCATTTAATTGACATTTCAATAGTTTATTTTTAGACTTTACAATCGTTCCACATATCAATGGCATCTTGTCATGCAAATATCTTCTAGATGTGTTTATTTTATTAACATTTCAGTAATGTACAAGTTTATGAAACATCTTTAGTCAAATTGTGCTATATTTCATTGACATATTGATTTTCATGCAAATACCTTTGGTACGATGTGTGTGTGATAGTATAATGTTCTCGTCATATTAAAGCTTAACATCTCATTCCAATTTATTGTATAATTATTGATTTAATCATTAAGACAAGAGCCATGGGTGTATATGGTAGTTTTAGTTAAATGAAGTTTAAACGGTCATATATGGTAATGCTAAAGACAAATACTATCTAGCTCACATTTGATACTGATAAAAATTCAGACCCATATGAATTGGAGTCTGGGTTTGTCATCACTGTTGGTTTGATCAACTATTGCCCTGGTCTGTGTTAAACTATCAATTTGTTCTCTGTAAAGGTCATTTGTCTTGAGCCCTAGCTTGGGTGTACATTAAATATTAGTTGGGAATCTACTTTGTGTTGGATGTTATTGTTTGCAACTTTTGCACCACGTAACACACACACACACACACACACACAGACACACACACACACACACACACACACACACATATATATATATATATATATATATATATATATATATATATATATATATATATATATATATATATATGGGTGACTTTTCCGGTCTATATACTTATATAGTAAGTAACACCAACTAAGCTCAATTTAAAATTGACAATTTATGTAAGTAGATTTTAAAACCAGTGTGACAACGTCTTCATTGGCAAAAGAATTGCAGCCATTTAAGCTCAATTTAAAATTGACAATTTATGTAAGTAGATTTTAAAACCAGAACGACAACGTCTACATTGGCAAAAGAATTGCAGCCATTTTGCTGACAACTAAATACACAGCTTGGAGTTGTCAGAATGATTTAATAATGAAAAGGTATAGAAAATTCATTTTAATACATCTTACAAAACATTCATGTGCATAAATACAAACAAGATAACTTACTAATTGAGGTAGAATCTATAATAGAAAAAAATCAATTTGTCCTTTACAGCTTGATAAAATTCCCCGTCAAACAGAATAGTCTCAATATGAAAGTCAATTTCCAACCACACATGAAAATCACACCATTCCGGTTCTGTAACTGCCAACTGCATTTAAACCTGGTAGTAGTAGCTGTGGTTTATCTTAGTTTCAAGGCATCATCAGAAACGGCAATGAACTTCAGAGGTATTAAAGTGCAACTGGACATTTGATTTTCGACAAACCATAAGGGATGGAAGTCTTGTTGGGGTTGTAGACTTTATGATCAGGAGTTATGCAAGCCAATGACGAAATGGGTTCACAATTATGGTACTTGGTTATAGATTGACGTACCATTCATTCTCTAAAAGAAATAAGAATTTGTCAGTTAAATTAAACCCAAATCATACATCACAATAATGTAAAAGGTTGTTTTGTTTCTTCTTTAAATAAAATGTTCTTTTACACTAGGGTGTCACTTATGCAAAACAAATTATTTTCCTTGATTTCTTAAGCACGTTGTACAAAGTTTGTTGTTGAAATTTCTTTTAAGAAGGATAAACATCTGGTCAGTTCTTTCTCTTCTATTTTCTTTGCAGCATACTTATTTTGTATTCCAGGAAGCAATCATATTTTAGGAAAATACACAGCCCTGGAAATTTTTCTGAAGAAATATTGTTACATGCTTAGACTCGAATAAACAGTAAAATAGAAAGGGTGAGAATAACAAGCTTGTCAAAACTTAATAATTAATTTATTGAGCACAAATATTGTCCAGAAAAGAAAAATAAACTTACAGGTTTAAGAATCAATTCCAAAATTAATTGAAAAATAATTCAGAATATAATCCACTAGAGAAATTGCAACAGTCCTGGTAATAAAATGTCCAAATAATTCCAAGTTCGAATCTTAGTAAAGTATCCAAGACGGAATACGATGTCACGTGATGAAGTCAGTTCTTAGTAATGGAATTCAAGGAGCACAATTTTTTTCCAGATAGATAACACAATAAATCCTCTTGATCCAAACGAATTGAAATAATTTCCAATACAAGGTAATATAAAATAACTCAAAACGACAAACAACTTAGTATTCTAACAGACCAAGTTCTACTAAATAGTTCGCTCCAAAACATAATTTATATACCTATTTTCACGTAAACAAGGAAGGGGTCACATGATCTTCTAGAATCTTTTAGAACAAATTTACTTTAAAAAATCACGTACACACCGTATGACCCAACTAAAAATAGAAAGATGTTTATAACAAAGCTCCATAATATCCTTGGAATCAACCAATCATTTTAAAAGCTTGTTTACAACTCTGAAGCCAGGTCAGAAATGAGGTCAACACCTGTTGTTTTACAGGTCATCCCACTTTTTAAAAACAATATCTCCCAATGAATGAATCTTAAACTTAAAATGTCAAATTTTAATCTGACAAACAAACAATAAAAATTAAAAATAAATGACCCAAATCAAATACACGTAACACCTTCCCCCATAAATAAATAGAAAGGTTTATATGATAAAACGTTCTTTTTAGCACGAACCAATTTACACCTGAGGTTAAAAGAACTCGTATAAATTACACAGTGTATATGATATACTATATTGTTATAAACAGGAAAGAGCGTCTGCTATTAAATTATCTTTTCCCTTGATGTGCCGGATGTCAAGATTATATTCCTGCAATAACAAACACCACCTTAGTAATCTTTGATTTTTATTTTACTTCTTGCCGATAAAAAAAGGGGTTGTGGTCACTATAAACTATAATCGAAGAAAGAGCTGAACTAAGATAAACTTCAAAATGTTGTAAAGCCAAAATCAATGCTAACCATTCCTTCTCGATAATTGAATAATTTCTCTGGTGCATATTTAATTTCTTTGAAAAATAGCACAATGGATGTTCAATACTATTTCTCTCTTCTTGAATCAAAACTGCTCCAACACCAACATCACTTGACTGACTGAAATTTGGAGCTGCAAGAACTGGTGCTGTTTCAAGTATGGCTTTTAACTTGTCAAAAGCCTCCTGACATTTGTCAGTAAAAGAACTTGTTCTTCTTCTTCAATAAATTTGTCAGGGGTTCTGCAATTATAGAAACATTGGAACAAAATTTCCGATAGTATCCGACCATACCTAAAATTCGCATCAGTTGCTTTCTTTTTTCAGGCACAAGGAATTTAGAAATAGCCTCAACCTTAGCATCCATTAGTTTAACTTGTCCATGTCCCACAATATGTCCAAAAACGTCAGGCTAGCACGGCAGAACTCACTTTTAGATGAATTATCTGTCAAACATGCGTCATTGAGTCTGTCAAAGAATTCTCGAATTGTTGCTAGATGTTTTATTCAGGTGTCGTTATAGATGATGACGTCATCTATATAGGAATCAAAATTTTCTACACCAGAGGTAATCATATTCATGAGACGTTGAAATGTACTCGGTGACCCTTTCATCCCGAATGGCATTACTTTATATTGGTAAAGTCCATCTGGAGTCACAAATGCCGAGATTTCCTTTGCTCTTTCCGCTAGTGGAATCTGCCAAAATCCTTTCAGTAGGTCAAATTAGGTGACATACTTGGCATTCCCGATTTTATAAATACAATCGTCAATTCTTGGTAATGGGAATGAATTTTTTTTGTCACACTGTTCACCTTCCTAAAATCAGTGCACATACGGAAAGCTTTATCTGGTTTTGGAACAAGTATGCATGGTGAACTCGAATCACTTTTACGTGGCTCGATAAAATCATTCTTCAGCAAATATTGAATTTTCTTTTTCAAGTCTTCCTGATTGAGTGGATTCATCTTGTATGGATGTTGTTTGACAGGTTCAAAACTTACAATTTCAACGTCATGAAAAAGTTTGTTTGTCCTTGTAGGAACATCTGGTAACAATACTTATATTCAAATAATAACTGTTTCAGTTCATTTCTTTCTTGCATTTGCAAATGTGAAAGTTTTGGTCTAGATCTTTCATAATTTCTGAATTACAAAGATACGTCATTTCAATATCAGTCGAATCTGATGATATTCCTTCACTGAGTGAGACAGGTACAACTAAATTAATTACATGTATAACATGCCTATCTCTTTCAATATTCTCCTTTAGCATATTTATATGGCAGAATTGTTTTTGTTTCCGCCTCCAAGGAGTATTTATTATGTAATTTAAGTCATTAATTTTCCTGTCAACTGTGTAGGGACCATAATATTTGGCCTCAAGAGGATTTTGTGACATTGGTAAGAGAGCCAGGACTCTATCACCAGGCTGAAAACTCCTTTCCTAAGATTTTTTTATCATATCTTGATTTCATTTTAGATTGAGCAGAGTGCAGATTTGCTCTTGCGACCTCACAAGCCTTTGAAAACTTGTATCTAAAATCGGAAACATAATCAAGAAGATTGATCTCAGTATCTTCATTAGAGAGAAGTTTATCCTTCAATAACTTTAATGGTCCACGCACAGTGTGTCCAAAAACTAGTTCAAAGGAACTGAAGCCTAAATATTCTTGAACTGATTCTCTAACAGCGAACAATAGTAAATGAATGCCATCATCCCAATCTTTATTCGTATAAAAGCAATATGATTGGATCATATTTTTCAAAGTCTCATGGAATCGTTCTAATGCCCCTTGGCTCCCAGGGTGATTGGCAGAAAATTTGAATTGCTGAATGCCCAATTCATACATCACTTGTTGGAAAATTCCATACATGAAGTTTGATCCTTGATCAGACTGTACAGATTTGGGAAGGCCATACTGAGTAAAAAAGATTTGATCAAACCTTTAACAATTGTTCTAGATTTTATATTCCTCAACGGAATTGCCTCTGGAAACCTTGTTGACGCACACATAATGGTCAACAGGTATTGGTTACCTGACTTGGTCTTGGGTAAGGGACCTACACAATCTACCATAATTCTACTAAATGGTTCGTCAAAGGCAGGAATAGGTTGTAAATGAGAATTAGGTATCTTCTCATTGGTGTTCCTACCATTTGACAAGTATGACAAGATCTACATTATTTGGCAACATCACTTTTGATTTTTGGCCAATATAGGTGAGTCAAGATCTTGTGATAAGTTTTATTAATCCCTAAATGACCAGCCAAAGGAGTTTTATGGGCCAAATCAAGTATTTCCTGCCAGTAAGGTTTTGGAACTACTATTTGATAGTTCTCCGACCATTCATCACCAGCAGGTACCTCAGAAGGTCTCCATTTTCTCATAAGAATTCCATTTCTAACGAAGTAACAGTGGCTTAACAGGAACTTCAGTGGCTTCACTCTCACGTATGACCCTTTGAAACAAACAGGAGATCTCAGGAACTTTTTCATGTTCGACGACAAGTGACTGTCGTTTATCACCCTGATTAGAATAAAGAGAAGGAGTTGTTCAAAGAGGATCACTATGATCAATACCATCTGATTGATCCAAACAAGGACTAAAAGTGACCTCATCAATAACCTGACCTATACGTTTTAAAAGTTTGTTTACAACTCTGAAGCCAGGTCAGAAATGAGGTCAACACCTGGTGTTTATTTTGTAAAGTACAGGTCACCTTCCCCCCAATGAACGAATCTTAAACATAAAATGCCAAATTTGAATCTAGCAAACAAGCAATAAAAATAAATATAAATGACTTATATCATATATACGTAACATCAGTTACAAGTGGATTAACCACAACCTTGTCTCCATCTAAGTCGTTGCCTAGGAATAAATGAACGCCATCAACGGGTAAAAGCGAGACTGTTCCGACTCTCACAGGTCTTGACACTAAGTCTGATGACAAATTTACACAATAGAGAGGAACATTAACAAAGCCGCACCTTACTCCCTGAATGAGAACACTTTCATTAGAAGAAGACTTCTCAGAAAAAGGCAAAGTGCCTGACAATAAAAGGCTCTGAGAAGCTCCTGTGTCCCTTAAAATTTTAAAAGTGGTTGGATTGGCTGAATAACCCAAGAGTGATATAGAACCCTTCGATATGAATGGTTCATAATTCTTCATAATAAAATTAGACTGGGATTTATTAAACCCAACAAATGTATTGCTTTCAATACATGACCGTGACCTTGACGTCTTAGAAATAAGAGCATTAGGAACAGGTCTGTCTTGAGTCTGGTGCCTATTTTTCAATTTGTAGCAATCAGAAATAACGTGGCCTTTTTTCTTGCATTAAGTACACGTCGGAAGAGATAAGGATCTAGCTTCTCTGAAGTTTGATTTTTGAAAGTTTTGCTAGTTTGAGTTCTAAAAATGCTGGTATTAGGCTGAAATATATTTCTGTCAGAAGACTGTTGAGTAGAAGTCTTGTTAACAAAATTAACTTCATGTGTCAAAGAATATTCGTCAGCAGCTCGAGCAGCATTCTCCTAGGTTTCAATCCTATGCTCATCGAGATAAGTTTTAACGTCACTACGGACACAGTTGTTGAACTCTTCAATTAATATAATTTGCTTGAGATTTTGATAATCTTGTTCGACTTTCTTGGCTAAGCACCATCTATCAAACAACTGATCCTTTTCTCTAGCAAATTCGACATGAGTTTCTCCAGTTTCTTTTCTGTAATTTCTGAATTTTTTCGATAAGCTTCAGGGACTAACTCATTACCCCTTAGAAGGTATTCCTTAACCACATCATAGTCACCACTTTGGTGAACAGACAGTGAAGTGTAAATCACACTAGCCTCCTTGCTAAATCAAAACTTAAATTTGGATTTGAAGTATGAAGGTGTTTTTAACTTACCAGCTCTATTTCTTTCATTTTGCATTGATAATCCCTTTCTTCCCTCTCTATGTCATATTGTAATTGTCTTTCTTTCTCCCTTTCTTGAAATTCCAGCTTCTTCAACTCTAATTCCATCTTGAATTTCAATTCTAATTTCTTCATTTTTATGTCAGAGTCTGATGCAGACTTAATGACCGAAATGAAAGCACTTTTTTCCAAAACATTCTTTTCTACCAAATATTGAACCAAAATCTTCATGATATCTTGTTTCGTTAAAGAAGCCTTGACTTCAGAAAGATCATATTTTCTGGAAGTTGAATAAACTCATCTTTTTTTAAAAGATCTAATTGCTCCTGAGTGGGATTAGAAAGAAATATTTCTTCTTTAGATGTTATTTTAATACAAGCCTGTCAATCTCACTAAAGATTTTTTTAAAAAAATCAAAAACAAGGGGAATTCAATTTTAAAGCAAAAGTTTTCTGAAAAATAAATTCTAGCCAAATTCCAATTTATCCCAACCGTGGACGAGCTACCAATTTCAATGTTACGTGCTTAGGCTCGAATAAACAGTAGCATAGAAAGAATAAAAATAACAAGCTTGTTAAACGTAATAAACAATTTATTGAGCACGAATATTTTCCCCCAAAAAAAATTACGGTTTTAAGAATCTATTCCAAAATTCATCCAAAAAATAATTCAAAATATTATCCACTAGAGAAATTGCAAACGTCCTGGTAATAAAATTTCCAAATATTTCCAAGTTCAAATCCCAGCAAAGTATCCAATATGGAAGAGGATATCACTTGATGAAGTCAGTTTTTGTTAACAAAATTCTATGAGCACAATTCTTTTCCAGATAAATAACAAAGTAATTCCTCTTGATCCAAACGAATTGAAATAATTTCCAATACAGCCCAATCTCTACTCATTAGTTCTAATTCAAAACATGATTTATATATGTTTTTACGTAAACAATAAAAGGGTCACATGACCTTCTAGAACCTTTCAGAACAAATTTACGTTCAAAAACTGAAGTACCCACCGTATGATCCAACTAAAATAGAAAGATGTTTATACAAAGCTCCATAATGTCCTTGGAACCAACCAGTCATTTTCAAAGCTTGTTTACATCTCTGAAGCCAGGTCAGAAATGAGGTCAACACCTGGTGTTTACAGGTCATCCCACTTTTTAAGAAAAAAATATCTCCCAATGAACGAATCTTAAACTTAACATGTCAAATTTTAATCTGACAATCAATTAAAATAAAAGGTAAATGACCCAAATCAATTACACGTAACAATATGATATGGCTAAGTTGTAATGTAGACAGCATGTATGCAAGATATGAATTTCAAAGTCTCTACTGGTGGTGGGCGTGGTTTGTTGAAAAGGCAGTTTGTGTCGCTGCACGCTTTGTAAATGTTTTATTCTGACCACAGTATTGATTGATCATTTTTGTACATTTAAACCATTCCTAATCAGAAACAAATTTCATGCTTTAAATAGTTACATTTCTCTATCGTTAACTTTTATTTTGAGTACTGTAGAGAAAAAGGACACAAAAGATAGGACGTAAATGAACTTACGTTTAAGAGACTGGACATATCCCTCTCTGTAATACTTGAATCCTTTTGCCATCTGTTCATTCCCTGAACTGCTGTATACACCCGTGAGGAAATTCTCAAAGAATCCAAACGAAATATCTGACAAACAGTTGAGATTGCTACTCGATATACTGTAAGACGCCATATTTGTTTATCAATCTGCTTATCTTAGCCTCGTTTTTGCGATATATTAATATTCATATGGATCTCATTAAAAATGGTCTATAGCAGAGTGCAACGCAAGGAGCATACTAAATGAGGCCTTTCTCATTTGGAACGTTTTGACTGGATCCGTTTTTACTGCATTGGCGATGAATCCTATAAGATTTGTCTCCCTTGTTTCCTTTCATTGGATGTAAATACTTAATGCGGAATAATTTATTTGTCTGTTACGACAAACTTTACAAAGTATCACTCTTACCTATGCTTTCTTGTTGTTTGGGGTTTGATTCGCATCAGGCTTCTGGAGGACTTGAGTAAGTTGTGCGGCACGTCGCGTTAAAACTTCAAATCACACACACACACATACCCTTATAAAATCGACTAGGAATGACCGCAAACGTGGGCCCGATTTGCATCAGTTTGACACGGCATTTGGAAATAAAATTTAAAATTACTTTATTGCTATAAATATAATTTATAAAACTACTAACGCGCAGGGCCCATATAACTCTGGGCCCTACTGAGCCATCACTATAACCTGTAGTAACAACCAAATGCAAAACAAGAATAAACACATGTCAAAATATTTATACTGTCGTGTATATCTTATTTATTTATTTATTTTATCCCCATTGATATACATGGTGCTCATTGTCTGCACTTAGATGATTTTCCCCTTCTTTAAAGCCTTCTTCTAGTGAAAGTTTAATTATCCGGAGAGGAGAGTGAGCCTTTGTTATTCATCATATTGAACATAAAAATCTCTTCGATTACTTTAACATTATTTTATCGCTATAAATATATTTTATAAAACTACTAACGCGCGGGGCCATTGTGTTTGCGTGCGACTAAGCCATCACTAAAACCTGAAGTGAAAAACAAATAAAAAACAAGAATAAACACATGTCAAAATATTTATATTGTCGTGTATATCTTATTTATTTTTTCAATTATTGATTTATTTCGTCTCTATTGATGTTCAATCAATGTTTTTGTTACTGGTTTTGTTATTTTGTGTTCTTAACACCATTTTTAGTACATTGTAGGCAATACAAAACATTTAGGTGCAACATATGGAGGATGAACTTAAAAAAGCAGAGGAAGAACCACCAACCCACTGGAAGACTTTTTCAAATATCCACTTTGACCAAGCTTGAGAATGGAACCAAAGCAGACAAGTGTTCAGATGGCAGTGGTTGTTCAATGCAACCACTTTAGACAACTCAGCCAACCAGAAGCAAAATAACTTTGGCATATAAACATGTCATATGAATATTTCATAGGGATATCCTAGTCAATAATTTAATCAGTTTCGCTGTACCTATCCCAAACACTATGAATGTAAATGGTAGCGGGCAAATTGACTTGGCTTGGTTTATTCAACCTTCATAACTATTAAACAATATGGACCAAAAACTTTCAGATCTACAAGCACAAAAAAATCAGTGACATAAAAGAAGTATTATCTGACTTAGAGGACGTTGATTCTGATGTTCCAATAAAACAAATTAAATCTAACATGGTTATGATATTCTACATTCTTCAGCTGTAAAAGAGCGTCCATGCAGGATGAACCCTCTCCTGCAGTCCTACAATGGTTTCAGAAAGAAATTCAATATTCAATGGATATTCTTATTTAGTGTACCAATCAAACGACCCAGAGTAAACTATGTGTTTTGTATTCCAAATCAGACCATTCTTTTCCAGTGCAATCTGAAAATAGAAACGTCAACAGTATAAACAAATTAGATGTATTTCCAATCCCAAGAGTACATGATTTCTTTGCTACAACTCTATGGTGAAACTATGTACCTTAATGAAACAAAACCAACAAGTTTCATAATTCCTAACAAATAATTTAATTATCAAAGTTACGAATGATCATGTGAGATTAGCTTACAGTATTAAAAAGTGAATCCAAGATAATTCTGTGGAGTTATCCTAGAGTTCAAAAGAATGAAATGGTTCCATATAAATTTTAGAACTGGAAATGTACTGGTATTTCAAGAATTGATATGCTCTCTAAATGGCAATGTTCAGAACTCTTTTGAATAATCCACAACAATTCCATAATAATATTATAGTCCAGAAATGATCTCTAATTTAAACTGTAGAATCCAAAACAAATATTTTTCCTCTAAAAATAATACCTAAGGAAAATTAAAACAAACACATGTAAGCAGATTTTATGTTAAAGCAGAAACACAATAAATAAGATTTTTATTACGACTATTTCACAACATACACCATGTGACAGATCACACAGTGGAACCTGTCTCGAAAGACTACACCTTCTGCCAAAAAATAATGCTCTCTCATGACAGGTGGTCTCGCATACCTGTGGTCTATCAAGACAGGTTTTTCAGTATTACTCATTTACCTGTTCGTGTGACTCTACTCATCCATAAAAAGTAAATTAATTCTTCTAATATGCCAGCTGAACCATCTGCGCAGTGGGGAAAAGAAAAACTCTCACAAACATGTTTACTGATAATTCTTTTATTAGTAACTGTCATAAGAAGTATACACATTTTTTGTAGATCCTACACAATCTTGCATTCTTTAATCTTAAAACAAAGTCTACTAACATAGGAAAATCTAACTAAAGACAATCACTACAGTTTGCAGCTAAGAATAATAATTACATAAATTTGATAACATAAGATACCAAGAGATAAACAATATACAGATATAAACAACAGTAATGACAGGATTTTAAAAGCCAAATATGCCAACAAGCTTGATTTTGAAAAATGACTCTGGCAAACTCCAGTCACAAAAAGAGCTTAAGATATTTGGTATTTGCAACTCCAAATGGAATTTATCAATATAAAGTGATGCTGTTTGGTAAGAAAAATCCTCAGTCACTATTCCAGCAATTAATGAACATAATATAATCTGGTCTAGATACATTTGATACATAAATTGATGTTGTCATCATCCAAACAGAATGCTGGAAAGATCACTTGGAAACCATTCGAAAATTCTTTGGTTGACTGAGTGCTATAAATTTGACAGTTAATTTCGTTAAAAAGGAGTTTTTCGAGCTTGCTACACTTTTAGGATATCCTGTGGGTCATGTATCCAGTGAAATCAATTCATGTTAAGGTCAAGTTTGTCTCTGAATAACCAGTGCTTGCTAGTAAAATGCAACTGATGTGATTTTGGTATGGCTGGATATTATCAGGAATTCTCTTCAAATTTGCAACAATTTAAAATGTGCATTATTTTGGTACATTCTCTGATTATTTTATCCATTGATCAAGGCACCATAACTTTCATTAAACAAAATGAAACAAAATCAGTGATTAATTGGAAAAGAGTTTGATGTTTGTTGCAGGAATACAACATTGACATTAGGTACATTTATGATCGTACCTGCACTTTCACGTAAACTGAACTAAATGGTTTTTCTCCAGAATGTGTCATCAGGTGCATAGTAAGAGTTCCACTCTGAGTAAACCTTTTATTACACACTTCACACTTAAATGGTTTTTCTCCAGTATGTACTCTCATGTGGATGGACAGAGTTCCTTCAGTACTAAAACTTTTATCGCATACTTCACACTTAAATTGTTTTTCTCCAGTAAATGTGCTCGTACACAATATTCGATCTTCTCTTTGATTCCACATCCTGTTATATAGTATACTTCACACTTATCTCAGTTATCTCCAGTACTTATGAACAATTAGAGTTCCACTGTAAATAAACATATCATTACAGACAATGGCATTTAACCCGGTGCATAACCACACCGGAACGCACCAAAACGCCGAAACGCAATTGACATACCGTAATACAATACAGTATCGTATATACCATAGCTGATTTTTTTTTACATTTGCGACATTTTTATTTATTTATAGATAATAACATTTACTATTAATAGTGTCTGATACATATAGAATCTATGTTGGGGTTTGGACCGAGACAATGAAATCCCAGCCTATGGGGAGACATATAATGTAACTGCGCGGCTGGGATTTCATTGTCTCGGTCCATACCCCAACGTAGATTATTTTTCTCACCCAATATTATCCTTTAAAGTAAAAATAACTCTTCAAAAGTGTGCACCTCACAATGTTTACATGTGACGCATGAATACAAATAAGCTAATGAGGGCTGTGGTGTGACCGCTGCGTCCGAAGTACACAGTTCATACGCGTGAGCAAAAAAAAAATAACAACATAAAAAGCTGCATAGTAATGAGATATTATCACATTTAATATATGGATGTTATATTAAATTAACAATAAATAGTTAAAATTTATTAGAAAGAAACTGTTTCCTTTCATCATTTCCAATTTTGAGTACCCCACACTTCCGTATAAAGACCCTCGTCACCCTCCAAATATGCGGACCCCAGAGAATAACAATGCTAAACTTTCAAGCTCACGGATTCTTTGAAAATTTATATTTCTGTCTTGGAAATATGGCAAGTGATGCCGTGAAATTTGCTTATGGATTAGGGTGTTGAGGGATAAATGATTCCTTCTGGTTGGTAAGTGTATTATTTGTCAATAAATATTGCATGTATATTCAGCTGGAGCACAAAGGAGATGCTTAACAAAATTATAATAGAGCATGTTTAACATAACACATTTCTGGCTGTTGCTAAGTTTTCCGTTGTTGTTTAGAGAGTTGGGATGCTATGAAGTGTATAGGTATATAGTCTTCTGTGCATGGATCACTGTTTTCTGACATAGTTCATTTCAAACATAATTGAGAATTTTATCCTATCTGTAATGTAAATGTAGCTAACAGTATATATAATGTTTCACGCGAAGTGTTTACAACTAATTCAGTTGCTTTAGCTGCATTTAATGATCTGAAAATGTACTAAGCTAGTCCTGCATATAGGATAAACTTGACCATGCAAGTTTGCACGAAGTAACATAGTATCAAAACATCGAAATAGTATGTGTGTGTATGTATTTGTCTCTGTCAAAATGTTTTTGTTTTGGTGTGTTTTTAAGACAGATTGACCTTAAGTAACTATGTTTTGGTTATATATTATTTGCTGTTGTTGTTGATGTTGTTGTTGTTTTATTTGAGAACGACTATGGCACAGCAGAAGACAAGAAGGTTATTTGTGGTTAAAAGTAGTTCTCAACGGGTGGACATCATGACTGAGACGGTTGGTCTGAGATGACTAGACTGAGATCAGAAAAGTAAGGTTAGCAAAACAGCTAGATTTCTCTGTTGCGTGGGTGAGAAAATTGAGCAGCAGTGCAGGCGAATCGGACAACTTTATAGAAGCGTCTATTTGGGAAACCAAGGCTTCCTCCAAAATCGTAAAAAAAGCGAGTATAAGGCAAACCAAGGTTTCTTTTAAAATGGTAGAAAAAAAAAGTTTCTTTGGAGACGCAAAGTCGTTGTTGCATCCTCTCTGCTGCTATGGGGGTAAAATTCTTTTTTTTTACGATGAAAGTCTTAAGACTTTACAAACAGACTAATTTGTTAAACCTCACATCGTAAATCAATCAGATTATTGGACTGGTTAGTGAGTTTAAAAATTAAATCTCGTTAACGAATCATTATGTCATCGCATATAGACTGGATTAATAGGATCCTCAATTATTGAAAATCCGGGTTGAGCTGTTGGTGCAAATGAATATAAAATATATCCCTGCAGGGCTTCATTTGATCTTTCGAGATTTATTTGGTAACTTCCTTCGATAACATCACATACTAAATTCAATGCAATCACCGAGGATACATTGACGTTTTGAGGAGCAATATGTCTCCCGACTCCATCTGGATCATTATTATGTTTGTGGATAGTTGTTTATGGTTGTGTTATTTTTTTCCATGCGGCGAGAATTTGGGAGAAGTACTCATCGAGTAGGTAATTAGTTGATTTTTTTAATTCCTCTATAATATTCTCGGGAAACTTAAATACTGAAATATCTTCTATGCGTATATTACGTGTTCTTGCAAATTCTATTATCTCAGAATCGTCCCCGGCATCTAAGACTCCTTGAATAAGTGGTATGTTAAACAGTTCCATATCGTGTACAATTTGATTTAGTATTTCCGTGTATTTGATAATTGAAGTTTTTGACGATTAATCAACAATATGTTCTTGAAAACTCTGCCGTAATTTATCTAAATAATTCTTATGTTCTTTTTTTAAAAGAATTAAACTTTCGCGAGTTAATATCTGGATCCGATTCGATCCAACTGTTAAAAGCTCCGTACAGTAAGGATCGATTATTTCAGGGATGAATTCATGATCTGATTTATTATCTGTGGTAAAATCAGATTTTTTTCGGTTCAGGTGGAGGTGTTTTTTCCGGCCAACCCAGTATTGTCCTTATAGGACTCTGATAGATATCTACGACATACCCAGGTGAGCTTATCTCAATCGCAATTGATAACGTCGGCTCATGAACCGTTATAGCGATTTTCGATTCTTTTCCAGTAATGGATTTTATTCTTCGTTGCAATTCATTATTGCTCTGATCGATTTGGTAGGACCCAGATAGTAGCTTTCCAGTCTGGAGTCCCGTCTGGTTTAATCTTATTCGCAAACACCAGGGAATTATTCGGTTGCTGACCACCGAATGGTACTGATCTAATGTTAGGGCAACTATGGTATATTCGTAATTTTGCTAGTGCTATTTCCTTAACTGAAATCGCAGTAGGGAAGTTGACACTGAATTCAGGGTTGGTTTAGGTTATTGATATCATGGTGGTTTTCACTGGGGTCGTGTTTTCCGCTATTCGTTGAAGTAGTTCTTGCGATGTTGTCATTACATTGGTGTTGTTTTTCTAATTTTGACATCGTGGAATCATAAACACGTACCATCGCTAAAAACTCACTATCGGATATTAATGTGCCATCGAGTGACGACAATATCATCGAGGATAATTGTGAGTACGCGGTTGACACAACAAGGAACTTAACTACGTAGTCTTGTAGTTTGCGCTGGCTGCATGATGATATTTTTTTTTATAATCGAAATTATTCTCGCGATTGTTGTCGCCGATGATATACAAATTGGAACAGCTATCGGGGCAATCATTGTTACCGAGGAGAGTATTATACCGGCTCCGGTGATTACACCTGATACCGAGAACACGGTAACATCAACTGCGGTGATTCTACGTCGGTATTTTTTTATTTTTACTTCATACTCCTCATTGAGTGTTCTGAGTTTAGTTTGAAATTCTCTGGCCTGATCATAGCGATACTGCTGTGATGACATTTTATTTTGAAAATACTAGTGTTTTTAAATCGATTTCATCAAATCCGCTACGAATTCCGTGTACCATGTTACTGATGCCAACCTATTATCTGTGGTTTTTATCGTGAATCGTTCAGTTGTATCCTCATCGATGATCGTTGATATTGTACTGTTGACCCCAGATAAACTCGTCGATGAAATATTAAACTGAGTCGGTGACACTAGTGTTAGTCGATAAATACCTTTGACGGCTGCAGTGATACTTAGCGTGTTAGCGAGTGGTGTCCATGCAAATGATCCGTGTTGAATAGTATATACCGAATTTAAATTTTTCTCATGAGGGATTTTTATTTTTTCACCTATGGCTATCATCCTAGATAAATCATCTTTGATGGCCTCGTTAGTCCTTTTGAAATCATCGATGGATTTATTTTAGATCTAAGAGTTTCATGTCTACTTTATATAATGAGGTTCCAAAGAATTTCTCAATGAGATTTTTACGAAAAGATGAAAACGTCTCAACAAGATCTTTATACATAGATTGTAGTGCTGCAAATTCTATGATAGCGGTTTTTATTTCTTTGAGATTCGGTGTGGTCACTGGTTTGAGTTTACCAATAGCATCATCTGGTGCGTCGCCTTGTTTAACTGAAATATCATCAAGGGAAACATTACTAGTTTTCAATTTACCCTGACGATCTTGAAATACGACTATTTCATTGGGATCAACACTTGCGAGGTTTAACATCTCATCTATTTCATCTTCGATTATTTTTTTACATCACCGATTGCAAATATTTCCGCGGTGGGTATTTTCAGGCTTGATAAAGTCCTCCCAAATATCAATCATGTTATTTTATATAATTTCTCTCTAAAATGTTATTGCTCGTATATTCATGTACGGTTTTATGGAGTGGTTTTACCGATGATGAAATAGCGTTAAGAACATTTAATACTTCTATACCGCATATTGGTGGGTCATTCATTTTCTGTGTTGGTAGAATACCAGATAGGAGTTATTAAGCGGTTTATATAACGCATAAATTCTTTAGGCGGCGCTAACCTATATGAATCGAAATAAACAATCGCACGCGTATGAATCGCTTATGCAACCCAGTGGGTTCCAGGTCCGCTGCTGTTATCGAGATTAATGATGCCGGTTTCAACACTGTTTGGTTGTTGTGGTAAAAGATCTCTCATCAAGACACTTCTAAAGTTTTTTAAAGCTAATTTTTTTAGCAGCGTCGAGTAAATCGAAATTTGACATGGGTTAATAAACTGTTCCTAGTCTCAGGCCTTTTCCGTTGTACCACGAATACGGAGATCCTGGTAATCTTAGACCCTATCCTGACCATTTCATTTGTTTTGTATCCCTGTCCGGTAGCTTTCCTTAGTGCCATCCCTGCCGCTGGTTAAGTCAAGATGTTCCAATGAAAAGTAGTAGATAAGATATAGGTTTCTAAAATCCAACCGTGATATTTGCAAACCGGTATCAACATTATTATCGCGTCCCATCAATGGTAGCAAACAATGATACGCACGTGCTATTTGATTTTGTCCGTAATCAAGTAAAACATCTTCGGTTGGTTCCTGTTGGCCGTTTACACTCAACGAGACTTCATTAACACCAAATTTATCAAATATCATATGGCTGCGTGTTTGTGAACCCAATCAAGCCTTATCCTGTAACGGAACAATTATATCCCGCGGGGCAGAAACATCTTGCTTTGATGCAAGTTGCCAAGTAAATGTGCCATTAACAGTACTACGCATGGTGTCCGTGGTAGCTGTTAGCCATCTTAGCATCTTCCAACATTGATACACGTGTTGTAAAGCCTAGATTGTGATTAGGATTAATATCCACGACATCAAAATCAGCTGCTCATCTCACATATCCGTGTGGTGCTGGCTCAACTGCAGTATCTCATGTTGCCTTTACCCTAGTATGATGAACGTGTTCAGGGTAATCATTAACGTCCTTAGAGAACATCATAGATGGACCTGCCGATCTTGTATAATCATTAGAGTATCTTGCTAACCCCACTATTGTTGCGGCAACATCAACATCATGTTCTATAGATTCAATCTCTTTTCCATCAATCATGTATCTAGCGCTGTTAAATAGCGCCATGATACCATTATTGACAAAACCAACTCGGATTTTTTTATCATCTGCATATAACGGATCATTATGATCGTGATCATCTGTTACAATTTCTCCTTCTACTTCGATAAACGCTTCAGAGGGTAGAAAGTATTTGCTGGTATCCTTTACTTGAAGTTCGATTCTTGATCGACTATTTGGATGTACTGCATTATAGGGAAAATACTGATAATTATGTGTAGAATCATTGCTGGGTACTGGGACGTCCATATCAAACGCTGTATCAGGAGCCGAGTTGAACATCTTATTATATATTTCTTGATCTAAATCGTGATCTCGCTTGCGATTTCAAGCCACTTCCCGCTATCATATTTGCAGTAATATTATCCTGGGCGCTGCTCAGTAATGCTATTTTTTGATTCACTGCGTTATTTATTATTTTACTAATACTTGCAGGCATAATTTCCGTAGATGGTAGTTTCTCTAGTGACTTTGTCATCGGTTTCCTGCGCCGCAGAAATAACGCTACTAGGTTTTTTTTTGCCGAGGAAAATGCCCTCCCGGCAATATCACCAACATCGCCAATACCTTTATCACGAATAACATCAATAGCTTTTATTGATAATTGTTTTGCGATTGGTGCTATTTTGTGAGCCATTCTTGCAAATAACCCTGCAATGGTATTGTCGAGACCATCTCCATAGTACGCTCTATAAACTTTCAATCGTGAGTTAACTACATAGAACATAATTGGTTTGTTGTGGTTGTAGTGTATAATCATCTTATTTAAATGCTATTTATCTAATCGCAAAATTCGACGAATTCATCCAATTAATCACTATGGTAACCGTCTGCTAGCTCATCAATAAACTCTCGATATACATCAATATCCATTAAACCTCCCTCAAATAGTCGTCTGCAGATATCAGCTGCCTCATTAATTGCTTCCGGTGAGTTATTTCCGGCTCGTTTCCCTCCTACGAGAATTTCTAATCGTGATATATCCTCGAGAATAATATTAGGACAATGAACTACACCACTACCTGAAAACCCTCTTGGATATCCTCTTTGAGAAAACCCATTCCCACTACTACTATAACCAGTTGCACCCTGTGCATCATCATCTTCGTCTCGATCATATAGTGATTGACCACTACTTATTGTTTCTACGTTTTGTTTATACGAATTTAAATTATTATCATCTTTTGAGATTTTAGTTCCACAGTGTTTTGCCAAATAGATTTTTTCATACCAGGTGTTAAAGGATTTTGTATAGTCTTCAGCTCCATCTTTTATATATTTTTCCCTTTTAACCTTTCTAAAATTGTTAGCAACAAAATAAGCTAATGCATCATCCGTGGAATCTTTAAATTTATTCATCACTTCTTTCAGAAATGTCTCTTCAGGTAGATGTTCTCTCTCTTTCGAAATTTCTTCAATAATATCACCCTTTTGTTCTTCAATACAATCACCTTTTTGTTCTTCAATAATATCACCCTTATCTTGTTCTATAATATCACCTAGTCGTTGTTTACGTCGTTCAAGTCGTTCTTGTTCTCGTTCACGTTGTCTCTGAAGCCGTTCAGTGGCTATTATATCACCAGAAAGTGTTTTTAAGGATTCCTTTGTTTGCTTGGATCTCTTTGCTATTTTTTCAAGTATTGGTACAGTATCCTCAGTAGCAGTGGTTACTGGTTTAAATAATTGTTCAGTGTCTCTTGCAAAATCACTTTGATATTCTTGTCTCATTTGGAGCTTATTTCGAACGGAATCACGAACTAGAATAAATTTCTTAATCGAAGCTAATCATTCATGTGCTAATTTAGCTGTTAGTGCTTCATTTACCATTATAAATTAATGTACGATTTAAATTGTAAGTGAAAACTCACCCCAAAAATTATATTGTGTGTTATACTTCCGCGTTGTGATAAATCACCTGTTCCATAGAATTTCGTTCTAGGTGAGTAAGCGCATACCTGTATTATTCATGTATGTATGGTGTGATGAGAGTGTCATTTACTATGTTGAGGTAATCAAAGGGGATTTTTCATTTTGGCGGATAATCTCTTTTATTTTTTTGATTTTTGAGTTAATTGTGCGTTTGATTTCAGATTGTTTTCCCAGAATGCGAAGGAGTCATAAATAGCGTGTTGAATTCTCTATATAAAAGAATAGGATTTCAATAACACATACCTATTATTCCGAGCGCTATCATCAATATCTTGAAATTCAGAAAGAATCTGATTACAATCTAATTTATCTGACAATTGAATTCCTTGACTTTTCAAATTTGAAATCTAGTTAATAATGACCTTCATATTTTCGAAATTCATATATGAAATATTACATATTTAATATGAAATTAAAAAAATTAGGGGTCAATTTTTGACCCGTTTATTCGTAACTCCATTCGCAAGAAGGTGTATTCACATCTTATTGCGCCTAGAGATATTATGCAAGTTATATATGATTATATATGATGAACTCCATTCGCAATAAGGTGTATTCACATCTTATTACGCCTAGAGATATACATGAAAAACCTCATTTGGAATCCCTCAGGTATTATTCACATCAGAGGGACCCAGATGTTACATATATAAGACAACACATCCCCATTTGGAACCCCTCAGGTGATATTCACATCTGACCGGGCCAAGAGAACATCAAACTCGTTATATAACGGGTTAGACCTCCAAGAAGATATGCTAAGTGAATGGACGTCACATTACATGTACATAATGGTATTTACAATGAAATGATATGATAATACAAGTATTTACAAATAGGACAGCACAAGACAATACAACATATAACTATGGATTATAGGTAGACATACATCACATACACACAGTGGGGTGTTCTACATTCAAACTGAAACAACCATACCCCAACAAAATCACCCCGGGTTGAATGTAAAAACACATTCACACCGTGTGACGGTGTGTGGCGTATGGTGGTTTCACGGTTTGAATTTCGAATGGCTTAAATCACCAGATATATAGAAAAATATTCCGATCGGTACCATCGACAATGATGCCTGCCACGAGATTCGAACGATGGACCCCAAGACGATATTCCATCTGTGTATACAAAACACTAGTGTTCGTAATCTATAAGTCTATAATTTTGAATACGAGATACGTGTATCATGTGAAGGTATCAGTGATGACAACAAGAGACTGCATAATGTGGTGCCTGTTGACAAATTTCTACCTGGTGAAACATTAAACCACACAAAAAAACTATTATCCTATTGAGATACGTGACTACAACAAGGGAGTTATCGTTGTTTCAAAACTACACAAACAAGACCACACGAATTATTCCTCATGATGTTATAACACATAGTACAAAACAGAATTCAGACAGATATAAATTGAATTCTATGTCTGGTTCGCTTTGAAATCGCAGATCGATATATTCGTTCTGCTACTCTTAGTACCGAGGCTCTACAAATATCGAAATACTTTCCAGCTTCATTTATTTATTGAAATACTCTTTCTTCGTTATTTTCTGTATTAAATGATTTTAAAAGGTTCTCAGTTTTCGAGTTTTTCCAGTCCCTCCTCGTTTGGTGTTTTCACTTTTTGAAATAGCCTGCAGATTTTATCTAAAGAATTGTTCCTAGGATTGGAATCACTATGATCGATTACAAACCCATGCATCTTTTATCAATCCATGGAAACACTCATATGCGATTCCCTCCATAATTGAATATAATATATCCTTGATTATTCACAACACCAACTGGGTTCTTCAGCCTGCGGTTTCTGATAATACCATCACGAGATGCTTCAAAATTGGTAATCACGGGATGTGGTTGAAATTCTTGGTTCATTTATATAATATAATATTATTTGACTAATTCATTATTTGGTTTAGTTATTACTTGAGAATCTATCAATGTAGTCTTGAGGTGTTTTTATGATTTTGTCATTGACGGAGTCAAGGACGGAGTTTTTGACGGATTCTTTGATGGAGTTTTTAACTCTATTATCATAATAGCGCTTTAGCTCTCTGTATTGCTTACCACCACAATTCAGACATAACTGCAACTTACCACGCACACCTACCCCACATCGTATGCAAGGTAAGGGCCCAAAACTTACACGACGTACTCTTTCCAAATGATATCCACAGAATTCATTTCTGCATGATTGGTTACAAGCGGTTACTGATTCTATCATAAGCCATTTACAATGATTACATTTCTTATTTAAATACTTGCTTTAAGTATAATATGGAAGAGTTCGAGAGATTATCGAAAATTACGCCTTGGAAAAATGTTGAATTCAATCTCGATAGAGTCTCCACTGATGTACCAAAGAGTCTAATAAGTGAAAGAAGCATGTTGGGTAAAAGCCGTGATTGTTTTAATGAATTCAAGCGCGATGGAGCATCTCACTGTTGGTCATTTCGAATTGATGGTAGTATTGATGCTACCATGAACGACGAAAGAGCAGCAGTGATCATCTCACATCTTGACAAGAAAAAGTATTTTTTTTAGAGTGAAATTCATTATCCGTTCAGAAACTGGAAATTGGATTATACGCGACAAATTTAAACCCATCCTGAAAAATAAAAGAACCGTCACTGTGAGTCAGGATTCCAAACCAGGAATTCTGACTGGGATTGACAAACCGTATTACGAGAGGTCCTATCCTGTAACCGTGGTTGTTTATAGAATCTATCCGATAAATGATAAACCTAGTATTGAAAAACTAAAACCCATGAAATATTCGTCAAGAATAAATTGTGTTGCAGAACGAATAATAGAACATTTTCCAAATGCATTGCGTGGAAACAAATTGACGGATCTAATACACAAAAAAATAAACGAATGAGGATTAACAGTGAATGAGAACGGCGCAACAATTCAAGATATAGCCAAATTAGAAACATCATTAAGATACCCAATAACCGTAATGACAATAACAGGAGAGGTATTACACAAATCGAAATATAAATCAAAAGGAGCTCCAATCAAAATTATTGACCATAATGAACACGCTTGGACACCTGCGGTAACAATATTTCCGCGAGATAAAACAATAAAATATTACATGGGAATTTTATTTTATTTTTTTTACGAATTAAGTAAAAACGATCCTGTGTTAGTGTGGTTACTTCACAGTTTGAAGACGAAGAGGGTAAATTCGATCAATTTGTAATACCTAATGGCGAATTATACCATACTGAAGCCCTCCACAACGAGATAAAAAAACTAGCTAGTGATTTTTCAACAGATTACAAGAACAATTATTAGCAAACTGTTTTACAATACCGTCAGTTGCAGCTCATTTCACGAGAAAGAGAAATCTATGGAAACCAACACGCGCATAATTTCACTCAGATATCGAATCAAGCTGCGTTAAATACGGCCATGGTGGATTATAAAATACAAAATACGACCCTGAAAACATCATTTCGGTTGATATGATTGCATGTTATCCAGGACGTTTTCTTGGGTATGGAGAGTGTTTTGAGTACTTCAAAATATTTGGACATCCCACACACGAGATGGCCCGAGTTGCTATTAATGGACCACTGCCCGATTTTGATTTCACTGGATTCGCTCGTGTGGTATCATTTGAATTGGTTAAAGGACTTCGTCGTTGCTGTTATGTTTGGTTTGGTAGACACATCTCTGAAAAACACTGGATGTCAATAGTGTTATTACGGTATATGATTGATTCTAAAATGCTGATATCGCTGATTTTCAGTGAAGCAATTATACCATATCGGAAACAAATTGAAGTCTGGTTACCACAACCCGATAGTATAAATAGTATCATCAGCGAACAATAATTCCCCGATCTCGACGAACAATATATCGTGAAATGGTCCAAAGAAATCTTTGAAGTTAGAAATAAACACGCAAAAGATTTTGGTAGAAGAATAATTTGTGAAAAATACGACAACAAACAATATTCTTTGCGGTTGATTATAGATGATGCTGAATACGATTTTATAATCGCAGATGTAACATCTAGGGGTATATATGTCGATTGTAAAGATGCTTTCTTTTCCGATGGAACCAACTTAGGTACAATTGTTACTTACACAGATAGAAAAAAATCCTCAATATACGTACTTAAGGTCGTATATGCTGGCTTATGCTTCTATTAATTTGCTTTCGAAGATAAATAGGTTTCGTGACACCGCGGTTAGAGTAGCCACTGATTCATTTTATATAGACGTAAAATATAAAGAAGCAGTAGCTGAATTCACTAATTCAGACGAGAGTTGGGGATCATGGAGAATTAAAAAGGAAATACTGAGTGATTGCTCCAAATCAGCAGATGTTACAATTGAAAACAACCATTTGAAAAATAATCAGATATCAGAACTATCTAATGCACCGTCGTGTTACGATCCAGTATGTAGATATAAAACCAGTTACTTAAACGGCTGTGGTGGGTCAGGGAAGACGACTCGTGCGATTTAATTATTTCGAGGGAAATCAAAAATGATTGTGCTAACACCAACACATAGACTTGCAAGAGAGATGAAACAACGAGGTATTAATGCTTGCACTTTTCAGTTTCTTTCGATTGAAAGGTGACGAATGAACTCCTGATCGAATGGGCGAGAAATATATTCATGAAATCATCATTTGGGATGAGAAATGCACAGTGTCGTTAGATGTATTACAAAGGTTTCTTGATTGGCTATTGTTAGCGAATACAAAAGTGATGATTTGTGGCGATCATGGTCAACCATCACCATTTGTCAGTTTGTCTCGACATGATTGGCTAAAGAATTTTGTAGACTATTATCAAGAAATTAATACCGATCATAGAGCACTTGATAATGAATTATGCGAGTTCAAGAAACTAATCAGATTACAACCGGATAGAATCCAATGTGAAATAGCCCGTGAAATAATTTCGGAAACCCCATTAAATGATTTCTGGGAAGCGTGGAGAACAAACGACTTGATAGTGGCAAGTAGAAAGATCCTCCAAGATACACTTCAGATAAAGTTATTTAACACACACAAAGAAATATTTGCAACACTTCCAATGCCGCTGTGTTATAGACCCAATGATACACGAAGACAAAATATCGAAGTTGATATTCCAGGCCTGACAGAGAAGTAGATTCTAGTGTTAAATGATATTGTGTTAGTTGATATCAATGTCGTCGAAGATGTACTGCGTGCTCATAAATCCCCCTGGAAGTTAGGAAAAGCAGCGGCGACACATTTTTTGCAGGGGTTGACTATATCCGATACAATTATTTGGATCATAGATAATCGCATCGAGTGATCGAATTTAGTTTATCTTGTGGTGTCCAGAGTACGAAGAATAAATCAACTAAGAAGAGTTGTTTTATATTATAATGACACTACAATAAGTGATATTGTAAGCGATGATATAATCAGAAGAAAAACTCTCTGATTATAAACAATAGGACCAAAAAAATAACAGAAAATTTGATATTGATGCCGAGTTTATAATCAGACTGAATCAACAACATAATAATCACTGCGCGAGTTGCAATTGTATAATGCGTTGGTGTTGGTCGGATTAATATCCTCGCCAATTTACCGTAGACAGAAAAAAATAGCAGCGTAGGTCATACCAGAGATAATGTGATGCTGACTTGTCTTGAGTGCAACAGACGAAGAGGTGCTAGTTAAGACCACGCAGCGGTAATTGAGTATCCTCGTGTATCACATGTAGTTGTTCACGAGTATATTCCTCGCTGAGGAGCAGTTGGATCAAATTCTATAGACTGGCGGTCTACCCGTAGATCGAGTTAGGCTATATATTTTATCTGCGGAAAAACTCCAAAAAGGGTCAGTAGCTCTTTTGTTGCCACCTTCGAGCTCTCATGGTTCATATAAATACCTAACAGTGACACTGACGAGCATTGGTTGTTTTGAAAAAATCATTTTGTGGTTTTACAGGTATATACTTTTATTTAATCGCGCTGTTAGGCTTCTTATTAATTGTTCGAGTAATCTCATTATGCAGCGCGCTAATTACGCCTGGCAATCTCTTGATCCATTCACGAGATCGTTTATCCTGAATAAATTATTTCGCGTATTGATATCCAAATAACCGCTCATCAAGTGTGTAATTAATTCTTTCAACAATTTCCTGACCTCGAGGTAGTGCAGTATGTCCTCGTCTGATGGTGACATTATGCTTCATTGTTTATAACACTACTCCCTGAAATTCCTTGCCAGGATCAACTTGTAAAATATTTGTCCAATTCAGAGGACCCCGCCGATAAATCCTTTCAAACGCAGAAGCCACCTCAGTTGATGAATTTGTCTTTAGAGGTTCTGCTTGTTTGTATCGAATCGAAACATCAACTACAGTTAGCGCGTATTTGTAAAAACCATCATGCGGCAAAAATAATATATCAGCTTGATGAACCTCAATAACGACGCTGACATCAAAATGCGAAAAATTAATTTGTTTAGGCGGTGGTAGATAAATTTGCCATATCACCTGTTTGGATAACCAATCCGCTGCAGTGTTATTTTTCACCCTTGCAGCGCTAGCGAGTTTATCGACTGCTGATTTAACCCTCGAATATCCTCTTGGAGAAAAATAAATAGATTCCATGGTGTTATTAATTACCAGCACCCAACATCAATTTACTTTTCATCGCCAATTTCATCAACCATGAAGCCAACTTTTCTTTGAAGGATTTATCAGTGATATAATTCAAAGCATGAATTAATTTCACATCTCCGATATGTCTGTGTTGCAGATTGCTACTATTATAAGCATCATCATGAGCATGACACGCCTTATCAATAGCGTTTATTGGGTTTTCACCGGGTCGGGGTTGGTTTTAATCATTGAGTCTGATATCGAGTCTGGTCCCGGGTCCACAATAACTAACTATACCCTGGAAGGTATTTCCCTCTTGGATATTTTGCCCATGGTGTTCCTGGGAGTTTTACTAACTTGGCTGAAATATCACCTCCTCGTTTCTTTAAATCCTTGATTTTATCAAGGGAATAAAATCTAAATGTTTTTGTACCACATTGTACACACTTACCAGCAAGTGCTGATCTGTTATTTTTAGTTGTAATTGTTGCCAAATCATTGGTGCTAGTACGCTTCTTACATTTCACACAATATAGATCCATAATTTATTTATAATAACATGAATGTAATTGATTTTTCGGCTACTAAAACACGAAAACCAGTTAATCATCATGCAGCGGTACCAAATTCTATTCGTATGATTATAATCAGACCATCTGGAAGCGGAAAGACACAACTGCTACTTAATTTAATAACGATGTGGATGAAATGGAACAAATTGTATTTGATAGCCCCGAGTGTAGACGATCAGCGATGTTATCAAGTATTCAAATATTTTAACGAGAAATCAAAATCGGAAATCGATGAGGATATCATTGAGTTTATCACGGCCATTGACGAGGCTCCATCCGTGGAAGAGCTCGATAAAAGTATTAATAATCTTGTTGTATACGATGATGTAATGATGGACGACAAAAAAACTGCCAAAATATTTTCTCGAGGACGACATAAAAACACAGACGTGATATATGTCACTCAAAAATACGCACAGATTCCAAATGTAATCTGAGAAAATTGCAATTTAGTATGTGTGTTTAACGCAACTGGAAAATACACATTACAAAATATTTATCAATATTGGTGTGACCGTGACATGGACTTTATTCAATTTCAAAATTTCTTTAGTGGTGCTCAGGCTATACCGCACGGATTTATAACTATAAATTTATCAGATCCGAAAACACGATATCGTATATATTTTTACCCCCATAGCAGAAGAGAGGGCGCGACAACGACTCCAAAAGAAACTGTTTTTTTTTTCAATTTTGGAGGAAACCTTGATTCGCCAAATATACGCTATTTTACGATTTTGAAGGAAGCCTTGGTTTGCCAAATAAAGTTGTCCGATTTGCCCTCTCTGCAGCAATTTGTTACATAATTGTAATGCATAATCTATTACTAATAAATACATGTTATTCATGATTTATTAACTATGCCGGGATGAATGAACTGCTTGAAAATCAGTAATTTGTCAAAATTTATGCACGGATAATTATTCTAATGAAAATTTGTAGATACTAGCAAAATAGGTAATCTTTTATCTTCAGAAAGAAGCTTAGAAAACATCCCAAACGGCAAAACAATGTATATTTTATTACTGACAACGGATCCAATATCATAAATCGCAACAAGAAATCCAAGACTAACTTTACAGATGATTGTGCTAGCTGCAACAGGGCTGCAAGGTGGCAACCACACAAGAACTACTTCAGATACTGCGTCAGTTAGGACTATATTAGGATGGCCTGAAAATCCACCACCGGAAAATCTGCGTACACGGGAACCTAACAAAGAGAATTATAGCACAAGTAATCAACTATATCATCAAATTAACCAAAGTCACGTATGACCCAACTAAAAATAGAAAGATATTTATAACAAAGCTCCATAACATCCTTGGAGTCAACCAATCATTTCAAACTTTTGTTTACAACTCTGAAGCCAGGTCAGAAATGAGGTCAACACCTGGTGTTTACAGGTCATCCCCCTTTTAAAAACAATATCTCCCAATAAATGAATCTTAAACTTAAAATGTCAAATTTTAATCTGACAAACAATCAATTAAAATAAAAAGTAAATGACCCAAATCAAATACACATAACAATATGATATGGCTAAATTGTAATGTAGACATCATGTATGCAAGATATGAATTTCAAAGTCTCAACTGGTTGTGGACGTGGTTTGTTGAAAAGGCAGTTTGTGTCACTCTGCACGCTTTGTAAATGTTTTATTCTGACCACAGTATTGATTGATCATAGTTGTACATTTAAACCATTCCTAATCAGAAACAAATTGTATGCTTTTAATAGCTTCATTTCTCTATTGTTAACTTTTATTTTGTGTACTGTAGAGAAAAAGGATACAAAAGATAGGACGTAAATGAACTTACGTTTAAGAGAATGGACATATCCCTCACTGTAATACTTGAATCCTTTTTGTCATCTGTTCATTCCCTGAACTCCTGTATACACCCGTGAGGAAATTCTCAACGAATGGAAACGAAATATCTGACAAACAGTTGAGATCGCTACTCGATGTACTGTAAGACGCCATATTTATTTATCAATCTGCTTATCTTAGCCTAGTTTTCTCGATATATTAATATTCCTACGGATCTCATTAAAAATGGTCTATAGCGGAGTGCAAAGAAAGGAGCATACTAAATGAGGCCTTTCTCATTTGGGACGTTCTGACTGGCTCTGTTTTTACTGCATTAGCGATAAATCCTGTAAGATTTGTCTCCCTTGTGCCTTTTTATCGGATGTAAATACTTAATGCGGCATAATTTACTTGTCTGTTACTACAAACTTTACAAAGTATTACTCTTATCTATGTTTTCTTGTTGTTTGGGTTTCATTTGTATCATGCTTGTTAAGGACTTGAGTAAGTCGTGCGGCATGTCGCGTTCAAACTCCAAATCACACACACACACACACACACACACACACACACACACACACACAAATCGTTATAAAAGCGACCAGGAATGACCTTGGCATTTGGAAATAAAATTTGAATCAAGTTATTCATGATATTGAACATAAAAATGTCTTTGATCGCTTTAAAATTACTTTATCGCTATAAATATATTTTACAAAACTGCTAACACGCAGGGCCCATGTAACTCTGGATCCTACTGAGCCATCACTATAACCTGGAGAGACAACCAAATGCAAAATAAGAATAAATACATGTCAAAATATTTATATTGTCGAGTATATCTTATTCATTTATTTCACCTCCATTGATATATATATATATATATATATATATATATATATATATATATAGGTGCTCATGGTTTGCACTTAGATGGTTTTTCCCTTCTTTAAAGCCTTCTTCTAGTGAAAGTTTAATTATCCGGAGAGGAGAGTGAGCTTTTGTTAGCACACCATCAGATGTGTGAATCTGGCATCAAAAGTAGTCTCATTACATATTTCCTAGTGCCAGATACAGCCTGGTGATTGAGATCTCGTTCTCACTATCACACTATAATATCGTTTTTATGGATATCGTCCTGGAAAGAGCGTCCATGCAGGATCAATCCTCTCCTGCATTCCTATAATGGTTTAAGAAAGAAATTCAATATTCAATGGATATTCTTATTTATTGTACCAACCAAATGAACAAGAGTAAACTATGTGTTTTGTATTCCAAGCCAGACCATTCTTTCCCAATGCAATCTGAAAATTGAAAAGTCAACAGTATAAACAACTTAGATGTATTTCCAATCCCAAGAGTACATAATTTCTTTGCTACAACTCTGTGGTCAAACTATGTACCTTAATGAAACAAAACCAACAAGTTTCATAATTGTTAACAAATAATTTAATTATCAAAGTTACGAATGATCATGTGAGACTAGCTTACAGTATTAAAAAGTGAATCCAAGATAATTCTGAGGAGGTATCCAAGAGTTCAACAGAATGAAATGGTTCCATATAAATTGCAGAACTGGAAATGTACTGGTATTTCAAGAATTGCTATGCTCTCTAAATGGCAATGTTCAGAACTCCTTTGAATAATCCACAACAATTCCATAATAATAGTATAATCCAGAAATGATCTCTAAGTTAAACTGTAGAATCCAAAACAAATATTTTTCCTCTAAAAATAATACTTAAGGAAAAATTAAAACAAATACATGTAAGCAGATTTTATGTTGAAGCAGAAACACAGAAAATAAGATTTCTATTATGACTCTATTTCATAACATACACCCATGTGACAGATCACACAGTGGAACTTGTCTTGAAAGACTACACCTTCTGCCAAAAAATAATGGTCTCTCATGACATGTGGTCTTGCATACCAGTGGTCTCTCAAGACAGGTTTTACAGTATTACTCATTTACCTGTTCGTGTGACTCTACTCATCCATAAAAAAGTAAATTAATTATTCTAATATACCACCTGAACCATCTGTGCAGTGGGGAAAAGAAAAACTCTCACAAACATGTTTACTGATAATTCTTTTATTAGTAACTGTCAAAAGAAATATACATATTTATTTGTAGATCCTACACAATCTTGCATTCTTTAATCTTAAAACAAAGTCTACTAACATAGGCAAAATCTAACTAAAGACAATCACTACAGTTTGCAGCTAAGAATAATAATTACATAAATTTGATAACATAAGATACCAGGAGATAAAAATATATACAGATATAAACAACAGAAATGACATGATTTTAAAAGCGAAATATGCCAACAAGCTTGATTTTGAAAAATGACTCTGGCAAATTCCAGTCACAAAAAGAGCTTAAGATATTTGGTATTTGCAACTCCAGATGGAATTTATCAATATAAGGTGATGATGTTTGGTAAGACAAAACCACAGTCAGTATTCCAGCAATTAATGAACATAGTATAATCTGGTCTAGATACATGTGATACATAAATGGATGATGTCATCATCCAAACAGAATGCTGGAAAGATCACTTGGAAACCATTCGAAAATTCTTTGGTTGACTGAGTGCTATAAATTTGACATTTAATTTCGATAAAAAGGAGTTTTTCGAGCTTGTTACACTTTTAGGATATATTGTGGGTCATGTATCCAGTGAAACCAATTGATGTTAAGGTCAAAGTTGTCTCTGAAAACCCAATGCCTGCTAGTAAAATGCAACTGATGTGATTTTGGTATGGCTGGATATTATCAGGAATTCTCTTCAAATTTGCAACAATGTGAAATGCACATTATTTTGGCACATTCTCTGATTATTTTATCCATTGATCAAGGCACCATAACTTTCATTAAACAAAATGAAACAAAATCAATTATTAGATTTCCAATTGTTAACATTTAAATGTTTCCATACCTGTATGTACCATTATTGTTTCACTTGTATGAAACCTTTTATTATATATTTCACATTTAAATTGTGTTTCTCAAGTATGTATCCTCATATGTCTCATTAAATTTCCCTTCTCAGCAAACATTTTATTACATACTTGACATTTAAATGGTTTTTCTCCAGTATGTATTCTCATGTGTCTCATTAAATTGTCCTTAGTAGCAAACATTTTCTTACATACTTCACAATCAAATTGTTTTTCTCCAGTATGTGTCCTCGTGTGTTTCATTAAATTTTCCTTTCTAGCAAACATTTTATTACATACTTCACATTTAAATGGTTTTTCTCCAGTATGTATTCTCATGTGAACTGTTAGATATCCTCTTGCTTTAAATGTTTTTTTACATACTTCACATTCAAATGGCTTTTCTCCAGTATGTGTCCGCATATGCATCGAGAGATCAACAATTCGAGTTACCTTTTTTTTACATACTTCACATGTATATGGTTTTTCTCCAGTGTGTCCTCATGTGAAACATTCTATCTTGATTTCGAGCGAACATTTTATTACATACTTCACACTTAAATGGTTTTTCTCCAGTATGTATCCTCATGTGAATTGTTAGATTTCCTTTTGCAGTAAATGATTTATTACATGCTTCACAATGAAATAGTTTTTCTCCAGTATGTAATCTCATATGCTTATTCAGATCTCCACTGCGACTAAACCTTTGATGACACACTTCACACTTAAATGGTTTTTCTCCAGTATGTGTGCTCAGGTGCACAGTAAGAATTCCACTTTTACTAAAACATTTATCACACACTTCACACTTAAATGGTTTTTCATCATTATGTATCCTCATATGCCTAGCCATATGTCCACTCACCCTAAAACATTTATCACACACTTCACACTTAAATGGTTTTTCTCCAGTATGTATCCTCAGGTGCATAGTAAGAGTTGCACTCTGACGAAACCTTTTATCACACACTTCACATTGAAATGGTTTTTCTCCAGTATGTATTCCCATGTGGATGAGCAGAGTTCCTTTAGTACTAAAGCTTACATCGCATACTTCACACTTAACTTTGTTTTTCTCCCGTAAATGTGCTCATACACAATATTCGATCTTCTCTTTGACTCCACATCCTGTTATATACTTCACACTTATCTCAGTTATCTCCAGTAGGTATGAACAATTCGAGTTCCACTGTAAATGAACCGTTCATTACAGACAACACACTACTAATATCGCTTTTATTCCGGTGCATAGCCACACCGGAACGCGCCGAAACGCAATTGAAATACTGTAATACAATACAGTATCGTTTATACCATAGCTGATTTTTTTTTTTTTTACATTTGCGACATTTTATTTATTTATAGAAAATAACATTTACTATTAATAGTTTCTGATACAGTTGAGCAGCAGAGAGCGAATCGGACAACTTTATAGAAGCGTATATTTGGCAAACCAAGGCTTCCTCCAAAATCGTAAAAACAAGCGTCTATTTGGTAAACCAAGGCTTACTCCAAAATCGTTAAAAGAAAAGTTTCTTTGGAGATGCAAAGTCGTTGTCGCGTCCTCTCTGCAGCTATGGGGGTAAACATCTTTTTTTACGATGAAAGTCTTAAGACTTTACAAACAGATTAATTTGTAAAACCTCACATCGTAAATCAATCAGATTATTGGACTGGTCAGTGAGTTTAAAATTAATTATCGTTCACGAATCATTATGAAACCGCATCTAGACTGGATTAATTGGATCCTCAATTATTAAAATCCGGGTGGATCTGTTGGTGCAAATGAATATAAAATATACCCCTGCTGGGATTCATTTGATCTTTCGAGATTTATTTGGTAACTTCCTTCGATAACATCACATACCAAAATCACTGCAATCACCGAGGATACATTGACGTTTTTGCGGAGCAATATGTCGCCCGCCTCCATCTGGATCATTATTATGTTTGAGGATAGTTGTTTGTGGTTGTGTTATTTTTTTTCCATGCGGCGAGTATTGGGGGGAAGTACCCATCGAGTTGGTCATTGATTGATTTTTTTTAATTCGTCTATATCATTTTCGGGAAACTTAAATACAGAAATATCTTCTATGCGTATATTACGTGTTCTTGCAAATTCTATTCTTTCAGAATCTTTCCCGGCATCTAATACTCCTTGAATAAGTCGTATGTCAAACAGTTCCATATCGTGTGCAATCTGATTTAGTATTTCCGTGTATTTGATACTTGAGGTTTGCGACGATTAATCAACAATATGTTCTTGAAAACTCTGCCGTAATTTATCTAAATAATTCTTATGTTCTTTTTTAAGAGAATTAAAAATTCGCGAGTTAATATCTGGATCCGATTCGATCCAACCGTGCCCACGTCTCCTAAACTTCCATGTCTCATTGTAGTAACTAACAGGATCTGTTAAAAGCTCCGTACAATACGGATCGATTATTTCAGGGATAAATTTATAATCTGATTTATTGTCTGTGGTAAAATCAGATTTTTTTAGGATCAGGTGGAGGTGCTTTTGTCAGGCCAAGCCAGTATTGTCCTTATAGAACTCTGATAGATATCTACGACACACCCAGGTGAGCTTATCTCAATGGCAGATGATAACATCGGCTCATGAACCGTTAAAGCGATTTTTGAATCCTTTCCAGTAATGGATTTTATTCTACGTTGTAATTCATTATTGATCTGTCCGATTTGATAGGACCCAGATGGTAGCGAAACAACGTTCCAGTCTGGAGTACCGTCTGGTTTATCCATATTCTCAAACACCAGGGAATTATTCGGTTGCTGACCACCGAATTGTTCTGATCTAATGTTAGGCCAACTATGGTATACTCGTAATTTTGATAGTGCTATCTCCTTAACTGAAATCGCAGTAGGGAAATTCACACTGAATTCAGGGTTGGTTGAGGTTATTGATATCATGATGGTTTTCACTGGGGTCGTGACATCCGCTATTCGTTGAAGTAGTTCTTGCGATGTTGTCATTATATTCGTGTTGTTTTTCTAATTTTCACATCGCGGAATCATAAACACGTTCCATCGCTGAAAACCCACTATCGGATATTAATGTGTCATCGAGTGACGACGATATCATCGAGGATAATTGTGAGTACGCGGTTGACACAACATGGAACTTAACTACGTAGTCTTGTAGTTTGCGCTGGCTGATTGTTTTGTTATAATCGAAATTATTCTCGCGATTGTTGTCGCCGCTGATATACAAATTAGAACAGCTATCGGGGCAATCATTGTTACCGAGGAGTGTATTATACCGGCTCCGGTAATTACACCTGATACCGAGTACACGGTAACATCAACTGCGGTGATTCTTCGTCGGTATTTTTTGATATTTACTTCATACTCCTAAGAGAGTGTTTTGAGTTTAGTTTGAAATTCTCTGAACTGATTATAGCGATACTGCTGTGATGACATTTATTTTGAAAACACTAGTGTTTTTAAATCGGTTTCATCAAATAAGCTACGAATTCCACGTACTATGTTACTGATGTCCTAGCCAACCTATTATCTGTGGTTGTTATCGTGAATTGTTCAGTTGTATCCTCATCGATGATCGTTGATATTGTATTGTTGACTCCAGATGAACTCGTCGATTACATATTAAACTGACTCGGTGACACTAGTGTTAGTCGATAAATACCTTTGACAGCTGCAGTGATACTTATCGTGTTAGCGAGAGGTGTCCACGCAAATGATCCGCGTTGAATCATATATACCGAGGTTATATTTTTCTCAGAGGGATTTTTATTTTTTCACCTATGGCTATCATCATAGATAAATCATCTTTGATGGCCTCGTTAGTCCTTTTGAAATCATCGATGGATCTTTTTTACATCTGAGAGTTTTATGTCTACTTTATCTAATGAGGTTCCAAAGAATTTCTCAATGAGATTTTTACGAAGAGATGAAAACGTCTCAACAAGATCTTTATACATAGATTGCAGTGCTGCAAATTCTATGATAGCGGTTTTTATTTCTGTGAGATTCGGTGTGGTCACTGGTTTGAGTTTACCATAGGAAAACACCGGAATAGCATCATCTGGTGCGTCGGGTTGTTTAACTGAAATATCATCAAGGGAAACATTACTAGTTTTCAATTTACCCTGACTTTCTCGAAATACGACTATGTCATTGGGATCAACACTTGCGAGGTTTAACATCTTAGCTATTTCATCTTCGATTTTTTTTTACATCACCGGTTGCAGATATTTCCGAGGTGGATTTTTTTCAGGCTTGATAAATATCTCCCCCAAATATCATTCATGTTATTCTATATAATTCTCTCTAAAAAGCGATTACTCGTATATTCATGTACGGTTTTATGGGTGGTTTTTCCGATGATAAAATAGCGTTGAGGACATTTAATACTTCTAAATCGCACATTGGTGGGTCATTCATTTTCTGTGCTGGTAGCGTAGAATACCAGATAGGAGTTTTTAAGCGGTTAATATAACGCATAAATTCTTTAGGCGGCGCTAACCCACATGAATCTAAATAAGCAATCGCACTCGGATAAATCGCGTATGCAACCCAGTGGGTTCCAGGTTCTCTGCTGTTATCGAGATTAATGATACCGGTTTCAACGCTGTTTTGTTGTGTGGTAATTGATCTCTCATAAAGAGACCTCTAAAGTCTTTTATCGCTAGATTTTTAGCAGCGTCGAGCAAATCAAAATTTGACATGGAAACTATAGGTTCTCGAGTTAATAAACTGTTCCTAGTCTCAGGCCTTTTCCGCTGTACCATGAATACGGAGTTCCTGGTAATCTTAGACCCTTTCTTGATCGTTTCTCTTATTTTTTATCCCTATCCGGTATCTTCCTTTTGTGCCATCCCTCCCGCTGTACCAACGGCTTTTAGCGCGGCGGCTTTTGCTACCGCTTTGACCGCTGCTGAAATTATTGCTGGAATCGCAGCTAAAAACGGGAAAAAACCACCTGATTTTATCATGTTTTTAATCGCGTCCGCAAAGAGAGTGATCTGAACACCTTTTTTTCACCTTTGATGGCATCATTGAAGTGTTTTATCTGACGAGCTGTGAATGATAGTTTATTCTGACCACCAGACATCTGATTGTGTTTCGGCGCTATTGTGGTTACACATTTGTTAGCTGATTCCGAATGCAATTTTTTAATTTATCTAGGAGTTAACGTAACAGTAACATGACTATATGACATTTTACTAATAACAGATTGATCTAATTGTTACATTACATATTTTCCACTGGTGCATCAACTACCTTCATTCGTCCACTAACGCCTTTGTGTAGCATTGATTCGTCATTGATAATAACAGCAACTGCTCTGTAACCAGGATTAGGAGGAGGAGCGGTTACGCGACCTGGAAAGTATGTCAACGACGGATTGTCCGGTTCAGTCAAGATGTTCCAATCAAAAGTAGTAGATGGGATATAGGTTTTTAAAAACCAACTGTAATATTTGCAGACAAGTATCTACATTATTATCGCGTTCCATAAATAATAGCAAACGATGATACGAGCGTGCTATTTGATTTTGTCCGTAATCAAGTAAAACATCCTCGGTTTTTTCCTGTTGGGAGTTTACACTCAACGAGACTTCGTTAACACCAAATTTATCAAATGTCATATGGCTGCGTATTTGTGAACCCAATCGCGCCTTATCCTGTAACGCAACAAATATATGCCGCGTCACAGAAACACCTTGTTTTGATGCCAGTTGCCAATAAATGTACCATTAACAGTACTATCCATGGCATCCGTGGTAGTTGTTAGCGAATTTAGCAATGATTTGCCGCCTGTACTCATAAATGATAGTAATTATCACTATTGTATTAGCTAGCAATAGTCAATCAAGAAACCTTTGTAATAGATCTAACGACTCTGTGCATATCGGATCCCAAATGATGATTTCATTAACATATTTCCCGCCCATTCGAACAGGAGTCCATTCATCACCTTTCCAGCGAAAGAAACTGTGATAAGTACAAGCATTATTCCCGCACTGTTTCGTCTCTCTTGGAAGTCTTTGTGTTGGTGTTAGCACAATGATGTTTGATTTCCCTCGAAATAATTCAATCGCACGAGTCGTCTTCCTTGACCCACCACAGCCGTTTAAGTAACTGGTTTATATCTACATATTGGATCGGAACACGACGGTGCATTAGATAGTTCTGATATCTGATTATTTTTCAAGTAATTGTTTTCAATCGTAACATCTGCTGATTTGGAATAATCACACGGTATTTCTTTTTTAATTCTCCATGATCCCCAACTCTCATCAGAATTAGCGAATTCAGCGACTGCTTCGCTGTATTTCACGTTTATATAAAAGGAATCAGTGTCTACTCTAACTGCGGTATTAGGAAATCTATTTATCATTGAAAATAGACTAATAGAAGCATAAACAAGCATAGACGCCCTCAAATATGCATACTGACGATTGTATCCATCGTTGTAAGTAACAATTGTACCCAATTTGGTTCCATTGGACAAAAAAGCATCTTTACGATTTACATGTATACTCTTACATGTTACATCCTCGATTATAAAATCGTATTCAACGCTATATATAATCAACCGTGAAGAATATCGATTATTGTCGTGTTTTCCACCTTGAGTAAATTTACGGATTATTCTTCTACCGAGATCTTTTGTTTGTTTATTTCTAACTTCAAATATCTGTTTGGACCATTTCAAGATATATTCTTCGTCGAGATCAGGGAATCGTTTTCTATTATCGCTGATTATACTATTGTGGTAACCATACTTCAGTCTGCGCTCGATATGATATAATCTCTTCACTGACAATCAGCGATATCAGCATTTTAGAATCAAACATATACCATAATAGCACTATTGGCATCCAGTGTTTTTCAGATATATGTCTACCAATCCAAACATAACAACACGGATGAAGTCCTGTAGCCAATTCAAATGATACCACACGAGCGAATCCAGTTAAATCAAAATCAGGTAGTGGTCCATTAATCGCAACACGGGTCATGTCTTGTGTGGGATGTCCAAATCGCTTGAAGTATTCAGCAAATTCTCCGTACTTAAGAAAACTCCCTGGATAACACGCAACCATATCAACCGAAATAATATTTTTGGGGTCGTATTTTGTATTCCATAATCCAACATGACCATACTCAATGCAGCTTGATTTGATATCTGATAGAAATTCAGCTCTTGTTGGTTTCCACATGTTTCTCTTTCTCGCAAAATAAGCTGCAACCGACGGAATTGTAAAACAGTTTGTTAATAATTGTTCGTCGTGTTCTGTTGAAAAACCTCTTGCTAGTTTTTTCATCTCGTTGTGGAGGGTTTCAGTGCGGTATAATTCGCCGTTTGGTCTTACAAATTGATCGAATTTACCCTCTTTGTGCTCAAAACTGTGAAGTAACCACACTGACAAAGGATCGTTTTTACTTAATTCGTAAATAAAATCAAATAATTTCTCCTCCGGGAAAAAAATCCCCAACCGAGAACTCCGCGGGTATGTATTTTATTGTTCAATCCCGCGGAAATATTGTTACTGCAGGTGTCCACGCGTGTTCGTTATGATCAATAATTTTGATTTTGGATCCTCTCGATTTATATTTCGGTTCATGTAATATCTCGCCTGTTATCGTCGTTATTGATATTGGGAATTTTAGTATTCGTTCTAACGCTGCCACATTTTGAATTGTATCTCCTCTCTCCTTCACTGTTAATCCCCATTCGTTTATTTTTTTGCGTCTTAGATCAGTCAATTTGTTTCCACGCAACGCATATGTGAAGTGTTCTATTATTCGTTCTGCTACACAATTCAACGATGACAGTTTCATTGGTTTTAATTTTTCGATACTCGGTTTATCATTTAACGGATATATTCCATAAACAATTGCTGTTATAGGATAAGATCTCTCGTAGTACTGTTTCTCAATTCCAGTCAGAATTCCTGGTTTGGAATCTCGACTCACAGTGACAGTTCTTTTATCTTTCAGGATGGGTACAAATATATCTCGAATAATCCAATCTCGAGTTTTACGAACGGATAATGAATTTCACTCTAAATAAATACTTTTCTTGTCAAGATGTGAGATTATTACTGCTGCTTTTTCGTTGTTCATGGTAGCATCAACTCTACCATCAATTCGAAATGTTGACCAACAGTGAGATGCTCCATCACGCTTGAATTCCTTAAAACAATCACGAATATTACCTATAATGGTTCTATCACATATAAGACTCTTTGGTGTATATACGGAGACTATCGAGATTTAATTTCTCCATGGCCTGATTTCGATAATCTCTCGAACTCCTTCATATTATAATTAAAACAAGTAGTTAAATAGAGAGTTTATTATATAATGAATCATTGCAAATAGTTGATGATTAGATCAGTAACCGCATGTAACAAATCATGCAGAAAGGAATTCTGTGGATATCATGTGCAAAGATTTGTCGGGGGAGTTGTGGCCCAGTCCCCTTGCATACGATGTGGGGACGGGGTGCGTGGTAAGTCGCAGTTGTGTCTCATTTGCGGTGGTAAGCGATACAGAGAGTTGAAGCGTTATTATGATAAGAAAATCAAAAATCCCATCAATGACTCTGACCCTGACTGTGTCAGCGTCAATGACAAAATTATAAGAACTCCTCAAGACTACATTGGAAGATTTCTCAAGTAATACTTAAACCAAATAATAAAATAGACAAATAGTATTAGTATATAAATGAACCAAGAATTTCGACCGCATCCTGTGATCAGCGATTATGAGGCATCCCGTGACGGCATTGTCAGACACCGCATATTGAAGAAACCAATTGGTGTTGTGAATAATCTAGGGTATTTGAGGTTTACTGCTGGGAAAAAGAAATATCTTAATCACAGAATCACATACGAGTGTTTCCATGGATTGATCAAGGATGGTTTTGTTATCGATCACATAAATAATATAAAAACTCATAATTCCTTGGATAATTTACGAGCTGTTACACAGAGTGAGAATACTACATCTGGGAAAACTGGTACTTGTAAATCAATTGGGAAGAGACCTGTAAAATCAATTAATACAGCAACTAATGAAGTAATGGTATTTTAATCAATGACTAAAGCCGGTAGATATTTCGATATTTAAGAATCCTCGGTATGGTTTGTTGCAGAGAATATAACTCGAACGGCTTTTTAGAAGCGTTTTATAAACAGAATTAAATTCGTTTACATCTTAATTCCATTTTGTATTATTATATACAACACCAAAGGGAGATAAATTGTGCATGTAATGTGTACGGCTTATGAAAGAGTTATCGATCTCAATGGGTTGTGTCACCTGATTTCGAGGTGTTTTTTTCCGAAAGTTTGATTTAGCTGTCATGATTCTCAGCGGAGATATAATCAATTGCATAAATTGTCTGTTTTGTAAGAAAACGAATCAAACACGCAGTGTTTAAAAACAGTTGTATTCTTTTTTTTAGTATTTTTTTAAGGTATTTGTTCTTGCTTAAATGCTGTTAATAATCATTATTTAGTACACAAAAGAATAAAATCACACATCCCCGTTTTCGGGTTTCATGTATAACCAGCTAATACCATACCGTCTGTTATATTTATTGGGCCTTAGATTCGAAAATCATACGTGAAAATCATACAACCCACACACTACCGCATGGTGTGTGGATACTTTTTGTATTCATACAACCTGTGATTTTATCTGGGTTGTATAATTGTTCACGTATGAATGTAGATCCGCCCGTCATTATCATCAATTCATTCATTCATTGTATATCATTCATTCATTCATTCATTCATTCATTTATTCATTCATTCATTCATTCATTCATTCGTTCGTTCGTTCGTTCGTTCGTTCGTTCATTCATTCATTCATTCATTCATTCATTCATTCATTCATTCATTCATTCATTCATTCATTCATTCATTCATTCATTCATTCATTCATTGTATATCATCCATTCAACCACACCATTGACGTTATTTTATAATCCGTTGTTTTGCTGTCCTTTGTATCATGTGACGCCCATTCCCCTAAGCATATCTTCTTAGGTTTGTAACCCGTTATTTGACGAGTTAGGTCCCTTATCAGGGAATATGCTTTGGGTTTGACTATGGATGTCAAAATAAACAGTAAACATGGATATAATAAGCTATCCATCACATTAGGGTAACACCACAGGATAATTCAGAATGAATTATCGGCCAAGAGAAACGGTCATAGGGTCAAAGAGAGAAAATCTCAAAGAAAGGTTCAAAGTGAACAACCTCAAAGAAAACTACTCAGATTAAAACCAACAGAAAAAAATACTCTCAATGAAAGAACCCTATGAAAGACATAGCGGCCTAATAAAGGACCCAATGAATAATATCCGCTCATCATGATTTAATGTTTAATTTTGAAAAATATATTAGAAATATATTTTATTATATGATATGAATTCTGAAACTATCAATGAGATTATAACTGAGATTTCAAATTTGTGATCTCAAGGAATTCAATTGTCAGATAAATTAAACTGTGATTGAATCCTCGCCGATTTTCAGGACATTGAATATGGCACTCAATGGAATAAATATATGTAACCTAAAGAATACAGTTTTATTAAACGAATTCAACACGCGATCTACGATTCTTTCAAATATAAAAATGACGTAAATAAGTTTGTCCAGTTATTTACTATCGTGGAAAGAATCGGGAAACAATTAGGAAATGAATATGAAATGAAACCAGCAGTTAATTAAAAAATCAGGAATATTAAAATGTTGGTCCATCAAGCCGAAATCCCCCTTTGGTTACCTCAGCGGAGTAAGTTGTAACCAACGATTAGAAATGTATACAATATTTCAATGTTTGTCCGTGTTGCACAACGGACAGGTAAAATTCTCACTACGAATCGACATGTATAAATACTTCAATGCTTGTCCGTAGGTGAAAATGCTATGAATTTTCCATTTCCAAGAAACATTTCAATGATTGCGTTTTCAAGTTTATGTTTCTCGTAAATAACTATTCGCGTATGATGATACATATTATTGTAAAAGTCTTCAATTTTCTAAATTGCAAGTGTGAAAAATCCTTGTTGAATTCGTAAACGTGAAAAATCCATAGGATTTTCAATGAATCTCAAAGAGATTCCAATGAAAGTATATGACGAAAAGCTAGCTTTTCACATCTAACGTCATTGGTAATTGTTCCCCTCGGAGATAAACCAAGAAAAAGTTCTGGTCGACTATTCTAAATTTCATCCTCGTGATAAGATTGTTGGTGGTTTCCAAGTATGTTAAATGAGGTGGATTCATCACGATTAAACTCTCCGGGGAAACATTTGGGGAAAACGTAGATAAAATGTATCCGAGATCAGCGTTATCTGATTCCGCTGTGTTAATACGATAACTACCTAATACTGCATCACAAATAACGTGTATGGCAATTGTGGACGATATGTCAACGTTGCCGGGTGATCTGTGTTTGTTGTTGCGGTACACTGAATTATTCGCCCGTAGAATTTCTGTGGGTGGATTTATTTTGAACCATAACGCCTGAATTTGTGGACAAAATTCGTTGATTCGATATCGCAGTGATTTCTTTATCGCTGGTACATCCCACCCTGGGAATTTCAAGTAAACTAAGTTTGTATCAGTGCGCGAAAATACCCGCTTGAACTTTTCCTTGGTGGGAGATCAATCTTTGTAGACCAACGAGAGTAATCTATCGTTGAGATAGTTCATATCGGCGATAATTTGATTTAGTTGCTGATGTTGTTGTTTGATTGTTCCACGTGAAGTTGTCAAATCGATTAACATAGATCGTTGCAGATAATCTCGAAGCTGGTTTAACTTTGTTTGAAATAATCGTTTCATCGCGTTTAAGATTACAGGCAAACTTTTTGTTGTAATTATAAAAGTACCTTGAGCGCCTAGAGCAAATCGTCATATTATATTACCGTACTCGTTTTACTCATATTTTCCAAGTACATGAATTTCCGCCCCATCATAAACATCATACGAGAACATTTGATCGACATTACTATCTCGAAGAAAATTAATGTCAAAATCTTCATTGAATTTGGGATTCTGAGCGGGTAATTCATCAGTGAAAAGTCAGATCGCTTTGGTTTCGGTAACTGAAAATGAACCGCGGGGAGATTTTTCAACCATACTTCGCGGATCCTTGGGAAGAATTCGTTGATGGTGTCACTAAGTTTTCCTCGCATCCATGGTACGTTATATCCTGGAAACTTAAACGCGGGAATATCTTGTATGCTTTCCTGCAAATTATTTCTTTTGTAGCAGGATCATCATCAGCAAAAATATGTTGAATAAGTTGCAAATTATACTCATCGGCGATGATTCGGATACATAACTCCATGAATTTGATGTCTTCATCTCGGCGTGGTGGAATTGTACTAATCGCTGTTATCAAATAACCTCTAAATCACACAAAATCACTATTCAACTCTGTGAACTCTCTAGTAATAACTGATTCATTTAATATAATATGCCCAGTAGTATGGGCTTCTGTTTCTGCTCTTAAATCATTGAAAATATCATCTAATGATAACCTATATAATATTTTAAAAATACCACCAGAATGAAGACCATCTAAGCTACCATAATTTCCATCGTTATAACCATAATAATCTTCCTTCGTGGAAATATAGTCGGATTTTAGTGGTTCCGGTGGCAGATCTTTTATATTAACGGTGCCAGGGATATACTCAGGCCAACCCAACAAAGTTCTAATCGAGCTATTATATATATCTACGGCGTAGTCAGGTGAATTTATCTCGAGGGTTGTTGATAGCAGCGGTTCGTGTCCTATTATTACAATGGGAGATTTATCCGGTCCATCCTCAACTGTTATTATATTTTTTCCTGTGATTGCTTCAATGCCATTTATGATCTCCGCGTTGATATCTTCAATGTCACATGCGTCAGCAGGCAAATGTAATGTGTGCCATTCCGGTTCACCTGCAGTTCCATCATGTTTGAATTTATTTGTATACGCAAATGTAAAACTGTTATTGTGTGGTTTAAAATTAAACGGTTCCGATCTGACATTAGGCCAGCTGTAGTAACATCTTAATTGCGTTAGCGCTATCTCGGATGCTTGTAACGGAGGTGTAAATTCAACGCTGAACTCTGGTGTTTTCGTTACCAGCGATATCAATTTTGTTTTTCCCGGAGTGGTATTTTCCGCTATTCGTTGAAGTAGTTCTTGCGATGATGCTTGCATCATTATTGACGCCATTATTGTTATTATCTCGCTCTAATATTGACATCGTTGAATCATACAACCGGACCATTTTCGAAAACTCGTCATCCGATATAACAGTCGTCAAGCGACGATGAAATCATCGCGGATAATTGCGTGTACTCGTTAGATACTGTGTGGACTTTAACCGTGTAATCCTGTAGTTTCAGCTGAGAACACGGTATTTTTTTTTATTATTGATATTACTCCCGAGACAGTTGTTGCCACAGATATACAAATTGAAACAGCGATCGGAGCGATCATTGTTAACAAAGATAGTATTATACCAGCTCCGGTGACTATACCAGATACCGAGTACCCGGCAATATCGACTGTGGTGATTCCTAGTCTATATTTTTTTAAATTTTTGTTTGATACTCCTCAGTGACTGTTTTGAGTTTAGCTTGAAATTCTCTGACCTGATCATAGCGATATTGCTGTGATGACATTTTATTTATTAATTCACTGGTGAATTCATTTCACTGATGTTTTCAAATAGATTTCAATTGAAACCGCTAGTGGCTTAATCGTTTACTTAAATCCACTACGAATTCCACAAACCATGTTATTGATTCCCTAGATAGATTACCATCGATTGCTATTATCGTGAACTGTTCAGTTGTATCCTTATCAATGATTGTTGATATTGTATTGCTGACCGCAGCTGAACTCGTTGATGAAATATAAAATTGAGCCGGCGACACGATTGTTAATCGTTAAATACAATACCCTTGACGGTTGCAGTGATATTTAAAATATTATTTAATGGTGTCCACGTAAATGATCCATGTTGAATCGAGTATACTACGTTGTAGGTTTTATCATGAGGAATTTTTGTTTTTTCAACGATTGCTATCATCCTTATTGCATCATACTTGATTGCCTCGATGGTGTTTTTCATCTCATCGATGGATTTTTTAATATCAGGGAGTTTTATCTCAATTTTATCCAACGTGGTTGTAAAACAGTTCTCAATGATATTTTTACGAAATGATGTAAACTTTTCAACGTGATCTGCATATTTAACTTGAAGTGTTGCTAGTTCCAACATAGAAGTTTTTTTATATCTGTGAGCTTCGGTGTAGTCTCTGGTGGATTATCAAAAAAATTATTAGTATTGTCCACGATGGATTTTTGTAAATCAGTAAATGTAATTATATGAGAGTTGTTTTCATCACGTAGTTTTTTTTTAGATCCTCGGCGGAGATTTTAATATTTTGTAAATCCATAAATGTATTTATTTGATCACGTAATTTTTTTAATTCATCTAAGTTTGATATCGATGAAATAGCTCTCTTGACCATTCGTTTTACTTGCCCGATGGTAACTCCTTTTTCGGAACGACGTGATACCGATCTTCCCCAAATATCTGCCATTTAATGCTACATATTTCTCTTTAAAAAGTTATTCACGATGATTCATCATTGTGTACTCGTGGACGACTTTTTGAGGTAATTGCGACGACGTAGCTCTCAACGCGTTAAGAACTTCTCGCCCACATATCACAGGGTCAGTTAATGTCTGCGTGGGCAGCGTTGAGTACCATATTGGCGTGTTAGTTTGAGTTGGATTCAACTTAGACACATATTTGACAAATTCCCTTGGCGGAGCCAAACCATAAGAGTCAAAATAAATAATTGATCTGGGATGTATCGCGTAACACACCCAATGCGTTCCAGGTCCAGTGTTATAATAGAGATTAATTATACCAGATTCTGGGATATGTGGTTGTGATGGTAATTGATCTTTCATGAATACATCTCTGAAATGTTTTATTGGGAGTTTCTTTACTGCGTCGGCGATGTCAAAATTAGACATTGGAACCACAGGTTCAGTTGGATAACTTTTAGTTGTCCCAGTAACATTTTTGCCAGCGAGAATGGACCTATTAAACCGCCCTGTTGAGTTCCCAACCCGCTCCCACAATGCTTTGTGTACCGGCTTCCCGGCAGTCTGAATCCCTTTCCCTTTTTTATACCCTTTTCCAAAACTTTTACCTACAAGATTGCTACCAACAGCACCAGCAGCGCCTAGTCCAAGTGCTTAAAGAGCAGGAATAGCTAGTGGAGCCAGTGCAGCAAGATGAAATATTCCACCGGATTTAATCATATCGTTGACCGCGGCTTGTGAAAAAGTCAACTTAACTCCTGTACCAGCTTTTAACGCTTTTTTGAAATGATTAAGTTGAGTTTTTGTCAACGATAATTTATTTGATCCACCTGTCATTTGTTCCTTTTTTAAAGTTATCGCTGTGCCACACGTAGTAGAATTTCTCGATTGTAGTTTTTTTACCTGACCAGGTGTCAGGGCAACATTAACATGATTGTACGACATTTTATTTAGATAGTTTTAATCTAATTGTCCCATTGAAACTTTTTGAGTGAAAAATCCGAAGGATTTTCAATTACATATTTTCTATCGGTGCGTTAATAACTCGCATTTTTCCACCACCAACCTCGAGCGTCATAGATTTATCACTGAGAATAATAGCAACTGCTCTAAATCCTCCAAGAGCATCGCGGATACGAGCCTGAAATTTTACATCAACGGTCGAATGTTTTGATAGATCAAGATGTTGCAATGAAAAATAATAAATCGGATACAATTCTTGAAAATCTCTTTGTGATATTTGTAGTCCAGTATCAATGTTTTGATCACGACCCATATAAGACCACAACCGATGATACACTCTACCTATTTGATTGCTACCGTAATCGAGAATAAGTTGTTCTGTTGGTTCTTGATGATTACTTATTCGCAATGATACCTCACTGACATTACATTTATCAAATATCATATGACTACGCAATTGTAAACTATCATTTGCAACAGTCGCTATTTTTTGTGTTCGATTTACATCTTGTAGCGCAAAACAGATATGTCTTAGCGCGGAAACATTATGCGTTAGCGCAAGCTGCCAAGTAAAAACACCAGCAACATTACTAGTTATGGTAGCTGTTGTAATATCAGACCAACTCAGTAATGATTTTTCTTCATGATCCATACAAGATAGCAACCGAGTCTCAACAGTCAACGATGGAGTCATTATTGGCATCCACAATGATAATTTTGTTACTTCTACGTGACCGTCAGTAACAGGAGCAGCACCACGCCAAAAAGCATAATCATCCGTTGACCTTCGCGTGAGCACTATAGTATGACTAGTACCAAAGATAACTTTTCTGATATCTCTACAAAATCCAAATATATGTGACAACGGAATCGCACATGAAAATATACCAAGATTGTCTATCATCTTTTTTTCGCGCTGCAAATCCTGGATTGTAATTAGGATTATTACCCATAACAATAGCTTTAACATCAGCATCATCATTAGCAGCTGTAACCTTCTTTGGTTGTCTTACAACAAATGGATTATGATCAGCGCTATTGGTAGTATCCTTTGCAAACATCATTGAATGACCCGCAGATTTAATAAAATCGTCAGAGTATCTAGCTAAACCTTTAATTGTGTTTGCAACATCAACATCGTAATCGATGGATTCGATTCTAGTAGAATTGATAATATACTGCGCACTGCTAAACAACGCCATTATACCATCATTGACAAACACAATCGGAATATTTTCGAGGTTATCAGCATCAAAAATGGAGTATGATCATTTTTAACTAGTCTCCCCTGTACCTCGATGAGTGCTTCACATGGCAAGAAGTATTTAGATCTATCATCAAATCTAAGTTCAGTTCGTGACCCTGTACTTGGATTTTGAGCATTTTTCGAAAAATATTGATAATCGCGTATAGAATCATTTATTCGTACAGGAGCATCTACATAAAAAGTGTCGTCTATCTCATGCTTAAACATTTTATTATATAGTCGTTGATCTAAATTATAATCGTTTTAGACCGGAACCAGCAATTAATCTCAACCGCTGTTTTGCCATTTCGCTGTATGTCCTACCTACCTTAGGTGCATTTGATTCGTAGATTGTAATTTTAATGTTTTTTTTCCCTCTGGCCAACGACATAAGCTTTTCTTTTGCGGAATCAAACGCGTCATTAGCAAGATTACTAGCCCTGCTACCAACTTCTGTACCAATCTTATCACCGAGAACCCCAATAGCTTTTGACGCTATTTCCTTCCCGATCGGAAAAAGCTTTGGAGCAACTCGAGTAAATAACCAAGTGACAAAATCACCTAATCCATCTCCGTATGTCACCTTGTACACTGGTAATCGTGAATTTACGACATAAACAGGTCTTGCTCTGTTCATACTACGATATACTATCATTGCATTTAAATGCTATTTATCTAACAGAATGACAAAGTCAGCAATCAATGTCTGTAATAATCATCAGTAAGTTCATCGATGAAGCTACGATATAGTCCAATATCCATTACACGACCTTGAAATAACCGTTGACAGATTTCAGCCGCTTCGTTAATTATCTCCGGATAATTATTTCCAGCTCGTTTTCCTCCGATGAGAATTTCTAACCGTGATATATCATCAAGGATACTTCTTGAACATGGTATATTACCATCTTAATATTCACTAGCAAATTTTTCTTCAGGTTCTTCTTCTGGTTGAGGATCTTCCACAAGAGGGTCTTTTTGTCTTCGTCCTCCTCCTCGTCCTCGTGGGCTTGGTTGTACACGTTTTCGTTCTTCTGCTCGTTCTTGTTTTAATCATCCTCGTTCTTCTTTCTCTCGTTGCTTTTGTTCGGTTTTTAATAGTTGTTGCTCAGATACTAATAACTCTCTTTTTTCCTGATATTCGAGATATTTTCGTTCAACGGCAGTTATATATGCCTGATACGTGGGATCATCAGTATTAATTTGTGATATTTTTGTTTAATTTTGTAAACCGATTTAGCCAAATCACCTATGTTTTTGATATAACCTTTTGTCAAGGTTTTAAATAATTTTCTTTAGTGTAATATCCCAGCGCAGCAAACTCTACTAAATCAGTTATATCAGCTTATCGATACGTGCTAAAGTTTCCTCGTTAAATCTATCTCGTAATTCTTGAACTCTGTCATCGCTTTTTTTTTTGTGGAGGTTTTACCCATGGTTTAGATTCCTCTGATTTACTCTCTTTTATCGCGGTTACAACTTCTCCTGTTGCTGTAGTTATCGGCTTAAATAATTGTTCAGTATCAGCGGTAAAATCTAACTGTTGTTGTTGTCGAGCTTGCAAATTATCTCTGAAAGAATCTCTCACCGGGAGAAATTTCTTGATCGCAGCCAACCGTTATCTAGCTAATTCATCATCGTAAATTGCTAGCATGAATCTCGAAGAGATTCCAAACAACGATTGTTAACCCGGTAGCAGCAACAGAGGCGCGACAACGACCTTTGCGTATTTTTTTAATTCTGTTTTGCCAAATAGACGCTTCTATTAAGCATTTACGAGGAAGCCTTGGTTTGCCAAATTGACGTTTCTATAAAGTATCTACGAACAAGCCTTGGTTTGCCAAATTGACCCTTATAAAAAGTTGGTCTGTTCGCCCCCTCTGCTGCTTGTTTGTACGAATGCATCCGATTTATTATTTTTCATTGGCAAATCTTGATTTGTTTAGGCTTTCCGTTGTCAAAATATATTTTCATGCATTTTACGGTAAATGTTGATGGTGCCTATGGATGATTTGCTATGCAACATTGTGATTAAAGACTTTATTAGAGGGTGCTATTAGCGTAGTGTGAGAGATCGATGCAACTCTGAAAAAAGGGTGTTATTAGAGGGTGCTGAAAAATTCAGTTGCACGTGTTACATATTCAAATTATAATGTGCTATCGCGAGGTGAAGGTCGTTCTTACTCAAAGTAAGCTGGGAAATATAAAACACAATCGAAATCAAGTTTAGGGTTGCATTGAGACGGTCTGCAGTAAATGTAATTAAAAATGTCCTTCTGTGGTTGACCCAAACGCAGCTCATTCGGATGTATGCGGCGAAACACAAAAATACACCAATAACATGAATAGTATCCCACTCAAAGGTGGCAAAAATGCAAAAATCAGTTGGAATATTTCCATTTATTACAGCTATACCAGGATTGTTGCCACAAATGGCTACAGGTATATTAGAGGCTGCAGTGATACAAGCTGTCGGAATTGAGTCAGGAATGGCTTTGGAAAATACGGTCGTTGGACGTATATAAAAGCAAAAGGCCTATCGATTACCGGGTGAAAGACATCGAAAATCGGAGTACCATGAAACAGATCTTCGATTGTCCTGTCACAGAAGACCACCCCACTAAACAGTCTTCATTAGTAAATCAATCGTGAAATGGATACAATATTTTTTGTTTTGAAGCAAGATGAAGTAGCAGAATGGTGCCACGCACACGCGAAACTGACATCATTAATCTTGATTCATCAACATCCCCTGGTACTCACTGGTTCAGATATGGTACACAAACGTTGTTTTAGTCAACAATGCCAGTGCAAACACAGTCGTATGGTTCAATATCTGATCACCTTGTCATTGTGGCATTGCGTGAACTAGAGTACTGACATACCCCACACATATGGTTGTTTAATTGTTAGCGACATAAAACTCTACGACATCAATCTTTTGGATAAGATTCATTCTGCTGAGTGCCTTAATTCCTGTGGTCATATTTTTTAACAACACAGTTCATCTCATTGTCATTGAGTTGTTGTGTACACTGGAGTGCTGATATGCCCCACACATATGTATGGGTGTCAAATTAAAGTTTATGGGTATTATACAACTACGTCTATCAGCATTTACGGTCGTTACCCTCCTCGATGACACGTTGCTGTTGCAGAACTGAACTGATTTACCACCAATGCTGATTTGTACGATTTTATCTCTCGTGTTTTTATTCTTGTGGAAAAGAATCTCGAAAAGCTCACTGACAATGGTTGAATCAGAGACAGTGGCGAGTCAATTGCAGATATGAAAACTATGTTGTTACAGTTAATACTGCTCTAAGACAATGCGCACAGAAGGATATCACACACGTGTCCAAGTCATCACGCGTTCGTCTCAAGAATGTACAATTAAAACAAAGAAGGAAAGATAGTCAATATTGGAAGTTAAATAAGAAATGGTCGAATCAGTTTCGATCACTTCAAATGGCTTGATAAACCTATACTTACCATCTTAATAGCAAGCACGTCTGGATCGTATTTATGTATTTTATCTGAGTATTATAGTGGATGGAGTCAAACAACAGCAGATTTAAATATGCAGCACTGTAAAAAGTAATAATATGAAACGAAACACTTGCTCAAGTTAAAAGTTTTGTCTATTCCAATAAAGTTATTTTCTGTCATAAAATGTTTTTTGATATCAAGTTTAAAATGTTTTCTGAAGTGTACATTACTATAACTGGACAATTCTTTTGTCAGAATCACTTCTTGGACATGGTAGTTTGTGTAAAATTCATCTAAACTATGATTCATTGGGTAGATGTTTATTTCCAGGTAGACATATTTTAACTGTCTTTTATTCTCTAAAAAGTCTTTACCCGTATTTACCCTGATTACTTGGCGCAGAAAAACATTCTTCTTTAGTGATCTGTAAATATCTATTCGATCCCCATGCCTTCTCTACACTCCTTAGAGCTTCTCTTAGACTGTTTGGATTTGCTCACCGGTAGCAATTATTACGATGACTGTTTACATGTGGTTGCTTAATTGTTAGCAGCCTTTCTCACATGATATTCTACCACATCAATCGTTTCATAAGACTCATTCGTATGAGTGCCTTAATTCCGGTGGTCATATTTTAAACAACAACTTTCATCTTCTTTATTTGTGTAATATCTGTGGGGAAAGGTGCCTCTTCAGGTTATGGTTCAATTGGTATAAATGGAATATTCTTTGTAATTGTTTCAGACATATTACATGCTCTTTGCAGAAACCAGACGCAGTCTATTTTCCGACTCAAGCACGATGGTAGTATTACCAGTACTTCCCTGTTTCGCAGTTTTGTCACGTGACCACAACTAATAGTTTGATTTTTAGGTGCTAATGTATGATAATACAGCTGGCACAACTGTTGATTATTCCATGACTTAGAAAGTTTCGTTTGTCATTTTGTTTTCCTTAACATTTACTTGTGTTTTTTTCTAAAAACAACAACATATCAGCCTCCTACAATTACTTCTAAATCGTAATATAGAAAAATGTTTAGAAATCTAACTTTTGATATGACTGAACTGAAATTCTGATCGATTCCTACATGCACGTTTGTAAAGAAAAATGTCACGTGATTTCTTATTGCTACAATTTTAATTTTAGGCAAGATAGTAACAACATATATTTCAAAATATTCTTATTCTAAAGAGGTCAAGCTCAGTTCTTCCAATATTTGTTGTTATTTTAGGGTTCCACGCCATTTCTCAGCAGACGATAGGCTATACATGGTGGCCAGTATTATTGGTGGAGGAAGAACCCGGAAAACCCATGGAAACAACCACCGACCCACGAGAAGTTAATGGCAAGCTTTATTATATACTCACTTTGGCTGAATCTGAGACTGGAGGCCACTTAGGCAGAGATGAGGTGGCAGTGATCCGTAACGGAAAGCGCTTTAGACACTAGGCAACTTGGAACCCCGGTCTTCTAATGATAGTAGCACATTGGTTGGATTTAAAAAGAAAACAAGTATGATTCTATGATGGAAATTATGAACCATTTATTTCAAGAAGTTTTATGTCACGTATTTCTGATATAGCCAAGACTACCGGTAATCCAAATAACAATTCTGCCATCTCCGATCCCAAGCCCGGGTGTAAAAGGAGGGTTGGTCGTGGGGCTAGCATCCTGACCCTGTAAAACCAAACTTAGCTACAAAAGCGCCGACTAAAGAAAAAACAGAAACTGGTCTTCTGGAAGATTTATGACCTTTATGTGGTGAAAGCCGTAAGCACGTGGAAGCCATAATGCAGACCACACTTATATCAAATAGGAGTATTGACATTGGAACATGGAACGAGAAGACAATGTATGCAGCAGAAAAACAGCACAGGTATCAGTAGATATGAGAAACTACAACATACCACTACTGGGCATGAGCGAGACATGATGAATTCAACCAACATTACTAGACAGGCATTGAGGTGGAACCTCAAGGGAAAAGGAGAATGGGACGACCATGAAACACCTGGAGACGCGACCTTGAGGCGGACATCACTAGGACGGGTCACACCTGGAGTCAGCTTGAGAAGATGTCACAGGACAGAAGCCCCTGGTGAACTTTTGCGGGCAGCATAAACCCCGGCAGGGGTGACAGTGAATACTAACTAATCCTAATAACATATTATGAGACAGAGCTTTATAATAAAAAAATGCTATCTATTCTAGAGATAGCACACCATCAGCTGTGTTAATCTGGCATCAAACGTAGTCTCATTAGCCATTTCCCAGTGCAAGATACAGCCTGGTGACTTAGATCTCATTCTTAAGATCATACTACAATATCCTTTTTGAGGATATAATCTTGGTACAATTGCAAAGAAAGTTAATGACTTATGTCTCATAATTAAATCTGTCAGGAATTCAATGTGTTTGTTATTGGTTTTGTTGTTGAGTTCTTAACACCATGTTTAGTAACTTATAAGCTATACAAAACATGTGGGTACAGCAGATGGATGATGAACCTGGAAAAACCAGAGGAAGACCCATCAACCCACTGGAAAACTTTCTCACATGCCCACATTGACCAAACCTGAGAATGGAACCCAAGCAGATAAGTGGTCAGGTGGCAATGGTCATTAAATGCAACCACTTTAGACAACCAGGCCCAACATAAATTTGGCATATGAACATGTCATATGAATATTTCAGACAGATATCATAGTTAAATCATTTAAACAGTTCTGCTATACCTGTCCAAAACATTATGAAAGTAAATGGTAGCATGCAAATTGACTTGGTTTGGTTTAATCAACCTTGTTTAAAGGTTAAACAATATGGACCAGAAACATTCAGATCTACGAGCACAAGAAATGAGTAACGTAAAATAACCATTATGTGAGATTGAGGACTTAGGTTCTGATGTTCCAATAAAACTAACTAAATTTAACATGGTCATGATATTCTATATTTTTCAGCTGTAAAAGAGCGTCCTTACAGGATAAATCCTATCATGCAGTCTTAAAATGGTTTAAGAAAAAAACTTAAAATTTATTGGATATTCTTTTTTACTGAACCAACCAAATGAACTCGAGTTAACTGTCTATTTGGTATTCCAAACCAGATAATTCTTTTCTAATGCAATCTGAAAGTAGAAACGTCAACAGTATAAACAAATTACATGCATTTCCAATCCAAACAGTACATGATTGCTTTGGTCAAAAACTATGTTCATAAATGAAACAAAACAAAAAAGTTTCATAATTCTTAACAAATAACTTAATTATCAAAGTTTCAAATGATCATGTGAGAGGAGCTTATGGTACAGTGAAATCTGTCTTGAGAGACCACTGCCATGAGAGACCACCTGTCTTAATAGACCAGGTTCTCCATGTACAGATTTATTAACTATATAGTGTTATGACCTGTTATGAGAGACCACCTGTCATGAAAGACCATTATGTTTTGGCAGAAGGGGTGGTCTTTCAAGACAGGTTCCACTGTATTATCAAGTGAAACCAAACAAATTCTGAGGATTTATCTTAAAGTTCAAAAGAATTAAAAGGTTCCATATAAATTTCAGAACTGGAACTGTACTGGTTTGTCAAGAATTGTTATGCTCTCAAAATGGCAATGTTCAGAACTCCTTTGAATAATCCACAACAATTGCATAATAATAGTATAGTCCAAAAAAATCTCTAAGTCAAACTATAGAGTCCAAAACAAATATTTTCCCTCTAAAAATAATACATAAGGGAAAAAAATACATGTACGTAGATTTTATGTTAAAGCAGGAACACAGTAAATATGATTTATATTTATACTCTATTTCACAACATACATCCATGTGACAGATCACACAGTGGAATTTGTCTTGAAAGACCAGACCTTCTGCACACAAAAAATGCTCTCTCAAGACAGGTTTTACTGTATCTCATTTACCTGTTCGTGTGACATTACTTATCCATAAAAAAGTAAATTAATTAGTATAGTCCAAAATAATCTCTAAGTCAATTGAAGAGTCCTAAACAAATATTTTTCCTCCAAACTTAATACCCAAGTAAAAAAAAGAAAAAAAAACAAAAACATGTAAGCAGATTTTATGTTAAAGCAGAATTCTATTATGACTATATTTCATAACATTCCCCCATGTGAGAGATCATACAGTGGAACCTGTCTTGAAAGAAGACAACAAGATTTATTTTCTAAAAGGACTCTGGCAAATTCCAGTCACAAAAAGGAGCAAAAGATATTTGGTATTTGTAACTCCAGATGGAATTTATCAATATAAAGTAATGCTGTTTGGTAAGAAAAATCCTCAGTCACTATTCCAGCAATTAATGAACATAGTATAATCTGGTCTAGATACATGTGATACATAAATGGATGATGTTATCATCCAAACAGAATGCTGGAAAGATCACTTGGAAACCATTCAAAAATTCTTTCATTCTCTCACTCATATAAATTTGACAGTAAATTTCGATAAGAATGAGTGTTTCCTGCTTTTTATTCTTTTAGGATATCCTGTGGGACTAGTATCCAGTGAAACCAATTGATGTTAAGGCCAAGGCTGTCTCTGAATACCCAGTGCCTGCTAATATTATGCAACTGATGTGATTTTGGTATGGCTGGATATTATCAGGAATTCTTTTCAAATTTGCAACAATCTGAATGTGCATTATTTTGGCACCATAACTTTCATAAAACAAAATTAAACAAAATCAGTGATTAACTGGGTAAGAGTTTGATATTTGTTGTAGGAATACAACATTGACATTAGCTACATTTATGATTGTGCCTGCACTTTCAAGTAAACTGAACTAATATATTGTTCTTGTGTCATTTCATCAATAAATTCTATCAAAATACTTTACACTTCAAGGATTTTCTCTACTATGTATCATCATTGACATCTACTAAACATTTTAGAAAATACTTTAGACTTAAATGGTTATTCAAATTTCCATTGAGAATAAACCTTTCATCACATACTTTACACTTAAATGGTTTTTCTCCAGCATTTATTCCCAAAACAACCATTAGATCTCCAATTGTAAACATTTTTGTACATATTTAACATTTAAACGTTTCCTCTCCTGTATGTATCCTCATGTGAACCATTATAATTTCACTTGTATGAAACATTTTACTATATACTTCACATTTAAATTGTTTTTCTCAAGTATGTATCTTCATGTGTTTCATTAAATTTCCATTCTCAGCAAACATATTTTTACATACTTCACATTTAAATGGCTTTTCTCCAGTATGTGTCTGCATGTGCATCGAGAGATCAACATTTCGAGCCAACTTTTTATTACATACTTCACATGTATATGGTTTTGCTCAAGTATGTGTCCCCATGTGAATCATTAGATCTTCACTTCGAGTGAACATTTTATTACATACTTCACACATAAATGGGTTTTCTCCAGTATGTTTCCTCATATGCTTATTCAGATTTCCACTGCGACTAAAACTTTGATGACATTCTTCACACTTAAATGGTTTTTCTCCAGTATGTGTGCTCATATGGTTAGTCAGAGTTCCACTTTGACGAAACCATTTATCACATACTTCACACTTAAATGGCTTTTCTCCTGTATGTATCATTATATGTTTATTCAGAGATCCACTCTCCCTGAAACATTTATAACACATTTCACACTTAAATGGTTTTTCTTTGGTATGTATCCTCATATGCAGATTCCTATCTCTATTCTTGCTAAACCTTTTATCACACACTTCACACTTAAATGGTTTCTCACCAGTATGTATCCTCATGTGCTCATTCAAACTTCCTCTCTGTGTGAACATGTTATCACACATTTCACATTTAAATGGTTTTTCTCCAGTATGTATCCTCATGTGCTCAGTCAAACTTCCCCTCATTATGAACCTTTTATTACACACTTCACATTTAAATGGTTTTTCTCCAGTATGTATTCTCATATGCTGATTCCTAGTTCCATTGTTGCTAAACCTTTTATCACACACTTCACACTTAAATGGTTTTTCTCCGGTATGCATCCTCATGTGCAGATTCCTATCTTTATTCTTGCTAAACCTTTTATCACACACTTCACACTTAAATGGTTTCTCACCAGTATGTATCCTCATGTGCTCATTCAAACTTCCTCTCTGTGTGAACATGTTATCACACATTTCACATTTAAATGGTTTTTCTCCAGTATGTATCCTCATGTGCTCATTCAAACTTCCCCTCTTTCTGAACCTTTTATCACACACTTCACATTTAAATGGTTTTTCTCCAGTATGTATTCTCATATGCTGATTCCTATTTCCGTTGTTGCTAAACCTTTTATCACACACTTCACATTTAAATGGTTTTTCTCCAGTATGTATCCTCATGTGATCATTCAAACTTCCCCTCTTTCTGAACCTTTTATCACACACTTCACATTTAAATGATTTTTCTCCAGCATGTATCCTCATGTGCAGATTCCTATTTCTATTCTTGCTAAACCTTTTATCACACACTTCACACTTAAATGGTTTCTCACCAGTATGTATCCTCATGTGCTCATTCAAACTTCCTCTCTGTGTGAACATGTTATCACACATTTCACATTTAAATGGTTTTTCTCCAGTATGTATCCTCATGTGCTCATTCAAACTTCCCCTCTTTCTGAACCTTTTATCACTCACTTCACACTTAAATGGTTTTTCCCCAGTATGTATCCTGAGGTGCACAGTTAGAGATCCACTCTGACGAAACCTTTTAAAACACACTTCACATTTAAATGGTTTTTTGTTTTTCTCCAGTAAATGTGCTCATACAAAATATTCGATCTTCTCTTTGACTCCACATCATGTTATATACTTCACACTTATCTCAGTTATTAGGTATGAACAATTCGACTTCCACTGTAAATAAACCGTTCATTACAGACAACACACTGATACAGCTTTTATTCCGGTGCATAGACACATCGGAACGCAGCGGAACGCCGAAACGCAATTGAAATACCGTATATACCATATCTGAATTAATTTTACATTTTGCGACATTTTAATTTATTTATACATGTTATTCATTATTTATTAACTATGCCGGGATGAATGAACTTCTTTAAAATCAGCAATTTGTCAAGAATTATGCACGGATAATTATTTTAAAAAAATTCGTTGATACTAGCAAAATAGCTCATCTTTTATCTTCAGAAAGTTGCTTAGAAAACATCCCAAACGGCAAAAAAAAAATGTATACTTTATTACTGACAACAACAAGAAATCAAAGAGTAGCTTTACAGATGATTGCGGTAGTTGCAACAAGGCTGCAAGGTAAAACAACACAAGAACTACTTCAGCGGATCGTCTAAAATACAACCCCGCCGAAAACAACAATGATATAATAATAATAATAATAATAATAATAATAATAATAATAATAATAATAATAATAATAATAATGAGGACTTTGTATAGCGCCTAATCTTTCGAAGCGCTAAGCGCTTTACACCATTAATAATGATATGACTACACTACGGAACAACAAATGACAAAAACAATGAAATTGGAAAACATAAAAACAAGCTGAAAACATATAAGATACAAAACATGATTAGGTCGCTAAGTTTGTCCCTGCAGTCGAAACAGGTGAGTCTTAAGAGCACTCTTAAAAGGGACCACTATGTCTCTGTGTCTAATTTCAATGGGCAATTCGCTCCACGTCGCCGGGCCCTGGTGTGCAAACGAACATTGTCCATATGACTTTGGTTTCACCTTGGGAACAATGAGTATACGATTATCAGAAGAAGAGCGTAAGGATCTAGGTGGTGTAGACACATGGGTGAGGCTGGATAGGTATCAACGGTATCAACAGTAACCACAAAACCTGAATTCAGTATTGAATTTCCAACTCCAATTCCAATTCCAGCAAAGGAAATCGCGATACCTCAATTACGAGTATATTATAGGTGGGCTAATCTTAGATCAGGTTCATTCTCTGGTAAAACCCCCAATAACACATTTGTGTTCGCGTATAGGGATTCCCTCCGATGGTACTCCCGATTGGTAAACAATACTTCTTCCCAAGGGTGCATACGACATCGACGATATCAACAAGGAAATTCAACGCAGGATAAAATCTATCACTGGAAGGGAATCCGACATCGATATAATCGTTCATGAACCATCGTTGTCAACCGCGGTTGAGATTAATTCTCACAGGTGCCGTGTAAATATACCCAACTCGTCAATTACAACTATATTAGGATGGCCTGAAAATCCACCACCGGAAAATCTTCCTACACGGGAATCTAGCAAAGACAATAATATCACAAATAATCAACTATATCATGAAATTAAACCGTCATATAAAATTTATTTTCTAGTGGCCGCGTGGTCTTAAGCACTTTCCGTTACGGATTACTGCCATCTTACCAGTCTGCGTGGGTTAGAGTCTAAGAATCGGGCAATGTAATTATGTGAGAAACCTTGCAAGTAGCTTCTTGTGGGTTGATGGTTCTTTCCGGGGGTTTTCCCGGGTTCTTCCTCCACCAATAATACTGGCCGCCATATATAGCCTATAGTGTGCTTAAAAATTGGCGTTCAACCTTACAACAACAACAACAACAACAGCAACACGGCTTTGGGTACCTCACCGAAATAATGTTATTTATTATGTGTAAACGATGATCTCAAGAAAACATATTATTACACAAGGGTTAATTTTGTAATCATTCCAGAGTTACAGAAGAACATGAACAGATGGAGCGCAAGTATATATATATATATGGACACTCAACAGAATCATACAGAGTTGTTGGGGTCCATACGTACTATACTGTGCTAAAAGAGGACAATTTATATAACAAAAGAGCTACGTGGTTAGGGGAAAGGGGTTTAAACAGTCGACTTGCTGTAATTGAATACAGTGGCATATTTCCTGATAATGCAACCCCCCACCCACCCGTTGCAAATTAAAAGATCTATTTACACACACCTGACTTTGTAATGACAAAAATAACGTAATGTTACAGACAGACAGACGCCACTAACTTAATTTGTATCTCATTTAAATGAATTGGTGGACGGACAGTTCAAAGATTTAAGAAATTAATTCATTGGGGCTAGTAAATATCGACCCGAAATTGTTACAGGCATTTTCAAATTTCGAAGACGGACTGGGGGACACAATCTATCAAAAAAAACAACAATATAAACTTAACACAAAATTCAAACGATTCATTCTTACAGAATACGTCAGTAAATGTGACCAGGAAACATTCTGTGGAGATATTGGCACTTCATCGATACATGTGGAAGGAACTGGTCCGATGTTCATCAACACAGCGCCACGAGGACCATACTAGGTCAAGAGACTGATGATGATGATGATGATGATGATGATGATGATGATGATGATGATAAGTATAGACCATTCTTAGATTATATTCATGCATTCATGCCTCCCTGAGTCAACGCATCCAAAACGAGGCTAAGATAGGCACCAGTTTCGTTTTTACCTCGCAATCATTCATGGTTTCCACAGTTGATACCGGTAACAGAACAAATAGTGACAGTTATTGTTGTGTTCCATTGTGTTTTGGGAATGCTAGAATTCACATACATTTAAGCTTCCATATTCATACAGTGAAAAAGATGGAGCTTCGTAGAAAATGGATTGTTGCAATACTTTGTGATGAGAGGCCGAATTTTAAGGGATGATTGTTGATTTGTTTGTATTTTCTTGCAATTGACTGATGTCAGAAAGAGAAATACAAACGCAAAATAGAATTTGTCGATCGTATTAGAATGAAGAGCTTATATTACAGCACCAGGAATGACATCAACATCAGATGATGTCATTAAGCACTGCATCCAGTTGATGAACATTTCATGTTTTTGTGTAGATGTGGATTTCCAATTGAAGATATGTCTGTTCGATTTAATATTCACAGCTCTTCTTTAAGTTTGAAAATAATCATGTGGAGAAACTATTTGTATTTCTTACTGGGAAGTATAAATGTTTGGCCAAGTCATGAGCAGGCTCAAGCAAATATGCCTCTCAAGTTTCAACTGTCCTACCCAGGAACCAGACTTGGTATTGACTGCACTTACATATTTTCAGAAAGACCCTCATGTCTAGTGCTTGCATCAGAGACGTTTTCAAACTATAAAACTCACAACATCTGGAAAAGTTTGGTAGGGATACCCGCACATGGCCCAATCACATTGGGTCTTCTTTGTACTCGGGTTGAATGATTTAGAGATCACAAAGCTGCCAGGGCTTAAAGATTTGTTAGAACCAGGTGACTAAATTATGGCAGATAAATGTTTTGTTTTAGACATAGATTTCGTAGGTACTGGTGTTTCCATTGAAACACAACACTTTCTGTGTATCAATGGGCAGTTACCAACTTCTATAGACCATTCTTAGAATATACTCATGTCTTCATGTGACACTTGGTAAAACGCATCCAAAACGAGGCTAAGATAGGCACCATCTTCGTTGTACCCAGCAACCATGGCTGCTACAGTTGATACCGTCAACGGAAAAATCGAGACAGTTATTGCTGTATTCGGTTGATCAATGGGAATGCTAGAATTCACATAGATTTAAGCTTCCACCATATTCCATCAGTGAAAAAGATGGAGCTACTTAAAAAATGACTTGTTGCAATACGTTGTGATCAGGGGCCGAATTTTAAGGTAATAATCTTCATGAGTGTTGGTTAGACGAAGTGATAGGCGTACTTCCACGCAGAGCATTAATATAAGAAATTATTAATTTACGTATGAGTAGTAAGTACAGAACAAGTGAACTTTATGACCTCCTTAAACACAAACAGAAAATATGAGATGGCACTGGTATGTAATCAGACGATAGCTTCGTAACGTTTTGTTTTACACATTTACTTCATAGTGTGTATGAGAGAGAGAGAGAGAGAGAGAGAGAGAGAGAGAGAGAGAGAGAGAGAGAGAGATTACATTAGGTATAATGAAGCCTCTGTTGAAACGTTTGTATAACTTTAAATTATAGTAAAGTTGATAATTATGCTAGTTATAATATTTTGTCTCCATTATAGTTACAAATATTGATGAAAAGGTACATTAGTATTTTATCTTCTTCAAATCCTGTGAGTTACATGTAGCATGTAAAGGAAGTATAAATGTTTGGCCAAGTTATGAGCAGGTTCAAGCAAATATGCCTCTCAAGTTTCAAGTGTCGTACCCAGGAACCAGAATTAGTATTGACTACACTTACATATTTTCAGAAAGACCCTCATGTCTAGTGCTTGCATCAGAGACTTTTTCAAACTACAAACCTCACAACATCTGAAAAGGTTTGGTAGGGATACCCGCACATGGCTCAATCAATTTTTGTACTACGTAACAATTTTGGTGGCAACGGTGGGATAGAAATGTTGTTGGAAATTTTACAGTAACATTGAAATAGCACAAGTACAAAAGATTTGTCTGAGTAGTGTAGATGCAAATTGCTATTAGATATACTCTTTGCGTGTGATTCCTTTTAAACCAAGGATAATCAAAATAGGGACTGATATGACGACTCAAGGAAATATTATCTAAGAAGAGGTAGGAATGATTGTTGAAAAGCACAGCAATGAAAGAGATAAAACCAGAAGGAAACAAAAAACAAATTTTATGCAATTTACAGATGTTTAAGGAGAGTTCCGTTGTGAAGAAACAGATGCCATGGAAATAGAGGAAGACCATCCTGTAAGAAAACTAAATAAAACACAGAGCAAACTAAAAACATCTAAGAACACCAAGAAGCAAACTCATCATGACCGGTTACAGTTAGAGATGGAATGGGCAATTGAAAGACAATATTTAGACCTTGAAAGGGAGAAGTTGCGAATGGAGCACAATGTTAGACTTAATAAGCTGAGTGAGAGATAGAAAGAGTGACACATCAGAAAGATGATAAAAAGAATGACAGCCTCCCATTCAAAGTCAAACTTCAAACTTACAATCATCAATGGAATGAAGATATTCTTACATTTCTCACAGAATTTGAAGCCGTAGCTAATCATGCAAAATAGGGTGAATAAATGAAAACTCTGCAACTGAAAACACTGCTAACAGGAGAGGCAAGAGAGGTAGCACAACAAACAAGCGAGACCTTTGTTGAATTAATTCATCGTACGATAAAAGTGCTACCAAGAGGGAATTTCGGCCAGGAGATGAGGTTCTGGTTTTGCTTCCATCCGATGAATCAAATATGAAAGCTCGATGGAAGGGGCCTTATCGTTTCATTTGTAAGGTTATTGACGTTAATAACAAGATTAACATTGGTGGTAGGCGAAGGCAAGTAACCTAGCATAATAACCTAATACGTCGGTACAGGAGAGATTTACTGGTAACAGCAAATGTGTATGATGAATTTGATGGAGGAGGACAAATTAAATCAAAAGACGCCGAAGTTAAAGCTATGGCTGATTTCCCATTTTCTACAACAAAGAAAGAAAACAAAACTGCATCCGACATGGTCCCTATGTCTGCAACCATACGAGTTCACAATCAAACACCGTCGGGGAGCAGAGAATGAAAATGCTGATGGATTGACACGTGCTGGAGTCTAAGATTATGTAGTTTAGTTTTCATTCTTGTTGGACTAATCTGAAGACCCTAGTGATGATGTGTATTATGTATTAATTAATTAATTATTGTGTGCTAAATATGTACTTTTGTAATGTAGATCAGATTTTTAAAAGTCAATCCAAAGTGTTTGTTTTAGATTTTGTGCTAGATCATGCATTAAGAACATAGAACTGTTTAGCAATTCATTGAATTCTTGCACTTTATGTTATATTGTATAGGACTCTAACTGCCATGGAAATGCTCGAACTTTACAATTGCATGAAGTAAGGTAATTGCATAGAGCTGTATACAGCCAAATAGTGACGCTTCAATTTCACTAATCCATCCTTAATATTGTTCGAAAACTAAAGTATTCTCTTAAGGAGGAAGGTGTTACCGTCATATTGAAGCTTAACATCTCACTCCAATTTATTGTATCAATATTAATTATCATTAAGACAGGAGCCATTGGTGTATTTGGTAATTTTAGTTGAAAGTATTTTAAACGGTCATATATGGTAATGCTAAAGACAAATACGGCCTAGCTCACATCTGATACTGATAAAGATTCAGACCCATAGGAATTGGGGTCTATCTTTGTCATCACTGTTGTTTTGATAAACTATTGCCCTGGTCTGTGTAAAACTATCAATTTGTTCTCTGTAACGGCAATGAACGTCAGAGGTATTAAAGTGCAACTGGACATGTGATCTCCATAAAACCATAAGGGATGGAGGTCTTGTTGGGGTTGTAGAATTTATGATCAGGAGTTATGCAAGCCAATGACGAAATGGGCTCACAATTATTGTACTTGGGTATAGATTGACATGCCATTCATTACCTAGAAGAAAAAAGAATTTGTCCATTAAATTAAACCCAAATCATACATCACAATAATGTGAAAGGTTGTTTTGTTTCTTCTTTAAATAAAATGTTCTTACACAATGGGATGTCACTTATGCAATATAAATTATTTTACTTGATTTTTTTAAGCAGGTTTTACAAATTTTGTTGTTGAAATTTCTTTTAAGAAGGATAAACATCTCATCATTTTTTTCTGTTCTATTTTCTTTGCAGCATACTTATTTTGTATTCCAGGAAGTAATCATAATTTAGGAAAATACACAGCCCTGGAAAGTTTTTCTGAAGAAATATTGTTACGTGCTTAGGCTCGAATAAACAATAACATAGAAAGAGTGAGAGTAACAAGCATGTAAAATTTTAATAAACAATTTATTGAGCAAAAATATTTTCCAGAAAAGAAAATTAAACTTACAGGTTTAAGAGTGAATTCCAAAATTAATCCAAAAATAATTCAAAATATAATCCACTAGAGAATTTGCAAACTTCCTCGTAATAAAATGTCCAAATAATTCCAAGTTCGAATCTTAGTAAAGTATCCAAGATGGAAGACGATGTTACGTGATGAAGTCAGTTCTTAGTAATGGAATTCAAGGAGCACAATTTTTTCCCAGATATATAACACAATAAATCCTCTTGATCCAAACGAATTGAAATAATTTCCAATACAAGGTAATTTAAAATAACTCAAAACGACAAACAACTTAGTATTCTAACAGCCCAAGTTCTACTAAATAGTTCGCTCCAAAACATAATTTATATACCTGATTTTACGTAAACAAGGAAGGGGTCACATGATCTTCTAGAATCTTTTAGAACAAGTTTACGTTAAAAAATCACGTACACACCGTATGACCCAACTAAAAATAGAAATATGTTTATAACAAAGCTCCATAATGTCCATGGAATCAACCAATCATTTTAAAAGCTTGTTTACAATTCTGAAGCCAGGTCAGAAATGAAGTAAACACCTGGTGTTTACAGGTCATCCCACTTTATAAAAAAAATATATCCTAATAAATGAATCTTAAACTTACAATGTCAAATTTTAATCTGACAAATAAATAATTAAAATTAAAAATAAATGACCCAATTCAAATACATGTAACACCTTCCATCATAAAATAAATAGAAAGGTTTATGTGATAAAACTTTCTTTTTAGCACAAACCAATTTACACCTGAGGTTAACAGAACTCGTATAAATTGCACAGTGTATATGATATAATATATTGTTATAAACAGGAAAAAGCGTCTTCTATTAAATTATCTTTTCCTTTGATGTGCCGGATGTCAAGATTCTATTCCTGCAATAACAAACTCCACCTTAGTAATCTTTGATTTTTATTTTTCATCTTGCCGATGAAAGTAAAGGGGTGTGGTAACTATAAACTATAATCGAAGAAGGAGCTGAACCAAGATAAACTTCAAAATGTTGTAAAGCCAAAATCAATGACAAACATTCCTTCTCGATAGTTGAATAATTTCTCTGGTTCATATTTAATTATTTCTCTGAAAAATAGCACACTGGATGTTCAATGCTATTTCTGTCTTCTTGAATTAAAACTGCTTCAACACCAACATCACTTGCATCGACAGATAATTTGAAAGACTGACTGAAATTTGGAGCTGCAAGAACTGGTGCTGTTTCAAGTATGGCTTTTAACTTGTCAAAAGCCTCCTGACATTTTTCAGTCCAAAAGAACTTGTTCTTCTTCTTCAATAAATTTGTCAGGGGTTCTGCAATTATAGAAAAATTGTAAAAAAATTTCCGATAGTATCCGGGCATAAGTAAAAATCGCATCAGCTGCTTTCTATTTTCAGGCACAGGTAATTTAGAAATAAACTCAGCATTAGCCTCTATTGGTTTAACATGTCCATGTCCCACAATATGTCCTAAAACGTCACGTTAGCAAGGCAGATCTCACTTTTAGATAAATTAAGTGTCAAACATGCATCATTGAGCCTGTCAAAGAATTTTCGAATTGTTGCTAGATGTTCCATTCAGGTGTCGTTGTAGATGATGACGTCATCTATATTGGCATCACAATTTTCAAGACCAGAAGTAATCATATACATGAGACGTTGAAATGTACTTGGTGACCATTTCATCCAGAATGGCATTACTTTATATTGGTAAAGTCCATATGGAGTCACAAATGCCGAGATTTCTCTGCTCTTTCCGTTAGTGGAATCTTTCAAAATCCTTTCAAAAGGTCAAATTTGGTGACATGCTTGGCATTCCCGATTTTATCAATACAATCGTCAATTTTTGGTAATGGGAATGAATCTTTATTGTCACACTGTTCACCTTCGACTTTCTTGGCTAAGCACCATCTATCAAACAACTGCTCTTTTTCTCTAGCAAATTCGACATGAGTTTGTCTAGCTTCTTTTCTGTAATTTCTGATTTTTTTCCGATAAGATTCAGGGACTAACTCATAACCCCTTAGAATGCATTCCTTAACCACATCATAGTCACCACTTGGGGGAACATACAGTGAAGTGTAAATCACACTAGCCTTACCATCGAGTACACATTGCAATAACTGAGTCTAATGCTCCCTTTGCCACTTTCAATTTTCTGCAACTTTTTCAAAACGAATATAGTATTTGTCTACTTCTTTTTATCTGAAATGGGCCACTAATGTAATGTTCCTTGCTAAATCAAAACTTAAATTTGGATTTGAAGTATGAAGTATGAAGGTGTTTTTAACTTGCCAGCTCTATTTCTTTCATTTTTCATTGATAATCCCTTTCTTCCCTCTCTTTGTCATATTGTAATTGTCTTTCTTTCTCCCTTTCTTGAAATTCCAGCTTCTTCAACTCTAATTCCATCTTGAATTTTAATTCTAATTTCTTAATATTTATGTCAGAGCACACTTTTCCAAAACATTATTTTCTACCAAATATTGAACCAAAATCTTTATGATATCTTGTTTCGTTAAAGAAGCCTTGACTTCAGAAAGATTATATTTTCTGAAAGTTGAATCAACTCATCTTTTTGGAAAAGATCTAATTGCTCCAGAGTGGGATTAGAAAGAAATATTTCTACTTTAAATGTTACTTTAATACAAGCCTGTCAATCTCGCTAAAGATGTTTTAAAAAGAAAACCCAAAACAAGTGAAATTCAATTTTAAAACAAAAGTTTTCTGAATAAAATTCTAGCCAAATTCCAATTAATCCCAATCGCGGACGAGCTCCCAATTTCTATGTTACGTGCTTAGGTTTGAATAAACAGTAGCATAGAAAGAGTGAAAATAACAAGCTTGTAAAACGTAATAAACAATTTATCGGGCACAAATATTTAAAAAAAAATAAACTTACGGTTTTAAGAATTTATTCCAAAATTAATCCAAAAATAATTCAAAATATTATCCACTACAGAAATTGCAAACGTCCTGGTAATACAATTTCCAAATAATTCTAAGTTCAAATCCCAGCGAGGTATCCAATATGGAAGAGGATATCACTTGATGAAGTCTGTTTTAGTTAATGAAATTCTATGAGCACAATTCTTTTCGAGATAAATAACAAAATGATTCCTCTTGATCCAAACGAATTGAAATAATTTCCAATACAAAGTAGCTCAAAACGACACAACTTAATATTCTAACAGCCAAATATCTACTCATTAGTTCTAACTCAAAACATAATTTACATATCTGTTTTTACGTAAACAAGAAAAGGGTCACATGATCTTCTAGAACCTTTCAGAACAAATTTACGTTCAAAAGCTCACCGTATGATCCAACTAAAATAGAATGATGTTTATAAAAATCTCCATAATGTCCTTGGAACCAATCATTCATTTTAAAAGCTTGTGTACATCTCTGAAGCCAGGTCAGAAATGAGGTCAACACCTGGTGTTTACATGTCATCCCCTTTTTTTAAAGAAAACTATCTCCCAATGAATGAATCTCAAACTTAAAATGTCAAATTTGAATCTGACAAACAATCAATTAAAATAAAAAGTAAATGACCCAAATCAAATATACGTAACAATATGATATGGCTAAGTTGTAATGTAGACAGCATGTATGCAAGATATGAATTTCAAAGTCTCTACTGGAGGTGGGTCTGGTTTGTTGAAAAGGCAATTTGTGTCACTCTGCATGCTTTCTAAATGTTTTATTCTGACTACAGTATTGATTGATCATAGTTGTACATTTAAACCATTCCTAATCAGAAACAAATTTCAAGATTATAAATAGTTACATTTCTCTATCGTTAACTTTTATTTTGTGTACTGTAGAGTAAAAAGGCACAAAAGATCGGACGTAAATGAACTTACGTTTAAGAAAATGGACATATCCCTCACCCATGAGGAAATTCTCAACGAATGCAAACGAAATATCTGACAAACAGTTGAGATCGCCATATTTGTTTATTAATCTGCTTATCTTTGCCTCGTTTTTGCGATATATTAATATTCATACGGATCTCATTAAAAATGGTCTATAGCGGAGTGCAACGCAAGGAGCATACTAAATGAGGCCTTTCCCATTTGGAACGTTCTGACTGGGTCCGCTTTTAATGAATTGGCGATGAATCCTGTAAGATTTGTCTCCCTTGTGTCCTTTCATCGGATGTAAATACTTAATGCGGCATAATTTATTTGTCTGTTACCACAAGCTTTACAAAGTATCACTCTTATCTATGTTTTCTTGTTTGGAGTTTCATTCTCATCATGCTTCTGGTGGACTTGAGTAAGTCGTGCGGCACTTCGCGTTCAAACTCCAAATCACACACACTCACCTTGATAAAAGCTACCAGGAATGACCGCAAACGTGGGCCCGATTTGCATCAATTTGGCACGGCATTTGGAAATAAAATTTGAAAAAAGTTATTCATGATATTGAACATAAAAATTTCTTCCACGCTTTAAAATTACTTTATGGCGATAAATATATTTTATAAAACTACTATTGTGCAGGGCCCATTTAACTCTGGGCCCTACTGAGCCATCACTATAACCTGTAGTGTCAACCAAATGCAAAACAAGAATAAATACATGTCAAAATATTTATATTGTCGTGTATATCTTATTTATTTATGTCATCCTCATTGATATAGATGGTGCTTATGGTTTGCACTTAGATGACTTTTCCCTTCTTTAAAGCCTTCTTCTAGTGAAAGTTTAATTATCTGGAGAGGAGAGTGAGCTTTTGTTAGCGCACCATCAGCTGTGTTAATCTGGCATCAAAAGTAATCTCATTACCCATTTCCTAGTGCTAGATACAGCCTGGTGATTGAGATCTCTTTCTCACTATCACACTACAATATCCTTTTCATGGATATCGTCCTGGTACAATTTCAAAGAAAGTTAATGACTTATGTCACATCATTCAAACTCTCAGTAGGAAGTAACTGAATCAATGTTTTTGTTATTGGTTTTGTTGTTGTGTTCTAAAAACCATTTGTAGTACATTGTAGGCAATACAAAACATGTGGGTGCAATATATGGAGGATGAACTTGAAAAAGCAGAGGAAGAACCACCAACCCACTGGAAGACTTTCTCATATATACACATTGACCAAGCTTGAGAATGGAACAAAAGCAGACAAGAGCTCAGATGGCAGTGGCTGTTTAATGCATAAACTTTCAGATCTACGAGCACAAGAAATCAGTGACATAAAAGAACTATTATCTAACTTAGAAGATGATGATTCTGATGTTCCAATAAATCAAATTAAATCTAACATGGCTATGATATTCTACATTCTTCAGCTGTAAAAGAGCGTACATTCAGGATGAATCCTCTCATGCAGTCCTACAATGGTTTAAGAAAGAAATTCAATATTCAATGGATATTCTTATTTATTGTACCAACCAAAGAACCAAAGTAAACTATGTGTTTTGTATTCCGAACCAGATCATTCTTTTCCAGTGCAATCTGAAAATAGAATAACAGTATAAACAAACTAGATCCCAAGAGTACCGTACATAATTTCTTTGCTACAACTAGGTGGTCACACTATGTACCTTAATGAAACAAAACCAACAAGTTTTATAATTCTTAACAAATAATTTAATTATCAAAGTTATAAATGATCATGTGAGAGTAGCTGACGGTATTATCAAGTGAATTCAAGATAATTCAGAGGAGTTATCCTAGAGTTAACAAGAATGAAATGGTTCCATATAAATTTTAAAACTGGAAATGTACTGATACTTCAAGAATTGCTATGCTCTCTCAATGGCAAAGTTCAGAACTCCTTTGAATAATCAACAATAATTTCATAATAATAGTATAGTCCAGAAATGATCTCTAAGTTAAACTGTAGAATCCAAAACAACTATTTTTCCTCTAAAAATAATATATAAGGAAACATTAAAACAAATACATGCAAGCAGATTTTATGTTAAAGCAGAAACACAATAAATAAGATTTATATTACGACTCTATTTCACAACATACACCCATGTGATAGATCACGCAGTTGAACCTGTCTGGAAATACTACACCTTCTGCCAAAAAATAATGGTCTCTCATGACAGGTGGTCTCGCATACCAGTGGTCACTCAAAACAGGTTTTACAGTATTACTTATTTACGTGTTTGTGTGACTCTACTCATCCATAAAAAAGTAAATTAATTCTTCTAATATACAACCTGAACCATCTGCGCAGTGGGGAAAAGAAAACCTCTCACAAACATGTTTACTGATAATTCTTTTATTAGTAACTGTCAAAAGATATATACACATTTATTTGTAGATCCTACACAATCTTTCATTCTTTAAACATAAAACAAAGTCGAATGACATAGGCAAAATCTAACTAAAGACAATCACTACAGTTTGCAGCTAAAAATAATACTTACATAAATGAGATAACATAAGATACCAGCAGTTAAAAAAATATACAAATATAAACAACAGCAACGACATGATTTTAAAAGCCAAATATACCAACAAGCTTGATTTTGAAAAATAACTCTGGCAAATTCCAGTCACAAAAAGAGCAAAAGATATTTTATATTTGCATCTCCAGATGGAATTTATCAATATAAAGTGATGCTGTTTGGTAAGAGAAATCCTCAGTCAGTATTCCAGCAATAAATGAACATAGTATAATCTGGTCTAGATACATGTGATACATAAATCGATGATGTCATCATCCAAACAGAATGCTGGAAAGATCACTTGGAAACCATTCGAAAATTCTTTGGTTGACTGAGTGCTATAAATCTGACAGTTAATTTCGATTAAAAGGAGTTTTTCGAGCTTGTTTCACTTTTAGGATATCCTGTGGGTCACCTATCCAGTGAAACCAATTGATGTTAAGGTCAAGGCTGTCTCTGAATACACAGTGCCTGCAAGTAAAATGCAACTGATGTGATTTTGGTATGGCTGGATATTATCAGGAATTCTCCTAAAATTTGCAACAATTGGAAATGTGCATTATTTTGGCACATTCTCTGATTATTTTATCCATTGATCAAGGCGCCATAACTTTCATTAAACAAAATGAAACAAAATCAGTGATTAATTGGTAAAGAGTTTGATGTTTGTTGCATGAATACAACATTGACATTAGGTACATCTATGATCGTACCTGCACTTTCAAGTAAACTGAACTACTATAGTGTTTTGGAGCCATTACAATGACATTGTCCTGTTCATTTTTAGTACATACATATATTTCGCTAACATATAAAAGAAAGATTTATTTTCCAAATCTTTAGTTTTCTTTATGATGGTTGGTGGTATGTATAGCAATAATGTGAGCTTAAATATTGTCCATGGTTGTAAATTCCATCTCATAAGATTATCCAAATTTAATTGTCTGTACATTAAGAGTTCCAATGATATTAAGCTTCCCACTTCAGTGATTAAATGTTTTCCCACCAGAATGTGTACTAATTCTTTGCATTTACATGATCTTTCCCTACTTTGTATCCTCCTTGACATCTACTATAAAATTTATCGAATAATTTACACTTCAATGGATTTTCTCTACTATGAATCATCATTGACATCTACTAAAAAAATTATCAAATACTTTACACTTCAAGGATTTTCCTTACTATGTATCCTCATTGGCATGCACTATAAATTTTATCAAATACTTTACACTTCAAGGATTTTCTCTACATTGTATCCTCATTGACATCTACTATAATTTTATCAAATACTTTACACTTAAATGATATTCCCTACTATGTATCCTCCTTGACATCCACTATAAATGTTATCAAATGCTTTACACTTAAACGGTTATTCAAATTTCCATTGTGAATAAACCTTTCGTCACACTTAAATGTTTTTCCTCCAGCATGTATTCCCAAAACAATCATTAGATCTCCAATTGTAAACATTTTTTTTACGTATTTAACATTTTAATATTTCCTCTCCTGTATGTATCCTCGTGTGAAGCATTAGAGTTTCACTTGTGTGAAACATTTTATTACACACTTCACATTTAAATTGTTTTTCTCGAGTATGTATCTTCATGTGTTTCAATAAATCGCCCTAATCAGCAAATATATCATTAAATAATTCACATTGAAATTCGTTTTCTCCTGTATGTATCCTCATGTGTTTCATTAAACTTCCCTTCACAGGAAACATTTTATTACATACTTCACATTTAAATGGTTTCTCTCCAGTATGTATCCTCGTGTGTTTCATTAAACTTCCCTTCACAGGAAACATTTTATTACATACTTCACATTTAAATGGTTTATCTTCAGTATGTGTCCTCATGTGAATTGTTAAATGTCCTCTTGCAGTAAATGTTTTATTACATACTTTACATTCAATTTCAGTATGTGGCAGTATTTGTCATAATGTGGATCGAGATATTTCAATTTCGAGTCAACTTTTTATTACAAACTTCACATGTATATGATTTTTCTCCAGTATGTATCCTGATGTGAATCATTAAATCTTCACTTCGAGTTAACATTTTATGACATACTTCAAGCTTCAATTGTTTTTCTCCAGTGTGTATTCTCTTATGTTTATTCACACTTCCACATTGACTAAACCTTTGATGACATTGTTCACACTTAAATGTTTTTTTTTTTTCCAGTATGTGTCCTCAGGTGCTTAGTCAGAGTTCCACTTTGACTAAATCTTTTATCACATACTTCACATTTAAATGGTTTTTCTCCAGTATGTATCCTTATATGCGTATTCAGGAATCCACTCTCCCTAAACCATTTATCACACACTTTACATTTAAATGGCTTTTCATCATTACCTATCATCATATGCATAGTCAGGTTTCCATTGAACCTAAACTCTTTATCACACACTTTACACTTAAGTGGTTTTTTACCAGTATGCACGTTTACGTGCATATTCAGCTCTTGATTTAACTTAAGCATTTTATGACATACTTCACACTTAACTTTTTTTCAGCTCTTCCACGGGCCTGCCCACTTCAAGTAGCGCCATGTGGTTTAGCCCCGTGTTCTCCTTACTAGTACTTCTCCTCCTGAGGACCCTGTCTCCCCCATTATATCTAATGTGATTCCCTATGACTATCACTTGACCGCATGCTCTCATATTCCTAACTATAAAATCTGTTATATCGCATTGTAGTTTTGTTGTAAAATTCCCATGAAGGTATAATATTTGTTTGCTATTATACAGATGCTTTTCCTTAAATTTTAAGATAATTACTACTCTTTCCGGTCTTTTTGTTACACATTAGGTCATTGCATGTATTTTTGCGAAGAAATAATTTTTACACAGTGGACATTTGGTCGACACTCTGATCATATGCCGTCTCACTGCGAAATCTCCTGTCAACCATGCATCATGCATGTATTTGAACAGGAGACTTTTCATTTTTAACGATCCTAATCTGACCCAGTTTCCACAGGCCCTATCTCAATTGATATGTATGTGCTCCTGTTCTATTTTGTTTTTATCCTTAGTTATTGCTTGATCGGTAATCCATTTGTACGCTGATTTAGTGTCAATCTCTCATAAATCCTCAGCATCCCTATCTTTATTTAAAAGTTCTTTTATGGATCTTAATTTCCTTGGCACCTCTATTAGTTTTATTAGTTTATTATTTATATATATGTCGTTTCTCTGCTTCATTGAGAAACCAAAGTAATATATGTAGAGACCTTGCCAAGCTATTTTGGGCTCTGATTTAATTTCCTTAAATCTGTTAAGAATGTTGGTATATTTAACTAGGGTTGGGTGGTGGAGGCCTAGGCCTCTCCTTTTACCTTCCCTGTACAGTTTTTCTTCGTTAATGTACTGCATTTTAAAACCCCATACATTTTTCATAATTTCGTTATCTATGATTTTTAGCGTTGTATTTTTTATGTCTAACGATCTAAGTTTAAAATTTAGGTGCACATACATGTAGTTTTTTGCTACCTGCGCCCGTTCCAATAGGCATAATGGCGTTAGAGCCCAGAGTTTTATATTGTCATTGATTTTCTCATTGATTTCTTTGAGGTTTTGTTTCTCTTCATTTTTCCCAAAATTACACCAAAAGTTTTACATTGTCTTTAATTAAGAGGGGAGGAAGCCCATGTCGCTTGCCTCTCCAGTCTCCTATTAATAATATTTCTGTTTTGTTGGGGTTTATTTTAGATCCCGACACCTTGCCAAATTGTATAAATTCCTTTATCAATTCATTGTAGAAATGCTTGTCTTGTATAAAGTTAATGCAATCGTCAGCATGTTGTAAAATTTCCTCTTCCTCTTTAATATTTAGAACTTTAATTCCTTTGATCTCTTGCTTTTTATTGATTTTATTACTAAGTATTTCTATTGCTATTACGTATAATAGCATAGATAGTGGGCATCCTTGCCTCACTGATCTTTCAATGTCAGATTTGTCCGTTTTAGCTCCGTTTACCTGTACACATGAGTTTATATCTCTGTATATGATTTTAGTCCTATTTTGGTAATAAAATTCCAAACCCAAATTTCTCTAGTGTCTTGTATAGATAGTTTTCTTCAAGTCTGTCAAAAGCATTTTCCTGGTCTATTAGTACCATAGCACTATTCTTCCCATTAATATTTATGTATTCTATTATAGTTCTAATATTTAGTACATTATTTTGTATTTCCCGCCATTTCGGGCCACAAGTTTGATTTACATTAATAGTTTTATCAAGACACTTTTTAACCCTTTCTTCTAGTATTTTACTAATAATTTTATAATCAATATTAAGGAGGGAGACGGGCCTCCAGTTCATTAAATTTTCCCTATCCCCTTTTCCTTTGTATATAAGTGGTATCATCCGCTACCTCATTGTGTTAGACATGTCTTGGTTCCTTAATGTGATATTATTATATAACCTATCTAGTACTGGCGACAGTTCTCTGCAGAATTTTGTTTCTAGAATGCTGCTGAGAATCCATTTCTTCCTGGCGATTTATTTTTTGATAAATTTCTTATAATTTCGTCTTGCGAGATAAATTCCTCATATATGCTTCTATGCTTTGGGGTTATGTTCTCGCAATTTGTCTCTCGTAAGTACGTTTAATGTTCTTTTGTGACATGTATTGTTATTGTTATTCTATGATTTTCGTAAGCTTCTATTTCTAGTTTTATTTTCCTTACCATCATTTTGGAGTGAAAAATCGCTACTTTTTGAAAATCACTTTTAATTTATCCCATTCTGGTATTATATCTAGATTCCCTTGATTTTTTAATTTTTTTATTTCCCATTTAATTTCCCTCTCAAACTCTTCATTTTCCATTATTTTAGTATTTAACTTCCATTATCCCATCCCCCTTTTTTCCTTTCATTTTTCCCTATCTCTACAAAAATTAGTTAATGGTCCGAACGTTTATATTCTATTATCTCTGCTTTTATATATTTATTTGTCCCTAATTGTGTGCCTCAAAATTTGTATATTCTACTTCCTTTATTTCCCTTATATTCAAACGTGTATTCTACTCTTTGTATATTTAACTGTCTGTATATATCAATCAGGTTCTGTGATCTCATAATGTGATCCATGGATTTTTTGAAAAACTGTTTGTCCTTTTATAATAGTCCTTCCTTCCTATCTATGTTTTCCCCTACCCTATCAAAGTCCTTTCCTATAATCCTATAATCAAATTGCTCGTAGTGTAGTTTGCTAGGTATTTGGCCCATTCTTCTGTAAATTCTTGTCTCTTATAAATATTTGCTGGTATGTAAACGTTCAGAAAATGGTCTCCTCCCATTTTTATATGTATTAATCTTCCCTTAAAAAAACAACCTTTCCTCTACCCTCTCGCATTTACACCCTTGTTTATTTTTAATGATAGTTGCCACCCCTCCCTTGGCATCCTTTCCTGTTGAGTTATTTGTTATTTTTATGCTGTCTATGTCACGTTTAAGCTGTTCTTTTATTTCGTCCGTTATTGTATTATGTTTCCTGTATAAATAGTATGTCATAGCCTCCTATCTGTGTCAGTTTGTTTGCTTTTTCCTTGTCTATTCCATTTATGTTTAGAGACAACAAACGGAAGTTTTGTTCCTCCATTTGTGTTTTATTTTTACCAGGTTGCCCCTCGGTAAGGTTAGTACTATTGGTTATTTTAAGTTTTTATATGACAATTGTTTATATATTTATTTTCCCTTCATCTGCCCCGTTTTTCTGGGGCTCCTGGGTCATCCATTTCTGTTCTTACAGTACTATCTAAGACATAGACACACCAGAACGCACCACCGAAACGCCTGAAGGCAATTGAAACACCGGAAGACAATACCGTAAATACCATGGCTGAAAATTTTGACATTTGCGACATTTTTTTGATAGAAAATAAAATTTACTATTTATAGTGTCTAATACAGTTGTTACATAATTAGAATGCTTAATCTATTACTAATAAATACATGTTATTCATGATTTATTAACTATGCCGTGATGAATGCACTTCTTGAAAATCAGCTATTTGTCAATATTTATGCACGGATAATTATTTTAATAAAAATTCGTAGATACTAACAAAATAGTTCATCTTTTATCTTCTGAAAGTTCCTTAGAAAACATCCCAAACGGCAAAACAATGTATATTTTATTTCTGACAACGGACCCATCATCATAAAACGTAACCATAAGTCCAAGACTAGCTTTACAGATGATTGCGGTAGTTGCAACACGGCTTTGGGTACGTCACCGAAATACTATTATTTAGTACGTGTTAACGGGGATCTCAAAAAAACATATTATTACAAGCGTTAATTTTGTGATCATTCCAGAGTTACAGGAGAACATGGGCATATGGAGCGGAAGTATATACCTATGGACACTCAACCAGAATCAAACAGAGTTGTTGTGGTCCATACGTACTTTACTGCGCTTAAAGCTAATAATTTATATAAGAAAAGAGCAACGTAGTTAGGGATTGGGATTTAAACAGTCGACTTGCTTTAAATGAATACAGTTGCATATTTCCTGATCATGCAACTACCCACCCAACCCCGTTGTAAATTCAAAAGTTCTATTTACACACACCTGACTTTGTAATGATAGAAGAAAACAAAACTGACACAGAAAAACTGTCGCGGATCATATTCAGCAACTAGAGAATATGATTAAACGAAGACATCCTATCGTAAGAGCTCTAAGGCGGACTAATGGAAAAACGATATGCATTTTACTTTATCACGATGAACAGCTAACTGACATAAAGAATATGTGCTGCACTCGACAGATTGATTAGGAGTGGAAAACGTTAACCTCTGTGACATGCACGTGACTCAGACTGCTTAGAAACAATATTTTGTAATTAGAAAGCGTATGGGACATCCACCAATTTTGGTAGGACCCATATTTGCGTGTACAACAAAAGCGACTTTAAGAGTTATTGCCACGTTTCGAAGATGAAATTTGTAGATAGATTTAGTTAAACTTGTGATTGGAGACGACGACAAAAGGGCAATAGTCGAAGCCATAACGACCGCATTTCCAGATTCTACTCATGCCTTATGTATAAGACAGCTTCGCGAAAACTTAGAGATGACACCGTAGACAAAAAAAAACCACCCAAATCTTAGTTTGGACAAAATATTTGGATTTGGAGCATTCACTGACGCTGATGACACAATTGTTTTGAAGAGAAATGTGAAAACTTTGAGTCTTTCTGTCGGGCAATTTCCTCAAAATGTATTGACTTTTTTCAGTCAAGGCTGAAAAGTCATTTGCCTACCAATGTAAACGGACTTACAGGACTATCTGATAGACGACTAATGGACTAATAACAACTGCGAGTCAGTTATTCACGTGTTAAAGCAAATCGTAGAGTGGAAATCGACGCCACTGACATAATTTTTTATCTAATTTAAATCACATGGTGGATGGACAGTTCACCGATTTGAGAAATGCATTAATTGGGGCTGGTGAATACCGACTCGCTTCCAGTTACAGGCAATTTCAAATTTTGAAGACCGACTGGGTGACACAAACAACCCAAAAAAGAGATAACTTAATACAAAATTCAAACGATTCATTCTTATAGACAGCAAATACGTCACAAAATGGGTCAGGACACGTATTGCGGAGACACCGGTATATGATCGAGACATGTTCATCAACACAGCGCCTCGAGGACCATACTAGGTCAAGAGACTTGTGATGATGATGATGATGATGTTGATGATGATGATGATGATAATGATGATGATGATACTATGTATAGAGCATTCTTAGAATATATTCGTGAATGCACGTGACCCTGGGTCAACGCATCCAAAACGAGGCTAAGATAGGCACCAGTTTCGTTTTTACCTAGCAACCGTCCATGGCTGCTACAGCTGATACCGGTAACAGAACAAATAGTGACAGTTATTGTCGTGTTCCATTGTGCATTGGGAATGCTAGAATTCACATAGATTTAAGCTTCCACCATATTCATACAGTGAAAAAGATGAAACTTCGTAGAAAATGGATTGTTGCAATACGTTGTGATGAGATGCCGAATTTTAAGGTAAGAAACCGGATGCTTGTTGGTTTGTTTGTATTTACTTGCAACTGAATCATGTAAGAAAGAGAAGTCCAAACGCAAAACAGATTATGTCGATGAAGCAAATGATTGTATGTACGTGTGTTTTATAATGATAGGTTTCTAAAAATGTTACCCTTAGTCCCATTCCACATAATGGCGTCATGGAAAACTGGGCGTACTTCCACGCAGCGCATTTATATAAGAAATTAGGAATTTACGTATGAATAGTAAGTAACGAACAAATGGACTTTATTACCTCGTTAAAACAATAGAAATTATGAGATGGCACTGATATGTAATCTACCCGTAACTTCGTAACTTATGTTTTACACATTTATTTCATATTGTGTATGAGAGAGAGAGAGAGAGAGAGAGAGAGAGAGAGAGAGAGAGAGAGAGAGAGAGAGAGATAGAGAGAGAGCATACAATCTGTAGAAAGCAGATTCGGTAAAAAAATTTTTTTTATAATTTTATATTATGGTGCAGCAGGTAACTTTACTAGTTTTATTTTTTGTCTCCATTATAGTTACAAACGTTAATGAAAAGCTACACTATCATTTTATCTTCTTGAAATCCTTTGAGTAAAATTACAGATCTGGAGAAGAGACTGAGAAAAGCAGAAACAGAATTGGAAAAAAAGGAAAGGCAACTGCAAGATTTGAATAAAAAACAAATATGGAGAAATTTTTCGATTGAACAGATTTACAAATGACGATCTTTTTCCACATGAGGTTTTTATAACCTTCTTCAACAGCATCAAACCTACAGCCATTAGAATGAAGAGCTTATAGTACAGCACCGGGAATGACATCAACAACAGAGGACGTCAAAATGCAATGGACCCAGTGGATGGACTTTTCATGTTTTTCTGTAGATGTGGATTTCCTATTGCCTGTTCAATTTAATTTTCACAAGTCTTCTGTAAGTCGGAAAATAATCATGTGGATAAATTATTTGTATTTCTTACTGGAAAGTATAAATATTTGGCCAAATCATGGACAGGTTCAAGCAAAGATACCGATCGAGTTTCAACTGTCCTACCAAGAAACCAGAATTAGTATTGATTGCACATAAATATTTACAGAATGACTCTCATCTCTAGTGCTTACATCAAAGACTTTTTCAAGCTACAAAACACACAACACCTGGAAAAATTTGTTTGGGATACCCCCACATGGTGCAACCACACTCGTGCCTTCCTTTTACTCGAAATGCATGAGTATTGTTGAGATCACAAACCTATCAGGGCTTAAAGATTTGTTAGAACCAGGGGAATAAATTATGGCAGAAAAAGGTTTTGTGTTAGACAAAGATTTCGTAGGTAATGGTATTTCCATTGCAACACCACACTTTCTCTGAATCGATGGGCAGTTCACAGCTTCGCAGGTGGAGGAAAATTAAAACATTGCAAGCCTGATTATACATGTAGAAAGACACATAAAGAGAGTGAAAGAATACAAGTTATTTCAGTATGTGGTGCCTTTGAATATTTCTGGGTCAATAATTCATTTGTGGACTGCATCAAATGTACTGACTTTGTTAAAAAGACCAATAATTTAACAAAAGAATGGTTCATTGTATTGACATTTAAAAAGTTTATTTTTAGACTTCAAAATCATGCCACATATCATTGGTATCTTGTGATGCAAATACCTTTAAGATGTGTGAATCTAGTTCATTTTATTAACATTTCAGTAATGTAGACGCTTTTTAAAACACCTTTAGAAAAATCGTGCCATATTGCATTGACATTTTGATTTTCATGCAAACACCTATAATAAATCTATGAGTGACTGTTTTCTTAGCAAGCAAAACCAACTAAGTTGAATTTAAAATCGACAATTTATGCAAGTGTATTTTAAAAGCAGTGTGACAATGTCAACATTGGCAAATGACTTTCGATCACATTGCCTACAACTAAATATTTAAATTGGAGTCAGAATGGTTGAGTAATTAAAAGGCATAGAAAATTCATTTTAATATTTCCTACAAAACATCCATGTGCATAAGTACAAACAGGAGAACTACTAACTGACGTAGAATCTATACAAGAAACGATCAAGCTTGTCCTTGACAGCTTGCCAAAATTCCCTGTCAATAATAGTCTTAACATGAAATTCATTTTCCAACCACACATAAAAATCACACCATTCCAGTCCTGTAACTGGCAACTACATTTGAACCTGCTAGTAGTAGTTGTGGTTTGTATTCAGTTTCATGGCATCATTAGAGACGGCAAGTAACTTCAGAGGTAGTAAAGTGCAACTGGACATTTGATTTAAAAAACATCAAAAGGGATGGTGTCATATTGGGTTGTAGACTTTATGATTCAGGAGTTGTTGCAAAGCCAATGACTAAATGGGCTCACAATTATGCCACTTGGGTACAGATTGTTATTTTCATTCCTTTTCTTGAAGAAAAAAGATTTGTTAAAATGAAAACCAAACCCAAATCATACATCGCAATAATTTAAATGGTTGTGTTTTTCTTAAAAAAAATAAAATGTTCTTACACACTAGGGTCTCACTTATGCAATACAAATTATTTTCCTTGATTTCTTAAGCAGGTTTTACAAATTTTATTGTTGAAATTTTTTTTAAGAAGGGTAAACATCTGATCAGTTTTTGTCTTTTTTTCGTTACACCATACTCATTTTGTATTCCAAAAATAATTTAGGAAAATACACAGTCCTGGAAACTTCCATTAAGCGTCAGACTTGCAGATGATAAAGGTGTTATGGACACCCTGGTCGCAATCGGGTTAGAAATTATAAATCAATTAATGAACTGAGTAAGATTTATTGACTTTTTATCTTGTTTATGCTTTTCGTTACTGAAATCCGGGAGGGGGGTACAAACAAACGGGGATGTAGACACAGACTATAGGCACACGACGATACATACCGGAGAAAAACCAATTAAGTGTGAAGTGTGTGATACAAGGTTTAACCAGAATACAAATAGGAATCTGCATATGCATACCATAGAAAATCTTTTTAAGTGTGAACTATGTGATAAAATATTTAGGTCAAATAAAGAGATAAATATGCATGTAAATATACATACTGGAGAAAACCATTTAAGTGTAAAGTGTGTGCTAAAAGGTTCAGCCAGAATGGAACTCTGACTATGCACCTGAGGACACATACTGGAGAAAAGCCATTTAAGTGTGAAGTGTGCAGAGACAATGAAATTAGAATAGTCTTATAAGGAACTGTAATCTACGATCATAGACAAAATTTAAGCTCACATTATTACTTTACATATCACCAACCCGCACAATGAAAACTAAAGATTTGGAAAATAAATTTTTCTTTAATATCTTAGAGAAATATATGTATGTACTAAAACTGCACAGAACAATGCCATTGAAATGACACACAATGCAACATAGAACTTCCGTTTACTTGAAAGCGCAGGTGGGATCATAGATGTACCTAATGTCAATGTTGTTTTTCTGCAACAAACATCAAACTGTTACACAGTTAATCACTGACTTTGTTTCATTTTGTTTAAAGAAAGTTATGGGGCTGTGATCAATGCATAAAATAATCTGAGAATGTGCCAAAATAATGCACATTTAACATTATTGAAAAGCCAATATCTCGGATGAGAATTTTATGTCTCAGTTGTGTAACAGTTTCTCTGGCAGTTGAAACATTTGATGAAAATTCCTGATAACATCCAGCCATACCCAAAAATCACATCAGTTGCATTTTGCTAGCAGGCACTGGGTATTCACAGACAGCCTTGACCTTAACTTCTACTGGTTGCACTGGATTCTTGTCCCACAGGATATCCTAAAAGTGTATCAAGCAGGAAAAACTCCTTTTTATTTAAATTAAGCGTCAAATTTACATCACTGAGCCAATCAAAGAATTTTTGAATGGCTTCCAAATATATTGTGTGACTGAAATTTGCCAGAGTCCATTTTCAAAATCAAGCTTGTTGGCATATTGTCTTTCGTTAGATTTTACATATGGGACTAGACTTTGTTTTAAGATTAAAGAATGTAAAATTGTGTGTAGGATCTGTAAATAGATGTGTATGTATATTTTGAAAGTTGCTAATAAAAGAATTATCAGTAAACATATTTGTGAGAGTTTTTCTTTTCCCCACTGGACAGATAGTTAAGGTGGTATATTGGAAGAATTAAATTACTTTTAGAGTCACACGAACAGGTAAATGAGTAATACCGTAAAACCTGTCTTGCGAAACCACTGCTATGCAAGACCACCAGTGACGAGAGACCATTATTATTTGGCAGAAGGTGTGGGCTTTCAAGGCAGGTTACTATGGACCCGTCACATGGGGTTATGTTGTGATATATAGTCATAATAGAAATTTTATTTATTGTGTTTCTGCTTTAATATAAAATCTCCATACATGTTTTTTTTACTTAGGTATTATTTTTGGAGGAAAAATATTTCTATTGGACTCTTCAGTCGACTTAGAGATAATTTTTGGACTACATTATTATTTTGGAATTGTTGTGATTTATTCAATGGAGTTCTGGACATTGCCATTTTGAGAGCATAACCATTCTGGAAAGACCAGTACATTTCCAGTTCTGAAATTTATATGGAACCATTTCATTCTTTTGAACTCTAGGATAACTCCTCAGAATTGTCTTGGAACTTGTTGGTTTTGTCATTAATGTTCATAGTTTAGCCAGAGTTGTAGAAAAGGAATCATGTACTCTTGGGATTGGAAATACATCTAATTTGCTTATACTGTTGACGTTTCTACTTTCAGATTGCATCGGGAAAGAATTATCTGGTTTGGAATAAAAAATATGCAGTTAACTCTAGTTCATTTATTTGCTTCAATAAAAAAAATATTCATTAAGTATTGCATTTCTTTCTTAAACCATTTTAGGACTGCAGGAGAGCATTCATCCTGCAAGGACACTCTTTTACAGCCGAAGAATGTAGAATATCATGACCATGTTAGATTAATTTATTTTATTCGAACATCAGAATCTAAGTCCTCAAACTCACATAATAGTTATTTTATGTCACTCATTTCTTGTGCTCGTAGATCTGAACGTATTTGGTCAATATTGTTTAATATTTGTGAAGGCTGCTTAAACCATGCAATGTCAATTGGCATCCCACCATTTGCATTCATAGTGTTTGGGACAGGTACTGCTAAACTGATTTAATAATAGATTAGGATATTCCTATGAAATATTCATATGACGTGTTCATATGCCAAAGTTATGTTTGGTCTGGTTGGCTGAGTTGTCTGAAGTGGTTGCATTTAACAACCACTGCCATCTGAGCACGTGTCTGCTTTGGTTCCATTGTCAAGCTTGGTCACTGTGGATATATTCGAAAGTCTTCTAATTGGGTTGGTGGGCCTTCTGCTTTTCTGCTTCTCCTCTGCTTTTTCCAGGTTCATCCTCCATCTGTTGTACCTTCTAGGTTTGTTTAGCCTTTAATGTACTAAAAATCCTGTTAGAACACATCAAGAAAACCAATAACAAAATCATTGATTCGCTTCCCCCTGCTTAGAGTTTTAATTTATTTATGTGTACATAGATTATGAACATAGAGTTGAAGCAAAGCAATCATGTACTCTTGATATTAGAAATACATCTAATTTTGTTTATACTGTTAATGTTTCTACTTTCAGATTGTATTGGAAAAGAATTATCTGGTTTGGAATACAAAATTCACAGTCAACTCTAAATTGTTTGCTTGGTTCAATTAAAAAGAATATCCACTAAATATTGAATTTCTTTTTTAAACTATTGTAGTACTGCATGATAGGATTCATCCTGCAAAGACTCTTTAACAGCTGAAGAATGTAGAATATCATGACAATGTTAGATTTCATTGGTTTTATTGGAACATCAGAATCTAAGTCCTCAAACTCACATGATAGTTATTTTATGTCACTCATTTCTTCTGCTTGTAGATCTTAATGTTTCTGGTCCATATTGTTTAATTTTTATGAAGGTTGCTTAAACCAAACGAAGTCAATTTTTATGCTACCATTTACATTCATAGTGTTTTGGATAGGTACAGCTAAACTGATTAAATGACCAACTAGGATATACCTATGAAATATTCATATGACATGTTCATAGGTCAACAAGTGCACGCAACGCCTCAATGACAAGGTGATCAGATATTGAACCATACGACTGTGATTGCACAGGCATAGTTGAATAAACAACGTTTGTTTCCAATACTTATTTAAATATTAAACAACATCAGCTGATGGTGCAAGTTCGTACGATCACAATACAAACGATGCTGATGTGTTATAATGTACCCGAACCAGCGAGTACCAGGGGATGTTGATTAATCAAGATTAATGATTACAGTTTTGCATGTGCATGGCACTATTCTCTACTTCATCTTGCTTAAAAACAACACGAAAATATTTGATCCATTTTACCATTGACTTACTTGTCCTAACTGTTCAGTGGCGTGGACTTCTGCGCCAGGACAATCGAAGATCTCTGTTTGATGGTATTCTGAATTTCAACATCTTGTGCCCGCTAATTGATGGCCTCTTGTGCAATACACCCCTGGTTATTCCTTCCATGTCAGAGTGTTTTGAAAGTGCGTTTGGGGGTGGGATGGGGATGGCTAGTACGCGAGACCAATGCCAATTACGATTCAAATGTCCATGTGGTATTTGCTAGAAATGGCATTGTTGATTAGTTTAAAATTTGACGTTATTATATCGATGAGAAGGTAACTGAATCATTATTTGACATTTTAGATGTGATCATGTGGCCACGACAATTATCGGACTCACCCGATATTGCGATGATTACACGACAACCGTTGGTCCAACCATGGTGTTTATCAAAGATGTCACTGGTTGAACAGCAGGGGGGGGGGGGGGGGCGGGTGCGATTCGGACAACTTTTTCCGACAAAATTGATTGAAGCTTAAAAGCGGAAAATAGAGCCTTCCTTCGAAATCTCATATTTTAACCAAAAAAATAAAGTCTCCATTTGGCAAACGGAGACTTAACGATTTTTCAATCATCAAGGGTCGCAACGATGTTGTCATCGCCCATCTCCCCCTCCTGCTACACGTTAACAATTTTTCACGAGGAGGTTTTACGATTTCAACCGAATATTTGATCGAGTCCGATGCGATATCGTGTCCGAGGACGAAAATCCTTTCAGGATTTCACAAACAAACTAATCGCTGACACCTCACCGCGTAGATCAATCAAATTATTTGATTGGTCATTGAGTCGGAAATTAATTCTCGTTAATGAATTATTATGACAGATACAGGATTAGTTGGGTCCTCAACAATTAAAAATCCTGGAGGAGCTGTTGGTGCAAATGAATAGAGAATATATCCTTGGTGGGATTGATTTGATTACTCTAGATTAATTTGATAGCTTTCTTCGATTGCGTCACATGTTAAATTGAGCGCAATCACCGCTGAAATATTTACATTGTGCAAAGCAATATGTTTACCGCCGCCATCTGGGTCATTATTATATTTGAGGATAATTGAATCTTGTACTTGTATTACCTTGATAACATTTCTAACAGATTATTTTAGTTCCTCAGCGTTATATCCGGAAAACTTAAAATTACCCAGATTGGCTTCTATGATATTGTAACCGGTTAGGAATCGTTGTTTATTGTTGCTGTTGTCATTAATTATTGTTTGAACAATTCGTTCGTTGATATATTCCATGTCAGATACAAGCTGATTTAATATTTCAACGTGTTTTCGCGATTTTGTTTGCCGTAGTTGTTCTAGTTGTGTTTCATGTAATTGATTAATTTCATTAAAATAACCAGTGATGTCAGTTAGCGTAAATGAAATAGTAACAGATGAGTCAACTGTTCTTTTAATAATAAAATCCCATTGCAACGTGTTTTTATTGGTAAATATGAATCTATCGGCGATTTTTCCTTTTCTTGAGTTTTACTTTTCTTATATCAGATAAATTATCTCGATACATGGGATTGATTTCATGATATGATTGTACGTCTGTGGTTAAGTCGGCGGTTCCGGGTGGTTTTTCAGGCCATCCTAACACTGTTCGTAACGAGCTGTTATAGATATCCACGACGTATCCCTCTGTGCTTGTTTCGATCGACGACGAGAGCGTCGGTCCATAAACTTTAATAGCTATTTTTGATTCTTTTCCCGTGATTGATTCTATTCTACGCTGAATTTCAGCATCGATTTGCTCAATTTGGTATTACCCAGTTGGTAACGACATAACGTTCCAGTCTGGGGTGCCATCGGGTTTATTCTTATATGAGAACACCAATGCGTTATTCGGTTGCTGACCGCCAAATGCAACCGATCTGATATTGGGCCAGCTATGATATACTCGTAATTTAGCTAGCGCGATCTCGCGCACTGGAATCGGAGAAGGGAAGTTCACACTAAATTGTGGGTTTGTTGATGTTATTGATATCATGCTTGTTCGTATCGGAGTGGTATTCTCCCCAATTCGTTGAAGCAGTTCGAGTGACATTATTGTTAACGTTGTCTTCAATTTCCAATTTCAACATCGCGGAGTTATACAACTGGACCATCGCGGAAAATTCAACAACGGATATGAACGAATTATCTATCGACAGCAAGATCAACTCGGATAATTTCGAGTATGCGTCAAATACCACCCGGTACCGAGCTGTATAATCGCTGAGTTTTTTCTGAGAACAAGATGATAACGTTTTAGTTATCGCGGTGGCGACTGCCGCAATTGTTGTTGCCGAAGAGATAGCGATTGGAACTGCAATCGGAGCCATCATGGTCACCGTCGACAAAATAATCCCGGTGCTGGCCATCACACCAGACACCGAGTACACGGTGATGTCGATGATTGTTACGTTGCGGTGATACTTTTTTATTTTTTCACGATAACGCTCAGAAAGTGATTTCAAGTTCGCGGAAAATTCTTTCACGGTATCATATCGATATCGATGCGATTGTGATACCTCTGGGAATATTATCGGTTCAATTGATTTCATCGATGTCATTACTATTTTAAACCCACTAGTGTTTTCAATTGTTCGCCATCGTTAAGGGGTCCATGGCTGGGGTCACGTGAGTAGATGGGTTAGGACACTGTAAGTATATCAGCTGAAAAATTATCAACAAGTTCTAAACACCAAATTATTTCTGATCTAATGGTGGAGCTATAACCCCGACGACATTAAAGGATAGTCTTCTACCCTTGATAATTAACGTCGTTGTGCCACCAGAGTAGGTTTTACCGTCCGCGATCATATTAAATTGATGGATAGAGATCCACGTTAGCCTGTAGATACCATCGATAAAATTTGGCTTGTAGATACCATCGAACCCCGCTTCAACATTCGAATAGATACCGATGGACAATGTGGTATAAGCGTCTCTTATCCAATCCATGGTTCCATGATCGACCGTATACACGATATTTTTAACGCCTATTTCTGGATGCGGAATCTTTACCTTTTTAAAATTTTCTTTTAGTCTAAAAATATCCTTGTAAATATCGAGATAATTTGCCCCGATTTCGCCAGAAACCATCATATCCTATCATCCGTGCTAAAAAAGAATGAAATCAAGGTTTCTGATTCCAAGCCGCTCTTGGTCGTTAAGATACCAGTCGATGTTAGAAAATTTTGTCGTGATATCTTGGGGTTTACTGCCCTCAAAGAACTTATTCACAAATTCGCTGGTGAGCTTTTGTTCGTCAATAGCTTTTTTAACTTCAGCGAGGGTCGGGCCTGTCAGAGATGTGGTTTCAGACCTCCTGCCCTCAAAGAACTTATTAACAATTTCGCTGGTGAGCTTTTGTTCGTCAACAGCTTTTTTAACTTCAGCGAGGGTCGGGATTATCAGAGGTGTTCTCCCAAAGAAATTATCCACGATGGTTTTAAATATTGTTTGTCTCGTTATAAACATACTAATATCTTTGAGAGTCATCGTAGATGTAGCCGGATCGGGCCTGTCAGAGATGTGATTTCAGATAGAGGTGTTCCCCCAAAAAACTTTTTCACGATGTTAAGTATCATTTGTTTCAACATAAACATACTAATTTCTTTGAGAGTCATCGCAGATGTAACCGGGACACCAAAGAAATTATCAGCGACCTAGCTATTTTGATTATGTTTGCCAATAAACTTGCTAATTTCAGCGAGAGTCATGTCTGCCACAAGTGAGGTTCCCAAAAACTTACCAACAACGTCGTTGGTGGGTTTTTGTACCTTTTAAACATTTTCTATTAGTTTAGAAATATCCGTGTGAATATCGAGATAATTTGCCTTGATTTCGGTAGGATCCATCATCCTCCCGTATTCCTGTTAAAAAAGAATGAAAATAGAAGGTTTCTAATTTCAGCGAGAGTCATGCCAACCACAAGCGGGGTTCCAAAGAATTTATGTACATTTTTACGAAAAGTATTATAACCTCGTATATAATCATCCAGATCACGTCCGTGGGTGGCTATCGCGTCGGTGATCGTAGACACAAGTGCGCCTGGTTTAAGTCGTACGTCGCTGAAATACAGCGCAATAGAGTTTTCAGCGGCGTCGCGTTGTCGTATCAAAATGTCATCTGCGGATATCTTACTGGTTTTCAATTTACCCTGGCGATCTTGAAATACAACTATTTCGTTCGTGTCAACACTTGCTAAATTCAACGTCTCTGCGATTTCATCTTCAATTTTTTTTTCATCATCGGTTGTTGTTCCCGTGGTGGGTTTTTCTAACGCTGATAGAGGTCGTCCCCAAATATCAATCATTGTTATTGTAAATGCTTTTGATTCTCTAAAATCCTCCCACTCGTATATTCGTTTACAACCATATGTGGTGGCTTTTTCGACAAAGAAATCTCCGCGAGGACATTTAATACTTCACGGCCGCATATCGGTGGATCATTTAATTGTTGTGTTGGCAGCGTGGAATAAAAAATCGGAATTGAATGATTCTTTGAATTTATATACCGCATGAACTCGCTTGGCGGAGCTAGCCCATATGAATCAAAATAAACAATCCCACGCGGACCAATCGCGTATGCAACCCAGTGAGTTCCCGATCCGCTGCTGTTATCAAGATTGATTATTCCGATTTCAACGCGTTTAGGTTGTTTCGGCAACTGATCTTTCATAAAGACCCCTCTAAATTTTTTATTCGAAGTTTTCTCGCCAAATCAATTAAATTAAAATTGGACATTGGAACAATTGGCTCCGTTGAAAATCTTTGATTAAAACTCTTCGAGTTTCCCACTAATAAACCGTTCCTAGTATCCTTAATCCACTCCCGCTGTACCACGAATGCGGAGTTCCTGGTAGTCTTAGGCCTTTTCCTTTTTTTATACCCGGATCCACCGGTTGCTTTCTTCAGTGCCATCCCTGCAGCGGTACCAACGGCTCCTAACGCCGCCGCCTTCGCCACCGCTGGGGCGGCCACAGCAATCAATGCTGGTATTGCAGCTAACAACGGAAATATCCCACCTGATTTTATCATGTTGGCGATTGCAGCCTCTGAAAATACAATCTGAACCCCTCGCTGTTTCTTTAGCGCATCATTAAAATGTTTTATTTGACGATCCGTCAATGATATTTTATGTGTACCACCGGACATCTGAGCTGGTTTCAACGTTATTGTGGTTCCGCATTCTTTAGCGGACTTTGATCGCAATTTCTTGACTTGACCATCCGTCAATGAGACACTAACAACACTATATGACATTTTATTGTAAAACACACTTATGCTTTCAATTGATCTAATTGCGAAAATCCATAGGATTTTTCAATCAAAGATTTTCAACTGGTGCATCAATAAGACTCATTCGTCCACCAACTCCTTCTAACAACATTGATTTATCACTGAGAATGACAGCAACCGCTCTATAATTAACACCGGCAGGGGCTATACGAGCCCTAAAATGTATATCAACGACGGATTGCCTTGTTAAATCAAGATGTTCCAGCGATAAGTAATAAATCGGATAGAGACTTTTAAAATCAAGTTGCGATATTTGTAAAGCAGTATCAACATTTTGATCACGACCCATATATGACATCATCCGATGATACGCACGTGCTACATGGTTGTTGTCCTAATCAAGTTGTATATCCTCGGTTGGTTCCTGTTGTCCGTTTATTCTCAGCGAAACCTCACTTACCCCTAATCGATCAAATATCATATGACTGCGTTCTTGGGAGCCTGGTCGATTCCGATTCTGTAACGCTAAAAATATATGGCGTGGAGCTGAAACCCCTTGTTTTGATGCCTAATGCCATGTAAATGTACCATCAACATTATCCTCTTTGGCATCAGTTGTTGTTGTTAGCCAACTTAGCAATGATTTACCGCCTGTGTCCATAAATGAGAGCAGTCACTGCTCTGCGGTAATTGATGGGGTCATTACTGGCATCCATTGTACCAATTTAGTTAAAATGACTTTACCATCATCAACACCAGCAGCAGCAGCATGCCAGATTGCATCATTGTCATTACCCTTTCGCACTAACGCGATTGTGTGTTTGGCTCCATAGATGACTTTTCTGACGTTACTGCAGAATCCAAATATGTGATGGAGTGGAATCGCACATGAAAATTGTCGACGCCTCCCCTGCAATGTTGCTACTCGTGTTGCAAACTCTAGATTGCAATTACCATTAACGCCTTTTATAATGTCAAAGTCAGCTCCGGGTCTAGCTCGACGTTCTGGATTAGCTGCTTCTAGTTGATTAGCAGCTGAAGTATCTTGCGGTGTTAGCACTTTAATGTATTGAAGGTGGTCAGGATGATCAGAAGTATCCTTTGCAAACATCATTGATGGACCAGCTGACCTTGTATAATCATCGGAATATCTTGCTAACCCGATTATTGTTGTTGCAACATCAACCTCACGGTCTATTGATTCAATTTCTCTTCCATCTATGAGATATCTTGCACTTTCAAATAGCGCCATTATGCCGTTGTTGACGAAACCAACTCGGACATTTGCGCTATCTGCATATGGTGTATCAGCTGCATCATTTGTTATGAGTTCTCCTTCAACTTCAATGAAAGCTTCACACGGTAAAAAGTATTTAATGGTATCTTGAACTTGAAGTTCAATTCGCGATCGTAGGTCAGGTTGTATAGCATGATAGGAATAGTATTGATAATCACGGACGGAATCGTCTTTGCGCACTGGGGCTTCCATATCAAAGGCAGGATCAGCTGTTCGTTTAAACATTTATTATAAAAACACTAGTGCTTTCAACTGCAAAGCAATTACATCTTCGATTTTCAACACTAGCGATAAAAACTCTTATTTCTTTTTTGTTTGAGACCACTTCCTGCTATGTTACTTGCAATAGTATTACTCTGTGTATCTAATGGTGTCGACGAAGTCGCCAATGACGCTAGTTTTTCTTCCACTGCGCTATTTATTGCTTTGCTGACACTTGCAGGCATCGCTGTTGTTGAAGGAAGGACAACTGGTTGCTTTTTTCGACGTCGCATCAATGATGTTATTTTATCTTTCGCGGCCGAAAATGCCTTTCTGGCGAGATCTCCAATAGCGTTGATTCCTTTATCACGAATAACATCAATTGCTTTCATTGATAATTGTTTAGCTAACGGTGCCACTTTTGGAGCCATTCTTGTAAATAACCCCGCAATGGTATTGCCGAACCCATCTCCGTACCACGCGCGGTAAACAGGCAATCGTGAGTTCACCACGTAGACGCTTACGGGTTTATCATGGTTGTAGTGTATGATCATCTTGTTATAAAAACACTAGTTTTTCAATTAGTGAATTTCAAAGCAATTCCATCTTCGAGTGAAAATCCTATGGATTTTAATCGCTGTGATAACCATGGGCTTCTCTGTGATTTTCAAATAATTCAGCAATGAGTTCTCGATATACATCAATGTCCATGATACCGCCGGCAAATAATCTTCTACAGATATCAGCTGCTTCATCAATCATTTCAACGGATTTGTTTCCAGCTCGCTTTCCACCCATGAGTACTTCCAGCCGTGATATATCACTGAGAATATTACCAGGGCATGTCACGCTGGAGTCAACGGCGCTGGTGCGTCGTACATATCCTTTTTCGCTTGTTTTCTTAGAACCGGCTTCTGCTCTTATGTCTATTTGTTTCGGGATTGGATCCTCCGTATAACGTGGTGGTTGTGGACCGCCTTTAACCGCAGCTAGAAAGTTATTATAACCAGGGTGCTGTGACGCTGAGATTCTATCCCCGCCGTGTTTCGCTAAATATATTGTTGATGCCCAAGTGTCTTTGGTTTTTATAAAACTTTCAAACCCGTCTTTTAATAAATTCTCTCTTTCACCCTTTGGAAAAGTTTCTCTAGTAAAATCAGCTAATTCGTAATCCGTACCGAGTCTTTTAATTCTATTTAATGTTGCGGATGTAAATATATTTACAGGTGAATAGTCTTTTCTTGCAGCTGCACCTTGTTGTTCTTCTTCGCGTTCTTCAATTTCGTCCGGTCGATATACTTGTGGGTGGGATGGATCAGGTGCTGCTGAAGAATCATCAATATCAGCTGATCGTTCATACTCGCGTTGGGTTTTTATATCACTGGATAGCTGTTTTATCCCTGCGCGTGTTTGTCCGGTCTCTGCTGCTATCTTTTCAAGTGTATCAAGCAGCGGCGCCTTCTTTGCTCGTTCTCGTTCAGGAATATCTCCGTATACCGCTGCTTCAGTTAACGTTTTCACATCTTTGGTCGCACTTGTTATCGGAGCAAACAGTTGTTTACTTGACACAGAAAAGTCAGTCTGCGCTTGTTGTCGTTGTTGAAGTTTCTCGCGAAGTCTCTCTCGAACCGGGATAAACTTTTTAATTGCTGCTAGCCGCTCTCGGGCTAATCTAGTTGTAAAAGATTCACCTACCATATATTATTGTTTGCGAACTGAGTTTTCAAATGTGAAGACTATATTACAATTAAAAGCTGAGTTATCAAATAATGTACCATCTAGCTAGAGTATTCATCTCCGACAAGGTTAAACTGCACGACGCTATCCGCGAATGTTTTAGAAATAACATCGCTGGGGGTTTCAAAATTGTAATATCTGAGCACGGCGATGAACAAATTTTGCTAACTACGCGGAAACAACAACAACTACGTGAAAATGGAGGCATCGCGGTGATTACTTGCTACCACGACCAGATCATCCAGTACGCACATAACTGTATGAGCCAACCCAAACTGATGAAAATTCTTTCAGGAGAAAATCCTATGTGATGACACGCTAAAAAAATTACTAAAGCCTATTTTTAATAGTAGCTCACGTGGTTAGGATACTGGTTTTTCCTCGTTTAATATTTTTCTAAGATCACGAACTTTAGAACTGATTTCAGCTCGTTTTTGATACTATTGGCCGAGCTTTTGACGTATTGCTTCAACGGTGTTAAAAAGCGTTATAAATGTATTAATGTCGTTGCCGTACAAACAGGCATTGATGGACTTTTGAATTCTTTTCACGAGCGCGTACATCTTAGATAACACATAACGACCCTTACTAGACTGATACTCAATGTTTTCATATTCCGAGGTAATCCTGTCGCAGTCGAGACCTTCAGATAATACTATTCCGCGATTTTTCAAATTTGAAATTTCAGCAATTATAGCATTTACATCTTTGATATCCATATTTTTATAGCATATATTGTATCTCTAATTTTAAAAAAAGATTGGGGTCATTTTTGACCCCTTTTTTTGATTAAGGACGGCACATACACATATTTAATTAACTTAATTAAGGACGGTACAATGCCGTAAATCTCCACTCGAGTGTTGCGGCAGATTCAGGCATAACATACAAGCCCAAGGGGACCCGAAGCATACATCTCCGGAAGGGAGGCCTAAGGTGACAAACGTCATCTTAGACCGCCCAGAAGATATGCTTGGGGGGGATGTAAATCTCCACTCGAGTGTTGCGGCAGATTCAGGCATAACATACAAGCCCAAGGGGACCCGAAGCATACATCTCATGAAGGAAGGCCTAAGGTGACAAACATCATCTTAGACCGCCCAGAAGATATGCTTCGGGGGGACGTCACTATATGTACTTAATTAACTTAATTAAGGACGGTACAATGTCGTAAATCTCCATTCGAGTGTTGCGGCAGATTCAGGCATAACATACATTTAATTAACTTAATTAAGGATGGATTATATTTACAATGAAACGATGATGGAATTTGTAATGTGATGATGGAACGGCACAAGACAGCACAAACATGAAACGACGGGGCGGATTTTCTACTGCCAATCCAACCAATCAAAAGCAACCCAATTAAATTAACCCGGTTGCATGATTGTGACAAAAGACAACCACACGCCCGAGTTAAATGGCGTGGGTTGCTTTTGAGTGGTCGGATTTGACTTTCAAAAGCCCCAAACTTATTACGAGTCATAACGTATATAAGGTGACTAATACAGCAGCGTTGATTTACAGGGTGTGTTATTTAATTTTCTTGAATTCCTTATTAATGCTGTTTCAAAACATTTAAATGAGACATAATATTTGAATAAAACACTAAACAAAAGAATATAGATGTTAGATAACAGCGTGTATTTCATTAGTTTTTATCGTAAAATGATTAATTAATCGTAATATTATTTGGACTTCATGGGACGTAACTCTGTCATGCAATTAATTAATCATAGTACGATTTATCTCCCTTGATGTATGAAAATTGTATCCTGTGTGTACGTCAGCAATTGGACTTCAAGAGACGTAACTCTGTCATGCAACTTTATCACTGGATGATTTATCTCCCTTGATATATGAAAATTTTATCCTGTGACCTGTCTTTTTTGAGAGAGCTGTTTGATAAATTCCTTCCGCTACATATCGTACCGAGTACTCACAAATATCGAAATAATTTCCAGCCGCATTCATTGTTTGAAATATTTTTTCTTCGTTGGTTTCTGTATCAAATGATTTGACATGTTTTGCCTTTTTTGCGTGTTTGCCCGGTTCCACCTATTTTTGTATTCTGACTTTGAGTAACAACTCGTAAATTATCCAATTTGTTATTCTGAGGACATTCATCCACGTGATCGATCAGAAATTCATCTTTGATCAATCCGTTATGACATTCAAAAATAATTATATGACAGAGATATGTTTTATTTCTAACACTAAACAGCAAATAGCCCATGTTATTCAGAAATCCAACCGGTTTCTTTAGTCTGCGGTGCCTGACAACACCATCATGGGATGCTTCATAATTAACAAGCACTGGATGGGGTCTGAAGTCTTGGCTCATTTATATAATAATACTACTTGTCTAATTTATTATAAACATCTGGATATAATCTTGAGGGGTTTTTATGGTTTTTTTCTTGACAGAGTCATCGGTAACATCAATAACTGCATTTTTTATTCGTTTGTCATAGTAGCGTTTTAACTCCCTGTATCGTTTGCCGCCACAACTGAGACATAATTCTGATTTTCTCCTAACGCCCACCCCACATCGGAGGCAGGGGAGAGGGCCAACACTTCCGCGCCGAACGCTTTGTAAATGATACCCACAGAATTCGCCTCTACATGATTTATTACACGGGGTCGCTGATCCAATCATAAGCCACTTGCAGTGATTCATAATACTATATTTTTCTATTTAAATACTTGTTTTAATTATATGACTGAGGAATTCGAGAGATTATCAGCATTTAAGCTTTCAAAAATGTTAAATTCAATCTCTATAAAACCCTCGAAAATGTATCAAAAAAGGCAATAAAGGATAGAGCCCTGATAAATAAAATTCGCGAATGCGCTGTTGAATTCAAGCACGACGGTGCATCTCATAGCTGGTCAACATTTCGAATTGATGGTGTTGTTGATGCCACCATGAACGACGAAAACGCAGCCATGATGTTATCACAACTTGGCAACAAAAAGTATTTTTTAGAGTGAAATTCATTGTAAAATTAGAATCAGTTGATTGGATTATACGAGACAAATGTGAACCAAGTCTCAAAGACAAAAAAACAGTAACTGTTAGCCGTGATTCTAAGCCGGGTCTGTTAACTGGAATTGACAAACCATACTATGAACGAGCATATCCTGAAACAGCAGTTGTGTATGGGATATATCCGTTAAATGAAAATCCTGATATAAGGAAACTAGCGCCGATGAAACAATCGTCGCCGGCGACTTCGTCGTTGAATTGTGTAGCAGCACGAATAACAGAACATTTTACAAATGCATCCCGAGGGAATAAACTTACCGATCTACGGCATAGCAAAATAGCTCAATGGGAGTTAACGGTGAAAGACTGCGGGGCAACTATTAGCGATATAGCAAAATTAGAAACATCACTGAGATTTCCAATAACCGTTACAACGATAACCGCTGAGGTATTATACGAATCAAAATATAAATCAAAGGGAGCTCCAATCAAAATTATTGATCATAACGAACACGCATGGACGTCCGCGGTCACAATGTTTCCACGGGACAGAACAATAAAATATATACCTGACGAATTCATCGGAGAAGATAATTTCCTCGTTGAAGAGAAACTATTCGATGCTATTGCACATTTGAGTAAAAACGACCCCGTGTCGGTGTGGTTACTTCGCAGCACTGAAAACGACACGGATACGTTTTATCAGTTTGTAAGACCAAACGGTCAACTATACCGCACTGAAGCATTTCACAACAAAATGAAAAAAACAGCTAGTGGGTTTTTAACGGTGGGCGACGGAATCGCCAGTGGCGAAGCCACCGATGATGAACAATTATTGACAAACTGTTTTACAATCCCGTCGGTTGCAGCTCATTTTGCGAGAATCAAAAACGCACGGAAACCAACACGCGTAGAATTCTTGCCAGACATTAAGACTAGTTGTTTAGAATTTAATCATGGCGGTTTATACAATAACAAATACGACCGTGATAATATCATTTCAGTTGATATGGTTGCTTGTTATCCAGCGAGTTTTCTTGGTTATGGAGAGTGTACTGAGTATTTTAAACGATTTGGACACCCCTTACATGAAATGACTCGTGTTGCAATTAATGGGCCGCTGCCTGATTTTGGTTTAACTGGAATCGCTCGTGTAGTATCATTTGAATTCGCAGCAGGACTTCATCGCTGTTGTTATATTTGGATTGGTAGACACATGTCTGAAAATAAGTGGCTGCCAATAGCGCTATTACGATTCATGATTGATACAAAAATGTTAAATTCGCTGACGGTCAGTGAAGCAATTATATCATATCGGAAACAAACCAATGTCTGGTTACCAACACCGGAATGTCTTGATAGTATAATTGACGAATCCAGAAAACATATTGATGCCGACGAAGAATATCTCATTGAGTGGTCCAAACGGGTATTTAATCAACGAAACATGGAAGCAAAAGATCTCGGCAAAAGAATAATAGGAAAATTCACTCAGGGAGGAACAAAATGCGACTATAAAAGATATTCTTCACGGCTGATTATGGATAACACCGAATACGACTTTGTAATCGCGGATGCAGTATCCAAACATATATATGTGGATCGTAAAGATGCTTTTTTTGTCCGATGGAACAAAATTGGGTACAGTTGTTACTTACAGCGACGGTTACAGATCCCCGTATACACATTTGAGGTCGTCGATGTTGGGTTATGCTTGTATCAATTTATTTTCAATGATAAATAGATTTCCTGACACTGCGGTTAGAGTTGCCGTTGAATCATATTACATTGACAGCAAGTACAGTGGAGCAGTTGCTGAATTCACTAATCCGGATGAAAGTTGGAGATCATGGAGAATTAAAAAAGAAATGCTGCGTGATTATTCTGAATCAGCAGATGTTGAAATTAAAAATAATTACTTACGTGGTGATAATTTATCAGAACGTTCTAATGCACCACCGATATCAGATCTAATTTGTAAATATAAAACAGTTTATTTAAACGGCTGTGGCGGGTCAGGAAAAACGACTCGGGCAATTGAATTATATCGAACGCGGGCAAATATAATTGTGCTGACACCGACCCATAGATTAGCGCGAGAAATAAAACAACGAAACTTTGAAGCTTGCACTTATCACAGTTTTTTCCGATACAACGGCGACAAATGGACCCCTGAACGAATGGGTGAAAAATTCATCTCTGCGGTTATTATTTGGGATGTGCTATGTACGGTTTCGTTAGATGTATTAAAAATGTTTCTTGATTGGTTGCTGAAAAAGAATACAGCGGTGATAATGTGTGGAGATCATGGCCAACCACCACCATTTGTCGGTGGGAGTCCACATGATTGGTTAAAAGGGTTTGTTGACTATTATGAAGAAATCGATACTGACTACAGAGCACTTGATGCACAATTACGTGAAGTCAAGAAATTAATTAGATTACAACCGGATAAAATCCAATGTGAAATAATCAGAGAAATAATTCCTGAAACTCCCATGGAGGAATTTTGGGAAGCATGGAGATCAAATGATTTTGTAGTGGCAAGTAGAAAGATAGTCAGAGACACACTTCAGAGAAAGTTGTTTGAGCTTCACAAAGAAAAATTTCCAACACTTCCAACGCCGCTGTGTTATAGACCCTATGATACAGGAAAGAAGAATATTGAAGTTGAAATTCCAGGACAAAACGAAAAACAAACACTAGTGTTAAATGATATTGTGTTGGTTGATATCAGTGTTGTCGAAAATGCATTACGTGCTGATAAATCGCCATGGACACTGGGTTATGTAACAACAATACATTCCATCACGGATACAATTGTTTGGATAGTTGATAATCGCATCGAGTGGTCGAATTTAGTCTATCTTGCAGTATCCAGAGTACGGCAAATAAATCAGCTTCGAAGAATTGTTTTCGATGATGACACAAAAATGGATGATATTGATATTAAAATCATTGATAAAAAACTCTCCGGTTACAAACAAGACAAAAAAACAACGACAATTTGATATTGATGCCGAATTAATAATCGCGTTACGACAACAACAGAATAATCACTGCGCCAGTTGCAATTGTTTAATGCGTTGGCAGTATTCGGGTAAAAATCCTCGACAATTTACCGTACACAGAAAAAATAACAGTCTCGGTCATGTCAGAAACAATGTGATGTTGACTTGTCTTGAGTGCAATAGACGCAACGGCGCTAGTTAAGACCATGCGGCGGAAATTGCGTATCGTCAGGAATAACTTGTAATTGTTCACGTGTAAACCCCCGCTGAGGGGCAGTTGAATCCAATTTATAGATTGGAGGTTTGCCAGTTGATCGTGTTATAGTAGATATACTATGCGTAGTGACACTCCAAATAGGATCAGTAGCCCTTGCTGTACCACCTACCACCTTCAAGTTCTCCTGGTTCATATAAATATCTCACGGTGATATTGCTGAGAATTGGTTGAGAAACGCTATCCCGCTGTGGTTGTGGTATATACTTTTTTTATTGCGTTGTTAGGTTTCACATTGCTTGCTCTGGTAATCTCGTTCTTTAGCGCTGCAACTACCCCTGGTAACCTTTTGACCCATTCACGGGATCGCTTTTCTTGGATGAATTCTTTTGCGTATTGATATCCAAATAACCGCACAGCAAGAGTCCGATTAAATCGTTCTACAATTGCCTGATCGCGATGTAGCGCAGTATGCCCCCGTCTGATGGTGACATTATGATATTTCATCGCTGATAAAACAGCGCCTTGAAATTCCTTTCAGGATTAACTTGTAATAGATTTGGCCAGCGTAGAGGGCCTCGTCGATAAATCCTTTCAAATGCAGAAGCAACTTCAGTGGCCGACTTTTTTTTAGCGGTTCTGCTTGTTTGTATCGACTCGCAACATCAGCTACGGTTAGCGCGTATTTGTAACCGTTGTCATGTGGTAAAAACAATAAATCAGCTTGATGAACTTCATTGGGTCCGGTAACATCAAAATGCGAGAAGTTAACTTGGCTAGGACGCGGTAAATTGATTTGCCATATAGCCTGTTTGGATAACCAATTAGCCGCAGTAGCCTTTTTTACTATTGCGGCGCTGGCGAGTTTACTGATTGCAGCACTACCCCTCCAGTATCCCCTCGGAGAATAATAAATAGATTCCATGATATTAATTACCAGCACCTAACATCAATTTGCCTTTCATAGCTGATTTTACCAACCATGAATCTAATTTTTCCTTGACTTATTTATCAGGGATGGCATTTAACGCGTGTATTAATTTTACATCCGTGATATGCCTTTCTTGCAAATTGCCGCTTTAATATGCAACATCATGAGCATGACACGCCTTATCAATAGCGTTTATTGGATACTCACCTGGGTTAGGTTGATTTTGATTATTGAGTTATTGAGTCTGATATATAATCGTGATCCGGGGCCACAGTAGCTATATCCTGGAAGGTGCTTTTCTCCGGGGTACTTTTCACATGGGGTTCCAGGGAGCTTTGCCAATTTGGCTGCAATATCGCCTCCTCGTCTTTTTTACAACCCCGGATTGTAAAATCTTTGATTTTGTAGAAACAAATTTAAATTTCTTTATGCCACATGTCGCACACCTACCAGTAAGTGCTGATCTGTTATTGCTAGTTGTAATTGTCGTCACGTCATTTGTGTTAGTACGCGTTTTACACTTCACACAATATAGATCAATAATTTATGTATAGAGATATGAATATAATTGATTTTTAAGCGACTAAAACAAGAGAACCAGTTAAGCATGTTGCAGCAAAACCAAACTCTGTCTGGATGATTATAATCGGACCATCTGGATCCGGCAAGACACAATTGCTACTTAATTTGATAATGAGATGGATGAAGTGGGATAAATTGTATTTAGTGGCGCCTAGTGTAGATGATCAACGATGCTATGAAGTGCTAAAAGATTTTAATGAAAACGCTTCAGAGATTGCCAGCGAGGGTATTATTGAATTTATAACCGATATTGACGAGGCACCATCAGTAGAAGACCTCGATGGAAGTATCAATAATTTAGTTGTATACGATGATGTAATTTTAGATAAACAAAAAAAAAACCAGCTAAGATCTTTTCCAGAGGCAGGCACAAAAACACTGACGTGATATATGTCACTCAACGCTACACTCAGATTCCAAAAGTGATTCGCGACAACTGTAATATTCTTGCTGTGTATAACGGCGTTGATACACATACGTTACGAAATATTTGGCAGACATGGTTATCCGATATGGACTTCAATCAATTTAGAAATTTTTTTAGTAAAGCTCAGTCAGTCCCGCATGGATTTATAACAATACATTTACATGATCCTCGGACACGATATCGTATCGGACTCGATCAAATATTCGGTTGAAATCGTAAAACCTCTTCGTGAAAAATCGTTAAAGTGTAGCAGCAGGGGGGGGGGGGGCGATGACAACATCGTTGCTACCCTTGATGATTGAAAAATCGCTAAGTCTCCGTTTGCCAAATGGAGACTTTATTTTTTTTTGGTTAAAGTATGAGATTTCGAAGGAGGGCTCTATTTTCCGTTTTGACGCTTCAATCAATTTTGTCGGAAAAAGTTGTCCGATTTGGCCAACCCCCCTCCTGCTGCTGGTTGAGAAGATCATAGACGGAATGTAATCAGCAGCCTCGAATGTTGCTGAGATGTTAATTCAGCCGTCGAAAAAAACCTTTTCCTAATCCTGATTGTATCCTTGAATTTGCGCAGTGTCGATCACAATGCAATAGTGCTTTGTAGAGATTTTCCCCTCAGTCACATTGCTGTGTTATTCAGAGGTGTTAGCAAGGTGATCTCTGGAGCTAAACACATGGTCACCTTGGTCATTAAATCAACGATGACACTTGACGTGGTTCAGGTGCTGCTGATGTATTTAATAAATGAACATATTGTATACCTGTGTTATCTTGTTTAATGTGCACAGAATCACGTTATCGTTTTTGTAGCCTGAAACCGCATTATCATTCGTTTCTCGCACATACCACAGAGGCACACACACTCACTGTTATTACAAGACAATTTACTTGGTAAAGAGGTACCGAGAATAATTATGTGTTACAGTGCGAGATAATAACTAGGTACAGAATACAATGATATTGGACAACTTAGAAGTGAACTTTCTTTGCGGTTTAAGAGTCATTAAAAACGTTCGGAAGAAATTTGGCATTGCTCTGGCATTCGATCCACCACAGGATGTTATTGATTTCTTTGAACATTTACTCGAAGATCCAGCTTACCGTGACATAGATGTTATCTGTGATTACATGGAAGATAACTTCATTGGTAGATTAAGAAGAGCAAGAAGAGGGCCACCCAGATTCTCAATTCAACTTTGGAGTAAATATTCAAGAGTAATCGACACTCGCAGCAACAACGCAATCGAGGGTTGGCACAATACATTCAACAATGTTGTCGGCTTCGCGCATCCGACCACGACCAACCTTGCACGGAACCTACAACAGGAACAACACAGCACTCAACTTCTTCGTCGTCAATTGCAACAGGGAACAACGGCTGGGAAGAAAAAGAAATCACACATCCGCGTCAACGAGGCGTTGCACACTATGGTGACCGACTACAACAACCGAGATCCAATCACATATTTAGGAGACATTGCACGTGTTTTAAACATTAATATTGTTTGACTATGCTAGATATAATTATTATAATAAAGTTATACTAAATTGGAATACATAGATAAGTGAATTTTTTCATTGGTTTTTCCATCTTATATTTTGTTCCGCAAATTTTTGCCCGCATGACAATATGTCCGTGCCATTATGTCCACTGTCATTTTGTCCACATGACATTTTGTCCGTGACATCTTGTCCGCCGATATTTTGTCCACATGACATTTTGTCTGACATTTTGTCCGAGGATATTTTTTCCGGCAACCCTATACAGAATTCAATATCTTATTGCACTGAAATATCACAAGCAGGATCGTTCATAGATCGCCCTCAACATATCGACACTGGTCTACAATTTACCCAACATGATGTTTGTACGAATGCATCCGATTTATTACTTTTCATTGGCAAATCTTGATTTGTTTAGGCAGTCTGTTCTCAAGATATATTTTCATGCCCTTTACGGTATCCGCTGAGGGTGCCTATCGATGATTTGCTATGCAACTTTTCTGATAAAACACTGTTATTATAAAGTGCTGAAAAAATCAAAATAAACGGGTTACGTATTCAAATTACAATGTACTATCGTGACGTGAAGGTCTTCTTACTCAGAGTAAGCTGGAAATATAAAACACAATTGAAATCAAGTTTAGGGTTGCATTGAGACGGTCTGGAGTACAAGTAATTAAAAATATCCTTCTGTGGTTGACCCAAACTCAGCTCATTCAGGTGTATGCGGCTAAACACAAAAATACACCAGTAGCATGAAAAGTATCCCAGTCAAAGGTGGCACAAATGCAAAAATCAGGTGGAATATTTCTATTTATTACAGCCATACCAGGATTGTTGCCACAAATGGCTACAGGTGTATTAGAAGCTGCAGTGATACAAGCTGTCGGAATTGAGTCAGGAATGGCTTTGGAAAATACGGTCGATGGACGCATATACAAGCAATAGGCCATCGATTAGCGTGTGCAAGACACCTAAATTCGAGGTAGCATGAAACAGAGATCTTCGATTGTCCTGTCGCAGAAGACCATCCCACTAAAAAGTCTTGATCAGTAAATCAATCGTAAAATAGATCAAATATTTTTTTTATCGTTTTTTTTAGCAAGATGAGGTAGCAGAATGGTGCCACGGACAAGCAAAACTGACATCATTAATGTCGATTCATCAACAGCCCCTGGTACTCACTGGTTCGGGTACATTATAACACATCAGCATCGTTTTGTATTTTAACTCGTACGGACTTCAACTATCAGCTGATGTTGTTTATTATATATATATAAGTATGGTACACAAACGTTGTTCTATTCAACTATGCCAGTGCAAACACAGTCATATCGTTCAATATCTGATGTTGTTGTACGGTTTAACGCCATTTTGTCAGCACACAATAGCCTATTGGCGGCCGGTATTATTGGTGGAGGGAAAACACGGGAAACCCCCAGAAAGAAACTTCTGGCAAGCTTTCTCACATAGCTACATTAGCCTTATCCTCGAACCTACGCAGACAGAGGTGAGATGGCAGTGATCAGTAACGAAGAGCGCTTTAGACCACTCGGCCACTCGGGGCCCCTTCAAAATCTGATCACCTTGTCACTGAGGCGTTGCGTACACTGAAATGCTGACATGCCCCACACGTATGGTTGTTTAATTGTTAGCGACATTATACTCAATCACATCAATAATTTGGATAAGGTTCATTCGGCTCAGTGCCTTAATTCCTGTGGTCATATTTTTTAACAACACATTTCATCTCATTGTCATTGAGGAGTTGCGTACACTGAAGTGCTGACATGACTCACAAGTATTTATGGGTGTCACATTAAAGTTTATGGATATTATACAACCATGTCTATCAGCACTTACCGTCGTTACCCTGCTCGATTATACGTTGCTGTTGCAGAACTGAACCGATTTACCACCAAAGCTGATTTGTACGAGTTGACCTGTCGTGTTGTTATTGTTGACTCAGGCGGGCTTGTGACTTTTGCAGTTCAATCTGGCAAACTGAAAACGTCAAACTTGGATATTCAACATTATATTATCAATCTGCTGGAAAATAATATTGAAAATATAAATTACAGTGGTTGAATCAGAGACATCGGTGAGTCAATTGCAGATATAAAAACTATGTTGTTACAGTTAATACTACACTAAGACAATGCGTACAGTAGGATATCACGCACGTGCCAAAGTCATCACGCGTTCGTCTCTAGAATATACAATTAAAACAATGAAGGAAAGATAGTAAATGATGGAAGTTAAATAACAAATGGTCGAATCGGTTTTGGTCACTTCAAATGGCTTTGATAAACCTATACTTACCATCTTAACAGCACGCGAGTCTGGATCGTATTTATGTATTTTATCTGATTATTATAGAGGATGGAGTCAAACAACAGCAGATATAAATATGCAGCACTGTAAACGAGTAATAATATGAAACGAATCTAGCATTGCAGTTACAAAACAATTCCTCAAGTTAAAAGTTTTGTCTATTACAATAAAACTATTTTCTGTCATGAAAACGTTTTTTGTTATCAAGTTTAAAATGTGTTCTGACGTGTACATTACTATAAGCGGACATTTTCCTTTGTCAGAATCACTTCTTGGACATAGTAGTTTGTGTCAAATTCAACTAAACTTTGAATCACTGGCTAGATGTTTATTTCCAGGTAGACATATTTTAACTGTCTTTTTTTCTCTAAAAAATCTTTACCCGTTATTACCCTGATGACTTGGTGCAGTAAAAAATTCTTCTTTAGTGATCTGTAAATATCTATTCGATGCCCTTGCCTTCTAAACACTCTTCAGAGCTTCTCTTAGACTGATTAGTATTGCTCACCGATAGTTCACATTACGGTGATTGTATACATGTGGTTGTTTAATTGTTAGTGACCTTTCCAACATAATATTATACCACATCAATCTTTTGGATAAGATTCATTTGGCTGAGTGCCTTAATTTCATATGGCCATATTTTAAACAAATTTCATCTCCTTTAGGCTTTGTGTAATATCTGTGGGTAAAGGTGCCTCTTCAGGTTATGGTTCAATTGATATAAATGGAATATTCTTTGTAATTTTTCAGACATATTGCATGATCTTTGTAGAAACCAGATGCAGACTATTTTCTGACTCAAGCATGATGGTAGTATTACCAGTACTTCTATGCACCGCAAATTTGTCACATGACTGATAATAATCGTTTGATTTTTAGGCATTAATAAATGCCAAGACCGGAAGCATAAAGCAAAAAATAGTTCAGCAGTCAATTGCACATCTATTTAGAAGGATAAAATTCTGCTTCAGTGGCCTAAGTGGTCACAGCATTCCTCTCAGATGCCGAAGGTCATGGGTTCGAACATCGTGGAACTCATACCAGAAACATATATAAAATACTACAAACAGCTGGCTCGCAAGGTGCAAAGCTTTCGGAGATGCGTGTTAGGACTGGACGGCCTGTCATGATTATGTGACTGGATGGGACATCATGCTATATGCCTGTGCCATGATGTCCTGGTGCTAGACATCGCTATAAACTGCTACACTGCAGACTTCATTTTTTAAAAATACTAAATTAAAACTCCAAATCACACACAAACTCTAATAAAAGTGACCAGGAATGACCTTCACAAATGTGGGCCTGATTTGCATCAGTTTGGCACGGCATTTGGAAATAAGCTTTGCAACAAGTTATTCATGATATTGAACATAAAAATTTCTTTGATCGCATTAAAATTATTTTATCGCTATAAATATATTTTATAAAATTACTAATGCGTGGGGCCCATGTGACTCTGCATGCGACTGAGCCATCACTATAACTTCAAGTGACAACCAAATGCATTAATCATTTCCCAGTGCCAGATACAGCCGAGTTTTTGAGATCTCATACTACAGTATACTTTTTATGGATATCGTTCTGATACAATTGCAAAGGAAGCTAATTATGTCGCATCATTTCAACTTTCAGGAGCAGGGAAACGATTCAATGTTTTTGTTATTGGTTTTGTTGTTGTTGTGTTCTTAACACCATTTTTAGTACATTGTAGGCAATACAAAACAAGTAGGTGCAACATATGGAGGATGAACTTGAAAAAGCAGAGGAAGAACCACTAACCCACTGGAAGACTTTCTCATATACCCACTTTGACCACCAACCCACTGGAAGACTTTCTCATATACCCACTTTGACCACCAACCCACTGGAAGACTTTCTCATATACCCACTTTGACCACCAACCCACTGGAAGACTTTCTCATATATCCACTTTGACCAAGCTTGAGAATGAAACCCAAGCAGACAAGTGTTCAGATGGCGGTGGTTGTTAAATGCAACCACTTTAGACAACCAGGCCCAACATAACTTTCGCATATGAACATGTCATATGTATATTTCATTGGGATATCCTAGTCAATAATTTAATCAGTTTAGCTGTACCTATCCCAAACACTATGAATGTAAATGGTAGCATGCAAATCGACTTGGCTTGGTTTAAGCAACCTTCATAAAAATTAAACAATATGGACCAAAATCTTTCAGATCTACGAGCACAAGCAATGAGTGACATAAAAAAACTATTATGTGAGATTGAGGACTTAGATTCTGATGTTCCAATAAACTAATTAAATCTAACATGGTCATGATATTCTACATTCTTCAGCTGTAAAAAAGTGTCCCAGCAGGATGATTCCTCTCATGCAGTCCTACAATGGTTAAAAAAAGAAATTCAATATTCAATGCTCTGTAGGATATTCTTTTTTATTGAACCAAGCAAATGAACTAGAGTTAACTGTGTATTTTGTGTTCCAAACCAGATTATTCTTTTCTAATGCAATCTGAAAGGAAAAACAACAACAGTATAAACATGTTTCATTTATCTCAAATCCCAAGAGTACATGAATACTTTTCTACAGCTCTTTGGTTATAAATGATCATGCGAGATTAGCTTGCGGTATTATCAAGTGAATCCAAAATAATTAAGAGGAGTTATCTTAAAGTTTAAAAGAATGAAAAGGTTTCCATATAAAATTCAGACCTGGAAATGTACTGGTCTGTCTAGAACTGTGATGCTGTCAGAGTAGCAATGTTCAGAACTTCTTTAAATAATTCACAACAATTCCATAACAATAGAATAGTCAAAAAAAGATCTCTAAGTCAACGTTAGATTCCCAACAAACATTTTTCCTCTAAAAATAATACCTAAGAATTTTTTAAAAAAATACATGTACACAGATTATATGTTAAAGCAGAAACACATTAAATAAGATTTATAATATGACTCTATTTCACAACATACATCCATGTGACAGATCATACAAAGGAACCTGTCTTGAGAGACCACACCTTCTGCCACAAAATAATGGTTTCTCATGACAGGTGGTCTCTCGTAACATAGTCGTAAAACAATAAATATGAACATGGAGAACCTGGTCTCTCAATACAGAAGGTCTCACATAGCAGTGGTCTCACAAGACAGGTTTTACTGTTTTACTCATTTACCTGTTTGTGTGACTTTACTCATCCAATACAAATTTTGCTGATAATTCTTTCATTAGTATCTGTCAAAATGTGAATAAACATCTATTTATAGATCCAACACAATTTTGCATTCTTTAATCTTAAAACAAAGTCTAGTCACATAGGCAAAATCTAAGTAAAGACAACCAGATAAAAATGAGTGTTTCCTGCTTGTTACACATGTAGGACATCCTGTGGGACAAGAATCCAATGAAACCAGGTTAAGGTCAAGGTTGCCTCTGAATACGGAGTACCTGCTATTAAAATGCAATTGATGTTATTTTTGGGTATGGCTGGATGTTATCAGGAATTTTCTTCAAATTTCTCAAGTGCCAGAGAAACTGTTCCACAATTGCATCTGATATTGGCTTTTCAATAATTTGAAATGTGAATTATTTTGGCACATTCTCTGATTATTTTATCCATTGATCACAGCCACATAACTTTCATTAAACAAAATGAAACAAAATCAGTTAATTAATTGGGTAAGAGTTTGATGTTTGTTGCAGGAATACAACATTGACATTAGGTACATCTATGATCGCACGTGCTTTTTCAAGTAAACCAAAGTACTATATTTCCTTTTTTGTCATTTCAATGACATTGTTCTGTGCAGTATTAAAACATACATATATTTTGATAACATATAAAAGAAAGATTTATTTTCCAAATCTTTAGTTTTCTTTATGAGGTTTGGTGATAAGTAAAGCAATAATGTGAGCTTAAATTCTGTCCATGAACATAGATTACATCTCCTCATCAGATTATTCAAATTTCATTGTCTGTATATTAAGAGTAACTGTTATTAGACTTCCCACTTCAGAGCTTACATGTTTTCCCACTGGAATGTGTCCTTTGCACTTAAATGATTTTTGCTTACTATGTATAATCCTTGATTATTGATATCTACAAAAAATTTTATCAAATACTTTACACTTGTTTTTTTCTACTATGTATCCTCATTAAGATCAACTATAAATTTTATCAAATACTTTACGCTTAAATGGTTATTCAAATTTCAATTGTGAATAAACCTTTCATCACATACTTCACACTTAAATGGTTTTTCCCCAGCATGTATTCCCCAAACAAATCATTAGATCTCCAATTGTAAACATTTTTGTACATATTAACATCTAAATGTTTCCTCTCCTGTATGTATCCTCGTGTGAATCATTAGAGTTTCACTTGTATGAGACATTTTATTACATACTTCACATTTAATTTGTTCTTCTCAAGTATGTATCCTCATGTGTCTCATTAAATTTCCACTTAGAGCAAACATTTTATTACATACTTCACATTTAAATGGTTTTTCTCCAGTATGTATTCTCATGTGTTTCATTAAATTTCCATTCTCAGCAAACATTTTCTTACATACTTCACATTTAAATGGTTTATCTCCAGTATGTATTCTCATGTGACTTGTTAGATGTCCTTTTCCAGTAAATGTTTTATTACATACTTCACACTTAAATGGCTTTTCTCCAGTATGTGTCCGCATGTGCATTGAGAGATCTCCACTTCTAGTGCACTTTTTATTACACACTTCACATGTATATGGTTTTTCTCCAGTATGTATCCTCATGTGAATCGGGAGATCTCCACTTCGAATGAACGTTTTATTACACACTTCACATGTATATGGTTTTTCTCCAGTATGTATCCTCATGTGAATCATTAGAACTTCACTTTCAGTGAACAGTTTATTACATACTTCACACTTCAATAGTTTTTCTCCAGTATGTATTCTCATATGCTTATTCAGATAGCCGCTGCGACTAAACCTTTGTTGACATTCTTCACACTTAAATGGTTTTTCTCCAGTATGTGTCCTCAGGTGCATAGTCAGAGATGCAGTTCGACTAAACCTTCTATCACATACTTCACACTTAAATGGCTTTTCTCCAGTATGTATCCTTATATGCGTATTCAGATATCCACTGTCCCTAAAACATTTATCACACACTTTACACTTAAATGGTTTTTCTCCAGTATGTATCCTCATGTGCATGGTCAGAATTCCGTTTGTACTAAAGCTTTTATCACATACTTCACACTTAAATGGTTTTTCTCCAGTATGTATCCTCATGTGCAGGGTCAGAATTCCGTTTGAACTAAAGCTTTTATCACAAACTTCACACTTAAATGGCTTTTCTCCAGAATGTATCCTTATATGCCTATTCAGAGAGCCACACTCCCTAAAGCTTTCATCGCATACTTCACACTTAAATGGGTTTTCTTCAGTAAGTGTGCTCATACACAATATTCGATCTTCTCTTTGACTCGACATCCTGTTATATACTTCACACTTATCTCAGTTTTCTCCAGTAGGTACGAATAATTTTAGTTCCACTGTAAATAAACCGTTCATTTAAGGCAACACACTGATATCACTTTTATTCCGATGCATAGACACACCGGAACTCCGGAACTCAATTCAAACACCGGAACGAAATATCGTATATGGCCATACATCACAATTAATTTTACTATATGTTCTCTACATATATTTCTCAGCACTGACCTTTCCACAGTGTGACAATCAATAGAAATCATATGAAAATCTAAAATACCCCCAAAGATAACTTCACTGTGAAATTCTTGTCAAGGGTTGACCGGCATTTTCTTGAGTGGCTACACTGTAAACTGAGCAGCATGTACACAGAACACTGATTTCACTTCCGGATCATCACTAAGGCCTAATTACACAGTGTACACTGTCGCCAAAATACATACAGACAATGACTCCCAGAACTCCTATTCTCAAGAATAACCAATTAACTTTAAATCCATACCAAAGATGCATTAATATATCTCTTCTATCACCACCAAAAAGAGAGAGGAAAAAATGTTCTAAAAATAGACTAGAACTAGATTTGTGGGTACTGAACTGGAAGTATTAATTGTGATGTGATTCCTGACAGGCCCAAATTTTTGGGGCAAATTTTAGTAAAACTTTTTTATTTGAATGCCACATCTATTTAAACTTTATACATAAAGTCTTTTTGAATTTCCTTGCATACAAGACGTGTGACACCTGCTGGAAAATGTGTAGTGCTGGTGTTCCACAGGGTGCACATGCAGATCCATGTGCTCTTGAGAAACCAAAAGTAAATTTGATATATCTTCCTTAATTATAGAACTTTTTCAATGCTGTAAAAACCTAATTGTACTACAAGATAAGGCCTGTCTGAAAATACGTTTAAAGTTTATACATTTTGATCACTTAAAATTTTAATGGAAATTTAAATAAACATTTAAATTTATAAACTAAATTTTATTGAAAAATTAAATTTTCATAAAAGTTTGGAAACAGATTTTGACAAAGTTTAGACAGAAAAGTTGATCAATCAATGGTATTAAAAATAAATGGTGGTTTGGATCTGTGTAACTGAGAACAATTTTCCCAGGGCTAGTGAAGTAGCATGACTCATAGTGATTTTGGCAACAAGCCGCAATATGCCTGTCAAGGTGCATATAGGTGTACACACTAAAGAAGCAGCAACAGGTGCTATGTTCCATATTTATTGTGTCAGGTATTTAGGCAGTTATTTGTATAACTAATAGTGCACTCAGATTTAAACATCTGATGGGACCACTTCCATGTTTTATAGGAAAATTGCATTACATTTCAGTGTCGATATCTACAAAAAGCGACAATAAGATAGGAAAATACAGTTTTTAGGCAGGCTTTACCTTACTGAACAATGGTGCTAATCTCTTTCATGAAGATCTAAGCCATGTCCTTGAGGTGCTATATATTAGTGTGGTGATATCATGATCACTTATGGCAGTACGCTGCATATGTCCTTATGAAATCTTGCTATCACCACCAGACTACTGGAGAGTTTCCAAGCTGATCCACCACTAACACTTTGTTCCAGATACCAGCCTAGACCTGAAAAGATATAAAATGTTTCACTTATATCTAGACAACAGTAAGATGTGTATGCAAATGAAGTTAAAATGTGTTAGATATAGTTATTTCCAAATAACATTCAGGCTGCAAGCATAGGAATAAAATATTAAACTTGACAGAGTGACACTCAGAAATGTGAAGTAATAGTCATGTATTAATGTAATAAATTCATCCTAAACGTATATGAAGTTTCTATAAGCATATCTGGTCATTTACAGGTTAAATAACTAATCAGGTAGACTATGCATCACAAACTTTAAGGAAATGCTAAGACGGTGAGGTTTGATCATTGGTGGAAACATTAGTACATGCCAGTATACAGGAAAGTCAAGCGACAATGTAGTAAAAAAGAATATATTACTATAAGCAATATTATTCATGAAGGAAATAATAATTCTGGATATTGCAAGAGAATACAGCCAAATGTGGCCACACATATCAACTACAGGTACCAATACATCCTATATCATAAACTAAATGTGAAATTCTGATCCCCAAAACTTGTAAACAAGATTGGAAATTTGCATATGTGGGACATATACAATGTAATTGTTATGATCAAATGTGCAAAAATAATTTAAATGATCTGTTTGAACATTTAAAGTGTATTTTTAAGGGTGTCTGATACCAATTATTAACCTCAATGGTTCAATAGAATCAGATATCAGCTGATATTACAATACCGCACTCTGTCCAAGTACTGAATTGAAATATGTTACCATACATGGGCATATTAAAGGCATACAACCTAAGTAAAAACGAATGAAATTAAATATTTATTTTTTCAGTTCACGATTACTTAATTAGATGAATAATTACGATTCAGGCTGTTTCTGAGGTCGAAATCAGCCTAGTATCGGAAATTTTGTGATAAAAAACGCGATTCTGAATTATTGTCTGCAGACAAAAATTCGCTGTTTGCCACGCCTATATTCATGTAACCTCTGTGTTGACCTCTCCCGAAGATTAAGAATTTTAGACATGCGCAAACACGTGTTTACAAAAATAATGGCGTATTCAAAACTAGATCGAAAACCAAAACTTAGATTCTGAAAGGAGAGGGCAAAAAGCTCTTTGGGCAAATTATGGCAGCACACGCATATGTATTGGTGACCAGCATGAACGATGGAATAAAAAAAGTCCACTTTGAGCCTGGAAACTAATCCAGAGGTCGCCAAATTCTTGCTGGATACTGGTGTCATGGTGAGTCTCAATTTCGCAATGAACTGTCAAGTTTTTATACCGCTATTTTATATCTGTATTGTTAACTCTTTATCAAAACTCTTAAAATAACATATTTTATAAAAACTGGCATTATTCCATTTAGCTTGAAATAAAATGTCACAGCCCTGCAACAATATCGCTGAAAACCGCATGTACGTTTTCCACTGCTGCTATTTTTGAGGCCATCAAAGGGGTATTAATGATCATCATTTTCGCTCGCAACCATAAGACTTTATTTAGAGGCAATCAGTCACTTCTGTTTTTTGTTTGTTTTTAAATAAAAAAAATTATATATAATGTAAATGGTGATGGCTGTAAATGAAAGTAATGCAATACAGTTAAGTATATATTATGCATACTATTATTTGTAAAGTATATAATACTAATGTGTCTAATAAAACATTTATTTTCCCTTGCTATATTAGGTAATGAATTGAATGGCAGTGCAAGGAAAACATCAGAAAAATGTCACAGAAGACATGGCCACAACTTCTACACCTGGGCCAACAATTCATAGGATACAAATTCCAGCTGTGTCTGATATAACCACATCATAATCAGATATGGCATCTGTGTAAGTATTACTACATTTTTAAAAAAATTTATGTATATGTACTTGTTTACAAATATTTTGGTAGATGCACATCTAAGGATTTACCTGGAAATGTATCATTCTATATTAGTTTAATAGTTTGCAGTTGGTAAAGATTGTACATTTTGTTAAAATCTGGTTTGTTTTATTTAGAATAATATTTTTGTTGTAAATTGTTTGTTGGCATATGTCTTTTTTGTTATTGAAATGTTCCTCATCATGCTGTATGTATTTTAGTTAAAGGGCCTCAAGGGAGAATAGTCTTTGACTAAATTAGTCACCTCTTTAAATAAGTTATTATTATTATTTCTTGAAGCATTATCATTCAGGTCTTAATAACCAAGATAAATGATAATTTCTTTTGATACAAAACTAAAGATTCCCAAGTTCAACATTAGTATTTACACATTTCAAAATTTTATTTTAAGGGATTCAGTCTTGTCTGAAGTTGATGGAAAAGTCTAAAAGTTTTATCAACCCATTTGAGAAAGTATACTAACAAAAAAAATTGTGATACATACATAAAAGGGAATATTTGAGTTAAGTATCCTTAAAAAACAACCATTATGATACATGCATGATATATGTAACTAAACTAAAAGTAATGTATAGTATTGTATTGGTATTTGTGGCTGGTATTTGTGTATGAAACAGAAAATTGCTCCCACAAAAGCTTTCTTTTCTGTGTATTATCAAAAAAGTAAAAATTGTGTATTTACAATTTATCTTAAATATAGTATCAATGCATAATTGAAATAATGAAGATATACTGGTTATCACAGAAAGAAAATGAATACATTGTATTATAAATACAAACCACACTGAGGCCATAGTTATGGTTTGTCCATTTAATACACATGGAGAGGGCAAGGGGGATTTACCCAAATGCATATGCTTGTGTATGGGGATGAATGGTCTACTGATAATATACGTACACATATACCTCGATAATAATTTGTCTAATAAGTAACCTGCTTGACTGGGTTCAGTTGGTGTTTGAGTTTAAGTGGACAATAGACAAACTTTTTAAAGTTATGCTGCTTATTTCTTTGATGCAGCCAGACATTCAACATTGGTGGACTATCTGTTACATTAAATACATATTATTGTTAATCATTGATCTTTTCTGTGTGGATTAAATATTGGCTGTTCTACAGAATGGGGAGGGCAATCGCATGTATGCAGATGGTGTGTGTGTAAATAAAAAGTATGCATGTGTACAGGGAGGGAGGGGTCAAGCTTTGCCCGATTTTTGCACACATGTCCATAGTTGGAATCAGATTTTGTTTCTGGACTTTTTACTTTTTTGCTTGCAATCTAATTCACACCAGTCTGAGCTATACACATACAGGTGAACAATTGCAAAAGTAGGATAAATTGGGGATGGAAGTAAAAAGTGGCCAGGAGGAAAATGATGGGTCAGAAGAAGGAAAAACTCCCACTTTTACCCTTATGCCGAATGATGTTTCTAGCACACCTAGGTGTATATCTAATCAAATATCTTGGAAACAGATGTATTTCAATATATTCAAAATTAGCCCACAAATGCACTCCCTACCCCCAGGTGACAAGGAAAAAAAAATAGTATGGGTGGAATGAGTTGATTATTCTCTGCCTGTATAATGCTACTGTACATTGGCATTTTCATCGAAACAGATTAATGGGGATTTATAAATGTTAATAGTTCTCTGCATCTGAATCAATTTATTTATTTAGTCATTTTACTTTGTTTCAGAAGTACAGCAGAACTGGAGAATTTCCAGAAGTTTGATTTTATTGTATGCCTCCAAAATACATTCATATAAGCCATCAGCTTTCAGAGCTAGGAATCTGTTGGCAGCTCTTGATTATAACAATCATATTGACAGAGATGTGATTGTAAACACAGATGGAACAATAAGGTAATAAACTTTATTCTTGTTAACGTAATAATTCATCTTTGTTAAAATATTAATGCTTTACCTGAAAGTTGATAAACCATCTGTTTGTGGTACAATTTTATCTTTTACAGAAGACATTTTTTAAAATAAATTTCAAAAACCAATTTTGGTTAGAATTAGTCTAATGTAATTAGAAAATTCTGTAAAGAATCGAAACATTTTTTATGATATATGGGTAAGATACAGATTTGCTATTTTGACATTTTCATCTGTAGCAAAATGATTTGTTACATGTAATTGTATTCAGTTTTTATTTGGACTTTTGAGAATTAAAAAAATATAAAATGACATTGTCAGTGAAATGTTTGCATTTTCTTGTCAGATACCAAAGGTCATTCAACAAATAAGTGAGAGATGGTCTGCATACCCAAAGAAAGCTGATCAACAGTACCTGTATATTCCAGAAATAAATATGAAAATATTGAAATGAGGTTAGATGATAGAGTTGGCATGAACCAGCCAGTTGTTTTGGACATAAATGATCCTAGGTGAATATCTGATGTACTTGCTCCAATAGCACCACCACCTACAGAAGAGATTGTTACAAAGCAGAAATCTCATTTTAAGTTAAAATGATTTAGGCCTTTTAGTCAGGTAATACCTGTTGATATCAAATTGTTATGGAGAGACTATTCTGGTGATTGTATGGTAAGAAATGTTCCCTGCCATGGACCCATATAGACTTTGACTAAGTCTTTTTTGAAGTGCCTACCATGAGCTGAAGTCCAGCATCTGTTTGATTTCCAAGTAGCAGTATATCTTCAGACCACTGTTGATTATGTTCTTAAAGCTTTTACAAAAAACATGCATTTTAACAACAAGATGTAAGACCTTTTCTAACTTTTCATACCCATTGCATTTATTCTTGTCTTATATGTATGTTTAGATTGAGGTAAATGCAGTGTATTTTGGCCATATGATGTATAAATAAAGCACAGCAGAGGCTATACATTGTAAATCATTTAATCTTATAACAAGATTAAAATCATGTAATTACAAGTCTGTATTATTGCATAATAAAGTACTTTTTAATAATTTTATTTTCTAAATGTTTTGTGTAAAATTGCAATCAGAAAGATTTCTAGTATACTTTGAAAAAGAAAATAATGTACATTGAAGCGAATGACTTCAATCCATACTCTTCATCTTGATTTAATTGCTCCCGCTAAACATGCCATTAAAGGTTCACATACAGTTTTAAACTGATTTTATAAAGAAAATAATGCTGTTAACTACTGTCTTTTTTAATTAAAAAAATATATAAATTAGAAATGATATTCACCGACTATATTTGTTAACAAATTACTATTTACATACTGGTGTTGACCGTTCCAGTGGCCTAGTGTTAAGAGCATCCACCTCATATGCAAGAGGTTGGGGTCCTTGATCCCTGGCCAAGTCATACCAAACACATAAAAATGGTATTAACAGCTGCCTCATTGGTGCTCAGCATTAAGAGGTTAGTGTATGGACTGGTCGTCCTACTGTCAGGATAATGTAACGGGGTGGGATGTCATGCTACATGTCTGCGGCATGATCCCTTAGTGCTAGACATCACTATAAACTGCCACACTTCAAACATCATAGCAATATGACTCAAAAATTGTTCAAGGTATGTTAAAAATCCAAATCACACACACTGTTACAATTTTGAAACAGAATTTGGCATATTTCCATCACTGTATAGTAGGCCCAATTTCATGAACTTGAGCAGTGATATATTGTTGCAAACAGGGTTAATGGTCAGTTAGCAATTAAAACACCCCTGTGAATGTGTAAGAGTTTGTTTGTCTGTGTAGGCTAATTAGTATCAACACTGGTAGCATGACCCCTGCATTCCTGAATTTGATATGTATATCTGAGCCAGTTTTGCATTGTACTTCGTACATTATATATACTAATCAGTATATGTGTGTGTGTGTGTGTGTGTGTGTGTGTGTGTGTGTGTGTGTGTGTGCCTAGCTACCCTAATTTTAAAAGAAATGCAATAGGAAACATAGATGGGGGTGAGGGCATGGGCTTAATTTCAATATTTGTTTCTCTGCAGTAGTTTGTTCAGGTGATGTACTAAAGTTTGGCATTTAGTAAATGGTAATCACTTTTGTCAAAAGTATAAAAAAACAAGCACAAGATACTAAAACATCAATGTAATTTCAATAGAACTGTCTAGTATTTTGGAATGGGATGTCTGTAATCAATCTGTTATAGTAATGGTACACTAGTTTCTCATATAAAATGTCTCTGAGAGACAAAGAGAAAGGAAGAACGGAGGCAGACATTAGACGGACTGGAGGCAGTTGGACTACCAGTCCAGAGAAAGATCATACAGATGAGTAGGAACACAGGACAGGAGGAGAATCAATTACAGTCAGATGATAAAATAGGCCATAACTTGGTCGAGTTAAAGACGAGTGATAGGGTTTTAATTTGAGTTTCATTTGAGAGATGACTGTTATTTAATGATATTAAATTGTTGTTTATTTGACTTTCACATTTTGTGTATTCATTAATTTAACTGTCGGCACCACTGACTGGGAGCTCTGAGCATTTCATCTCTCTATCACTACTTCAATTCCTCATAAAACCAAGCCGGGAGGTCTTTTGTAATAATTTAAAAAATATTGGGAGCACCCCTCCGAACCTAAATAACACGGAAAATCTCTATATATTATATGCCATAATTATTCTTAGATGATATCCTTCATTTTTATGCCTGACTGTACTCTTGAATTAAAGTTATGTCTGTACATGCACATTTGTACATGTATAAGTTTAGTACATTACATAATATATAACAGTTTTACAGTGTATGCAGCTGTGTAAATTCATCTGGGTATTTATATAAAGGGTATAATTATTTCTATGGTAAATGAACACATTTAAAAAACTGAAAATTTTATGCATTTAATTGGTGTCAAGTATATTTGATTTAGTTGTAATAAGACGGCTGATGATGCACATATTATGTGATATACGCATTCAATGTTGCTTTTGATGAACTAGTATTTAAGTCTTAAAAACCTTATTCTGTTTCCAGAGCCAATTTTTTTTCACATGTAATTGAAATTAATGAGCAGTATCTGGATAGAATAGTATCCTAGTGTTTGTAGTTCTGTTGATATTTACAAGCCAATCTTTATTCATGAAACACTGCAACAAGTTTTGCTTTCTCAACTCATGACTATGCGTTATTTATCATTTAACTTAATGTGTTAATGTATATGCACAATTAAAATCATGTTCACCAGTGTACTTTCGTTGTTTACATCCTTTGCATCCCATGACAATGCTAGTCAACTTCAATTCATGTTTTTAATAAGCAGTCTCCTCACAGTTGCTTTCAAAACATAGCCATACATATAATCATTCTTTAGTGGGTAGGTAGCTAAAACAATTTTTAACAAAACTTGTTCATGCAAAATAAAAATTGCATACTACAAAAGAAATGCTTTATACAACTTAAAATAAACATAAATTTCATTATTCACACATCATATCATTGGATAGATCACCCAAGTCTTCCTTGAGTAAATCCAAAATGGTACTGGCCAAAATTATTTATCCATTATACGCCATACACAACAGCTTGGAATGACATGTCTGTTGCCGGTACTTGGGTATCCTTAAGTCCATAAAATAAATTGCCTATTAGCAGTATGACATTTCCCCCGGTGGTATTATCTTCTTCTGCTGCCTTTTAATAGTAGTTCTGATTACAATGATACAAATTATCACATTTTTAGTTGGTTTTTCTTACAACGTAACACAATCTCACAAACACGACAAGTAAACACTTTCAAGAATCGCCCCTTAAAGGAACCTCTTATTGTCAGGATTTTACATCGTATTGACTTTTTGCCTACTTCTTGTAATTTATCATATATAATGAGAAATCTATAAGCAATACATATATTGTGGGTGACAATAATGAACTAAGGAGGACAAACGAAGAATAGGGCAATAATTACTCAAAAGCGAAACATATGCTTACCTCGACTTCATGTGACACTGCGACTACGGAGAAGATCGGTAAATTCCGTTTCTGCATAATTAATTAGCAATCCGTACAGAAAATCGTTATATTTGTATTGATTAAACTTACAGATGTACATTTTTTGAAACTGAATGACCTGTAATTACTCATTATTTCTACTATACTTTTCATAATATCATGCATTTGCAAGAACAAAAAAGTCGAAAATCTTAGGTTGTATGCCTTTAATGAAGAAAATAACCTTTTTGGGATACATTTGTTGCACACAGCCAGAAATGTGTCTTACAGATTCACTGTAGGTACAATGTCAGCCCATATCATATACTGAATGTGAACTTTGGATCCCAAACATTCTAAAATATGTGAATATTTGTTCATGTGGGATATGTAACCATGCTAAGATCAGTTGTACACAGTTAAACTCAAAATATCTGTTTGAATATATCTTATGCAATCTTTAGAGTGTCAGTTAACAAATATTATTAGTACTTAACAATGCATAAATTAAGATGGATCATTAGAATTCACGTAACATCATACAGGCCACAATGCCGCACTTCACTAATCAATATCTTAACCAAATTGAACAATAAAATTGAATGCATTTTGTGTTCAACTTACATCATTTTGCTGTTTTCTTACATCCAGGGGTAAATATACATGCGGAAAGTATACTTTATCCCTTCAGCCTGCATTTCATTCTCAGAAAGTTTAAACTGATTTAGTAGAGAACTTGAGTAGGTTCTAGTATAAAGTTTTCATCACTGTCCTCTCACTAAACACACTGTAACTATATTTGTTAACAATTAATAAAGGCTATATAAGCAGATATGTGTTACTCAGGAAGTCAACCCATCATAAACACATAAATGAACTGATTGGACCCCTAATAAATAGTTTGAATGATCAATACAAAATAGAATCTGTCTTTCATATATTTTAAATGTATGTCTCATTTTGACTTACAAAGATATTTTCTCTGGGAATTCATAGGAATGAAATATTGAACTTGACATCTTATTGCGCCTAGACATATTATGCAAGTTATATATGATTATATATGATTATATATGATGAACTCCTTTCACAAAAAGGTGTATTCATCTTATTACGCCTAGAGATATTATGCAAGTTATATATGATGAACTCCTTATTACGCCTAGAGGTATACATGGGAAACCTCATTTGGAACCCCTCAGGTGTTATTCACATCGGAGGGATCCACATGTTACATATATAAGACAACACATCCCCATTTGGAACCCCTCAGGTGTTCTTCACATCAGACCGGGCCCAGAGGTACCACGAAACATAGTCTCCAAGAGGAGATCTACCTCGTCAAATAACGGGTTAGGGCTCCAAGAAGAAATGCCTAGTGAATGGACGTCACATTACATATACATAATGGTATTTACAATGAAATGATATGATAATACAAGTATTTACAAATAGGACAACACAAGACAATACAACATATAACAATGGATTATATGTAGACGCACATCACATACACACAGGGGCTGCTCTACATTCAAACTGAAACAACCATATCCCTAAGAAAATCACCCCGGATTGAATGTAAAAACACATTCACACCGTTTGACGGTGTGTGGCGTATGGTGGTTTCACGGTTTGAATTTTTGAATGGCTTAAAAACCCCAATTATATAGGAAAACCTTCCTAACGGTACCGTCGACAACAATGCCTGCCACGAGATTCGAACGATGGGCCCCAGGACGAGATCCCATCTGTGTATACAGTACCCTAGTATTCGTAATCTACAAGTCTATAATTTTGAATACGATATAAGTGTATCATGTGAAGGGTTCAGTGATGACAACAAGAGATTGCATTATGCGGTGCATGTTGACAAACTTTTACCTGGCGAAACATTAAACCACACAAAGAAAAAACCATTATCCAATTGAGATACGTGACTGCAACAAAGGAGTTATCGTTGTTTCAAAACTACACACACAAGCCCACACAAGTATTCCCCTTGTTGTTATAACACATAGTACAAAACAGAATTCAGAAATATGTAAATTGAATTCTATGTCCGGTTAACATTGAAATCACAGATCGATATATTTGTTCTGCTATTCTTCGTACTGAAGCTCTACAAATATCGAAATACTTTCCAGCTTCATTTATTTATTGAAATATTCATTCTTCGTTATTTTCTGTATTAAATGATTTTATAGCTTCCGCATATTTTGAATTTTATCCAGTCCCTACTCGATTGGTGTTTTCACTTTGTGAAGTAGCCTGCAGATTATCTAAAGAATTGTTCCTAGGATTTTAATTAATATGATCGATTAAAACGCATCTTTTCTCAATCCATCGAAATACTCATATACGATTCTGTGATTAAGATGACTTATCTCTCCAGAATTAAATATAAGATATTCTTTATTATTCACAACATCAACTGGGTTCTTCAGCCTGCGGATTCTGACAATACCGTCACGAGATGCTTCAAAATTGGTAATCACAGGATAATATTGAAATTCTTGGTTCATTTATATACTATAATATAATTTGTCTAATTCATTATTTGGTTTAATTATTACTTGAGAACCAACTAATGTAGTCTTGACGTGTTCTTATGATTTTATCATTGACACGATTGATATCGTGAAATGGTCTAAAGAAATCTTTGAAATTAGAAAAAACACGCAAAAGATTTCAGTAGATGAATAATTTCTAAGTTCACACAAGGTGGAAAATACTACCACAAACGATATTCTTCGCGGTTGATTACAGATGATGCTGAATACGATTTTATAATCGCAGATGTAACATCTAGGGGTATATATGTCGATCGTAAAGACGCTTTCTTGTCCGATGGAACCAAATTACGTACAATTGTTACTTACACAGATGGAGAAAAACGATCATGGTCAACTACCACCATTTGTCTGTTTGTCTCCACATGATTGGCTAAAGATTTTTGTAGACTATTATAAAGAAATTAATACCGATCATAGATCACTTGATAATGAATTACGCGAGTTCAAGAAACTAATCAGATTACAACCGGATATAATCCAGTGTGAAATAACACGCGAAATAATTTCGAAAACCCCATTAAATGATTTCTGGGTAGCGTGGAGACCAAACGATTTGATAGTGGCAAGTAGAAAGATCATAAGAGATACACTTCAGATGAAGTTTTTTAACACACACAAAGAAAAATTTGCAACACTTCCAACGCCGTTGTGTTATAGACCCAAGGATACACGAAGACAAAATATCGAAGTTGATATTCCAGGCCTGGCAGAAAAGCAGATTCTAATGTAAAATGATATTGTGTTAGTTGATATCAATTGTCGTCGAAGATGTATTGCGTGCTGATAAATCCCCATGGAAGTTAGGAAACGAAACATTCTTCGCAGGGGTTAACTATATCCGATACAATTGTTTGGATCATAGATAATCGCATCGAGTGGTCGAATTTAGTTTATCTTGCGATGTCCAGAGTACGAAGAATAAATCACGTTCGAAGAGTTGTTTTAGATTATAATGACACTACAATAAGTGATATCGATAGGGATGATATAATCAGAAAAAACTCTCTGGTTATAAACAACAGGACAAAAAATTAACAGAAAATTTAATATTGATACCGAGTTTATAATCACACTGAAACAACAACAGAATAATCACTGCGCGAGTTGCAATTGTATAATGCGTTGGTGTTGGTCGGATAAAGATCCTCGCCAATACACCGTGGACAGAAAAAATAGCAGCGTAGGTCCTACCAGAGATAATGTGATGCTGAATTGTCTTGAGTGCAACAGACGAAGAGGTGCTAGTTAAGACAACGCGGCAGTAATTGAGTACCCTAGGGTATCATTTGTAGTTGTTCACAAGTAAATCCTTGCTGAGGAGCAGTTGAATCCAATCTATAGACTGGAGGTCTACCCGTAGATCGTGTTATGCTAGATATGTTTTGTGCAGTAACACTCCAAAATGGATCAGTAGCCCTTTTATTGCCACCTTCGAGCTCTCCTGGTTCATATAAATACCTAACAGTGACATTGCCGAGTATTGGTTGTTTTGAAAAAATCATTTTGTGGTTTTACGGGTATATACTTTTTTAATCGCGTTGTTAGGTTTCATATTAATTGTTCGAGTAATCTCATTATTCAGCGCGGTAATTACGTCTGGTAATTTCTTGACCCATTCACGAGATCGTTTATCTTGAATAAATTCCTTCGCGTATTCATATCCAAATAACCGCTCAGCAAGTGTGTGATTAAATCGTTCAACAATTGCCTAATCGCGATGTAGTGCAATATGTCCTCGTCTGATGGTGACATTATTATGCTTCATTGCTGATAACACTATTCCCTGAAATTCCTTGCCAGGATCAACTTGTAATAGATTTGGCCAATTCAGAGGACCCCGTTGATAAATACTTTCAAACGCAGACGCCACCTCAGTTGATGATTTTGTCTTTAGAGGTTCTGCTTGCTTGTATCGACTCGCAACATCAACTACAGTTAGCGCGTATTTGTAAACACCTTCAAGCGGCAGAAATAATATATCAGCTTGATGAAACTCGTTAACGACGCTGACATCAAAATGCGAGAAATTAATTTGTTTAGGAGGTGGTAGATAAATTTGCCATATCGCCTGTTTGCATAACCAATCCGCTGCAGTGGTATTTTTCACCCTTACAGCGCTAGCGAGTTTATTGATTACTGTTTTACCCCACCAATATCCTCTTGGAGAATAACAAATAGATTCCATGATGTTATTAATTACCAGCACACAACATCAATTTTATCAACCATGAAGCCAACTTTTCTTTGAAGGATTTATCAGTTATATAATTCAACGCATGAATTAATTTCACATCTGCGATACGTCTGTGTTGCAAATCGCTACTTTTATAAGCAACATCACGAGCATGGCACGCCTTATCAATAGCGTTTATTGCGTTTTCACCGGGTCGGGGTTGGTTTTGGTCATCGAGTCTGATATCGATTCTGGTCCCGGGTCCACAATAACTAACAATAACTATACCCTGGAAGGTATTTTCCTCCTGGATATTTTGCCTATGGTGTTCCTGGGAGTTTTACTAGCTTGGCTGCAATATCACCTCCTCGTTTTTTTTTTTTAAATCCTTGATTTTATCAAGGGAAACAAATCTAGTTTTTTTGTACCACATTCTACACACTTACCAGCAAGTGCTGATCTGTTATTTTTAGTTGTAATTGTTATCAAGTTATTTGTGCTAGTACGCTTCTTACATTTCACAGAATACAGATCCATAATTTATTTATAACAACAAGAATGTAATTGATTTTTCGGCTACTAAAACACGAGCACTATTTAAGCATCATGCAGCGCTACCAAATTCTATTCGTATGATAATAATTGGACCATCTGGAAGCGGCAGAACACAACTGCAACTCAATTTAATAACGAGATGGATAAAATGGGACAAATTGTATTTGATAGCCCCGAGTGTAGACGATCAGCGATGTTATCAAGTGTTAAATGATTTTAACGAGAAAGTAAAATCGGAAATCGATGAGGATTTCATTGAGTTTATCAAGGATATTGACGAGGCTCCATCCGTGGAATACCTCGATAAAAGTATTCATAATCTTGTTGTATAAGATGATGTAATGTTGGAACGACAAAAAAAACTGCCAAAATATTTTCTCGAGGACGACATAAACACACAGACGTGATATATGTCACTCAAAAACACGCACAGATTCCAAGTATAATCAGAGAAAATTGCAATTTAGTATGTGTGTTTAACGGAACTGGAAAATACACATTACAAAATATTTATCATTATTGGTTTGACGGTGATATGGACTTTAATCAATCTCGAAATTTCTTTAGTGGTGCTCAGATTTTACCCATGTCGCATGTACTAGACACCTTCCCGCAAACTTAGAGACGACGCCGTTGACAAAAAAGACCGAAATCTTATTTTGGACAAAATATTTATATTTTGAGGAATCATGGACGCTGATGACTCACTTTGTTTTGAAGCGAAATGTGATAACTTTGTGTTTTTCTGTCGGGCAATTTACTCAAAATGTATTAGACCGAAATCTTATTTTGGACAAAATATTTGTATTTGGAGGAATCATGGACGTTGATGACTCAATTTGTTTTGAAGCGAAATGTGATAACTTTGAGTCTTTCTGTCGGGCAATTTACTCAAAATGTATTGACTAGTTTCAGTCATAACTGAAAAATCATTTGCCTTCCAAGGTAAAAGAACTTACAGGACTGTATCTGATCGACGACGAATGGACTAACAACAACTGCTAGTCCGTTAACCACGTGTAAAAGCAGATTGTAGAGTGGAAATCGACGCCACTGACATAATTTGTATCTCATTTGAATGAATTGGTGGACGGACAGTTCAAAGATTTAAGACATGCATTAATTGGGGCTGGCGAATACCGACTCGCTATTGTTACAGGCAATTTCAAATTTCGACGACGGACTGGTTGATACAAACTACCCCCCCTCCCCTAACAAAAAAAATAGACATAAACGTAACACAAAATTCAAACGATTCATTCTTACAGACAGAAGAAATACTTTAGAAAATTGACCAGGAAAGGTTCTCTGGAGACATGGGTATTGGCACTTGATCGAGACATGTGGAGTGAACTAGTCCGAAGTTCATCAACACAGCGCCTCGAGGACCATACTATGTCAATAGACTGATGATGATGATGATGATGATGATGATGATGATGATGATGATGATGATGATGATGATTATACTAAGTATAAACCATTCTTAGAATATATTCATGCATTCATGCGACCCTGGATCAACGCATCCAAAACCAATCTAAGACAACCACTAGTTTCGTTTTTACCTTGCAACCATCCATGGCTTCTACAGTTGATACCGGTAACAGAACAAATAGTGAGTTATTGTTGTGTTCCATTGTGCTTTGGAAATGCTAAAATTCACATATATTTAAGATTCCACTATATTCATACAGTGAAAAAGAAGGAGCTTGGTAGAACATGGATTGTTGCAATACATTGTGATGAGGGGCTGAATTTTAATGTAAGAAACTGGATGATGGTTGGTTTGTTTGTATTTACTTGCAATTTGCTGATGTAAGAAAGATAAATCCAAACGCAAAATACATTTTGTCGATTGTATGTATGTGTGTTTTATAATGATAGGTTTCTAAAAATGTTACCCATGTTATATCAGAAATTATGAATTTTCGTGTGTATAGTAAGTACAAAACAAGCGAACATTAATACCTCGTTTAAAAAAATAGAAAGTTTAGAGAGAGAGAGAGAGAGAGAGAGAGAGAGAGAGAGAGAGAGAGAGAGAGAGAGAGAGAGAGAGAAGAGAGAGAGAGAGAGAGAGAGAGAGAGATAGCATACAATCTGTAAAAAGCATCCTCTGTTAAAATTCTTGTATAATTTTACATTATGGAGAAACAGGTAACTTTGCTAGTTATATTTTTTGTCTCCATTATAGTTACAAATGTTGATGAAAAGCTACACTATTATTTTATCTTCTTCAGATCCTGTGAGTTGCATATAGCATGCAAAAGTAAAATTACATATCTGGAGGAGAGACTGAGGAAAGTAGAAACAGAACTGAAAGCAAAGGAAAGGAAACTGCAAGATTTGAATAAAACAAATAAACATGGTGACGATGTGTTTCAACATGAGGTTTTTAAAACCTTCTTCAACAGCATCAAACCTACTGCCATTAGAATGAAGAGATTATATTACAGCACCAGGAATGACATTAACATCAGAGGACGGCAAAATGCAATGGACCGAGTGGATGGACTTTTCAGGTGTTTCTGTAGATGTGGATTTCCGATTGAAGATTGTCTGTTCAATTTAATATTAACACGTCTTCTGTAAGTGGGAAAATAATCATGTGCACAAATTATTTGAATTTCTTACTGGGCAGTATAAATATTTCGCCAAACCATGAACATGTTCAAAGAAAGATGCCTATCGAGTTTCAACTGTCCCACTCAGGAACCAGAATTATTATTGACTACACATAAATATGCACATAAAGACTCTCATCTCTAGTGATTACATCAAAGTCCTTTGAAACTACAAAACTCACAACACCTGGAAAGGTTTGGTTGGAATGCCTGCACATGGTGCAATTACACTTGTGTCTTCCTTGTACTCGGGATGCATGAGTGATGTTGAGATCACAAAGCTATCAGGGCTTAAAGATTTGTTAGAACCAGGGGACTCAGTTAAGACAGATAAAGGTTTTGTTTTAGACAAATATTTCGTAAGTACCTGTGTTTCCGTGGCAATACCAGACTTTCTATGTATCGATGGGTAGTTACCAGCTTCCCAGGTGGAGAACAATTAAAACCTGGGGATACATGTGGAGAGACACATTTAGAAAGTTATTACAGTATATTGTACCTTTGACAATTTCTGGGTAAATAAATCAGTTGTGGACAGTTGTGGACAGCAGCAAATTTCTGACTTTGTTCAAGTAAAAATGATACACAATTCTATAATGCATCTTTGAGTGTCTGTTTCGGCCTATATACTTATTTAGTAAGAAGAAACAACTAAGCTGAATTTAAAACCGACAGTTTATGTAAGTAGATCTAAAAAGCAGTATGATAATGGTCACATTGGCAACTGACTTTCAATCACTTTGCTTACAACGAAAGACATAGCATGGAGTCAGAATGGTTTAATAATCAAAAAGGCATACAAAATTCATTCTCTTACAAAACATTCATGTTCATAAGTACAAACAGGAGAACTACTAACTGACGTAGAATCTATAAAAGAATCGATCAAGCTTTTCCTGGACAGGTTACCAAAATTCACTGTCATCTCACAATGAAAGTCACTTTCCAACCACACATAAAAATCATACTATTGCAGTCCTGTAACTGCGAACTACATTTGAACCTGGTAGTAGTAGTTATGTTTTGTCTTCAGTTTCATGGCATCATTAGAGACGGCAAGTAACTTCAGAGGTAGTAAAGTGCAACTGGACATTTGATTTCCAACAAACCAGAAGGGATGGTGTCCTGTTGGGTTTGTTGACTTTATGATCAGGAGTTGTACCAAAGCCAATGACTAAATGGGTTCACAATTATGCCACTTGGGTACGGATTTTGACATTGTCATTCGTTTTCTAGAAGAAAAAATATTGTTTGTTAATGAAAACCAAACCCACAATTAAGAATTTGTCAATTAAATTAAACCCAAATCATACATCACAATAATTTAAAAGGTGGTTTTCTTTCTTCTTTAAATAAAATGTTATTACACACTGGGGTGTCACTTATGCTATACAAATTACTTTTCTTGATTTCTTAAGCAGGTGTTACAAATTTTGTTGTTTAAATTTCTTTTAAGAAGGATAAACATCTGGTCAGTTTTGTCTTCTTTTCTTTGCACCATACTCATTTTGGATTCCAAAAAACAATCATAATTTAGGAAAATACACAGCCCTGAAAAGTTTATATGAAGATATATAATATAGCCAAATTGTAATATTGACAGTTTGCATGCAAGATCTGAATTTCAAAGTCTCTACTGCTGGGGGACGTAGTGGGCTAAAAGGGCAGTGTGTGTCATTATGCACGTTTTGTAAATGTTTCATTATAACCGAGTGTTTGATCACAGTATTGCTTGATCATCGCTCTACATTTGAACCATATCTAATCAAAAACATAACTCGTTGTGTGCTGTAGAGAAAAAAAACACTTAAGATAGGAGGTAAATGAACTTACGTTTCAGAGACTGGACATATCCCTCACTGTAATACTTGAACCCTTTTGTCATCTGTTCATTCCCTGAACTGCTGTATACACCCATGATGAAATTCTCAACGAATGCAGAAGAAATATCTGGCAAACAGCTGAGATCGTTACTCGATGTAATGTAGGACGCAATATTTGTTTATCAATCTGCCTATCTTTCCCGCACATGGCTCAATCACATTTGGGTGTTCTTTGTACTCGGAATGAATGAGTGATTAGGAGATCACAAAGCAATCAGGGCTTAAAGATTTGTTAGAACCAGGTGACTACATTATGGCAGATAAAGGTTTTGTTTTATGCAATGTTTTCGTAGCTACTGGTGTTTCCATTGCAAAATAACACTTTCTGTGTATCGATGGGCAGTTCACAGCTTCCCAGGTGGAGGACAATCAAACACTGCAAGCCTGAGGATACATGTGGAAAGACACATTAAGAGGGTGAAATAATACAAGCTATTACACTAATTCAACAAAGAAATGACATTTTGTGACATGGAAGAATCATGTAGAACTTGTGATTGAAAACAAAGATACTGAGACATTATGAAAGTACCAAATATGGTTCATTTTATTGACATTTCAATAGTTTATCTTTAGACTTTAAAATCATGCCACATCTTGTCGTGCAAATACCTTTTATATGTGTTTATTTTATTAACATTTCAGTAATGTACAAGTTTTTAAAAAACATCTTTAAACATCTTTAGTCAAATTGTGCCATATTTCATTGACATCTTTATTTTCATGCAAATAACTTTGATAAAATGTTTGTGTCACTGTGTGACGATATATATATATATATATATATATATATATATATATATATATATATATATATGTCGATATATATATATATATATAGATATATATATATATATATATATATATATATATATATATATATATATATATATATATATATGTATATATATATACATATATATATATATATGTATGTGTGTGTGTGTGTGTGTGTGTGTGTGAACTTGATCCAGTTCAGTCATCACTGCTGCTTAAGTTCTTAGACCCCAATATTGCCTTCACTAACTGAAGTTATTAATATTTCTCTCTCATCAGGGTAATTTCCATCATTTCTTCAAAACTGCCATCGTAAAGCCACTGCTGAAGAAACCAACACTGGACCATAACGATTTAAAAAACTATCGCTCAGTTTCTAATCTCCCTTTCATATAAAAACAATCTTAAGAAAGGTTGTTCTAACTCAACTTGTACCTCATTTGAATTCAAACAGACTTTTTAGCAATGTACAGTCTGTATATCACCCTTGCAACAGTACGGAAACTACTCTTCTGAAAGGATTTAATGACATTCTCTCTGCTTTGGATAGTGGAAAGATTACTGTCCTCACACTCCTAGATTTACCTGCAGCATTTGACACAATGGACGATGATATATTACTTCACCGTCTCCAGCATGTATTTGGCATTAAGAATATAGCCTTACAGTGGTTAGAGTCCTACTTAGTGAACAGGACACAAATTATGTCTGCAAATGGAAAACACTCCAGCCCAATTGACGTATGTTGTGGTGTTCCACAGGGATCTATTCTTGGACCGGATCTCTTCATTATGTACACTCAGCCGCTCTCAAGTGTCATAGATCATCACCCAGTGTCGTACCAATTTTACGCTGATGACACCCAAATATACAAGTCTAGCCACCCAACTGAAGTTGATGCTACCATCCATGGAGTAGAGAAGTGCATTTCGGATGTGAATTATGGATGACAATTAACAAGCTGCAGATGAATGATGATAAAACTGACGCTATTCTGATCACTACACAAAGACTTTCTCATTCACATCCTTTACCTCAGACAATAAATATCAGCAACACCAACATTAAATTTCTCACAGTCAATATGGAATCTAGGCGTTACTTTAGACAGTACTCTCACATTGCACCAACATGTGATGAACATCTACAGGGCTGCATATCTTGAATTGAGACGCATCAGTTCCATTCGTAAATATCTTTCAGTTGATGCCACAAAAAAACTTGTGTGTTCATTAGAACTTTCAAGACTGGACGATTGTAACTCAATTCTGTCTGGTTCATCACAATATTTACTCCAGAAACTTCAAAACACAGCTGCACGGATCATCTTTAGAGTACCTCGATCAGAGCACACCTCACCAGTGCTCTGTACCCTATACTGGCTATCAATTCGATACAGAATCAAACACAAAATTTGTTCTCTGTGCTATATTTCAATGACAGACTCCAGTCCAACATACCTATCCAGCCGCACCCATGTGTATACACCAGCTAGATTCTCACGCTCTTCTTCTGATAATCGTATACTCATTATTCCCAAGGTGAAAAAAGTCATATGTACAACGATCGTTTGCATACCAGGGCCCGGCGATGTGGAACGCATTGCCCATTGAAATTAGACACAAAGACACAGTGGTCCCTTTTAAGAGTGCTCTCAAAACTCACCTGTTTCGTCTGCAAGGACAAACATAGCGACCTAATCATGTTTTGTAACTTATATGTTTTTAGCATGTTTTTATGTTTTCCAATTTCATTGTTATTGTCATGTGTTGTTCTGTAGTGTAGTCATACCATTATTGATGGTGTAAAGCGCTTAGAGCTTCGAAAGATTAGGCGTTATACAAAGACCTCATTATTGCTATTATTATTACTATTATATATATATATATATATATATATATATATATATATATATATATATATATATATATATATATATATATATATATATATATATATATATATATAGTAATGCTAAAGGTCAGTCGTCCTGAGCTCTAGCTTGGGTGTTGATTAAATATTGGCTGGGAATCTACTTTGAGTTGGATGTTATTGCTTGCAACTTTTGTACTACGCAACAATTTTGATGGCAGCGGTGGGATAGCAAAGTTGTTGGAAATTTGATAGTAACATTGAAGCAGCACAAGTACCAAAGTTTTGTCTGAGTAGTGTAGCTGCAAATTGCTATTAGATATACTCTTTCACTTTGTGTGTGATTCCTGTTAAACCAAGGATAATCAAAATAGCGACTCAAGTAAATATTATCTAAGAAGAGGTAGGAATGACTGTTGAAGAGCACAGCATTGCAAGAGATAGAACCAGAATGAAACAACAAACAAATTTTATGCAATTTACAGATGTTTCAGGAGAGTTCAGTGGTGATTAAACAGATGCCATGTAGATAAAGGAAGACCATCCTGTAAGAAAAATAAATAAAACACAGAGCAAACTAAAAAAATATAAGAACACCAACAAGCAAACTGAACGTGACCGGTTGCAGTTAGAGAGGGTATGGGCAATTGAAAGACAAAAATTAGACCTTGAAAGGGAGAAGATGCGAATGGAGCACAATGTTAGACTTAATAAGCTGGAGTAAGAGATAGAAAGAGTGACACATCAGAAAGATGATAAAAAGAATGACAGCCTCCCATTCATAGTCAAATTTCAATCTTATAATCATCAAGCGAATGAATATATTCTTACATTTCTCGTCGAATTTACGTCCGTGATAATCATGTAAAATGGGGTGAATGAATGAAAACCCTGCAACTGAGAACACTGCTAACAGGAGAGGCAAGAGAGGTAGCACAACAAACAAGCAAGACATATGTTCAACTAAGAAAGACCCTGATAAATAGGTTTGGGAATAGACCTCATGAATATTTTAGCCAATTAGGTAGCATAAGGAATGCTAACGAGACATACAGAGGTCTGATGGCACGTATAGACAGTTATTTGACAATGTTTATTGATACTCGTGATCCACATAGATGTTTAGTAGATGAATATTTATTAAAGGTTCTCCCGCCCATGCATGCCCAGTGAATAAGGCGTAATATGGGCAATGGGTCTGTTGTCGATGCTGCTGAGGATTACGTTTTTCCCATCAATAAGAGCAAGTTCGATCTTCAGCAGAGCCGAAAACAAGCAAATAGCCAAGCATCAAGTTCACCTCAGTCCAAGAAAACTGGTTTGATAGAAAGCTAGTATGGAGACAAAAAGTGCTATAAATATCACAATAAGGGTCATGTTTTGCGTGATTATCGATTCAGAAATAAACAAAATCAAGCAACCTTCTTTGTCCAGAATACCATGGATAACGGTTAATAAATGTACCGGAAACAGTGAACAGCAAGGACATATTGTTTGTGAAAGATACAGGTTCAGACATTACCTTGATACCTGAGGACCTTGTCGAAAAGTAATGTATCCTTACAGGGTAAAACCTGAAACTCTACACAGCCATATGACAACCTTTTGAGGCGAAACTAGCCATAGTAGAATTAGACACGCCATCCTACAAGGGTCATGTCTAGGTTGGACTGCTAAATGACTAGGTATGGACATTATAAGTAGGTAGTAAAGGACTATGGATGTAACAAGGATGCAGGCAAGGGCGCAGGAAGACGAAGCGGAAGAAAGTTAAAGAAAAGTAAAAGAATGTGGTGTTCAATCACATGAACTGGATGACGTGCATTTGGATTGGCTATTTTCGGATGAAGATAGTGGTCATGGTCCTGATGAGGACGATGATGACGACATCCATCGTGAAGATACGGCTGATGAAAAAAACCTGTCGCTTGATCAGCTGCACAATGTTAATGTGGAATTGATTTCTCAGTACCAGCAGCAGAGAGGGCGAACCCTACAACGTTTTGAGACAAAATTTTGATTGAAATCTTAAAACGAGCCTTCCTACGATCTCATTTTAACCAAAAAAAATGTCTCAGGGACAAACCCTACAACGTTTTTAGACAAAAAATTGATTGAAATCCTTAAACAAACCTTCCTACGAAATCTCATTTTAACTAAAAAAATGAAAACGGAGATTTTACGATTTTTCAATCAAAATTTTGATTGAAATCTTAAAACGAGCCTTCCTACGATCTCATTTTAACCAAAAAAAATGTCTCAGAGGCAAACCCTACAACGTTTTTAGACAAAAAATTGATTGAAATTTTAACGAGACTTCCCTACGAAATCTCATTTTAACTAAAAAAATGAAAACGGAGACTTTTACGATTTTTTAATTAATTTTGGTCGCAACTTGTTGTCATTCACCCTCTCTGCTGCTGAACTTTCAGTTCTGGGTTAATAATTTTTTTACGATGAAAATTCTTTTAGGACTTTACAAATAGACTAATCGCTAACACCTCCTCTTGTAGATCAATCAGATTATTGGACTGGTCAGTGAGTTTGAAATTAATTCTGGTTAGCGAATCATTATGACACCGCATATAGACAGGATTAACCGGAGACCCAATTATTAAAAATCCTGGAGGAGCTGTTGGTGCAAACGAATAAAGAATATATCCTTGCTGAGCTTGATTTGATCGTTCGAGATTAATTTGATAGCTTCCTTCGATAACATCACATACTAAATTGAGTGCAATCACTGAGGATATATTCACGTTGAACGGAGCGATATGTCTACCGCCACCGTCTGGGTCATTATTATGTTTGAGGATTTTTATTTCTGGTGATGCTTTTTTTCTCCATGCATCATGAATTATTTTAAAACCAACATCGATGGCATCACTGAGAAGTTTTTTTAGTTCTGGTACGTTATATCCTGGTAGTTTGAATGTTGGAATATCTTTGACGTGGATTTTATAGTCTGTTGCAAAATTTGTTCTCGTTATAGGATTACTGTCACCTAATATATCCTGAATAATTTTTAAATTAAATGTTTCCATATCGTCGATAATTTTATTGCATGTTTCTACCACGCTGGTAAATTCATATCGGGTGAGAGAGCCGGATTTAAGAGATATTAACAGCATCGAAAAATCATTATTCATTGCTGTGAAATTTTCAACGATTTTAGGTTCGTCAATAAAATGATATCCCTGTATGATATCCCCATCCTTCCCTTCCCCAGTTGCGTGGTATCCGATACCAAAAAACTCTTTAGTGATTATATGATCTTTATAACTCTTTATTGGATTATCAGATTTTATCCTGTCGGTGATATAATCAGTTTTTTGTGGTTCAGGTGGTAAATTAACGGTTTCTCGTTGAGATGGTAATTCAGGCCATCCTAGTACGGTCCTTATTGAGCTTTGATAGATATCTACGACATATCCTTCTGTGCTTATCTCAATGGCAGATGATAGTGTTGGCTCATGAACCGTTATAGCTATTTTTGACTCTTTTCCAGTAATCGATTTGTTTCTACGTTGCAATTCAGCATTGATTTGTTCAATTTGATATGACCCTGTTGGTATTGAAACGACGTTCCAGTCTGGAGTCCCGTCTTCTTTATTCTTATTCGCGAACGCCAGTGAATTATTCGGTTGTTGACCACTAAATGATTTTGATCTGATATTAGGCCAACTGTGATACACTCGTAGTTTTGCTAGCGCTATCTCCTTCACGGGAACTGGGCTAGGGAAATTCACACTAAACTCGGGTTTCGTTGATGTTATTGATATCATACTTGTTTGTACTGGGTTCGTGTTCTCCACTATTCGTTGAAGTAATTCCATCGGTGTTGTCATCGTTGCTATACTGTTGTTGTCGCTCTAATTTTGACACCGCGGAATCATAAATACTGACCATCACTGAGAACTCACAATCTGGTATGGTTGATGTTATTGAGATCATTTTGGTTTTCGGGTTCGTGTTTTCCAATTCCATCGATGTTGTCATTGTTATTATATTCATGTTGTCGCTCTAATTTCGATATCGCGGAATCAAAAATACTGAGCATCGCTGAGAACTCACTATCTGATATAATTGTATTATCGAGTGACGACGATATCATCGAGGATAATTGCGAGTACGCGGTTGATGCAATATGAAATTGAATTAAGTAATCCTGCAGTTTGCGTTGGCTGCATGATGATATCCTTTTTGTTATCCCGGTTGATATACCCGCGATTGTAGCCACCGCAGAAATGCAAATTGGAACTACGACCGGGGCAATCATTGTAACCGATGCAAGTATTATTCCGGCGCCAGCGAGAACGCTTGACACCGAGTACATAGTAATATCAATTGCGGTGATTTTTCGTCGGTATTTTTTTATTTTTTTTTGATACTCCTCGGCGAGGGTTTTGAGTCTAGTCTGATATTCTCTGACCTGATCATAGCGACATTGCGTTGATGAAATCATTTTTATTTTAAAAACACTAGTGTTTTCAATTGTGAAATCCGAAGGATTTAGTTATTTACTTAAATCCGCTACGAATTCCACATACCACGTTTTTGAAACCCTAACCAAATTTTTATCAGTAGATGTTATCGTGAACTTTTCAGTTGTACTCTTGTCGATGATGGTTGAAATCATATTATTGACCCCGGATGAACTCGACGATGAAATATTAAATTGACTCAATGGTGTCACTAGTGTTAATCGATAAATACCCTTGACGGTTGCAGTGATATCTAATTTGTTGTTTGTAGGTGTCCACTCAAATGATCCGTGTTGAATTGTGTATACTAAGTTGTTGGTTTTCTCATGAGGAATTTTCGCTTTTTCAATGATTGTTATCATCCTCGGAAAATCAGTTTTGATGGCTTCGATAAAGTTTTTCGTCTCATCGATGAATTTTTTGATATCCGGGAGTTTTATGTCGAGTTAATCGAATGTAGTTCCAAGAAATTTATCCACGATGTTTCTACGAAAAATTGAAAACTGTTTTCCGTGTTCTTCAATTTTAGATTGAAATGTTGCTAGTTCCAACACAGAATTTTTCAACTCATCGTTGAGAGTTTTTAATCGATCTGTAATAGTCGAGAAGAGTACACCCGGTTTGAGTTTACCCTGATCGGAAAATAACGCGATAGTATCCTCGATTGCGTTTCGTTGTTTAACCAAAATATCATCCAACGACACATTACTACTTTTCAATTTACCCTGGAGATCTTGAAATACAACAATTTCGTTCGGGTCAACACTTGTTAAATTTAACGTCTCAGCGATTTCATCTTTAATTTTTTTTTTATATCCTTGATAGAATCACCGGTTGCAGTGTCATCTGGTTTAGGTTTCAGAGGTCTTCCCCAAATATCAATCATATTATTGTAAAACTCTCTCTCTAAAATCTTTGTTGACGACTTTGTTGAAAAATCTATGATTTTCGCCAGCGATTACTAGTGTATTCATTCACGACAACATGTGGTGGTTTTCCGCTTGGGTTACTCAAGGAGTTAGAAATAGCGTTAAGGACATTTAATACTTCGCTGCCACATATTGGTGGGTCATTCATTTGTTGTGTTGGTAGCGTAGAATACCAAGTCTTCATTGGAAGGGTTTTAGATAACGCATAAACTCTTTTGGCGGTGCTAATCCATATGATTCAAAATAGACAATCCCACGTGGATCAATAGCGTATGCAACCCAGTGAGTACCAGGTCCGGTGCTGTTATCGAGATTAATGATACCGGTTTCAACGCTGTTGGGTTGTGTCGGTAATTGATCCTTCATAAAAACACCTCTGAAGTTTTTTATAGCGAGTTTTTTTAGCAGCATCAATTAAATCAAAATTGGACATAGAAACCATCGAAGATTTTTGAGTTAATAAACCGGTCCTAGTCTTAGACCTTTTCCTCTGTACCACGAATACGGGGTTCCTGGTAGTCTTAGACCCTTTCCCTTTTTTTATAACCCTGCCCAGTTGCCTTTTTTAGTGCCATTCCTGCCGCGGTACCAACAGCCCCTAAAGCTGCCGCTTTAGCTACCGCTGGGGCTGCTGCTGCAATCAATGCTGGAATCGCAGCTAACAACGGAAATATACCACCAGTCTTTTCCATGTTTTTAATCGCGCTTGCAGAAAGAGTAACCTGAACACCCTTTTTTTGCTACAAGTGCATCATTGAAATGTTTTACTTGACGAGTTGTCAGCGATAATTTATTCTCCCCGCCAGTCATTTGATTGGGTTATAGCGTAATTGTGGTTCCACATTGCTTAGCTGATTTGGATTGCAATTTTTTTAATTAACCAGGTGTCAACGACACATTGATATTACTATACGACATTATACGTAATAGATTAATTCTAAATCGAGGATTTCAATTACATGTTTTCCACTGGCGCATCTACCACTCTCATTCTTCCTCCAACACCTTCGAGTAGCATTGATTTGTCGCTGAGAATGACAGCAACCGCTCTATAATTAGCGATAGCACCACGAGTCACATTAGCTCTAAAGTGTATATCAACGACAGACTGTCTTGTTAAATCGAGATGTTCCAGCGAAAAGTAATAGATCGGATACAGATTCTTAAAGTCGTATTGTGATATTTGTAGACCAGTATCGACATTTTGATCGCGTGCCATAAACGACAACAATCTATGATACACGCGAGCAATATGATTTTCTGTGTAATCAAGTTGTACATCTTCAGATGGTTCCTGCTGGACGTTTATTCTCAGCGAGACGTCTTTAACACCTAATGGATCAAATATCATATGACTGAAACGTTGATCGCCAACTCGTGCGTTATCCTGTAACACTACAAATATATGACGTGGCGCAGAAACACCTTGTTTTGATGCTAGGTTCCACGTGAATAACCCGTTCAGATTTGATTGCTTAACATCTGTACTCACGGTTAACCAACTTAGTAATGATTTTCCTCCTTGGTCCATAAATGAAAGTAATCGTCCTTCTGCGGTGATTGATGGAGTCAACACTGGCATCCACAATGATATTTTTGTTAAATTGACTTTACCGGCATCAGCATTGGGATTTGCACTGTCTGCTGGAATCCTCCAAATTGCGTCGTTATCATCACTCTTTCGTACAAGCGATACTGTATGCTTCGCCCCGTAGAAAACTTTTCGGACGTTTCTACAGAATCCAAATATATGATGCAGTGGAATCGCGCATGAAAATGATTTACGAGCCCCTTGCAACATTGAAATACGTGTTGCAGCTCCTAGATTGAAATTTACATCGTTGTTTATAATCATATCTTCGGTATCAGCATCACTATTATCACGTTTTTTTGGTCGTCTTACAACAAATTGATTTCCTCCAGCGGTATTTTTACCATCCTTTGCAAACATCATAGAAGGTCCTGCTGATCTTGTATAATCATCAGAATATCTCGCTAACCCGATTATTGTTGTAGCCACATCAACATCGCGATCTATAGACTCGATTTCTTTTCCATCGATGAGATATCTTTCACTCTCAAATAGCGCCATGATACCATTATTGACAAAACCGACTTGAGTACCAGCTGGATACGGTGCTGGTACAGCAGTAGTATCAGCAGCTGTTACAAGTTCACCTTCTACTTCGATAAACGCTTCAGCGGGTAGAAAATACTTGCTGGTATCATGGACTTGAAGTTCAATTCGCGATCGACTATTTGAGTCTATTGCATGATAGGCGTAATATTGATAATCGCGTACAGAATCATCCTTGCCAACTGGGGCGTCTATATCAAACGCCGGATCACGTGACTGTTTGAACATTTTATTCTATTTATCAGAGTCTAAATCGTGAAATCGTAAACGATTTTCATCGACGTAGTTTTTTAAAGCCGCTTCCTGCTATCATATTTGCAATGTTGCTTTGGTCGGGAGTTATCAATGATGGCAAAGCCATCGACGCTAGTTTTTCGTCTACTGCGTTATTTATAATTTTACTAACACTCGCGGGCATTTCCGCTGTAGACGGTAACGGTTTCTTTTTTCGTAAATCACTTCGTGATTTCACTAATGATGTTATTTTATTCTTCGCGGCTGAAAACGCTTTTCCGGCAAGATCTCCAACAGCACTGATACCCTTATCACGAATAACATCAATTGCTTTCATTGATAATTGTTTAGCCAACGGCATCACTTTTGGAGCCATTCTCGCAAATAACTCTGCAATGGTATTACCTAAACCATCTCCGTAGTATGCTCTATAAACCGGAAACCGTGAATTAACTACATAGACGGGGGTTGGTTTATCATGATTGTAGTGTATGATCATTATTTGAAATCAGAAACAATTTTTCAATTGACTTTTCAATTCAGTCTTTATGATAATCCTCCACTAACTCGCCAATGAAATCTCGATATGTGCTGATATCCATGATACCGCCTTGAAATAACGGCCTGCAGATATCAGCTGCTTCATTAATTATTTCCGGTGAGTTGTTTCCAGCTCGGAAACCTCCTACAAGAACTTCTAATCGTGATATATCACTGAGAACACTACCAGGACAAAAACCCGAAGAGTTTCCAATTCTTGGATTCTCACTGGAATCTCGCAATCCGCTTCCGCTAAAAGCCATTGCTTCATCCAGTTTTTCTTCATCCGTGGGTTGTAAATAACCAATAGGATCATAATCATCATCATCATCAGGTGGTAGTTGTTGTTTTTCAGGCGAGAAAAATATCTTTGCAGGTTGTTGTTTTTTAGGTGAAAAAGATATTTTCTTTGCAGGTTGCTGTCGCTGCCTTTGCAATTTTGGCGGTTTTTGTTGTTGTTTTAGTTCTTCAAATTGTTTATACACTATACCCACCGCATTGATATATTCGATGTATGATGCACTATCTGTCTTAATTTGACTTTTTTCAGTTTTGATCTTATAGAATATATCAGCCCAGTGAGTTATACTTCTAACAAACTTATGATGTTCTGGTTTCAACATATTTTTCCTGTTTTCATAAGTCGAAACAACAAGCGCAGGAATTTCTGTTGGATTAGTCTTATCAATTGCTGCTAACCCTTCCTCGTTAAATCTCACGCGTAAATCATCTACTGTTCTTTTTGATTCCATTTGTTTTGTTTGTTCAGTTTTCGCTGCTATTTTTTCAAGTTCACCGATAACAAATTTCCCCGTCTCGGGATCATCTCCCAGTATAGCACGCTCTACCCCTTTTGTTGCTGTGGTTACTGGTTTAAACAACTCTTCAGACCCCAAAGCAAAATCAGTCTGAAGACTCTGTCGTTGTTGCAGTTTATTCCGTACAGAGTCACGAATTGGTACAAATCTCCTGATTGCATCCAGTCGTTCACGAGCCAATCGGGTTGTTAATGCTTCATTGACCATTATTCGAAATCATAAACAATTTTTCAATTGCAAAACAATTTTTCAATCCGACCTAACACCATCGTGGAAGTGTTATTTTGATATTTTAAGGGCGTTATCATTGATGAGGGAAGTGTGGAAATTGTATAAAAAATAATTAATACCACACTTCCCTCATTCTATTTTGGTCAATCTGAACCATCCATCAATTTTTATTCAGTGTGAAATATTTTCACTGTTTTTGACATTATCAATCAAAAAATGCTAAAAAAAATTAAAATCTCTATGAGGGACGGTCAGAATCAAATAATGATAAATGGTCAATCAAAATTGTTCATTTTCTTGAATTAACGCCCGTAGGTTTCTAATTTTAGAATTAACCCCCTTTTTCAATTCGTATTCGTTACCTAATTCTTTTCGTATTCGTTCTACGATAGTATATAACGGAGCGAACACACTTACGTCACTGGGGAATGCAAGAGAGTCCCGAATAGAATTCTGAATTCTTTTGATGAGCGCGTATTGCTTTGGCAGCATATATTTATTGTTGTTAACTCCGTATTCTATATCCTGAAAATCAGACATGATTTGATCAGGATTTAAACCATCCGATAGTTCAATATCCCAACTTTTCAATTTTGAAATCTCGGATATAATGCTATTCATATTTTCAGAATTCATTATTCTATAACAATGACATATTTCTAAATGAAAAATATGACGCATCAGACATAAATAAATCGAATTTTCTGTCCGTTCTTTTTTGAAATGGCAGATCGATAAACCCCCTCTGCAACAAATCGTACTGAGGCTCTACAAATATCGAAGTACCCACTGGCTTCATATATCGATTGAAATATTTTTTCTTCGTTAGTTGTTGTATTCAAAGATTTTACGGGTCTCGCTTTTTTTGGGCAAGTACCAGTCTTTCCTCGTTTCAAATTCTCACTCTGTGTAACAACTTCTAGATTTGATAAAGAATTATTCTTTGGATTAGAATCCTTATGATCGATAACAAAACCATCCTCGATCAATCCATGGGAACACTCATACACGAAACGATGATTGTAATATTTTTTCTTTCCAACACCAAACATCAAATACCCTTGATTAGTCACAACACCAACTGGTTTCTTAAGTCTACGGTTTCTGACAGTACCATCACTGGATGCTTCATAATTTGTAATCACAGGGTGTGGTCTGAATTCTTGGTTCATTCGTATACTAATACTATTTGTCTAATTCATTGTTTGGTCTAATGATTACATCTTTGGAGAATCTTTCGATGTAGTCTTGGGGGGTTCTTATGATTTTGTCAAGGACGTTGTCGCTGACAGTGTCAGGGTCAGAGACTTTATCAGGGTCATAATTTCTGATTGATTGTCCATTTTTGATTCTTTTATCATAATAACGCTTCAATTCCCTGTATCGCTTACAACCGCAATTCAAACACAACTGCGATTTCCCCCTGACCCCAACCCCACATCGAATACAAGGTAACGGACCAAGGCTTCCACGACGAAAGCTTTGCATATGATACCCACAGAACTCATTTCTGCATGATTTGTTACACGGGATTACTGATTTAATCATAAGCCACATGTAGTGATTCATTATATATAAATTCTTCATTTAAATGCTTGTTTTAATTATAGCATGAGGGAGTTAAGGAGAACGCCTTCGAAAAATGCTGAATTCAATACTGATAGAGAGTTTAAGAGATTATTGAAAATTAATCCTAAATTTAATATCGATAAACCCAAAAAACGTCCAAGAGACGGAAACATGAAAGAGTTTAAGAGATTATTGAAGATTAATCCTAAATTTAATATCGATAAACCCAAAAAACGTTTAATAGACGGAAACATGAGAGAGTTTAAGAGATTATTGAAGATTAATCCTAAATTTAATCTCGATAAACCAAAAAAACGTAACAAAATTAATCCTAAATTTAATCTCGATAAACCAAAAAAACGTCCAAGAGACGGAAACATGAAAGAATTTAAGAGATTATTGAAGATTAATCCTAAATTTAATATCGATAAACCCAAAAAACGTTTAATAGACGGAAACATGAGAGAGTTTAAGAGATAATTGAAGATTAATCCTAAATTTAATATCGATAAACCAAAACAACGAAACAAAATTAATCCTAAATTTAATCTCGATAAACCAAAAAAACGTTCAATAGACGGAAACATGAGAGAGTTTAAGAGATTATTGAAGATTAATCCTAAATTTAATCTCGATAAACCCAAAAAAACGTCCAAGAGATTACCCTGGAAAGATGCTCAATTCAATCTCGATACAGTTTCTAATACACCAAAGAATACAATTCTTGATAAAGCCATGATTAGTAAAATCAGAGACTGTTTTAATGAATTCAAGCGTGATGGAGCATCTTATTGTTGGTCAACATTTCGAATTGATGGTGTTGTTGAAGCTACCATGAATGATGAAAAAGCAGCAGTGATAATTTCACGTGTTGGGGAAAAAAGGTATTTTTTCCGAATAAAATTCATTATCGAAGTCGATGGCAAATGGATTATTAGGGATAAATTTGAACCAATCCTCAAGAATAAAAAAGCTGTCATTGTGAGTAGAGATTCCAAACCAGGAATTCTAACCGGCATTGACAAACCATACTACGAAAGATCTTATCCCGTAACAGCAATGGTTTATGGGATATATCCGTTAAATGATAAACCCGATATCGCAAAACTAGCTCCTATGAAATATTCTAGTTCACTGAATTGCGTGGCAACACGGGTAATGGAACACTTCACAAATGCATCCCGAGGAAATAAACTAACTGATCTGCGACGTAGGAAAATAACCGAATCGGAACTGACAGTGAAACAGCACGGTGCAAAGATTTCTGATATAGCTAAATTAGAAACATCATTAAGATTTCCAATAACCGTTATGACGATAACCGGAGAGGTTTTATACGAACCGAAATATAACAAAAATGGAACGCCAATACAGATTATTGATCATAACAAACACGCGTGGACACCTGCAGTAACAATATTTCCACGAGATAGAACCGTGAAATATATCCCTAAGGAGTTCGTCGGGGATGTTTTCTATGAAGAGAAATTATTCGATGCTATTCATGCGTTGTGTAAAAATGATCCTGTGTCAGTGTGGTTACTTAGAAGTGATGAAGATCCCGAAATAGGATTTGATCAATTTGTAAGACCAAATGGCGAATTATATCGCGTTGAAGAATTAGATAACAGAATGAGAAAAATCGCTAGTGATTTTTCACCGGAGAATTCCCATGAAAAACTACTCACGGATAGTTTTACTATTCCATCAGTGGTATCTCACTTCGCAAGAGAAAAAAACTCATGGCGTCCAACACGAAGTGATTTTCTCGAGGATGTTAAATTGAGTTGCGTCGAATTTGGTCATGGAGGACTGTGGAATACGAAATACTCACGTGATGGTATGATTTCAATTGATATATCCGCGTGTTATCCCGGACGTTTTCTCGGATATGGGGAATGTGCTGAGTACTTCAAACGATTTGGACACCCCACGCATGAAATGACTCGTGTTGCGATTAATGGACCATTACCTGATTTTGATTTAACCGGATTCGCTCGTGTGATATCATTTGGATTAGCGTCAGGATTACATCCGTGTAGTTATGTTTGGCTTGGTAGACACCTATCTGAAAAAGCCTGGATGCCAATAGTGCTATTGAGATATATGATTGATTGTGGTATGCTAATATCGTTGATTGTTTCCGAGGCTATTATATGCTATCGAGCTCAGAAAGAAGTTTGGCTACCACAACCCGATCTAGATCGTATAATCAGCGAACTACGAAAACAGTGTCCAGATTTCAGTGAAGAACAAATCATGAATTGGTCTAAAAAGTTATTTGAAAGTAAAAAAGAACAAGCAAAAGATTTTGGACGAAGAATAATCGGTAAATTTACCCAGGGTGGGAGATACGACAACGCAAAATATTCTTCGCGGTTGATCATAGACGTCGCTGAATACGACTTTATTGTAACGGATTTAATGAAACAGGGGAAACTTGTATCCCGTAAGGATGCTTTTCTATCCAATGGTGAGAAATTAGGTACGGTTGTTACCTACTGTGATGGATATAATTCCCAGTATACACATTTAAGATCATCTATGCTAGCCTATGCTTCTATTAATCTATTTTCGATGATAAATAGATTTCCTAATACCGCGGTTAGAGTGGCCACTGATTCGATGTATATACACAATAAGTACAAATCAGCTGTAGCTAAATTTACAGATCCCGAAGAAAATTGGGGGCGTTGGCGATTTAAAAAGGAGATGCTACATGAGTATTGTGAATCGGCAGACGTTGCCATGGATGATAATTATCTTTGTTGTAACCGTATTGAAATTCAATCAGAATTTTCTAATGCACCACCGGTATCTGATCCAATATGTAGATACAAGACAGTTTATTTAAACGGTTGTGGTGGGTCAGGAAAGACAACTCGTGCAATTGAATTATTTCGTCGGTCAACCATGATTGTGCTAACACCGACTCACAGACTCGCCAGAGAGATGATACAGCGAGGGGTAAATGCCTGTACTTACCATAGTTTCTTTCGATGGAAGGGTGACAAATGGACTCCTGATCGTATGGGTGATAAATTCATTCCTGAAATCATAATTTGGGATGAAATATGCACAGTGTCATTAGATGTATTACAAACATTTCTCGAGTGGTTGTTAAACAAAAACACAAAAGTCGTCATGTGCGGTGATCACGGCCAACCACCACCATTTGTCGGTGCATCCCCGCATGAATAGCTAAAGGGTTTTGTAGACTACTATGAAGAAATTACCACTGATTATAGATCAATTGATGAACGATTACGAGAATTCAAAGCGCTAATTAGATTACAACCGGATAGAATCCAATGCGAAATAGCGCGTGAAGTGATTTCAGAAACTCCAATGAATGATTTCTGGGAAACATGGAGACCAAATGATTTGATAATTGCAAGTAGAAAAATAGTCAGGGACACACTTCAGATGAAGTTATTTGAATTGCATAAAGAAAAATTTGCAACACTTCCAGTACCCCTTTGTTATAGGCCATCGGATACACGAAAACAGAATATTGAAGTTGATATTCCAGGACAGAGTGAAAAACAAATTCTCGTATTAAATGATATTGTGCTGGTTGATATCAATGTCGTTGAAGATGCATTGCGTGCTAATAAATCCCCGTGGACGCTAGGATACGCAGCAACAATACATTCTTCACAGGGATTGACTATATCTGATACAATTGTTTGGATGGTGGATAATCACATCGAATGGTCGAATTTAGTCTATCTCGCAGTATCCAGAGTACGAAAAATAAATCAACTTCGAAGAATTGTTTTCGATGATAATGACACCACAATAAATGATATTGATGTTAAAATTATTGATAAAAAACTCTCCGGTTACAAACAACAGGACAAAAAAAAACAACGAGAATTTGATATTGATGCTGAATTAATAATCACTTTGTAGAAACAACAGAATAATCACTGCGCAAGTTGCAATTGTATAATGCGTTGGCAGTATTCTGATAAGGATCCTCGCCAATTTACCGCTGACAGAAAAAATAACAATCTCGGTCATGTCAGAAATAATGTGATGTTGACTTGTCTTGAATGCAATAGACGCAAGGGTGCTAGTTAAGACCATGCGGTGGCAATTGAGTATCCTCGGGTATCACTTGCAGTTGTTGTCTAGTAAACCCACGCTGAGGGGCAGTTGAATCCAGTTTATAGATTGGAGGTCTACCAGTTGATCGTGTTATACTAGATATCTTGTGTGCAGTAACACTCCAAATAGGATCAGTAGCCCTTTTTCTACCCCCTTCAAGCTCTCCTGGTTCATATAAATACCTCAAAATGACATTACTACCAAAAATTGGTTCTTTGAAATCTTTTTGTGAAATCCCATGGATTTCCATTTCTGGTATTGACTTCTTTTTAATCGCATTGATAGGTTTCATGTTGATTGTTCTAGTAATCTCGTTATTCAGTGCAGTAATCACAGATGGTAATCTTTTAACCCATTCACGGGATCGCTTTTCTTGGATGAATTCTTTTGCGTATTGATATCCAAATAACCGCTCTGCAAGAGTCCGATTAAATCGTTCAACAATTGCCTGATCGCGATGTAGCGCAGTATACCCTTGTCTGATGGTGACATTATGATGTTTCATTGTAGATAACACTGCACCCTGAAATTCCTTGCCAGGATCAACCTGCAATAGATTTGGCCAGTGCAGAGGACCTCGTCGATAAATCCTTTCAAATGCAGAAGCGACTTCAGTGGCTGATTTTGTTTTTAACGGTTCTGCTTCTTTGTATCGACTTGCAATATCAACTACGGTTAAAGCGTATTTGTAACCACGATCATGTGGCAGAAATAATATATCAGCCTGGTGAACTTCATTAGGAGCGGTCACATCAAAATGCGAGAACTAAATTTGTTTAGGCGGTGGTAGATAAATTTGCCATAGTGCCTGTTTGTATAACCAATTAGCCGCAGTGGTTTTTTTTCACTTTTGCAGCACTAGCGAGTTTATGGACTGCTGATTTACCCCTCCAGTATCCTCTTGGGGAATAATAAATTGATTCCATATTATTAATTACCAGCACCTAACATCAATTTACTTTTCATAGCCGATTTTATCAAAAATGAAGCCAATTTTTCTTTGAAGGATTTATCAGGAATAGCATTTAACGCATGAATTAATTTAACATCTGCGAGATGCCTGTGTTGCAGATTGCTGCTTTTATAAGCAACATCATGAAGGTGACAGGCCTTATCAATGGCGTTTATTGGTTCTTCACCGGGGTTGGGTTGATTTTGATTATTGAGTCTGATATCAAGTCTGGTTCCCGGTCCACAGTAGCTATATCCTGGAAGGTGCTTTTTTCCGGGGTACTTTGCCCATGGGGTTCCAGGGAGCTTTGCCAATTTGGCTGCGATATCACCTCCTCGTTTTTTTTAAAATCAGATCTCATAGACACAAATCTAAATTTCTTTGTACCACATTGCACGCATTTACCAGAAAGCGCTGATCGGTTATTTTTAGTTGTAATCGTCGTCAAGTCATCTGTGCCAGTACGCGTTTTACACTTCACACAATATAGATCCATAATTTATGTATAGAAATATGGATATAATTGATTTTTCAGCGACTAAAACAAGAGAACCGGTTAAGCATCATGCAGTGCTACCAAACTCTATCCGGATGATTATAATCGGGCCATCTGGATCCGGTAAAACGCAATTGTTACTCAATTTAATAATGAGATGGATGAAGTGGGATAAGTTGTATTTAATTGCCCCTAGCGTAGATGATCAACGATGTTATGAAGTGCTAAAAGATTTTAACGACAGCGCGGTAGAAAAATCCGGAGAGGGTATTATTGAGTTTATAACCGATATCGATGAAGCATCGAGCATTGATGATATTGATGGAGATATTAACAATTTAGTCGTATACGACGATATAATGTTAGATAAACAAAAAAATCCTGCTAGGATCTTTTCCAGAGGCAGGCATAAAAACACTGACGTGATATATGTCACTCAACGCTACACTCAGATTCCAAAAGTGATCAGAGATAACTGCAATATTCTTGCTGTATTCAACGGAGTTGATACTCATACTCTTAGAAATATTTGGCAGACATGGTGTTCTGATATGGACTTCAATCAATTTAAAAACTTCTTTAGTCATGCTCAGTCAAAACCACACGGATTCGCAACAATAAATTTGCATGATCCTCGGACACGATATCGTATCGGACTTGATCAAATATTCGGTTAAAATCATTTATTATTTTTTGTTAACCTGTAGCAGCAGAGAGGGCGATGACAACAAGTTGCGACCAAAATTAATTAAAAAATCGTAAAAGTCTCCGTTTTCATTTTTTTAGTTAAAATGAGATTTCGTAGGGAAGGCTCGTTAAAATTTCAATCAATTTTTTTGTCTAAAAACGTTGTAGGGTTTGCCTCTGAGACATTTTTTTTGGTTAAAATGAGATCGTAGGAAGGCTCGTTTTAAGATTTCAATCAAAAGTTTGTCTGAAAAATCGTAAAATCTCCGTTTTCATTTTGGTATGGACTTCAATCAATTTAAAAACTTCTTTAGTCATGCTCAGTCAAAACCACACGGATTCGCAACAATAAATTTGCATGATCCTCGGACACGATATCGTATCGGACTTGATCAAATATTCGGTTAAAATCATTTATTATTTTTTGTTAACCTGTAGCAGCAGAGAGGGCGATGACAACAAGTTGCGACCAAAATTAATTAAAAAATCGTAAAAGTCTCCGTTTTCATTTTTTTAGTTAAAATGAGATTTCGTAGGGAAGGCTCGTTAAAATTTCAATCAATTTTTTGTCTAAAAACGTTGTAGGGTTTGTCCCTGAGACATTTTTATTGGTTAAAATGAGATCGTACGAAGGCTCGTTTTAAGATTTCAATCAAAATTTTGTCTCAAAACGTTGTAGGGTTCGCCCTCTCTGCTGCTGTACCAGAAGAATGACAGCTCACTGGCTAGTGTGAGAGAAAAGGCACCTGCCATCCGAAAGTGTAGCAGAAGGCATGGACACTGCATTTTTCTGGGAGTGTGGAATTTTAAAACGGATGTGGAAGTCTGATACTGATAAAGAGTCAGACCCATAGGAATTGGAGTCTGGGTTTGTAATTACTGTCAGTCGTCTTGTGCTCTAGCTTGGGTGTGCAGTAAATATTGGTTGGGAATCTACCTTGTGTCGGATGTTATTGTTTGCAACTTTTGTACCACTTACAATATATATATATATATATATACATACATACATACATACATACATACATACATACATACATACATACATACATACATACATACATACATACATACATACATACATACATACATACATACATACATGCATACTCAAAGAGTTCATGTGCAAATGATACACAATTCTATGGGTGACTGTTCCAGTCTATATACCAATATAGTAAGTAAAACCAACTAAGTTCATTTTAAAACTGACAATTTATGTAAGTAGATTTTAAAACCAGTGTGACGAAGTCCACATTGGCAAAATCATTGCAGCCATTTTGCTGACAACTAAATACAAAGCTTAGAATTCTCAGAATCATTTGATAGTGAAATGATATGGAAAATTCATTTAAATCCATCTAACAAAATATTCATGTGCATAAATACAAACAAGAGAACTTACTAATTGAGGTAGAATCTATAATAGAAAAAAATCAATTTGTCCCTGACAACTTGCCAAAATTCCCTGTCAAACAGAATAGTCTCAATATGAAAGTCATTTTTCAGCCACACATAAAAATCACACTTTTCCAGTCATGTAACTGCCAACTGCATTTAAACCTGGTAGTAGTAGTTGTGGTTTATCTTAGTTTCAAGGCATCATCAGAGACGGCAATGAACGTCAGAGATATTAAAGTGCAACTGGACATTTGATCTCCAAGAAACCATAAAAGTTGGAGCTCTTGTTGGGGTTTATGATCAAGAGTTATGCAAGCCAATGACGAAATGGGTTCACAATTATGCCACTTGGGTATAGATCGACATTGCCATTCATTACCTAGAAGAAAAAAAACATTGTCAATTAAATTAAACCCAAATCATACATCACAATAATGTAAAAGGTTGTTTTGTTTCTTCTTTAAATAAAATGTTCTTCCACACTGGGGTGTCACTTATGCAATACAAATTATTTTCCTTGATTTCGTAAGCAGGTTTTACAAAGTTTGTTGTTGAAATTTCTTTTAAGAAGGATAAACATCTGGTCAGTTTTTTCTCTTCTATTTTCTTTGCAGCATACTTATTTTGTATTCCAGGAAGCAATCATAATTTAGGAAAATACACAGCCCTGGAAAGTTTTTCTGAAGAAATATTGTTACATGCTTAGGCTCGAATAAACAGTAACGTAGAAAGAGTGAGAGTAACAAACTTGTAAAAACTTCATAAACAATTTATTGAGCACAAATATTTTCCAGAAAAGAAAAATAAACTTACAGGTTTAAGAATCAATTGCAAAATTAATCCAAAAATAATTCAAAATATAATCCACTAGAGAAATTGCAACAGTCCTGGTAATAAATGTCCAAATAATTCCAAGTTCGAATCTTAGTAAAGTATCCAAGATGGAAGACGATGTCACGTCATGAAGTCAGTTCTTAGTAATGGAATTGAAGGATCACACTATTTTTCCAGATAGATAACACAATAAATCCTCTTGATCCAAAAGAATTGAAATAATTTCCAATACAAGGTAATTTAAAATAACTCAAAACGAAAAACAACTTAGTATTCTAACAGCCAAAGCTCTACTAAATAGAGCTCCAAAACATAATTTATATACCTGATTTTACGTAAATTAGGAAGGGGTCACATGATCTAGAATCTTTTAGAACAAATTAACGTTAATAAAATCACGTACACACCGTATGACCCAAATACAAGTAGAAAGATGTTTATAACAAAGCTCCATAATGTCCTTGGAATCAACCAATCATTTTAAAAGCTTATTTACAACTCTGAACTCAGGTCAGAAATGAGGTCAACACCTGGTGTTTACAGGTCATCCCAGTTTTTAAAAAAAATATCTCCCAATGAATGAATCTTAAACTTAAACTGTCAAATTTTAATCTGACAAACAAACAATTGGATGTTCAATACTATTTCTGTCTTCTTGAATTAAAACTGCTCCAACACCAACATCACTTGCATCGACAGATAATTTGAAAGACTGACTGAAATTTGGAGCTGCAAGAACTGGTGCTGTTTCAAGTATGGCTTTTAACTTGTCAAAAGCCTCCAGACTTTTGTCAGTAAAAAGAACTCGTTCTTCTTCTTCAATAAATGTGTCAAGGGTTCTGCAATCATAGAAAAATTGGAACAAAATTTCCGATAGTATCCGGCCATACCTATAAATCGCATCAGTTGCTTTCTATTTTCAGGCACAGGGAATTTAGAAATAGCCTCAACCTTAGCATCTATTGGTTTAACTTGTCCATGTCCCACAATATGTCCTAAAATGTCACGATAGCACGGCAGAACTCACTTTTAGATAAATTAACTGTCAAACATGTATCAGCGAGTCTGTCAAAGAATTCTCGAATTGTTGCTAGATGTTCTATCCAGGTGTCGTTGTAGATGATGACGTAATCTATATAGGCATCACAATTTTCTAGACCAGAGGTGATCATATTCATGAGACGCTGAAATGTACTCGGTGACCCTTTCATCCCGAATGGCATTACTTTATATTGGTAAAGTCCATCTGGAGTCACAAATGCCAAGATTTCCTTTACTCTTTCCGTTAGTGGAATCTGCCAAAATCCTTTCAGTAGGTCAAATTAGGTGACATACTTGGCATTCCCGATTTTATCAATACAATCGTCAATTCTTGGTAATGGGAATGAATCATTTTTGTCACACTGTTCACCTTCCTATAATCAGTGTACATACGGAAAGTTTTATCTGTTTTTGGAACAAGTATGCATGGAGAACTCCAATCACTTTTACATGGCTCGATAAAATCATTCTTCAGCAAATATTGAATTTCCTTTTTAAAGTCTTCCTGATTGAGTGGATTCATCTTGTATGGATGTTTTTTGACAGGTTTGGAATTTAAAATTTCGACGTCATGAAAATTTGTGTTTGTCCTTGTAGGAACATCTGGAAATAAGTGCTCATATTCAAATAATAACTGTTTCAGTTCATTTCTTTCTTGCACTTGCAAATGTCAAAGTTTTTGGTTTAGATCTTTCATAATTTCTGAATTACAAAGATTCGTCATTTCAATATCAGTCGAATCTGATGATATTCCTTCACTGAGTGAGACAGGTACAACTAAATTAATTACATGTTTAATATGCCTCTCTCTTTCAATATACTCCTTTAGCATGTTTATATGGCATAGTTGTTTTTGTTTGCGCCTCCCAGGAGTATTTATTATGTAATTTAAGTCATAAATTTTCCTGTCAACTGTGCAGGGACCATAATATTTGGCCTGAAGAGGAATTTGTGGGATTGGTAAGAGAGGCAGGACTCTATCACCAGGCTGAAAACTCCTTTCCTGAGATTTTTTATCATATCTTGATTTCATTTTAGATTGAGCAGAGTGCAGATTTGCTCTTGCGACCTCACAAGCCTTTGACAACGTGTATCTACAATCGGAAACATAATCAAGAAGATTGATCTCAGTATCTTCATTAGAGAGAAGTTTCTCTTTCAATAACTTCAATGGTCCACGCACAGTGTGTCCAAAAACTAGTTCAAAAAGATTCTTGAACTGATTCTCTAACAGCAAACAATAGTAAATGAATGCCTTCATCCCAATCTTTATTCGTATAAAAGCAATATGATCGGATCATATTTTTCAAAGTCTCATGGAATCGTTCTATAATGCCCCTTGGCTCCCAGGGTGATTGGAAGAAAATTTGAATTGCTGAATTCCCAATTCATACTGACTGACTGAAGTTGGATTTTTCTAGTTGCCGCCGTCTACTAGAGACATATGGGCAACTTTTATAGCTACCATGTTGGTAGCCATTTAAGGTCCCTTGGGGAGGGGTCGCTACTCCCTCCCATCAGGCATTTAAGTGCTTAAATGCACTATAAATTAATATTGAGCGTTCTCCCGAATTGCTAAAAAGTAACTATCGGGAGAAATGAAAGCCCATAGGGTGGGTAGGAATAGTACCCCCACACACCCACCCCTATTAACCAATCAGAAGTATTCACTGGTAGCGAGGGAAAATGTTTTCTCATTTCGCTAGTCATTTTGATGAGTCAGAAGCGGAAAAGGCCCAGGTCCAGGAGTCCGGCGACACAGCAGCACACACCAGAGCACGCAAACAGCAAGACAGCACAGCAAAGGACGCAGCCCACACCTGAAACGACAAGGTCATACTAAGGGTCAAATTTAGTCCAGTTTTACTAATGGACAGCCTAACATCCAATAATGTGTTAGCCACCTGTGCAATTACTCAAATATTTAAGTTGAAGAATTGTTATTTATAGTCCTATCATTCGAATAAAACTAGTACATAAGCGTACATATAATAAGTCCCTAACAAATTTTGAATTTAAAATGTCAAGGTGACATATGATAGTGTAGTCAATGGTAGGTAATTTTAGTCTTGAATTTTGTTGGAGGCGGTACCAATAAGGTCTAATTAGTCTTTATAGGGCCACAGAAGTTGTTCAAAGAGGGGTACTCGTAACCAAATGAGCCCCTATTATGGCAGTGATTGAAAAGAGCCCCTAGAAGGGCTCATGTTGAACGTAGGAAACTCTCCCACGTTCACTTTCCATCTCCACCAGTCTATGCGCTGTCTGATTCTCATCTCTCCGTACACGCGGGAAGTCAAGATGATGGCATCCAGCTAGATACTCAGCTACATCTAGAAGATGGGACAGAGGTCTTCCTACATATGCTGCAAGGTAGTGTCGCTGTAGGATTTTAACGGCGAATTGCCACTGATGTTCTTTTGGTGGCTCACTGTACAGCGCACGGTAGCCTATGTATGAGACTGCAGATACAAAACTTGTCGCTTTCCGTTTGTGAAAAACAAGTTGCTGCAGTCCAAGCTCGTTGCACAGCTGACCCATTAACTCATCTTTGGCTTTCTTTGACATTCTGGTCGCCTTCGATGGAAGTTCCCAAGCGCCCTCTGTAGTGGTAATGGTAGTGGTGGTGGCAGTAGCTCCCCCTCGTTCCTCTTCTTCCAGGCTCACTGCAATGCCTGGAGATTTAGATATAGGGGTGGAGGATAATGGCATAATCCTCCCCCCTGTTTCCCCTTTCCTCTTTCTTTATTAATAGGGGCTGGTGGTGGTGGTGGTGGCAGAGGCTCTGGTGTTGTAACTTTAATGGGCGATGTGGCCACGTCCTCAGTTGGCGCTCCCGTCGCTCTAAGTAACAGCGTAATTTGCTGTACTAAGTCCACCATTTGTTCTTTAAGGGCCTGGATTTCCTGTGTAGGTTGCTCCAGATTCTTTATCTCTGCCTGTGTCTGGGGTCCCTTTGTAGTAGGTCCTTCAGGTGCAGGGGTGGGTGGACGGCGTGGTTTTCCAGTTTCCCGCCTCCGTCGTCCATTTTGACCTCTATATTTAAAATGTGTTTTCGTTGAAGATTTTTGGTTTATCCCAGGTGAGCAGCAAGGTAGTTCTCTTCCCTGCTGCTCTAAGGCTCCATTTAGTTGCCAGTTTGTGCCCAAGGCTAAATAATGCACTCAGGGCCGCTTCTGGAATGATTTCCATCGCTAGTACTGCTTCCGCATTCATTTTGCTACGATGTGCTTCGTGCAACGTCTTACTGCGACTCCCAATTCATACATCACTTGTTGGAAAATTCCAGATATGAAGTTTGAACCTTGATCAGAGAGTACAGATTTGGGAAGGTCATACTGAGTAAAAAAACTTTATCAAACCTTTTACAATTGTTTTAGATTTTATATTCCTCAACGGAATTGCCTATGGAAACCTTGTTGACGCACACATAATGGTCAACAGGTATTGGTTACCTGACATGCTCTTGGGTAAGGGACCTGCACAATCTACCAAAATCCTACTAAATGGTTCGTCAAAGGCAGGAATAGGTTGTAAATGAGAATTATGTATCTTCTGCTTGGTGTTCCTACCATTTGACAAGTATGACGAGATCTACATTATTTGGCAGCATCACTTTTGATTTTGGCCAATAGAAGCGACTCAAGATCTTGTGATAAGTTTTATTAATCCCTAAATGACCAGCCAAAGAAATTTCATGGGCCAAATTAAATATTTCCTGCCAGTAAGGTTTTGGAACTACTATTTGATAGTTCTCCGACCATTCATCACCAGCAGGTACCTCGGGAGGTCTCCATTTTCTCATAAGAATTCCATTTTTAATCAAATAACAGACAGGAACTTCATTGGCTTCTGTCTCACTTATGGCCCTTTGAAACAAACAGGAGATCTCAGGATCTTTTTCATGTTCGACGACAAGTGACTGTCGTTTATCACCCTGATTAGAATAAAGAGAAAGAGTTGTTAAAAGAGGATCACTATGATCAATACCTTCTGATTGATCCAAACAAGGAGTAAAAGTGACCTCATCAAAAACCTGACCTATACATTTTAAAAGTTTGTTTACAACTCTGAAACCAGGTCATAAATGAGGTCAAAACCTGGTGTTTATTTTGTAAAGTACAGGTCACCTCCCCCCCCCCCCAATGAACGAATCTTAAACATAAAATGCCAAATTTGAATCTAACAAACAAACAATAAAAATAAATATAAATGACTTATATCAAATATACGTAACACCAGTTACAAGTGGATTAACCACAACCTTGTCTCCATCTAAGTCGTTGCCTAGCAATAAATAAACGCCATCAACGGGTAAAACCGAGACTGTTCCGACTGTCACAGGTCTTGACACTAAGTCTGATGACAGATTTACACAATGGAGAGGAACATTAACAAAGCTGCACTCTACTCCCTGAATGAGAACACTTTTCATTAGAAGAAGACTTCTCAGAAAAAGGCAAAGTGACTGACAATAAAAAACTCTGAGAAGCTCCTGTGTCCCTTAAAATTTTAATAGTAGTGGGATTGGTTGAATGACCCAAGAGTGATATAGAACCCTTCGATATGAATGGTTCATAATTCTCCATAATAAAATCAGACTGGGATTTATTAGACCCAACAAATGTATTGCTTTCAATACATGACCGTGACCTTGACCTCTTAGAAATAAGAGCATTAGGAACAGGTCTGTCTTGATTCTGGTGCCTATTTTTCAATTTGTAGCAATCAGAAATAACGTGTCCTTTTTTTTTGCAATAAGTACACGTCGAAAGAGATCTAGAATCAAGCTTCTCTGAAGTTTGATTTTTGAAAGTTTTGCTAGTTTGAGTTCTAAAAGGGCTGGTATTAAGCTGAAATACATTTCTGCCAGAAGACTGTTGAGTAGAAGTCTTGTTAACAAAATTAACTTCATGTGTCAAAGAATATTCGTCAGCAGCTCGAGCAGCATTCTCCAAGGTTTCAATCCTGTGCTCATCTAGATAAGTTTTAACGTAACTATGGACACAGTTTTTGAACTCTTCAATTAATATCATTTGCTTAAGATTTTGATAATCTTGTTCGACTTTCTTGGCTAAGCAACATCTATCAAACAACTGCTTTTTTTCACTAGCAAATTCGACACGAGTTTCTCCAGTTTCTTTTCTGTAATTTCTGAATGTTTTCCGATCAGCTTCAGGGACTAACTCATAACCCCTTAGAATGCATTCCTTAACCACATCATAGTCACCACTTTGTGTAAATCACACTAGCCTTAACAGTGAGTACACATTGCAATAACTGAGTCCAATGATCCCTTGGCCACTTTCAATTTTATGCAACATTTTCAAAACGAATGAAGTATTGTAAACTTCTTTTTCTCTGAAAGGGGGCACTAATCTAATATTCCTTGCTAAATCAAAACTTAAATTTGGATTTGAAGTATGAAGGTGTTTTTAACTTGCCAGCTTTATTTCTTTCATTTTGCATTGATAATCCCTTTCTTCCCTCTCTTTGACATACTGTAATTGTCTTTCTTTCTCCCTTTCTTGAAATTCCAGCTTCTTCAACTCTAATTCCATCTTGAATTTTAATTCTAATTTCTTCATTTTTATGTCAGAGTCTGATGCAGACTTACTGACCGAAATGAAAGCACTTTTTCCAAAACATTCTTTTCTACCAAATATTGAACCAAAATCTTTATGATATCTTGTTTCGTTAAAGAAGCCTTGTCTTCAGAAAGATCATATTTTCTGGAAGTTGAATCAACTCATCTTCTTTGAAAAGATCTGATTGCTCCTGAGTGGGATTAGAAAGAAATATTTCTACTTTAGATGTTATTTTAATACAAGCCTGTCAATCTCACCAAAGATTGTTTTTAAAAAAATCAAAAACAAGGAGAATTCAATTTTAAAACAAAAGTTTTCTGAAAAAAAATTCTAGCCAAATTCCAATTTATCCCAACCGTGGACGAGCTCCCAATTTCTATGTTACGTGCTTAGGCTCGAATAAACAGTAGCATGGAAAGAGTGAAAATAACAAGCTTGTTAAACGTAATAAACAATTTATTGTGCACAAATATTTTCAAAAAAAAATATACTTACGTTTTAAGAATCTATTCCAAAATTAATCCAAAAAATTATTCAAAATATTATCCACTAGAGAAATTGCAAACGTCCTGGTAATAAAATTTCCAAGTAATTCTAAGTTCAAATCCCAGCGAAGTATCCAATATGGAAGAGGATATCACTTGATGAAGTCAGTTTTTGTTAATAAAATTCTATGAGCACAATTCTTTTCAAGATAAATAACAAAATAATTCCTCTTGATCCAAACGAATTGAAATAATTTCCAATAAAGCCCAATCTCTACTCATTAGTTCTAATTCAAAACATGATTTATATATGTTTCTACGTAAACAAGAAAAGGGCCACATGATCTTCTAGAACCTTTCAGAACAAATGTACGTTCAAAAACTCAAGTACCCACCGTATGATCCAACCAAAATAGAAAGATGTTTATACAAAGCTCCATAATGTCCTTGGAACCAACCAGTCATTTTCAAAGCTTGTTTACATCTCTGAAGCCAGGTCAGAAATGAGGTCAACACCTGGTGTTTACAGGTCATCCCACTTTTTAAAAAAAATATCTCCCAATGAATGAATCTTAAACTTAACATGTCAAATTTTAATCTGACAAACAATCAATTAAAATAAAAAGTAAATGACCCAAATCAATTACACGTAACAATATGATATGGCTAAGTTGTAATGAAGACAGCATTTATGCAAGATATCAATTTCAAAGTCTCTACTGGTGGGCGTGGTTTGTTGAAAAGGCAATTTGTGTCACTCTGCACGCTTTCTAAATGTTTAATTCTGACCACAGTATTGATTGATCATAGTTGTACATTTAAACCATTCCTAACCAGAAACAAATTTCATGCTTTAAATAGTTACATTTCTCTATCGTTAACTTTTATTTTGTGTACTGTAGAGAAAAGAACGCAAAAGAAAGGACGTAAATGAACTTACGTTTAAGAGACTGGACATATCCCTCACTGTCATACTTGAATCCTTTTGTCATCTGTTCATTCCCTGAACTGCTGCATACACCCGTGAGGAAATTCTCAAAGAATGCAAACGAGATATCAGGCAAACAGATGAGATCGCTACTTGATGTACTGTAGGACGTCATATTTATTTATGGATCTCATTAAGAATGGTCTATAGCAGAGTGTAACACAAGGATCATACTAAATGAGGCCTTCTCATTTGGAACGTTCTGACTGGGACCGTTTTTAACTGCATTGGCGATGAATCCTGTAAGATTTGTCTCCCTTGTGTCCTTTCATCGGATGTAAATACTTAATGCGGCATAATTTATTTGTCTGTTACTACAAACTTTACAAAGTATCACTCTTATCCATGTTTTCTTGTTGTCTGGGGTTTCACTCGCATCATGCTTGAGGAGGACTTGAGTAAGTCGTGCGGCACGTTGCGTTGAAACTCTAAATCACACACACACACCCTTATAAAAGCGACCAGGAATGACCGCAAATGTGGACCCGATTTGCATCAGTTTGGCACGGCATTTGGAAATAAAGTTTGAAACAAGCCATTCATGATATTGAACATAAAAATTTCTTTGATCGCTTTAAAATTACTACTAACCGCGCAGGGCCCATCTAACTCTAGGCCATCACTATAACCTGTTGTGACAACCAAATGCAAAACAAGAATAAATACATACCAAATATTTATATTGCAGTGTATATCTTATTTATTTCTTTATTTATTCATTTATTTATTTCATCTCCATTGATATATACGGCGCTCATGGTTTGCAACTAGATGATTTTTTCCCTTCTTTAAAGCCTTCTTCTAGTGAAAAATTAGTTATCCGAAGAGGGTAGTGAGCGTTTGTTAGCGCACCATCAGCTGTGTTAATCTGGCATCAAAAGTAGTCTCATTACCCATTTCCTAGTGCCAGATACAGCCTGGTGATTGAGATCTCATTCTCACGCTCATACTACAATATACTTTTTATGGATATCATCCTGGTACAATTCCAAAGAAAGTTAATGACTTATGTCACATCATTAAAACTCTCAGGAGGGGGAAAGAGATTCAATGGTTTTGTTTTTGGTTTTGTTGTTGTGTTCTAAACACCATTTGTAGTACATTGTAGGCAATACAAAACATGTAGGTGCAATATATGGAGGATGAACTTAAAAAGCAGAGGAAGAACCACCAACCCACTAGAAAGACTTTCTCATATCAACACTTTGACCAAGCTTGAGAATGGAACCAAAGCAGACAAGTGTTCAGATGGCAGTGGTTGTTAAATGCAACCACTTTAGACAACTCAGCCAACCAGAAGCAACATAACTTTGGCATATGAACATGTCATATGAATATTTCATAAGGATATCCTAGTCAATAATTTAATCAGTTTAGCTGTACCTGTCCAAAACACTATGAATGTAAATGGTAGCAGGCAAATTGATTTGGCTTGGTTTAATCAACTTTCATACCTTTATAAATATTAAACAATATGACCAAAAACTTTCAGATCTACGAGCACAAAAAAATCAGTGACATAAAAGAAGTATTATCTGACTTAGAGGACGTTGATTCTGATGTTCCAATAAAACAAATTAAATCTAACATGGTTATGATATTCTATATTCTTCAGCTGTAAAAGTGCGTCCATGCAGGATGAATCCACTCATGCAGTCCTACAATGGCTTAAGAAAGAAATTCAATATTCAAATGAACTGATCACACAGTGGAACCTGTCTTGAAAGCAAACATTTTCTTACATACTTCACATTTAAATGGTTTTTCTCCAGTATGTATTCTCATGTGAATTGTTAGATGTCCTCTTGCAGTAAATGTTTTTTTTTTTTTACATTCAATGGCTTTTCTCCAGTATGTGTCCGCATTTGTAGATAGATTTAATTAAACTTCTGATTGGAACCGACGACGAAAGTGCATTTATCAAAGCAATAACGACCGTATTTCCAGATTCTGCTTATGTCTTGTGTACCAGACACCATCGCGCAAACTTAGAGACGACCCCGTTGACAAAAAAGACCAAAATCTTATTTGAGACAAAATATTTGTATTTGGAGGAATCATGGACACTGACGACTCAATTTGTTTTGAAGAGAAATATGAAAACTTTGTGTCTTTTTGGTGGGCAATTTCCTCAAAATGTATTAACTATTTTGAGTCATAACTGAAAAATCATTTGCCTTCCAAGATAAACGGACTCACAGGACTGTATCTGATCGACGACGAATGGACTAACTAAAACTGCGATTCCGTTAACAACGTTTAAAAGCAGATTGTAGAGTGGAAATCGACGCCACTGACACAATTTGTATCTCATTTAAATCACGTGGTGGACGGACAGTTCAAAGATTTAAGAAATGCATTAATTGGGGCTAGTAAATACCGACTCGCTATTGTTACAAGCAATTTCAAATTTCGAAGACGGACTGGGTGACACAAACTCCCCCCCCCCCGAAAAAAAGATATAAACTTAACACAAAATTCAAACGATTAATTCTTACAGACAGCCAATACGTCAGAAAATGGACCAGGAAACATTCTGCAGAGACACGGGTATCGACACTTGATCGAGACATGTGGAGGGAACTGGTCCGATGTTCATCAACACAGCGCCTCGAGGACCATACTAGGTTAGGAGACTGATGATGATGAAGATGATGATGATGATGCTAAGTATAGACCATTCTTAGAATATATTCATGCATTCATGAGACCCTGGGTCAACGCATCCAAAACAAGGCTAAGATAGGCACCAGTTTCGTTTTTACCTCGCAACCATCCATGGCTTCTACAGTTAATACCGGTAACAGAACAAATAGTGACAGTTATTGTTGTGTTCCACTGTGCTTTCGGAATGCTAGAATTCACATAAATTTAAGCTTCCATATTCATACAGTGAAAAAATTGGATCTTTGTAGAAAATGGATTGTTGCAATACGTTTTGATGAGGGGCCGAATTTTAAGGTAAGAAACCGGATGTTTGTTGTTTTGTTTGTACAGACTTTCAATTGACTGATGTAAGAAAGAGAAATCTAAACGCAAAATAGATTCTTTCGATGAAGTCAATGATTGTATATATGTGTTTTATAATGATAGGTTTCTTAAAATGTTTTCCCTTAGTCCCATTGCACATAACGTTGTCATCAGAAAATGGGCGTACTTCCACGCAGCGCATTTATATAAGAAATTATGAATTTACGTATGAGTAGTAAGTACAGAACAAGTGAACTTTATAACCTCGATAAACACAAACAGAAAATATGAGATGGCACTAATATGAAATCATACCATAGCTTCGTAACGTTTTGTTTTACACATTTACTTCATAGTGTGTATGAGAGAGAGAGAGAGAGAGAGAGAGAGAGAGAGAGAGAGAGAGAGAGAGAGAGAGAGAGAGAGAGAGAGAGAGAGAGAGATTACATTCAGTATAATGGAGCCTCTGTTAAAACTTTTGTATAACTTTAAATTATGGTAAAGCTAATAACTTTGCTAGTTATAATATTTTGTCTCGATTATAGTTACAAATCTTGATGAAAAGGTACATTATTATTTGATCTTCTTCAGATCCTGTGAGTTGCATGTAGCATGCAAAAGTAAAATTACAGATCTGGAGGAGAGACGGAGGAAAGCAGGAACAAAATAGTAATAAAAGGAAAGGCAGGCAATTGCAAGATTTGAATTTTAAATTAAAAAAAACATGGAGAAATTTGGATTGAGCAGATTTACAGATGACGATGAAATGATAGAATTCGTCACTTGTTTTCCCACATGATATTTGTATAACCTTATTCAATATCATCAAGCCTACTGCCATTAGAACGAAGAGCTTATATTACAGCACCGGGAATGACATCAACATCAAACGATGTCATAAAGCACTGCAACTAGCGGATGGACTTTTCATGATTTTGTGTAGATGTGGATTTCCGATCGAAGAATTGTCTGTTCGATTTAATATTCACAGCTCTTCTTTTAGTCTGAAAATAATCATGTGGACAAATTATTTGTATTTCATACTGGGAAGTATAAATGTTTGGCCAAGTTATGAGCAGGTTCAAGCAAACATGCCTCTCAAGTTTCAACTGTCCTACCCAGGAACCAGAATTAGTACTGACTGCGCTTACATATTTACAGAAAGACCCTCATGTCTAGTGCTTGAATCAAAGACTTTTGCAACTACAAAACTCACAACATCTGGAAAGGTTTGGTAGGGATACCCGCACATGGCTCAATCACATTTGGGTCTTCTTTGTACTCGGGATGAATGAGTGATTTGGAGATCACAAAGCTGCCAGAGCTTAAGGATTTGTCAGAACCAGGATACTAAATTATGGCAGATAAAGGTTTTGTTTTAGACAATGTTTTCGTAGGTACTGCTGTTTCAATTGCAACACTACACTTTCTGTGAATCGATGGGCAGTTCACAGCTTCCCAGGTGGAGGACAATCAAAACATTGCAAGCCTGATGATACACGTGGAAAGACACATTAAGAGGGTGAAATAATACAAGTTATTGCACTAATTCAACAAAAAGAAATGACATTTTGTGACATGGAAGTATCATATAGAACTTGATATATGGTTCATTTAATTGACATTTCAATAGTTTATTTTTAGACTTTAAAATCGTTCCACATATCAATGGCATCTTGTCATGCAAATACCTTCTAGATGTGTTTATTTTATTAACATTTCAGTAATGTACAAGTTTATGAAACATCTTTAGTCAAATTGTGCTATATTTCATTGACATCTTGATTTTCATGCAAATACCTTTGGTACGATGTGTGTGTGATAGTATAATGTTACCGTCATATTAAAGCTTAACATCTCATTCCAATTTATTGTATAATTATTGATTTAATCATTAAGACAAGAGCCATGGGTGTATATGGTAGTTTTGGTTAAATGAAGTTTAACGGTAATATATGGTAATGCTAAAGACAAATACTATCTATCTCACATCTGATACTGATAAAGATTCTGACCCTTAGGAATTGGAGTCTGTGTTTGTCATTACTGTTGTTTTGATAAACTATTGCCCTAGTCTGTGTTAAACTATCAATTTGTTCTCTGTAAAGGTCAGTCGTCTTGAGCCCTAGCTTGGGTGTACATTAAATTTTAGTTGGGAATCTACTTTGTGTTGGATGTTATTGTTTGCAACTTTTGCACCACTTAACACACACACACACACACACATATATATATATATATATATCTATGGGTGACTTTTCCGGTCTATATACTTATATAGTAAGTAACACCAACTAAGCTCAATTTAAAATTGACAATTTATGTAAGTAGATTTTAAAACCAGTGTGACAACGTCTACATTGGCTAAAGAATTGCAGCCATTTAAGCTCAATTTAAAATTGAGAATTTATGTAAGTAGATTTTAAAACCAGAGTGACAACGTCTACATTGGCAAAAGAATTGCAGCCATTTTGCTGACAACTAAATACAAAGCTTGGAGTTGTCAGAATGATTTAATAATGAAAAGGGATAGAAAATTCATTTTAATACATCTTACAAAACATTCATGTGCATAAATACAAACAAGATAATTTACTAATTGAGGTAGAATTTATAATAGAAAAAAATCAATTTGTCCTTGACAGCTTGCTAAAATTCCCCGTCAAACAGAATAGTCTCAATATAAAAGTCATTTTCCAACCACACATAAAAATCACACCATTCCAGTCCTGTAACTGCCAACTGCATTTAAACCCGGTAGTAGTAGCTGTGGTTTATCTTAGTTTATAGGCATCGTCAGAGACGGCGATGAACGTCAGATGTATTAAAGTGCAACTGGACATTTGATTTCCGACAAACCATAAGAGATGGAGGTCTTGTTGGGGTTGTATAATTTATGATCAGGAGTTATGCAAGCCAATGACGAAATGGGCTCACAATTATGGTACTTGGGTATAGATTGACATGCCATTCATTCTCTAGAAGAAAAAAGAATGTGTCAATTAAATTAAATCCAAATCATACATCACAATAATGTAAAAGGTTGTTTTGTTTCTTGTTTAAACAAAATGTTCTTACACAATGGGATGTCACTTATGCAATACAAATTATTTTCCTTGATTTTTTAAGCAGGTTTTACAAATTTTGTTGTTGAAATTTCTTTTAAGAAGGATAAAAATCTGGTCAGTTTTTTCTGTTCTATTTTCTTTGCAGCATACTTATTTTGTATTCCGGGAAGCAATCATAATTTAGGAAAATACACAGCCCTGGAAAGTTTTTCTGAAGAAATATTGTTACGTGCTTCGGCTCGAATAAACAGTAGCATAGAAAGAGTGAGAATAACAAGCTTGTAAAAACTTAATAAACAATTTATTGAGCACAAATATTTTCCAGAAAAGAAAAATAAACTTACAGTTTTAAGAATCAATTCCAAAATTAATCCAAAAATAATTCAAAATATAATTCACTAGAGGAATTGCAAAAGTCCTGGTAATAAAATGTCCAAATAATTCCAAGTTCGAATCTTAGTGAAGTATCCAAGATGGAAGAAGATGTCACGTCATTTCTTTGTAATGGAATTCAAGGAGCACAATTTTTTTTTCTCCAGATAGATAGCAAGATAAATCCTCTTGATCCAAACGAATTGAAATAATTTCCAATACAAGGTAATTTGAAATAACTCAAAACGACACATCACTTAGTATTTTAACAGCCCAAGTTCTACTAAATAGATCGCTCCAAAACATAATTTATATACCTATTTTCACGTAAACAAGAAAGGGTCACATGATCTTCTACAATCTTTTAGAACAAATTTACGTTCAAAAAATCACGCACACACCGTATGACCCAACTAAAAATAGAAGCATGTTTATAACAAAGCTCCATAATGTCCTTGGAATCAACCAATCATTTTAAAACCTTGTTTACAACTCTGAAGCCAGTTAAAATAAAAATTAATTGACCCAAATCAAATACACGTAACAATATTATATGGCAATATTGTAATGTAGACAGCATGTATGCAAGATATCAATTTCAAAGTCTCTACTGGTGGTGGGCGTGGTTTGTTGAAAAGGCAGTTTGTGTCACTCTGCACGCTTTGTAAATGTTTTATTCTGACCACAGTATTAATTGATCATTGTTGTACATTTAAACCATTCCTAATCAGAAACAAATTTCATGCTTTAAATAGTTACATTTCTCTATCGTTAACTTTTATTTTGAGTACTGTAGAGAAAACACAAAAGATAGGACGTAAATGGACTTACGTATAAGAGACTGGACATATCCCTCACTGTAATACTTGAATCCTTTTGCCATCTGTTCATTCCCTGAACTGCTGTATACACCCGTGAGGAAATTCTCAAAGAATCCCAACGAAATATCTGACAAACAGTTGAGATTGCTACTCGATATACTGTAACACGCCATATTTGTTTATCAATCTGCTTATCTTAGCCTCGTTTAATATTCATATGGATCTCATTAAAAATGGTCTATAGCGGAGTGCAACGTAAGGAGCATACTAAATGAGGCTTTTCTCATTTGGAACGTTTTGACTAGATCCGTTTTTACTGCATTGGCGATGAATCCTATAAGATTTGTCTCCCTTGTTTCCTTTCATTGGATGTAAATACTTAATGTGGTATAATTTATTTGTCTGTTACGACAAACTTTACAAAGTATCACTCCTATCTATGTTTTCTTGTTGTTTGCGGTTTCATTCGCATCATGCTTGTGGTGGACTTGAGTAAGTGGGCCCGATTTGCATCAGTTTGACACGGCATTTGGAAACAAAATTTAAAATTACTTTATTGCTATAAATATATTTTATAAAACTACTAACGCGCAGGGCCCATGTAACTCTGGGCCATCACTATAACATGTAGTAACAACCAAATGCAAAACAAGAAGAAATACATGTCAAAATATTTATATTGCAGTGTATATCTTATTTATTTATTTCATCATTTATTCATTTCATCTCCATTGATATACATGTTGCTCATGGTTTACACTTAGATGATTTTCCCATTCTTTAAAGCCTTCTTCTAGTGAAAGTTTAATTATCCGGAGAGGAGAGTGAGCCTTTGTTATTCATCATATTGAACATAAAAATCTCTTTGATTACTTTAAAAATATTTTATCGCTATAAATATATTTTATAAAACTACTAACGCGCGGGGCCCATGTGTTTGCGTGCGACTAAGCCATCACTAAAACCTGAAGTGAAAAACAAATAAAAAACAAGAATAAACACATGTCAAAATATTTATATTGTCGTGTATATCTTATTTATTTTTTCAATTATTGATTTATTTCGTCTCTATTGATGTTCAATCAATGTTTTTGTTATTGGTTTTGTTGTTGTGTTCTTAACACCATTTTTAGTACATTGTAGGCAATACAAAACATTTAGGTGCAACATATGGAGGATGAACTTAAAAAAGCAGGGGAAGAACCACCAACCCACTGGAAGACTTTCTCATATACCCACTTTGACCAAGCTTGAGAATGGAACCCAAGCAGACAAGTGTTCAGATGGCAGTGGTTGTTAAATGCAACCACTTTAGACAACTCAGCCAACCATAAGCAACATAACTTTGGCATATAAACATGTCATATGAATATTTCATAGGGATATCCTAGTCAATAATTTAATCAGTTTAGCTGTACCTATCCCAAACACTATGAATGTAAATGGTAGCGGGTAAATTGACTTGGCTTGCTTTAATCAACCTTCATAAATATTAAACAATATGGACCAAAAACTTTCAGATCTACGAGCACAAAAAAATCAGTGACATAAAAGAAGTATTATCTGACTTAGAGGACGTTGATTCTGATGTTCCAATAAAACAAATTAAATCTAACATGGTTATGATATTCTACATTCTTCAGCTGTAAAAGAGCGTCCATGCAGGATGAACCCTCTCATGCAGTCCGACAATGGTTTCAGAAAGAAATTCAATATTCAATGGATATTCTTATTTGTTGTACCAAGCAAACGACCCAGAGTAAACTATGTGTTTTGTATTCCAAACCAGACCATTCTTTCCCACTGCAATCTGAAAATAGAAACGTCAACAGTATAAACAAATTAGATGTATTTCCAATCCCAAGAGTACATGATTTCTTTGCTACAACTCTATGGTGAAACTATGTACCTTAATGAAACAAAACAAACAAATTTCATAATTCTTAACAAATAATTTAATTATCAAAGTTACGAATGATCATGTGAGATTAGCTTACAGTATTAAAAAGAGAATCCAAGATAATTCTGAGGAGTTATCCTAGAGTTCAAAAGAATGAAATGGTTCCATATAAATTTTAGAACTGGAAATGTACAGGTATTTCAAGAATTGATATGCTCTCTAAATGGCAATGTTCAGAACTCTTTTGAATAATCCACAACAATTCCATAATAATATTATAGTCCAGAAATGATCTCTAAGCTAAACTGTAGAATCCAAAACAAATATTATTCCTCTAAAAATAATACCTAAGGAAAAATTAAAACAAATACATGTAAGCAGATTTTATGTTAAAGCAGAAACACAATAAATAGGATTTCTATTATGACTCTATTTCACAACATACACCCATGTGACAGATCACACAGTGGAACCTGTCTTGAAAGACTACACCTTCTGCCAAAAAATAATGGTCTCTCATGACAGGTGGTCTTGCATACCAGTAGTCTCTCAAGACAGGTTTTTCAGTATTACTCATTTACCTGTTCGTGTGACTATACTCATCCATAAAAAAGTAAATTAATTCTTCTAATATACCACCTGAACCATCTGCGCAGTGGGGAAAAGAAAAACTCTCACAAACATGTTTACTGATAATTCTTTGATTAGTAACTGTCAAAAGAAATATACACATTTATTTGTAGATCCTACACAATCTTGCATTCTTTAATCTTAAAACAAAGTCTACTAACATAGGAAAATCTAACTAAAGACAATCACTACAGTTTGCAGCTAAGAATAATAATTACATAAATTTGATAACATAAGATACCAAGAGATAAAAAATATACAGATATAAACAACAGTAATGACAGGATTTTAAAAGCCAAATATGCCAACAAGCTTGATTTTGAAAAATGACTCTGGCAAACTCCAGTCACAAAAAGAGCTTAAGATATTTGGTATTTGCAACTCCAAATGGAATTTATCAATATAAAGTGATGCTGTTTGGTAAGAAAAATCCTCAGTCACTATTCCAGCAATTAATGAACATAGTATAATCTGGTCTAGATACATGTGATACATAAATGGATGGTGTCATCATCCAAACAGAATGCTGGAAAGATCACTTGGAAACCATTCGAAAATTCTTTGGTTGACTGAGTGCTATAAATTTGACAGTTAATTTCGATAAAAAGGAGTTTTTCGAGCTTGCTACACTTTTAGGATATCCTGTGGGTCATGTATCCAGTGAAACCAATTGATGTTAAGGTCAAGTTTGTCTCTGAATACCCAGTGCTTGCTAGTAAAATGCAACTGATGTGATTTTGGTATGGCTGGATATTATCAGGAATCCTCTTCAAATTTGCAACAATTTGAAATGTGCATTATTTTGGCACATTCTCTGATTATTTTATCCATTGATCAAGGCACCATAACTTTCATTAAACAAAATGAAACAAAATCAGTGATTAATTGGAAAAGAGTTTGATGTTTGTTGCAGAAATACAACATTGACATTAGGTACATTTATGATCGTACCTGCACTTTCACATAAACTGAACTAACATATTATTTTTGTGTCAATTCAATGACATTGTCCTATGCAGTTTTAGTACATGCAAATATTTTGCTAAGATATAAAAGAAAGAATTATTTTCCAAATCTTTAGTTTTCTTTATGAGGGTCAGTGATATGTATAGCAATAATGTGAGCTTAAATTTTGACCATGATCGTCGATTACATCTCCTTATAAGATTATTCAAATTTAATTGTCTGTACATTAAGAGTTCCACCGTTATTACACTTCCCACTTCAGAGTTTAAATGTTTTCCCAACAAGAATGTGTCCTCATACTCTGCACTTAGATGCTTTTCCCTTAATATGCATCCTCATTGACATATACTAAAAATTCTATCAAAAACTTTACACTTCAAGGATTTTCCCTACTATGTATCCTCATTAACATCTACTATAAATTTTATCAAATACTTTACACTTCAAGGATAGCAGCAGAGAGGGTGTATCGGACAACATTTTTAGACAAGTTTTCACTGAAATCACGCTTAAAATCAATGAAACCAATGACATCAGACCCAAAAGTCAATGACATCAGGTCCCAAATATGTGTGTGTTTCATGGATTAGGTCCAAAAAAAAATTATGAAAAAATCAATGAAATTAATGAAATCAAAAACTTTTCAACTATTACATTTTTGGGAAAAAGGGACTACAACGTCGTTGTCACTCACCCTCTCTGCTGCTATGGGTTAACCGAATATTTGATCCAGTCCGATACGATATCGTGTTCCAGACTTGGGGACGAAAATCACTACGACGAAAATCCTCTTAGGATTTCACAAATAGACTAATTTGTAAAACCTCCTCTTGTAAATCAATCAGATTATTAGACTGATCTGTGAGTTTGAAATTAATTCTGGTTAATGAATTATTATGACATCGCATATAGACTGGATTCACCGGAGACTCAATTATTAAAAACCCTGGAGGAGCTGTTGGTGCAAATGAATACAAAATATATCCTTGCTGAGCTTGATTTGATCGTTCTAGATTAATTTGATAGCTTCCTTCGATCACATCACATACTAAATTGAGCGCAATCACCGTTGAAATATTCACATTGAACGGAGCAATATGCCTGCCACCACCATCTGGGTCATTATTATGTTTGAGGATAGTTGTTTGTGGTTGTGATGGTGTTTTTTTCCACGTATCATGGATTTTTTTGAAACTTTCATCGATGGCATCATCGAGAGATTTTTGTAGTTCTGAGATATTATATCCTGGAAGTTTGACTGTTGGAATATCCTTGACCGGGATTTTTAAGTTCGATGCAAATGCTGTTCTCGATAGGGGGATATTGTCACCTAATACTTCTTGAATAATTTGTGAATGAAATGTTTCCATGTCATTGATGATTTTGTTACATGTTTCTATGACGCTGATAAATTCATCTCGGGTGAGAGTACCGGATTTAAGGGATAATAACAACAGTGAAATATCGTTATTGAAAGCTGTGAAATTTTCAGTGATTTAATCCCAGTTAGCAGAATGATAAATAATTTGGCCTTTCTCATCTTCTACTCTAATGAAAAAATTCAATTTGTCATAATCTCTATAACTCTTTAATGGATTATCAGATTTTGTCCTGTCGGTGATATAATCAGTTTTTTGTGGTTCTGGTAATTTAACGGTTTTTCCTCCGGGTGGTAATTCAGGCCATCCTAGTACGGTTCTTATTGAGCTTTGATAGATATCTACGACTTATCCTTCTGTGCTTATTTCAATGGCAGATGATAGTGTCGGCACATGAACTGTTATAGCTATTTTTGATTCTTTTCCAGTAATCGATTTTATTCTACGCGCGAATTCATCATTGATTTGTTCAATTTGATATGATCCGGTTGGTATGGAAACAACGTTCCAGTCTGGGGTACCGTCGGGTTTATTCTTATTTGCAAATACCAGTGAATTATTCGGTTGTTGACCACCAAATGGTTTTGACCTAATATTTGGCCAGCTGTGGTATACTCGTAATTTTGCTAGCGCTATCTCCTTCACTGGGACCGGAGAGGGGAAATTCACACTGAATTCTGGATTCGTTGAGGTTATTGAGATCATGCTTGTTTGTACTGGGTTCGTGTTCTCCACTATTTGTTGAAGTAATTCCATCTGTGTTGTCATTGTTATTATATTCATGATGTATTTCTAATTTTGACATCGCAGAATCATATATATCTACCATCGCTGAAAACTCACTCTCTGATATAATTGTATCATCGAGCGATGACGATATCAATGAGGATAATTGCGAGTATGCAGTAGACACAACATGAAATTGAATTATGTAGTCTTGTAGTTTCCGTTGGCTGCATGAGGATATTTTTTTTGTGATTATTGAAATTATTCCAGCGATTGTTGTTGCCGCAGAAATGCAAATTGGAACAGCTATCGGGGCCATCATTGTCACTGAAGACAGTATAATACCAGCTCCGGTGATTACACCACTCACAGCGTACACAGTAACATCAATTGCGGTAATTCTCCTGCGATATTTTTTAATTTTCAATTCATACTCCTCAGACAGGGTTTTGAGTCTAGTTTGATACTCTCTGACCTGATCATAGCGATATTGCGATGATGAAATCATTTTTTATTTTAACAACGCTAGCGTTTTCAATTGTGAAATCCTTTCAATTTTCAACTTAAATCCGCTACGAATTCCACATACCACGTTGTTGAAACCATAAACAAAGTTTTATCAGTAGTTGTTATAGTGAACTTTTCAGTTGTACCCTTGTCGATGATCGTTGAAATCGTATTGACCCCGGATGAACTGGACGATGAAATCTTAAATTGAGTTAATGGTGTTACTAGTGTTAATCGATAAATACCCTTAACGGTTGCAGTGATATCTAATGTGTTGTTTTCAAGTGTCCACGCAAATGTTCCGTGTTGGATTGTGTATACTAAGTTGTTGGTTTTCTCATGAGGAATTTTTGTTTTTTCAATGACTGTTATCATCCTCGTTGCATCCCCTTTGATGTCTTCGATGAAAGTTTTCGTCTCATCGATGGATTTTTTAATATCAGGGAGTTTTAGTTCAATTTTATCTAACGGGGTTCCAATAAATTTATCAATGGCGTCGGTTGTTGTTTTTGTTGCTTCGTTGATAACCTTTTGATCATCAACAAACGTTTTAATTTCAGCGATAGATGGTGTAACTACAATTGGGGAACCAAAGAACTTATGAACGACATTTCTACGGAAACTATTGTAGTTTCTTAAATGATCTTCAAATTCTTTATCGTGGTTTGTAAATCGATCTGTAATTGTAGACATAAGTACACCCGGTTTGAGTTTACCCTGATCGGAAAATAGCGCAACGGTGTTCTCGATTGCGTTTTGTTGTTTAACCAAAATATCATCCAGAGAAATATTACTGGATTTCAATTTACCCTGGCGATCTTGAAATACAACTATTTCATTCGGGTCAACACTTGTTAAGTTCAACGTCTCAGCGATTTCATCTTTAATTTTTTTTTGTATATCCTTGATAGAATCAGAGGTTGCAGTGTCATCGGGTTTGGGTTTCAGAGGTCTCCCCCAAATATCAATCATGATATTTTATATCTCTCTCTCTAAAAAGCGATTACTAGTGTAGTCATTTACGACAATGTGTGGTGGTTTTCCCCTTGGGTTACCCAAGGAGTTAGAAATAGCGTCAAGGACATTTAATACTTCACTGCCGCATATTGGTGGGTCATTGATTTGTTGTGTTGGTAGCGTAGAATACCAAGTCTTCATTGGAAGGGTTTTTATATAACGCATAAACTCTTTTGGTGGGGCTAATCCATATGAATCAAAATAGACAATCCCACGTGGATCAATAGCGTATGCAACCCAGTGAGTTCCAGGTCCGGTGCTGTTATCGAGATTAATAATACCTGTTTCAGTTTTGTTTGGTTGATGTGGTAATTGATCTTTCATAAAAACACCTCTGAAATTTTTAATCACTAGTTGTTTAGCCGCATCCATTAAATCAAAATTGGACATTGGAACCATAGATTTCTGAATTAATAAACCGTTCCTGGTAGTCTCAGGCCTGATCCGTGAACGGATCTCCCGCTGTACCATGAATACGGGGTTCCTGGTAGTCTTAGACCCAATCCTTGAACGGATCGTCTCTTTTTTTTATATCCTTGTCCAGTTGCCTTTTTCAACGCCATTCCTGCTGCAGTACCAACGGCTCCTAACGCCGCTGCTTTAGCCACCGCTGGGGCTGCTGCTGCAATCAATGCTGGTAACGCAGCAAACAATGGAAATATACCACCCGTTTTCATCATATTTTTAATAGCAGCCGCAGAGAGAGTAATCTGAACTCCCTTTTTATCCTTGAAAGCATCATTGAAATGTTTCACTTGACGAGTTGTCAGCGATAATTTATTTTCACCACCAGTCATTTGATTAGGTTTCAACGTGATTGTGGTTCCACATTTTTTAGCCGATTCTGATTGCAATTTTTTGATTTGACCAGGAGTTAACGTAACACTAATAACACTATATGACATTATATATAATTGATTGATTCTAATTCAATGAAAAATCATTCAAAGATTTTCTACTGGGGCATCTACCACTCTCATTCGTCCACCAACACCTTCAAGTAGCATTGATTTATCACTGAGAATGACAGCAACCGCTCTATAATCAGCAATAGCACCAGCACCAGCAACAGGACGATTCACATTAGCTCTAAAGTGTATATCAACAACTGACTGTCTTGTCAAATCGAGATGTTCCAGTGAGAAGTAATAGATCGGATACAGATTTTTAAAATCAAATTGTGATATTTGCAAACCAGTATCGACATTTTGATCGCGTGCCATAAATGACAACAGACGATGATAAACTCGTGCAATATGATTTTCTGTGTAATTAAGTTGTATATCCTCAGATGGTTCCTGCTGGCCGTTTATTCTCAGTGAGACGTCTTTCACACCTAATTGATCAAATATCATATGACTGGAGAGTTGATTGCCAACTCGTGTGTTATCTTGGAACGCAATAAATATATGACGTGGCGCAGAAACGCCTTGTTTTGATGCTAGGTTCCAAGTGAATAACCCGTTGATAGTTGATTGTTTAACATCTGTACTCACGGTTAGCCAACTCAACAACGACTTTCCTCCTTGGTCCATAAATGATAGTAATCGTTGTTCTGCGGTGATTGCTGGAGTCAACACTGGCATCCACAATGATATTTTTGTTAATTTGACTTTACCGGCATCAGCATTGGGATTTGCAGCATCTGCTGGAATCCTCCAAATTGCGTCGTTATCATCACCCCTTCGTACAAGCGATACTGTATGCTTCGCCCCGTAGATAACTTTTCTGACGTTTCTACAGAATCCAAATATGTGATGCAGTGGAATCGCGCATGAAAATGATTTACGATCTCCTTGCAACATTGCGTTTCGTGTTGCAGCTCCTAGATTGAAATTAGTATCGTTGTTTATAATCATATTCTCGACATCAGAATCACTATTATCACGTTTTTTTGGTCGTCTTATAATAAATGGATTTCCACCAGCGGTATTCTTACCATCTTTTGCAAACATCATAGAGGGTCCTGCTGATCTTGTATAATCATCAGAATATCTCGCTAACCCGATGATTGTTGTAGCCACATCAACATCACGATCTATGGACTCAATTTCTTTTCCATCAATGAGATATCTAGCACTCTCAAATAGCGCCATAATACCATTATTGACAAAACCGACTTGAGTACCAACTGGATACTCTGTATCATTTGTTCGTATAATCTCTCCTTCTACTTCAATAAATGCTTCACAGGGCAAAAAGTATTTACTGGTATCATGGACTTGAAGATCAATTCTTGCTCGACTATTTGAGTCTATGGCATGATAGGCGTAATATTGATAATCGCGTACAGAATCATCCTTACCAACTGGGGCGTCTATATCAAATGCTGGATCAGATGATTTTTTGAACATTTTATTCTATTTATCAGAGTCTAAATAGTGAAATCGTAAACGATTTTTCCATTTTCATCGACGTAGTTTTTTAAGACCACTCCCCGCTATCATGTTTGCAATATTGCTTTGGTCCCCTTGATTTACCATCGACGCTAGTTTTTCATCTACTGCGTTATTTATTATTTTACTAACACTTGCAGGCATTTCTTCTGTAGACGGTAACGGTTTCTTTTTTCGACTCACTAATGATGTTATTTTATCCTTCGCAGTTGAAAACGCTTTCCCGGCAAGATTTCCAACAGTACTAATACCCTTATCACGAATAACATCAATGGCTTTCATTGATAACTGTTTAGCTAACGGCATCACTTTTGGGGCCATTCTTGAAAAGAATCCTAAAATGGTATTGCCGAGGCCATCTCCGTAGTATGCTCTATAAACTGGAAACCGTGAATTAACTACATAGACTGGGGTTGGTTTATCATGATTGTAATGGATGATCATTATTATAAAAACAATAGTGTTTTCAATTGTTATTTAATCGCTATGATACCCATTTGCTAACTCGTCAATGAAATCTCGATAGGTTTTGATATCCATGATACCGCCGGCAAATAACCGTCTACAGATATCAGCTGCTTCATTAATTATTTCTGGAGAGTTATTTCCAGCTCGTTTTCCTCCGATGAGAACATCTAATCGTGATATATCATTGATAACACTATCAGGACAAATGTTTCCAATCCTTGGATTTCCTAATCCACTTCCGCTATAACCAGCTGCTTCATCTAGTTTTTCTAAATCCGTAGTTTGTAAATAATCATCATCATCATCATCATCAGGTGGTAGTTGTTGTTTTTTTTGTCTTCTTGTTTGTCTACGTGTTGGTGTTTGACGTTTTAGTTCTTGCCGTTCTTCTATTTCTCGTTGTCGCTCTTCTATTTGTTCTCTTTTATAATAACTAATTCCCTTTTTAAATTCCTTGTATCCTATCTCATCCTTATTCAAACGACCAATCCCTTTATTTAGTTTATACAAATTATCAAACCAATCATTACTTGATATTATATCATTTTTATACTCGTCCTTTAAAAAATCTTTTTTTGAATTATAGCTTTGAGCAGCAAAATTACCAAAGGCTTGATAATCCTTTGATTTCAATAAACTAGGTTTTTTTATTACTATTTTAGCATGATCAGTAAATTTATTCAACAGAGAAATAGTCGTTTTTTTCGGATCAGTTTTTTCAGTTTGTTCAGTTTTCGCTGCTAGTTTTTCAAGCTCACCAATAACAGATTTCCCCGTCTCGGGACCATCTCCCAGTAAAGCACGCTCTACCCCTTTCGTTGCTGTGGTTACTGGTTTAAACAACTCTTCAGACCCCAGAGCAAAATCAGTTTGTAAACTCTGTCGTTGTTGCAGTTTATTTCTTACAGAGTCACGAATTGGTACAAATCTCCTGATTGCATCCAGTCGTTCACGAGCCAATCGGGTTGTTAATGCTTCATTGACCATTATTTGAAATCGCAAACTATTTTTCAATTGTAAAACACTTTCTCCACTTTTTTGACATGTCAGATGATTTTTTAACACAGTCATGGAAGAGTTATTTCATCCTATAACAGCTTCTATCAATGATGGGGAAAGTCACATAATTGTATATAAAATAAATAATACTGTGAGTTTCCCCACTTTTGTTACATGTCGGATGATTTTTTATATGGTCATGGAAGTGTTATTTCATCGTGAGACACCTTCTATCATTGATGTTGAAAGTATCAAAATTGTATATAAAATAAATAATACTGACAGTTTCCTCACTTTTGTTACATGTCGGATGATTTTTTATATGGTCATGGAAGTGTTATTTCATCGTGAGACACCTTCTATCAGTGATGTTGAAAGTATCAAAATTGTATATAAATAAAATAATACTGATAGTTTCAACATTCTAGTTTTGACCAATCTGACACATCGTCCATCGATTTTGACACCCTTTGAGGGTCGGCTAAAAAAAATGATATGGTCGGGTAATCAAAAAATGATATGGTCGGGCAATCAAAACTGTTCATTTTCTTGAATTAATGCTCGTAGGTTTCTAATTTTAGAGTTGACTTCTTTTTTCAATTCGTATTCGTTACCTAATTCTTTTCGTATTCCCTCTACGATAGTATACAACGGAACGAACACACTGATGTCACTGGAAAATGAAAGAGAGTCTTTAATAGAATTCTGAATTTTTTTGATGAGTGCATATTTCTTGGGTAGCATATATTTATTGTTGTTAACCCCGTATTCTATATCCTGAAAATCAGACACAATTTGGTCAGGATTTAATCCATCTGATAGTTTGATATCCTGATTTTTCAATTTTGCTATTTCAACTATGATGCTATTCATGTTTTCAGAATTCATTATTCTATAAGTATGACATATCTCTAATTGGAAATTATGACGCATTAGACATAACTAAATTGAACTTTTTGTCCCGTCTTTTTTGAAATAGCCGATCGATAAATCCCCTCTGCAACGAATCGTACAGAAGTCGGACAGATATTGAAATATTTTCCGGCTTCATTCATAGATGAAAATATTTTTTCTTCATTAGTTATTGTATTCAAAGATGTCACAGGTCTCTTCCCAACCGTTTTGCAAGTGCCAGTCTTTCCTTGTTTGGAATTCTCACTCAGTGTGATAGCCTGCAGATTGGATACAGAATTATTCTTTGGATTAGAATCCTTGTGATAAATAACAAAACCATCTTTGATCAATCCATTAAAACATTCAAATACGAAACGATGAATGAGATAATTTTTCGTTTCTTTTCCTCCGCCAACAGTAAACCTCAAATACCCTTGATTAGTCACAAAACCAACTGATTTTTTCAGTCTACGGTTTCTGACAGTACCATCACTGGATGCTTCATATTTTGTAATCACTGGATGTGGTCTGAATTCTTGGTCCATATATACTATTCTATTGTTTGTCTAATTCAGTGTTTGGTTCAATAATTACATCACTGGAAAATCTTTCGATATAGTCTTGCGGGGTTCTTATGATTTTATCCTTGATGTTGTCAGGGTCAAGGGCCTTTTCAGGGTCAAAATTTCTGATAGATTGTCCATTTTTTATTCTTTTATCATAATAACGCTTCAATTCCCTATATCGCTTACCACCACAATCACTACACAATTGTGATCTTCCCTTAACCCCAACCCCACATCGAATACAGGGTAACGGACCAAGACTTCCACGTCGAAAACTTTGCATATGATACCTACAGTACTCATTTTTTCTGCATGATTTGTTACACGGGGTTACATTTCCCATCATGAGCCATTTGCAGTGATTCATTATACATAAAACTTTCATTTAAATGTTTGTTTTGTATATAGCATGAAGGAGTTCAAGAGATTGACTTCGACAAATGCTAAATTCAATGCTGATAGAGAGTTCAAGAGATTATTGAAAATCAATCCTAGATTTAATCTCGATAGACCAAAAAAACGTCAAAAACGTCCAAGAGACGGAAACATGAAAGAGTTTAAGAGATTATTGAAAATCAATCCTAGATTTAATCTCGATAGACCCAAAAAACGTCCAATAGACGGAAACAAACGTAACAAACGTCCAAGAGACGGAAACAAACGTAACAAACGTCCAAGAGACGGAAACATGAAAGAGTTTAAGAGATTATTGAAAATCAATCCTAGATTTAATATCGATAGACCCAAAAAGCGTAACAAACGCCCAATAGACGGAAACATGAAAGAGTTCAAGAGATTATTGAAAATCAATCCTAGATTTAATCGCGATAGACCCCAAAAACGTAACAAACGTCCAAGAGACGGAAACATGAGATCATCATGGAAGGATGCTCAATTCAATCTTGATATAGTTTCTAATACACCCAAGAATAAAATTCTTGATAAACCCATCAGAGACTGTTTTAATGAATTCAAGCGTGATGGAGCATCTTATTGTTGGTCAACATTTCGAATTGATGGTGTTGTTGACGCTACCATGAATGATGAAAAGGCAGCAGCGATCATTTCACGTGTTGGGGAAAAAAGTCATTTTTTCCGAATCAAATTCGTTATCCGTGAGAATGGCAAATGGATTATTAAGGATAAATTTGAACCCATTCTCAAGGGCAAAAAAACTATCACCGTGAATCAGGATTCCAAACCGGGAATTTTGACCGGAATTGATAAACCCTACTACGAAAGATCTTATCCTGTCACAGCAGTTGTTTACGGGATCTATCCGCTCAATGAAAAACCTGATATTTCAAAACTAGCACCCATGAAATATTCGACAGGGCTCAATTGTGTAGCAACACGAATAATAGAACACTTCACAAATGCATCCCGGGGGAATAAACTCACTGATCTAAGACGAAAAAAAATAACCGAGTGGGAGTTCACGGTAAAAGAGCATGGAGCAACAATTCAGGATATAGCCAAATTAGAAACATCATTAAGATTTCCAATATCGGTAAGAACAATCACCGGTGAAGTATTATACGAATCGAAATATCAATCAAAAGGATCCCCCATTGAAATTATTGATCATAACGCGCACGCGTGGTCATCTGCAGTAACAATATTTCCACGGGATAGAACCGTAAAATATCTATCCCCAGCAGGGTTGGGACCTGAAGAATGTTTTACCGAGCAGAAACTATTTGATGCTATTTACCATTTGAGTAAAAACGATCCTGTGTCAGCGTGGCTATTTCATAGTAATTCAGACGAGGAATGCAGATTTGATCAGTTTGTAAGGCCCAACGGAGAATTATACCGTACTGAAGAGCTGCAGAATCAAATGAAACAACTAGCTAGTGAGTTTTCTGAGGACGGAGAAGAAGACGATCAATTATTAGCAAACTGTTTTACAGTACCATCCATTGCAGCACATTTTGCTAGAAAGAAAAACGCGTGGAAACCAACACGAAGTGAGTTTTTATCAGATGTCAAATTGTCCTGTCTTGAATACAGCCACGGCGGATTATGGAACACAAAATACACCTCTGATTCCGTTATTTCAGTTGATATGATTGCGTGTTATCCAGGAAGTTTTCTTGGGTATGGAGAATGCGAGAAATATTTCAAACGATTTGGACACCCTACACACGAAATGACCCGTGTTGCTATTAATGGACCACTTCCTGATTTTGATTTAACCGGATTCGCTTGTGTAGTATCATTTGAAATGGCTACAGGACTTCATCCGTGTAGTTATCTTTGGATTGGTAAACACATGTCTGAAAAACACTGGATGCCAATAGTGCTATTGAGATATATGCTTGATTGTAAAATGTTAAAATCATTAATTGTCAGTGAAGCAATTATATCCTATCGGGCACAGAAATCAGTCTGGTTACCACAACCTGATCTAGAAAAAATAATTAGCGAAGAGCGAAAACTGTTTCCTGATTTTAATGAACAACAAATCATGGATTGGTCCAGACAGTTATTTGAAATCAGAAACAATGAAGCAAAAAATCTTGGACGAAGAAAAATCGGTAAATTTACCCAAGGTGGCAAAGATGATAATACGAAATATTCTTCACGATTGATTATAGACAACGCTGAATACGATTTTGTAATGGCGGATTTAACGAATAAGGGCCTATATGTCAATCGTAAGGACGCATTTATGTCCGATGGAACCAAATTGGGTACAATTGTTACCTACAATGATGGATACCATCCGCAGTACATACATTTGAGAGCTTCTATGCTCGGTTATGCTTCTATTAATCTGTTTTCGATGATCAATAAATTTCCTACCACCGCAGTTAGAGTTGCCACTGATTCATTTTACATAAATAGCAAAATGGCTGATTTTAAGGCTACTGGCAACGAGAAATGGGGGACATGGAGAATTAAGAAAGAAATGATTCATGATTATATTCAATCAGCAGATGTTACCATTGAAAATAATTACTTAGAAAGCAATCAGTGTTCAGAATTTTCTAGTGCACCACCGATTTCTGATCCAATCTGTAGATATAAAACAGTTTATTTAAACGGCTGTGGTGGGTCAGGAAAAACAACCCGGGTAATTGAGTTATTCCGTCGTGGAAACGCTAGCGTTTCTAACATGATTGTGCTAACACCGACTCACAGACTTGCAAGAGAAATGATACAGAGAGGGGTAAATGCTTGCACTTATCACAGCTTTTTCCGATGGAAGGGAGATAAATGGACTCCTGAGCGCATGGGAGAGAAATTTATTCCTGAAATAATCATTTGGGATGAAATAGACACAGTGTCAGAAGATGTCTTAAAAATATTTCTTGAGTGGTTGTTATTGAAGAATACAAAAGTCGTCATGTGCGGTGATCACGGGCAACCACCACCATTTGTCGGTGCATCCCCCCCCATGAATGGCTAAAGGGTTTTGTAGACTATTATGAAGAAATTGATACCGATCACAGATCACTTGATAATGAATTAAAAGAATTGAAGAAACTAATTAGATTACAACCGGATAGAATCCAGTGAAAATAATTTCGGAAACTCCCATGAATGAGTTTTGGGAAGCGTGGAGACCAAATGATTTAATAATTGCAAGTAGAAAAATAGTCAGGGACACACTTCAGATGAAGTTATTTGAATTGCATAAACAGAAATTTGCAACACTTCCAGTACCGTTATGTTATAGGCCATCGGATACACGAAAACAGAACATCGAAGTTGATATTCCAGGGCAAAGTGAAAAACAGAATTTAGTATTAAATGATATTGTGCTGGTTGATATCAATGTTGTTGAAGATGCATTGCGTGCTAATAAATCCCCGTGGACGCTAGGTTCTGCAGCAACAATACACTCTTCACAAGGATTGACTATATCGGATACAACTCTTTGGATGGTAGATAATCGCATAGAATGGTCGAATTTAGTCTATCTCGCAGTGTCTAGAGTACGAAAAATAAATCAACTTCGAAGAATTGTCCTGACAGAGTCAGGCGATGATGAAATCATTGGCGATGATGAAATCATTGGTGACGATAATGATATTATTGATAAAAAACTCTCCGGTTACAAACAACAGGACAAAAAAAAACAACGAGAATTTGATATTGATGCTGAATTAATAATCACTTTGAAGAAACAACAGAATAATCACTGCGCGAGTTGCAATTGTATAATGCGTTGGCAGTATTCGGATAAGGATCCTCGCCAATTCACCGTAGACAGAAAAAATAACAATCTCGGTCATGTCAGAAATAATGTGATGTTGACTTGTCTTGAGTGCAATAGACGCAAGGGTGCTAGTTAAGCCCATGGGGTGGCAATTGAGTATCCTCGGGTATCACTTGTAATTGTTGTCTAGTAAAACCCCGTTGAGGGGCAGTTGAATCCAGTTTATAGATTGGAGGTCTACCCGTAGATCGTGTTATACTAGATATCTTATGCGTAGTGACGCTCCAAATAGGATCAGTAGCCCTTTTTCTATCCCCTTCAAGCTCTCCTGGTTCATATAAATACCTCACAATGACATTACTACCAAGAATTGGTTGGGAAACGCTAGCGTTTCTAGGGAAATCTTTTTGTGGTTTTTCAGGTATCGACTTCTTTTTAATCGCGTTGATAGGTTTCATGTTGATGGTTCTAGTAATCTCGTTATTCAGTGCGGTAACTACACCTGGTAATCTCTTCACCCATTCACGAGATCTTTTTTCTTGGATGAATTCTTTTGCATATTGATATCCAAATAACCGCTCAGCAAGGGTTTTATTAAACCGTTCTACAATGGCCTGATCACGATGCAGTGCAGTATGCCCTCGTCTGATAGCGACATTGTGATATTTCATTGTAGATAACACTGCACCCTGAAATTCCTTGCCCGGGTCAACTTGTAACAGATTTGGCCAGTGCAGAGGACCTCGTCGATAAATCCTTTCAAATGCAGAAGCCACTTCAATGGCTGATTTTGTTTTTAACGGTTCTGCTTCTTTGTATCGACTTGCAATATCAACTACAGTTAACGCATATTTGTAACCACGATCATGTGGCAGAAATAATAGATCAGCCTGATGAACTTCATTGGGTCCGGTTACATCAAAATGCGAGAATTGAATTTGTTTAGGCGGTGGTAGATAAATTTGCCATAGTGCCTGTTTGGATAACCAATGAGCCGCAGTGGTTTTTTTCACTTTTGCGGCGCTAGCGAGTTTATGGATTGCTGATTTACCCCTCCAGTATCCTCTTGGGGAATAATAAATAGATTCCATGTTGCTATTAATTACCAGCACCTAACATCAATTTACTTTTCATAGCCGATTTTATCAAAAATGAAGCCAATTTTTCTTTGAAAGATTTATCAGTGATAGCATTTAACGCATGAATTAATTTCACATCTGCTAGATGCCTGTGTTGCAAATTGCTGCTTTTATAAGCAACATCATGAAGGTGACAGGCCTTATCAATAGCGTTTATTGGTTCCTCACCGGGTCGGGGCTGATTTTGATCATTGAGTCTGATATCAAGTCTTGTTCCCGGTCCACAATAACTATACCCTGGAAGGTGTTTTTCTCCGGGGTATTTTGCCCATGGGGTTCCAGGGAGTTTTGCTAATTTGGCAGCGATATCACCTCCTCGTTTTTTTTTAAAGGTTCCTTGGGTTCCTTGGGTTTAGAAACAAATCTAAATTTCTTTGTACTACACTGTACGCATTTACCAGAAAGCGCCGATCGGTTATTTTTAGTTGTAATCGTCGTCAAGTCATCTGTGCCAGTACGCGCCTTACACTTCACGCAATATAGATCCATAATTTATGTATAGAGATATGAATATAATTGATTTTTCAGCGACTAAAACAAGAGAACCAGTGAAGCATCATGCAGCGCTACCAAACTCTATCCGCGCAATTATAATCGGACCATCTGCATCCGGTAAAACGCAATTGTTGCTCAATTTAATAATGAGATGGATGAAGTGGGATAAGCTGTATTTAATTGCCCCTAGCGTAGATGACCAACGATGTTATGAAGTGCTAAAAGATTTTAATGAAAACGCTTCAGAGATTGCCGGCGAGGATGTTATTGAATTTATAACCGATATTGACGAGGCGCCATCCGTGAATGACCTCGATGGAAGTATCAACAATTTAGTTGTATACGATGATGTCATGTTAGATAATCAAAAAAATCCTGCTAGAATATTTTCCCGAGGCAGGCATAAAAACACGGATGTGATCTATGTCACTCAACGCTACACACAAATACCAAAAGTGATTCGCGATAACTGTAATATGCTTGCTGTATTCAACGGCGTTGATACACATACGCTACGAAATATTTGGCAGACATGGTGTTCTGATATGGACTTCAATCAATTTAGAAATTTCTTTAGTCATGCTCAGTCTACCCCACACGGATTTGTAACAATAAATTTACATGACCCTCGAACACGATATCGTATCGGACTGGATCAAATATTCGGTTAACCCATAGCAGCAGAGAGGGTGAGTGACAACGACGTTGTAGTCCCTTTTTCCCAAAAATGTAATAGTTGAAAAGTTTTTGATTTCATTAATTTCATTGATTTTTTCATAATTTTTTTTTGGACCTAATCCATGAAACACACACATATTTGGGACCTGATGTCATTGACTTTTGGGTCTGATGTCATTGGTTTCATTGATTTTAAGCGTGATTTCAGTGAAAACTTGTCTAAAAATGTTGTCCGATACACCCTCTCTGCTGCTAGGATTTTCTCTACTATGTATCATCATTGACATCTACTAATAGTTTTACCACATTCTTAACACTTAAATGTTTTTTCTCCAGCATTTATTCCTAAATTAGATCTCCAAAATTGTAAACACTTTTGTACATATTTAACATTTAATTGTTTCTTCTCCTGTATGTATCCTCATGTGAACCATTATAGTTTCACTTGTATGAAACCTTTTTATTATATTCATATTTAAATTGTTTTTCTCAGGTATGTGTCCTCATGTGTCTCATTAAACTGTCCTTAGTAGCATACATTTTATTACATACTTCACATTTAAATGGTTTTTCTCCAGTATGTGTCCTCGTGTGTCTCATTAAATTTTCCTTAGTAGCAAACATTTTCTTACATACTTCACATTTAAATGGTTTATCTCCAGTATGTCTTCTCATGTGAATTGTTAGATTTCCTCTTGATTTAAATGTTTTTTTTACATGCTTCACATTCAAATGGCTTTACTCCAGTATGTGTCCGCATATGCATCGAGAGATCAACACTTCGAGTTAACTTTTTATTACATACTTCACATGTATATGGTTTTTCTCCAGTATGCATCCTCATGTGAATCATTAGATCTTCATTTCGAGTGAACATTTTATTACATACTTCACACTAGTGTGGTTTTTCTCCAGTATGTATCCTCATATGTTTATTCAGAGATCCACTCTCCCTAAAACATTTATCACACACTTCACACTTAAATGGCTTTTCATCATTATGTATCCTCATATGCCTAGTCATATGTCCACTCTGCCTAAACCTTTTATCACACACTTCACACTTAAATTGCTTTTCTCCAGTATGTGTCCTCAGGTGTATAGTCAGATTTCCATTCTGGATGAACCTTTTATCACACACATTACACTTAAATGGCTTTTCTCCAGTATGTATGTTTACATGCATATTCAGCTCTTGAAACGACTTAAACATTTTATCACATACTTCACACTTAAATGGTTTATCTCCAGTATGTATCCTCATATGCTGATTCTTATTTGTATTCTGGCTAAACCTTTTATCACACACTTCACACTTAAATGGTTTTTCTCCATTATGTGTCATCAGGTGCTTATTTAGATGTCCACTCTCACCAAACATTTTATCACACACTTCACACTTAAATGGTTTTTCTCCGGTATGTATCCTCATATGCTGATTCCTATTTCTGTTCTTGTTAAACCTTTTATCACACACTTCACACTTAAATGGTTTTTCTCCAGAATGTGTCCTCAGGTGCATAGTAAGAGTTCCACTCTGAGTAAACCTTTTATCACACACTTCACACTTGAATGGCTTTTCTCGGGTATGTATCCTCATATGCTGATTCCTATTTCTGTTCTTGGTAAACCTTTTATCACACACTTCACACTTAAATGGTTTTTCTCCAGAATGTGTCATCAGGTGCATAGTAAGAGTTCCACTCTGAGTAAACCTTTTATCACACACTTCACACTTAAATGGTTTTTCTCCAGTATGTACTCTCATGTGGATGGACAGAGTTCCTTCAGTACTAAAGCTTTTATCGCATACTTCACACTTAAATTGTTTTTCTCCAGTAAATGTGCTCGTACACAATATTCGATCTTCTCTTTGATTCCACATCCTGTTATATAGTATACTTCACACTTATCTCAGTTATCTCTAGTACGTATGAACAATTAGAGTTCCACTGTAAATAAACATATCATTACAGACAATGGCTTTTAACCCGGTGCATAACCACACCGGAACGCACCGAAACGCCGAAACGCAATTGACATACCGTAATACAATACAGTATCGTATATACCATAGCTGATTTATTTTTTATTTTTTTACATTTGCGACATTTTTATTTATTTATAGATAATAACATTTACTATAAATAGTGTCTGATACATATAGAATCTATGTTGGGGTTTGGACCGATACAATGAAATCCCAGCCTATGGAGAGACATAATGTAACTGCGCGGCTGGGATTTCATTGTCTCGGTCCAAACCCCAATGTAGATTATTTTTCTCACCCAATATTATCCTTTAAAGTAAAAATAACTCTTCAAAAGTGTGCACCTCACAATGTTTACATGTGGCGCATGAATACAAATAAGCTAATGAGGGCTGTGGTGTGACCGCTGCGTCCGAAGTACACAGTTCATACGCGTGAGTAAAGAAAAAATAACAACATAAAAGGCTGCATAGTAATGAGGTATTATCACATTTAATATATGGATGTTATATTAAATTAACAATAAATAGTTAAAATTTATTAGAAAGAAACTGTTTCCTTTCATCATTTCCAATTTTGAGTACCCCACACTCCCGTATCAAGACCCTCGTCACCCTCCAAATATGCGGACCCCAGAGAATAACAATGCTAAACTTTCAAGCTCACGGATTCTTTGAAAATTTATATTTCTGACTTGGAAATATGGCAAGTGATGCCGTGAAATTTGCTGTTTTCTGGCATAGTTTCACTGTTTTCTGGCATAGTTCATTTCAAACATCATTGAGAATTTTATCCTATCTGTAGCACAGTAAATTTTCAGGTCAGCTTCATTAAATGTAGCTAACAGTATATACAATGTTTCACGCGAAGTGTTTACAACTAATTCAGTTGCTTTAGCTGCATTTAATGATCTGAAAATGTACTGAGCTAGTCCTGCATATAGGATAAACTTGACCATGCAAGTTTGCACGAAGTAACATAGTATCAAAACATCCAAATAGTATGTGTGTGTATGTATTTGTCTCTGTCAAAATGTTTTTGTTTTGGTGTGTTTTTAAGACAGATTGACCTTAAGTAACTATGTTTTGGTTATATATTATTTGCTGTTGTTGTTGATGTTGTTGCTGTTTTATTTGAGAACGACTATGGCACAGCAGAAGACAAGAAGGTTTTTCGTGGTTAAAAGTAGTTCTCAGCGGGTGGACATCATGACTGAGACGATTGGTCTGAGATGACTAGACTGAGATCAGAAAAGTAAGGTTAGCAAAACAGCTAGATTTCTCTGTCGCGTGGGTGAGAAAATTGAGCAGCAGTGCAGGCGAATCGGACAACTTTATAGAAGCGTCTATTTGGCAAACCAAGGCTTCCTCCAAAATCGTAAAAAAGCGAGTATTAGGCAAACCAAGGTTTCTTTTAAAATGGTAAAAAAAAGTTTCTTTGGAGACGCAAAGTCGTTGTCGCGTCCTCTCTGCTGCTATGGGGGTAAAAGTCTTTTTTTTTACGATGAAAGTCTTAAGACTTTACAAACAGACTAATTTGTTAAACCTCACATCGTAAATCAATCAGATTATTGGACTGGTTAGTGAGTTTAAAAATTAAATCTCGTTAACGAATCATTATGTCATCGCATATAGACTGGATCAATAGGATCCTCAATTATTGAAAATCCGGGTTGAGCTGTTGGTGCAAATGAATATAAAATATATCCCTGCAATGCTTCATTTGATCTTTCGAGATTTATTTGGTAACTTCCTTCGATAACATCACATACTAAATTCAATGCAATCACCGAGGATACATTGACGTTTTGAGGAGCAATATGTCGCCCGACTCCATCTAGATCATTATTATGTTTGTGGATAGTTGTTTATGGTTGTGTTATTTTTTTCCATGCGGCGAGAATTTTGGAGAAGTACTCATCGAGTAGGTAATTAGTTGATTTTTTTAATTCGTCTATAATATTCTCGGGAAACTTAAATACTGAAATATCTTCTATGCGTATATTACGTGTTCTTGCAAATTCTATTCTCTCAGAATCGTCCCCGGCATCTAAGACTCCTTGAATAAGTCGTATGTTAAACAGTTCCATATCGTGTACAATTTGATTTAGTATTTCCGTGTATTTGATAATTGAGGTTTTCGACGATTAATCAACAATATGTTCTTGAAAACTCTGCCGTAATTTATCTAAATAATTCTTGTGTTCTTTTTTTTAAAAGAATTAAACTTTCGCGAGTTAATATCTGGATCCGATTCGATCCAACTGTTAAAATCTCCGTACAGTAAGGATCGATTATTTCAGGGATGAATTCATGATCTGATTTATTATCTGTGGTAAAATCAGATTTTTTTCGGTTCAGGTGGAGGTGTTTTTCTCCGGCCAACCCAGTATGGTCCTTATAGAACTCTGATAGATATCTACGACATACCCAGGTAAGCTTATCTCAATCGCAATTGATAACGTCGGCTCATGAACCGTTATAGCGATTTTCGATTCTTTTCCAGTAATGGATTTTATTCTGCGTTGTAATTCATTATTGCTCTGATCGATTTGGTAGGACCCAGATAGTAGCTTTCCAGTCTGGAGTCCCGTCTGGTTTAATCTTATTCGCAAACACCAGGGAATTATTCGGTTGCTGACCACCGAATGGTACTGATCTAATGTTAGGGCAACTATGGTATATTCGTAATTTTGCTAGTGCTATTTCCTTAACTGAAATCGCAGTAGGGAAGTTGACACTGAATTCAGGGTTGGTTTAGGTTATTGATATCATGGTGGTTTTCACTGGGGTCTTGTTTTCCGCTATTCGTTGAAGTAGTTCTTGCGATGTTGTCATTACATTGGTGTTGTTTTTTCTAATTTTGACATCGTGGAATCATAAACACGTACCATCGCTAAAAACTCACTATCGGATATTAATGTGCCATCGAGTGACGACAATATCATCGAGGATAATTGTGAGTACGCGGTTGACACAACAAGGAACTTAACTACGTAGTCTTGTAGTTTGCGCTGGCTGCATGATGATATTTTTTTTTTATAATCGAAATTATTCTCGCGATTGTTTCGCCCATGATATACAAATTAGAACAGATATCGGGGCAATCATTGTTACCGATGAGAGTATTATACCGGCTCCGGTGATTACACCTGATACCGAGAACACGGTAACATCAACTGCGGTGATTCTTCGTCGGTATTATTTTATTTTTACTTCATACTCCTCATTGAGTGTTTTGAGTTTAGTTTGAAATTCTCTGACCTGATCATTGCGATACTGCTGTGATGACATTTTATTTTGAAAACACTAGTGTTTTTAAATCGATTTCATCAAATCCGCTACGAATTCTGTGTACCATGTTACTGATGCCAACCTATTATCTGTGGTTGTTATCGTGAATCGTTCAGTTGTATCCTCATCGATGATCGTTGATATTGTATTGTTGACCCCAGATAAACTCGTCGATGAAATATTAAACTGAGTCGGTGACACTAGTGTTAGTTGATAAATACCTTTAACGGCTGCATTGATACTTAGCGTGTTAGCGAGTGGTGTCCATGCAAATGATCCGTGTTGAATAGTATATACCGTATTTACATTTTTCTCATGAGGGATTTTTATTTTTTCACCTATGGCTATCATCCTAGATAAATCATCTTTGATGGCCTCGTTAGTGCTTTTGAAATCAGCGATGGATTTCTTTTAGATCTAAGAGTTTCATGTCTACTTTATCTAATGAGGTTCCAAAGAATTCCTCAATGAGATTTTTACGAAAAGATGAAAACGTCTCAACAAGATCTTTATACATAGATTGTAGTGCTGCAAATTCTATGATAGCGGTTTTTATTTCTTTGAGATTCGGTGTGGTCACTGTTTTGAGTTTACCATCGGAAAACACCGCAATAGCATCATCTGGTGCGTCGCCTTGTTTAACTAAAATATCATCAAGGGAAACATTACTAGTTTTCAATTTACCCTGACGATCTTGAAATACGACTATTTCATTGGGATCAACACTTGCGAGGTTTAACATCTCATCTATTTCATCTTCGATTATTTTTTTACATCACCGATTGCAAATATTTCAGCGGTGGGTATTTTCAGGCTTGATAAAGTCCTCCCCAAATATCAACCATGTTATTTTATATAATTTCTCTCTAAAAAGTGATTGCTCGTATATTCATGTACGGTTTAATGGAGTGGTTTTACCGATGATGAAATAGCGTTAAGAACATTTAATACTTCTATACCGCATATTGGTGGGTCATTCATTTTCTGTGTTGGTAGAAGACCAGATAGGAGTTATTAAGCGGTTTATATAACGCATAAATTCTTTAGGCGGCGCTAACCTATATGAATTGAAATAAACAATCGCACGCGTATGAATCGCTCATGCAACCCAGTGGGTTCCAGGTCCGCTGCTGTTATCGAGATTAATGATGCCGGTTTCAACACTGTTTGGTTGTTGTGGTAAAAGATCTCTCATCAAGACACTTCTAAAGTTTTTTAAAGCTAGTTTTTTAGCAGCGTCGAGTAAATCGAAGTTTGACATGGGTTAATAAACTGTTCCTAGTCTCAGGCCTTTTCCGTTGTACCACAAATATGGAGATCCTGGTAATCTTAGACCCTCTCCTGACCGTTTCATTTGTTTTGTATCCCTGTCCGGTAGCTTTCCTTAGTGCCATCCCTGCCGCTGGTTAAGTCAAGATGTTCCAATGAAAAGTAGTAGATAAGATATAGGTTTCTAAAATCCAACCGTGATATTTGCAGACCGGTATCAACATTATTATCGCGTCCCATCAATGGTAGCAAACAATGATACGCGCGTGCCATTTGATTTTGTCCGTAATCAAGTAAAACATCTTCGGTTGGTTCCTGTTGGCCGTTTACACTCAACGAGACTTCATTAACACCAAATTTATCAAATATCATATGGCTGCGTGTTTGTGAACCCAATCAAGCCTTATCCTGTAACGGAACAAATATATCCCGCGGCGCAGAAACATCTTGTTTTGATGCAAGTTGCCAAGTAAATGTGCCATTAACAGTACTACGCATGGTATCCGTGGTAGCTGTTAGCCATCTTAGCAATGATTTGCAGCCTGTACTTATAATTTTTGCTCTGCGTTGATTGATGGAGTCATTACTGGCATCCACAGTGATAGTTTTGTTATATTTACTTTACCATCAGCAACACCATAATCATCCCAGATTGCATCATTATCATCACCTTTTCGCACTAAGGCTACTGTATGCTTCGCTCCATAGATAACTTTTCTAACATTTATGCAGAATCCAAATATATGATGTAGTGGAATCGCGCATGAGAATAATATACGCTGTCCTTCCAACATTAATACACGTGTTGTAAAGCCTAGATTGTGATTAGGATTAATATCTACGACATCAAAATCAGCTGCTCGTCTCACATATCCGTGTGGTGCTGGCTCACCTGCAGTATCTCATCTTGCCTTTACCCTAGTATGATGAACATGTTCAGGGTAATCATTAACGTCCTTAGAGAAAATCATAGATGGACCTGCCGATCTTGTATAATCATTAGAGTATCTTGCCGACCCCACTATTGTTGTGGCAACATCAACATCATGTTCTATAGATTCAATCTCTTTTCCATCAATCATGTATCTAGCGCTGTTAAATAGCGCCATGATGCCATTATTAACAAAACCAACTCGGATTTTTTATCATCTGCATATAACGGATCATTATGATCGTCATCATTTGTTACAATTTCTCCTTCTACTTCGATAAACGCTTCAGAGGGTAGAAAGTATTTGCTGGTATCCTGGACGTGAAGTTAGATTCTTGATCGACTATTTGGTTGTACTGCATTATAGGAAAAATGCTGATAATTATGTGTAGAATCATTGCTGGGTACTGGGACGTCCATATCAAACGCTGTATCAGGAGCCGATTTGAACATCTTATTATATATTTTTTGATCTAAATAGTGATCTCGCTCGCGATTTCAAGCCACTTCCCGCTATCATATTTGCAGTAATATTATCCTGGGCGCTGCTCAGTAATGCTATTTTTTGATCCACTGCGTTATTTATTATTTTGCTAATACTTGCAGGCATAATTTCCGTAGATGGTAGTTTCTCTAGTGACTTTGTCATCGGTTTCCTGCGCAGCAGAACTAACGCTACTAGTTTTTCTTTTGCCGAGGAAAATGCCCTTCCGGCAATATCACCAACATCGCCAATACTTTTATCACGAATAACATCAATAGCTTTTATTGATAATTGTTTTGCGATTGGTGCTATTTTGTGAGCCATTCTTGCAAACAACCCTGCAATGGTATTGTCGAGACCATCTCCATAGTACGCTCTATAAACTTTCAATCGTGAGTTAACTACATAGACCATAATTGGTTTGTTGTGGTTGTAGTGTATAATCATCTTATTTAAATGCTATTTATCTAATCGCAAAATTCGACGAATTCATCCAATTAATCACTATGGTAACCGTCTGCTAGCTCATCAATAAACTCTCGATATACATCAATATCCATTATACCTCCCTCAAATAGTCGTCTGCAGATATCAGCTGCCTCATTAATTGCTTCCGGTGAGTTATTTCCGGCTCGTTTCCCTCCTACTAGAATTTCTAATCGTGATATACCCTCGAGAATAATATTAGGACAATGAACTAGACCACTACCTGAAAACCCTCTTGGATATCCTCTTTGAGAAAACACATTCCCACTACTACTATAACCAGTTGCACCCTGTGCATCATCATCTTCTTCGTCTCGATCATATAGTGCTTGACCACTACTTATTTTTTCTACGTTTTGTTTATACGAATTAAAATTATTATCATCTTTTGAGATTTTAGTTCCACAGTGTTTTGCCAAATAGATTTTTTCATACCAGGTGTCAAAGGATTTTGTATAGTCTTCAGCTCCATCTTTTATATATTTTTCCCTTTTATCCTTTTTAAAATTGTTAACAACAAAATAAGCTAATGCATCATCCGTGGAATCTTTAAATTTATTCATCACTTCTTTCAGAAATGTCTCTTCATGTAGATGTTCTCTCTCTTTAGAAATTTCTTCAATAATATCACCCTTTTGTTCTTCAATACAATCACCTTTTTGTTCTTCAGTAATATCACCCTTATCTTCTTCTATAATATCACCTAGTCGTTGTTTAAGTCGTTCAAGTCGTTCTTGTTCTCGTTCACGTTGTCTCTGAAGTCGTTCAGTGGCTATTATATCACCAGAAAGTGTTTTTAAGGATTCCTTTGTTTGCTTGGATCTCTTTGCTATTTTTTCAAGTATTGGTACAGTATCCTCAGTAGCAGTGGTTACTGGTTTAAATAATTGTTCAGTGTCTCTTGCAAAATCACTTTGATATTCTTGTCTCATTTGGAGCTTATTTCGAACGGAATCACGAACTAGAATAAATTTTTTAATCGAAGCTAATCATTCATGTGCTAATTTAGCTGTTAGTGCTTCATTTACCATTATAAATTAATGTACGATTTAAATTGTAAGTGAAAACTCACCCCCAAAATTATATTGTATGTTATACTTCCGCGTTGTGATAAATCACCTGTTCCATAGAATTTCGTTCTAGTTGAGTAAGCGCATACCTGTATTATTCATGTATGTATGGTGTGTTGAGAGTGTCATTTACTATGTTCAGGTAATCAAAGGGAATTTTTCATTTTGGCGGATAATCTCTTTTATTGTTTTGATTTTTGAGTTAATTGTGCGTTTTATTTCATATTGTTTTCCAAATTCACCTCTGACCTTTTCGACAGCAGTGAATAACGAGACGAACTTATTCATGTCATTACAGAATGCGAAGGAGTCATAAATAGCGTGTTGAATTCTCTATATAAAAGAATAGGATTTCAATAACACATACCTATTATTCCGAGCGCTATCATCAATATCTTGAAATTCAGAAAGAATCTGATTACAATCTAATTTATCTGACAATTGAATTCCTTGACTTTTCCAATTTGAAATCTCGTTAATAATGACCTTCATATTTTCGAGATTCATATAATAAATTTTACATATTTAATATGAAATTAAAAAAATTAGGGGTCAATTTTTGACCCGTTTATTCGTAACTCCATTCGCAAGAAGGTGTATTCACATCTTATTGCGCCTAGAGATATTATGCAAGTTATATATGATTATATATGATGAACTCCATTCGCAATAAGGTGTATTCACATCTTATTACGCCTAGAGATATACATGAAAAACCTCATTTGGAACCCCTCAGGTATTATTCACATCAGAGGGACCCAGATGTTACATATATAAGACAACGCATCCCCATTTGGAACCCTTCAGGTGATATTCACATCTGACCGGGCCAAGAGAAGATCTAACTCGTCATATAACGGGTTAGAACTCCAAGAAGATATGCTAAGTGAATGGACGTCATATTACATGTACATAATGGTATTTACAATGAAATGATATGATAATGCAAGTATTTACAAATAGGACAGCACAAGACAATACAACATATAACAATGGATTATAGGTAGACATACATCACATACACACAGTGGGGTGTTCTACATTCAAACTGAAACAACCATACCCCAACAAAATCACCCCGGGTTGAATGTAAAAACACATTCACACCGTGTGACGGTGTGTGGCGTATGGTGGTTTCACGGTTTGAATTTCGAATGTCTTAAATCACCAAATATATAGAAAAATATTCCGATCGGTACCATCGACAATAATGCCTGCCACGAGATTCGAACGATGGACCCCAAGACGATATTCCATCTGTGTATACAAAACACTAGTGTTCGTAATCTACAAGTCTATAATTTTGAATACGCTATACGTGTATCATGTGAAGGTATCAGTGAGGACAACAAGAGACTGCATAATGTGGTGCCTGTTGACAAATTTCTACCTGGTGAAAAATTAAACCACACAAAAAACTATTATCCTATTGAGATACGTGACTACAACAAGGGAGTTATCGTTGTTTCAAAACTACACAAACAGGACCACACGAGTTATTCCTCTTGATGTTATAACACATAGTACAAAACAGAATTCAGACATATATAAATTGAATTCTATGTCCGGTTCGCTTTGAAATCGCAGATCGATATATTCGTTCTGCTACTCTTCGTACAGAGGCTCTACAAATATCGAAATACATTCCAGCTTCATTTATTGATTGAAATACTCTTTCTTCGTTATTTTCTGTATTAAATGACTTTAAAGGTTTCTCAGTTTTCGAGTTTTTCCAGTCCCTCCTCGTTTGGTGTTTTCACTTTTTGAAATAGCCTGCAGATTTTTTATCTAAAGAATTGTTCCTAGGATTGGAATCACTAAGATCGATTACAAACCCATCTTTTATCAATCCATGGAAACACTCATATGCGATTCTGTGATTAAGATGACTTTTCCCTCCATAATTAAATATAATATATCCTTGATTATTCACAACACCAACTGGGTTCTTCAGCCTGCGGTTTCTGACAATACCATCACGAGATGCTTCATAATTGGTAATCACGGGATGTGGTTGAAATTCTTGGTTCATTTACATAATATAATATTATTTGTCTAATTCATTATTTGGTTTAGTTATTACTTGAGAATCTATCAATGTAGTCTTGAGGTGTTCTTATGATTTTGTCATTGACAGAGTCAAGGACGGAGTTTTTGACGGATTCTTTGATGGAGTTTTTAACTCTATTATCATAATAGCGCTTTAGCTCTCTGTATTGCTTACCACCACAATTCAGACATAACTGCAACTTACCACGCACACCTACCCCACATCGTATGCAAGGTAAGGGCCCAAAACTTACACGACGTACTCTTTCCGAATGATATCCACAGAATTCATTTCCGCATGATTGGTTACAAGCGGTTACTGATTCTATCATAAGCCATTTACAATGATTCATTATAGAATACATTTCTTTTTTAAATACTTGCTTTAAGTATAATATGGAGGAGTTCGAGAGATTATCGAAAATTACGCCTTGGAAAAATGTTGAATTCAATCTTGATTGAGTCTCCACTGATGTACCAAAGAGTCTAATAAGTGAAAGAAGCATGTTGGGTAAAAGCCGTGATTGTTTTAATAAATTCAAGCGCGATGGAGCATCTCACTGCTGGTCATTTCGAATTGATGGTAGTATTGATGCTACCATGAACGACGAAAGAGCAGCAGTGATCATCTCACATCTTGACAAGAAAAAGTTTTTTTTTTAGAGTGAAATTCATTATCCGTTGAGAAACTGGAAATTGGATTATACGCGACAAATTTAAACCCATCCTGAAAAATAAAAGAACCGTCACTGTGAGTCAGGATTCCAAACCAGGAATTCTGACTGGGATTGACAAACCATATTACGAGAGGTCCTATCCTGTAACCGTGGTTGTTTATAGAATCTATCCGATAAATGATAAACCTAGTATTGAAAAACTAAAACCCATGAAATGTTCGTCAAGAATAAATTGTGTAGCAGAACGAATAATAGAACCTTTTAACAAATGCATTGCGTGGAAACAAATTGACGGATCTAATACACAAAAAAATAAACGAATGAGGATTAACAGTGAATGAGAACGGCGCAACAATTCAAGATATAGCCAAATTAGAAACATCATTAGGATACCCAATAACCGTAATGACAATAACAGCAGAGGTATTACACAAATCGAAATATAAATCAAAAGGAGCTCCAATCAAAATTATTGACCATAATGAACACGCTTGGACACCTGCGGTAACAATATTTCCGCGAGATAAAACAATAAAATATTACATGGGAATTTTATTTTATTTTATTTACGAATTAAGTAAAAACGATCCTGTGTTAGTGTGGTTACTTCACAGTTTGAAGACGAAGAGGGTAAATTCGATCAATTTGTTAGACCTAATTGCGAATTATACCATACTGAAGCCCTCCACAACGAGATAAAAAAAACTAGCTAGTGATTTTTCAACAGATTACGAAGAACAATTATTAGCAAACTGTTTTACAATGCCGTCAGTTGCAGCTCATTTCACGAGAAAGAGAAATCTATGGAAACCAACACGCGCATAATTTCACTCAGATATCGAATCAAGCTGCGTTAAATACGGCCATGGTGGATTATAAAATACATAATACGACCCTGAAAACATCATTTTGGTTGATATGATTGCATGTTATCCAGGACGTTTTCTTGGGTATGGAGAGTGTTCTGAGTACTTCAAAATATTTGGACATCCCACACAAGAGATGGCCCGTGTTGCTATTAATAGACCACTGCCCGATTTTGATTTCACTGGATTCGCTCGTGTGGTATCATTTGAATTGGTTAAAGGACTTCGTCGTTGCTGTTATGTTTGGTTTGGTAGACACATCTCTGAAAAACACTGGATGTCAATAGTGTTATTACGGTATATGATTGATTCTAAAATGCTGATATCGCTGATTGTCAGTGAAGCAATTATACCATATCGGAAACAAATTGAAGTCTGGTTACCACAACTACAATAAGTGATATTGTAAGCGATGATATAATCAGAAGAAAAACTCTCTGATTATAAACAATAGGACCAAAAAAAATAACAGAAAATTTGATATTGATGCCGAGTTTATAATCACACTGAAACAACAACAGAATAATCACTGTGCGAGTTGCAATTGTATAATGCGTTGGTGTTGGTCGGATTAATATCCTCGCCAATTTACCGTAAACAGAAAAAAATAGCAGCGTAGGTCATACCAGAGATAATGTGATACTGACTTGTCTTGAGTGCAACAGACGAAGAGGTGCTAGTTAAGACCACACAGCGGTAATTGAGTATCCTCGTGTATCACATGTAGTTGTTCACGAGTATATTCCTCGCTGAGGAGCAGTTGAATCAAATCTATAGACTGGCGGTCTACCCGTAGATCGAGTTAGGCTATATATTTTATGTGCAGTAAAACTCCAAATAGGATCAGTAGCTCTTTTGTTGCCACCTTCGAGCTCTCATGGTTCATATAACTACCTAACAGTGACACTGACGAGCATTGGTTGTTTTGAAAAATCATTTTGTGGTTTTACAGGTATATACTTTTATTTAATCGCGATGTTAGGCTTCTTATTCATTGTTCGAGTAATCTCATTATGCGGCGCGCTAATTACGCCTGGCAATCTCTGGATCCATTCACGAGATCGTTTATCCTGAATAAATTACTTCGCGTATTGATATCCAAATAACCGCTCATCAAGTGTGTTATTAATTCTTTCATCAATTGCCTGACCTCGAGGTAGTGCAGTATATCCTCGTCTAATGGTGACATTATGCTTCATTGTTTATTACACTACTCCCTGAAATTCCTTGCCAGGATCAACTTGTTAAAGATTTGTCCAGTGCAGAGGACCCCGCCGATAAATCCTTTCAAACGCAGAAGCCACATCAGTTGATGAATTTGTCTTTAAAGGTTCTGCTTGTTTGTATCGACTTGAAACATCAACTACAGTTAGCGCGTATTTGTAAATACCATCATGCGGCAAAAATAATATATCAGCTTGATGAACTTCAATAACGACGCTGACATCAAAATGCGAAAAATTAATTTGTTTAGGCGGTGGTAGATAAATTTGCCATATCACCTGTTTGGATAACCAATCCGCTGCAGTGTTATTTTTCACCCTTGCAGCGCTAGCGAGTTTATCGACTGCTGATTTAACCCTCGAATATCCTCTTGGAGAAAAATAAATAGATTCCAGGATGTTATTAATTACCAGCACCCAACATCAATTTACTTGTCATCGCCAATTTCATCAACCATGAAGCCAACTTTTCTTTGAAGGATTTATCAGTGATATAATTCAAAGCATGAATTAATTTCACATCTGCGATATGTCTGTGTTGCAGATTGCTACTATTATAAGCATCATCATGAGCATTACACGCCTTATCAATAGCGTTTATTGGGTTTTCACCGGGTCGGGGTTGGTTTTAATCATTGAGTCTGATATCGAGTCTGGTCCCGGGTCCACAATAACTAACTATACCCTGGAAGGTATTTCCCTCTTGGATATTTTGCCCATGGTGTTCCTGGGAGTTTTACTAGCTTGGCTGAAATATCACCTCCTAGTTTCTTTAAATCCTTGATTTTATCAAGGGAATAAAATCTAAATGTGTTTGTACCACATTGTACACACTTACCAGCAAGTGCTGATCTGTTATTTTTAGTTGTAATTGTTGCCAAATCATTGGTGCTAGTACGCTTCTTACATTTCACACAATATAGATCCATAATTTATTTATAATAACATGAATGTAATTGATTTTTCGGCTACTAAAACACGAAAACCAGTTAATCATCATGCAGCGGTACCAAATTCTATTCGTATGATTATAATCAGACCATCTGGAAGCGGCAAGACACAAATGCTACTTAATTTAATAATTATGTGGATGAAATGGGACAAATTGTATTTGATAGCCCCGAGTGTAGACAATCAGCGATGTTATCAAGTATTAAAATATTTTAACGAGAAATCAAAATCGGAAATCGATGAGGATATCATTGAGTTTATCACGGATATTGACGAGGCTCCATCCGTGGAAGAGCTCGATAAAAGTATTAATAATCTTGTTGTATACGATGATGTAATGTTGGACGACAAAAAAAACTGCCAAATATTTTCTCGAGGACGACATAAAAACACAGACGTGATATATGTCACTCAAAAATACGCACAGATTCCAAATGTAATCTGAGAAAATTGCAATTTAGTATGTGTGTTTAACGGAACTGGAAAATACACATTACAAAATATTTATCAATATTGGTGTGACCGTGACATGGACTTTATTCAATTTCGAAATTTCTTTAGTGGTGCTCAGTCTATACCGCACGGATTTATAACTATAAATTTATCAGATCCGAAAACACGATATCGTATATATTTTTACCCCCAAAGCAGAAGAGAGGGCGCGACAACGACTTTGCGTCTCCAAAAAAACTTTTTTTTTTTTCGATTTTGGAGGAAGCCTTGATTTGCCAAATAGACGCTGTTTCACGATTTTGGAGGAAGCCTTGATTTGCCAAATATACGCTATTTTACGATTTTGAAGGAAGCCTTGGTTTGCCAAATAGACGCTTCAATAAAGTTGTCCGATATGAACTCTCTGCTGCAATTTGTTATATAATTGTAATGCTTAATCTATTACTAATAAATACATGTCATTCATGATTTATTAACTATGCCGGGATGAATGAACTTCTTGAAAATCAGCAATTTGTCAAAATTTATGCACGGATAATTATTCTAATGAAAATTTGTAGAAACTAGCAAAATAGGTAATCTTTAATCTTCAGAAAGATGCTTAGAAAACATCCCAAACGGCAAAACAATGTATATTTTATTACTGACAACGGATCGAATATCATAAATCGCAACAAGAAATCCAAGACTAACTTTAGAGATGATTGTGCTAGTTGCAACAGGGCTGCAAGGTGGCAACCACACAAGAACTACTTCAGATACCGCATCAGTTAGGACTATATTAAGATGGCCTGAAAATCCACCACCGGAAAATCTGCGTTCACGGGAACCTAACAAAGAGAATTATAGTACAAGTAATCAACTATACCATCAAATTAACCAAAATCACGTATGACCCAACTAAAAATAGAAAGATATTTATAACAAAGCTCAATAACATCCTTGGAATCAACCAATCATTTTAAACGTTTGTTTACAACTCTGAAGCCAGGTCAGAAATGAGGTCAACACCTGGTGTTTACAGGTCATCACACTTTTTAAAAACAATATCTCCCAATAAATGAATCTTAAACTTAAAATGTCAAATTTTAATCTGACAAACAATCAATTAAAATAAAAAGTAAATGACCCAAATCAAATACACGTAACAATATGATATGGCTAAATTGTAATGTAGACATCATGTATGCAAGATATGAATTTCAAAGTCTCAACTGGTTGTGGGCGTGGTTTGTTGAAAAGGCAGTTTGTGTCACTCTGCACGCTTTGTAAATGTTTTATTCTGACCACAGTATTGATTAATCATAGTTGTACATTTAAACCATTCCTAATCAGAAACAAATTTTATGCTTTAAATAGCATCATTTCTCTATCGTTAACTTTTATTTTGTGTACTGTAGAGAAAAAGGATACAAAAGATAGGACGTAAATGAACTTACGTTTAAGAGAATGGACATATCCCTCACTGTAATACTTGAATCCTTTTTGTCATCTGTTCATTCCCTGAACTCCTGTATACACCCGTGAGGAAATTCTCAACGAATGGAAACGAAATATCTGACAAACAGTTGAGATCGCTACTCGATGTACTGTAGGACGCCATATTTGTTTATCAATCTGCTTATCTTAGCCTCGTTTTCGCGATATATTAATATTCCTACGGATCTCATTAAAAATGGTCTATAGCAGAGTACAACGCAAGGAGCATACTAAATGAGGCCTTTCTCATTTGGAATGTTCTGACTGGCTCCGTTTTTACTGCATTGGCGATAAATCCTGTAAGATTTGTCTCCCTTGTTCCCTTTCATCGGATGTAAATACTTAATAAGGCAAAATTTACTTGTCTGTTACTACAAACTTTACAAAGTATTACTCTTACCTATGTTTTCTTGTTGTTGGGGGTTTCATTTGCATTATGCTTGTTAAGGACTTGAGTAAGTCGTGCGGCATGTCGCGTTCAAACTCCAAATCACACACACACACAAATCGTTATAAAAGCGACAAGGAATGACCTTGGCATTTGGAAATAAAATTTGAAACAAGTTATTCATGATATTGAACATAAAAATTTATTTGATCGCTTTAAGATTACTTTATCACTATAAATATATTTTACAAAACTGCTAACGCGCAGGGCCCATGTAACTCTGGGCCCTACTGAGCCAACACTATAACCTGAAGAGACAACCAAATGCAAAATAAGAATACATACATGTCAAAATATTTATACTGTCGAGTATATCTTATTAATTTATTTCACCTCCATTGATATATATATGGTGCTCATGGTTTGCACTTAGATGGTTTTTCCCTTCTTTAAAGCCTTCTTCTAGTGAAAGTTTAATTATCCGGAGAGGAGAGTGAGCCTTTGCTTGCACACCATCAGCTGTGTGAATCTGGCATCAAAAGTAGTCTCCTTACCCATTTCGTAGTGCCAGATACAGCCTGGTGATTGAGATCTCGTTCTCACTATCACTCTATAATATCCTTTTTATGGATATCGTCCTGGTACAATTCCAAAGAAAGTTAATGACTTATGTCACATCATTAAAACTCTCAGGAGGGGGGGAAGAGATTCAATGTTTTTGGTTTTGGTTTTGTTCTTGTGTTCTTAACACCATTTTTAGTACATTGTAGGCAATACAAAACATTTAGGTGCAACATATGGAGGATGAACTTGAAAAAGCAGAGGAAGAACCACCAACCCACTGGGAAGACTTTCTCATATACCCATTTTGACCAAGATTGAGAATGGAACCAAAGCAGACAAGTGTTCAGATGGCAGTGGTTGTTAAATGCAACCACTTTAGACAACTCAGCCAACCAGACCCAACATAACTTTGGCATATGAACATGTTATTTGAATATTTCATAGGGATATCTTAGTCAATAATTTAATCAGTTCTGCTATACCTGTCCAAAACAATATGAATGTAAATGGTAGCAGGCAAATTGACTTGGCTTGGTTTAAGCCACCTTGTTTAAAGGTTAAACAATATGGACCAAAAACATTCAGATCTACGAGCACAAGAAATCAGTGACATAAGAGAACTATTATCTGACTTAGAGGACACTGATTCTGATGTTCCAATAAAACAAATTAAATCTAACATGGTTATATTCTACATTCTTCAGCTGTAAAAGAGCGTCCATGCAGGATGAATCCTCTCATGCATTCCTATAATGGTTTAAGAAAGAAATTCAATATTCAATGGATGTTCTTATTTATTGTCCAACCAGATGAACTAGAGTAGACTATGGGTTTTCTATTCCAAGCCAGATAATTCTTTTCCAATGCAATCTGAAAATAGAAACGTCAACAGTATTAACAACTTAGATGTATTTCCAATCCCAAGAGTACATAATTTTTTTGCAACAACTCTGTGGTCAAACTATGTACCTTAATGAAACAAAACCAGCAAGTTTCATAATTCTTAACAAATAATTTAATTATCAAAGTTACGAATGATCATGTGAGACTAGCTTACAATATTAAAAAGTGAATCCAAGATAATTCTGAGGAGGTATCCAAGAGTTCAAAAGAATGAAATGGTTCCATATAAATTGCAGAACTGGAAATGTACTGGTATTTCAAGAATTGATATGCTCTCTAAATGGCAATGTTCAGAACTCCTTTGAATAATCCACAACAATTCCATAATAATAGTATAGTCCAGAATTGATCTCTAAGTTAAAATGTAGAATCCAAAACAAATATTTTTCCTCTAAAAATAATACCTAAGGAAAAATTAAAACAAATACGTGTAAGCAGATTTTATGTTGAAGCAGAAACACAATAAATAAGATTTCTATTATGACTCATTTTCACAACATACACCCATGTGACAGATCACACAGTGGAACCTGTCTTGAAAGACTACACCTTCTGCCAAAAAATAATGGTCTCTCATGACAGGTGGTCTTGCATACCAGTGGTCACTCAAGACAGGTTTTACGGTATTACTCATTTACCTGTTCGTGTGACTATACTAATCCATAAAAAAGTAAATTAATTCTTCTAATATACCACCTGAACCATCGGTGCAGTGGGGAAAAGAAAAACTCTCACAAACATGTTTACTGATAATTCTTTTATTATTAACTGTCAAAAGAAATATACACATTTATTTGTAGATCCTACACAATCTTGCATTCTTTAATCTTAAAACAAAGTCTAATGACATAGGCAAAATCTAACTAAAGACAATCACATCAGTTTGCAACTAAGAATAATAATTACATAAATTTGATAACATAAGATACCAGCAGTTAAAAAATATACAAATATAGACAACAGCAACGACATGATTTTAAAAGCAAAATATGCCAACAAGATTGATTTTGAAAAATAACTCTGGTAAACTCCAGTCACAAAAAGAGCTTAAGATATTTGGTATTTGCAACTCCAGATGGAATTTATCAATATAAGGTGATGCTGTTTGGTAAGACAAATCCTCAGTCAGTAGTCCAGCAATTAATGAACATAGTATAATCTGGTCTAGATATATGTGAAACATAAATGGATGATGTCATCATCCAAACAGAATCCTGGAAAGATCACTTGGAAACCATTCGAAAATTCTTTGGTTGACTGAGTGCTATAAATTTCACAGTTAATTTCGATAAAAAGGAGTTTTTCGAGCTTGTTACACTTTTTGGATATCCTGTGGGTCATGTATCCAGTGAAACCAATTGATGTTAAGGTCAAATTTGTCTCTGAATACCCAATGCCTGCTAGTAAAATGCAACTGATGTGATTTTGGTATGGCTGGATATTATCAGGAATTCTCTTCAAATTTGCAACAATTTGAAATGTGAATTATTTCTGCACATTCTCTGATTATTTTATCCATTGATCAAGGCACCATAACTTTCATTAAACAAAATGAAACAAAATCAATCATTAGATTTCCAAATGTTAACATTTAAATGTTCCCATTCCTGTATGTACCATTATATTTTCACTTGTGTGAAACCTTTATTTATATATTTCACATTTAAATTGTGTTTCTCAAGTATGTATCCTCATGTGTCTCATTAAATTTCCCTTCTCAGCAAACATTTTATTACATACTTCACATTTAAATGGTTTTTCTCCAGTATGTATTCTCATGTGTCTCATTAAATTGTCCTTAGTAGCAAACATTTTCTTACATACTTCACAATTAAATTGTTTTTCTCCAGTATGTGTCCTTGTGTGTTTCGTTAAATTTTCCTTTCTAGCAAATATTTTCTTACATACTTCACATTTAAATGGTTTTTCTCCAGTATGTATTCTCATGTGAACTGTTAGATGTCCTCTTGCTTTAAATGTTTTTTTTACATACTTCACATTCAGATGGCTTTTCTCCAGTATGTGTCCGCATATGCATCGAGAGATCAACACTTCGAGTTAACTTTTTATTACATACTTCACATGTATATGGTTTTTCTCCAGTATGTTTCCTCATGTGAAACATTCGATCTTGATTTCGAGCGAACATTTTATTACATACTTAACACTTAAATGGTTTTTCTCCAGTATGTATCCTCATGTGAATTGTTAGCTTAACTGTTGCAGTAAATGATTTATTACATGCAGTAGCAGAGAGGGTGAGCCGGACAACATTTTTAAACAAGTTTTCAATGAAATCAGGCTTAAAACAATGAAATCAGGCTAAAAAATCAATGATCAGGCAAAAACATCAATGAAATCAGGCAAAAAAAAAAATGAAAAATCAATGAAGTCAGGCAAAAAATAATAATGAAAATCACTGAAATCAATGAAATCAAAAAAATGACTAAGCCTCCATTCGTCTTCAACCGAATATTTGATCCAGTTCGATACGATATCGTGTCCGAGGGTCATGTAAATTTATTGTTATAAATCCGTGTGGGGCAGACTGAGCATGACTAAAGAAATTTCGAAATTGATTGAAGTCCATATCAGAACACTATGTCTGCCAAATATTTCGTAGCGTATGTGTATCAACGCCGTTGAATACAGCAAGAATATTACAGTTATCTCTGATCACTTTTGGAATCTGGGTGTAGCGTTGAGTGACATAGATCACGTCCGTGTTTTTATGCCTGCCTCGGGAAAATATTCTAGCTGGGTTTTTTTGTTCATCTAACATTACATCGTCGTATACAACTAAATTGTTGATACTTCCATCGAGGTCTTCTACTGATGGTGCCTCGTCAATATCGGTTATAAATTCAATAACATCCTCGCCGGCAATCTCTGAAGCGTTTTCATTAAAATCTTTTAGCACTTCATAGCATCGTTGATCATCTACGCTAGGGGCAATTAAATACAACTTATTCCACTTCATCCATCTCATTATTAAATTGAGCAACAATTGCGTCTTGCCGGATCCAGATGGCCCGATTATAATTGCGCGGATAGGGTTTGGTAGCGCTGCATGATGCTTAACTGGTTCTCTTGTTTTAGTCGCTGAAAAATCAATTATATTCATATCTCTATACATAAATTATGGATCTATATTGTGTGAAGTGTAAAAAACGTACTGGCACAGATGACTTGACGACGATTACAACTAAAAATAACCGATCAGCGCTTTCTGGTAAATGCGTACAAAGAAGTACAAAGAAATTTAGATTTGTTTCTAAACCCAAAGAACCTTTAAAAAAAAACGAGGAGGTGATATCGCAGCCAAATTAGCAAAACTCCCTGGAACCCCATGGGGGAAATACCCTGGAGAAAAGCACCTTCCAGGATATAGCTACTGTGCACCGGGAACCAGACTTGATATCAGACTCAATAATCATAACCAACCCAACCCCGGTGAAGAACCAATAAACGCTATTGATAAGGCCTGTCACCTTCATGATGTCTCTTATAAAAGCAATAATCTGCAACACAGGCATCTAGCAGATGTGAAATTAATTCATGCGTTGAATGCTATTCCTGATAAATCCTTCAAAGAAAAGTTGGCTTTATTTTTGATAAAATCGGCTATGAAAAGCAAATTGATGTTAGGTGCTGGTAATTAATAACAACATGGAATCTATTTATTATTCTCCAAAAGGATACTGGAGGGGTAAATCAGCAATCCATAAACTCGCTAGCTCTGCAAAAGTGAAAAAAACCACTGCGGCTCATTGGTTATCCAAACAGACACTATGGCAAATTTGCTTACCACCGTCTAAACAAATTAATGTCTCGCATTTTGATGTAACCGGACCCAATGAAGTTCATCAGGCTGATCTATTATTTCTGCCACATGACCACGGTTACAAATACGCATTAACCGTAGTTGATATTGCAAGTCGATACAAAGAAGCAGAACCGTTAAAAACAAAATCGGCCACTGAAGTAGCTTCTGCATTTGAAAAGATTTATCGAAGGGGCCCTCTGCACTGGCCAAATCTATTACAAATTGATCCTGGCAAGGAATTTCAGGGTGCAGTGTTATCAATAATGAAAAATCATAATGTCACTATCAGACGGGGGCATACTGCACTGCATCGTGATCAGGCAATTGTAGAACGGTTTAATAAAACCCTTGCTGAGCGGTTATTTGGATATCAATACGCAAAAGAATTCATCCAAGAAAAAAGATCCCGTGAATGGGTTAAAAGGTTAACAGCTGTGATTACTGCACTGAATAACGAGATTACTAGAACAATCAACATGAAACCTATCAATGCGATTAAAAAGAAGTCAATACCTAAAAAACCACAAAAAGATTTCAAAGAACCGATTCTTGGTAGTAATGTCATTGTGAGATATTTATACGAACCAGGAGAGCTTGAAGGGGGCAGAAAAAGGGCTACTGATCCTATTTGGAGTGTTACTGCACACAATATATCTAGTATAACACGATCTACGGGTAGACCTCCAGTCTATAAACTGGATTCAACTGCCCCTCAGCGGGTTTTTACTAGACAACAATTACAAGTGATTCCTGACGATACTTAATTGCCACCCCATGGTCGTAACTAGCACCGTTGCGTCTATTGCACTCAAGACAAGTCAACATCACATTATTTCTGACATGACCGAGATTGTTATTTTTTCTGTCAACGATGAATTGGCGAGGATCCTTCTCCGAATACTGCCAACGCATTATACAATTGCAACTTGCGCAGTGATTATTCTGTTGTTTCTTCAAAGTGATTATTAATTCAGCATCAATGTCAAATTCTCGTTGTTTTTTTTTGTCCTGTTGTTTGTAACCGGAGAGTTTTTTATCAATAATTTAATTATCAATATCATTTATTGTGGTGTCATTATCATCGAAAACAATTCTTCGAAGTTCATCTATTCTTCGTACTCTGGATACTGCGAGATAAACTAAATTCGACCACTCAATGCGATTATCTACTATCCAAATAATTGTATCCGATATAGTCAATCCCTGTGAAGAATGTATTGTTGCTGCATAACCTAACGTCCATGGGGATTTATCAGCACGCAATGGATTTTGAACGACGCTGATATCAACCAGCACAATATCATTTAATACGAGAATTTGTTTTTCACTTTGTCCTGGAATATCAACTTCTATATTCTGTTTTCGTGTATCCGAGGGCCTATAACAAAGAGGCACTGGAAGTGTTGCAAATTTTTGTTTATGCAATTCAAATAACTTCATCTGAAGTGTATCCCTGACTATTTTTCTACTTGCAATGATCAAATCGTTTGGTCTCCACATTTCCCAGAAATCATTCATGGGAGTTTCTGAAATTATTTCACGCATTATTTCACATTGGATTCTATCCGGTTGTAATCTGATTAGTTGTTTAAACTCACGTAATATTTCATCTAATGATCTAATGTCATCATTCATCTCTTCGTAATAATCAACGTATGATTTTAACCATTCATGAGGAGGTTCACCGACAAATGGTGGTGGTTGGCCTTGATCGCCGCACATGATAATTTTTGTATTTTTCGTTGACAACCATTTAAGAAATGTTTTTAATACTTGTAACGGTACCGTGCATATTTCATCCCATAATATCACCGGTGGAATAAATTTCTGTCCCATTCTTTCAGGGGTCCATTTATCACCGCTCCATCGGAAAAAGCTGTGATAAGTACCAGAATTTTTTACATCTCGTTGTTTTATGTCTCTGGCAAGTTTGTGAGTTGGTGTTAACGCATTCATGTTGATTTTATCCTTGAATAAATTGATTACTCGTGTTGTCTTTCCTGATCCTCCACAACCGTTTAAATAAACTGTTTTATACCGGCATATTGGATCGGATACCGGTGGTGCATTAGAAAATTCTGAACACTGATTGCTTTTTAAATAATTATTTTCAATTGTAACATCTGCTGATTGAATATAATCATGAAGCATTTCTTTCTTAATTCTCCATGATCCCCAATTCTCGTTGCCAGTAGCCTTAAAATCAGCTATTTTGCTATTTATGTAAAATGAATCAGTGGCAACTCTAACTGCGGTGTCAGGAAATTTATTAATCATTGAAAACAGATTAATAGAAGCATAACCAAGCATAGAAGCTCTCAAATGTGTGTACTGCGGATTGTATCCATTATTGTAAGTAACAATTGTACCCAATTTGGTTCCATCGGACATAAATGCGTCCTTACGATTTACATATAGGCCCCTATTCGTTAAATCCGCGATTACAAAATCGTATTCAGCATTGTCTATAATTAACCGTGAAGAATATCTTGTATTGTCATATTTGCCACCCTGGGTAAATTTACCGATTATTCTTCTACTGAGATCTTTTGCTTCGTTGTTTCTGATTTCAAATAACTGTTGGGACCAATTCATGATTTGTTGTTCATTAAAATCAGGAAACAGTTTTCGCTGTTCGCTAATTATTTTTTCTAGATCGGGTTGTGGTAACCAGACTGATTTCTGTGCTCGATAGGATATAATTGCTTCACTGACAATTAATGATTTTAACATCTTACAATCAAGCATATACCGTAATAACACTATTGGCATCCAGTGTTTTTCAGACATGTGTTTACCAATCCAAAGATAACTACACGGATGAAGTCCTTCAGCCATTTCAAATGATACCACACAAGCGAATCCGGTTAAATCGAAATCAGGCAGTGGTCCATTAATAGCAACACGGGTCATTTCGTGTGTGGGGTGTCCAAATCGTTTGAAATATTTCTCGCATTCTCCATACCCAAGAAAACTTCCTGGATAACACGCAATCATATCAACTGAAATAACGGTTTCAGGGTCGTATTTTGTATTCCATAATCCTCCATGGCTGTATTCAAGACAGGATAATTTGACATCTGATAAAAACTCACTTCGTGTTGGTTGCCACGCGTTTTTCTTTCTAGCAAAATGTGCTGCAATTGATGGTACTGTAAAACAGTTTGCTAATAATTGATCGTTGTCTTCCCCCTCCCCAGAAAACTCACTAGCTAGTTGTTTCATTTGATTATGCAGTTCTTCAGTACGGTATAATTCTCCGTTGGGCCTTACAAACTGATCAAATTTGCATTCTTCGTCTGAAGTACTATGAAATAGCCACATTGACACGGGATCGTTTTTACTCAAATGATAAATAGCATCAAATAATTTCTGCTCTGAAAAAAAACTCTTCGGTTTGGGATAGATATTTTACGGTTCTATCCCGTGGGAAAATTGTTACTGCAGATGACCACGCGTGTTCGTTATGATCAATAATTTCAATTGGGTTTCCTTTTTTTGATTGATATTTCGGTTCTTTTAATACTTCACCGGTGATTGTCCTTACCGATATTGGAAATCTCAATGATGTTTCTAATTTGGTTATATCTTGAATTGTTGCCCCATGCTCTTTTACCGTTAATTCCCACTCGGTTATTTTTTTTCGTCTTAGATCAGTTAGTTTATTTCCCCGGGACGCATTTGTGAAGTGTTCTATTATTCGTTCTGCTACACAATTTAGCCCTGTCGAATATTTCATGGGTGCTAGTTTTGCAATGTCAGGTTTTTCATTGAGCGGATAGATCCCGTAAACAACTGCTGTTACAGGGTAAGATCTTTCGTAGTAGGGTTTGTCAATTCCGGTCAAAATTCCTGGTTTTGAATCCTGATTCACGGTGATAGTTTTTTTGCCCTTGAGAATGGGTTCAAATTTATCCCTAATGATCCATTTTCCATCCTCACGGATAATGAATTTGATTCGGAAAAAATGACTTTCTTCCCCAAGACGTGAAATCATCACTGCTGCCTTTTCATCATTCATGGTAGCGTCAACAACACCATCAATTCGAAATGTTGACCAACAATAAGATGCTCCATCACGCTTGAATTCATTAAAACAGTCTCTGATGGGTTTATCAAGAATTTTATTCTTGGGTGTATTAGAAACTATATCAAGATTGAATTGAGCATCTTTCCATAGTGATCTCTTGTTACGTTTTTGGGGTTTATCGAGATTAAATTTAGGATTAATTTTCAATAATCTCTTAAACTCCCTCATGTTTCTGTCTACTACACGTTTTTTGGGTCTATCGCGATTAAATCTAGGACTGATTTTCAATAATCTCTTAAACTCTTTCATGTTTCCGTCTATTGGTCGTTTTTGGGGTTTTTGGGGTCTATCGAGATTAAATTTAGGATTAATTTTCAATAATCTCTTAAACTCTTTCATGTTTCCGTCTCTTGGACGTTTGTTTCCATCTCTTGGACGTTCTTGGGTCTATCGCGATTAAATCTAGGATTGATTTTCAATAATCTCTTAAACTCTTTCATGTTTCCGTCTATTGGAAGTTTTTTGGGTTTATCGAGATTAAATTTAGGATTAATTTTCAATAATCTCTTAAACTCCTTATCAGCATTGAATTTAGCATTTTTCGAAGTCAATCTCTTGAACTCCCTCATGCTATAATTAAAACAAGCATTTAAATGAAAGATTTATGTATAATGAATCACTGCAAGTAGCTTATGATTGGATCAACAACCCCGTGTAACAAATCATGCAGAAATGAGTTCTGTGGGTATCATATGCAAAGCTTTCGTCGTGGAAGCCTTAGTCCGTTACCCTGTATTCGATGTGGGGTTGGGGTCAGGGGGAAATCGCAGTTATGTCTAAATTGCAGTGGTAAGCGATACAGGGAATTGAAGCGTTATTATGATAAAAGAATAAAAAATGGACAATCAATCAGAAATTTTGACCCTGAAAAAGTCTCTGACCCTGACAACGTCCTTGACAAAATCATAAGAACCCCTCAAGACTACATTGAAAGATTCATTATTGAACCAAACAATGAATTAGACAAACAATAGTATTATGTATACGAATGAACCAAGAATTCAGACAGCATCCTTTGATTACAAATTATGAAGCATCCAGTGATGGTGTTGTAAGACACTGTAGACTGAAGAAACCAGTTGGGAGGGATAATGGTATGGGGTATTTGATGTTTACTGTTAAGGGAAAGAAGAAATATCTCAATCACAGAATAGTATTTGAATGTTTTAATGGATTGATCGAAGATGATTTTGTTATCGATCACAAGGATTCTAATCGAAAGAATAATTCTTTATCAAATCTGCAAGCTATCACACAAAGTGAGAATACCAAACGAGGAAAGACTGGGAAATACTCGAAAAAAGCGAAACCAGTGAAATCTTTGAATACAATAACTAATGAAGAAAAAATATTTTCATCCATGAATGAAGCCGGTAAATTTTTCGATATTTGTGGACCCTCAGTACGATCCGTTGCAGAGGGGATAACCAAGACGGCTATTTCAAAAAAGAACGGACAAAAAGTTCAATTTAGTTATGTCTAATGCGTCATATTTTTCAATTAGAGATATGTCATGTTATAGAATAATGAATTCTGAAAACATGAATAGCATCATAGTTGAAATAGCAAAATTGAAAAATCAGGATATCAAACTATCAGTTGGGTTAAATCCTGATCAAATTGTATCTGATTTTCAGGATGTAGAATACGGAGTTAACAACAATAAATATATGCTACCCAAGAAATATGCACTCATCAAAAGAATTCAGAATTCTATTAGAGACTCTCTTTCATTTTCCAGTGACATCAGTGTGTTCGTTCCGTTGTATACTATCGTAGAACGAATACGAAAAGAATTAGGTAACGAATACGAATTGAAAAAAGAAGTCAACTCTAAAATTAGAAACCTACGAGCATTAATTCAAGAAAATTGATTGCCTGACCATTGATTGCCCGACCATTATCATTTTTTTTAGCCGACCCTCAAGGAGGATGTCAAAAATCGATGGATGATCAATGAAAAAGTGAGGAAACTATCAGTATTATTTATTTTATATACAATTATGATACTTTCCACAAACCTGATAGAGCCGTTAAAACACTTCCATGACCGTATCAAAAATCATCCGACATGTCAAAAAAGTGTGGAAACTATCAGTATTATTTATTTTATATACAATTATGATACTTTCCACATCAATGATAGAGCTGTTAAAACACTTCCGTGACCGTGTTAAAACAGTGAAAATATTTCATACTGAATAAAAAATTCATGGACGATCAATGGAAAAGTGGGGAAACTATCAGTATTATTTTTTTTATATACAATTATGATACTTTCCCCATCAATGATAGGATGAAATAACACTTCCATGACCGTATCAAAAATCATCCGACATGTCAAAAAATCGAATGTTGAAAGTGTCAGTATTATTTATTTTATATATAATTATGACACTTTCAACATCATTGATAGAAGGTGTCTCACGATGAAATAACACTTCCATGACTGTGTTAAAAATCATCTGACATGTCAAAAAAGTGGGTAAGTGTTTTACAATTGAAAAATTGTTTCTGATTTCAAATAATGGTCAATGAAGCATTAACAATCCGATTGGCTCGTGAACGATTAGATGCAATTAACGGATTTGTACCAATTCGTGACTCTGTCAGGAATAAACTGCAACAACGACAGAGTTTACAAACTGATTTTGCTTTGGGGTCTGAAGCGTTGTTTAAACCAATAACCACAGCAACGAAAGGGGTAGAGCGTGCTATACTGGGAGATGATCCCGAGACGGGGAAATCTGTTATTGGTGAACTTGAAAAAATAGCAGCGAAAACTGAACAAACAAAACAAATGGAATCAAAAAGAACAGTAGATGGATGATTTACGCGTGAGATTTAACGAGGAAGGGTTAGCAGAAATTGATAAGACTGATCCAACAAAATTCCTGAGCTTGTTGTTACGTCTTATGAAAACAGAAAAAAATGGTTGAAACCAGAACATCATAAATATGTTAAGAATTTCACTCATTGGGCTGATATATTCTACAAAATCAAAACTAAAACAAGTCAAATTAAGACAGATAGTGCATCATACATCGAATATATCGATGCGGTGGGTCAAGTGTATAATCAATACGAAGAGTTTAAACAACAACAAAAAACGCCAAGATTGCAAAGAAAGCGACAGCAACCTGCAAAGAAAATATCTTTCTCTCCTAAAAAACAACAACTACCACCTGATGATGATGATGATGATTATTTACAAAAAACGGATTTAGAAAAACTAGATGAAGCAACTGGTTATAGCGGAAGTGGATTAGGGGTATGTCCTGATAGTGTTATCAATGATATATCACGATTAGATGTTTTAATCGGAGGATTCCGAGCTGGAAATAATTCACCGGAAATAATTAATGAAGCAGCTGATATCTGTAGACGGTTATTTCAAGGTGGTATCATGGATATCAAAACATATCGAGATTTCATTGACGAGTTAGCAAATGGGTATCACAGTGATTAAATTGAAAAATTGCTAGCAATTGAAAACACTAGTGTTTTTATAATAATGATCATACACTACAATCATGATAAGCCAATCCCCGTCTATGTAGTTAATTCACGGTTGCCAGTTTATAGAGCATACTATGGAGATGGTTTAGGCAATACCATTTTAGGATTATTTTCAAGAATGGCCCAAAAAGTGATGCCGTTAGCTAAACAATTATCAATGAAAGCCATTGATGTTATTCGTGATAAGGGTATTGGTGCTGTTGGAGATCTTGTGGGAAAAGCGTTTTCAGCCGCGAAGAATAAAATAACATCATTAGTAAAATCACAAAAAAAAGAAACCGTTACCGTCTACAGCAGAAATGCCTGCAAGTGTTAGTAAAATAATAAATAACGCAGTAGATGAAAAATTAGCGTCGATGGCTTTAACCCCCGACCCAAATATGATAGCGGGAAGTGGCTTTAAAAAACTACGTCGATGAAATCCTACGGATTTTCACGCTAGCGTTTTTCACGATGAAATGGAAAATCGCGATTTAGACTTTGATAAATAGAATAAAATGTTCAAAAGGTCACCTGATCCAGCGTTTGATATAGACGCCCCAGTCCCCAAGAATGATACTGTACGCGATTATCAATATTACGCCTATCAAGCAATAGACCCAAATAGTCGAGCAAGAATTGAACTTCAAGTCCATGATACCAGTAAATACTTTTTGCCCTGTGAAGCGTTTATCGAAATCGAAGGAGAAATTGTAACAACTGCTGATACTACTGCTGTACCAGCACCGTATCCAGCTGGTACTCAAGTCGGTTTTGTCAATAATGGTATTATGGCGTTATTTGAGAGTGCTAGATATCTCATTGATGGAAAAGAAATTGAGTCCATAGATCGTGATGTTGATGTGGCTACAACAATAATAGGACTAGCAAGATATTCCGATGATTATACAAGATCAGCAGGACCTTCTATGATGTTTGCAAAAGATGTTAAAAATACCGCTGGAGGAAATCAATTTATTATAAGACGACCAAAGAATAATGCTGGCACCGCTAATATTGATGCCGAGGATATGATTATAAACAACGATCCTAATTTAAATCTAGGAGCTGTAACACGTATTTCAATGTTGGAAGGGCGGCGTAAATCATTTTCATGCGCGATTCCACTGCATCACATATTTGGATTCTGTAGAAATGTTAGAAAAGTTATTTATGGAGCGAAGCATACAGTATCGCTTGTACGAAAGAGTGATGATAATGACGCAATTTGGAGGATTCCAGCAGACAATGCAAATCCCAATGCTGATGCCGGTAAAGTCAATTTAACAAAAATATCATTGTGGATGCCAGTGTTGACTCCAGCAATTACCGCAGAAGAACGATTACTATCATTTATGGACCAAAGGGGAAAGTCGTTGTTGAGTTGGTTATCAGTGAGTACAGATGTTAAACAATCAAATATCAACGGGTTATTCACGTGGAATCTAGCATCAAAACAAGGCATTGCTGCGCCACGTCATATATTTATTGCGTTACAGGATAACACACGAGTTGGCAATCAACTCTCCAGCCATATGAGATTTGATCAGTTAGGTGTGAAAGACGTCTCACTGAGAATAAACGGCCAGCAGGAACCATCTGAAGATATACAACTTAATTACACAGAAAATCATATTGCACGAGTTTATCATAGATTGTTGTCATTTATGGCACGTGATCAAAATGTCGATACTGGTCTACAAATATCACAGTTGGATTTTAAAAATCTGTATCCAATCTATTACTTTTCATTGGAACATCTTGATTTAACAAGACAATCTGTTGTTGATATACATTTTAGAGCTAATGTGACTCGTGGTGCTATTGCTAATTATAGAGCGGTTGCTGTCATTCTCAGCGACAAATCAATGCTACTTGAAGGTGTTGGAGGAAGAATGAGAGTGGTAGATGCCCCAGTAGAAAATCTTTGAACGATTTTCTCGATTTTTCATTGAAATTGTAAACGATTTAGAATCAATCTATTATGTATAACATGTCATATAGTGTTATTAGTGTTGCGTTAACTCCTGGTCAAATAAAAAAATTGCAATCAGAATCGGCTAAAAAATGTGGAACCACAATCACGTTGAAACCTAATCAAATGACTGGTGGTGCAAATAAATTATCGCTGACAACTCGTCAAATAAAACATTTCAATGATGCACTTGTAGCAAAAAAAGGTGTCCAGATTACTCTTTCTGCGGCTGCTATCAAAAATATGATTAAAACAGGCGGTATATTTCCATTGTTAGCTGCAATACCAGCATTGATTGCAGCAGCAGCCCCAGCGGTGGCTAAAGCAGCAGCGTTAGGAGCCGTTGGTACTGCAGCAGGAATGGCACTAAAGAAGGCAACTGGACAAGGATATAAAAAAGGGAAAGGGTCTAAGACTACCAGGAACCCCGTATTCATGGTACAGCGGGAGATCCGTTCACGGATGAGGCCTGAGAATCCCAGGAACGGTTTATTAATTGAGGAATCTTTGATTGAGGAACCTATGGTTCCCATGTCCAATTTTGATTTAATGGATGCTGCTAAAAAACTGGCGATTAAAAATTTCAAAGGTGTCTTTATGAAAGATCAATTACCGGCACAACCCAATGATGTTGAAACCGGAATCATTAATTTAGATAACAGCACTGGACCTGGTACTCACTGGGTTGCATACGCTATTGATCCACGTGGGATTGTCTATTTTGATTCATATGGATTAGCCCCGCCAAAAGAGTTTATGCGTTATATAAAAAAATTTTCAATGAAGACTTGGTATTCTACGCTACCAACACAACAAATCAATGACCCACCAATATGCGGCAGTGAAGTATTAAATGTCCTTAACGCTATTTCAGCATCTAGAAAACCACCTCATATTGTCGTAAATGAATACTCTAGTAATCGCCTTTAGAGAGAGAAAGAGTTTTACAATAACATGATTGATATTTGGTGAAGACCTCTGAAACCCAAACCCGATGACACTGCAACCGGTGATATAAAAAAAAAAATTAAAGATGAAATCGCTGAGACGTTAAATTTAACAAGTGTTGACCCGAATGAAATAGTTGTATTTCAAGACAAACAGGGTAAATTGAAAACTAGTGATGTGTCGTTGGATGATATTTTAGTTAAACAACGACACGCAATCGAGGATACTATCGCGTTATTTTCGGATCAGGGTAAACTCAAACCGGGTGTACTTATTTCGACGATTACAGATCGATTTAAAACTCTCAACGATGAGTTGAAAAATTCTGTGTTGGAACTAGCAACACTTCAATCTAAAACCGAAGAACATATAAAACAGTTTACCTCATTTCGTAGAAATATCATTGATAAATTTATTGGAACTACATTCGATAAAATTGAACTAAAACTCCCTGATATTAAAAAATCCATCGATGAGACGAAAATCTTCACCGAGGCCATCAAAAATGATTTTTCGAGGATGATAACAATCATTGAAAAAACAAAAATTCCTCATGAGAAAACCAACAACGTAGTATACACGATCCAACACGGATCATTTGAGTGGAGGGTAATAAGGACCAAATTAGATATCACTGCAACCGTTAAGGGTATTTATCGATTAACACTAGTAACACCGATTCAATTTAATATATCATCATCAAGTTCATCTGGGGTCAATAATACGATTTCAACGATCATCGACAAGGATACAACTGAACAGTTCACGTTAACACCCACTGATAAAAATTTGATTAGGGTCTCAACAACATGGTATTTGGAATTCGTAGCGGATTTAAGTTGAAAATTGAAATCGTAATTGAAAACGCTAGCGTTTTTAAAATAAAAATGATTTCATCATCGCAATATCGTTATGATCAGGTCAGAGAATTTCAAACTAGACTCAAAACCCTGTCTGAGGAGTATGCAATGAAAATTAAAAAATATCGCAAGAGAATTACCGCAATTGATGTTACTGTGTACGCTGTTAGTGGTGTAATCACCGGAGCTGGTATTATACTGTCTTCAGTGACAATGATGGCCCCGATAGCTGTTCCAATTTACATTTCCGCGGCAACAACAATCGCGGGAATAATTTCAATAATCACAAAAAAAATATCATCATGCAGCCAACGGAAACTACAAGACTACATAATTCAATTTCATGTTGTGTCCACTGCATGCTCGCAATTATCCTCATTGATATCGTCATCTCTCGATGATACAATTATATCAGAGAGTGAGTTTTCAGCGATGGCAGATATATATGATTCTGCGATGTCAAAATTAGAAATACAACAACATGAGTATAATAACAATGACAACACCGATGGAATCAGAAAACACGAACCCGAAAACCAGAATGATCTCAATAACCTCAACGATATCAGATAGTGAGTTCTCAGTGATGGTACGTGTCTATGATTCCGCAATATCAAAATTAGAAATACATCATGAGTATAATAACAATGACAACACAGATGGAATTACTTCAACAAATAGTGGAGAACACAAACCCAGTAAAAACCAGCATGATATCAATAACATCAACGAATCCAGAATTCAGTGTGAATTTCCCCTCTCCGGTCCCAGTGAAGGAGATAGCGCAAGCAAAATTACGAGTATACCATAGTTGGCCTAATATCAGATCAAAATCATTTGGTGGTCAACAACCCAATAATTCCCTGGTATTTGCAAATAAGAATAAAGACGACGGTACCCCAGACTGGAACGTTGTTTCCATACCAACCGGATCATACCAAATTGAACAAATCAATGCTGAATTGCAACGTAGAATAAAATCGATTACTGGAAAAGAATCAAAAATAGCTATAACGGTTCATGAGCCAACACTATCATCTGCCATTGAAATAAGCACAGAAGGATACGTCGTAGATATCTTTCAAAGCTCAATAAGAACCGTACTAGGATGGCCTGAATTACCACCAGGGGGGAAAACCGTTGATTTACCAGAACCACAAAAAACCGATTATATCAGCGACAGGATAAAATCTGATAATCCAGTAAAAATCTATAAAAGATACAACGAATTGATAGTTTTCACTGCAGTGAAAAAATTCAACAACCCAATATATCACACAACTCAAGAAGAGAAAATCACTGAAAACTTCACAGCGATGAATAATGATTTTTCATTGTTGTTAATATCTCTTAAATCCGGTTCTCTCACCCGAGATGAATTTATCAGCGTCGTAGAAACATGCAACAAAATCATCAATGACATGGAAACATTTCATTTGCAAATCATTCAAGTGGTATTAGGTGACAGTAATCCTATAACGAGAACAGAATTTGCAACGAAGTATAATATACGCGTAGAAGATATTCATGCGTTCAAACTACCAGGGTATAATATCTTAGAACTACAAAAATCTCTCAGTGATGCCATCGATGTTGGTTTTAAAATAATTCATGATGCATGGAAAAAAGCAACATCACCGGAAATAAAAATCCTCAAACACAATAATGACCCAGATGGTGGCGGCAGGCATATTGCTCCGTTCAATGTGAATATTTCATCGGTGATTGCGCTCAATTTAGTATGTGATGTTATCGAAGGAAGCTATCAAATAAATTTAGAACGATCAAATCAAGCTCAGCAAGGATATATTTTGTATTCATTTGCACCAACAGCCCCTCCAGGATTTTTAATAATTGAGTCCCAGGTGAATTCAGTCTATATGCGGTGTCATAATAATTCATTAACCAGAATTAATTTCAAACTCACTGACCAGTCCAATAATCTGATTGATTTCCAAGATGAAGTTTTACAAATTAGTCTGTTTGTGAAATCCTAAGGATTTTCATCCTATGACCCTAGGACCGGACTGGATCAAATATTCGGTTGAAGACGAATGGAGGCTTAGTCCTTTTTTTTATTTCATTGATTTCATTGATTTTCATTATTATTTTTTGCCTGATTTCATTGATTTTTCATTATTATTTTTTGCCTGATTTCATTGATTTTTTTGCCTGATCATTGATTTTTTTGCCTGATTTCATTGTTTTAAGCCTGATTTCATTGAAAACTTGTTTCAAAATGTTGTCCTGCTCACCCTCTCTGCTGCTCATGCTTCACAATGAAATAGTTTTTCTCCAGTATGTATTCTCATATGCTTATTCAGATCTCCACTGTGACTAAACCTTCGATGACACACTTCACACTTAAACAGTTTTTCTCCAGTATGTGTGCTCAGGTGCACAGTAAGAATTCCACTTTTACTAAAACATTTATCACACACTTCACACTTAAATGGCTTTTCATCGTTATGTATCCTCATATGCCTAGCCATTTGTCCACTCACCCTAAAACATTTATCACACACTTCACACTTAAATGGTTTTTCTCCAGTATGTATCCTCAGGTGCATAGTAAGAGTTGCACTCTGACGAAACCTTTTATCACACACTTCACATTGAAATGGTTTTTCTCCAGTATGTATTCCCATGTGGATGGTCAGACTTCCTTTAGTACTAAAGCTTACATCGCATACTTCACACTTAACTTTGTTTTTCTCCAGTAAATGTGCTCATACACAATATTCGATCTTCTCTTTGATTCCACATCCTTTTATATACCTCACACTTATCTCAGTTATCTCCAGTAGGTATGAACAATTCGAGTTCCACTGTAAATAAACCGTTCATTACAGACAACACTGATATCGTTTTAATTCCGGTGCATAGACACACTGGAACGCACCGAAACGCCGAAACGCAATTGAAATACCGTAATACAATACAGTAATGTATATACCATAGCTGATTTTTTTATTTTACAGTTGCGACATTTTTATTTATTTATAGAAAATAACATTTACTGTTAATAGTGTCTTATACAGTTGAGCAGCAGAGAGCGAATCGGACAACTTTATAGAAGCGTCTATTTGGCAAACCAAGGCTTCATCCAAAACCGTAAAAACAAGCGTCTATTTGGTAAACCAAGGTTTACTCCAAAATCGTTAAAAAAAAAGTTTCTTTGGAGACGCAAAGTCGTTGTCGCGTCCTCTCTGCAGCTATGGGGGTAAACATCTTTTTTACGATGAAAGTCTTAAGACTTTACAAACAGACTAATTTGTAAAACCTCACCTCGTAAATCAATCAGATTATTGGACTGGTCAGTGAGTTTAAAATTAAATCTCGTTAACGAATCATTATGACATCGCATATTGACTTGATCAATTGTATCCTCAATTATTAAAAATCCGTGGAGCTGTTAGTGCAAGTGAATATAAAATATATCCCTGCTGGGATTCATTTGATCTTTCGAGATTTATTTGGTAACTTCCTTCGATAACATCACATACTAAATTGAATGCAATCACCGAGGATACATTGACGTCTTGAGGGGCAATATGTCGCCCGCCTCCATGTGGACCATTATTATGTTTGAGGATAGTTGTTTATGGTTATGTTATTTTTTTCCATACGGCGAGTATTTGGGGGAAGTACTCATCGAGTAGGCCATTAGTTGATTTTTTTAATTCATCTATATTATTTTCGGGAAACTTAAATACTGAAATATCTTCTATGCGTATATTACGTGTTCTTGCAAATTCTCTTCTCTCAGAATCGTCCCCGGCATCTAATACTCCTTGAATAAGTCATATGTTAAACAGTTCCATATCATGTTCAATTTGATTTAGTATTTCCGTGTATTTGATAATTGAGGTTTCGACGATCAATCAACAATATGTTCTTGAAAACTCTGCCGTAATTTATCTAAATAATTTTTGTTCTTTTTTCAGAGAATTAAAAATTCGCGAGTTAATATCTGGATCGGATTCGATCCAACCGTGCCCACGTCTCCCAAACTTCCATGTCTCATTGTAGTAACTAACATGATCTGTTAAAAGCTCCGTACAATAAGGATCGATTATTTCAGGGATGAATTCATGATATGATTTATTGTCTGTGGTAAAATTAGATTTTTTCGGTTCAGGTGGAAGTGTTTTTTTTTTCAGGACAACCCAGTATTGTCCTTATAGAACTCTGATAGATATCTACGACATACCCAAGTGAGCTTATCTCAATCGCAATAGAAAACGTCGACTCATGAACCGTTATAGCGATATTCGATTCTTTTCCAGTAATGAATTTTAATCTGCGCTGTTATTCATTATTGATCTGTTCGATTTGGTAGGACCCAGATGGTAGCGAAACAACGTTCCAATGTGGAGTCCCGTCTGGTTTAATCTTATTCGCAAACACCAGGGAATTATTCGGATGCTGACCACCGAACGGTACTGATCTAATGTTACGCCAACTATGGTATATTCGTAATTTTGCTAGTGATATTTCCTTGACTGAAATCGCAGTAGGGAAATTCACACTGAATTCATGGTTGGTTGAGGTTATTGATATCATGGTGATTATCACTGGGGTCGTGTTATCCACTATTCGTTGAAGTTGTTCTTGCGATGTTGTTATTATATTCGTGTTGTTTTTCTAATTCTGACATCGCGGAATCATAAACACGTACCATCGCTGAAAACTCACTATCGGATATTAATGTGCCATGGAGTGACGACGACATCATCGAGGATAATTGTGAGTACTCGGTTGACACAACATGGAACTTAACTACGTAGTCTTGTAGTTTGCGCTGGCTGCATGATGATTTTTTTGTTATAATCGAAATTATTATCGCGATTGTTTCGCCGCTGAGATACAAATTGGAACAGCTATCGGGGCAATCATTGTTACCGAGGAGAGTATTATACCGGCTTTGGTGATTACACCTGATACCGAGTACACGGTAACATCAACTCTTCGTCGGTATTTTTTTATTTTTACTTGATACTCCTCAGTGAGTGTTTTGAGTTTAGTTTGAAATTCTCTGACCTGATCTTAGTGATGCTGCTGTGACGACATTTTATTTTGAAAACACTAGTGTTTTTAAATCGATTTAATCAAATCAGCTACGAATTCCACGTACCATGTTACTGATGTCTTAGCCAACCTATTATCTGTGGATGTTATCGTGAATCGTTCAGTTGTATCCTCATCGATGATCGTTGATATTGTATTGTTGACCTCAAATAAACTCGTCGATGAAATATTAAACTGAGTCAGCAAAACTAGTGTTAGTCGATAAATACCTTTGACGGCTGCATTGATGCTTAGCGTGTTAGCGAGTGGTGTCCACGCAAATGATCTGTATTGAATCGTATGTACCGAGTTTAAATTTTTCTCATAAGGGATTTTTATTTTTTCAACTATGGCTATCATCCTTGATGGCCTCGTTAGTCCTTTTGAAATCATCGATGGATTTATTTTAGATCTAAGAGTTTTATGTCTACTTTATCTAATAAGGTGCCAAAGAATTTCTCAATGAAATTTTTACGAAAAGATGAAAACTTCTCAACAAGATCTTTATACCTAGATTGTAGTGCTGCAAATTCTATGATAGCGGTTTTTTCTCTGTGAGATTCGGTGTGGTCACTGGTTTGAGTGTACCATCGGAAAACACCGGAATAGCATCATCTGGTGCGTCTCGTTGTTTGACTAAAATATCATCAAGGGAAACATTACTAGTTTTCAATTTACCCCGACGATCTTGAAATACGACTATTTCATTGGGATCAACACTTGCGAGGTTTAACATCTCATCTGTTTCATCTCCGATTATTTTTTTTACATCATCGGTTTCAGTTATTTCCGCGGTGGGTATTTCCAGGCTTGATAAATATCAAATATCAATCATGTTTTTTTATATAATTCTCTCTAAAAAGCGATTACTCGTATATTCATGTACGATTTTATGGGGTGGTTTTCCCGATGATGAAATAGCGTTGAGGACATTTAATACTTCTATGCCGTATATTGGTGGGTCATTCATTTTCTGTGTTGGTTGCGTAGAACAGCAGATAGGACTTTTTAAGCGGTTTATATAACGCATAAATTCTTTAGGCGGCGCAAACCTATATGAATCGAAATAAACAATCGCACGCGTATCAATCGCTTATGCAACCCAATGGGTTCCAGGTCCGATGTTGTTATCGAGATTAATAATGCCGGTTTCAACACTGTTTGGTTGTTGTGGTAAATGATCTCTCATAAAGACACTTCTAAAGTTTTTCTCGCAAGTTTTAGCAGCGTCGAGTAAATCAAAATTTGACATGGGAACTATAGGTTTTCGAGTTAATAAACTGTTCCTAGTCTCAGGCCTTTTCCGCTGTACCATGAATATGGAGTTCCTGGTAATCTTTAACCCTATCCTGATCGTTTCATTTGTTTTGTATCCCTGTACGGTAGCTTTCTTTAGTGCCATCCCTGCCGCTCTACCAACGGATCATAGCGCTGGGGAGTTTGCTAGCGCTGGGGCCGCTGCTGAAATTACTGCTGGAATTGCAGGTAACAACAGGAATATACCACCTGTTTTGTCATGTTTTTGATCGCGGCCGCAGAGAGAGTGATCTGAACACCTTTTTTTATCTTTGATAGCATCATTGAAGTATTTTATCTGACGAGCTGACAATGATAGTTTCATTTATTCTGACCAACAGACATCTGATTGTGATTCAGCGACATTGTGGTTCAACATTTTTTCCGATTGCAATTTTTTAATTTAATTAGGAGTTAACGTAACACTAACATGATTATATGACATTTTATTAATAAAAGATTGGTCTAATTGTTACATTACATATTTTCCACAGGTGTATCAACTACCTTCATTCGTCCATCAACGCCTTCGAGTAGCATTGATTTGTCACTGAGAATAACAGCAACTGCTCTGTAACCAGGATGAGGAGGAGGAGCGGTTACACGAGTGTATGTCAACGACGTATCGTCTGGTTAAGTCAAGATGTTCCAATGAAAAGTAATAGATGGGATATAGGTTTCTAAAATCCAACTGTGATATTTGCAGACCGGTATCAACATTATTATCGCGTCCCATACATGGTAGCAAACGATGATACGGGCGTGCTATTAGGTTTTGTAGGTAATCAAGTAAAACATCCTCGGTTGGTTCCTGTTGGCCGTTTACATTCAAAGAGACTTCATTAACACCAAATTTGTCACATATAATTTGGCTGCGTGTTTGTGAACCAAATCAGGCCTTATCCTGTAACGCAACAAATATATGCCGCGGCGCAGAAACAACTTGTTTTGATGCAAGTTTCCAAGTAAATGTACCATTAACAGTACTACCCCATGGTAGCCGTTTTAGTTGTTAGCCATCTTAGCAATGATTTAACGCCTGTACATATAAATGATAGTAATTTTTGCTTTGCGTTGATTGATGGAGTCATTACTGGCATCCACAGTGATAGTTTTGTTATATTTACTTTACCATCAGCAACACCATCACCATGCCAGATTGCATCATTATCATCACCTTTTCGCACTAAAGCTACTGTATGCTTCGCTCCATAGATAACGTTTCTGACATTTCTGCAGAATCCAAATATATGATGTAGTCGAATCGCGCATGAGAATAATCTACGCTCTCCTTCCAACATTGATACACGTGTTGTAAACCCTAGATTGTGACTAGGATTAATATCCACGACATCAAAATCAGCTGCTCGTCTTACATATCCGTGTGGTGCTGGCTCAACTGCAGTATCTCATATTCCCTTTACCCTAGTATGATGAGCGTGTTCAGGGTGATCATTAACGTCCTTAGAGAACATCATAGATGGACCTGCCGATCTTGTATAATCATATCCGTGTGGTGCTGGCTCAACTGCAGTATCTCATATTCCCTTTACCCTAGTATGATGAGCGTGTTCAGGGTGATCATTAACGTCCTTAGAGAATATCATAGATGGACCTGCCGATCTTGTATAATCATCAGAGTATCTTGCTAACCCCATTATTGTTGTGGCAACATCAACATCATGTTATATAGATTCAATCTCTTTTCCATCAATCAAGTATCTAGCGCTGTTAAATAGCGCCATGATGCCATTATTGACAAAACCAACTCGGATTTTTTTTATCATCTGCATATAACGGATCATTATGATCGTGATCATCTGTTACAATTTCTCCTTCTACTTCGATAAACACTTCAGAGGGTAGAAAGTATTTGCTGGTATCCTGGACTTGAAGTTCGATTCTTGATCAACTATTTGGTTGTACTGCATTATAGGAAAAATATTGATAATTATGTGTAGAAGCATTGTTGGGTACTGGGGCTTCCATATCAAACGTTGTATCAGGAGCCAATTTGAACATAGTATTATATATTTCTTGATCTATATCGTTATCTCGCTCGCGATTTCAAGCCACTTCCTGCTATCATATTTGCAGTAATATTATCCTAGACGCTGCTCAGTTATGCTATTTTTGGATCCACTGCGTTATTTATTATTTTACTAATACTCGCAGGCATAATTTCCGTAGATAGTAGTTTCTCTAGTGATTTTATCATTGGTTTCCTTCGCCGCAGAACTAACGCTAGTTTTTCTTTTGCCGCGGAATATACCCTCCCGGCATTATCACCAACATCGCTAATACCTTTATCGCGAATAACATCAATAGCTTTCATTGATATTTGTTTTGGGATTGGTGCTATTTTGGGAGCCATTCTTGCAAATTACCCTGCAATAGTATTACCGAGACCATCTCCATAGTATGCTCTATAAACAGGCAATCGTGAGTTTACTACATAGACCACGGTTGCTTGTTGTGGTTGTAGATCATCTTATTTACATGCTATTTATCTAATCGCGAAATTCGACGAAGTCATCAAATTAATCACTATGGTAATCGTCTGCTAGCTCATCAATAAACTCTCGATATACATCAATATCCATGATACCACCCTCAAATAGTCCTCTGCAGATATCAGCTGCCTCATTAATTACTTCCGGTGAGTTTTTCCGGCTCGTTTCCCTCCTACGAGAACTTCTAATCGTGATATATCCCCGAGAATACTATTAGGACAATGAACTAGACCACTACCTGAAAACCCTCTTGGATATCTAGTCTGAGAAAACCCCTTCCCACTATTACCATAACCAGTTGCACCCTGTGCATCATCATCATCTTCCTCTTGATCATATAGTTATTGACCACCCCTTTTTTCTACTTTTTGTTTATACGGTTTAAAATTATTATCATCTCTTGAGATTTTAGTTCCACCGTGTTTTGCCAAATAGATTTTTTCATACCAGGTGTCAAAGGATTTTGTATAGTCTTCAGCTCCATCTTTTATATATATTTTTCCCTTTTAACCTTTTTAAAATTGTTAACAACAAAATAAGTTAATGCATCATCCGTGGAATCTTTAAATTTATTCATCACATCTTTCAGAATTATCTCTTCAGGTAGATGTACTCTCTCTTTCGAAATTTCTTCTTTTTCTTCAATAATATCACTCAATGTTTTTTAATAATATCACGTTTTTGTCCTTCAATAATATCACCCTCATCTTCATTAATAATATCACCTAGTCGTTGTTTAAGTCGTTCTCGTTGTAATCTGATTAGTTGCTTGAACTTCTTCAATAATATCACCCTTTTGTTCTTCGATACAGTCACCTTTTTGTTCTTCAATAATATCACCCTTATCTTCTTCTATAATATCACCTAGTCGTTGTTTAAGTCGTTCAAGTCGTTCTTCTTCTCGTTCACCTTGTATCTGAAGTCGTTCAGTGGCTTTTATATCAACAGAAAGTGTTTTTAAAGATTCCTTTGTTTGCTCGGATCTCTTTGCTATTTTTTCAAGTATTGGTACAGTATCCTCAGTAGCAGTGGTTACTGGTTTAAATAATTGTTCAGTGTCTCTTGCAAAATCACTTTGAAATTCTTGTCTCATTTGGAGCTTTTTTAGAACGGAATCACGAACTAGAATAAATTTCTTAATCGAAGCTAATCATTCATGTGCTAATTTAGCTGTTAGTGCTTCATTTACCATTATAAATTAATGTACGATTTAAATTGTAAGTGAAAACTCACCCCCAAAATTATATTGTGTGTTATACTTCCGCGTTGTGATAAATCACCTGTTCCATAGAATTTCGTTCTAGGTGAGTAAGCCCATACCTGTATTATTCATGTATGTATGGTGTATTGAGAGTGTCATTTACTATGTTAAGGTAATCAAAGGGGATTTTTCATTTCGGCGGATAATCTCTTTTATTGTTTTGATTTTTGAGTTAATTGTGCGTTTGATTTCAGATAGCAGCAGAGGGGGTGAACCATGCAACTTTTTTCCGACAAAAAATTGATTGAGTCCTCAAAACGGAAAATAGAGCCTTCCTTCGAAATCTCATATTTTAACCAAAACAACATAAGTCTTCATTTGGCAAACGGAGACTTTGCGATTTTTCAATCAATTTTGGGCGCAACTATGTTGTCGTTCACCCCCTCTGCTGCTATAGGTTAACAAAAATAATAAGTGATTTTAACCGAATATTTGATCGAGTCTTTAGGACGAAAATCATTTATGATTTCACAAATAAACTAATCGCTAACACCTCATCTTGTAGATCAATTAAATTATTTGACTGGTCGGTGAGTCGGAAATTAATTCTCGTTAACGAATTATTATGGCATCGCATGTAGACAGGATTAATTGGGTTTTCAATAATTAGGAATCCTGGAGGAGCTGTTGGTGCAAACGAATAAAGAATATATCCTTGCTGAGCTTGATTTGATTGCTCTAGATTAATTTGATAGCTTCCTTCAATTGCATCACATACTAAATTGAGCGCAATCACGGTTGAAATATTCACATTGTACGGGGCAATATGCCTACCGCCACCATCTGGATCATTATTATACCTGAGGAGGACAGTTGAATCTGGTTTTTGTAGCGCCTTGATATCGGTTCTAACAATTCTTGCTAGTTCATCAGCGTTGTATTTGGGAAACTTGAAATTACGCAGATTGACTTCTGTGATATTGTAATCGGTTAGGAATCGTTGTTTACTGTCGCTGTTGTCATTAATTATTGTTTGAATAATTAGTTCATAGATATATTCCATGTCAGATATAAGTTGATTTATTATTTCAACGTGTTTTTGCGATTTTGTTTTCCGTAGTTGTGCTAGTTGTGTTTCATATAACTGTTTAATTTCATTAAAATAACCACGGATGTCAGTTAGCGTAAATGAAATAGTAGCAGATGAGTTGGCTGTTCTTTTAATGATAAAATCCCATTGCAATGTGTCTTTGTCGGTAAATATAAATCTATCGGCGATTTTTCCTTTTCTTATATCAGATAAATTATCTCGATAACTGGGATTAATTTCATGATATGATTGTACGTCCGTGGTTAAGTCGGTGGCGGATTTTTCCGGTGGTTTTTCAGGCCATCCTAACACTGTTCTTAACGAGCTGTTATAGATATCTACAATGTATCCCTCTGTGCTTATTTCGATCGACGACGAGAGCGTCGGTTCATGAAGTTTAATAGCTATTTTTGATTCTTTTCCCGTGATTGATTTTATTCTACGCTGAATTTCAGCATCGATTTGCTCAATTTCGTACGACAGAGTTGGTAACGAAACAGTTTCCTACGCTGGAGTACCATCGGGTTTATTCTTGTACGAGAACACCAGTGCGTTATTGGGTTGCTGACCGCCAAATGCAACCGATCTAATATTAGGCCAGCTTCGATATACTCGTAATTTTGCCAGCGCGATCTCACGCACTGGAATCGGAGAAGGGAAGTTCACACTAAATTCAGGGTTTGTTAATGTTATTGATATCATGCGTGTTCGTATCGGAGTGGTATTCTCCGCAATTCGTTGAAGCAGTTCGAGTGACATTATTGTTTAACGCGATCTTCAATTTCCAATTTCAACATCGCGGAGTTATACAACTGGGTCATCGTGGAAAATTCAACATCGGATATGAACGAATTATCTATCGACAGTGAGATCAACTCGGATAATTTCGAGTACGCGTCAAATACCACCCGGTACCGAGCTGTATAATCACTGAGTTTTTTCTGAGAACACGATGATAACTTTTTAGTTATCGCGGTGGAGACTGAATCAATTGTTGTTGCAGCGGAGATAGCAATTGGAACTGCAATTGGAGCCATCATGGTCACCGTCGGCAAAATAACCCCGGCGCTGGCCATCACCCCGGACACCGAGTACACGGTGATGTCGATGATTGCTATGCTGCGTCGGTATTTTTTCATTTTTTCACGATAACGCTCAGAAAGTCATTTCAAGTTCGCGGAAAATTCTTTCACGGTATCATATCGATATCGATGCGATTGTGATACCTCTGTGACTATTATCGGTTCAATTGATTTCATCGATGTCATTGTTATTTTAAACCCGCTAGTGTTTTCAATTATTAGCCATCTTCCGGGTAGTAGATCAGGGGGTAGTCTACTTCACCTACAAATTCTGAACACCAGGTTATTTTTTTTCTAATGATGTTATCAACCACGACAATCTCAAATTCTTCTTCACACCCGATAATTACTGTCTCGGTGCCACCAAAGTAGGTTTTACCGCTCAGGATGATATCAAATTGCTTGTTAGAGATTAACGTCATCCTGTAGATACCATGGGGCCACTCCCCGATATTGACTTTCAATTTAGCATTAGAGTTTTTTTACCCAATCAAAGGTCCCATGATCGACCGTATACACCCTATTTTTAACGCCTATGTCTGGATGCGGAATCTTTACTTTTTTTAAAATCTTCTTTTAGTTTAAGAATATCGTCGTAAACGTCGAGATAGGTTTTATTGATTTCGGTATATTTCATCATCGTTTTATCGCGGCGTTCAAAAAATTAAATCAAAAGGAGGTTAAATTCTAAACATTTTTGCATGCCATAATGCCCGTTGAGTTGAGAAAATGTCGTCGTGATATTGTAACTTTTAGAACCCTCAAAGAAATTATTAACCATTTCGTTGATGAGCTTTTGTTCGTCAATAGCTTTTTTAACTTCAACGAGGGTTGGGCCTGTCAGAGATGTGGTTTCAGACACAGGTGTTCTCCCAAGAAATTTATCAACGATGGTATTAAGTGTTGTTTGTCTCACCATAAACATATTAATATCTTTGAGAGTCATTGTAGATGTAGCTGGGACACCAAAGAAACTATTAGCGATGTAGGCATTGTGAGTATGCTTGCCGATAAACTCGCTAATTTCAGCGAGAGTCATGCCAGCCACAAGAGGGTTTCCAAACAACTTAACAATGACGTCGTTAGTGGGTTTTTGTACCTTTTCAAGATTTTCTATTAGTTTAGAAATATCATTGTAAATATCGAGATAATTTGCCTTGATTTCATTTTCATTCATCATCCTCCCCGCGTCCTTGCTAAAAAAGAATAAAGATAAAAAAATTTAATTTCAGTGAGAGTCATGCCAACCACAAGCGGGGTTCCAAAGAATTTATGTACGACATTATTGCGAAAATTGTTATAACCTCGTATATAATCATCCAGCTCACTTCCGCGGGTGGCAATCATGGTGTCGTGGGCGTCAATCGCGTCGGTGATCGTAGACACAAGTTCGCCTGGTTTAAGTTGTCCATCGTTGGAATACAGCGAAATAGAGTTTTCAGCGGCGTCGCGCTGCCGTATCAAAATGTCATCCGCGGATATATCACTGCTTTTAAATTTACCCTGGCGATCTTGAAATACAACTATTTCGTTCGGGTCAACACTTGCTAAATTTAACGTCTCAGCGATTTCATCTTCAATTATTTTTTTTTACATCTTCGATAGAACCCGCAGATGTTTCCGCGGTGGGTTTCGACATTGACAGAGATCGTCCCCAAATATTAATCATTATTGTAAAGACTCTAGTATTTTTAATTTATAGATTCTCTAAAATTACCTTGTAATTTCCCACTCTTGTATTTATTTACAACCAGATGAGGTGGTTTCTGTGACGATGAAATCTCCGCGAGGACATTTAATACTTCACGGCCGCATATCGGTGGATCATTTAATTGTTGTGTTGGCAGCGTGGAATAAAAAATCGGAAACTCTTTGAGTTTCATCGAAGAATTTATATACCGCATAAACTCGCTTGACGGAGCTAATCCATTGAATCGAAATAGACAATTCCACGTGGATCAATCGCGTATGCAACCCAGTGAGTTCCCGACCCGCTGCTGCTATCAAGATTGATGATACCGGTTTCAACGTGTTTAGGTTTTCTCGGTAATTGATCTCTCATAAAAACCCCTCTGAAGTTTTTTATCGCTAGTTTTTTAGCATCATCAATTAAATCAAAATTGGACATAGGGAGAATTGGGCTTTCAACTAATAAACCGTTCCTGGTAATCTTAGAGCCTTTCCGCTGTACCATGAATACGGGGTTCCTGGTAGTCTTAGACCCTTTCCCTTTTTTTATATCCTTTCACAGTTGCTTTTTTCAACGCCATCCCTGCCGCGGTCCCAACGGCTCCCAACGCCGCCGCTTTCGCCACCGCTGGGGCGGCCGCTGCAATCAATGCTGGTATTGCAGCTAACAATGGAAACATACCACCTGATTTTATCATGTTGGCGATTGCAGCTTTCGAAAATACAATTTGAACCCCTCGCTTATTTTTCATTGCATCATTGAAATGTTTTATTTGACGGTCCGTTAATGATATTTTATGTGTACCGCCGGACATCTGCGCTGGTTTTAACGTTATTGTGGTTCCACATTTTTTAGCGGATTTTGATCGCAATTTCTTGACCTGACCATCAGTCAGCTTGACACTAACAACACTATATGTCATTTTATTGTAAAACACATTTATGCTTTCAATTGATCTAATTGGAAACTCTTCAAGTTTCATTTACATATTTTCCACTGGTGCATCAACGACTCTCATTCGTCCACCAACACCTTCTAACAACATTGATTTGTCGCTGAGAATGACAGCAACCGCTCTATAATCAACACCACCAGGATCTATACGAGCCCTAAAATGTATGTCAACAACGGATTGCCTTGTTAAATCAAGATGTTCCAGCGAAAAGTAATACATTGGATACAAGTTCTTAAAATAGAGTTGCGATATTTGCAAACCAGTATCAACATTTTGATCACGACCCATATATGACAGCATCCGATGATACACACGTGCTATTTGGTTGTTTCTGTAATTAAGCTGTATATCCTCAGATGGTTCTTGTTGTCCGTTTATTCTCAGTGAAACCTCACTTACCCCTAACCGATCAAATATCATATGACTGCGTTCTTGGGAACCTAATCGATTCCTATTCTGCAGCGCTATAAATATATGACGTGGAGCTGAAACGCCTTGTTTTGATGCCAGGTGCCATGTAAATGTACCATTAACATTATCCTCTTTGGCATCAGTTGTTGTTGTTAGCCAACTTAGCAATGATTTGCCGCCTGTGTCCATAAATGAAAGTAGCCGCTCTTCCGTGGAAATTGATGGGGTTAGTGCTTTCAATTGTGAAACTCTTTGTAATCATCGTTGTTTTTTTTTTCGTTTCAAATCACTTCCCGCTATCGCGTTCATGATAGCGCTATCTGTTACCGGTGAAGCCGTCAATGGCGACGGAGTCACCGAAGCAGCCAACGACGCTAGTTTTTCTTCCACTGCGCTATTTATTGCTTTGCTGATTTTTGCAGGCATCACTGTAGTTGATGGCAGCACCGTTGGTTTCTTTCGCACCAATGATGCTATTTTATCTTTCGCGGCAGAAAATGCCTTTCCGGCAAGATTTCCAACAAAATCTCCGATTTTGCTGGTTCCCTTATCACGAATAATATCAATGGCTTTCATTGATAATTGTTTAGCTAACGGCGCCACTTTGGGAGCCATTCTTGTAAATAACCCCGCAATGGTATTGCCGAAACCATCTCCGTACCACGCGCGGTAAACAGGCAATCGTGAGTTCACAACGTAGACGCTTACGGGTTTATCATGGTTGTAGTGTATAATCATCTTGTTATAAAACTGTAGTTTTTCAATTAGTGATCAATCGCTTACATCCATTGGATTTTCATCATAAACATGGGCATCTCTGTGATTTTCAACTAATTCAGTAATGAGTTCTCGACATACATATATTGCTCGTTCAGTTGCTGTTTTCACATCTTTGGTCGCACTTGTTATCGGAGTAAACAGCTGTTCACTTGACACAGAAAAGTCAGTCTGCGCTTGTTGTCGTTGTAAAGTTTCTCGCGAAGTCTGTCTCGAACCGGTATAAACTTTCTAATTGCTGCTAGCCGCTCTCGGGCTAATCTAGTTGTAAGCGATTCACCTACCATATATTGTTTGTGAACTGAGTTTTCAAATGTGAACTATCACAATTAAAAGCTGAGTTATTGTAATGTACCAGCAAGCTAACGGATCCATCTCCGACAAGGTTAAACTGTACGACGCTATCCGCGAGTGTTTCAGAAATAATATCGCTGGGGGTTTCAGAATTGTAATATCTGAGAAGGCAATGAACGATTTTTGTTAACGACGCGGCAACAACAACAACTACGTGAAAATGGAGGCGTTGCGGTGATTACTTGCTACCACGACCAGATCATCCAGTACGCACAAAATTGCATGAGTAAACCCAAACTGCTGAGTATCCTTTCAGGAGAAAATCCTATGTAGTTACAAAAAACGCCAAAAAACAATAAATTTTATTAGAAATTTACTGAAAGCCTATTTTTTATAGTAACGCTCACGTGGTTAGGATACTGGTTTCTCCTCGTTTAATATTTTTCTAATATCACGAACCTTAGAACTAGTTTCAGCTCGTTTTTGATACTCTTGGCCGAGCTTTTGTCGTATTGCTTCAACGGTGCTAAATAGCGTTATAAATACATCAATATCGTTACCATATAAACAAGCATAGATGGACTTTTGAATTCCTTTCACGAGTCTGTACATCTTAGGTAAAACATAACGACCCTTACTAGACTGATACTCAATGTCTTCATATTCCGAGGCAATCTTGTCACAGTCGAGATCTTTAGATAATATTACCCCTCGATTCTTTAAAATTGAAATTTCCGCAATTATAGAATTTACATCTTTGATATCCATATTTTTATAGTATACTGTATCTCTAATTATTAAAAAAAAATGTAACACTCATTTGGCAATCTCGCTGGCACCCTATGACGTCAGAGAGACCCAGAGATTACTTAATTAAGTTAATTAAGTACATGTATATGCTGTACTGAAAACCCCATTTGGAAACACCTTTCGCGTCAAATAACGTAAAAGAGACCCAGAGGTTATACGACAACACATCTTTGGAACTCCTTGGTTGCCTTCACATCCAAGTAAGCCCATGGAGACCCGAAACATACATCTCCGGAAGGGAGGCCTAGGGTGACAAACATCATCTTAGACCGCCCAGAAGATATGCTTGAGGTGACGTAATACATGTACTTAATTACCTTAATTAATGGACGGCACAACATGAAAACCCCATTTGGCCATCTCGCTGGCGCCCTATGACGTCAGAGAGACCCAGAGGTTACATATACGACAACACATCTTTGGAACTCCTTGGTTGCCTTCACATCCAAGTAAGCTCGTGTGGACCCGAAACATACATCTCCGGAAGGGAGGCCTAGGGTGACAAACATCATCTTAGACCACCCAGAAGATATGCTTGGGGGACGTCACAACATATACTTAATTAACTTAATTAAAGATGGATTATAATTCAATGAAACGATGATGGTAATGATGTGGGACGGCACAATGCCATATATATCTTCACTCGAGTGTTGTGACAGATTGTAGGCGTAACATATACTTAATTAACTTAATTAACTTAAGGCGACTAATACAGCCGCGTCTATTCACGAGTGTGTTATTTTATTTCCTTGAATTACTTATTAATACTGTTTCACAACATTTAAATGAGTCAAAATATTTAAATAAAACATTAATAAAAATAATACAGTTGTTAGATAACAGCGTATATTTTCCCTGTTCTAATTCTCTAGACAAATACATTATCGATTAGATCACAAAGAGCTGTATACAGAGGAATTTTAACCACGCCCACCTACTTCAATGAATGGGAAATACTGTTCCGGCTGAGCGAACATAGGTATTGCGATGGATTATAAAGAACGCGTCTGTACTAAAAGTGTATTATAGATGGTCTAAATAACTACAACTGCAGTTTTAGTCAAAGCGACAATAAAAGGTTTTAGATCTGATAAAAATACAGCTCTACCGAAACTATGTATTTACTCCATTACAGTCACGTGGGCGCGCCTAGTTAATTATACCTCTCTCTACAGGTAATAGCAGACGACACAAATTCCTTTGACGTCATAATACAAGGGAACTTAGTAGGTAGAGTGTTATGAGTGATTGGATTTATCCATAAAGGATTTATCTCCCTTGAATCGTTTCAGGTGTATACGAATTTTATTTTATGACCTGTCTTTTTTGACAGAGCAGTTTTAATTATATTTTCTGCAACAAATCGTATTGAAGCCCTACAAATGTCAAAGTATCTACTGGCTTCATTTATTGATTGAAATATTTTCTCCTCTTTGGTTTCTAAATCAAACGATTTGACCCCCCTAGCACGTTTTACGTGTTTGCCAGTTCCACCTAATTTTGAATTCCGACTTTGTGAGACGGCTTGAAGATTCACAAGACAATTATCAGTCTTCACGCCATTTATGTGATCAATAACAAGGCCGTCTTTAATCAATCCGCTATGACATTCAAAAATAATTATATGACAGAGATATGTTTTATTTCTAACACTAAACAGCAAATATCCCATATTATTCAGAAATCCAACCCGTTTTTTTAGTCTGCGGTGCCTGACAACACCATCACTGGAGGCTTCGTAATTAACAAGCACTGGATGGGGTCTGAAATCTTGGCTCATTTGTATAATAATACTACTTATCTAATTTATTATCTGCTTTAATTATAAATCTCTTGATATAATCTTGAGGGTTTTTTATGATTTTGTCATCGTTAGGGTCAATGACGGTATTTTTTATTCGTTTGTCATAATAGCGTCTTAGTTCCCTGTATCGTTTGCCGCCGCAACTGAGACATAATTGTGAGTTTCCTCTAGCGCCCACCCCACATTGGAGGCATGGGAGAGGACCGAAAGAACCGTTGCGAACGCTTTGTAAATGATGCCCACAGAATTCGCTTCTGCATAATTTGTTACACGGGGTTGTTGATCCAATCATAAGCCACTTGCAGTGATTCATTATACTATATTTTTCTATTTAAATACTTGTTTTAATTATAACATGGAGGAGTTCAAAAGATTATCGAAAATTAAACCTTGGAAAAATACTAAATTCATTCATTATACCATGAAAGAATTCCAAAGATTATCGAAAATTAAGCCCTGGAAAAATGCTAAATTCAATCTTGATAAAGAGTTCCAAAGATTATCGAAAATTAAGCCTTAGAAAAATGATAAATTCAATCTCGATAGAGTCTCTGATACACCAAAACTTCTAATCGGTGATAGAGCTATACTGGGTAAAATCAGGGAGTGTTTTAATGAATTCTACCGAGACGGTGAAGTATACTGTTGGTCGACATTTGAAATTATTGATGAAGATGTCAATGTACCCAACATCGATGCTACTATGAACGATGAAAGAGCAGCTGAGATAATTTCACACCTTGGCGAGCCAACGGGCTGGAAATCCAAGGGTGTAAAATCCAAAGGATTTTCATGGAAAATCAAAGATTTTCAACAAAGCAATTCCCAACAGAAGTATTTTTTCAGAATAAAATTCATTATCGAAATCGAAGGCAAATGGATTATCAGGGATAAATTTTAACCAATCCTCAAGGATAAAAAAGCTGTCATTGTGAGCAGAGATTCCAAACCAGGAATTCTAACTGGAATTGACAAACCATACTACGAGAGATCTTATCCTGTAACAGCAATCGTTTATGGAATATATCCGTTAAATGATAAACCCAATATTGCAAAACTAGCTCCTATGAAATATTCTAGTTCACTGAATTGTGTAGCAACACGGGTAATGGAACACTTTACAAATGCATAACGAGGAAATAAACTAACTGATCTGCGATGTAGGAAAATAACCGAATGGGAACTGACAGTGAAACAGCGCGGTGAAAAGATTTCTGATATAGCTAAATTAGAAACATCATTAAGATTCCCAATATCAGTAACGACAAAAACCGGAGAAGTATTATAAGAACCGAAATATCAATCACAAGGAGCGCCAATACAAATTATTGATCATAAGAAACACGCGTGGACACCTGCAGTAACAATATTTCCACGAAATAGAACCGTGAGATATATCCCCCCGGAATTTTCCGGGGAATTCGTCGGGGATGTTTTCTATGAAGAGAAATTATTTGATGCTATTTATGCGTTGTGTAAAGATGATCCTGTGTCAGTGTGGTTACTTCGAAGTGATGAAGATCCCGAAATAGGATTTGATAAATTTGTAAGACCAAATGGTGAATTATATCGCGTTGAAGAATTAGATAACAGAATGAGAAAAATCGCTAGTGAGTTTTCACCGGAGAGTTCCCATGAAAAACTATTAACGGATAGTTTTACTATTCCATCAGTAGTAGCTCACTTCGCAAGAGAAAAAAACTCATGGCGTCCAACACGAAGTGATTTTCTCGAGGACGTTAAATTGAGTTGCGTCGATTTGGTCACGGAGGACTGTGGAATACGAAATACTCACGTGATGGTATGATTTCAATTGATATATCCGCGTGTTATCCTGGATGTTTTCTCGGGTATGGAGAATGTAGTAACTATTTTAAACGATTTGGACACCCCACGCATGAAATGACTCGTGTTGCGATTAATGGTCCATTGCCTGATTTTGATTTAACTGGATTCGCTCGTGTGATATCATTCAAATTCGCTACAGGGTTACATCCGTTTTGTTATCTTTGGCTTGGTAGACATATATCTGAAAAGGCGTGGATGCCAATAGTGTTACTACGACATATGATTGATTGTGGTATGCTAATATCGTTGATTGTTTCCGAAGCTATTATATGCTATCGAACTCAGAAAGAAGTTTGGCTACCACAACCCGATGTAGATCGTATAATTAGCGAACAGCGAAAACAGTTTCCAGATTTCAATGAAGAACAAATCATGAATTGGTCTAAAGAGTTATTTGAAATTAAAAAAGAACAAGCAAAATATTTTGGACGAAGAATAATCGGTAAATTTACCCAGGGTGGAAGATACGACAATGCAAAATATTCCTCGCGGTTGATTATAGACATCGCTGAATACAATTTTATTGTAACGGATTTAACGAAACAGGGAAAACTTGTAAATCGTAAAGACGCTTTCCTATCCGATGGAAGACGATTAGGTACAATTGTTACCTATTGTGATGGATATATTAAACAATATACGCATTTGAGAAGTTCTATGCTAGCTTATGCTTCTATCAATTTATTTTCGATGATAAATAGATTTCCTAATACCGCAGTTAGAGTAGCCACTGATTCTATGTATATCCACAATAAATACAAATCAGATGTAGCTAAATTCACAGATCCGGAGGCAAATTGGGGATGTTGGAGATTTAAAAAGGAAACGCTACATGAGTATTGTGAATCAGCAGATGTTACCATGGATGAAAAGTACTTAAAGTGTGATGAGATTCAATCCGAATTTTCTAATGCACCACCGGTATCTGATCCAATATGTAGATACAAGACAGTTTATTTAAACGGTTGTGGTGGGTCAGGAAAGACAACTCGTGCAATTGAATTATATCGTCGGTCAACCATGATTGTGTTAACACCGACTCACAGACTCGCCAGAGAGATGAAACAACGAGGGGTAAATGCCTGTACTTATCATAGTTTCTTTCGATGGAAAGGCGATGAATGGACCCCTGATCGAATGGGTGATAAATTCATTCCTGAAATCATAATTTGGGATGAAATATGCACAGTGTCATTAGATGTATTACAAACATTTCTCGAGTGGTTGTTAAACAAAAACACAAAAGTCGTCATGTGTGGTGATCACGGCCAACCCGGTCCTACTAAACACCGCAGAGTCAGACAAAGGCAGACAAAGGCAGACAAAGTCAGGCAAAGGCAGACAAAGTCAGACAAAGGCAGGCAAAGTCTGTTTAATTTTGTTTTATTTGTACATATTCCTATATATTATACTAGATTAACTTTGTTTTGAGATTAAAATATTTAAAAAACTTGATTGAATGTTTTTGTATGTTTAATTGGTACCTACGTACATTTAATCGAACAAAGTCAGACAAAGGCAGGCAAAGTATTTTTAATTTTGTTTTATCTGTACATATTTGTTTATATTATACTATATTAATTTTGTTTTGAGATTTAAATATTTAAAAAGCGTGATTTAATGTTGTTTGTAAGTAAAATTGGTACCTACGTACATTTAATTGAACAAAGGCAGATAGAGTATGACGAAGTCATATAACACAGATATCGTATGACAAAAGCTATTTGAATGTGACAAAACCAGATTTATTAATTTTATATAAAAAATTCTCTTATTGAAAGACACGTAATACAATTATGAAAGTGATATTAAATATTCCATTAGCATTCATAATCATAAATTTATGATGTACTTTCATCGTAAAAGTCAGACAAAGGCAGGCAAAGTCTATTTAATTTTGTTTTATCTGTACATATTTGTTTATATTCATACTATTATAACTTTGTTTTGAGATTTAAATATTTAAAAAGCGTGATTTAATGTTGTTTGTAAGTAAAATTGGTACCTACGTATATTTAATAGAACAAAGTCCGATAAAGGCATACAAAGTCACACAATGGCAGGCAAAGTCAGAAAAAGGCAAACAAAGTCTGTTTAATTTTGTTTTAGTTATACATATTCATATATATTATACTATATTAACTTTGTTTTGATATTTAAATATTTAAAAGCGTGCTTTAATATTGTTTGAAATTAAAATTGGCGCATACGTACATGTAATAGAACAAAGTCGGACAATGGCAGGCAAAGTCTGCCTAATTTTGTTTTATGTGCACATAATCGTATACATTATATTATTATATTAACATTAATAATCACATATTCATGATGTAACTTTTGTCTAAACACACGCTTTCCGAAATTTACGATTACCACACCTCGCATTATATTACTGTTCACTTGCTTCGTGTCTTTGTAGACCTGCATCGTGTACTTTGATTTGGCTTCTTGGCTACTTTCGGGTCCTTATGGACAGTATATTTCCCATCCGAAGATGTCAGTCCTGAAACACTTGCAGTGCTTGCACTTAGGAATTTGCTGAAGAGTTGTTGTTTCTCCTTTTCCGTCTTCGCTGTCCATGAAAGTTTGGTAATCTTAAATTTCGAAAATCGCGTATTCAGGTATAAGTTACCCGTCCCGTATAATGACCTTCTTAGATCCACCATCTCCACTTTAACTAATTCGAATATCTTTTCAATCAGTTCGTCGGTTTTTCTGGGCTCCCAGTTAAGTTTCACTTTTAATCTGTGGTTCATGCTTTCTGTGTTGTTGTTTGTCCAGAGTTGATCTTCGTCACTGGAAATAATGTGGTTCGCCAATTTGTTCTCAACATGCCGAACGTAATACTGCAGGAAGTCACTATGACGTTGTTCTTCAAGATTGTTTTTAAGTTTGATGTTTCGCTCCTCAAAGGCCGCATAGTCGTTTGCAGTTGCAACACCGTTTGCTCCGAACATCATGTCAACGATTTCCTTTCGATCAATTACACTCTTTGGTATCTTGTCAGTCATTTGTCGAAGTATATTATCTTTCAGGTGTTTTGAACATAGTTTTCTTGTGCAACCCGGAAATGCCATGTCTATGGCGTTGATCATTGCACGTTCGTCGTCAGTTCCCAGGATCATTTCAATGTTTTTGATTTCTATGCCAAGCACCCCTCTCAAATGCGAAAAAAATCTGAAGTAATTCTGCTGGCGACCATCCCAATGCTTAACCTCTTTCCGAATCATTTGAAGAGTTTGTGGATTTGTTCATTCGTATGTTTCCGTGCATATTTTTGCATTTCTGTGTGGTTCTTCCGATGTAGCATACTGTCCAGTATATTCGACAATGGCAACATCTCTGTTGAAAGAACCGTCAACATGTGTAACCCGCTTTCTATAAGATGGTTGGCGTTTTAATGCTGCGTAGTACCTGTTAAATATGACTATATCCGTCTTCTCTGGTTGTGGAACGACCTGTTTCAAAGCTTTTGAACCTTTTTCGTGAGTCTCAGTGTATATTACATCGTCCTTAACTATAACATGCACGAGGTTTTTTTTCTTCAGTCCGTCACCTTTCATCATAAATTTTGTTTTTACACAACGGCCTTTTCTATAATCCCATGCAGCGCAATCGTCCCAATAGTACTTTGGTTGTTTTGCAGAATTGTCAAGCACGACATACACATTGTCTTTAACACCTAAAGGAATTTTGTTCATAGCCGGAATTTCACTTACAATAATGTCCATTATTTGCTCTGTACTTAGCGGTCGACCGGCTGGTAACGAATATGTTCCTGCAATATGTGTGTCTCTAGATGTGTGATCACAATCAGCATAAGAATCATCACTTAAATCACTGATGTTGCTACTGACCTTGGTGGGAGAAATATTGACAACATTTTCTTCATCGTGAAATACTGAATGATTATTTATGCGCGATTCATCGCACGTCATGCTTGCGTCATTGATCGATTTGGCTGGCGTACTGACCTTCTCTGGTTTTAGTAACGACATCAGTAGTACAAAATGATTTGGAAGCAATATCCTGGCACTGCAACCTAGGCTCGACCACATTACACAAAGCGCTTCACACGAATTTTCATTATGCCGTGGCTCGTGTGTTCTTGTCAGCAATTTAGCTTGGAAGTCCGCTTCGCCATTCACAAATGGATACACAACGTTTATTGTGCACCGCAAAACATCGGCTGCGGATTGAATAGTCCATGCACTAGAGTACCCACCAAGTTTTGCACAGTTCGCAGTTGCTTCATCAAACGATGGCGAGCATAATGAAAAATCCTTGGCGTATGGTTGCTTGGTATAATAGTCACAATTCACAGACATTTCAATGCACGTGCGTGCTCTAATTTCTGCACTTAACGTTTCATTGCCACAAAGTCCAATAGACAATGCATTAAACAAACAGTTCCCATCAACCGTGGTCATAAACGGTTGCAAAGTATCGGTTTCGTTGCGTGAATTACATTCCAAGAATCCTAGAGCAGTGAAATCTAAACGAAGACTTGAAGTGTCCTTCACATGGCTATTTTTTAGAGGCGGTAAAAGACATTTTTCTCGACGGGCAATAACACGGAGAAGATGAACACTCAATGAAGCAGCCTACAATCATAAATAATATATATATATATATATATATATATATATATATATATATATATATATATATATATATATATATATATTTACAAAATATTTACGTATATTATTATATAATATTATTATAATATTATCTATTATAATATATAGGAATATGTACAAATAAAACAAAATTAAGCAGCCTTTGTCTGCCTTTGTCTGCCTTTGCCTGACTTTGTCTGACTTTGCGGTGTTTAGTAGGACCCCGGCCAACCACCACCATTTATCGGTGCATCTCCACATGAATGGCTAAAGGGTTTTGTAGACTATTATGAACAAATTAACACTGATTATAGATCACTTGATGAACAATTACGAGAATTCAAAGCTCTAATTAGATTACAACCGGATAAAATTCAATGCGAAATAGCGCGTGAAATAATTTCAGAAACTCCCATGAATGATTTTTGGGAAACGTGGAGACCAAACGATTTGATAATTGCAAATAGAAAAATAGTCAGAGACACACTTCAGATGAAGCTATTTGAAACGCATCAAGAAAAATTTGCAACACTTCCAGTACAGTTGTGTTATAGGCCTTCGGATACACGAAAACAGAATATAGAAGTTGATATTCCAGGGAAGAGTGAAAAGCAGATTCTCGTATTAAATGATATTGTGCTGGTTGATATCAGCGTCATTGAAGATGCATTGCGTGCTAATAAATCCCCATGGACGCTAGGATACGCAGCGACGATACATTCTTCACAGGGATTGACTATCACAGACACAATTGTTTGGATGGTAGATAATCGCATCGAATGGTCAAATTTAGTCTATATCGCAGTATCCAGAGTACGAAAAATAAATCAACTTTGAAGAATTGTCCTGACAGAGTCAGGCGATGATGACACCGCAATGGATGATGCTAGCATCGTTGATGTTAAAACTATTGATAAAAAACTATCCGGTTACAAACAACAAGACAAAAAAAAAACAACAAGAATTTGACATTGATGCTGAATTAATAATTACGCTGAAACAACAACAGAATAATCACTGCGCAAGCTGCAATTGTATAATGCGTTGGCGTTATTCGGATAAAGATCCTCGCCAATTTACCGTAGACAGAAAAAATAACAGTCTCGGTCATATCAGAGATAACGTTATGTTGACTTGTCTTGAGTGCAATAGACGCAACGGCGCTAGTTAAGACCCCGCGGTGGTAATTGAGTATCGTCAGGAATCACTTGGAGTTGTACGCGTGTAAAACCCCACTGAGGGGCAGTTGAATCCAATTTATAGATTGGAGGTCTACCAGTTGATCGTGTTATAGTAGATATATTGTGTGCAGTAACACTCCAAATAGGATCAGTAACCCTTTTTGTGCCACCTTCAAGCTCTCCTGGTTCGTATAAATACCTAACAGTGACATTACTACCAAGAATTGGTTGGGAAACGCTAGAATCCTCTTGTGAAATTCTTCGAATTGCCATTTTAGGTATAGACTTCTTTTTAATCGCGTTGATAGGTTTCATGATGATTGTTCTATTAATCTCATTATTCAGTGCGGTAATCACAGCTGGTAACCTTTTGACCCATTCACGGGATCGCTTTTCTTGGATGAATTCTTTTGCGTATTGATATCCAAATAACCGCTCAGCAAGAGTCCGATTAAATCGTTCTACAATTGCCTGATCGCGATGTAAGGCAGTATGTCCTCGTCTGATGGTGACATTATGATGTTTCATTGTTGATAACACTGCACCCTGAAATTCCTTGCCAGGATCAACTTGTAACAGATTTGGCCAACGCAGAGGACCCTTTCGATAAATCTTTTCAAATGCAGAAGCCACTTCAGTTGCTGATTTTGTTTTTAACGGCTCTGCTTGTTTGTATCGACTCGCAATATCAACTACAGTTAACGCATATTTGTAACCGTTGTCATGAGGTAAAAAAAATATATCAGCCTGATGAACTTCATTAGGGACAGTCACATCAAAATGCGAGTAATTAATTTGTTTAGGCGCTGGTAGATAAATTTGCCATATAGCTTGTTTGGATAACCAATTAGCCGCAGTGGTTTTTTCACTTTTGCAGCGCTAGCGAGTTTATTGATTGCAGCGCTACCCCGCCAGTATCCTTTTGGAGAATAATAAATAGATTCCATGTTGTTATTATTTACCAGCGCCCATCATTAATTTGCCTTTCATAGCTGATTTTACCAACCACGAAGCCAACTTTTCTTTGAAGGATTTATCAGGAATAGCATTTAATGCATGAATTAATTTCACATCCGCGAGATGCCTGTGTTGCAGGTTGCTGCTTTTATATGCAACATCATGAGCATGACACGCCTTATCAATGGCGTTTATTGGTTCTTCACCACGTCGAGGTTGATTTTGATCATCAAGTCTGATATCTAAACGTGTTCCGGGCCACAGTAGCTATATCCTGGAAAGCAGAAACACAATAAATAGGATTTCTATTATGACTCTATTTCACAACATACACCCATGTGACAGATCACACAGTGGAAACTGTCTTGAAAGACTACACCTTCTGCCAAAAAATAATGGTCTCTCATGACAGGTGGTCTTGCATACCAGTGGTCTCTCCAGACAGGTTTTACAGTATTACTCATTTACCTGTTCGTGTGACTCTACTCATCCATAAAAAAGTAAATTAATTCTTCTAATATACCACCTGAACCATCTGTGCAGTGGGGAAAAGAAAAACTCTCACAAACATGTTTACTGATAATTCTTTTATTAGTAACTGTCAAAAGATATATACACATTTATTTTGTAAATTACAAATATTTTTTATATTTATATACAAATATTATTTACAAGATTTTTTTTGAAAAATGACTCTGGCAAATTCCAGTCACAAAAAGAGCACAAGATATTTGGAATATGCAACTCCAGATGGAATTTATCAATATAAATTGATGCTGTTTGGTAAGATAAATCCTCAGTCAGTATGCCAGCAATTAATATACATACCATAGTATACCGTAATCTGGTCTAGATACATGTGATACATAAATGGATGATGTCATCATCTAAAACAGAATGCTGGAAAGATCACTTGAAAATCTTTCGAAAATTATTTGGTTGACTGAGGGCTATAAACTTGATAGTTAATTTTGATAAAAAGGAGTTTTTCGACCTTGTTACACTTTTAGGATATCCTGTGGGTCACGTGTCCAGTGAAATCAATTGATGTTAAGGTCAAGGCTGTCTCTGAATACCCAGTGCCTGCTAGTAAAATGCAACTGATGTGATTTTGGTATGGCTGGATATTATCAGGAATTCTTTTCAAATTTTCAACAATTTGAAATGTGAATTATTTCTGCACATTCTCTGATTATTTTATCCATTGATCAAGGCACCATAACTTTCATTAAACAAAATGAAACAAAATCAATGATTAATTGGTAAAGAGTTTGATGTTTGTTGCAGGAATACAACATTGACATTAGGTACATTTATGATCATACATGCACTTTCACGTAAACTGAACTAACATATTGTTTTTGTGTCATTTCAATGACATTGTCCTATGCAGTTTTAGTACATGCATGTATTTCGCTAAGATATAAAAGAAAGATTTATTTTCCAAATCTTTAGTTTTATTTATGAGGGTCAGTGATATGTATAGCAATAATGTGAGCTTAAATTTTGACCATGATCGTAGATTACATCTCCTCATGAGATTATTCAAATTTCATTGTCTGTACATTAAGAGTTCCACCGATATTACACTTATCACTACAGAGTTTAAATGTTTTCCCACCAGAATGTGTCCTCATACATTGCACATAGATGCTTTTCCCTTAATATGCATCCTCATTGACATATACTAAAAATTGTATCAAATACTTTACACTTCAAGGATTTTCCCTTACTATGTATCCTCATTGACATCTTCTAAAATTGTTATCAAATGCTTTACACTTCAAGGATTTTCTCTACTATGTATCATCATTGACATCTACTATAATTTTATCAAATACTTTACACTTAAGTGATATTCCCTACTATGTATCCTCATTGACATCTAGTAAAAATTCTATCAAGTACTTTACACTTCAAGGATTTTCTCTACTATGTATCCTCATTGACATCTAGTAAAAATTCTATCAAGTACTTTACACTTCAAGGATTTTCTCTACTATGTATCCTCATTGACATATACTAAAAATTTTATCAAATACTTTACACTTTAAGGATTTTTTCTACTATGTATCCTCATTGACACCTACTAAAAATTCTATCAAGTACTTTACACTTCAAGGATTTTCTCTACTATGTATCCTCATTGACATATACTAAAAATTCTATCAAGTACTTTACACTTCAAGGATTTTCTTTACTATATATCCTCATTGACATATACTAAAAATTCTATCAAATACTTTACACTTCAATAAATTTCTCTACTATGTATCCTCATTGACATCTACTAAAAATTGTATCAAACACATTACACTTTAATAGTCATTCAAATTTTCATTGTGAATAAACCTTTCATCACATATTTCACACTTAAATGTTTTTTCTCAAGAGTGTATTCCCAAAACAATCATTAGATCTCCAATTGTAATCATTTTTGTACGTATTTAACATTTAAATGTTTCCTCTCCTGTATGTATCCTCATGTGAACCATTATAGTTTCACTTGTATGAAACCTTTTATTATATACTTCACATTTAAATTGTTTTTCTCAACTATGTATCCTCATGTGTTTCATTAAATTTCCATTCTCAGCAAACATTTTTTTACATACTTCACATTTAAATGCTTTTTCTCCAGTATGTATTCTCATGTGAATTGTTAGATGTCCTCTTGCTTTAAATGTTTTTTTACATGCTTCACATTTAAATGGCTTTTCTCCAGTATGTGTCCGCATATGCATCTAGAGATCAACACTTCGAGTCAACTTTTTATTACATACTTCACATTCAAATGGCTTTTCTCCAGTATGTGTCCTCATGTGCATCGAGAGATCAACACTTCGAGTCAACTTTTTATTACATACTTCACATGTATATGGTTTTTCTCCAGTATGTGTCCTCATGTGAAACATTAGAGCTTGATTTCGAGCGAACATTTTATTACATACTTCACATTTGAATGGTTTTTCACCTGTATGTATCCTCTTGTGCTCAATCAAGTTTATTCTGCGACTAAACCTTCGATGACACACTTCACACTTAAATGGTTTTCCTCCAGTATGTGTCATCAGGTGCACAGTCAGAATATCACTTTGACTAAACCTTCTATCACATACTTCACACTTAAATGGCTTTTCTCCAGTATGTATCCTTATATGTTTATTCAGAGATCCACTCTCCCTAAAACATTTATCACACACTTCACACTTAAATGGCTTTTCTCCAGTATGTATCCTCTTGTGTTTCATTAAATTTCCCTTCAAAGCAAACATTTTCTTACATACTTCACATTTAAATGGTTTTTCTCCAGTATGTATTCTCATGTAAACTGTTAGATGTGCTCTTGTAGTAAATGTTTTTTTACATGCTTCACATTCAAATGGTTTTTCTCCAGTATTTGTCCGCATGTGAATCATTAGATCTTCATTTCGAGTGAACATTTTATTACATACTTCACACTTAAGTGTTTTTTCTCCAGTATGTATCATTACATGTTTATTCAGAGATCCACTCTCCCTAAAACATTTATCACACACTTCAAACTTAAATGGCTTTTCATCATTATGTATCCTCATATGCCTAGTCACATATCCACTCACCCTAAAACATTTATCACACACTTCACACTTAAATGGTTTTTCTCCAGTATGTTGTTAGGGGGCCCCGAGTGGCTGAGTGGTCTAAAGCTCTGTCCGTTACGGACCACAGCCATCTCACCTCTGTCTGCGTGTGTTCGAGTCTAAGATTCGGCAAATGTAGTTATGTGAGAAATTTTGCCAGTAGCTTCTCGTGGGTCGGTGGTTCTTTCCGGGGTTTGTCCGGGTTCTTGCTCCTCTTCCTGTTATATACTTCACACTTATCTCAGTTATCTCCAGTAGGTATGAACAATTCGAGTTCCACTGTTAATAAACCGTTCATTACAGACAACACACTGATATCACTTTTATTCCGGTGCATAGACACACCGGAACGCACCGAAACGCCGAAACGCAATTGAAATACCGTAATACAATACAGTATCGTATATACCATAGCTGACTTTTTTTTTTTTTTTTTTTACATTTGCGACATTTTTATTTATTTATAGAAAATAACATTTACTATTAATAGTGTCTGATACAGTTGAGCAGCAGAGAGGGCGAATCGGGCAACTTTATAGAAGCTTCTATTTGGCAAACCAAGGCTTCCTCCAAAATCGTTAAAAAAAAAAAGTTTCTTTGGAGACGCAAAGTCGTTGTCGCGTCCTCTCTGCAGCTATGGGGATAAACATCTTTTTTTCACGATGAAAGTCTTAAGACTTTACAAACAGACTAATTTGTAAAACCTCACCTCGTAAATCAATCAGATTATTGGACTGGTCAGTGTGTTTAAAATTAATTCTCGTTAACGAATCATTATGAAATCTGATATAGACTGGATTAATTGGATCCTCAATTATTAAAATCCGGGTGGGTCTGTTGGTGCAAATGAATATAAAATATATCCCTGCTGGGCTTCATTTGATCTTTCGAGATTTATTTGGTAACTTCCTTCGATAACATCATATACTAAATTCAATGCAATCACCGAGGATACATTGACGTTTTTGCAGAGCAATATGTCGCCCGCCTCCATCTGGATCATTATTATGTTTGAGGATAGTTGTTTGTGGTTGTGCTATTTTTTCCATGCGGCGAGTATTGGGGGGAAGTACCCATCGATTTGGTCATTGATTGATTTTTTTTAATTCGTCTATATTATTCTCGGGAAACTCAAATACTGAAATATCTTCTATGCGTATATTACGTGTTCTGGCAAATTCTATACTCTCAGAATCGTCCCCGGCATCTAATACTCCTTGAATAAGTCGTATGTTAAACAGTTCCATATCGTGTACAATTTGATTTAGTATTTCCGTGTATTTGATACTTGAGGTTTTCGACGATTAATCAACAATATGTTCTTGAAAACTCTGCCTTAATTTATCTAAATAATTCGAATGTTCTTATTTAAGAGAATTAAAAATTCACGAGTTAATATCTGGATCCGATTCGATCCAACCGTGCCCACGTCTCCCAAACTGCCATGTCTCATTATAGTAACTAACAGGATCTGTTAAAAGCTCCGTACAATAAGGATCGATTATTTCAGGGATGAATTCATGATCTGATTTATTATCTGTGGTAAAATCAGATTTTTTTTCGGTTTAGGTGGAGGTGCTTTTGTCAGGCCAACCCAGTATTGTCCTTATGGAACTCAGATAGACATACCCGGTGAGCCTATCTCAGTGGCAGATAATAACATCGGCTCATGAACCGTTATAGCGATTTTTGAATCCTTTCAGTAATGGATTTTATTCTACGTTGTAATTCATTATTGATCTGTTCGATTTGATAGGACCCAGACGGTAGAGAAACAACATTCCAGTCTCGAATCCCGTCTGGTTTATTCTTATTCGCAAACACCAGGGAATTATTCGGATGCTGACCACCGAATGGTACTGATCAAATGTAAGGCCTACTATGGTATGATCGTAATTTTGCGAGTGCTATTTCCTTAACTGAAATCGCAGTAGGGAAATTCACACTGAATTCAGGGTTGGTTGAGGTTATTGATATCATGATGGTTTTCACTGTGGTCGTGTTTTCCGCTATTCGTTGAAGTAGTTCTTGCGATGTTGTCATTATATTCGTGTTGTTTTTCTAATTTTCACATCGCGGAATCATACACACGTTCCATCGCTGAAAACTCACTATCGGATATTAATGTGTCATCGAGTGACGACGATATCATCGAGGATAATTGTGAGTACGCGGTTGACACAACATGGAACTTAACTACGTAGTCTTGTAGTTTGCTGCATGATGATTTTTTCTTTGTTATAATCGAAATTATTCTCGCGATTGTTGTCGCCGCTGATATTCAAATTGGAACAGCTATCGGGGCAATAATTGTTACCGAGGAGAGTATTATATCGGCTCCGGTGATTACACCTGATACCGAGTACACGGTTACATCAACTGTGCTGATTCTTCGTCGGTATTTTTTTTATTTTTACTTCATACTCCTCAGTGAGTGTTTTAAGTTCAGTTTGAAATTCTCTGACCTGATCATAACGATACTGCTGTGATTACATTTGATATTGAAAACCCTAGTGTTTTTAATTCGATTTCATCAAATCCGCTACGATTTCCACGTACCATATTACTGATGTCCTAGCCAACCTATTATCTGTGGTTGTTATCGTGAATCGTTCAATTGTATCCTCATCGATGATCGTTGATATTGTATTGTTGACCCCAGATGAACTCGTCGATGAAATATTAAACTGAATCGGTGACACTAGTGTTGGTCGATAAATACCTTTGACAGCTGCAGTGATGCTTAGCGTGTTTGTGACTAGTGTCCACGCAAATGATCCGTGTTGAATCCTTTATATTTTTCTCATGAGGGATTTTTATCTTTTTCAACTATCGAAATCATCCTAGATAAATCATCTTTGATGGCCTCGTTAGTCCTTTTGAAATCATCGATGGATATTTTTTTATATCTGAGAGATTTATGTCTACTTTATCTAATAAGGTTCCAAAGACTTTCTCAAAGAGATTTTTACGAAAAGATGAAAACTTCTCAACATGATCTTCATACCTAGATTGTAGTGCTGCAAATTCTATGATAGCGGTTTTAATTTCTGTGAGAGTCGGTGTGGTCACTGGTTTGAGTTTACCATCGGAAAACACCGCAATAGCATCATCGGGTGCGTCGAGTTGTTTAACTAAAATATCATCAATGGAAACAATACTAGTTTTCAATTTACCCTGACGATCTTGAAATACGACTATTTCATTGGGATCAACACTTGCGAAGTTTAACATCTCAGCTATTTCATCTTCGATTATTTTTTTACATCACCTTTTGCAGATATTTCCGTGGTGGGTTTTTTAAGGCTTAAAAAAGATCTCCCCCAAATATGAATCATGTTATTTTATATAATTCTCTCTAAAAAGCGATTACTCGTATATTCAAGTACGGTTTTATGGGGTGGTTTTCCCGATGATGAAAAAGCGTTGAGGACATTTAATACTTATATACCGCATATTGGTGGGTCATTATTTTTCTGTGTTGGTACCGTAGAATACCAGATAGGAGTTTTTAAGCGGGTAATACTACGCATAAATTCTTTAGGCGGCGCTAACCCATATGAATCGAAATAAACAATCGCACGCGGATCAATCGCGTACGCAACCCAGTGGGTTCCAGGTCCGCTGCTGTTAATGAGATTAATGATACCGGTTTCAACGCCGTTTGGTTGTTTTGGTAATTGATCTTTCATAAAGACACCTCTGAAGTTTTTTAACGTTAGATTTTATCAGCGTCGAGTAAATCGAAATTTGACATGGGAACTATAGGTTCTCGAGTTAATAAACTGTTCCAAGTCTCAGGCCTTTTCCGCTGTACCATGAATACGGAGTTCTGGTAATCTTAGACCCTTTCCTGATCGTTTCTTTTTTTTTTGTATCCCTGTCCGGTAGCTTTCTTTTGTGCCATCCCTGCCGCTATACCAACGGCTCCTAGTGCGGTGACATCTGCTACCGCTGTTGCTGCTGCTGCAATTACTGCTGGAATCGCAGCTAACAACGGGAATATACCACCTGATTTTATCATGTTTTGATCGCGGCCGCAGAGAGAGTGATCTGAACACATTTTTTATCTTTGATGGCATCATTGAAATGTTTTATCTGACGAGCTGTCAATGATAGTTTCATTTATTCTGACCACCAGACATCCGATTGTGTTTCAGCGATATTGTGGTTCAACATTTTTTAGCTGATTCCGATTGCAATGTTTTAATTTAAACAGAAGTTAACGTAACACTAACATGACTATATGGCATTTTATTAATAACAGATTGATCTAATTGTCACATTATATATTTTCCACTGGTGCATAAACTATCTTCATTCTTCCACCAACGCCTTCGAGTAGCATTGATTTGTCACTGAGAATAACAGCAACTACTTTGTAACCAGGATGAGGAGGAGGAGGAGCGGTTATGCGAGCTCGAAAGTATGTGTCAATGACGGATTGTCTGCTTGAGTCAAGATGTTCCAATGAAAAGTAATAGATGGAATAAAGATTATAAAATCCAACTGTGATATTTGCTGACTGGTATCTACATTATTATCGCGTCCCATAAATGATAGCAAACGATGATACGCGCGAGCTATTTGGTTTTGATTGTAATCAAGTAAAATATCCTCGGTTGGTTCATGTTGACCGTTTACACTCAATGAGACCTCATTAACACCAAATTTATCATATATCATATGGCTGCGTTTTTGTGAACCCAATCGCGCCCTATCCTATAACGCAACAAATATATTCCGCGGCACAGAAACACCTTGTTTTGATGCCAATTGCCAAGTAAATGTACCATTAACAGTACTATCCATGGTATCCGTGGTAGTTGTTAGCCAACTTAGCAATGATTTGCAGCCTGTATTCATAAATGATAGTAATGTTTGCTCTGCGTTGATTGATGATTGAGTCATTACTGGCATCCACAGTGATAAATTTTTTATATTTACTTTACCATCAGCAACACCAGCACCATGCCAGATTACATCATTATCATCACCTTTTTGCACTAAGGCTACTATATGCTTCGCTTCATAGATAACTTTTCTAACATTTCTGCAGAATCCAAATATATGATGTAGTGGAATCGCACATGAGAATAATCTACGCTGTCCTTCCAACATTGATACGCGTGTTGTAAAGCCTAGATTGTGATTAGGATTAATATCTACGACATCAAAATCAGCTGCTCGTCTCACATATCCGTGTGGTGCTGGCTCAACTGCAGTATCTCGTGTTGCCTTTACCCTAGTATGATGAACGTGTTCCGGGTGATCATTAACGTCCTTAGGGAACATCATAGACGAACCTGCCGATCTTGTATAATAATCAGAGTATCTTGTTAACCCCACTATTGTTGTGGCAACATAAATATCATGTTCTATAGATTCAATCTCTTTTCCATCAATCATGTATCTAGCGCTGTTAAATAGCGCCATGATATCATTATTGACAAAACCAACTCGGATTTTTTCATCATCTGCATATGGCGGATCATTATGATCGTGATAATTTGTTACAATTTCTCCTTCTACTTCGATAAACGCTTCAGAGGGTAGAAAGTATTTGCTGGTATCCTGGACGTGAAATTAGATTCTTGATCGACTATTTGGTTGTACTGCATTATAGGAAAAATACTGGTAATTAAGCGTAGAATCATTCTGGGTACTGGGGCGTCCATATCAAACACTGTATCAGGAGACAGTTTGAACATATTATTATATATTTCTTAATCTAAATCGTAATCTCGCTCGCGATTTCAAGCCTCTTCCCGCTATCATATTTGCAGTAATATTATCCTGGGCGCTGCTCAGTGAAGTTATTTTTTGATCCACTTCGTTATTTATTATTTTACTAATACTTGCAGGCATAATTTCCGTAGATAGTAGTTTCACTAGTGACTTCGGCATCGGTTTCCTTAGCCGCCGAACTAACGCTAATAGTTTTTCTTTAGCCGAGGAAAATGCCCTCCCGGCAATATCACTAACAGCGCTAATACCTTTATCACGAATAACATCAATAGCTTTGATTGATAATTGTTTTGCGATTGGTGCTATGTTGGGAGCCATTCTTGCAAATAACCTTGCAATGTTATTGCCGAGACCATCTCCATAGTACGCTCTATAAACAGGCAATCGTGAGTTTAATATATAGACCATGGCTGCTTTGTTGTGGTTTGTAGTGTATCTTATTTAAAAGCTATTTATCTAATAACGAAATTCGACGAAGTCATGAAATTAATCACTATGGTAATCGTCTGCTAGCTCATCAATAAACTCTCGATATACATCAATATCCATGATACCGCCCTCAAATAGTCGTCTGCAGAAATCAGCTGCCTCATTAATTACATGCGGTGAGTTATTTCCGGCTCGTTTTCCTCATACGAGAACTTCTAATCGTGATATATCCCCAAGAATACTATTAGGACAATGAATTAGACCACAACCTGAAAACACTCTTGGATATCCACTTTGAGAAAACTCCTTCCCACTACTACTATAACCAGTTGCACCCTGTGCATCATCATCATCTTCGTTTCGATCATATAGTGGTTGACCACTCCTTATTGTTTCTATTTTTTGTTTATACGAATTAAAATTATTATCATCTTTTGAGATTTTAGTTCCACCATGTTTTGCCAAATAGATTTTTTTTATACCAGGTGTCAAAGGTTTCTATGTAGTCTTCAGCTCCATCTTTTATATATTTTTCCCTTTTTCCCTTTTTAAAATTGTTAACAACAAAATAAGCTAATTCATTATCCGTGTAATCTTTAAATTTATTCATCACTTCTTTCAGAAATGTCTATTCAGGTATATGTACTCTCTCTCTCTCTTTCTAAATTTCTTCTCCATCAATATTATCACCCTTTTGTTCTTCAATAATATCACCTTTTTGTTCTTCAATAATATTACCCACATCTTCTTCAATAATATCACCTAGTCGCTGTTTAAGTCGTTCTCGTTGTTCCTGTTAAATTCGTTCTTGTTCAAGTCGTTCTTGTTCTCGTTCACGTTGTCTTTGAAGTCGTTCAGTGGCTGTAATATTACCAGGAAGTGTTTCTAAAGATTCGTTTGAAGAATTGGTACAGTATCCTTAGTAGCAATGGTTACTGGTTTAAATAATTGTTCAATGTCTCTTGCAAAATCACTTTGAAATTCTTGTCTCATTTGTAGCTTATTTCGAACGGAATCACGAACTAGAACAAATTTCTTAATCGAGGCTAATCGTTCACGTGCTAATTTAGTTGTTAGTGCTTCATTTACCTTTATAAATTAATGTACAATTTAAATTATTCGTGAAAACCCGCCACCAAAATTATTTTGTGTTATACTTCCGCGTAGTGATAAATCACCTGTCTATAGAATTTCGTTCGTGGTGAGTAAGCGCATACCTGTATTACTCATGTATGTATGGTGTGAATAGAGTGTTATTTACTATGTTGATGTAATCAAATGGTAATTTTCAATTTGGCGGATAATCTCTTTTATTGTTTTGATTTTCGAGTTAATTGTGCGTTTGATTTCATATTGTTTTCCCAATTCACTTCTGACCTTTTCGACAGCAGTCTATAACGGGACCAACTTATTGATGTCGTTACAGAATGCGAGGGAGTCATAAATAGATTATTGAATTCTCTTTATAAATGAATTGGATTTCGATAACACACACCTATTATTCCGAGCGCTATCATCAATATCTTGAAAGTCAGAAAGAATCTGATTACAATCTAATTTATCTGATAATTAAATTACTTGATTTTTCAAATTTGAAATCTCGTTAATAATGACATTTATATTTTCGAAATTCATATATAAAATATGAAATATTTAATATCAAATAAAAAAATAGTGGTCAATTTTTGTTCCGTTTTTTGTAACTCCATTAGCAATAAAGTGTATTCACATCTTATTGCGCCTAGAGAGATTATACAAGTCATATATGATTATATATGATGAACTCCATTCGCTATAAGGTGTATTCACATCTTATTACGCCTAGAGATATTATGCAAGTTATATACGATGAACTCAATTCGCGATAAGGTGTATTCACATCTAATTACGCCTAGAGATATACATGAGAAACCTCAATTGGAACCCATCAGGTGTTATTCACATCAGAGGGACCCGCATGTTGCATATCTAAGACAACACATCACCATTTAGAACCCCTCAGGTGTTCTTCACATCAGACCGAGCCCAGAGGTACCACGAAACATAGTCTCCAAGAGGAGATCTACCTCGTCAAATAACGGGTTAGAACTCCAAGAAGATATGCTTAGTGAATGGACGTCACATTACATATACATAATGGTATTTACAATGATATGTTATGTTCAGTAACACTCCAAATTGGATCAGTAGCTCAATTTTTGCCATCTTCGAGCTCTCCTTGTTCATATAAATACCTAACAGTGACATTGCCGAGTATTGGTTGTTTTGAAAAATCATTTTGTGGTTTTACGGTTATATACTTTTTTTAACCGTGTTGTTAGGTTTCATATTAATTGTTCGAGTAATCTCATTATTCAGCGCGATAATTCCGCCTGGTAATCTCTTGACCCATTCACGAGATCGTTTACCTTGAATAAGTTCCTTCGCGTATTGATATCCAAATAACCGCTCAGCAGGTGTGCGATTAAATCGTTCAACAATTGCCATATCGCGATGTAATGCAGTATGTCCTCGTCTGATGGTGACATTATTATGCTTCATTGTTGAAAACACTACTCCCTGAATATCCTTGTCAGGATCAACTTATAATAGATTTGGCCAATTCAGAGGACCCCGCCGATAAATCCTTTCAAACGCAGAAGCCACCTCAGTTGATGATTTTGTCTTTAGAGGTTCTGCTTGTTTGTATCGACTCGCAACATCAACTACAGTTAGCGCGTATTTGTAAATACCATCATGCGGCAAAAGTAATATATCAGCTTGATGAACCTCAATAACGACGCTGACATCAAAATGCGAAAACTTAATTTGTTTAGGCGGTGGTAGATAAATTTGCCATATCGCCTGTTTGGATAACCAATCTGTTGCAGTGGTATTTTTCACCCTTGCAGCGCTAGCGAGTTTATTGATTGCTGCTTTACCCCTCCAATGTCCTCTTGGAGAATAACAAATAGATTCCATGATGTTATTAATTTCCAGCACCCAACATCAATTTACTTTTCATCGCCAATTTTATCAACCATGAAGCCAACTTTTCTTTGAAGGATTTAACAGTGATATGATTCAACGCATGAATTAATTTCACATCTGCGATGTGTCTGTGCTGCAGATTGCTACTTTTATAAGCAACATCATGAGCATGACACGCCTTATCAATAGCATTTATTGGGTTTTCACCGGGTCGGGGTTGGTTTTGGTCATTGAGTCTGATATCGAGTCCGGTCCCGGGTCCACAATAACTACACCCTGGAAGGTGTTTTTCTCCAGAATATTTTGCCCATGGTGTTCCTGGGAGTTTTACTAACTTGGCTGCAATATCACCTCCTCGTTTTTTGAAATGTTTGATTTTATCAAGGGAAACAAATCTAATTTTTTTGTACCACATTGTACATACTTACCAGCAAGTGCTGATCTGTTATTTTAAGTTGTGATTGTTGTCAAGTCATTTGTGCTAGTACGCTTCTTACATTTCACAGAATTCAGATCTATAATTTATTTATAATAACTAGAATGTAGTTCATTTTTCGGAGACTAAAACACGAGAACCATTTAAGCATCATGCAGCCCTACCACATTCTATTCGTATGATTATAATCGGACCATCTGGAAGCGGCAGGACACAACTGCTACACAATTTTATAACGAGATGGATGAAATGGGACAAATTGTATTTGATAGCCCCGAGTGTAGACGATCAGCGATGTTATCAATTGTTAAATGAATTTAACGAGAAAGCAAAATCGGTAATCGATGAGGATTTCATTGAGTTTATCAAAGATATTGACGAGGCTCCATCCGTGGAAGACCTCGATAAAAGTATTAATAGTCTTGTTGTATACGATGTAAAGTTGGAACGACAAAAAAACCTGCCAAAATATTTTCTCGAAGACGACATAAACACACAGACGTGATATATGTCACTCAAAAACACGCATAGATTCCAAGTGTAATCAGGGAAAATTGCAATTTAGTATGTGTGTTTAACAGAACTGGAAAATACACATTACAAAATATTTATCATTATTGGTGTGACTGTGACATGGACTTTAATCAATCTCGAAATTTCTTTAGTGGTGCTCAGATTGTACTCATGACGTATGTACTAGACACCTTCGCGCAAACTTAGAGACGATGCCGTTGACAAAAAAGTCCGAAATCTTTTTTTGGACAAAATATTTGTATTTGGAGGAATCATGGACGATGATGACTCATTTGTTTTGAAGCGAAATGTGATAACTTTGTGTCTTTCTGTAGGGTAATTTACTCAAAATGTATAAGACCGAAATCTTATTTTGGACAAAATATTTGTATTTGGAGGAATTATGGACGCTGATGACTCAATTTGTTTTGAAGCGAAATGTGATAACTTTGTGTCTTTCTGTCAGGTAATTTATTCAAAATGTATTAACTAGTTTGATTCATAACTGAAAAATCATTTGCCTTCCAAGGTAAACGAACTTACAGGACTATATCTGATTAACGACGAATGGACTAACAACAACTGCTAGTCCGTTAACCATGTGTAAAAGCAGATTGTAGAGTGGAAATCGACGCCACTGACATAATTTGTATCTCATTTAAATGACTTGGTTGACGGACAGTTCAAATATTTAAGACATGCATTAATTGGGGTAGGCGAATACCGACTCGCTATCATTACAGGCAATTTCAAATTTTGACGACGGACTGGTTGATACAAACTACCCCCCCTCCCCTCAAAATAAAAAGACATAAACGTAACACATAATTCAAAGTATTTATTCTTACAGACAGAAAATACGTCCGAAAATGGACCAGGAAACGTTTTCCGGAGACATGGGTATTGGCACTTCATCGAGACATGTGGAGGGAACTGGTCCGATATTCATCAATACAGCGCCTCGAGGACCCTACTAGGCCAAGAGACTGATGATGATGATGATGATGATGATGATGATGATGATGATGATGATGATGATGATGATCTTAAGTATAGACCATTCTTAGAATATATTCATGCATTCATACGACCCTGGGTCAACGCATCCAAAACGAGTCTAAGACAGACATTAGTTTCGTTTTTACCTCGCAACCATCCATGGCTTCTACAGTTGATACCGGTAACATAGCAAATAGTGACAGTTATTGTTGTGTTCCATTGTGCTTTGGGAATGCTAGAATTCACATAGATTTAAGAGTCCACCATATTCATACAGTCAAAAAGAAGGAGCTTCGTAGAACATGGATTGTTGCAATAAGTTGTGATGTGGGGCTGATTTTTCATGTAAGAAACCGGATGATGGTTGGTTTGTTTGCATTTACTTGCAATTTACTGATGTAAGAAATATAAATCCAAACGCAAAATACATTTTGTTGATTGTATGTATGTGTGTTTTATAATGATAGGTTTCTAAAAATGTTACCCCATGTACTATAAGAAATTATGAATTTACGTGTGTGTAGAAAGTACAGAACAAGCGAACTTAAATACCTCGTTTAAAAAATTGAAAGTCTGAGATGGCACGGTCATGTAATCAAACAATAGCTTCGTAGATTTGTTTTACACATTTATTTAATAGTATATATATATATATATATATATATATATATATATATATATATATATATATATAGCATACAATCTGCAGAAAGTCTTGGTTACAATTCTTGTATAATTTTACATTATGAAGAAACTGGTAACTTTGGTAGTTATATTTTTGTCTCCATTATAGTTACAAATGTTGATGAAAAGCTACACTATTATTTTATCTTCTTCAGATCCTGTGAGTTGCATATAGCATGCAAAAGTAAAATTACAGATCTGGAGGAGAGACTGAGGAAAGCAGAAACAGAACTGGAAGAAAAGAAAAGAAAACTGCAAGATTTGAATAAAACAAATAAACATGGAGAGATTTCGATTGAACAGATTTACAGATGACGATGTGTTTCCACATGAGGTTTTTAAAAGCTTCTTCAACAGCATCAAACCTACTGCCATTAGAATGAAGAGCTTATATTACAGCACCAGGAAGGACATTAACATCAGAGGTCGGCAAAATGCAATGGACCCAGTGGATGGACTTTTCAGGTGTTTCTGTAGATGTGGATTTCCGATTGAAGATTTGACTGTTCAGTTTAATATTAACATGTCTTCTGTTAGTCGGAAAAAAATCATGTGAACAAATTATTTGAATTTCTTACTGGGAAGTATAAATATTTGGCCAAACCATGAACATGTTCAAGGAAAGATGCCTATCGAGTTTCAACTGTCCCTACCCAGGAACCAGAATTATTATTGACTGCACATAAATATGCACAGAAAGACTTTTATCTCTAGTGCTTACATCAAAGACTTTTTAAACTACAAAACTCACAACACCTGGAAAGGTTTGGTTGGGATGTCCGCACATGGTGCAATCACACTTGTGTCATCCTTGTACTCGGTATGCATGAGTGATGTTGAGATCACAAAGCAATCAGGGATTAAATATTTGTTAGAACCAGGGGACTAAATTAAGACAGATAAAGGTTTCGTTTTAGACAAAGATTTCTTAGTAATAGGTGTTTCCATGGCAGCACCAGACTTTTTGTGTATCGATGGGCAGTTACCAGCTTTCCAGGTGGAGGACAATTAAAACATTACAAACCTGAGGATACATGTGGACAGACACATTTACAAAGTGAAAGAATACAAGTTAGTACAGTGTATGGTGACTTTGACAATTTCTGGGTCAAAAAATCAGTTGTGGACAGCAGCAAATTTCTGACTTTGTTCAAGTAAAAATGATACACATTTCAATAATGCATCTATGAGTGAATGTTCCGGCCTATATACGTATTTAGTAAGAAGAAATAACTAAGTTGAATTTAAAACCGACAATTTATGTAAGTAGATTCTAAAAGCAGTGTGACAATGTCCACATTGGAAACTGACTTTCGATCACTTTGCTTACAACGAAAGACATAGCTTGGAGTCAGAATGGTTTAATAATCAAAAAGGCAAAGAAAGTTCATTTTAATATGTCTTACAAAAAATTCATGTGAATAAGTACAAACAGGAGAACTACTAACTGACGTAGAATCTATAAAAGAATCGATCAAGCTTGTCCTTGACAGCTTGCCAAAATTCACTGTCAATAATAGTCTCAACATGAAAGTCACTTTCCAACCACACATAAAAATCTTACCATTCCAGTCCTATAACTGCCAACTACATTTGAACCTGGTAGTAGTAGTTATGGTTTGTCTTCAGTTTCATGGCATCATTAGAGACGGCAGGTAACTTCAGAGGTAGTAAAGTGCAACTGGACATTTGATTTCCAACAAACCAGAAGGGATGGTGTCCTGTTGGGTTTGTAGAATTTATGATCAGGAGTTGTACCAAAGCCAATGACTAAATGGGTTCACAATTATGCCACTTGGGTACAGATTTTGACATTGTCATTCGTTTTCTAGAAGAAAAAAGATATTTTGTTAATGAAAACCAAACGCAAATCATACATCACAGTAATTTAAAAGGTGGTTTTGTTTCTTCTTTAAATAAAATGGTATTACACAGTGGGGTGTTACTTATGCTATACAAATTACTTTCCTTGATTTCTTAAGCAGGTTTTACAACTTTAGTTGTTTAAATTTCTTTTAAGAAGGATAAACATCTGATGAGTTTTTCTCTTCTTTTCTTTGCACCATACTCATTTTGGATTCCAAAAATCAATCATAATTTAGGAAAATACACAGCCCTGAAAAGTTGATATGAAGATATATGATATAGCCAAATTGTAATATTGACAGTTTGCGTGCAAGATCTGAATTTCAAAGTCTCTACTGTTGGGGAGGGGAGGGGGCGTAGTGGGCTACAAGAGCAGTATGTGTCATTATGCACGTTTTGTAAATGTTTAATTATAACCGCGTGTTTGATCACAGTATTGCTTGATCATCGCTGAACATATATATATATATATATATATATATATATATATATATATATATATATATATATATATATATATATATATATATTGTTAGTGTCATATTAAAGCTTAACATCTCACTCCAATTTATTGTATAAATATTGATTATCATGAAGACAAGAGCTATGGTAGTTTTAGTTTAAAGGATTTTAACAGTCATATATAGTAATGCTAAAGGTCAGTCGTCTTGAGCTCTAGCTTGGATGTACATTAAATATTGGCTGGGAATCTACTTTTTGTTGGATGTTATGGTTTGCAACTTTTGTATCACGTAACAATTTTGATGGCAGCGGTGGGATAGCAAAGTTGTTGGAAATTTGACAGTAACATTGAAGCAGCACAAGTACCAAAATTTTGTCTGAATAGTGCAGTTGCAAATTGCTATTATATATCCTCTTTTACTTTGTGTGTGATTCCTGTTAAATCAAGGATAATCAAAATTTGGACTGAAATGGCGACTCAAGGAAATATTATCTAAGCAGAGGTAGAAATGATTGTTGAAGATCACAGGATTGCAAGAGATAGAACCAGAAGGAAACAACAAACAAATTTTATGCAATTTACAGATGTTCAAAGAGAGTTCCGTTGTGAAGAAACAGATGCCAAGGAAATAGACGAATACCATCCTGTCGGAAAACTAAATAAAACACAGAGCAAACTTAAAAAATCTAGGAACACCAACAAGCAAACTGAACGTGACCGGTTGCAGTTAGAGAGGGAATGGGCAATTGAAAGACAAAAATTAGACCGTGAAAGGGAGAAGATGCGAATGGAGCACAATGTTAGACTTAATAAGATGGAGTTAGAGATAGAAAGAGTGACACATCAGAAAGATGATAAAAAGAATGACAGCCTCCCATTCAAAGTCAAATTTCAAACTTATAATCATCAAGCGACTGAAGATATTCGTACATTTCTCGCAGAATTTAAGGCGTTGCTAATCATGCAAAATGGGGTGAATAAATGCAAACCCTGCAACTGAGAACACTTCTAACAGGAGAGGCAAGAAAGGTAGCACAACAAACAAGCAAAGCGTATGTTGAACTAAGAAAGACCCTGATAAATAGTTTTGGGAAAAAGACCTCATGAATATTTTTGCCAGTTAGTTAGCATAAGAAGGAATGCTAACGAGACATACAGAGGTCTGATGGCACGTATAGAACGGTATTTGACAAGGTTTATTGATACTCATGAACCACATAGATGTTTAGCACATGAATATTTCTTAAAGGTTCTCCCGCCCATGCATGCCCAGTGGATAAGGCGTAATATGGGCAATGAGTCTGTTGTCGATGCTGCTGAGGATTATGTTTTGCCCATCAATAAGAGAAAGTTCGATCTTAAGCACAGCCGACAACAAGCAAATAGCCAAGCATCAAGTTCACCTCAGTCCAAGAAAATTGGTTTGATAGAAAGCTAGTATGGAGACAAAAAGTGCTATAATGTCACCAGAAGGGTCATGTTTTGCGTGATTATCGCTTCAGAAATAAACAAAATCATGCAACCTACTTTGTCGAGAATGCCATGGGTGAACGGTTAATAAATGTACCGGGAACAGTGTAAAATAAGGACATATTGTTTGTGAAAGATACAGGTCCAGAAATTACCTTGATACGTGAGGACCTTGTCGAAAAGTCATGCATCCTTGCATGGTTAAACCTGAAACTCTACGCAGCCAGTGGACAACCTTTCGAGGCGAAACTAGCCATAGTAGAATTAGACACGCCATCCTACAAGGGTCATGTCCAGGTTGGACTGGTATCTGACTTGGTAGCACAAGCGCTGCTGGGTATGAACATTCTATGTAGGAAGTAAAGGACTATAGTTGTAACAAGGATGCATGCAAGGGTGCAGGAAGACGAAGCTGAAGAAAGTTAAAGAAAAGTAAAAGAATGTGGGGTTCAATCACATGAACTGGATGACGTGCATTTGGATTCGCTATTTTCAGATGAAGATAGTGATCATGGTCCAGATGAGGACGAGGATGACGACATCCATCGTGAAGATACGGCTGATGAAAAGAACCTGTCGCTTGATCAGCTGCACAATGTTAATGTGGTATTGATTTCTCAATACCAGAAAAATGACAGCTCACTGTCTGGTGTGAGAGAAAAGGCACCTACCATCCGAAAGTGTAGCAAACCGCATGGACACTGCATTTTTCTGGGAGTGTGGAATTTTGAAATGAAGTGGAAGCCGTCAGATGGAGAAAAATATGGGATCTAATTAGTATTGCCAAAGCAGTTACGTCAAGCAGTGGTGGATTTGGCACATGATAGACCACTTGCTGGTCATCAAGGAATGGAGGAAATGAAGGCAAGATAACAACTGCATTATATTTCACCCGGAATGTTAGGGGAAATTCAGATGCACTGTCACAAGAAAGTTAAATCATCGTACGATAAAAGTGCTAACAAAAGGGAATTTCAGCCAGGAGATGAGGTTATGGTTTTGCTTACATCGTGTCATTTGTACGGTTATTGACGTTAATTACAAGATTAACATTGGTGGTAGGCGAAGGCAAGTAACCTACCATAATAACCTAATTCGTCAGTACAGGAGAGATTTGCTTGTAACAGCAAATGTGTATGATGAATTTGATGGAAGAGGACAAATTAAATCAAACGACTCCGAAGTTAAAGCTATGGTTGATTTCCCATTCCTACAACAAAGAAAGAAAACAAAACTGCATCCGACATGGTCCCTGTCTCTGCAACCATACGAGTTCACAATCAAGCACCGTCGGGGAACAGAGAATGAAAATGCTGATGGATTGGCACGTGCTGGAGTCTATGATTATGTAGTTTAGTTTTCAATCTTGTTGGACTAATCTGAAGACCCTTGTGATGATTTGTATTATGTATTAATTAATTAATTATTGTGTGCTAAATATGTACTTTTGTAATGTAGATCAGTTTGATTTTTTAAGTCAATCCAAAGTGTTTGTTTTAGATGTTGTGCTAGATGATGCATTAGGAACATAGATCTATTTAGCAATTCATTGAATTCTTGTACTGTATGTTATATTGTATAAGAATCTAACTGCCATGAAAATGCATGAACTTTAAAATTTCATAAAGTAAGGTAATTGCATAGAGCTGTATACAGCCAAATAGTGACTCTACAATTTCACTTATCCATCCTTAATATTGTTCGAAAACTAAAGTATTCTCTTAAGGAGGAAAGTGTTACCGTCATATTAAAGCTTAACATCTCACTCCAATTTATTGTACCAATATTGATTATCATTAAGACAAGAGCAATGGGTGTATTTGGTAATTTTAGTTGAAAGTAATTTAAACGGTCATTTATGGTAATGCTAAAGACAAATGCTATCTAGCTCACATAAGATACTGATAAAGATTCATACCCATAGGAATTGGATTCTGTGTTTGCCATCACTGTTGTTTTGATAAACTATTGCCCTGGTCTGTGTAAAACTATCAATGTGTTCACTATAACGGTCAGTCGTCTTGAGGTCTAGCTTGGGTGTGCATTAAATATTGGTTGGGAATGTACTTTCTGTTGGATGTTATTGTTTGCAACTTTTGTACCACTTACAATATATATATATATATATATATATATATATATATATATATATATATATATATATATATATATACACTCAAAGAGATCATGTGCAAATGATACACAATTCTATGGGTGACTGTTCCAGTCTATATAGTTATATAGGAAGTAAAACCAACTAAGTTCATTTTAAAATTTATGTAAGTAGATTTTAAAACCAGTCAGACGAAGTCCACGTTGGCAAAAGAATTTCAGCCATTTTGATTACAACTAAATACAAAGCTTAGAGTTGTCAGAATCATTTGATAGTGAAAAGACATTGAAAATTCATTTTAATACATCTAACAAAACATTCATGTGCATAAATACAAACAAGAGAACTTACTAATTGAGGTAGAATCTATAATAGAAAAAAATCAATTTGTCCCTGACAACTTTCCACAATTCCCTGTCAAACAGAATAGTCTCAATATGAAAGTCATTTTTCAACCACACATAAAAATCACACCATCCTAGTCCTGTAACTACCAACTGCATTTAAACCTGGTAGTAGTAGTTGTGGTTTATCTTAGTTTCAAGGCATCATCAGAGACGGCAATGAACGTCAGAGGTATTAAAGTGCAACTGGACATTTGATCTCCAAGAACCATAAAAGATGGAGGTCTTGTTGGGGTTGTAGAATTAATGATCAGGAGTTATGCAAGCCAATGACGAAATGGGCTCACAATTATGCCACTTGGGGATAGATTGACATTGCCATTCATTACCTAGAAGAAAAAAGAATTTGTCATTTAAATTAAACCCAAATCATACATCACAATAATGTAAAAGGTTGTTTTGTTTCTTCTTTAAATACAATGTTCTTGCACACTGGGGTGTCACTTATGCAAAACAAATTATTTTCCTTGATTTCTTAAGCAGGTTTTACAAAGTTTGTTGTTGAAATTTCTTTTAAGAAGGATAAACATCTGGTAAGTTCTTTCTCTTCTATTTTTTTTTGCAGCATACGTATTTTGTATTCCAGGAAGCAATCATAATTTAGGAAAATACACAGCCCTGGAAAGTTTTTCTGAAGAAATATTGTTACATGCTTAGGCTCGAATAAACAGTAAAATAGAATGAGTGAGAATAACAAGCTTGTAAAAACTTAATAAACAATTTATTGAGCACAAATATTGTCCAGAAAAGAAAAATAAACTTACAGGTTTAAGAATCAATTCCAAAATTAATTGAAAAATAATTCAGAATATAATCCACTAGAGAAATTGCAACAGTCCTGGTAATAAAATGTCCAAATAATTCCAAGTTCGAATCTTAGTAAAGTATCCAAGACGGAAGACGATGTCACGTGATGAAGTCAGTTCTTAATAATGGAATTCAAGGAGCACAATTGTTTTTCTATGTTCTATCCAGGTGTCGTTATAGATGATGACGTCATCTATATAGGAATCACAATTTTCTAGACCAGAGGTAATCATATTCATGAGACGTTGAAATGTACTCGGTGACCCTTTCATCCCGAATGGCATTACTTTATATTGGTAAAGCCCATCTGGAGTCACAAATGCCGAGATTTCCTTTGCTCTTTCCGCTAGTGGAATCTGCCAAAATCCTTTCAGTAGGTCAAATTTGGTGACATACTTGGCATTCCCGATTTTATAAATACAATCATCAATTCTTGGTAATGGGAATGAATCTTTTTTTGTCACACTGTTCACCTTCCTAAAATCAGTGCACATATGGTTTTGGAACAAGTATGCATGGTGAACTCGAATCACTTTTACGTGGCTCGATAAAATCATTCTTCAGCAAATATTGAATTTCCTTTTTCAAGTCTTCCTGACTGAATGGATTCATCTTGTATGGATGTTGTTTGACAGGTTTGGAATTTAAAATTTCAACGTCATGAAAAATTTCGTTTTTCCTTGTAGGAACATCTGGAAACAATGTTCCTATTCAATAATAACTGTTTCAGTTCATTTCTTTCTTGCACTTGCAAATGTGAAAGTTTTTGGTCTAGATCTTTCATAATTTCTGAATTACAAAGATTCGTCATTTCAATATCAGTCGAATCTGATGATATCCCTTCACTGAGTGAGACAGGTACAATTAAATTAATTACATGTATAACATGCCTGTCTCTTTCAATATGCTCCTTTAGCATATTTATATGGCAGAGTTGTTTTTGTTTCCGCCTCCCAGGAGTATTTATTATGTAATTTAAGTCATTAATTTTCCTGTCAACTGTGTAGGGACCATAATATTTGGCCTGAAGAGGATTTTGTGACATAGGTAAGAGAGCCAGGACTCTATCACCAGGCTGAAAACTCCTTTCCTAAGATTTTTTATCATATCTTGATTTCATTTTAGATTGAGCAGAGTGCAGATTTGCTCTTGCGACCTCACAAGCCTTTGAAAACTTGTATCTAAAATCGGAAACATAATCAAGAAGATTGATCTCAGTATCTTCATTAGAGAGAAGTTTATCTTTCAATAACTTCAATGGTCCACGCACAGTGTGTCCAAAAACTAGCTCAAAGGGACTGAAGCCTAAAGATTCTTGAACTGATTCTCTAACAGCAAACAATAGTAAATGAATGCCTTCATCCCAATCTTTATTCGTATAAAAGCAATATGATCGGATCATATTTTTCAAAGTCTCATGGAATCGTTCTAATGCCCCTTGGCTCCCAGGGTGATTGGCAGAAGAAATGAATTGCTGAATGCCCAATTCATACATCACTTGTTGGAAAATTCCATACATGAAGTTTGAACCTTGATCAGACTGTACAGATTTGGGATGGCCATACTGAGTAAAAAAAACTTTATCAAACCTTTAACAATTGTTCTAGATTTTATATTCCTCAACGGAATTGCCTCTGGAAACCTTGTTGACGCACACATAATGGTCAACAGGTATTGGTTACCTGACTTGGTCTTGGGTAAGGGACCTACACGATCTACCATAATTCTACTAAATGGTTCGTCAAAGGCATGAATAGGTTGTAAATGAGAATTAGGTATCTTCTGATTGGTGTTCCTACCATTTGACAAGTATGACAATATCTACATTATTTGGCAACATCACTTTTGATTTTTGGCCAATATAAGTGAGTCAAGATCTTGTGATCAGTTTTATTAATCCCTAAATGACCAGCCAAAGGAGTTTTATGGGCCAAATTAGGTATTTCCTGCCAGTAAGGTTTTGGAACTACTATTTGATAGTTCTACGACCATTCATCACCAGCAGGTACCTCAGGAGGTCTCCATTTTCTCATATGAATTCCATTTCTAACGAAGTAACAGTGGCTTAACAGGAACTTCAGTGGCTTCAGTCTCACGTATGGCCCTTTGAACCAAACAGGAGATCTCAGGAACTTTTTCATGTTCGACGACAAGTGACTGTCGTTTATCACCCTGATTAGAATAAAGAGAAGGAGTTGTTCAAAGAGGATCACTATGATCAATACCTTCTGATTGATCCAAACAAGGAGTAAAAGTGACCTCATCAATAACCTGACCTATGCGTTTTAAAAGTTTGTTTACAACTCTGAAGCCAGGTCAGAAATGAAGTCAACACCTGGTGTTTATTTTGTAAAGTACAGGTCACCTTCCCCCCAATGAACGAATCTTAAACATAAAATGCCAAATTTGAATCTAGCAAACAAGCAATAAAAATAAATATAAATGACATATCATATATACGTAACATCAGTTACAAGTGGAATAACCACAACCTTGTCTCCATCTAAGTCGTTGCCTAGCAATAAATGAACGCCATCAACGGGTAAAACCGAGACTGTTCCGACTGTCACAGGTATTGACACTAAGTCTGATGACAAATTTACACAATGGAGAGGAACATTAACAAAGCCGCACTCTACTCCCTGAATGAGAACACTTTCATTAGAAGAAGACTTCTCAGAAAAAGGCAAAGTGCCTGACAATAAAAGGCTCTGAGAAGCTCCTGTGTCCCTTAAAATTTTAAAAGTGGTGGGATTGGCTGAATAACCCAAGAGTGATATAGAACCCTTCGATATGAATGGTTCATAATTCTCCATAATAAAATTAGACTGGGATTTATTAGACCCAACAAATGTATTGCTTTCAATACATGACCGTGACCTTGACCTCTTAGAAATAAGAGCATTAGGAACAGGTCTGTCTTGATTCTGGTGCCTATTTTTCAATTTGTAGCAATCAGAAATAACGTGGCCTTTTTATCTTGCAATAAGTACACGTCGGAAGAGATAAGGATCTAGAATCAAGCTTCTTCAAAGTGTGATTTTTGAAAGTTTTGCTAGTTTGAGTTCTAAAAATGCTGGTATTAGGCTGAAATACATTTCTGCCAGAAGAATGTTGAGTAGAAGTCTTGTTAACAAAATTAACTTCATGTGTCAAAGAGTATTCGTCAGCAGCTCGAGCAGAATTCTCCAAGGTTTCAATCCTATGCTCATCGAGATAAGTTTTAACGTCACGACGGACACAGTTTTTGAACTCTTCAATTAATATCATTTGCTTGAGATTTTGATAATCTTGTTCGACTTTCTTGGCTAAGCACCATCTATCAAACAACTGATCCTTTTCTCTAGCAAATTCGACATGAGTTTCTCCAGTTTCTTTTCTGTAATTTCTGAATTTTTTCGATAAGCTTCAGGGACTAACTCATAACCCCTTAGAAGGCATTCCTTAACCACATCATAGTCACCGCTTTGGTGAACAAACAGTGAAAAGTAAATCACACTAGCTTTACCAGTGAGTACACATTGCAATAACTGAGTCCAATGCTCCCTTGGCCACTTTCAATTTTCTGCAACTTTTTCAAAACGAATGAAGTATTTGACTACTTCTTTTTCTCTGAAAGGGGGCACTAATCTAATATTCCTTGCTAAATAAAAACTTAAATTTGGATTTGAAGTATGAAGGTGTTTTTAACTTGCCAGCTCTATTTCTTTCATTTTGCATTGATAATCCCTTTCTTCTCTCTCTTTGTCATATTGTAATTGTCTTTCTTTCTCCCTTTCTTGAAATTCCAGCTTCTTCAACTCTAATTCCATCTTGAATTTTAATTATAATTTCTTCATTTTTATGTCAGAGTCTGATGCAGACTTAATGACCGGAATGAAAGCACTTTTTTCCAAAACATTCTTTTCTACCAAATATTGAACCAAAATCTTTATGATATCTTGTTTCGTTAAAGAAGCCTTGACTTCAGAAAGATCATATTTTTTGGAAGTTGAATCAACTCATCCTTTTTGAAAAGATCTAATTGCTCCTGAGTGGGATTAGAAAGAAATATTTCTTCTTTAGATGTTATTTTAATACAAGCCTGTCAATCTCACTAAAGATTTTTTTTTAAAAAATCAAAAACAAGGGGAATTCAATTTTAAAACAAAAGTTTTCTGAAGAAAAAAATTCTAGCCAAATTCCAATTTATCCCAATCGCGGACGAGCTCACAATTTCAATGTTACGTGCTTAGGCTCGAATAAACAGTAGGATAGAAAGATTGAAAATAACAAGCTTGTAAAACTTAATAAACAATTTATTGAGAACAAATATTTTCCCAAAATATAAACTTACGGTTTTAAGAATCTATTCCAAAAGTAATCCAAAAATAATTCAAAATATTATCCACTAGAGAAATTGCAAACGTCCTGATAATAAAATTTCCAAATAATTCAAGTTCAAATCCCAGCAAAGTTTCCAATATGGAAGAGGATATCACTTGATGAAGTCAGTTTTTGTTAATAAAATTCTATGAGCACAATTCTTTTCAAGATAAATAAGAAAATAATTCCTCTTGATCCAAACGAATTGAAATAATTTCCAATACAAAGTAACTCAAAACGACACAACTTAATATCCTAACAGCCCAATCTCTACTCATTAGTTCTAATTCAAAACATGATTTATATATGTTTTTACGTAAACAAGAAAAGGGTAACATGATCTACTAGAACATTTCAGAACAAATTTACGTTCAAAAACTCAAGTACCCACAGTATGATCCATCTAAAATAGAAAAAATGTCCTTGAAACCAACCAGTCATTTTCAAAGCTTGTTTACATCTCTGAAGCCAGGTCAGAAATGAGGTCAACACCTGGTGTTTACAGGTAATCCCACTTTTTTAAAAAATATCTCAGAATGAATGAATCTTAAACTTAACATGTCAAATTTGAATCTGACAAATAATCAATTAAAGTAAAAAGTAAATGACCTAAATCAAATACGCGTAACAATATGATATGGCTAAGTTGTAATGTAGACAGCATGTATGCAAGATATGAATTTCAAAGTCTCTTCTGGTGGTGGGCGTGGTTTGTTGCAAAGGCAATTTGTGTCACTCTGCATGCTTTCTAGATGTTTTATTCTGATCACAGTATTCATTGATCATAGTTGTATATTTAAACCATTCCTAACCAGAAACAAATTTCATGCTTTAAATAGTTACATTTCTCTATCATTAACTTTTATTTTGTGTACTGTAGAGAAAAGAACACAAAATATAGGACGTAAATGAACTCACGTTTAGAGAATGGACATATCCCTCACTGTCATACTTGAATCCTTTTGTCATCTGTTCATTCCCTTAACTGCTGTATACACCCGTGAGGAAATTCTCAAAGAATGCAAACGAAATATCAGGCAAAAAGATGAGATCGCTACCCGATGTACTGAGGGACGTCCTATTTGTTTATGGATCTCATTAAAATGGTCTATAGCGGAGTGCAACACAAGGAGCATACTAAACGAGGCCTTCTCATTTGGAACGTTCTGACTGGGACCGTTTTTAACTGCATTGGCGATGAATCCTGTAAGATTTTTCTCCCTTGTTTCCGATCATCGGATGTAAATACTTAATGCAGCATAATTTATTTGTCTGTTACTACAATCTTTTACAAAGTATCAGTCTTATCTATGTTTTCTTGTTGTTTGGGGCTTCATTTATATCATGCTTGAGAAGGACTTGAGTAAGTCGTGCGGCACGTTGCGTTGAAACTCTAAATCACACACACACACCCTTATAAAAGCGACCAGGAATGACCGCAAATGTGGACCCGATTTGCATCAATTTCGCACGGCATTTGGAAATAAAGTTTCAAACAAGCCATTCATGATATTGAACATAAAAATTTCTTTGATCGCTTTAAAATTACTACTAACGCGCAGGGCCCATCCAACTCTAGGCCGTCACTATAACCTGTTGTGACAACCAAATGCAAAACAAGAAGAAATACATGTCAAAATATTTATATTGCAGTGTATATCTTATTTATTTATTTATTTATTTATTCATTTATTTATTTCATCTCTATTGATATATATGGCGCTCATAGTTTACACTTAGATGATTTTTCCCTTCTTTAAATCCTTCTTCTAGTGAAAGTTCAATTATCCGGAGAGGAAAGTGAGCCTTTGTTAGCGCACCATCAGCTGTGTTAATCTGGCATCAAAAGTAGTCTCATTACCCATTTCCTAGTGCCATATACAGCCTGGTGATTGAGATCTCATTCTCACGCTCATACTACAATATCCTTTTTATGGATATCATCCTGGTACAATTCCAAAGAAAGTTAATGACTTATGTCACATCATTAAAACTCTCAGGAGAGAGTAACCTAATCAATGTTTTTGTTATTGGTTTTGTTGTTGTGTTCTTAACAACATTTTTAGTACATTGTAGGCAATACAAAACATGTAGGTGCAATATATGGAGGAGGAACTTGAAAAAGCAGAGGAAGAACCACCAACCCACTATAAAGACTTTTCTCATATACCCACTTTGACCAAGCTTGAGAATGGAACCAAAGCAGACAAGTGTTCAGATGGCAGTGGTTGTTAAATGCAACCACTTTAGACAACTCAGCCAACCAGGCCTAACATAACTTTGGCATATGAAAATGTCATATGAATATTTCATAGGGATATCCTAGTCAATAATTTAATCAGTTTAGCTGTACCTGTCCCAAAGTCTATGAATGTAAATGGTAGCAGGCAAATTGACTTGGCTTGGTTTAATCATCTTTCATAAATATTAAACAATATGACCAAAAACTTTCAGATCTACGACCACAAGAAATCAGTGACATAAAAGAACTATTATCTGACTTAGAGGATGTTGATTCTGATGTTCCAATGAAACAAATAAAATCTAACACGGTTATGATATTCTATATTCTTCAGCTGTAAATGAGCGTCCATGCAGGATGAATCCTCTCATGCAGTCCTACAATGGTTTAAGAAAGAAATTCAATATTCAATGGATATTCTTATTTATTGTACCAACCAAAGGAACTAGAGTAAACTATGTGTTTTGTATTCCAAACCAGTTAATTCTTTTCCAAAGCAATCTGAAAATAGAAATGTCAACAGTATAAACAAATTAGACGTATTTCCAATCCCAGGAGTACATTTCTTTGCTCCAACTCTATGGTGAAACTATGTACCTTAATGAAACAAAACCAACAAGTTTTATAATTCTTAACAAATAATTTAATTATCAAAGTTACGAATGATCATGTGAGATTAGCTTACAGTATTAAAAAGTGAATCCAAGATAATTCTGAGGAGTTATCCTAGAGTTCAAAAGAATGAAATGGTTCCATATAAATTGCAGAACTGAAAATGTACTGGTATTTCAAGAATTGCTATGCTCTCTAAATGGCAATGTTCAGAACTCCTTTGAATAATCCACAACAATTCCATAATAATATTATAGTCCAGAAATGATCTCCAAGTTAAACTGTAGAATCCAAAACAAATATTTTTCCCCTAAAAATAATACCTAAAGAAAAATTAAAACAAATACATGTAAGCAGATTTTATGTTAAAGTAGAAACACAATAAATAATATTTATATTATGACTATTTCACAACATACATCCATGTGACAGATCACACAGTGGAACCTGTCTGGAAAGACTACACCTTCTGCCAAAAAATAATGCTCTCTCCTGACAGGTGGTCTCGCATACCTGTGGTCTATCAAGACAGGTTTTACAGTATTACTCATTTACCTGTTCGTGTGACTCTACTCATCCATAAAAAAGTAAATTAATTCTTTTAATATACCACCTGTACCATCTGCGCAGTGGGGAAAAGAAAAACTCTCACAAACATGTTTACTGATAATTCTTTTATTAGTAACTGTCAAATGAAACATACAAATTTATTTGTAAATCCTACACAATCTTGCATTCTTTAATCTTAAAACAAAGTCTACAAACATAGGAAAATCTAACTAAAGACAATCACTACAGTTTGCAGCTAAGAATAATAATTACATAAATTTCATAACATAAGATACCAGGAGATAAAAAGTATACAGATATAAACAACAGTAATGACAGGATTTTAAAAGCCAAATATGCCAACAAGCTTGATTTTGAAAAATGACTCTGGCAAATTCCAGTCACAAAAAGAGCTTAAGATATTTGGTATTTGCAACTCCAAATGGAATTTATCAATATAAAGTGATGCTGTTTGGTAAGAAAAATCCTCAGTCACTATTCCAGCAATTAATGAACAAAGTATAATCTGGTCTAGATACATGTGATACATAAATGGATGATGTCAACATCCGAACAGAATGCTGGAAAGATCACTGGGAAACCATTCGAAAATTCTTTGGTTGACTGAGTGCTATAAATCTGACAGTTAATTTCCATAAAAAGAAGTTTTTTGAGCTTGTTACACTTTTAGGATATCCTGTGGGTCATGTTTCCAGTGAAACCAATTGATGTTAAGGTCAAGGCTGTCTCTGAATACCCAGTGCCTGCTAGTAAAATGCAACTGATGTGATTTTGGTATGGCTGGATATTATCAGGAATTCTCTTCAAATTTGCAACAATTTGAAATGTGCATTATTTTGGCACATTCTCTGATTATTGTATCCATTGCTCAAGGCACCATAACTTTCATTAAACAAAATGAAACAAAATCAATGATTAATTGGAAAAGAGTTTGATTTTTTTGCAGTAATATAACATTGACATTAGGTACATTTATGATTGTACCTGCACTTTCACATAAACTGAACTAACATATTGTTTTTGTGTCAATTCAATGACATTGTCTTATGCAGTTTTAGTACATGCATATATTTCACTAAGATATAAAAGAAAGATTTATTTTTCAAATCTTTAGTTTTCTTTATGAGGGTCAGTGATATGTATAGCAATAATGTGAGCTGAAATTTTGACCATGATCGTAGATTACATCTCCTCATAAGATTATTCAAATTTCATTATCTGTACAATAAGAGTTCCACCATTATTACACTTCCCACTTCAGAGTTTAAATATTTTCCCAACAAAAATGTGTCCTAATACTCTGCACTTAGATGATTTTCCCATACTATGCATCATCACACTGACATCTACTAAAAATTTTATAAAAAACTTTACACTTCAAGGATTTTCTCTACTAAGTATCATCATTGACATCTGCTAATAATTTTATAACATTCTTAACACTTAAATGATTTTTCTCCAGCATTTATTCCCAAAACAATCATTAGATCTCCAATTGTAAACATTTTTGTACATATTTAACATTTAAATGTTTCTTCTCCTGTCTGTATCCTCATGTGAAACATTATTGTTTCACTTGTATGAAACCTTTCATTATATATTTCACATTTAAATTGTTTTTCTCAAGTATGTATCCTCATGTGTCTCATTAAATTTGCCTTCTCAACAAACATTTTCTTACATACTTCACATTTAAATTGTTTTTCTCCAGTATGTGTCCTCATGTGTCTCATTAAATTTGCCTTCTCAGCAAACACTTTCTTACATACCTCACATTTAAATTGTTTTTCTCCAGTATGTTTCCTCATGTGTCTCATTAAATTTGTCTTCTCAGCAAACATTTTCTTACATACTTCACATTTAAATGGTTTTTCTCCAGTATGTATTCTCATGTGAACTGTTAGATTTGCTCTTGATTTAAATGCTTTTTTATATGCTTCACATTCAAATAGCTTTTCTCCAGTATGTGTCCGCATGTGCATCGAGAGATCAACACTTTGATTCAACTTTTTATTACATACTTCACATGTATATGGTTTTTCTCCAGTATGTGTCCTCATGTGCATCATTAGACCTTGATTTCGAGCAAACATTTTCTTACATATTTCACACTTAAATGGTTTTTCTCCAGTATGTATTCTCATGTGAATTGTTAGCTGTCCTATTGCAGTAAATGGTTTATTACATGCTTCACAATGAAATAGTTTTTCTCCAGTATGTATTCTCATATGCTTATTCAGATCTCCACTGCGACTAAACCTTTGATGACATTCTTCACACTTAAATGGTTTTTCTCCAGTATGTGTCCTCAGGTGCTCAGTCAGAATTCCACTTCGACAAAACCTTCTATCACATACTTCACACTTAAATGGCTTTTCTCCAGTATGTATCCTTATATGTTTATTCAGAGATCCACTCTCCCTAAAACATTTATCACACACTTCACACTTAAATGGCTTTTCATCATTATGTATCCTCATATGCCTAGTCATCTGTCCATTCACCCTAAACCTTTTGTCACACACTTCACACTTAAATGGCTTTTCTCCAGTATGTATTTTTAAATGCATATTCAGCTCTTGAAACGACTTAAACATTTTATCACATACTTCACACTTAAATGGTTTTTCTCCATTATGTATCATCAGGTGCTTATTTAGATGTCCACTCTGGCCAAACATTTTATCACACACTTCACACTTAAATGGTTTTTCTCCGGTATGTATCCTCATATGCTGATTCCTATTTGTATTCTGTCTAAACCTTTTATCACACACTTCACACTTAAATGGTTTTTCTCCATTATGTATCATCAGGTGCTTATTTAGATGTCCACTCTGGCCAAACATTTTATCACACACTTCACACTTAAATGGTTTTTCTCCAGAATGTGTCTTCAGGTGCATAGTAAGAGTTCCACTCTGAGTAAACCTTTTATCACACACTTCACACTTGTATGGTTTTTCTCCAGTATGTACTCTCATGTGGATGGACAGAGTTCCTTCAGTACTAAAGCTTTTATCACATACTTCACACTTAAATTGTTTTTCTCCAGTAAATGTGCTCGTACACAATATTCGATCTTCTCTTTGACTCCACATCCTGTTATATACTTCACACTTATCTCAGTTATCTCCAGAAGGTATGAACAATTCGAGTTCCACTGTAAATAAACATATCATTACAGACAACACACTGATATGGCTTTTAATCCGGTACATAGCCACAACGGAACGCACCGAACCGCCGAAACGCAATTGAAATACCTTAATACAATATCGTATATACCATAACTGATTTTTTTTTTTACATTTGCGACATTTTTAATTTTTTTTATAGAAAATAACATTTACTATTAATAGTGTCTGATACATATAGAATCTATGTTGGGGTTTGGACCGAGACAATGAAATCCCAGCCTATGGGAAGACATATAATGTAACTCCGCGGCTGGGATTTCATTGTCTCGGTCCAAACCCCAACGTAGATTATTTTCCTCACCCAGAATTATTCTTTAAAGTAAAAATAACTCTTCAAAAGTGTGCGCCTCACAATGTTTACATGTGGCGCATGAATACAAATAAGCTAACGAGGGCTGTGGTGTGACCGTTGCGTCCGAAGTACACAGTTCATACGCGTGAGCAAAGAAAAAATAACAACATAAAACGCTGCATAGTAATGAGGTATTATCACATTTAATATATGGATGTTATATTAAATTAACAATAAATAGTTAAAATTTTTTAGAAAGAAACTTTCCTTTCATCATTTCCAATTTTGAGTACCCCACACTCCCGTATAAAGACTCTCGTCACCCTCCAAATATGTGGACCCCAGAGAATAATAATAATAAACTTTCAAGCTCACGGATTCTTTGAAAATTTATATTTCTGTCTTGGAAATATGGCAAGTGATGCCGTGAAATTTGCTTATGGATTAGTGTGTTGAGGGATAAATGATTCCTTCTGGCTGGAAAGTGTATTATTTGTCAATAAATATTGCATGTATATTCAGCTGGAGCACAACGGAGATGCTTAACAAAATTATAATAGAGCATGTTTAACATAACACATTTCTGACTGTTGCTAAGTTTTCCGTTGTTGTTTAGAGTGTTGGGATGCTATGAAGTGTATAGGTATATAGTCTTCTGTGCATGGATCACTGTTTTCTGACATAGTTCATTTCAAACATCATTGAGAATTTTATCCTATCTGTAGCACAGTAAATTTTCAGGTCAGCTTCATTAAATGTAGCTAACAGTATATACAATGTTTCACGCGAAGTGTTTACAACTAATTCAGTTGCTTTAGCTGCATTTAATGATCTGAAAATGTACTGAGCTAGTCCTGCATATAGGATAAACTTGACCATGCAAGTTTGCACGAAGTAAAATAGTATCAAAACATCGAAATAGTATGTGTGTGTGTGTATGTATCTGTCTCTGTCAAAATGTTTTTGTTTTGGTGTGTTTTTAAGACAGATTGACCTTAAGTAACTATGTTTTGGTTATATATTATTTGCTGTTGTTGTTGTTTTATTAGAGAACGACTATGGCACAGCAGAAGACAAGAAGGTTTTTTGTGGTTAAAAGTAGTTCTCAGCGGGAGGACAACATGACTAAGACGATTGGTCTGAGATGACTAGACTGAGATAAGAAAAGTAAGGTTAGCAAAACAGCTAGATTTCTCTGTCGCGTGGGTGAGAAAATTGAGCAGCAGTGCAGGCGAATCGGACAACTTTATAGAAGCGTCTATTTGGGAAACCAAGGCTTCCTCCAAAATCGTAAACCAAGGTTTCTTTTAAAATGGTGAAAGAAAGTTTCTTTGGAGACGCAAAGTCGTTGTCGCGTCCTCTCTGCTGCTATGGGGGTAAAAGTCTTTTTTACGATGAAAGTCTTAAGACTTTACAAACAGACTAATTTGTTAAACCTCACATCGTAAATAAATCAGATTATTGGACTGGTTAGTGAATTTAAAAATTAAATCTCGTTAACGAATCATTATGTCATCGCATATAGACTGGATCAATAGGATCCTCAATTATTGAAAATCCGGGTTGAGCTGTTGGTGCAAATGAATATAAAATATATCCCTGCAGTGCTTCATTTGATCTTTCGAGATTTATTTGGTAACTTCCTTCGATAACATCACATACTAAATTCAATACAATCACCGAGGATACATTGACGTTTTGAGGAGCAATATGTCGCCCGACTACATCTGGATTATTATTATGTTTGAGGATAGTTGTTTATGGTTGTGTTATTTTTTTCCATGCGGCGAGAATTAGGGAATAGTACTCATCGAGTAGATAATTAGTTGATTTTTTTAATTCGTCTATATTATTCTCGGGAAACTTAAATACTGAAATATATTATATGCGTATATTACGTGTTCTTGCAAATTCTATTCTCTCAGAATCGTCCCCGGCATCTAAGATTCCTTGAATAAGTCGGATGTTAAATAGTTCCATATCGTGTATAATTTGATTTAGTATTTCCTTGTATTTGATAATTGAGGTTTTCGACGATTAATCAACAATATGTTCTTGAAAACTCTGCCGTAATTTATCTAAATAATTCTTATGTTCTTTTTAAAAAGAATTAAACTTTCGCGAGTCAATATCTGGATCCGATTCGATCCAACCGTGCCGACGTCCCCAAACTGTCATGTCTCATTATAGTAACTAACAGGATCTGTTAAAAGCTCGATTATTTCAGGTATGAATTCATGATTATATTTATTGTCTGTGGTAAAATCAGATTCTTTCGGTTCAGCTGGAGGTGTTTTTGTCAGGCAAACCCAGTATTGTCCTTATATGCCTCTGACAGATATCTACGACATACCCGGGTGAGCTTATCTCAATGGCAGATGATAACATCGGCTCATGAACCGTTATAGCTATTTTCGATTCTTTTCCAGTAATTGATTTTATTCTACGTTGTAATTCATTATTAATCTGTTCGATTTGATAGATGGTAGCTAAACAACGTTCCAGTCTGGAGTCCCGTCCGCTTTATTCTTACTCGCAAACACCAGGGATTTATTCGGTTGCTTACCACCGAATGGTACTGATCTAATGTTAGGCCAACTATGGTATACTCATAATTCTGCTAGTGCTATTTCCTTAACTGAAATCGCAGTAGGGAAATTCACACTGAATTCAGGGCTGGTTGAGGTTATTGATATCATGGTGGTTTTCACTGTGGTCGTGTTTTCCGCTATTCGTTGAAGTAGTTCTTGCGATATTGTCATTATATTCGTGTTGTTTTTCTAATTTTGATATCGCGGAATCATAAACACGTTCCATCGCTGAAAACTCACTATCGGATATTAATGTGTCGTCGAGTGACGACGATATCATCGAGGATAATTGTGAGTACGCGGTTGACACAACATGGAACTTAATTACGTAGTCTTGTAGTTTGCGCTGGCTGCATGATAATATTTTTTTTAATAATCGAAATTATTCTCACGATGGTTGTCGCCGCTGATATACAAATTGAAACAGCTATCGGGGCAATAATTGTTACCCTGGAGAGTATTATACCGGCTCCGGTGATTACATCTGATAACGAGTACACGGTAACATCAACTGTGGTGATTCTTCGTCGGTATTTTTTTTTTATATTTACTTCATACTCCTCAGTGAGTGTTTTGAGTTTTGTTTGAAATTCTCTGACCTGATCATAGCGATACTGCTGTGATGACATTTATTTTGAAAACACTAGTGTTTTTAAATCGATTTCATCAAATCCGCTACGAACTCCGTGTACCATGTTACTGATGTCCTAGCCAACCTATGTTCTGTGGTTGTTATCGTGAATCGTTCAGTTGTATCCTCATCGATGATCGTTGATATTGTATTGTGGACTCCAGATGAACTCGTCGATGAAATATTAAACTGAGTCGGTGACACTAGTTAGTCGATAAATACCTTTGACAGCTGCAGTGATACTTAGCGTGTTTGCGAGAGGTGTCAACGCAAATGATCCGTGTTGAATCGTATATACCGAGTTTATATTTTTCTCAGAGGGATTTTTATTTTTTCAACTATGGCTATCATCATAGATCAATCATCTTTGATGGCCTTTTTAGTCCTTTTGAAATCATCGATGGATTTATTTTAGATCTAAGCGTTTTATGTCTACATTATCTAATTAGGTGCCAAGGAATTTCTCTATGAGATTTTTACGAAAAGATGAAAACTTCTCAACAAGATCTTTATACCTACATTGTAGTGCTGCAAATTCTATTATATAGATTCGGTGTGGTCACTGGTTTGAGTTTACCATCGGAAAACACCTCAATAACATCATCTGGTGCGTCTCGTTGTTTAACTAAAATATCATCAAGGGAAACATTACTAGTTTCAATTTACCCTGACGATCTTGAAATACGACTATTTCGTTGGGATCAACACTTGCGAGGTTTAACATCTCATCTATTTCATCTTCGATTATTTTTTTACATCACCGGTTGCAGATATTTCCGCGGTGGGTATTTTCAGGCTTGATAAAGTTCTCCCCAAATATCAATCATGTTATTTTATATAATTTCTCTCTAAAAAGCGATTACTCGTATATTCATGTACGGTTTTATGGAGTGGTTTTACCGATGATGAAATAGAGTTGAGAATATTTAATACTTCTATACCGCATATTGGTGGGTCATTCATTTTCTGTGTTGGTAGAATACAAGATAGGAGTTATTAAGCGGTTTATATAACGTATAAATTCTTTAGGCGGCGCTAACCCATATGAATCGAAATAAACAATCGCACGCGGATCAATCTCGTATGCAGCCCAGTGGGTTCCAGGTCCTCTCCTGTTATCGATATTAATGATACCGGTTTCAACACTGTTTGGTTGTGTGGTAATTGATCAATCATAAAGACACCTCTAAAGTCTTTTATCGCTAGTTTTTAGCAGCGTCGAGTAAATCAAAGTTTGACATTTGAACTATAGGTTCTCGGGTTAATAAACTGTTCCTTGTCTCAGGCCTTTTCCGCTGTACCATGAATACGGAGTTCCTTGTAATCTTAGACACTTTTCTGATCGTTTCTGTTTTTTTTTTTTATCCCTGTCCGGTAGCTTTCTTTTGTGCCATCCCTGCCGCTGTACCAACGGCTCCTAGCGCGGCGGCTTTTGCTACCGCTGGGGCCGCTGCTAAAATTACTCCTGGAATAGCAGTAACAACGGGAATATACCACCTGATTTTCTCATGTTTTTGATCGCAGACGGAACGAGAGTGATCTGAACACCTTTTTATCTTTGATGGCATCATAGAAGTGTTTTATCTAACGAGCTGTCAATGATAGTTTATTCTGACCACCAGACATCTGATTGTGTTTCAGCGATACTGTGGTTCCACATTTTATAGCTGATTCCGATTGCAATTTTTCAATTTCACCAGGAGTTAACGTAATACTAACATGACTATATGACATTTTATTAGTAATAGTTTGATCTAACTGTTACATTACATATTTTCCACTGGTGCATCAACTACCTTCATTCGTCCATCAACGCCTTCGAGTAGCATTGATTTGTCACTGAGTATAACAGCTACTGCACTGTAACCAGGAGGAGGAGGAGCTCGAAAGTATATGTCAACGACGGATTGTCCGATTCAGTCAAGATGTTCGAATGAAAAGTATTAGATGGGATATAGGTTTTTAAAAACCAACTGTGATATTTGCAGACCGGTATCTACTTTATTATCGCGTTCCATAAATAATAGCAAACGATGATACGCGCGTGCTATTTGGTTTTGTCCGTAATCAAGTAAAACATCCTCGGTTGCTTCCTGTTGGGCGTTTACACTCAACGAGACTTCATTAACACCAAATTTATCAAATATCATATGGCTGCGTATTTGTGAACCCAATCGCGCCTTATCCTGTAACGCAACAAATATATGCCACGTCACAGAAAAACCTTGTTTTGATGCCAGTTGCCAAGTAAATGTACCATTAACAGTACTATCCATGGTATCTGTGGTAGTTGTAAGCCAACTTAGCAATGATTTACCGCCTGTATTCATAAATGATAGTAATGTTTGCTCTGCGTTGATTGATGGAGTCTTACTGGCATCCACGGTGATAGTTTTGTTATATTTACTTTACCATCAGCAACACCGTCACCATGCCATATTGCTTCATTATCATCACCTTTTCGCACTAAGGCTAATGTATGCTTCGCTTCATAGATAACTTTTCTAACATTTCTGCAGAATCCAAATATATGATGTAGTGGAATAGCGCATGAGAATAATCTACTCTCTCCTTCCAACATTGATACACGTGAAGTAAACCCTAGATTGTGATTAGGATTAATATCTGCGACACCAAAATCAGCTGATCGTCTCACATATCCGTGTGGTGCTGGCTCAACTGCAACATCTCGTGTTTCCTTTACCCTAGTGTGATGAACGTGTTCAGGGTGATCATTAACGTCCTTAGAGAACATCATAGATGGACCTGCCGATCTTGTTTAATCATCAGAGTATCTTGCTAACCCCACTATTGTTGTGGCAACATAAACATCATGTTCTATAGATTCAATCTCTTTTCCATCAATCATGTATCTAGCTATGTTAAATAGCGCGATGATACCATTATTGACAAAACCAACTCGGATTTTTTTATCTGCATATAACGGATCATTATGATCGTGATAATTTGTTACAATTTCTCCTTCTACATCGATAAACGCTTCAGAGGGTAGAAAGTATTTGCTGGTATCCTGAATTTGAAGTTCGATTCTTGATCGACTTTTTGGTTGTACTGCATTATAGGAAAAATACTGGTAATTAAGTGTAGAATTATTCTTGGGTACTGGGATGTCCATATCAAACACTGTATCAGGAGATGATTTGAACATATTATTATATTTTCTTGATCTAAATCGAGATCTCGCTCGCGATTTCAAGCCTCTTCCCGCTATCATATTTGCAGTAATATTATCATGAGCGCTGCTCAGTGATGCTACTTTTTGGTCCACTTCGTTATTTATTATTTTACTAATACTTGCAGGCATAATTTCCGTAGATAGTAGTTTTCCTAGTGACTTTTCATTGGTTTCCTTCGCCGCCGATCTAACGCTACTAGTTTTTCTTTTGCCGAGGAAAATGCCCTCCCGGCAATATCTCTAACAGCGCTAATACCTTTATCAATAGCTTTCATTGATAATTGTTTTGCGATTGGTGCTATGTTGGGAGCCATTCTTCCAAATAAACCTCCAATGGTATTGCCGAGACAATCTCCATAGTACGCTCTATAAACAGGCAATCGTGAGTTTAATACATAGACCATGGTTGCTTTGTTGTGATTTGTAGTGTATGATCATCTTATTTAAAAGTTATTTATCTAATAACGAAATTTGACGAAGTCATCAAATTAATCACTATGGTAACCGTCTGCTAGCTCATCAATAAACTCTCCATATACATCAATATCCATGATACCTCCCTCAAATAGTCGTCTGCAGAAATCAGCTGCCTCATTAATTACTTCCGGTGAGTTATTTCCGGCTCGTTTCCCTCCTACGAGAACTTCTAATCGTGATATATCCCCGAGAATACTATTAGGACAATGAACTAGACCACTACCTGAAAATCCTCTTGGATATCCACTTTGAGAAAACCCATTCCCACTACTACTATAACCAGTTGCACCCTGTGCATCATCATCATCTTCGTTTCGATCATATAGTGCTTGACCACTACTTATTTTTTCTACTTTTTGCTTATACGAATTAAAATTATTATCATCTTTTGAGATTTTAGTTCCACCATGTTTTGCCAAATAGATTATTTTTATACCAGGTGTCAAAGGTTTTTATATAGTCATCAGCTCCATCATTTATATATTTTTCCCTTTTTCCCTTATTAAAATTGTTGACAATAAATAAGCTAATTCGTCATCAGTGGAATCTTTAAATTTATTCATCACTTCTTTCAGAAATATCTCTTCAGGTTGATGTACTCTCTCTTTCGAAATTTCTTCTTTTTCTTCAATAATATCGCCCTTTTGTTCTTCAATAATATCACGTTTTGTTCTTCAATAATATCACCCTCATCTTCTTCAATAATATCACCTAGTCGTTGTTTAAATCGTTCTCGTTGTAGTTGCTTGAACTCGAGTAATTCATTATCATGTGCTATATAATCGGTATTAATTTCTTCATAATAGTCTACAAAATTCTTTAGCCAATCATGTGGAGACAAACCGACAAATGGTGTTGGTTGACAATGATCGCCTCACATTATCACTTTTGTATTCGCTAGCAATAGCCAATCAAGAAACTTTTGTAATACACCTAACGACACTGTGCATATCTCATCCCAAATGACGATATCAGGAATATATTTCCCGCCCATTCGATCAGGAGTCCATTCATCACCTTTCCATCGAAAGAAACTGTGATAACTGCAACCATTATTTCCTCGCTCTTTCGTCTCTCTTGCAAGTCTGTGTGTTGATGTCAGCACAATGCTGTTTGATTTCCCTCGAAATAATTCAATCGCACGAGTCGTCTTCCCTGATCCACCACAACCGTTTAAGTAACTGGTTTTATATCTACATATTGGATCGGAACACGACGGTGCATTATATGCTTCTGATATCTGATTATTTTTCAAGTAATTGTTTTCAATTGTAACATCTGCTGATTTGGAGTAATCACGCAGTATTTCCTTTTTAATTATCCATGATGCCCAACTCTCGTCTAAATTAGTGAATTCAGCTGCTGATTCTTTATATTTTACGTCTATATAAAATGAATCAGTGGCTTATCTAACCGTGGTGTCAGGAAATTTATTTATTATCGAAAGTAAATTAATAGAAGCATCAGCCAGCATATTCGACCTTAAGTACGTATATTGAGGATTTTCTCCATCTCTGTAAGTAACAATCGTACCTAATTTGCTTCCATCGGACAAGAAAGCGTCTATACGATCGACATATATACCCCTAGATGTTACATCTGCGATTATAAAATCGTATTCAGCATCATCTATAATCAACCGCGAAGAATATCGTTTGTTGTCGCATTTTCCACCTTGTGTGAACTTACCAATTATTCTTCTACCGAAATATTTTGCGTGTTTATTTCTAATTTCAAAGATTTCTTTGGACCCTTTCACGATATATTCTCGTTCTAAATTCACTGTCAATAAATGTCTCAACATGAAAGTCACTTTCCAACCACACATAAAAATCACACCATTCCAGTCCAATAATTGCCAACTACATTTGAACATGGTAGTAGTAGTTATGGTTTGTCTTCAGTTTCATGGCATCATTAGATCGGCAAGTAACTTCAGAGGTAGGAAAGTGCAACTGGACATTTGATTTCCAACAAACCAGAAGGGATGGTGTCCTGTTGGGTTTGTAGACTTTATGATCAGGAGTTGTACCAAAGCCAATGACTAAATGGGTTCACAATTATGCAACGTGGGTACAGATTTTGACATTGTCATTTGTTTTCTAGAAGAAAAAAGATTTTTTGTTAATGAAAACCAAACATAAATCATACATCACAATAATTTAAAAGGTGGTTTTTTTTCTTCTTTAAATAAAATATTATTACACACTGGGGTGTCACTTATGCTATACAAGTTACTTTCCTTCATTTCTTAAGCAGGTGTTACAAATTTTGATGTTTAAATTTGCTTTAAGAAGAATAAACATCTGATCAGTTTTTGTCTTATTTTCTTTGCACCATGCTCATTTTAGATTCCAAAAAGCAATCATAATTTAGGAAAATACACAGCCCTTGAAAGTTTATATGAAGATATATGATATAGCCAAATTGTAATATTGACAGCTTGCATGCAAGATCTGAATTTTCAAGTCTCTACTGTTGGGGGGGGGGCGTAGTGGCGTAGTGTGACACTGGATCAACGCATCCAAAACGAAGCTAAGATAGGCACCAGTTTCGTTTTACCTAGTAACCATTTTCTGCTACAGTTGATACCGTCAACGGAAAAGTTGAGACAGTTATTGCTGTATTTGCTTGATCAATGGGAATGCTAGAATTCACATACATTTAAACGTCCACCATATTCCGTCAGTGAGAAAGATGGAGCTGCTTAGACAATGAATTGTTGCAATACGTTGTGATGAGGGACCGAATTTTAAGGGAAGAATCTGGATGGGTGTTGGTTTCGTTGTATTTACTTGTAACTGACTGATGTAAGAAAGAAAAACCCAAACTTTAAATAGATTCTGTCGATGAAGCAAATTATTGTATATATGTGTTTTATAATGATAGGTTTCTGAAAATGTTTCCCCCTGGTCCCATTGCACATGACGGGGTCATCGGAAACTGGGCGTACTTCCACGCAGCGCATTTATATAAGATATTATGAATTAAGGTATGAGTAGTAAGTCCAGAACAAGTGAACATTATTACTTCGATAACAAGAAAAGGAAAATATGAGATGGAACTGATGTGTAATCATACTATAGTTTCGTAACTTTTGTTTTACACATTTACTTCATAGTCTGTATGAGAGAGAGAGAGAGAGAGAGAGAGAGAGAGATTACATTCAGTATAATGCAGCCTCTGTTAAAACTTTTGTATAACTTTAAATTATAATAAAGCGGATAACGTTGCTAGTTATAATATTTTGTCATATTTACAGAAAGACTCTAATGTCTAGTGCTTGCATCAAAGACTTTTGCAACTACAAAACTCACAACATCTGGAAAGGTTTGGTACATGGCTCAATCACATTTGGGTCTTCTTTGTACTCGGGATGAATGAGTGATTTGGAGATCACAAAGCTGCCAGGGCTTAAAGATTTGTTAGAACCAGGTGACTAAATTATGGCAGATAAAGGTTTTGTTCTAGACAATGTTTTCGTAGGTACTGGTGTTTCCATTGCAACATAACACTTTCTGTGAATCGATGGGCAGTTCACAGCTTCCCAGGTGGAGGACAATCAAAACATTGCAAGCCTGAGGATACACGTGGAAAGACACATTAAGACGGTGAAATAATGCAAGTTATTGCACTAATTCAACAAAATAAATGATATTTTGTGACATGGAAGTATCATGTAGAACTTGTACTTGAAAACAAAGATACTGATACATTAGTAAAGTACCACATATGGTTCATTTTATTGACATTTCAATAGTTTATTTTTAGATTTTAAAATCATGCTACATATCATTGGCATCTTGTCGTGCAAATACCTTTTATATGTATTTATTTTATGGAGGACAATTAACAATCTGCAGATGAATGATGACAAAACTGAGGCTATTCTGATCACAACACAAATATTTTCTCATTCACATCCTTTACCTCAGACAATAAATATCAGCAAAACCAACATTAAATTCTCACAGTCAGTACGGAACTAGGCGTTACTCTAGACAATACTCTCACATTGCAACAACATGTGATGAACATGGCTGCATATCTTGAATTGAGACGCATCAGTCCCATTCGTAAAAATCTTTCAGTTGTAACTCAATTCTGTCTGGTTCATCTCAATATTTACTCCAGAAACTTCAAAAAGTTCAAAACACAGCTGCACGGATCATCTTTAGAGTACCTCGATCAGAGCACACCTCACCACTGCTCTGTACCGTATACTGCCTATCAATTCGATAAAGAATCAAACACAAAATTTTTTTTTTGTGCTATATTTCAATGACAGAATCCAGTCCAACATATCTTTCCAGCCTCACTCATGTGTATACACCAGCTAGATCCTTACGCTCCTCTTCCGATAATCGTATTGTTCCTAATGTGAAACAAAAGTCATGAGGCGACGTGGAACGAATTGCCCATTGAAATTATACACAAAGTCACAGTGGTCCATTTTAAGAGTGCTCTCAAGACTCACCTGTTTCGACTGCATGGACAAACTTAACGACCTAATCATGTTTTTTTATCTTATATGTTTTCAGCATGTTTTTATGTTTTCAAATTTCATTGTTTTTGTCATTTGTTGCTCTGTAGTGTAGTCATGTCATTATTGATGGTGTAAAGCGCTTAGTGCGTCGAAAGATTAGGCGTTATACAAAGACCTCATTATTGTTATTATTGTCATTATTATTATTAATATTATTATTATTATAAGATATATATATATATATATAGATATATATATATATATATATATATATATATATATATATATATATATATATATTGTTAGTGTCATATTAAAGCTTAACATCTCACTCCAATTTATTGTATAAATATTGATTATCATGAAGACAAGAGCTATGGTAGTTTTAGTTTAAAGGATTTTAACAGTCATATATAGTAATGCTAAAGGTCAGTCGTTTTGAGCTCTAGCTTGATTGTTGATAAAATATTGGCTGGGAATCTACCTTTTGTTGGATGTTATTGTTTGCAACTTTTGTACCACGTAACAATTTTGATGGCAGCGGTGGGATAGCAAAGTTGTTGGAAATTTGATAGTAACATTGAAGCAGCACAAGTACCAAAGTTTTGTCTGAGTAGTGTAGCTGAAAATTGCTATTAGATATGCCCTTTGCGTGTGATTCCTGTTAAACCAAGGATAATCAAAATAGGGAACAAAATGGCGACTCAAAGAAATATTATCTAAGCAGAGGTAGGAATGATTGTTGAAGAGCACAGCATTGCAAGAGATAGAACCAGAATGAAAAAACAAACAAATTGTATGCAATTTACAGATGTTTAAAGAGAGTTCAGTGGTGATTAAACAGATGCCATGTAAATAAAGGAAGACCATCCTGTAAGAAAACTAAATACAACAGAGCAAACTAAAAAAATCTAAGAACACCAACAGGCAAACTGAACGTGACCGGTTGCAGTTAGAGACGGAATGGGCAATTGAAAGACAAAAATTAGACCTTGAAAGGGAGAAGATGCGAATGGAGCACAATGTTAGACTTAATGAGCTGGAGTTAGAGATAGAAAGAGTGACACATCAGAAAGATGATAAAAAGAATGACAGCCTCCCATTCAAAGTCAAGTTTCATACTTATAATCATCAAGCGAATGAATATATTCTTACATTTCTCGCAGAATTTAAGGCCGTGTTAATCATGCAAAATGGGGTGAATAAATGAAAACCCTGTAACTGAGAACACTGGTAACAGGAGAGGCAAGAAAAGTAGCACAACAAACAAGCAAGACAAACAAGCAAGACATATGTTGAACTAAGAAAGGCCCTGATAAATAGGTTTGGGAAAAGACCTCATGAATATTTTAGTCAGTTGTTAGCATAAGAAGGGATTCTAACGAGACATGCAGAGGTCTGATGGCACGTATAGACCGGTATTTAACAAGGTTTATTGATACTCGTGATCCACACAGATGTTTAGCAGATGAATATTTCCTAAAGGTTCTCCCGCCCATGCATGCCCAGTGGATAAGGCGTAATATGGGCAATGGGTCTGTTGTCGATGCTGCTGAAGATTACGTTTTGCCCATCAATAAGAGCAAGTTTGATCTTAAGCACAGCCGACAACAAGCAAATAGCCAAGCATCAAGTTCACCTCTGTCCAAGAAAACTGGCTTGATTGAAAGCTAGTATGGAGACAAAAAGTGCTATAAACGTCATCAGAAGGGTCATGTTTTGCGTGATTATTGCTTCAGAAATAAATAAAATCAAGCACCCTACTATGTCCAGAATACCATGGGTGAACGGTTAATAAATGTACCGGGAACAGTGAACAACAAGGACATATTGTTTGTGAACGATACAGGTTCAGAAATTACCTTGGTACGTGAGGACCTTGTCGAAAAGTCATGCATCCTTGCATGGCAAAACCTGAAACTCTACACAGCCATTGGACAACCGTTTGAGGCGAAACTAGCCATAAACAGCTTCCGATTTCACTTGAGCTTTTCCATTTACTCAAATCAGGCCTCTGCTATGGGCTAAAATCTCTGAACCCAAAGCAGAAAAGGCACATAATGAGAATCTTTGAAGAGCTTTTGATCAATATATAGTACATAACTATTCAATGGCTTTACTGTCTGTGGAAGGAGCTAGGCAGGTTTTAAATTAGCCAAAATTTGGCTAAGGATTCCTGTTGCCATACTCAGTGAGGCTGGTACACAGCTAATGTCCTTTTAGCCCAGTTTGGCTAATTCCTACAAAGCTGTTCTTCACACTCTTAAGTTGAAACCAAATCTTGGCTAAATGAATTCTTAGCCAAAATTTGGCTAAGGATTCCTGTTGCCATACTCAGTGAGGCTGGTACACAACTAATGTCCTTTTAGCCCAATTTGGCTAATTCCTACAAAGCTGTTCTTCACACTCTTAGGCTGAAACCAAATCTTGGCTAAATGAATGCTTAGCCAAAATTTGGCTAAGGATTCCTGTTGCCATATTCAGTAAGGCTGGTACACAACTAATGTCCTTTTAACCCAATTTGGCTAATTCCTACAAAGCTGTTCTTCACACTCTTTGGTTGAAACCAAATCTTGGCTAAATGAATGCTACACATTTGCCTTTCACATGGATTTAACAAGTGGTTTTTCTATGTACATAATAGTGATGTTGGTGGGAAATAGACTCACCCATAGTATAAATAATAATAATAATAATAATAATAATAATAATAATAATGAGGACTTTGTATAGCACCTAATCTTTAGAAGCTCTAAGCATTTTACAACATCTATAATGATTTGACTACAAAAAAAACACATGAAACTATAAAACAAAAAAAAACATGCTGAAAATATTTAAGGTAGGAAACAACATTAAGTCTTTAAGTTTGCTTTTGCAGTTGACATGTTTTTCAGAGTTTTAAGAGACTCTTAAAAGGGATTACAGTGTCTTTGTGTCTAATTTCATTTAGCAATTCATTCCAAGTTGTTGGGCCCTGGTATGCAAATGAATGTTGTACATATGACTTCATTTTCATAGGGGGAATTATGAGTATATGATTGCCAGAAGAAGATCATAAGTATCTTGCTGGTTTGTACACATGGGAGAGGCCAGATAGGTAATACTGGACTGGAGTCCATCAGTGAAATGTAGCAGTCATTGTATGGTACAGAGCAGTGGGAAGGTTTGCTTTATTGAGATGTGTGTTCTGATCATGTTACTCTAACATGGCACAGTGTTAGTACATAATGTACATTAAACATAAAACCCACATACAATGACAGTGCTAGGGCCTTACTTGTTAGAGTTGGGTTAGAAATAAATCAGTGAATGAAATGACTGTATTTTTATCACACCAATGATTTTCGTCATTGAAATTGATTTAATCAAACTAGTATTTCGGCAAAAATTGTAAAACCTACAAACTTTATCAAGTATTTAACAGAGAGATGGACCAACAGGAAGATGGATGTGTACAAAATCTAGAGAAAACCAAACTATTAAAACAAATGTTTAAAAATATAACAAATTTTATTATTAAAGAACATATGACTGAAATGGTGTACATTGTAACAACTTTTACTTTAACATAAAAGATCTCTTTTCAATAAGTCTTTTTATGCCTATCGTCAATTTTCTTGAAGCAGGAAATTCAAATTCCCCTGGTAAAATAGTGCTGACTGATATTGTCAGCTGTTTACATGATGTCAGTGACGCCTTAAATTGCTTTGTTCTGTATAATCTAATTGTAATCTCAGCAGGCGCAACTTCCATGACCTGACCGATAGTTGCATCTGCAAGGTACAAAACATGTCTCCCAACATCATATCTTCTTCTATCTGCTCATTCAGCTCAATGCCTGCCTGAGACTTGTTGGGTTATGTATACCTGAAAAATTTGGATCAGTAATTTTTAAATGAATTTTATTTATTTTAAACTAAACTAAGCAAGTCTTTTGAATGATTGTTTTACTGTCATAATATAAGAAATTAATATAAAAAATTATAAATAATGTTCAAATTTCATTGCAATTTAGTTGGAAAATTAACACTCAGATTTTTCTTTTTAAATATCATAATAGGTATCATAATTCTGTGAGATATAATTGAGAGTTGCACATTCAATTTTCATTAATTCTTGCTAAATCAACTTTCTAACTCATCATAAACCATTAGAAGTTTACTGGCACATATTATTTGAAACATTAACTCATTGTATCTGTATTGTATCAATATTGCATAATTGTTTCAATGTAACAGTCTTCAGTGGAAATATTTTGAACTATTCACTCAGGTGCTTTTATAACTGGTATTTTTAAGTTTAACATGACATTTCATTTAAAAGGAGAAGTTGAACAAACTATTTATTTGCTTCTTATAAAATATCCATAAAACAATGTATGTCTTTCAGAGATAAATGTTTAGGTACTAAACCATGTTTATTTTGGAACAATTGCCCATTACATTTGACTGTAGTGTTTCATGAGAACAGAGAACAGATATTTGTTTGGAAAATGTACTCTTCAGTTTGTCCAGATGACTAAGTAATAATTAAAATCTTTAAAAGAACACTATATATATATATATATATATATATATATATCTAATTTGACCATCTACATATCCATAAAAATAAGTGTTCTACATCTCCCTTCCCCACTCAAGTAAATTCATATTTTTAAAATTGATTTGAATTGTATTAAAAATGGTCTGGTCATAAACACATACCGAAAATCATACATGTTTATTTATATTTGTCCAAAATCTGATGAGCATCTATGACAACTAGATGTTGATATAAACTAAGTCTCAAATGTTAAAGGACTGATTTAACATTTAAATATGGCTTAAAATGTGTACAACTCTTTTTATCTGATTTCTGATGCATATAACATTCCTTCAGATTTAAATTTGTCAGATTTATGGTGTTATTGTAATGGTGCTGATGGATATGACAGTTTCAATGAAAACACTAATCTTGTTGTGTACAAGGAAGGTGTCTGAAAATAACAAATATGACTTTATATTCCATACATACCTGCATACAGTCTTGTCATTGACCTTGAAAATCTGTGTTTTTGTATGTTTATATGTCACTGCACATTCTCAGATGATGCTAATGAGTACTGTCATCCGTTTAGGTCCTTCAGGTAGTATGTGCAATTTTTGTCGCCAGACTAAAATGTCCTCCATTGTAAAGTTGTCATTGCAATGACTATTGCACCCACATGCCACAGATTTTTCCTTTTCAATGAAAGTTAAATCTAATGCAGCTCTTCTTCTTTTCACATTGAAATCTGCAACATATGGCATTTGAAATTGTCTTCAGATTTTAGTATGCAGACAAATTTTAAAACAAACATTAATGTTATGCATATGATGATGCTAGTAATTTTGTGATGTTTTCATACTAATGCATATATTTAAACTGCTTAATAATTTGTATCTTTCTGTTTTTCTTTTAATATAATTAAGCTACAGAGCTTTATTAAGATTCAAAGAAGATTTACTGAAAAAGTCAAATAAAATTAGAAGAATTAAGTAATGATACTAAAATGATTTTAATGCAGTAAAATCAGGGCACTTAAATAATTAAGCATATAAACATCCATAACTAATTAGCCTCAAAGTTATTTTGGTGGAGTAGGTGAATAATGCATGACTGAAATGAAAATATGTTTCACTCTACCATTTCAGTGCTTTATTTCTATGCTTTAAGTTTGTAATCTAAGTGGCAATTACTGTAGTAGTAGTAGTTGTAGTAGTAGTTGCTGTTCTTGCTGTGTAACAAATACAAATTGTAATTTACCTATATTAGACATACAAGATGACAACCGTTTCTGAACAAATCTTGTTGCTGGGAGACCGATATCTGCAAGATAAAAAATTTAAGTCTCAACCTGTTAGTTTTTGCTGCAGTCTTTAATTCACCTAACATACCTTTTAAAAGTTACGCAACTATCATTCTGAGTTTTCTTTTCCTACTGCTGATGATAATTAAATATTTGAATGCATTTATGCCAATAGCATTTTACTTATAAAAATACTGATATCAAGAGTATATTCTCTATTATTTTAAAAGAAATACATAGTAATTATTCAAGTAGAAATCTGGACCAGAGAACTGTTGATAGCCAGTAAGTGTTAGGCTCAATAATCAAAATGAATTCCATCAGTGGTCACCAGGCAGGAATCTTGTGATGGAAACTAAAAATACTATTAAATTTTTTTAAAAATCTTTGCAGTGAACTGAAAATTAAATTATTCCCTTTTGTTATAGCATTTTCCATCAGAATCTGAATCTGATTTATGTTCAAAACTTGCTGTTATATTATAGTATGCAGAGAGAAAATATTACAGCGGGAAAAAAACATTTCAGTACTTGCAACATAATGTTTATGAAGACAAAATAAAATCTACTGGTTTAGGAGTGAATATCTTTAGTCAAAATATGTAAATCTACTGGTCTGAAATATTTTACATGTAATGCTAAAAATATCTTTAGAAAAGTTTACACTTAAATTTGATAAAATGTAATACATGCTCATAGGGTCAACTTCACAACATAAATTTACAAAACTATGCCAAATCTAATTCATACTGAGTATGCTCTGATAAGATGTGGGCTATGCTTACTGAATGGAATAAAAATCCCTGTATATATAGTTTAATAAAAGTGCCTAATACTAATAGATAATTTGACATAATATAACTATGTACTATTGTTTATATTCTGTTTGTTTTATTAACCTATAGAATGTTTACAAATTAGCAATTTAAATCTATACACACCTTTGTTGAACTCATTTCCAAGAAGTTTTCTGTACAAGTCCTTGTCCATCTCTTCACACTTTGGACATTTCAGTTGAACTTCTCTGGTAGCAAGAAAACTAACCTTATTTATACTGCTGTAACTGGTTGAATGCCTTCTACCAGTTCTGCCTCTATCAAGGCTATTACATGCCCAGCAGGCAGCTTTTAAGCACTCAGCAAGATCAATGAAAGCCTGTCATGATCAAAGGAATTTTACACCAAGAGCATGTCCTGGAGAGAGCCATACACTGACTCAAAAATAAGTCACTTGGTTTTATGAATTGTGTTACTTGTCCAGCTATCATAGTAGAGTATGCAAACTCCATGATAATACAAATTCAATAATGTTAGATGTTTAAATGCTGATGATCATACCTATATTTATAGGCATATCCTTAATGACAGCTTCTGTGTAGACTGAAAAGACAAATGTTATGGCATTTTCTGTCATTCCAAGTGTTTGAAATGTTTTCAATATTGCACCAAAGAATCTGGTGCAGATTTCAGTAACCTTATTTTAAGTCTCTACTTTTTTCATTTGAAAAAAGGATCAGCTTTCTAAATATTTTGTAAAGTAAATTATTGCATCCACTATCAACTAATCCTAGCCAGCCAGACACACAGAGATGTACCATATTCCACCTATTTCCATCAAATTTGTGTATTGTGAGTCTTTCATGATGAATTTAGATAAATGCTACTAAGTTCATGAATATATGTGGGAAATTATCACTGAGAATAACGTTAAACTAATCATCAATTAAGTTATCACGGATGACATATCCTCAGATATTGTATAGTAATCACAATAATGTAGATCAAGTATTATCTTAATAGTATAGTTTTACTATTCCCAAATTTGTTTCATTACAGCCCATTCAAAACTTGGACATGATGTCTTTTTATAAATAAGCAAAACTGAAAAAAATGAAAATACTAGTAATCATGTAATTTACACAACTGCTGCTAGACAATACAAATATATGTGCTGCTCTTTAGCTTTGGAGGCAACACAGATAACAATAGCATGATCCTATTTCCATTCATGTTTTCAACCTTAAACAGTTAACCAACCCACCAATAAACATGGTCACATTTTAGACTGAAGTCTTCATAGACCTGATTATAATATTCTATGGTCCATCCTTGTATCCCACGAACTTGCATCAGCTAACTACTGCATTATATGCTATCTGAATGTATCAGTTCCTTCACCTTTACGTGCTATTGAAAGACACCTCGATATGATAAATAGAACCAAACTAATGCATGACATCCAAGCGAACCTAACAACTTGCTTATCTCCTACAGTAGAAGAACTTGATAACTGCCTGTGTTCATTGCTTGAAAACATCTCAGCCATCAAGTGCAGAGTATCAATTCAAAAGTGTTCTCCATGGTATAGCAGTGTTAGGGACCAACTTTGCACCATTAAAAAAGACCACTGTGAAGTGGAGAGGCTTTGACTTTCCAACAGACTCACTTTCATAAGCTAATCTATGAAGCTGCCAAGAAGAATGCCACAAACATAGTCCATTTAGCCAAATTATCCCACTACAGTATTTCAGCGACAACAATTAGCAGCACATGGATTAATTTCTGATAGTTGTGACGATGAGTGCACCAAAGTCATGTGAACTTGATCTAATTCCAACATCACTGCTGTTTGAGTGCTTCGATCCAATATTGCCTTTACTAACTGATGTTATTAAAACCTCTCTCTCATCAGAGGAATTCCCATTATTTTTCAAAACTGCCAGTATAAAACCTTCTGCTGAAGAAACTAACATTCAACTTTAATGCTTTAAAGAACTACTGACCAGTTTCTAAACTCCCGTTCATATAAAAAATCTTAGAAAAAGTTGTTCTGACCCAGCATGTCACATCTGAATTCAAACAGTCTTTATAGCAATGTACCGTCTGCATATCTCCCCTGCCACAGTACTGAAATTACACTTCTGAAAGTAGTTAATGGCATTCTCTCTGCTTTGGATAGGGGAAAGATTACATTCCACACACTCCATGATTTGTCTTCAGCATTTGACACAACAGACCATGATATATTAATTCAATGTAAAAAGCATGTATATGTCATTCACAACACAGCCGTTTTTTGGTTCAAGTCTTAACCTAGAAAGCAAGCAACCTATCTTGCCAGATGTGAAAAAGCTTCGGGCCTTGTATTGTTTATATACTTGCAAGGTGCCCTGTTATAAAGTTCTGGTGTTTATATGATATGAACAATTCAGCTTAATTTTTTTCACAACCCATATCAATGTTGAGTTTATAGTGTTCGCATTGTTATAGTTGAGATGAGCAGTTGAGAAAAAAAATAAAGTCACACGTGTATTTATAAAAGGAATTAATTTTATAATTTATCTGCAATCAGTATTTATCAACACATTGCATTGAAGACAGTAGTGCAGTGGATACTCAGCCATGGGTGTAAACATAATAACATATTTCTCTAAGAGGTGTTGAAGTTAACTACAGATTGTACACACTTTTCAAAGTAATTTTTCAACCAATTCATCTGATTGCTACATGTGCTTCTACTGGTAATTTCATAATGCCTAATTATCATACAGGATAATTTATTTTCTTATCATATAAATATTAAAATAAGCCTATGATGCATTTGATAAGTAGATTATTAACATATAGTTCATAACATTATCAAACCCACTTTAAAATTACATTTGTTCCATGAATTTACATGTCAAGATTATTAAAATATACATCTACAGTCCTTTCAAATATTGTTCAATCAAGATTCAGTTAGTTTGTTTATTTAATCATTCAGCTACCAAAAAATTAGCCAATGAGAATTGTAGTGAATGTTATGTGCATACAAAATTTGCACCAAGATCTGTACATTTAATCTTTTCCCTTGTGCTCAAATTTGATGAATTATGATGTCAGTGTACTGCTTTGTCCGATCATAGGGATATATGAAAATCCCTTTTAATATCTTGACTTTGTTGTGACATGCATATAAAGTTATATTTTAAAAATTGTAGAAATTTTCAGCTAAACCAAATCCAAATAATGAAATAATCTACGATCCATAACTTTGGTCAGAGACTGTTAACTACAAGCAAGTGGTCCATAGGGCATCATCAAAGGCTTGCCATCATGATTAGATTATTCAAATGTGTAATTAACCATGCTCTCCCAAGTGATTTTAGCTGTGACATTTGAATTAGAGATGGTGATAATCAGGATGACCCTTGTTACATGTCCAACTGTTAGCACTGGGCTACATGAAAGGAAAATCAAAATGAAACTTGAACAGTAAAATTTTGTTCTAAATTTCTTGTGTTCCAAGTACTTTTTTGAGTCTCTTCAAAATAGTTATTGAAGAGCCACTATGGAATAGATACTTAGTTAATAAATAAATGGTGGATTATTATACTGTCATAATACAAATTATAATACTCAATCTTTACTTATTTAAAAGATAGGTAGATAGATACGAAGATTAGGTGGGTAGACTAAATCAAGTTAATAAATTTAATGTCTCGCATAGAAATACATGCAGAATGCAAATGATTTTCAAAGTTAACTTTTGGGCATTTATGTGCAATTAATGAAATTGTGAGAGTCTGTCTTTAGCAAATTGTGGGAAGTAAAATCCCAAAATGATTTTATATGTGATTCTTTCTTATTGTACATTTTTCCCTCAATATGTTTGACCCATTAACATAGTTTTGAGAAAATTGGAATAGTGATGCATATTTCATGATATATTCTTATTTTCATCAGTTATATATTTCAAAATTCTAAAGTTTTTTAATTTATCAAACGGTGTTAAAAAGAAGTTTTCATTTTAATATTTTGGTCCTTTCCAAAACACACCAACAAATATAAGGAACAGTTATCATATGTTTACTTTTGTTCACATTTTTTTTCATTCACACATTCTCATACATTTTCAGTGATCTGTTGCTACATAATAAATTATATATACTGATAAAACACACATATTAATGAATAATTACTAACTTCACAAATTACTTTCATTAATTGTTCAATAAATGTCAAAGTTCAATTCACTATGTCAAAATGTATAAAGATTTGTAAATGTCATGATGCAACAACAAAAACGAAACAAATGAATTTGAATTTCACATTCAAGCAGGCACTCACCAGTTATTATGTACTTTTGAGAGAGTAGTGTATATTAGGTGAAGTTGTTTGCATAGAAGCTACTTTGTGTAATGTGGCTGACATTTCATTGAAAAGAATATCTATTGGTAAGCCGAAAAGCAACAAACTTTTTCTCTAATATCAAGTAAACAACATGAAGTATACTAACAGGCCATATCATTTTAAGTACATAAGATATTTTAACTAAAAAGAAATTCTACAGAACAAAGTTCTTAAATCTGAAAAGGATAAGTTACCCAATTTTGTGTAAAAACAACAAGGATGACAGTTGCAAAATACTCTTATTTAATGACTGGATATTTGGTTTACTATTTCTTTAATATTTTTGCATTTCTATTTCTATCAACTTTATTAAATGACCTTTGATTGTTTGTGTTATTTTTTATTTCAGAAATGACCTTCGCTCTTTCTATTTATTTTTCTCTCTCTTAAAGCAGCAGAGAGGGTGAATCGGACAACTTTTTTTTTGGTTATTTTTTTATTATACCCTTAAAACGGTACGAATAGACCCTTCTCGCGAAAAAATAAGTCTCCGACCCTTATGATTGTTCGCGTTTTCGTTGATGTCGCAACGTCGTTGTCACTCACCCTCTCTGCTGCTATGGGTTAACCGAATATTTGATCTAGTCCGATACGACAAAAATCCCCTTAGGATTTCACAAACAGACTAATTTGTAAAACCTCCTCTTGTAAATCAATCAGATTATTAGACTGGTCAGTGAGTTTGAAATTAATTCTGGTTAATGAATTATTATGACATCGCATATAGACTGGATTCACCGGGGACTCAATTATTAAAAACCCTGGAGGGGCTATTGGTGCAAATGAATACAAAATATATCCTTGCTGAGCTTGATTTGATCGTTCTAAATTTATTTGATAGCTTCCTTCGATCACATCACATACTAAATTGAGCGCAATCACCGTTGAAATATTCAAATTGAACGGAGCAATATGCCTGCCACCACCATCTGGGTCATTATTATGTTTGAGGATTTTTATTTCCGGTGATGCTGTTTTTTTCCACGTATCATGGATTTTTTTGAAACCTTCATCGATGGCATCACTGAGAGATTTTTGTAATTCTGAGATATTATATCCTGGTAGTTTAAACTCACGAATATCTTCTACGCGTATATTACCTTTCATCGCAAACTCTGTTCTCGTTTTAGGATTATCGTCACCTAATATCTCTTGAATAATTTGTGAATGAAATGTTTCCATGTCATTGATGATTTTGTTACATATTTCTACAACGCTGATAAATTCATCTCGGGTGAGAGTGCCGGATTTAATGGATATTAACAACAGTAAAAAATCATATTCCATCGCTGTGAAATTTTCAGTAATTTTGTTCTGTCGGGGTACGAATTTGACAACGTTATTTTCTACTATTCCATTGAAAAGTTCCCACTTATTATAATCTTTATAACTCTTTATTGGATTATCAGATTTTATCCTGTCTGTGATATAATCGGTTTTTTGTGGTTCTGGTAATTTAACGGTTTTTCCCCCGGGTGGGATTTCAGGCCATCCCAGTACGGTTCTAATAGAACTTTGATAGATATCTACGACATAACCCTCTGTGCTTATTTCAATGGCAGATGATAGTGTTGGCTCATGAACCGTTATAGCTATTTTTGATTCTTTTCCAGTAATCGATTTTATTCTACGCGCGAATTCGTTATTGATTTGTTCGATTTGGTATGATCCGGTTGGTATGGAAACAACGTTCCAGTCTGGGGTACCGTCGGGTTTATTCTTATTTGCAAATACCAGGGAATTATTCGGTTGTTGACCACCAAATGATTGTGACCTAATATTTGGCCAACTGTGGTATACTCGTAATTTTGCTAGCGCTATCTCCTTCACTGGGACCGGAGAGGGGAAATTCACACTGAATTCTGGATTCGTTGAGGTTATTGAGATCATGCTTGTTTGTACTGGTTTTGTGTTCTCCACTATTTGTTGAAGTAATTCCATCTGTGTTGTCATTGTTATTATATTCATGATGTATTTCTAATTTTGACATCGCAGAATCATATATATCTACCATCGCTGAAAACTCACTCTCTGATATAATTGTATCATCGAGAGATGACGATATCAATGAGGATAATTGCGAGTATGCAGTAGACACAACATGAAATTGAATTATGTAGTCTTGTAGTTTCCGTTGGCTGCATGAGGATATTTTTTTGTGATTATTGAAATTATTCCAGCGATTGTTGTTGCCGCAGAATTGCAAATTGGAACAGCTATCGGAGCCATCATTGTCACTGAAGACAGTATAATACCAGCTCCGGTGATTACACCACTCACAGCGTACACAGTAACATCAATTGCGGTAATTCTCCTGCGGTATTTTTTAATTTTCAATTCATACTCCTCTGACAAGGTTTTGAGTCTAGTTTGATACTCTCTGACCTGATCATAGCGATATTGCGATGATGAAATCATTTTTATTTTAAATATGCTAGCGTTTTCAATTACGATTTACTTAAATTCGCTACGAATTCCACATACCACGTTGTTGAGACCCTAACCAAATCTTTATCAGTAGATGTAATTGTAAACTTTTCAGTTCTATCCTTGTCGATGATCGTTGAATTCGTATTATTGACCCCGGATGAACTGGACGATGAAATATTAAATTGAGACAATGGTGTTACTAGTGTTAATCGATAAATACCCTTAACGGTTGCAGTGATATCTAATTTGTTGTTTGTAGGTGACCACTCCAATGATCCGAGTTGGATCGTGTATACTAAGTTGTTGGTTTTCTCATGAGGAATTTTTGTTTTTTCAATGGTTGTTATCATCCTCGAAAGATCACCTTTGACGGCTTCGATGAAGTTTTTCGTCTCATCGATGGATTTTTTAATATCAGGGAGTTTTAGTTCAATTTTATCGAATGTAGTTCCAATAAATTTATCAATGATATTTCTACGAAATGCGGTAAACTGTTTTATGTGTTCTTCGGTTTTAGATTGAAGTGTTTCTAGTTCCAACGCAGAATCGTTGAGAGTTTTAAATCGATCTGTAATCGTCGAAAAAAGTACACCCGGTTTGAGTTTACCCTGATCGGAAAATAACGCGATAGTATCCTCGATTGCGTTTTGTTGTTTAACCAAAATATCATCCAGAGAAATATTACTGGTTTTCAATTTACCCTGATCGGAAAATAACGCAACGGTGTTCTCGATTGCGTTTCGTTGTTTAACTAAAATATCATCCAGAGAAATATTACTGGTTTTCAATTTACCCTGATCGGAAAATAACGCAACGGTGTTCTCGATTGCGTTTCGTTGTTTAACTAAAATATCATCCAGAGAAATATTACTAGATTTCAATTTACCCTGTTTGTCCTGAAATACAACTATTTCCCCGGGGTCAACACTTGTTAAGTTCAACGTCTCAGCGATTTCATCTTTAATTTTTTTTTTATATCCTTGATAGAATCAGGAGTTGCAGTGTCATCGGGTTTGGGTTTCAGAGGTCTCCCCCAAATATCAATCATGTTATTGTAAAACTCCTTCTCTCTCTAAAAAGCGATTGCTGGTGTAGTCATTTACGACAATGTGTGGTGATTTTCTAGATGCTGAAATAGCGTCAAGGACATTTAACACTTCACTGCCGCATATTGGGGGTCATTCATTTGTTGTGTTGGTAGCGTAGAATACCAAGTCTTCATTGGAAATTGTTTTATGTAACGCATAAACTCTTTTGGTGGGGCTAATCCATATGAATCAAAATAGACAATCCCACGTGGATCAATAGCGTATGCAACCCAGTGAGTTCCAGGTCCGGTGCTGTTATCGAGATTAATAATACCTGTTTCAGTTTTGTTTGGTTGATGTGGTAATTGATCTTTCATAAAAACACCTCTGAAATTTTTGATCACTAGTTTTTTAGCAGCATCCATTAAATCAAAATTGGACATTGGAACCATCGAAGATTTGGGAACCATAGGTTCCTCAATTAATAAACCGTTCCTGGTAGTCTCAGGCTTGATCCGTGAACGGATCTCCCGCTGTACCATGAATACGGGGTTCCTGGTAGTCTTAGACCTTTTCCGCTGTACCATGAATACGGGGTTCCTGGTAGTCTTAGACCCTTTCCCTTTTTTTATACCCTTGACCTTTCTTCGGTTCATATGATTCAGCAATGCTCTGTACCGCTTTTGTTCCCAAGCCTCCAACTACCCCCAATGCGGCCGCTTTTGCTACTGCTGGGGCTGCTGCCGCAACCAATGCTGGTATTGCAGCAAACAACGGAAATATACCACCTGTTTTTATCATATTTTTGATAGCAGCCGAAGAGAGTGTGATCTGAACTCCTTTTCTATCCTTGAAAGCATCATTGAAATGTTTCACTTGACGAGTTGTCAGCGATAATTTATTTGCCCCGCCATTCATTTGATTAGGTTTCAACGTGATTGTGGTTCCACATTGTTTAGCGGATTTTGATTGCAATTTTTTTAACTGACCAGGTGTCAATGACACATTGATATTACTATATGACATTATACAAATACAGATTGATTCTAATGGAAAAATCCTTCGGATTTTCAATCAAAGATTTTCTACTGGGGCATCTACCACTCTCATTCTTCCACCAACACCTTCAAGTAGCATTGATTTATCACTGAGAATGACAGCAACCGCTCTATAATTAGCAATACCACCAGGACGGGTTACACGGGCTCTAAAGTGTATATCAACGACAGATTGTCTCACCAAGTCGAGATGTTCCAGCGAAAAGTAATAAATCGGATAGAGGCTTTTGAAATCATATTGTGATATTTGCAAACCGGTATCCACATTTTGATCACGTGCCATAAATGACAACAGGTTATGATAGACACGTGCAATATGATTTTGACCGTAATCAAGTTGCACATCTTCAGATGGTTCCTGCTGTCCGTTTATTCTCAGCGAGACTTCATTAACACCTAACTGATCAAATATCACATGACTTCGTTGTTGATTACCAACTCGTGCATTATTCTGTAATGCAATAAATATATGACGTGGAGCTGAAACCCCTTGTTTTGATGCCAGGTGCCATGTGAATGTACCATCAACATTGTCTTGTTTAGTATCCGTAGTCACTGATAACCAACTCAATAACGACTTTCCTCCTTGGTCCATAAATGATAACAATTTTCCTTCTGCTGTGATTGATGGAGTTAACACTGGCATCCACAATGATAGTTTTGTTAAAACGACTTTACCATCAGGAACAGTAGCATCACGCCATATTGCATCATTATCAGTACCCTTTCGTACAAGCGCTACTGTGTGTTTAGCTCCATAAATAACTTTTCGGACGTTTCTACAGAATCCGAATATATGATGCAGTGGAATTGCACATGAAAATTGTCGACGCTGTCCTTGTAATGTTGCTACACGTGTTGCAAATCCTAGATTGTAAGTAGTAATAGTATTTATGACATCAAAATCACCAGCTGGTCTTGTATATCCGGCTGGTGCTGGATTAACTGCAGTGGCTTGTGTTGCCTTGACTCTAGAATACTGGTTGTGTTCAGCGTTATCAGTAATATCCTTTGCAAACATCATAGATGGACCCGCTGATCTTGTATAATCATCAGAATATCTTGCTAACCCTATGATTGTTGTGGCCACATCAACTTCACGGTCAATGGATTCAATTTCTTTTCCATCAATGAGATATCTAGCGCTTTCAAATAACGCCATGATACCGTTATTAACAAAACCAACTCGGGTAGTTGTGCTAATGTCATATGGTGGATCATTATGTGCAGCATCATTTGTTACAAGTTCTCCTTCTACTTCAATAAACGCTTCACAAGGCAAAAAGTATTTACTGGTATCATGAACTTGAAGTTCAATTCGTGATCGGAGATCTGGTTGTACTGCGTGATAAGAATAAAATTGAAAATCGCGTACAGAATCATCTTTACGCACTGGGGCATCCATATCAAATGCTGGATCAGATGACCTTTTGAACATTTTATTCTATTTATCAGAGTCTAAATCGGATTTTCCATTTCATCGTGAAAAACGCTAGCGTTTTCGTCGTGGTTTTTTAAAGCCACTTCCTGCTATCATGTTTGCTGTCATGTTATTTTGGTCCTCTTGATTTACCATCGACGCTAGTTTTTCATCTACTGCGTTATTTATAATTTTACTAACACTTGCAGGCATCTCTGCTGTAGATGGCAATGGTACCTGTTTCTCTTTTCGTCTCACTAATGATGTTATTTTATCCTTCGCAGTTGAAAACGCTTTCCCGGCAAGATCTCCAACAGTACTAATACCCTTATCACGAATAACATCAATGGCTTTCATTCCTAGTTGTTTAGCTAACGGCATCACTTTTGGGGCCGTTCTTGAAAAGAATCCTAAAATGGTCTTGCCGAGGCCATCTTTGTAGTATGCTCTATAAACTGGAAACCGTGAATTAACTACATAGACGAGGGTTGGTTTATCATGATTGTAGTGTATAATCATCTTGTTATAAAACTAGTAGTTTTTTAATTAGTGATCAATCGCTGTAATAACCATGGGCATCTTTGTGATTTTCAACTAACTCAGCAATGAGTTTTCGATATACATTAATGTCCATGATACCACCGGCAAATAATCGTCTACAGATATCAGCTGCTTCATTAATTATTTCCGGTGAGTTATTTCCGGCTCGTTTCCCTCCGATGAGGACTTCTAACCGTGATATATCACTGAGAATGTTACCAGGACAAGTAACGCTAGTGTTTTCAACTACTCCGCTACCTAAATACTTATCTTCAGTTGACTCCTCTTCATCCTCTTTAACTACTATATTCATTTGATTTATTCTACTCAATACTTTGTCTTTAAAACTCTCAAAATCATTGCGGTTACCTTCTGTGATTTTAAATCTACCACGGTTTGCCAAGTATATTTTTTTTATCCAATTCTCGTCGTTTTTTATATACTCTTTATACTCTTTGTTTACAGCTATTTCTCTTTGATCGAGTGGAAAATTCCACACGGTAAATTTAATTAAATTATTGTCATTTTTAAAACTTTTAATTATGTTGTATGAATAGTTTGTAAATATACTTTGCGGTGAATACATTTTTGATATAGTAACGTCTTCTTCCTCTTCTTGTTTTCTTGCAATAGCACCTAGTTCTTCTAGTACTTGCTCTTGTTTTTGTTGTTGTCGTGAAGTAGCTACTATATCCACTGGAAGTGTTTTTAATGATTTGTTTGTTTCTTTAGTTCTTTTTGCTATTTTTTCTAACACAGGGAGAAAAGTCTCTTCTTGTTTTTTTCCTTGCTCAGAGAGTGTTGACACTATCTGTTTCGTTGTTGTAGTTATTGGTTTAAACAACTCTTCAGATCCTGCAGCAAAATCAGTCTGAAGACTCTGTCGTTCTTGTAGTTTATTCCTGACAGAGTCGCGAATTGGTATAAATTTCTTAATTGCATCTAGTCGCTCACGAGCCAATCGGGTCGTTAATGCTTCATTGACCATTATTTGAAATCAGAAACCATTTTTTAATTGCAAAACAATTTTCCCCATCGATGATTCCATCCTTAACGGTCCAATTTTTTATTGCTGTGAAATATTTTTATTTTTTATCCATTGATTTTGCCTGTTTTTGACAGTTTTGGTGGTTTTCAGTTGAAAATCTCAAAGAGATTTTACAGTCAAGTAGTCGATTTTACATGGGATTTTCCATAAGGAAAAGCTGTTAAAACTCATTTTTGATGATTTTTAGCCATTTTTCATCAATTTTTGCCTGTTTTCAGTGATGTTTGGTCATTTTTCATCGATTTTCATCAAAAAACCTCGTAGGGTCAAGTAGTCGATTTTACATGGGAAAAAGTTCTTAAAAGTTAGGATTCTATTTTATTTTCGCAGTGTGAAATATTTTCACTGCTTCAATCAAAAAATTACAAAAAAAATGAAAATCTCAAGGAGATTTTACTGTCTGACAAAATCTTTTGAGGGTCGGTCAATCAAAATAGTTCATTTTCTTGAATTAACGCTCGTAAGTTTCTAATTTTAGAATTAACTTCCTTTTTCAATTCATATTCGTTACCCAATTCTTTTCGTATTCCTTCCACGATAGTATATAACGGAACAAACACATCTACTTCACTGGAAAATGCAAGAGAGTCTCGAATAGAATTTTGAATTTTTTTGATGAGTGCATATTTCTTTGGTAACATATACTTGTTAGTGCTAACTCCGTATTCTATATCCTGAAAATCCGACTTGATTTGATCAGGATTTAAACCATCTGACAATTTAATCTTCTGATTTATCAATTTTGCAATTTCAACTATGATGCTATTCATAATTTCAGAATTCATATATGATAATACATATTTCTAATTCATTTTTCAAAAATAAATGAGCCGTTAATATTTTTAAAATTCAGTCTGTATATATAAATATCTTTTTTAAAAATTCAGTCTGTATATATAAATATCTTTTTTAAAATTCAGTCTGTATATATAAATATCTTTTTTAAAAATTCAGTCTGTATATATAAATATCTTTTTTAAAAATTCATTCTGTATATATAAATATCTTTTTTAAAAATTCAGTCTGTATATATAAATATAAATGCAGACAAAAATAAATAACAACCATGTCGAGCGTTTATCAGTCATTTGGCCCCCTTGATATAGGCCACTGTGTCTTTCATAGGGTTCTTTCTATGAGCATTTCCATTTTTTTTTCTGAGATTTCTTCGATCTCGATTTGACACTATTTGGCCGATAATTCATTTTTGAACACCATACGGGGCTACCCAAATGTGACGGAGAGCTAATTACATCCATGGATGTTATTTATTTTAGGTCATTTATATTTACATTCACCGGAAACATATTCCCCTAAGAGTGAATCTAACTCGTCAAATAACGGGTTAGAATCACAAGAGGGTATGTTTACGTGAAATGACCTAGAGGTTACATATATACGACAACACATCTTTGGAACTCCTTGGTTGCCTTCACATCCAAGTAAGCCCAAAGGAAACCCGAAACATACATCTCCGGAAGGGAGGCCTAACGTGGCAAACGCCATCTTAGACCGCCAAGAAGATATGCTTGGGGTGACGTCACAACATATACTTAATTAAGGACAGCACAAATACCGTATATATTTCCACTCGAGTGTTGTGGCAAATTGTAGGTATACATATACTTAATTAACTTAATTAAGGACAACACAAATACCGTATATATCTCCATTCAGATTGTAGGTATACATATACTTAATTAAAGATGGATTATAATTCAATGATGATGTAATGATGATGGGACGGCACAGACATCACAAACATGAAACGACGGGGCTGATTTTCAAAGGCCAATTCGACCAATCAAAGCAACCCATGAAATTAAACCCGGTTGCATGATTGAGTAAAAGTCAACCACGCACACGTGTCAATGGCGTGGGTTATTTTTTGACTGGTCGGATTGGCCTTTGAAAGCCCCAGCTTTAAACCTTTCATTTAGTATATAAGGTGACTAATACAGCAGCGTCAATCCACAGAGTGTGTTATTTTATTTTCTTGAATTACTTGTGAATGGTGCTTCACAGTATTTAAATGAGACAGAATATTTGCATAAAGCACTAAAAAAAAGAATATAATCGTTTGAAAACGTTTTATATTTGATTTCTTTTCTAATTAATTATAGCCCAAGTTGCTGAATCACAATTTAGGGGGAAATAACCCACGCCATACTGTAATGTAATTTTTAAGGTGGGAGGGGTTGTTATTCCCTCCCTTATCAACCCGACACCATCTAAGGGAGAGAGTATATAAAGGGAATTAATACAGCAATCCGCAAGGTATGCTATTTTATTTTCTTGAATTACTTATTAATGGTGTTTCACAGTATTTAAATGAGACAGCATATTTGACTTAAACACTAAAACAAAGAATATTATTGTTTGAAAACATTTCTTTTCTTACAATACAATGCCCACCGCTGAATCACAATAACCCATAAAACAAGTTAACACAATCTAAGGGAGAAAGTATACACGTGTGTTATCCTGTAACGCCTGCATCTCCGGATCACATCCTATGTTTATGAAATACGCATTAATCGCACGTGAGACAGAATATTTGACTTAAACACTAAAAAAAAGAAAATATTTCTTTTCCTATAAAAAAAATACCCAGCCGCTAAATCACAATGATAACTCCCTTGGTTATATCCATTGGTTATATTTAAGAGTTGTCTCCCTTGGTGTTATAGACATACGAAAATCGAATTTTTTGTCCTGTCTCTTTTGAAATGGTAAAGAATTATTCTGAGAATCGGAATCAATATAACCATCCTTGATTCTATTATTCAAGAATTAAGTTATCATTCAACACCTACAGAGAACATTAAATGTTCACATATTAATCTATCTATCTGACTGATCAAATACCACAAATCCAACTGGATACTTCAATCTGCGGTTTCTGATAATACCATTACGGAATGCTTCATAATTAACAAGCACGGGTGAGGTCTGAATTCTTGGTTCATTTGTATAATAACACTATTTTTCTAATTCATTGTTTAGTTTAATTATAAGTCTCTGTATATAATCTTGAGGAGTCTTTACTATTTTGTCATCGTTGGGGTCAATGACAGTATTTTTTATTCTTTTATCATAATAGCGTTTTAGTTCCCTGTATCGTTTGCCGCCACACCTAACACATAATTGCGACCTTCCCCTAACCCCAACCCCACATCGAATACAGGGTAACGGACCAAGGCTTCCACGACGAAAGCTTTGCATATGATACCAACATAATTCATTTCTGCATGATTTGTTACACGGTGTCACTGATCCAATCATAAGCCATTTGCAATGATTCATTATACTTAAATCTTTCATTTAAATACTTGTTTTAATTATAGTATGGAGGAGTTCGAGAGGTTATCGAAAATTAAGCCTTGGAAAAGTGTTCAATTCAATCTTGATAGAGTTTCTGATACACCAAAGAATAAAATTCTTGATAGAACCTTGATTAGTAAAATCAGAGACTGTTTTAATGAATCCAAGCGTGATGGGGCAGCTCATTGTTGGTCAACATTTCGAATTGATGGTGTTGTTGACGCTACCATGAATGATGAAAAAGCAGCAGTGATAATCTCACGTCTTGGGGAAGAAAGAAATTTTTTTCGAATAAAATTTCTTATCCGTGATAATGGAAAATGGATCATTAGGGACAAATACGAGCCTATTCTTAAGGACAAAAAAACTGTCACTGTGACTCAGGATTCAAAACCAGGAATTTTGACTGGAATTGACAAACCCTACTACGAAAGATCTTATCCTGTCACAGCAGTTGTTTACGGGATCTATCCGCTCAATGAAAAACCTGATATTTCAAAACTAGCACCCATGAAATATTCGACAGGGCTCAATTGTGTAGCAGCACGAATAATGGAACACTTCACAAATGCGTCCCGGGGAAATAAACTAACTGATCTAAGACGAAAAAAAATAACCGAATGGTAACTGACAGTGAAACAGCATGGGGCAACAATTCAAGATATAGCCAAATTAGAAACATCATTGAGATTTCCAATATCGGTAAGGACAATCACCGGAGAAGTATTATACGAATCGAAATATAAATCAAAAGGGACACCCATTGAAATTATTGATCATAACGTGCACGCATGGTCATCTGCAGTAACAATATTCCCACGGGATAGAACCGTAAAATATCTATCCCAAACTCTGTTTGGAACCGAAGAGTTTTTTTCAGAGCAGAAATTATTTGATGCTATTTACCATTTGAGTAAAAACGATTCTGTGTCAGTGTGGCTATTTCATAGTACTTCAGACGAAGAATGTAGATTTGATCAGTTTGTAAGGCCCAACGGAGAATTGTACCGTACTGAAGAGCTGCATAATCAAATGAAACAACTAGCTAGTGAATTTTCTCCCCAGAGTTCTCTGGGGGAAGACAACGATCAATTATTAGCAAACTGTTTTATAGTACCATCAGTTGCAGCACATTTTGCTAGAAAGAAAAACGCGTGGAAACCAACCCGAAGTGAGTTCTTATCAGATGTCAAATTGTCCTGTCTTGAATACAGCCATGGAGGATTATGGAACACAAAATACACCGCTGATACCGTTATTTCAGTTGATATGATTGCATGTTATCCAGGAAGTTTTCTTGGGTATGGAGAGTGTGAGAAATATTTCAAACGATTTGGACACCCTACACACGAAATGACCCGTGTTGCTATTAATGGGCCACTGCCACATTTCGATTTAACCGGATTTGCTTGTGTAGCATCATTTGAAATGGCTGAAGGGCTTCATCCGTGTAGTTATCTTTGGATTGGTAAACACATGTCTGAAAAACACTGGACGCCAATAGTGTTATTACGGTATATGCTTGATTGTAAGATGTTAAAATCATTAATTGTCAGTGAAGCAATTATATCCTATCGAGCACAGAAATCAGTCTGGTTACCCCAACCTGATCTAGAAAAAATAATTAGCGAAGAGCGAAAACTGTTTCCTGATTTTAATGAACAACAAATCATGGATTGGTCCAGACAGTTATTTGAAATCAGAAACAATGAAGCAAAAGACCTTGGACGAAGAATAATCGGTAAATTTACCCAAGGTGGCAAAGATGATAATACGAGATATTCTTCACGATTGATTATAGACAATGCTGAATACGATTTTGTAATCGCGGATCTAACGAATAGGGGCTTATATGTCAATCGTAAGGACGCATTTATGTCCGGTGGAACCAAATTGGGTACAATTGTTACTTACACTGATGGATACAATCCGCATTACACACATTTGAGAGCTTCTATGCTTGGTTATGCTTCTATTAATTTATTTTCAATGATCAATAGATTTCCTACCACCGCAGTTAGAGTTGCTACTGACTCATTTTACATAAATAGCAAAATGGCTGATTTTAAGGCTACTGGCAACGAGAATTGGGGGTCATGGAGAATTAAGAAAGAAATGCTTCATGATTATATTCCATCAGCAGATGTTACCATTGAAAATAATTACTTAGAAAGCAATCAGTGTTCAGAATTTTCTAGTGCACCACCGATTTCTGATCCAATATGCCTGTATAAAACAGTTTATTTAAACGGCTGTGGTGGGTCAGGAAAAACAACCCGGGCAATTGAGTTATTCCGTGGGAAAAATCCTACGGATTTCACAAAAATGATTGTACTAACACCGACTCACAGACTTGCAAGAGAAATGATACAGAGAGGGGTAAATGCCTGCACTTATCATAGTTTCTTTAGATGGAAGGGAGATAGATGGACTCCTGAGCGCATGGGAGAGAAATTTATTCCTGAAATTATCATTTGGGATGAAATAGACACAGTGTCCGAAGATGTCTTAAAAATATTTCTTGAGTGGTTGTTATTGAAGAATACAAAAGTCGTCATGTGCGGGGATCACGGCCAACCACCACCATTTGTCGGTGCATCCCCCCATGAATGGCTAAAGGGTTTTGTAGACTATTATGAAGAAATTGATACTGATCATAGATCACTTGATAATGAATTAAAAGAGTTTAAGAAATTAATTAGATTACAACCGGATAGAATCCAGTGTGAAATAGCCCGTGAAATAATTTCGGAAACTCCCATGAATGAGTTTTGGGAAGCGTGGAGACCAAATGATTTAATCATTGCAAGTAGAAAAATAGTCAGGGATGCACTTCAGATGAAGTTATTTGAATTGCATAAACAAAAATTTGCAACACTTCCAGTACCGTTATGTTATAGGCCATCGGATACACGAAAACAGAACATCGAAGTTGATATTCCAGGCCTGACAGAGTCAAGGCGTGAAAAGCAGATTCTCGTATTAAATGATATTGTGCTGGTTGATATCAATGTCGTTGAAGATGCATTGCGTGCTAATAAATCCCCATGGACGCTAGGTTATGCAGCAACAATACACTCTTCACAGGGATTGACTATATCGGATACAATTGTTTGGATGGTAGATAATCGCATAGAATGGTCGAATTTAGTCTATCTCGCAGTGTCTAGAGTACGAAAAATAAATCAGCTTCGAAGAATTGTCTTCGATGATGAAATCATTGGTGGCGATGATGAAATCATTGGCGATGATAATGACACCACAATAGATGATATTATTGATAAAAAAACTCTCCGGTTACAAACAACAAGACAAAAAAAAACAACGAGAATTTGATATTGATGCTGAATTAATAATTACTCTGAAGCAACAACAGAATAATCACTGCGCGAGTTGCAATTGTATAATGCGTTGGCAGTATTCGGATAAGGATCCTCGCCAATTCACCGTTGACAGAAAAAATAACAATCTCGGTCATGTTAGAAATAATGTGATGTTGACTTGTCTTGAGTGCAATAGACGCAAGGGTGCTAGTTAAGCCCATGCGGTGGTAATTGAGTATCCTCAGGTATCACTTGTAATTGTTGTCTAGTAAAACCCCGTTGAGGGGCAGTTGAATCCAGTTTATAGATTGGAAGTCTACCCGTAGATCGTGTTATACTAGATATCTTATGTGCAGTAATACTCCAAATAGGATCAGTAGCCCTTTTTGTGCCACCCTCAAGCTCTCCTGGTTCGTATAAGTACCTCACAATGACATTACTACCAAGAATTGGTTGGGAAACGCTAAAATCTTTTTGAATTTCCATTTCAGGTATTGACTTCTTTTTAATCGCATTGATAGGTTTCATGTTGATGGTTCTAGTAATCTCGTTATTCAGTGCAGTAATCACAGCTGGTAACCTTTTAACCCATTCACGGGATCTTTTTTCTTGGATGAATTCTTTTGCGTATTGATATCCAAATAACCGTTCAGCAAGGGTTTTATTAAACCGTTCTACAATGGCCTGATCACGATGTAGCGCAGTATGTCCTCGTCTGATAGTGACTTTATGATTTTTCATTATTGATAACACTGCACCCTGAAATTCCTTGCCAGGATCAATTTGTAATAGATTTGGCCAGTGCAGAGGACTCCTTCGATAAATCCTTTCAAATGCAGAAGCCACTTCAGTGGCTGATTTTGTTTTTAACGGTTCTGCTTCTTTGTATCGACTTGCAATATCAACTACGGTTAATGCGTATTTGTAACCACGATCATGTGGCAGAAATAATAGATCAGCCTGATGAACTTCATTAGGAACTGTCACATCAAAATGCGAGAAATTGATTTGTTTAGGCGGTGGTAGATAAATTTGCCATAGTGCCTGTTTGGATAACCAATGAGCCGCAGTGGCCTTTTTCACTTTTGCGGCGCTAGCGAGTTTATGGATTGCTGATTTACCCCTCCAGTATCCTCTTGGGGAATAATAAATAGATTCCATGTTGTTATTAATTACCAGCACCTAACATCAATTTACTTTTCATAGCCGATTTTATCAAAAAGGAAGCCAATTTTTCTTTGAAAGATTTATCAGAAATAGCATTTAACGCATGAATTAATTTCACATCTGCTAGATGCCTGTGCTGCAGATTACTGCTTTTATAAGATACATCATGAAGGTGACATGTCTTATCAATAGCGTTTATTGGTTCCTCACCGGGTCGGGGCTGATTTTGATCATTGAGTTTGATATCAAGTCTTGTTCCCGGTCCACAGTAGCTATATCCTGGAAGGTGCTTTTCTCCAGGGTATTTTGCCCATGGAATTCCAGGGAGTTTAGTTAGCTTGGCTGCGATATCACCTCCTCGTTTTTTTTTAAAGGTTCCTTGAGTTCCTTGGGTTTAGAAACAAATCTAAATTTCTTTGTACTACATTGTACGCATTTACCAGAAAGCGCTGATCGGTTATTTTTAGTTGTAATCGTCGTCAAGTCATCTGTGCCAGTACGTTTTTTACACTTCACACAATATAGATCCATAATTTATATATAACGGCATGAATATAATTGATTATTCAGCTACCCGACGGCGGGAACCTATTAAACATCATGAAATGTTGCCGAATTCAATTAGAATGATTATAATCGGACCATCTGGAAGCGGAAAGACACAACTGCTACTTAATTTGATAACGAGATGGATGAAATGGGACAAATTGTATTTAATAGCCCCGAGTGTAGACGATCAGCGATGCTATGAAGTGCTAAAGGATTTTAACGAGAAAGCAAAATAATTTCAAATCGATGAAGATTTTATTGAGTTTATTACTGATATAGAGGAAGCCCCTTCCGTGGAAGACATCGATGGAAGTATTAACAATTTAGTGGTATAAGATGATATCATGTTAGATAATCAAAAAAATCCTGCTAGAATATTTTCCCGAGGCAGGCATAAAAACACTGATGTGATCTGTCACTCAACGGTACACACAAATACCAAAAGTGATCAGAGATAACTGCAATGTGTTGTGTGTATTTAACGGCGTTGATACTCATACGCTACGAAATATTCATCAGACCTGGTGCAGCGGTGATATGAATCATAATCAATTTAGAAATTTCTTTAGTCACGCTCAGTCAAAACCACACGGATTTGTGACAATAAATTTAGCAGACCCTAGGACACGATGTCGTATCGGACTAGATCAAAAATTCGGTTAACCCATAGCAGCAGAGAGGGTGAGTGACAACGACGTTGCGACATCAACGAAAACGCGAACAATCATAAGGGTCGGAGACTTATTTTTTCGCGAGAAGGGTCTATTCGTACCGTTTTAAGGGTATAATAAAAAAGAACCAAAAAAAAAGTTGTCCGATTCACCCTCTCTGCTGCTCTTAATGACAATATATGAACTTTCTTTTTATATATAACATAAGCCTTAAAAATAAAATGTTCACTATCAAATAGAATATCTCAACAAATCCTAGAAGTAATGTAATGATCAATATCAGATATAAGAATTTTATAATAAAGGCAGCGGATGACTCATTGAGAATTGCCTCTATGATGAATTATAAAAATAATAATAATAATAATAATAATAATAATGCTTTATTTATAGAGGGTGGCTCATTAGTAAAGGACTATTCTCCTTTGAGGCCCTCTTAAGGAGAGTATGAAAATGCACATTATATGAAGATAGCAATAATTAGTGAGGGGCCCAGAGTGGCCGAGTGGTCTAAAGCGCTGTCCGTTACGGATCACTGCCATCTCACCTCTGGCTGCGTGTGTTCAGGTCTAAGATTTGGCTAATGTAGTTATGTGAGTAAGCTTGCCGGTAGCTCCTCGTGGGTCGGTGGTTCTTTCCGGGGGGTTTCCGGGTTCTTCCTCTACCATTAATACTGGCCGCCATGTATAGCCTATATTGTGCTTAAAAATGGCGTTAAACCATACAAAACAAAACAAAAAATAATTATTGTCACAGTCTACACAGAAGCTGTCATTAAGGAAATACTTATAAATATAGGTATGATCATCATCTATAATAAACACATGATGCTCATGATATCTCGTTTTAAGTACTCTAATATTTATTCCATACAACTGTACCAGAATATTGAAAACTCTTTTTGAATTGCTCTGTTATTGGTTTTGGTACTAGAAGTTTTCCATGTGATATTATTCCCAACTGGTATTTTGATGAAAAAGGCCTGAACAAGTCCTGAAGATATTCTAGTGCAGTTCCATGTAGACATTTATATAAAAGAACTGCCTTGTGAAAAATCTATCCTGTCATATTGCTATGGGTTGGAGATGTAATGAATTACCTGAAGAAAATGAGGAATACTCAATATATCTATTGCAAGAGACACATTTTACTAAATGACAGGAGATATATTTGATCATCTTGGGGTTACCAATATATAATTTCTTTTGCATTCAGATTCAAGGGGAGAAGATATTGTATTGAGCAATAACTTTAAGTTGCCTATACACAGACGCAAAGTAGATGCAAACAGCAACAATATAGTTTTAGATACTTCAGTTCAAAATTACACGTTCAAACTTATGAACATTAATTGTCCTAATTGATTTTTATGATGAATGTATTCAAATTTATTTCTGATGAGAAAATAATATAGATTCAAAAGGATCCACTTGGAGAAAAAAATAAACCTATCAAGGCAAGGTTAGATTTCTTCCTAGTGTCAGAAACTCTTATTACAATGGTAATTGTTTAATTTTCAAAGATTGCTATTAAGGGAAAATACGTATTTAAAATAACATTGAAAATAATAGCAGAATTGAATTGCTTTCAAATGAGTAACAACCATAGTTACTTTATAAAACTTGTAATGAGTGAATGCTTAATGTGCATATATGTATTGGTACATATATGTATATAGGTGGAAATTCTTACAATAAATTTTCTTCGGCTCTCTCTCTTTCTCATAGCTTATATTCTGTAATGAGTTTAGAATTAGAATATAATACTATGTACTAATGTTAACAACTATTCTCTGTAAAGTAATGAACATTTATAATTAACTGTGAAGAAGTCATGGGTTGGATCTGATCAACTGCTGGCGTTGCATGGGAAATAGTACAAAAACAAAAAAACAATGTCTACTGAATGAAAGTAGATCTTAGTCATATATATATATATATATATATATATATATATATATATATATATATATATATATATATATATATATATACATGATAAATTCTAGTACATATAATTATTTCATTGATAATAAAATAGCACAATAAAAGATGGCATACATAGGCATGGTTTTGATTGTGTATTAATTAATAAAACATTGATAAGTTTATGCACTGCTATAAATATCTTTATATTAATTACATCAAAGCCCATAGGATAGAGAGATAATAATGTCTTAAAGACAGTAATCTAAAGAGAACAATATGTTTTAAAGTTGTAGATTTTTCATATTCAAACATTATTTCAGCTTTTATATTTTCTATTTTTAGAAACATTAAACACATTTAATTTTTATTTAATCATCTGCAATTTGTTCTCAGTCGCTTATGATAAGATTTGTTAACCCAGTCATCAACATAATTATTCAAAGGAATATTATGTTTTTCCCAATTCTTAGATGGGTTACTTATTTTTCTAATTGGTAACATATTGCACAGTTTATGTGTGGAAGCAGAAATGATTTTTGATACCATATAATACTGCATAGAGGGGACTTAATCAGTGTCACATAATATCCCATGGTTAAGTAACACTGTAAGACATGCCTCCAAATTTGACTGCACCCAACATTTTAGAATGATAAAAAAATAGTACTAATATGCTATAAAAATGGGACACTAATGGTGCTTTAAAAATAGGATAACCATATTTGATTTGACAGTTTAGGCACATTAACATTATGGTTTTATTGAAAAAGATCTGAAAATATCCATGATTTTATATATGTTGGATGACAAGCTGGTCTTCATTATACATAAGTCTTAAAAAGACCTAACCCCCCTCCTCTCCTAACAATTTCCTTGGTAACAATTTAGCCAGGTGATTTTCTTCTTGCAGGAAAATAATCAGCCCTGACACCCTCACTCCCTCCCTCTCTTTCTCTCGCCCTCTCTCTCTCTCTCTTTACGCCTCTCTTTCCTTAATAAAACTGCCCTTTTTCTTATTTCTCTATTTATCTTCTTGTATCTTTCTTCCTCTCTCTCTCTCTCGTCTTTGTCTTTATGTTTCTTTTTTCTGTATTCCTCTTTTTCTTTTCTGTCTTCCTCTTGTGTTCCTCTCACTTCCACTCTGTTTTTATGGCTCTCATCTGTCTTGCGCTCTTCTTCCTATATCAGTCTTTCTCTATTGCTTAATCTTTATCTCTTCTCACTTCTTTCATCCACTGCAAAATGTTTACAGGACAGGAATAAGTAAACAAATAATGTGTGGGCAGAAGATGCCAAGATTATGAGTGCAACTTCATTGATCTCTACTGACATGTATGTGTATAGTATCTGTTGATCCAATTCCAAAAGAGTTACCCAGTATTATTTCTTGAGGTACCCATCAAATATTTCCTTGGACACTTTCACTCACTCTAGATTTTTTTTACAAAACCTTGCAAATGATCATGTGTGTGTGTGTGTGTGTGTGTTGGATTTTTATATTTAGTTTAAAGTGATGTACAACACTCATGCATAGCCCTGCAGACATGTAACATCATGTCCCACTCAGTCACATTATCCTGGCACCAGGCCGACCATTCTCAGAACTAACCTCTTAATGGTGAGCACCAAGTGAGGCAGATGCTAGCACCATTTGTATAAGTCTTTGATATAACTCAGCTGGGGTCTGACCCACAACCTCCCACATCACAAGTGGATGCTCTAACTACTTAGGTCATCAGAATGGTCCCCATTTTAATGCATTGTAAGTTTGCTAAGAAGAACCAGGAAGATTCTTTAACAGTTGTGTCTTATACTATGCAAGTGACTGTTGAAAATCTATTAGTCTGAAATTGTAATGTCTTTTAACTGCAAAGGTTCATTTGAAATCATCCATATATGAGATTTTGTAAAGTAAACATATACCTGCATTATATATCAAATGTGGAAAAGGAAAAGAAACTAATTGCAGTTAGGAGAAATAATCAGCTAATTGATCATGTACCCCCATGCACAATATATTGTATGACCTGTTACATGCATGGTATTTCCATATGTTTAATACTAAATAGATTATGTATACGGAACTAATTCATAATAGTGGGGGGAAAATCAGCTTGATAGATCTGCCCCCCCCCCCCCCATTTGTTAAAGGATCCATTATGTTGTGGTATCTCACTTGTATGCTTTAAGTGTATTACCAAAGGGCGCATTAATAAAAATAAATGAATTGGTTGAATGGGGAAAAGAATGTGATAGCTGAATCTACCCCATTTCCAATTGCTAGCAGACTCATTACATATATACCTGTTGCATTCAGCTTATTACCAAAGTGTCCATTATTGAAAAGAAATTAATTAATTTAGGCAAGGGAGTAGAAGTTAGAACTAGAGGGGGAAACTAATGAGTTGTAAGGGAGGTGGAAATAAATAATTAGGGGGTTGGGGTGGAAGATCTTGATGTTACACTGTCTCTAACAATTGCTGGTTAAGAAAAGGAAAGTGGAATAAGCTATACAATTTTTTAGATTGATGTTGCATTATAATTAAAGGATTTTAAAAACAATGATTTGTACATGGTTATAATTTGTGCAAATTGTGAGATCAGCACTTTGACTATGGGCATTTCAGTATTATATAATTTGTTTATCTTGCACAAAGCAAGACATCATCCAACAAATCATCACTGATAATCCAATCAGCATAGGTTCAACAGCTCCTGTTCATGGCCATTAATATCAAAGACCAGACTAATAAGCCATGTGGTCCAACTCCAAGATCAAAAGTCAGAAGTTCTATACAGACATTGGACTAAGGCATGTCTTTGAGAGGTTAAATATTGTATGCCCACCTAGAAATGCCAGTAGTAGCAGCACACACTTGAGCCAGGAAGTAACACAGTTTAAGAATGTCATCAGTTTATGATTTTCATGAAGAAGATGAAACAGAAGGGGCATGAAACAGTAGAGGCTGGTGTGACAGGAGAGAGTAAGTACAGTTAATATTGTTTTTAATGAATGCTATATACAACAGAATTTCTTAAAATATATCAATTGAGACACTTCATGATTAAAAAAGCCTTTACACAGAAAATAGAAATTACTGAACTATATTTCTACGTGAAACAATTTTAAAATAAAGATTTGTTTCTGTATACTGTGTCATATAAAGAAGCAAATTAAAGAAAGCATGATCTTTCATTTTGAAATTTCAATGAAAGGTTTAATTTTCAGTAAATAATAATAATTAGTTCAGGATAGATACACAAGGAAACAATGCAACAATCAAACAACCAGCCAGCCTTTTTTGCACTGTAATAAGCTGTTTCAGCTCCTTAAATACATTTCTAATTAATTTAAAATCCACAATATGTTAGTAAAATGTTCAGGTTTTTTCCAAGAAACTGAAAAGGGTATGTATTAAGTATGTTTTTATTCATTTTTTTCTTCTTCTTCTTCTTCTTCTTCTTCTAATAATAATAATAATAATAATAATAATAATAATAATAATAATAATAATAATAATGATAATTGTACTGTAAAGAGAAAGGAACATTCCTAATGCTGTTATTAATTGACACATAAAATATCTCATTTTTTGTAGGGTCTGATAGCTGTCATATCTACACTAAGGATATGATCTCCTTCAGCACATGGTCTTTGACTCTCAGCAGACAAGGAAAGATTTGCATAAATCTTTATGACACAGATATTGATAATTATGTAAAAGTGAAATGTAAGTATATTTCTATATTTTACCAGACAATATTACCAAAATGTTTTTTTTCTTCTCCAGATTCTAGAAAGGGGGATAGAAAAATATTGTGTAACGTTATTGAATTTTGTGGACCAAAAACAGTTTTTCTATGGATATGTAATGCTGTTAAAACTGCAGATTAACTGGAAATGGTATTAATTTTTACCATGACAGAAAATATTCAAAATGTCTATCCAGACATGCAATAATGACAGAATTATATTATGTTATTATTTATTGATAGGTTGTATGCAGCAGTTCTAATCTCTGCTGAATACGTTTTCAAACCATATTATTAAGTTTTTGACCAAATCTCATATATATAGATGTATGATATATTTTTACACCAATATGCAATTTTGTGAGCCAGAAAAAGTCAGAATTCAAATTCATTCATTGCTGAGTAGTGACTGAGAATCCAATCTCTGAAATTAATTACACCACTGTTCACTAGAGAATCAAGCTGCTGTTCACTTGCTGACTGTGACTAGGTACATTCCAAAGAGTCAGGTTATAACAGTCTTAGTTGGTGAGACCTATATTGATAGTCACACACACACCCTCCAAATATTGTGTGAACATGATCACCTTTGAAGTTCACATTGTTAAGATAATTAATTTTTGATACACATGTACAAAAATAGAAACACTAATCAAAACCAATTTAATACTAGTATTAGAAGATTTAAATATTCTATTATTGATTATCAGTTGCCAACATTATGTGTTTGTCAAAAACTTGATCTGTCATTCACATCAATATAATATAGTGTATTAAAATTTCTCATCTCAAATGTGACCATACAACACAATTAATTATGAATTCAGACTTGTACAAGGAACATTTTGACAAACATAAAAATATAAAAGTTATGCATGTCAGGTTAAAGAAGTCTTTGATTTTAAATTTGACTTAAAATAAATCATGTTCATTTTAGTTGGACTTTGCAGAATTGTCAATATTTTAGTTTTAACAGTCAATCTCCTGATTTATCACATGAAATATATGCATGAAAGAGATTAAGAGAGGATGATTTAAGATAAGTTGGTTTCAGATAGTGTATGTATAAGTTTAGAATTGAAGATGCTATTAAATCTTTTCTTACAGATCCAGATATAAATTACAAGTTTGGAACAGTTGAAGAATGTGGACTTAGTAGTGATGAAACATGTATAAAGGTAATTAACAAAAGCATATTAAATTCTATTTTGCACATATACATTGCAAACTCTCTTGTTTAAAATGGTCCATACATTAAAACAGTTTGAACTAGACAATTTAGGATCAGTACATGTATATTATATTGTATACTTGATGTGAACATGCTGCACACCTCTTTTCATGGGTTGAGCCATTAGCATGTCTCCAAATTCCATTGAATTATACATTTTTACATTTCATCAATGATATAATTTTTATTTGTAACCTGATAGCAAAAATGCCAGTAATGAAGAATAATTATTTATAACAGATAATGAAATTTAAGTAATAAAAATATAGATCAAATTTTTATATTTTTTTAATGTTTTCCTTTATATCGATGTATTAGTTGGAAACAGAATAATGAATAAGAGTTAATGGTGTACTTGCTGGTGGATACATTTATAATCTGGGAAAGCTTTGTCACAAACGTATATGGACACAAACTGACCATTTTACATCAGTTTATTAATAAATTGTATACAATTAAAATCTGTAATAACAGTTTTCAAGGTGTGCATTTTTGGAAACTAAAATGTGTGGCAAGCAAAACTGAACTGTAATTAATCCAATCTGCAAGTAGTTAATTCAATAACTACTTACCGGTAGTGTGTGATCATCAGTAGGTCATTGATTCCTGAGAATATAAAGAGAACATGTGCAGAAAAATATCACTGTCAAAATTGTATTAAAAACCAGTATTAACATGCATTTTCCATGTTGCCATAATTTGATTTTGTGCAGCATTTATAATAACCGTGTTATATTTATTTTTCTAATTCAGTGGATAATAAAGGATTGTTAATATGGAATACTTTGTGTATATGCTTTTTGTGGATTTCATTGTCAGTATGCAAACAAACAAAAAAATTATAAATTGGCTCTTATGTGCCTTTATCTTTTTATAGTGTATTGGGGGTGCTGGATTTACAGTGGAACTGCTTTGGACAGATCATGTCATGAGTACTACACTGTTTTACAAACAGTTGGACTGCAGCAGTGTCACATATTTCTGTGAAAGTCTGAGCACATTTTTGAAGGTAATATGCTTTTTCATCAGTAAATACAGTGTCTTTACATTTGATTTCTGTAATTATAAAGGAAAGTAGTCACAATGAACTCAAGAGTCTTCCAAACCTGATCTCTATAAGTATCACACCCACTGAAAAGTCTGGAATACAAAATCGGTTCCATCCACCAATAGCTTAACTCATCTGTACATCAATGGTGGACCATATTTTGCTAATACTTTTAACTTTATAAACATTGATAAATATTTATGAGGTTGCCATGAAAACAAGTTCCAAATTTTTCAAAATCTATTTGTGGCTTTTATTTCAGTCTGATTAAAGTTATTATGCGGTTTGTCACACACAGATGCATTAAAATTGTATTAATGTTCTAGTACAGAGATTACCCCTGTGTGACAAAATCACAATGAAACTTTCAACAAATTTATCTGACATGCTTTGTTACAAGCTAACATTCTTGTTAGCATTGGAGTTCCAACTGAACCAGTGGCCTTGTGGTTAGAGCATCTGCCTTGGATGTGGGAGGTTGTGGTTTTGAACCCTTGCTGAGTTATACCAAAGACTTATAACAATGATACTAACAGCTGCATTGCTATTGCCCAGCATTAAGACAGTAGTGTTAGAATTCATTGGCCTGGTGTCAGGATAATGTAAATGGGTGGGACAGCATGCCACATGTCTTTTGTATGATGGCCCAATAATAGAAATCACTATAAACTGTCACACACCAGACATCGTAATGATATGACTGAACAATTATTAAAGATATGTAAAGCATTAAAATCACGCAAACACTCTTTGGAATTATCATTCACTTATTTTTTTAGTTCCCACCCACCCCTCCAACAACCATCCCTGAAGATTAACTGGTTTGTCCCTAACATATATTAAGTTTTGACTAAGATTGTCCATATTTAACGAGTGCACTGTACTTTTGTAAGTAACTTAACATTTTACAAAGGGAATTCAGCTCTATGTGACGTTTGCGCTATATAACCTTTCAGCAACATTGACAAAAATAGCAAAAGTCTCTTTCTCAGACTATTTTACATTGCCTTTCTGCATGAAGCCTTGGTAGCATTTTTATAGAAGGACTTCTAACTCTAGTCAGATGAGATTTATCATGAATATTCATGCACATTTATAGAAGACTATAATTCATTGATGTATTGACTACAGTAAATGCTTCTCTGAAAAGCTTTATAATGTTTTCCATTGGTAGGAATTTTAGTTTCTTTCAAAATACCAAGAAAGGCATTTTAATCAAGTTATGATTGCTTAGCATGTTTTTTTATTATCTGCAGTGTGATTATGATTTTCATTATCTCCAATGTGATTATGTTTTTCAGAATGAGCAGAATGTTTTCATGCATGCGGCTCAGTCAAAGTTTCTTGGAACATTTGAGGTTGATATACAGACCCTGCATTGTTCATCAAGCAAAACTGCTGTCAGAAGCATTGATCATAATTATGTCTGCAGGTTGTATATCAATGCAAAAGTTCTGGTACAAAATGGAAACTTCAAGGAATTTCCTCCTGCAATTGGAACTGTAGATGTTGGTGATGACTCGTTAGAATTGAATTTCAAGTCTGAAGGTATCGTTGATATTGTTGATGGCAACCATACCTTAATTACTCAAAACAGACTCTGCGGAGAGTTCAAAGACATACAGAGCCTGAGCAAAGTTTTACACAATTATTAATATGTGCTTTTGAACTTGAAACAAAAAACCTTATGTCTGTGTTTACTGTTATATTTAAAGCTTCAGTCACTTGTCTTATCTGATGTAGCAGCAGAGAGGGTGAATCCTACAACGTTTTCAGATAAAATTTTGATTGAATCATTAAAACGAGCCTTCCTACGATCTCATTTTAACCAAAAAAAATGTCTCAGGGGAAAACCCTACAACTTTTTCAGACAAAAAATTGATTGAAATTTTAACGAGCCCTCCCTACGAAATCATTTTAACTAAAAAAATGAAAACGGAGACTTTTACGATTTTTTAATCAATTTTGGTCGCAACTTGTTGTCATCCACCCTCTCTGCTGCTTAGTGATTTCATCACTGGGTTAACAAAAAATAAGAAATGATTTTAACGGAATATTTGATCCAGTCCGATACGATATCGTGTCCGAGGATCATGTAAATTTATTGTTGCGAATCCGTGTGGTTTTGACTGAGCATGACTAAAGAAGTTTTTAAATTGATTGAAGTCCATATCAGAACACCATGTCTGCCAAATATTTCTAAGAGTATGAGTATCAACTCCGTTGAATACAGAAAGAATATTGCAGTTATCTCTGATGACTTTTGGAACCTGAGTGTAGCGTTGAGTGACATAAATCACATCAGTGTTTTTGTGACGCCCACGGGAAAATATTCTAGCAGGATTTTTTTGTTTATCCAACATTATATCGTCGTATACGACTAAATTGTTAATATCTCCATCAATATCATCAATACTCGGTGCTTCATCGATATCGGTTATAAAATCAATGGCGTTCTCACCCTTAATTTCTGATGCATTCTCGTTAAAATCCTTTAACACTTCATAACATCGTTGATCATCTACGCTAGGGGCAATTAAATACAACTTATCCCACTTCATCCATCTCATTATTAAATTGAGCAACAATTGCGTTTTACCGGATCCAGATGGCCCGATTATAATCATCCGGATAGAGTTTGGTAGCGCTGCATGATGCTTAATTGGTTCTCTTGTTTTAGTCGCTGAAAAATCAATTATATCCATATTTCTATACATAAATTATGGATCTATATTGTGTGAAGTGTAAAACGCGTACTGGCACAGATGACTTGACGACGATTACAACTAAAAATAACCGATCAGCGCTTTCTGGTAAATGCGTGCAATGTGGTACAAAGAAATTTAGATTTGTGTCTATGAGATCTGATTTAAAAAAAAACGAGGAGGTGATATCGCAGCCAAATTAGCAAAACTCCCTGGAACCCCATGGGCCAAATACCCCGGAGAAAAGCACCTTCCAGGATATAGCTACTGTGGACCGGGAACCAGACTTGATATCAGACTCAATAATCAAAATCAACCCAACCCCGGTGAAGAACCAATAAACGCCATTGATAAGGCCTGTCACCTTCATGATGTTGCTTATAAAAGCATCAATCTGCAACACAGGCATCTAGCAGATGTGAAATTAATTCATGCGTTAAATGCTATTCCTGATAAATCCTTCAAAGAAAAATTGTCTTCATTTTTGATAAAATCGGCTATGAAAAGTAAATTGATGTTAGGTGCTGGTAATTAATAATATGGAATCAATTTATTATTCTCCGAGGGGATACTGGAGGGGTAACGCTGCAATCAATAAACTCGCTAGAGCTGCAAAAGTGAAAAAAACCACTGCGGCTCATTGGTTATCCAAACAGGCACTATGGCAAATTTATCTACCACCGCCTAAACAAATTCAATTCTCGCATTTTGATGTGACCGCTCCTAATGAAGTTCATCAGGCTGATATATTATTTCTGCCACATGATCGTGGTTACAAATATGCGTTAACCGTAGTTGATATTGCAAGTCGATACAAAGAAGCAGAACCGTTAAAAACAAAATCAGAAACTGAAGTCGCTTCTGCATTTGAAAGGATTTATCGACGAGGTCCTCTGCGTTGGCCAAATCTATTGCAGGTTGATCCTGGCAAGGAATTTCAGGGTGCAGTGTTATCTACAATGAAACATCATAATGTCACCATACGACGAGGGCATACTGCGCTACATCGCGATCAGGCCATTGTAGAACGATTTAATCGGACGATTGCTGAGCGGTTATTTGGATATCAATACGCAAAAGAATTCATTCAAGAAAAGCGATCCAGTGAATGGGTTAAAAGACTACCATCTGTGATTACTGCACTGAATAACGAGATTACTAGAACAATCAACATGAAACCTATCAACGCGATTAAAAAGAAGTCAATACCCGTACAACCACAAAAAGATTTCCCTAGAAACGCTAGCGTTTCCCAACCAATTCTTGGTAGTAATGTCATTGTGAGGTACTTATACGAACCAGGAGAGCTTGAAGGGGGTAGAAAAAGGGCTACTGATCCTATTTGGAGCGTCACTACGCATAAGATATCTAGTATAACACGATCAACTGGTAGACCTCCAGTCTATAAACTGGATTCAACTGCCCCTCAGCGGGGTTTTACTCGACAACAACAACAAGTGATTCCCGAGGATACTCAATTGCCACCGCATGGTCTTAACTAGCACCGTTGCGTCTATTGCACTCAAGACAAGTCAACATCACATTATTTCTGACATGACCGAGATTGTTATTTTTTCTGTCTACGGTGAATTGGCGAGGATCCTTATCCGAATACTGCCAACGCATTATACAATTGCAACTCGTGCAGTGATTATTCTGTTGTTTCTTCAAAGTGATTATTAATTTAGCATCAATATCAAATTCTCGTTGTTTTTTTTTGTCCTGTTGTTTGTAACCGGAGAGTTTTTTATCAATAATTTTAACATCAATATCATCCATTGTTGTGTCATTATCATCGAAAACAACTCTTCGAAGTTGATTTATTTTTCGTACTCTGGATACTGCGAGATAGACTAAATTCGACCATTCGATGTGATTATCCACCATCCAAACAATTGTATCCGATATAGTCAATCCCTGTGAAGAGTGTATTGTTCCTGCGTATCCTAGCGTCCACGGGGATTTATTAGCACGCAATGCATCTTCAACGACATTGATATCAACCAGCACAATATCATTTAATACCAGAATTTGTTTTTCACTCTGTCCTGGAATATCAACTTCAATATTCTGTTTTCGTGTATCCGATGGCCTATAACAAAGGGGTACTGGAAGCGTTGCAAATTTTTCTTTATGCAATTCAAATAACTTCATCTGAAGTGTATCCCTGACTATTTTTCTACTTGCAATGATCAAATCGTTTGGTCTCCACGCTTCATAGAAATCATTCATTGGGGTTTCTGAAATCACTTCACGCGCTATTTCGCATTGGATTCTATCCGGTTGTAATCTAATTAGCGCTTTGAACTCGCGTAATCGTTCATCAAGTGATCTATAATCAGTGGTGATTTCTTCATAGTAGTCTACAAAACCCTTTAGCCATTCATGTGGAGATGCACCGACAAATGGTGGTGGTTGGCCGTGATCCCCGCACATGATGACTTTTGTGTTTTTGTTTAACAACCACTCAAGAAATGTTTTTAATACATCTAATGACACTGTGCATATTTCATCCCAAATTATGATTTCAGGAATGAATTTATCACCCATACGCTCAGGAGTCCATTTGTCACCTTTCCATCGAAAGAAGCTGTGATAAGTGCAAGCATTTACCCCTCGTTGTATCATCTCTCTGGCGAGTCTATGAGTCGGTGTTAGCACAATCATGTTAGAAACGCTAGCGTTTCCACAACGAAATAATTCAATTGCACGAGTTGTCTTTCCTGACCCACCACAACCGTTTAAATAAACTGTCTTGTATCTACATACTGGATCAGATACCGGTGGTGCATTAGAAAGTTCTGATTGAATTTCAATACGGTTACAACAAATATATTTATCATCCATGGCAACGTCTGCGGATTCACAATACTCATGTAGCATCTCCTTTTTAAATCGCCAACACCCCCAATTTTCTTCGGGATCTGTGAATTTAGCTACAGCTGATTTGTACTTATTGTGTATATACATCGAATCAGTGGCTACTCTAACCACGGTATTAGGAAATCTATTTATCATCGAAAATAGATTAATAGAAGCATAGGCTAACATTGAACTTCTTAAGTGTGTGTACTGGGAATTATATCCATCACAGTAGGTAACAACCGTACCTAATTTCTCACCATTGGATAGAAAAGCATCCTTACGGGATACAAGTTTTCCCTGTTTCATTAAATCCACTACAATAAAATCGTATTCAGCGACATCTATGATCAACCGCGAAGAGTATTTTGCGTTATCGTATCGTCCACCCTGGGTAAATTTACCGATTATTCTTCTTCCGAGATCTTTTGCTTGTTCTTTTTTAATTTCAAATAACTTCTTAGACCAATTTATGATTTCTTCTTCACTGAAATCTGGAAACTGTTTTCGTAGTTCGTTGATTATTCTATCTAGATCGGGTTGTGGTAGCCAATCTTCTTTCTGAGCTCGATAGCATATAATAGCCTCGGAAACAATCAACGATATTAGCATACCACAATCAATCATATATCTCAATAGCACTATTGGCATCCAGGCCTTTTCAGATAGGTGTCTACCGAGCCAAACATAACTACACGGATGTAACCCTGTAGCTAATTCAATTGATATCACACGAGCGAATCCGGTTAAATCAAAATCAGGCAATGGTCCATTAATCGCAACACGAGTCATTTCATGCGTGGGGTGTCCAAATCGTTTGAAGTACTCAGCGCATTCCCCATACCCGAGAAAACTTCCGGGATAACACGCGGATATATCAATTGAAATCATACCATCACGTGAGTATTTCGTATTCCACAGTCCTCCATGACCAAATCGACGCAACTCAATTTAACATCCTCGAGAAAATCACTTCGTGTTGGACGCCATGAGTTTTTTTCTCTTGCGAAGTGAGCTACCACTGATGGAATAGTAAAACTATCCGTGAGTAGTTTTTCATGGGAATTCTCCGGTGAAAAATCACTAGCGATTTTTCTCATTCTGTTATCTAATTCTTCAACGCGATATAATTCACCATTTGGTTTTACAAATTGATCGAATTCTTCATCACTTCTAAGTAACCACACTGACACAGGATCATCCTTACACAACGCATGAATAGCATCAAATAATTTCTCTTCATAGAAAACATCCCCGACGAACTCTTTAGGGATATATTTCACGGTTCGTTCTCGTGGAAATATTGTTACCGCAGGTGTCCACGCGTGTTTGTTATGATCAATAATCTGTATTGGTGCTCCATTTTTGTTATATTTCGGTTCGTATAAAACCTCTCCGGTTATCGTCATAACGGTTATTGGGAATCGTAATGATGTTTCTAATTTAGCTATATCAGAAATCTTTGCACCATGCTGTTTCACTGTCAGTTCCCACTCGGTTATTTTCCTACGTCGCAGATCAGTTAGTTTATTTCCTCGGGATGCATTTGTGAAGTGTTCTATTATTTGTTCTGCTACACAATTAAGCCCTGACGAATATTTCATAGGAGCTAGTTTTGCGATATCGGGTTTATCATTTAACGGATATATCCCATAAACCATTGCTGTTACGGGATAAGATCTTTCGTAGTATGGTTTATCAATGCCGGTTAGAATCCCTGGTTTGGAATCTCTACTCACAATGACAGCTTTTTTATTCTTGAGGATTGGTTCAAATTTATCCTTAATAATCCATTTGCCATCGACTTCGATAATGAATTTGATTCGGAAAAAATGCCGTTTTTCCCCAACACGTGAAATTATCACTGCTGCTTTTTCATCAGTCATGGTAGCATCAACAACACCATCAATTCGAAATGTTGACCAACAATAAGATGCTCCATCACGCTTGAATTCATTAAAACAGTCTCTGATTTTACTAATCATGGCTTTATCAAGAATTGTATTCTTTGGTGTATTAGAAGCTATATCGAGATTGAATTGAGCATCTTTCCAGGGGTAATCTCTCTTGGACGTTTTTTGGGGTTTATCGAGATTAAATCTAGGATTGATTTTCAATAATCTCTTAAACTCTTTCATGTTTCCGTCTATTGGACGTTTTTTGGGTTTATCGAGATTAAATCTAGGATTGATTTTGTTACGTCTTTTTGGTTTATCGAGATTAAATTTAGGATTGATTTTCAATAATCTCTTAAACTCTTTCATGTTTCCGTCTCTTGGACGTTTGTTACGTCTTTTTGGTTTATCGAGATTAAATTTAGGATTGATTTTCAATAATCTCTTAAACTCTTTCATGTTTCCGTCTCTTGGACGTTTGTTACGTCTTTTTGGTTTATCGAGATTAAATCTAGGACTAATTTTTAATAATCTCTTAAACTCTTTCATGTTTCCGTCTCTTGGACGTTTTTTGGGTCTATCGAGATTAAATCTAGGATTGATTTTTAATAATCTCTTAAACTCCTTATCAGCATTGAATTCAGCATTTTTCGAAGGCAATCTCTTGAACTCCTTCATGCTATACTAAAACAAGTGTCTAAATGAAAGGTTTATGTATAATGAATCACTGCAATGGATCAGTCAATGAATTAGACAAATAGTATAGTATACTAATGAACCAGGAATTCAGACCACACCCAGTGAGTACAAATTATGAAGCATCCAGTGATGGTGTTGTAAGACACTGTAGACTGAAGAACCCAGTTGGGTGGGATAATGGTATGGGGTATTTGTTCTTTACTGTTGGAAAGAAGAAATATTACAATCATCGTTTCGTATTTGAATGTTTCAATGGATTGATCAAAAATGGTTTTGTTATCGATCACAAGGATTCTAATCCAAGGAACAATTCTTTATCAAATCTGCAAGCAATCACACAGAGTGAGAATTCCAAACGAGGAAGGACTGGCATTTGTTCAAAAAAAGTGAAACCAGTAAAATCTTTGAATACAACAACTAACGAAGAAAAAATATTTAAATCAATATATGAAGCCGGCAAGTATTTCAATATTTGTAGAGCCTCAGTACGATTCGTTGCAGAGGGGGTTTGTCGATCGGCTATTTCAAAAAGGACGGGACAAAAAATTCAATTTAGTTATGTCTAATGCGTCATATTTTTCATTTAGAAATATATAATTGTTATAGAATAATGAATTCTGAAAACATGAATAGCATTTTATCCGAGATTTCAAAATTGAAAAGTTGGGATATTGAACTATCAGATGGGTTAAATCCTGATCAAATCATGTCTGATTTTCAGGATATAGAATACGGAGTTAACAACAATAAATATATGCTACCAAAGAAGTATGCGCTCATCAAAAGAATTCAGAATTCTATTAAGGACTCTCTCGCATTTTCCAGTGACGTAAGTGTGTTCGCTCCGTTGTATACCATCGTAGAACGAATACGAAAAGAATTGGGGTACGAATACGAATTGAAAAAGGAGGTTAATTCTAAAGTTAGAAACCTACGGGCGTTAATTCAAGAAAATGAACAATTTTGATTGACCGACCATTTATCATTATTTGATTGACTGACTATTTATCATTATTTGATTGCCCGACCATTAACCATTTTTTTTTTTAGCCGACCCTCAAGGGATGTCAAAAATCGATGGTGTTAGGTCGGGATTGAAAAATTGTTTTGCAATTGAAAAATTGTTTCTGATTTCAAATAATGGTCGATGAAGCATTAACAACCCGATTGGCTCGTGAACGACTGGATGCAATCAGGAGATTTGTACCAATTCGTGACTCTGTACGGAATAAACTACAACAACGACAGAGTCTTCAGACTGATTTTGCTATGGGATCCGAAGAATTGTTTAAACCAGTAACCACAGCAACGAAAGGGATAGAGCGTGCTATACTGGGAGATGTTCCCGAGACGGGAAAATCTGTTATTGGTGAACTCGAAAAAATAGCAGCGAAAACTGAACAAACAAAACAAATGGAATCAAAAGAAATAGTAGATGATTTACGCGTGATATTTAACGAGGCGGGTTTAGCAGCGATTAATAAGACTGATTCAACAGGAATTCCTGAGCTTGTTGTTACGACTTATGAAAACAGGAAAAATATGTTGAAACCAGAATATCATATGTTTGTTACAAATTTAGATCATTGGGCTGATATATTCTACAAAATCAAAACTGAAAAAACAGGTAGAATTAGGAAGAAGGATAACGCATCATATATTCAATATAGAAATGCGGTGGATATAGTGTATAATTGATACGAAGAGTTTAAACAACAACAAAAACCACGAAAATTGCGTGGAAGGCGACAGCAACCTGCAAAGAAAATATCTTTTTCACCTAAAAAACAACTACCACCTGATGATGATATTTTTGATTATTTACAAAAAGCCAATTTAGACGAAATGGAAAAACAGGATGAAGCAACTGGTTATAGCGGAAGCGGATTGCAAGATTCCAGTGAGAATCCAAGGATTTCATGTCCTGGTAGTGTTATCAATGATATATCACGATCAGAAGTTCTTGTAGGAGGTTTCCGAGCTGGAAATAACTCACCGGAAATAATTAATGAAGCAGCTGATATCTGTAGACGATTATTTCAGGGTGGTATCATGGATATCAAAACATATCGAGATTTCATTGACGAGTTAGTAGAGGATTATCACAGTGATTAATCACCGGGATTGAATAAAAACGCTAGCGTTTCCAATTGAAAAATGGTTTCTGATTTCAAATAATGATCATACACTACAATCATGATAAACCAACCCCCGTCTACGTAGTTAATTCACGGTTTCCGGTTTATAGAGCATACTACGGAGATGATTTAGACAATTCCATTGCAGGGTTATTTGCGAGAATGGCTCCAAAAGTGATGCCGTTAGCTAAACAACTAGGAATGAAAGCAATTGAAGTTATTCGTGATAAGGGTATTGGTGCTGTTGGAGATCTTGCTGGAAAAGCATTTTCAACTGCGAAGAATAAATTAACATCATTAGTGAAATCACGAATTGATTTACGAAAAAAGAAACCGTTACCATCTACAGCAGAGATGCCTGCAAGTGTTAGTAGAATTATAAATAACGCAGTAGACGAAAAATTAGCGTCGATGGCTTTAACCCGCGACCAAAGCAATATTGCAAATATGATAGCAGGAAGTGGCTTTAAAAAACTACGACGATGAAAATCGTTTATGATTTCACGATTTAGACTCTGATAAATACAATAAAATGTTCAAAAAATCACATGAGCCGGCGTTTGATATAGACGCCCCAGTTGGCAAGGATGATTCTGTACGCGATTATCAATATTACGCCTATCATGCCATAGACTCAATTAGTCGAGCAAGAATTGAACTTCAAGTCCATGATACCAGTAAATACTTTTTGCCCTGTGAAGCGTTTATTGAAGTAGAAGGAGAACTTGTAACAGCTGCTGATACTACTGCTGTACCAGCACCGTTTCCAGCTGGTACTCAAGTCGGTTTTGTCAATAATGGTATCATGGCGTTATTTGAGAGTGCAAAATATCTCATTGATGGAAAAGAAATCGAGTCGATAGATCGCGATGTTGATATGGCTACAACAATAATCGGGTTAGCGAGATATTCCGATGATTATACAAGATCAGCAGGACCTTCTATGATGTTTGCAAAAGATGCTACAAATACCGCTGGAGGAAAACAATTCGTTGTAAGACGACCAAATGATCGTGCTGCTAACCCTGCTCCTGCTGGTATCGAAGATATGATTATAAACAACGATGTTAATTTCAATCTAGGGGCTGCAACACGTATTTCAATGTTGCAAGGAGCGCGTAAATCATTTTCATGCGTGATTCCACTGCATCACATATGTGGATTCTGTAGAAACGTCCGAAAAGTTATTTATGGGGCGAAGCATACAGTATCGCTTGTACGAAAGAGTGATGATAGTGACGCAATCTGGAGGATTCCAGCAGATGTTGCAAATCCAAATGCTGATGCCGGTAAAGTCAATTTAACAAAAATATCATTGTGGATGCCAGTGTTGACTCCAGCAATCACCGCAGAAGAACGATTACTATCATTTATGGACCAAGGAGGAAAGTCGTTGTTGAGTTGGCTAACCGTGAGTACAGATGTGAAGCAATCAAATCTGAACGGGTTATTCACGTGGAATCTAGCATCAAAACAAGGTGTTGCTGCGCCACGTCATATATTTATTGCGTTACAGGATAACACACGAGTTGGCAATCAACTCTCCAGCCATATGATATTTGATCAGTTAGGTGTGAAAGACGTCTCACTGAGAATAAACGGCCAACAGGAACCATCCGAGGATATACAACTTAATTACACAGAAAATCATATTGCACGCGTGTATCATCGTCTGTTGTCATTTATGGCACGTGATCAAAATGTCGATACTGGTTTGCAAATATCACAATATGATTTTAAAAATCTGTATCCGATCTATTACTTCTCACTGGAACATCTCGATTTAACAAGACAGTCCGTCGTTGATATACACTTTAGAGCTAATGTGACTCGTGGTGCTATTGCTAATTATAGAGCGGTTGCTGTCATTCTCAGTGATAAATCAATGCTACTTGAAGGTGTTGGTGGAAGAATGAGAGTGGTAGATGCCCCAGTAGAAAACATGTAATTGAAATTGTAAACGATTTAGAATCAATCAATTATGTATAATGTCATATAGTGTTATTAGTGTTGCGTTAACTCCCGGTCAATTAAAAAAATTGCAATCAGAATCAGCTAAAAAATGTGGAACCACAATCACGTTGAAACCCAACCAAATGACTGGTGGTGCAAATAAACTATCGCTGACAACTCGTCAGGTGAAACATTTCAATGATGCACTTGCAGCCAAAAAAGGTGTTCAGATTACTCTTTCTGCGGCTGCTATCAAAAATATGATTAAAACAGGCGGTTTATTTCCGTTGTTAGCTGCGATTCCAGCATTGATTGCAGCAGCAGCCCCAGCGGTGGCTAAAGCGGCAGCGTTAGGAGCCGTTGGTACTGCAGCAGGAATGGCACTAAAGAAGGCAACTGGGAAAGGATATAAAAAAAAGGGAAAGGGTCTAAGACTACCAGGAACCCCGTATTCGTGGTACAGCAGAAGATCCGTGAACGGATCGGGTCTAAGACTACCAGGAACAATTTATTAATTGAGGAACCTATGGTTCCCATGTCCAATTTTGATTTAATGGATGCGGCTAAAAAACTAGTGATTATAAATTTAAGAGGTGTTTTTATGAAAGATCAATTACCACATCAACCAAACAAAACTGAAACAGGTATTATTAATCTCGATAACAGCACCGGACCTGGTACTCACTGGGTTGCATACGCTATTGATCCACGTGGGATTGTTTATTTCGATTCATATGGATTAGCCCCACCAAAAGAGTTTATGCGGTATATAAAAACCCTTCCAATGAAGACTTGGTATTCTACGCTACCAACACAACAAATGAATGACCCACCAATATGTGGCAGCGAAGTATTAAATGTCCTTGACGCTATTTCTAACTCCTTGAGTAACCCAAGCGGAAAACCACCACATGTTGTCGTTAATGAATACACTAGTAATCGCTTTTTAGAGAGAGAAAGAGTTTTACAATAACATGATTGATATTTGGGGGAGATCTTTGAAACCCAAACCCGATGGCACTGCACCACCTGATTCTGTCAAGGATGTAAAAAAACTAATCAAAGATGAAATCGCTGAGACGTTAAATTTAACAAGTGTTGATCCTAATGAAATAGTTGTATTTCAAGACAAACAGGGTAAATTGAAATCCAGTGATGTGTCATTGGATGATATTTTAGTTAAACAACGAAACGCAATCGAGAACACCGTTGCGTTATTTTCCGATCAGGGTAAATTGAAAACCAGTAATATTTCTCTGGATGATATTTTGGTTAAACAACAAAACGCAATCGAGGATACTATCGCGTTATTTTCCGATCAGGGTAAACTCAAACCGGGTGTACTCGTTTCGACGATTACAGATCGATTAAAAACTCTCAACGATGAGTTAAACAATTCTGTGGTTGTACTAAAACTACTTCAATCTAGAATTGAAGAAAACGGAAAACAGTTTATATCATTTCGTAGAAATATCATTGATAAATTTATTGGAACCCAGTTGGATAAAATTGAAATAAAACTCCCTGATATTAAAAAATCCATCGATGAGACGAAAACTTTCATCGAAGCCGTCAAAGGTGATTTTTCGAGGATGATAACAATCATTGAAAAAACAAAAATTCCTCATGAGAAAACCAATAACGTAGTATATACAATCCAACACGGATCATTTTTGTGGACACCTACAGACAACAAATTAGATATCACTGCAACCGTTAAGGGTATTTATCGATTAACACTAGTAACAACGACTCAATTTAATATATCATCGTCGAGTTCATCCGGGGTCAACAATACGATTTCAACGATCATCGACAAGGATACAACTGAAAAGTTCACGATAACATCTACTGATAAACATTTGACTAGAACTCCGGTATCATGGTATGTAGAATTCGTAGCGGATTTAAGTAAATAACTAAATTGAAAGGATTTCACAATTGAAAACGCTAGTGTTTTTAAAATAAAAATGATTTCATCAACTCAATGTCGCTATGATCAGGTCAGAGAATTTCAGAATAGACTCAAAACCCTCACTGAGGAGTATCAAATAAAAATAAAAAAATACCGACGAAGAATCACCGCAATTGATGTTATTGTGTACTCGGTGTCAAGCGTTCTCACTGATGCCGGAATAATACTAGCATCTGTTACAATGATTGCCCCGGTCGTAGTTCCAATTTGCATTTCTGCGGTGGCTACAATCGGGGGTATATCAACCGGGCTAGCAAAAAAGATATCATCATGCAACCAGAGTAAACTGCAGAATTACTTACTTCAATTTCATATTGCATCAACCGCATACTCGCAATTATCATTGATGATATCATCGTCACTCGATAATACGATTATATCAGATAGTGAATTCTCAGCGATGGTCAGTATTTTTGATTCCGCGATATCGAAATTAGAGCGACAACATGAGTATAATAACAATGACAACACCGATGGAATCAGAAAACACGAACCCAAAAAACAAAATGATCTCAATAATATCAACATTACCAGATTGTGAGTTCTCAGTGATGGTCAGTATTTATGATTCCTCGATACCAAAATTAGAAATAAATCATGAGTATAATAACAATGACAACACCGCAGGAATTACTTCAACGAATAGTGGAGAACACGAACCCAGTACAAACAAGCATGATATCAATAACATCAACGAATCCAGAATTCAGTGTGAATTTCCCCTCTCCGGTCCCAGTGAAGGAGATAGCGCTAGCAAAACTACGAGTGTATCACAGTTGGCCTAATATCAGATCAAAATCATTTGGTGGTCAACAACCCAATAATTCTTTAGTGTTTGCAAATAAGAATAAACCCGACGAAACTCCAGACTGGAACGTCGTTTCGATACCAACAGGGTCATACCAAATCGAACAAATCAATGATGAATTCGCGCGTAGAATAAAATCGATTACTGGAGTAGAGTCAAAAATCGCTATAACAGTTCATGAACCGACGCTATCATCCGCAATTGAGATAAGCACAGAAGGATACGTAGTAGATATCTATCAAAGCTCAATAAGAACCGTACTAGGATGGCCTGAATTACCACCCTAGAGTAAAATTGGATTACCAGGATATATACTTGATAATATGCTTTTTATTACTCTATCTGACCTAACTAACATAATCCAATATGTGCTTCCCATCTCTTTTTATGAAATATTCAAATAAAGACATAGTACCAATTACAAGCGTTTCATTTATTCATTTACATTCTTATTGCTTAGACAATTTGATGGTTGAAGAGATTATATATTTTAGCTGAACTTTATTTTTGTGCTGAAAATGTTTATGGTTCACTGAATGTCAAAGCCAATTAAGCTATTCCTTACAAAGATTTATATATACAGGAAACACATTGGCCAAAGTGTACTGAATTTTAAAGTTCCACAAGTAATGTCATGACATCATTTTATGGCAAAACTTGACCAAGCACAGATTGATATAATACATTTCAGAAAGACTAGTTCTAAATTTACATTTATAATAAGAATTTCTAAATGCCATGTGATATTATCATTACAAATTTGGGTATTTAAAAGCATTGTGGTACAGTAGAACATGTTTTCAAAGGCCACCCCTTCTACCAAAAGAAAAGGTCTCTCAAAACAGGTTATAATCCTACATAATCAATAAGTCTGTGTATGGAAATTATGGTCTCTCATAACAGTGGTATCAAGACAGGTTTTACTGTATTATGTATTTACTAGACTATTCTGATTCTCTAACCTTATAAGAATCACTGGGATGGTTTGGTAGTCTCCCATTCATTAAATTTGAATGTTACACTCTACATTCTGTGCTCAATTATGTACATTTTCAAATTACATGTAACATTAGTAGCCCAACAGATGACCTTATATGCTGGATCAGTGCAATGTGCAAGGATTTAAGATATAGGCATGAAACAATATAATGAGAGAGGAAATGTGAGAGGATGGCAGCAGATAGAGAGAAAGAGCAGAAATAATAGTTGGTCAAGTACATATAAGAAGATGGATATTTAGAAGGATTGATAACATATAAGGAAAACAAAGTACATTGCAAGATTGCAATTAACTGTGTCACAGAATTAGGCGAAAATTTGAACTGATTTTTGTTGTACTTGAATTGCAAACGAAACTCACCATTTTCTTGATTACGTCGTACACGCATTACCTGGGGTGATTAAGTGGCGTGTAACGATTTGCATGTGCCAATTTGTAATTTACATGAAATCCGAAATACTCGTTTTACGTGGTGCACGGCAAGCTCGATGTGATTTATGTTCACCTATTGAGAGTATATAAGGCGAAGGATTTCTCATTATTATTTACGGGAACTAAAATATCTAATCGAAGGATAGATAACCTCGTCTTGCAAATCTCCAGCCGAAGGGGTGAGTGTTAAATTTACATTTCGTTGTATTGTGAATTTTATTCAGATTATCATTTCGTATAATGATGCTTTTATTGCAATTAAACGTGGAATATTTGGAATTACTAGTCACTTTTAGACTTTAAATACAATATCGTAATCTACGGCTTAGATTATTTTTGAGACAACTATTATTAGTCTGGTTTTGTTTATTATAGCTGATTCCGTCGTTGATTCCGTCGTTGATTCCATCGTTGATACCGTAGAAGTACATCACTGATAGCGCATCTAATAACATCGTTGATACCGTCTCTGATACCGTAGCTGCTAACGTAGTTGTTACAATGTATCTGATACCGTAGCTGCTAATAACATCGTTGATACCGTAGCTGCTAATAACATCGTTGATACCGTAGCTGTTAACACATCTGATACCATCTTTTGATAAACGTCTTTGATATCGTCTGATTTGTTGTGGGACATCTATTGTTTGTTCTGGAACATCTCTGTATAAATATCTGAATGTGCTTGTGCCGTTAATTTGTGCAAACGGAATTGAAGTATCTGTCTGTGTGTCGAACTGTCTGTTCGTCAACATCTGTGTAACATGTAAATATCCGGAAAGCTAGAAGTCCGAGTGTCGGAGCTGTCTTAGAGTTGTAAAACGTCCGGGTCGACATCTAGGGGAGTGAGGAACCGTTGGTTCGGGTAGATGTTGTATGCTGTCTGAACGTATAACTGTGGTGGATCCGTGTAGGGAAACGTCCGATAATAGTATTGGTCAACCCTCGGTTCTCGGGGAAACTGGGAGACGATTCAACTGTTGCTGAATCGTGCGGTTATACAGGGGAGACACATAGGTGTATTGAAATTGTAATATAATTTAATACATTGTTGTATTTGCATGCTTATGTCAGATCGCAATAATATTTCAAGTGATCACATAGATATCAATAAAAGCTAGCAACTTGATTGAATACAAGTATATGATCGTGCTAGTTATCGCAATCCATCGTGCGATAGATAGTTTGTCGTTTGTGTTTATTTTTTTCGTAAATCATACTTGCATTTATTTAACTTTCGTAAAGGATTCTTGGATCTGTGTATAATCCAAGAGATTCCTTTACATCTGAGATTCCTTTTGTATTGTTATTTAATTTATTCATGTATTGTGAATGGTTGTGAGTGTAATTGTGGGTTGAGCGCGTGAATTATTGTGTTGTTACATCTGTATTTTTTTCATTTATAATTTATTACATAAATTTATATTTTCTTTCACAAATTGTGTTTGTATTGTTCATTTAATCCACCCTCCTCTCGGTAACAATTCTGTTACAATGGTGTCAGAAGTGGGATCGTTGGATTAAGTGAACTGTCAATCATTTTTGTGAAGGTATACATTTAATGTTTATATTTGAGCGTGACCTTCTGTTAAGATAATACTCTAGTTGGAGTTTATTTTTGTTTAGTTTACCTAGGTCCGTGTGTCCAGTATAAACGTGTTTAAAGTATTGGTTTGGTTATATATCTATATTCTTATTACAATTGTCATTGTCATGTCATCCCTTAAGGACTTGGTTGCCTAAGGCAAAGAATTTGGGTATGAAGGTGAAAGCTTAAGGAAATTTATTCAGGAAGAACATGCCCGGGAAAGGGAAGAAAGGGTAAGGTCAAGGGAATTAGAAAGGGAATCCGATGAAAGAAAAAGGGAATTAGAAAGGGAATCCGATGATAGGAAATGGGCAATTGAGAAGGAAAAGATAGAATTAGAAAAGCAGGCCCAAAGGGAAAAGATAGAATTAGAGCAGCAGGCCGAGAAGGAAAAGATAGAATTAGAGAAGCAGGCCGAAAAAGACAGGATAGAATGGGAAATGGAAGCGGAGCAAAAGCGAATAGAGTTAGATAAACTAGCTAGAGTAGAAATGTTAGAGTTAGAAGAAAGAGCAAAACAACGGGATCATGAGCGTAAGGTAGAATTAGCGACATCTGGAAGAGAACACGATTCTGCCACTAACAAATTAAGGGGCCCCAAATTACCTCCTTTTGACGATGAAAAAGATAACATAGATAGTTATCTTCATCGGTTTGAGCGGTATGCCGAAAACCAGAAGTGGAGTCAAAATGACTGGGCGCTGCATCTGAGTGCTTTATTAAAAGGTAAAGCACTGGATGTATACTCGCGACTTCCTAGGGACGATGTGTTTAAGTACGACGTCCTAAAGGAAGCACTTCTCAAAAGGTACGAGCTCACTGAACAAGGTTTTCGAAAAAAGTTCAGGTATAGCAAGCCCGATAAGGGAGAAACCTTTGGTCAGTTCACCGTCAGAATTGCGAGCTATTTTGAGCGGTGGATTGAATGCGGCAAAGCGGTGAAAACGTTTGAAGGATTGACTGATTTCTTGCTCAGAGATCAATTATTTAATACAGTTGGGCGAGAATTAGATCAATTTCTGAAGGAGAAAGTCTTCACAAACGTAAAAGATATGGCTAAGCAAGCCGATTTATTTGCCGAAGCTCATGGGGGAACTCAGAACGTGGTTTTAAAAGATTTTAAGTCTGGAAACCAGTCTGTAAGACCTATGCCTAGGGAGCCTGTAAAATCAGCTGAGGTAAAAAGGTCAGTTGGGAATCCAGTTTTTCAGCGTGTGCGGTGTTTCTTGTGTAATGCATTGGGTCATGTTCAAAAAGACTGTCCTAAAAGAAAGGCACTTATACATAAGGTAGCAGTGGCTATACAAAGTAAAGGTATATCCGATAACAACGTACATGTAGAACCTTGTATTCATTCACTTGGCACGTGTTTATTTCCTGAAGCGCGTGTACCAACCGCGAGAGGGTTTGTCAACGGTCGAGAAGTCGTGGTATTGCGTGACACTGGTTGTACGGGTGTAGTGATCAAACGTAGTCTCGTGCAGGATAACCAAATGCTCGGGTGGGAATCCCCATGTATGCTACTTGATCAGACGATGGGTCGCATTCCCGTAGCAAGGATCACAGTAGAAACACCTTTCTTAACGGGAACTGTTGATGCCCTTTGTATGGACAATCCTATTTACGATCTGACGATCGGTAATGTTGAAGGTTCCCGTCTTCCAACCATGGCCGATTTTAAAATACCTTTGGCCCAGGCAGTCGAAACGCGAGCGCAAACACGGCGAGAGAAATCCGCGTTTCATAAATTAATAGTCCCTGAATCGATCTCAGGAATTTCCCGTGATGATTTCAAACAAGAGCAAGAACGTGATGAATCCATCAGAACAATTGTTGAGAAAATCACGTCCGGCGCGATTAAACATTGCAAGCGTGGGGGTAGCTCTAGATTCGTACGCAAGAACGGATTAATTCATAGGGAGTTTAGCGCTCGGGAGGGTAAGAAGTATTGGCAAGTGGTCGTACCCCAGAGATATAGATCTCAAGTACTTAGGGTGGCGCATGAGTCAAGCATGGCAGGACACCTAGGTAAGGCTAAGACCACTAGCAGGGTAGTCGCTGAATTCTACTGGCCCGGTGTTAATGGCGATGTCACACGGTTCTGTAGGTCGTGCGACGTATGTCAGAAAACCGTTTGTAAGGGAAGGGTCACAAGGGTGCCCTTAGGACAAATGCCATTAATAGATACACCGTTTAAAAGAGTGGCAGTAGATATTGTAGGACCAATACACCCGGTTACCGAAAGAAAGAATCGGTACATACTTACTCTGGTTGATTACGCAACCAGATACCCCGAAGCCGTTGCGTTACCAACTATTGAAACGGAAAGGGTAGCTGAAGCATTAGTTGATATCTTCAGTAGGGTAGGGGTGCCAGAGGAAATCCTCACTGATTGTGGTGCCCAATTCACCTCTGACCTCATGGGTGAAATAAGTAGGCTGTTATCCATCAAACAGCTAAACACTACCCCATACCATCCGATGTGCAATGGACTGGTAGAGAAGTTTAATGGTACCCTGAAAAGCATGCTACGAAAGATGTGCGCGGAACGTCCGCAAGACTGGGACCGTTATTTAAACGCTGTTCTCTTCGCGTACCGTGAAGTACCGCAGGAAAGTTTAGGGTTCTCGCCCTTTGAACTGTTGTATGGTAGAACAGTTCGAGGCCCGATGCGGATACTACGCGAACTATGGACTGGTGATGTCGCGAACGAGGAAATAAAAGCGACTTACCAGTACGTGTTAGATCTAAGAAACAAACTTGAGAGTACATGCCAGATGGCACGTGACGAATTGATTAAATCGGGGTGCAGATATGCCAAGTATTACAACCGCAGAGCGCGTAATAGGAAATTTCTTGTGGGAGATCAGGTGCTATTGCTTCTTCCAACGAGTTCGAATAAGTTATTAGTCCAGTGGAAAGGTCCATATGAAGTTAAAGAAGTAAAAGGTGACATGGACTATAAAATTGACATGGACGGTAATGTAAAGACATTCCATGCAAACATGCTCAAGTTATACATCAAGAGACAGAGCGACAATGTCAATAAGGGGAGTTGAAAATATAGGTGCAGATTACTTGAGTAGGGCATGATGGGAAATTTGTATGAATTTGCCCAGTAATAAAATCCAGTTTGTAGTATCACCAGTGTAAATGTTGTAAGATATCATCAGTAGTTATTTTTCTTCTATTCTGTGTTAGTTTTAAAAATGTGTACATTTTTATTCTTAGGGGGGAGGTATTGTCACAGAATTAGGCGAAAATTTGAACTGATTTTTGTTGTACTTGAATTGCAAACGAAACTCACCATTTTCTTGATTACGTCGTACACGCATTACCTGGGGTGATTAAGTGGCGTGTAACGATTTGCATGTGCCAATTTGTAATTTACATGAAATCCGAAATACTCGTTTTACGTGGTGCACGGCAAGCTCGATGTGATTTATGTTCACCTATTGAGAGTATATAAGGCGAAGGATTTCTCATTATTATTTACGGGAACTAAAATATCTAATCGAAGGATAGATAACCTCGTCTTGCAAATCTCCAGCCAAAGGGGTGAGTGTTAAATTTACATTTCGTTGTATTGTGAATTTTATTCAGATTATCATTTCGTATAATGATGCTTTTATTGCAATTAAACGTGGAATATTTGGAATTACTAGTCACTTTTAGACTTTAAATACAATATCGTAATCTACGGCTTAGATTATTTTTGAGACAACTATTATTAGTCTGGTTTTGTTTATTATAGCTGATTCCGTCGTTGATTCCGTCGTTGATTCCGTCGTTGATACCGTAGAAGTACATCACTGATAGCGCATCTAATAACATCGTTGATACCGTCTCTGATACCGTAGCTGCTAACGTAGTTGTTACAATGTATCTGATACCGTAGCTGCTAATAACATCGTTGATACCGTAGCTGCTAATAACATCGTTGATACCGTAGCTGTTAACACATCTGATACCATCTTTTGATAAACGTCTTTGATATCGTCTGATTTGTTGTGGGACATCTATTGTTTGTTCTGGAACATCTCTGTATAAATATCTGAATGTGCTTGTGCCGTTAATTTGTGCAAACGGAATTGAAGTATCTGTCTGTGTGTCGAACTGTCTGTTCGTCAACATCTGTGTAACATGTAAATATCCGGAAAGCTAGAAGTCCGAGTGTCGGAGCTGTCTTAGAGTTGTAAAACGTCCGGGTCGACATCTAGGGGAGTGAGGAACCGTTGGTTCGGGTAGATGTTGTATGCTGTCTGAACGTATAACTGTGGTGGATCCGTGTAGGGAAACGTCCGATAATAGTATTGGTCAACCCTCGGTTCTCTGGGAAACTGGGAGACGATTCAACTGTTGCTGAATCGTGCGGTTGTACAGGGGAGACACATAGGTGTATTGAAATTGTAATATAATTTAATACATTGTTGTATTTGCATGCTTATGTCAGATCGCAATAATATTTCAAGTGATCACATAGATATCAATAAAAGCTAGCAACTTGATTGAATACAAGTATATGATCGTGCTAGTTATCGCAATCCATCGTGCGATAGATAGTTTGTCGTTTGTGTTTATTATTTTCGTAAATCATACTTGCATTTATTTAACTTTCGTAAAGGATTCTTGGATCTGTGTATAATCCAAGAGATTCCTTTACATCTGAGATTCCTTTTGTATTGTTATTTAATTTATTCATGTATTGTGAATGGTTGTGAGTGTAATTGTGGGTTGAGAGCGTGAATTATTGTGTTGTTAGATCTGTATTTTTTTCATTTATAATTTATTACATAAATTTATATTTTCTTTCACAAATTGTGTTTGTATTGTTCATTTAATCCACCCTCCTCTCGGTAACAATTCTGTTACAAACTGAACCATATACATGTAATTATAGACAGTTGTTGAAATCAGTTAGGCAGTTGAGATTGCAAATATTTTGTATTAAGTGTGACTGATTAGTCCCATGATGGGGAAAGAAACATGCTTAGATAATCACTTGCACAGTACACAAGGATCCATGGGAGAAAAACAGTGGTCATTGATCAGGTGGTCAACATCTGCAGGCAAACTTGATAGAAACTAGAGCAAGGAAAGGATGGGGTTTTGAAGTAGGTGGCCACTAAATTAGGTTTTGAGTGCTACTCCATTTGCAATTAAAAGGGTGCCATACAGCATGAGTCTACTGTATAAACACTTGTTCTGAAAGAAGGAAAGATTATTTTTCTATTTTCCAAGCTTTTATTTTAATTTTTCCAAATGCTGGCTGATCGTCCATTTGCAAAACATATTTCTCCAAAGCTTTGGTTTTTGCCTAGAGGTCATAAATGTACATTATGGTATGAGACATTGAGGTGAATAGCCAAATGTTGCTAATTAATTGCTTTTACGCTTTTTGATTATAACAGCCATACATGCAGCTTGTACTAAATGCTGTTGTTCACACTAGCCAAATTTTGGCTAAGGATACATTTATTCAAAATTTGGTCTTTGCCTAAAAGTCATACAGTACATTATGGAAAGGGACAATATTGCAGTTAGCCAAATTTTGGCTAAGCATTCATTTAGCCAAGATATGGTTTCAACCTAAAAGTGTGAACAACAGCTTTGTAGGAATTAGCCAAATTGGGCTAAAAGGACATTAGTTGAGTACCAGCCTCACTGAGTATGACAACAGGAATCCTTAGCCAAATTTAGGCTAAGAATTCATTTAGCCAAGATTTGGTTTCAGCCTAAGAGTGTGAAGAACAGCTTTGTAGGAATTAGCCAAATTGGGCTAAAAGGACATTAGTTGTGTACCATCCTCACTGAGTATGGCAACAGGAATCCTTAGCAAAATTTTGGCTAGTTTAAAACCTGCCTAGCTCCTTCCACAGACAGTAAAGCCATTGAATAGTTATGTACTATACATTGATCAAAAGCTCTTCAAAGATTCTCATTATGTGCCTTTTCTACTTTGGGTTAAGAGATTTTAGCCCATAGCAGAGGCCTGATTTGAGTAAATGGAAAAGCTCAAGTGAAATCGGAAGCTGTTCATAGTAGAATTAGACACGCCATCCTACAAGGGTCATGTCCAGGTTGGACTGGTATCTGACTTGGCAGCACAAGCGCTGCTGGGTATGGACATTCTATATAGGTAGTAAAGGACTATGGCTGTAACAAGGATGTATGCAAAGGTGCAGGAAGACGAAGCGGAAGAAAGTTAAAGAAAAGTAAAAGAATGTGGTGTTCAATCACATGAACTGGATGACATGCATTTGGATTGGCTATTTTCAGATGAAGATAGTGATCATGGTCCTGATGAGGACGAGGATGACGGCATCTATCGTGAAGATACGGCTGATGAGAAGAACCTGTCGCTTGATCAGCTGCACAGTGTTAGTGTGGAATTGATTTCTCAGTATCATAAGAATGACAGGTCACTGGCTGGTGTGAGAGAAAAGGCAACTACCATCCGAAAGTGTTGCAGAAGGCATGGACACTGCATTTTTCTGGGAGTGTGGAATTTTAAAACGCAAGTGGAAGTCGTCAGATGGAGAAAATATGGGATCTAATTAGTTTTGCCATAGCAGTTACGTCAAGCAGTGGTGGAGTTGGCACATGATAGACCACTTCCTGGTCATCTAGGAATGGAGCAAACGAAGGCAAGCTAACAACTGCATATTATTTGGCCAGGAATGTTAGGGTATATTCAGAGGCACTGTCACAAGAAAGTTAAATCATCGTATGATAAAAGTGCTACCAAAAGGGAATTTCGGCCAGGAGATGAGGTTCTGGTTTTGCTTCCATCCGATGCAGCAAATATGAAAGCTCGATGGAAGGGACCTTATCGTGTCATTTGTAAGGTTATTGGCGTTAATTACAAGAGTAACATTGGTGGTAGGCGAAGGCAAGTAACCTACCATAATAACCTGATACGTCAGTACAGGAGAGATTAACTGGTAACAGCAAATGTGTATGATGAATTTAATGGAGGAGGACAAATTAAATCAAACAAAGCTATGGTTGATTTCCCATTTCCTACAACAAAGGAAGAAACAAAACTGCTTCCGAGATGGTTCCTGTGTCTGCAACCATACGAGTTCACAATCAAACACCGTCGGGGAGCAGAGAATGAAACTGCTGACGGATTGACACGTACTGGAGTCTAAGATTATGTATTTTAGTTTTCATTCTTGTTTGACTAATCTGAAGCCCCTTGCGATAATGTGTATTATGTACTAATTAATTGATTAATGTGTGATAAATATGTACTTTTGTAACGTAGATCAGTTTGATGTTTTAAAGTCAATACAAAGTGTATGTTTTAGATGTTGTGCTATATCATTCATTAGGAACAAAGAACTATTTAGCAATTCATTGAATTCTTGCACTTATATTGTATAGGACTCTAACAGCCATGGAAATGCTCGAACTTTAAAATTTCAGGAAGTAAGGTAATTGCATAGAGCTGTATACAGCCAAATAGCGACTCTTCAATTTCACTTATCCATCCCTAATATTGTTCGAAAACTAAAGTATTCTCTTAAGGAGGAAGGTGTTACCGTCATATTAAAGCTTAACATCTCACTCCAATTTATTTTATCGATATTGATTATCATTAAAACCCATAGATGTATTTGGTAATGTTAGTTGAAAGTATTTTAAATGGTCATATATGGTAATGCTAAAGAAAAATACTATCTATCTCACATCTGATACTGATAAAGAGTCAGACCCATAGGAATTGGAGTCTGTGTTTGTCATCACTGTTGTTTTGATAAACTATTGCCCTGGTCTGTGTTAAAAAAAAATCAATTTGTTCTCTGTAAAGGTCAGTCGTCTTGAACCCTAGCTTGGGTGTACATTAAATATTAGTTGGGAATCTACTTTGTGTTGGATGTTATTGTTTGCAACTTTTGCACCAAGTAACATATATATATATATATATATATATATATATATATATATATATATATATATATATATATATATATATATATATATATATATATAGAATATATGTATAGTATGTACGCTGTATCAATGATATACCACGAGATGTATAATTTCATAATTTCCTGTACACTTCATTCATATTAATTTATATATGTTTACTATAGCAATATTAATGAAATGAAAATACAAGGCTGATAGTTAACATTCAAAATATTTTTAATAATATGCATGCAGACATTTAATTTGCAGCGTTCGTTGCCATGTAACAGTGCGGCCATTTTTATCGATTGCATCCGTACGATTCGAGCCGGAAATGTCAAAATAATGAAGGAACAATAGGTAATTAAACAATTTAACCTTAACCACATTTCATTGATATCGTTTATGTTCATATTTCGCTATTTCTACTGACTGTCAGTGTCACTTTCAATAATTCTCCTACGTTTCCACTGTGTGGGCCCTGTTTAGTTTTCGCCTGTTGAAAGTTGACCCAGTTTGGGATCTCGTTCATAACAAACATATTTTGTAGGTGATGTTTGATCCGTAGAATGGGTTGCTGATAATCTTATTCTGCTGAATATTACATGTTTCGGAACTTGATATACTGCAGTCTGCAGCTGTGCAGCTGGAAATTTCTTTGTTGTGCGGGTGGGGGTCAACATCATCATTACTTGGGTGGGCGGTGTTGCTCAGGTAATTGGAGTATGTCTGTTGTTTTTCACTAATGTTTGAGTTGCTGTTTATAGACTGCACGTTTTTGTGGCCAGAAATTTGCATATCAGTTGGGGGAATGTTTTTGTCTCTTAACTTCAGAATTATGTACTTGCGGCTACTTGTTTTTCTTAATTTCTTTCTTTCTGTAATATTTGCCTTCTCTTTCATTTTTTTCATGATGCTTCCAAGTTTGTTAATTTCAACGACTTGTTTCCTAAACCATTTTGGGTTTGTCGCTGAGATTGGCAAAGTGTTGGGCACAATATAGAAAGGATCTTCACGTTGACAAAAGTCTGCTGGTCTTAGCTCAGCATACCGTTTGTAGATAGCAAGTGGATCTCACTCTTTGTTGTTTTTGTTTTCATACATATTAGGAGTAATATCCCTGATGTCCTTGACATTGTCTCCTGTTCTTGTTTTTGTCTGCCTTTCATTGAGTTCAAGATATGCTAGGCCATTCACATCTGTCTTTAGTGTAACATCCACCATTTCAAATTGTAATGTTCAGTGACTCCCCTCAAACCAAAATGTACAGAGTTGTTAAACCACAATGTGTTAACAATGGCTTCAGGTGTTTCCATCCCCATTAGTTTTTCACTATACAAGGCATTTATTTCTTCATCTGTGATCGGTTGACTCCAGTTGGGTTTATTTCCTTTTCCTTAAGATTTTAAATATTTTTGCTTAGACCGAAGAGCTTCTCTTGCTAATGCAAAATTTGTGTCTGTTCCTCTCATGATTGTACTTGCATATTTCTTGATTTTAAGGTGGCGATCGATGGAGCTGATGATGCTTCTTAAGCTGTTTGGTTCAAACTCAGATCCATCATTTCTCCTAACACTGAGTATAAAACAAGCCAGGTGCTGATCCAATTCAAATGGGTTTATCTTGTCTAACCTTAAGCTTCTGAATTCATTTTTTGACTGCAAGAATTCTGTCACTAGCCTTACATCAAAAAGTGTCTTTTTTAAAGTGTTTGCATTCTGATTACTTTCTATAAATGTTAGTATATCATCAGGGTCATGGTGTACAAATCTGTCTTCCCTAACACAATGATCATTTTCATTTACAAATGTCTCAGCCATGTTTCTATCAAACTCTCCAATAAACTCACAGTTTAGTAGATTAAATGTTGCTTCTTGATCTTGCTCAATATCTGATGTCATTATTTTCTTTTTTCCACAGAGTTGCAGTGTTTGATTTTTGCCAGAGTGAGAGACTTGAAACAGTAGTGACAGCAGACGACACAGGGCGGAGCTCAATAATATTTATTTCCTGAATTGAGTATTATTGGGTTTTTTATATAAAAATGTTAGTTTCTATAAAATATTTTACAAGAAAATCATTATTTTGTTATTTTTTCCTTTTTAAATATAATTTTATAAGAAATTCATATCCATGTTTACAGAGTATAATATCTATAAAAACATCTTCAGTATGCGTATTCATACACCATGGGCAAATCACAATTTGATATACCAATACTATTGGTATATCAAATTGCTTTATACCAAAACTTCAAAGACCATGTTATTTTTAATGTATGTGGTATATATATATATATATATATATATATATATATATATATATATATATATATATATATATATATATATATATATATATATATATATACATATATATATATCATGTGCAAATGATATACAATTCTATAATGCATCTATGGGTGACTTTTCCGGTCTATATACTTATATAGTATGTAACACCAACTATGCTCAATTTAAAATTGCAATTTATGTAAGTAGATTTTAAAACCAGTGTGACGTCTACATTGGCAAAAGAATTGCAGCCATTTTGCTGACAACTAAATACAAAGCTCGGAGTTGTCAGAATGATTTAATAATGAAAAGGCATAGAAAATTCATTTTAATACATCTTACAAAACATTCATTTACATAAATACAAACAAGAGAACTTACTAATTGAGGTAGAATCTATAATAGAAAAAAAATCATCCTTGACAGCTTGCCAAAATTTCCTGTCAGACAGAATAGTCTCAATATGAAAGTCATTTTCGAACCACACATAAAAATCACACATGTAACAGAGCTTTTCGGTATCAAGCGCTATTGGTACAATATTGCACAAGCCCCTGGTCAGAGGTATTGCGCAACTTGGAAAACAACACTCGAAACCTTCTCCAGCTAATATTCGTTATCTAAAGGATGACCTCCACGGTGTGATTTGCCATGTTATAGAATGGATATGGTAATCTAAGTCAATATCCTGAACAAAGACAACACACGAGCCCCCGTAAAGATAAATAAAGAATTTAATCAAAATAAATAAAGAGAAGAAAGACACAGTAACTTACAATTTTCTTTACTTCTTAATACTCTTAGTTCAGAAGCACTCTAAAACCGAAGTTTTAAAATAATTGATACATAAATTAAAATTCAAACACTAATAAAATAGACAAATTTAGCCATGAATAGCTGATAGCAAATTTCATCACGAAATCGAGTGTTCATTAACATTGGACCGTTTGGTAAATTCACAATGACCTGTTCGACGACTGTTGTTTCCTTCTGCTTGCGTCTCGACTTTAACTTGCCCTCTGGTTGAACGTGGGATTCCACAACTCTGACTTCTAACTTCTTTTCCCTCCTTTGAATCTCGACCTCCTCGCTATTTCTCTCTCTCTTCAAACAAACTATTTTCCTTTGAAAAGAAAAGGGTAAAACGCCCTAAGTATCTCGTTAGGTTTTGAGAGTTGAGGATGTCCGTCCGTTTTTCTGGTTCGAACATCAGATCTTACTATCAGTGATAACCTTTATACGGCTAGCAAATACTACACAAGTCTTCCGATCAATATAGCTATACCGCTAATTATCGACATCAGAATTTGGGGAAGTCACATATATTCCCGTAAATCATTACGTAGAGTGAGGCAATATATCATAGCCCACAATCAATATTCACTAATATGATAAATTCAAAATTAAGGTAGCACTTCCCAATCATAAATGTACACAGTGGGTTTTCTACAACACCCATTAACCTATCTACGTATATAAGGTGAAAATTCTAATTCAGAATTCAAAGTACATTACTAACTCACTGTAATAACCGAACTATCCATACAAAATCAACACGTCATGCATCTGTAACGGAGAACATCATATAAATTACATCCTGATGAATGTGAACGATTCCTACAAAATCAACTGATCATGCATCTTTAACTAAGAAACATCATATAACTTACATCATGATAAATGTGAATTTGAGTTAAATACCTTGTCTATTTTGGCGTATTCTCTCGACCGTTGGGTTTTCGGCGGTCTTTCCTGAGCCTATTGTTTTTCGAAGGTACTGATCTAAAAATAACTGCCGGAGTCTTAACTATGTATTTTTTTTCTCTTCCTCTCTTGCAGAGGTCTTCCAGACTGACTTTAAAATTCATTAGCTCAGAGAATATATTTCCCCCAATTTCAGGAATCGACACCCCCCTGATTCCACATCTGACCAATCGGAATAAATGCTATTCCTACAGACATTTGGAAAGCTGCCTATAAATGTGCCAAAAAATGCCCCTAGGGTTGAAATAACACCCTACCATTTGTCTCAAATCACTTTGAGAAGCTTTATGTGAGAATATCCCTTCTTTAGCCTGTCATACACTCAGTCTGTTTTTACTATAAACATTCTAACAGTGTGACCCAAGTTAGGAAAACATTCCTTCGTGCAAACTTTACCACCAGATAACAGTTAATTGTCGGCTAGACTAAGAATTAATTAATGGATTTCATTGACGAAAAATTTGGCACTTTGCAACACCATTCCAGTCCTGTAACTGCAAACTGCATTTAAACCTGGTAGTAGTAGTTGTGGTTTATCTTAGTTTCATAGTATCATCAGAGACGGCAATGAACGTCAGAGGTATTAAAGTGCAACTGGACATTTGAACTCCAACAAACCATAAGGGATGGAGGTCTTGTTGGGGTTGTAGAATTTATGATCAGGAGTTATCCAAGCCAATGACGAAATGGACTCACAATTATGCCACTTGGGTATAGATTGACATGCCATTCATTCCCTAGAAGGAAAAAGAATTTGTCAATTAAATTAAGCCCAAATCATAATCACAATAATGTAAAAGGTTGTTTTGTTTCTTCTTTAAATAAAATGTTCTTACACACTGGGGTGTCACTTATGCAATACAAATTATTTTACTTGATTTTTTAAGCAGGTTTTACAAAGTTTGTTGTTGAAATTTCTTTTAAGAAGGATAAACATCTGGTCAGATTATTATGTTCTATTTTCTTTGCAGCATACTAATTTTGTATTCCGGGAAGCAATCACAATTTAGGAAAATACACAGCCCTGGAAAGTTTTTCTAAAGAAATATTGTTACGTGCTTAGGCTCGAATAAACAGTAACATAGAAAGAGTGAGAATAACAAGCTTGTAAAAACTTAATAAACAATTTATTGAGCATAAATATTTTCCAGAAAAGAAAAAAACTTACAGTTTGAAGAATCAATTCCAAAATTAATCCAAAAATAATTCAAAATATAATCCACTAGAGAAATCGCAAAAGTCCTGGTAATAAAACGTCCAAATAATTCCAAGTTCGAATCTTAGTGAAGTATCCAAGATGGAAGGCGATGTCACGTGATGAAGACTGTTCTTGGTAATGAAATTCAATGAGCACATTTTTTTTCTCCAGATAGATAACAAAATAAATCCTCTTCATCCAAACGAATTGAAATAATTTCCAATACAAAGTAATTTAAAATAACTCAAAACGACAAACAACCTAGTATTCAAACAGCCCAAGTTCTACTAAATAGTTCGCTCCAAAACATAATTTATATACCTATTTTCACGTAAACAAGGAAGGGGTCACATAATCGTCTAGAACCTTTTAGAACAAATTTACATTCAAAGAATCATGTACACACCGTATGACCCAACTAAAAATAGAAACATCTTTATAACAAAGCTCCATAATGTCCTTGGAATCAACCAATCATTTTAAAACCTTGTTTACAACTCTAAAAAGTAATTGACACAAATCAAATACTCGTAACAATATGATATGGCCATATTGTAATGTAAACAGTATGTATGCATGATATGAATTTCAAAGTCTCTAATGGTGGTGGGCGTGGTTTGTTGAGAAGGCTGTTTGTGTCACTCTGCACGCTTTCTAAATGTTTTATTCTGACCACAGTATTGATTGATCATAGTTGTACATTTAAACCATTCCTAATCAGAAACAAATTTCATGCTTTAAATAGTTACATTTCTCTATCGTTAACTTTTATTTTGAGTACAGTAGAGAATAAGGACACAAAAGATAGGACGTAAATGAACTTACGGTTAAGAGAATGGACATGTCCCTCACTGTAATACTTGAATCCTTTTGTCATCTGTTCATTCCCTGAACTGCTGTATACACCCGTGAGGAAATTCTAAACGAATGCAAACGAAATATCTGATAAACAGTTGAGATCGCTACTCGATGTACTGTAGGACGTCATATTTGTTTATGGATCTCATTAAAAATGGTCTATAGCGGAGTGCAACACAAGGAGCATACTAAACGAGGCCTTCTCATTTGGAACGTTCTGACTGGGACCGTTTTTTACTGCTTTGGCGATGAATCCTGTAAGATTTGTCTCCCTTGTTTTCCTTCATCGGATGTAAATACTTAATGCAGCATAATTTATTTGTCTGTTACCACAAGCTTTACAAAGTATCACTCTTATCCATGTTTTCTTGTTTGGGGTTTCATTCGCATCAGGCTTGAGCAGGACTTGAGTAAGTCGTGCGGCACGTTGCGTTGAAACTCTAAATCACACACACACACCCTTATAAAAGCGACCAGGAATGACCACAAATGTGGGCCAGAATTGCATCAGTTTGGCATGGCATTTGGAAATAAAATTTGAAACAAGCCATTCATGATATTGAACATAAAAATTTCTTTGATGGCTTTAAAATTACTACTAACGCGCAGGGCCCATCTAACTCTAGGCCATCACTATAACCTGTTGTGACAACCAATGCAAAACAAGAATAAATACATGTCAAAATATTTATATTGCAGTGTATATCTTATTTATTTATTTCTTCATTTATTCATTCCATCTCCATTGATATTAATGGAGCTCATGGTTTAAAATTTAGATGATTTAGATGATTTTTCCCTTCTTTAAATCCTTCTTCTAGTGAAAGTTTAATTATCCGGAGAGGAGAGTGAGCCTTTGTTAGTGCACCATCAGCTGTGTCAATCTGGCATCAAAAGTAGTCTCATTACCCATTTCCTAGTGGTAGATACAGCCTGGTGATTGAGATCTCATTCTCACGCTCATACTACAGTATACTTTTGATGGATATCATCCTGGTACAATTCCAAAGAAAGTTAATGACTTATGTCGCATCATTAAAACTCTCAGGAGGGAGTAACTGAATCAATGTTTTTGTTATTGGTTTTGTTCTTGTGTTCTTAACACCATTTTTAGTACATTGTAGGCAATACAAAACATTTAGGTGCAACATATGGAGGATGAACTTGAAAAAGCAGAGGAAGAACCACCAACCCACTGGAAGACTTTCTCATATACCCACTTTGACCAAGCTTGAGAATGGAACCAAAGCAGACAAGTGTTCAGATGGCAGTGGTTGTTCAATGCAACCACTTTAGACAATTCAGCCAACCAGAAGCAACATAACTTTGGCATATGAACATGTCATATGAATATTTCATAGGGTTATCCTAGTCAATAATTTAATCAGTTTAGCTGTACCTGTCCCAAACACTATGAATGTAAATGGTAGCAGGCAAATTGACTTGGCTTGGTTTAAGCAACCTTGTTTTAAAGTTAAACAATATGGACCAGAAACATTCAGATCTACGAGCACAAGAAATGAGTGAAATAAAATAACTATTATGTGAGATTGAGGACTTAGATTCTGATGTTCCAATAAACTAATTAAATCTAACATGGTCATGATATTCTACATTCTTCACCTGTAAAAGAGCGTCCATGCAGGATGAATCCTCTCATGCAGTCCTACAATGGTATAAGAAAGAAATTCAGTATTCAATGGTCTGTAGGATATTCTTTTTCATTGAACCAAGCAAATGAACTAGAGTTAACTGTGGATTTTGTGTTCCAAATCAGATTCTTTTCCAATGCAATCTGAAAGGAAAAACGACAACGGTATAAACATGTTACATGTATATCCAATCCCAAGAGTACATGAATGAAAGAAAAACCAACAAGTTTCATAATTCTTAACAAATAATTTAATTATCAAAGTTATAAATGATCATGTCAGATTAGCTTACGGTATTATCAAGCGAATCCCACAAAATTAAGAGGAGTTATCTTAAAGTTCAAAAGAATGAAAAGGTTCCATATAAATTTCAGACCTGGAAATGCACTGGTCTGTCAAGAATTGTGATGCTGTTAGAGTACCAATGTTCAGAACTTCTTTAAATAATTCACAACAATTCCATAACAACAGAATAGTCCAAAAAAGATCTCTAAGTCAACGGAAGAGTCCCAACAAATATTTTTCCTCTAAAAATAATACCTAAGTAAAAATATCAAAAAATACATGTACACAGATTTTATGTTAAAGCAGAAACGCAATAAGTAAGATTTCTAATATGACTCTATTTCACAACATACATCCATGTGACCGATCATACATAGGAACATGTCTTGACAGACCACACCTTCTGCCACAAAATAATGGTTTCTCATGACAGGTGGTCTCTCATAACATGGTCATAAAACAATTAATCAATAAATATGAACATGGAGAACCTAGTCTCTGAAGACAGGTGGTGTCGCATAGCAGTTGTCTCTCAAGACAGGTTTTACTGTATTACTCATTTACCTGTTCATGTGACTTTACACATCCAATACAAATTAATTTAATTCTTCTAAAATACCACATGAACTTTCTGTCCAAAAGGAAAGAAAACTCTCATAAATATGTTCCTTGATAATTCTTTTATTAGTAACTGTCAAAATATACATAAACATCTATTTATAGATCCTACACAATTTTGCATTCTAAAGTCTTAAAGTCTAGTCACATAGGCAAAATCTAACTAAAGACAACCAGATAAAAATTAGTGTTTCCTGCTTGTTACACATTTAGGACATCCTGTGGGACAAGAATTCACAAACCAGGTCAAGGTCAAGTTTGTCTCTTAATCCCCAGTGTCTGCTAGTAAAATGCAACTGATGTGAGCACAAGAAATCAGTGACATAAAAGAACTATTATCTGACTTAGAGGACACTGATTCTGATGTTCCAATAAAACAAATTAAATCTAACAAGGTTATGATATTCTACATTCTTAAGCTGTAAAAGAGCGTCCATGCAAGATGAATCCTCTCATGCAGTCCTACAATGGTTAAAGAAAGAAATTCAATATTCAGTGGATATTCTTATTTATTGTACCAACCAAATGAACTAGAGTAAACTATGTGTTTTGTATTCCAAACCAGATAATATGTACCTTAATGAAACAAAACCAACAAGTTTCATAATTCTTAAATAATTTGATTATCAAAGTTACGAATGATCATGTGAGATTAGCTTACAGTATTAAAAAGTGAATCCAAGATAATTCTGAGGAGTTATCCTAGAGTTCAAAAGAATGAAATGGTTCCATATAAATTGCAGAACTGGAAATGTACTGGTATTTCATGAATTGCTATTCTCTCTAAATGGCAATGTTCAGAACTCCTTTGAATAATCCACAACATTTCCATAATAATATTATAGTCCAGAAATGATCTCTAAGTTAAACTGTAGAATCCAAAACAAATATTTTTCCTCTAAAAACAATACCTAAGGAAAAATTTTAAACAAATACATGTAAGCGGATTTTATGTTAAAGTAGAAACACAATAAATAATATTTATATTACGACTATTTCACAACATACACCATGTGACAGATCACACAGTGGAACCTGTCTGGAAAGACTACACCTTCTGCCAAAAAATAATGCTCTCTCATGACAGGTGGTCTCGCATACCTGTGGTCTATCAAGACAGATTTTTCAGTATTACTCATTTACCTGTTCGTGTGACTATACTCATCCATAAAAAATTAAATTACCGTAATTCTTTTAATATACCACCTGTACCATCTGCACAGTGGGGAAAAGAAAAACTCTCACAAACATGTTTACTGATAATTCTTTCATTAGTAACTGTCAAAAGAAATATACACATTTATTTGTAGATCCTACACAATCTTGCATTTTTTAATCTTAAAACAAAGTCTACTAACATAGGAAAATCTAACTAAAGACAATCACAACAGTTTGCAGCTAAGAATAATAATTACATAAATTTCATAACATAAGATACCACGAGATAAAAAATATACAGATATAATAAACAACAGTAATGACAGGATTTTAAAAGCAAAATATGCCAACAAGCTTCATTTTGAAAAATGACTCTGGCAAACTCCAATCACAAAAAGAGCTTAAGATATTTGGTATTTGCAACTCCAAATGGAACTTATCAATATAAAGTGATGCTGTTTGGTAAGAAAAATCCTCAGTCACTATTCCAGCAATTAATGAACAAAGTATAATCTGGTCTAGATACAAGTGATGCATAAATGGATGATGTCAACATCCGAACAGAATGCTGGAAAGATCACTTGGAAACCATTCGAAAATTCTTTGGTTGACTGAGTGCTATAAATTTGACAGTTAATTTTCATAAAAAGGAGTTTTTCGAGCTTGTTACACTTTTAGGATATCCTGTGGGTCATGTTTCCAGTGAAACCAATTGATGTTAAGGTCAAGGCTGTCTCTGAATACACAGTGCCTGCTTGTAAAATGCAACTGATGTGACTTTGGTATGGCTGGATATTATCAGGAATTCTCTTCTAATTTGCAACAATTTGAAATGTGCATTATTTTGGCACATTCTCTGATTATTTTATCCATTGATCAAGGCACCATAACTTTCATTAAACAAAATGAAATAAAATCAATGATTAATTGGTAAACAGTTTGATGTTTGTTGCAGGAATACAACATTGACATTAGGTACATTTATGATCATACCTGCACTTTCATGTAAACTGAACTAACATATTGTTTTTGTGTCAATTCAATGACATTGTCTTATGCAGTTTTGGTACATGCATATATTTCACTAAGATATAAAAGAAAGATTTATTTTCCAAATCTTTAGTTTTCTTTATGAGGGTCAGTGATATGTATAGCAATAATGTGAGCTTAATTTTGACCATGATCGTAGATTACATCTCCTCATAAGATTATTCTAATTTCATTGTCTGTACATTAAGAGTTCCACCGTTATTACACTTCCCACTTCAGAGTTTAAATGTTTTCCCAACAAGAATGTGTCCTCATACTCTGCACTTAGATGCTTTTCCCTTACTATGCATCATCACTGACATCTACTAAAAATTTTATCAAATACTTTACACTTCAAAGATTTTCTCTACTATGTATCATCATTGACATCTGCTAATAATTTTATCACATTCTTAACACTTAAATGTTTTTTTCTCCAGCATTTATTCCCAAAACAATCATTAGATCTCCAATTGTAAATATTTTTGTACATATTTAACATTTAAATGTTTCTTATCCTGTCTGTATCCTCATGTGAACCATTATAGTTTCACTTGTATGAAACCTTTTATGATATATTTCACATTTAAATTGTTTTTCTCAAGTATGTATCCTCATGTGTCTCATTAAATTTGCCTTCTCAGCAAACATTTTCTTACATACTTCACATTTAAATTGTTTTTCTCCAGTATGTGTCCTCATGTGTCTCATTAAATTTGCCTTCTCAGCAAACATTTTCTTACATACTTCACATTTAAATTGTTTTTCTCCAGTATGTGTCCTCATGTGTCTCATTAAATTTCTCTTCTCAGCAAACATTTTCTTACATACTTCACATTTAAATGTTTTTTCTCCAGTATGTATTCTCATGTGAACTGTTAGATTTCCTCTTGATTTAAATGATTTTTTACATGCTTCACATTCAAATGGCTTTTCTCCAGTATGTGTCCGCATGTGCATCGAGAGATCAACACTTTGATTCAACTTTTTATTACATACTTCGCATGTATATGGTTTTTCTCCAGTATGTGTCCTCATGTGAATCAATAGACCTTGATTTCGAGCAAACATTTTCTTACATATTTCACACTTAAATGGTTTTTCTCCAGTATGTATTCTCATGTGAATTGTTAGCTGTCCTCTTGCAGTAAATGGTTTATTACATGCTTCACAATGAAATAGTTTTTCTCCAGTATGTATTCTCATATGCTTATTCAGATATCCACTGCGACTAAACCTTTGATGACATTGTTCACACTTAAATGGATTTTCTCCAGTATGTGTCCTCAGGTGCTCAGTCAGAACTCCACTTCGACAAAACCTTTTATCACATACTTCACACTTAAATGGCTTTTCTCCAGTATGTATCCTTATATGTTTATTCAGAGATCCACTGTCCCTAAAACATTTATCACACACTTTACACTTAAATGGCTTTTCATCATTATGTATCCTCATATGCCTAGTCATATGTCCATTCACCCTAAACCTTTTATCACACACTTCACATTTAAATGGCTTTTCTCCAGTATGTATGTTTACATGCATATTCAGCTCTTGAAACGACTTAAACATTTTATCACATACTTCACACTTAAATGGTTTTTCTCCGGTATGTATCCTCATATGCTGATTCCTATTTGTATTCTGGCTAAACCTTTTATCACACACTTCACACTTAAATGGTTTTTCTCCATTATGTGTCATCAGGTGCTTATTTAGATGTCCACTCTGACTAAACATTTTATCACACACTTCACACTTAAATGGTTTTTCTCCGGTATGTATCCTCATATGCTGATTCCTATTTCTGTTCTTGGTAAACCTTTTATCACACACTTCACACTTAAATGGTTTTTCTCCAGAATGTGTCCTCAGGTGCATAGTAAGAGTTCCACTCTGAGTAAACATTTTATAACACACTTCACACTTAAATGGTTTTTCTCCAGTATGTACTCTCATGTGGATGGACAGAGTTCCTTCAGTACTAAAGCTTTTATCACATACTTCACACTTAAATTGTTTTTCTCCAGTAAATGTGCTCGTACACAATATTGGATCTTCTCTTTGACTCCACATCCTGTTATATACTTCACACTTATCTCAGTTATCTCCAGTACGTATGAACAATTCGAGTTCATTACAGACAACACACTGATATGGCTTTTAATCCGGTGCATAGCCTTATACCTTAATACAATATCGTATATACCATAACTGATTTTCTTTTACATTTGCGACATTTTTTTTTATAGAAAATAACATTTATTATTAATAGTGTCTGATACATATAGAATCTATCTTGGGGTTTGGACCGAGACAATGAAATCCCAGCCGCTGGGGAGACATATAATGTGGTACCTGGACGTTTCGCCCCATGGACGTTTCGGCCCAAGACATTTCGCCCCACTTCAATGGACATTTCGCCCCACTTCAATGGACATTTCGCCCCACATGGTTAATGGACGTTTCGCCCCATGGACGTTTCGCCCCATGGACGTTTCGGCCCACATCAATGGAAATATCGGACATTAATAAAAATTCACTACCATTACACTATTGTCTTCATTTTACTTTAGGGGCCTACCGTTAAGATTTAAATTATTAAATTCTTAGATTTCAATTACATTCAGCATGCGTTATATCAGACAATATTTTCCCTTTTTCTTCATTTATCTAATAATATTGATCAGAAATTAATCTATCGTTTACAGTGATCAATTTCTATGCGGCAGCACTTTTATTTTCGCTGTTACTCAAGTTTTATTTTCGCTGTTACACAAGCTGATGAAAACCATTTTTTTTACCGTTTGAAGGAAATTGACATATCGCCACTTATCAATCATGCTGTTCTTTTACCCAATCAGCGAGCGTAATTTTTTTCAAGATCGGTTTAATTTGCTTTTCATCTCTTGCCATTTATTGGCATTGTTACTTTGGATTTTTTAAAACTAGCTATAAATCTGATCTAATTACTCGACTGAACTGCTGACAGAAACAGTCCAAATTAATGTACTTCATTTCTATATCCCGAAGGTTCTTCATTACATCTTTTCAAAGCTGTGCACATAATAGCCCAACATATCGCGAACAAGAAGAAACACGGGGGGGGGGGGGGGGGGGGAGGGGCGAGGAATGTTAATTTTAATTAACAATAACGAGATATAAAAATGGTTTCTGAGGTTTATTTTTTTGAAATATGAGGCATGTATTTGTATTTTTAAATCAACACACATAACTAGTCAAAATTACACTTCAATACAGGTTAGAAGTGTCAAATTGTGATGCGCAAAAGTATACTTCTAAACAGTAACTATCTATGATTTTTAAAAAAAATTGCATTTAAGTAAAACATCTGCTACTAAAATAAGAAATTGAAATACAAATATAATAATAATAATAATAATAATGATAATAATAATAATAATAATAATAATAATAATAATGAGGACTTTATAGAGCGCCTAATCTTTAGAAGCTCTAAGCGCTCTACAACATTAGACAACTGCTCTGATCCCTTGCCAAAGACCCTTTTCGAAGTCAACAACAAATGAAGTTACTTTCGATTCAGGCAACAGGTCCCTGATTGACTGAAAAACCTGAAAATGGAAGGGAAAAAGTAAAACTATTCATGGACATACTGAAATTCAGTATAGTTTAGTGTCTTTTATTTGCTTGTACAATAATTAATTTGATAACCGATTTTCTAAATCGCTTTTAGATCTGGACGTGTGTATATATATATATATATATATATATATATATATATATATATATATATATATATATATATATATATATATATATATATATATATATATATATATATAAATATATATATATATATATATATATATATATATATATATATATATATAGAGAGAGAGAGAGAGAGAGAGAGAGAGAGAGAGAGAGAGAGAGAGAGAGTTATAAAGATACAAGAAACAGAACGGTTCTTTAAGAGAATGCTCGATAATACTTGTCAGAATGTTATAAATAGAAATAAATAACACGTAGAGTACGAATTAATATATATAGAGAAAAAAATGTTAAAATACAATGCAACCACAGATTTTATACAGAAAAAAATCATTCACTTACAGTAAACGTAAGATCTCTGGGATCTTCTGGTCTGGTTGCGGACCTGGTCCGGTTGATCATTCTAACTAGGTTCGTCTCAGCTACCCTGGATGCCTCAGATTGTAATGGTTCTCCATGAACTTCTTTCTATAGCCTCATTAACCAGTGCATGGGCTGTTTCAAACAAATTATCTTTCCCTAATAACTTGGCCTAAATGAAAACAAAACCTTATATAGTATGTATGTATGTATGTATGAATGTATGAATGTATGTATGTATGTATGTATGTATGTATGTATGGACAGATATTTGTATGGATATATGAGTGACGAAATTTTGTCATTATTGGCACAGTATAACTTTTCAATACTGCATAGTTAATATAGCAGAACGATTGGAAGACGAAGACCAACATAATCTCGTTTAATGTAGACAATAAAGCGATATTTCTGGATTTAGCATACATTAATTATAAGTAAATTGATTAAAATTTAACCAACATATACTGTTAATAATATATTGATAGAATAGGCAAAGTATTTATACAGATTAATCATGTTCTGCAAAATACCTCGGTTTTGATTTTAACGGCTGCTAACAACCCAGGAGTGGCAGTGTGGCTATGGCTCTGATGACTTGGCAAAAAGTCGGCTTCTGTCTGTCGCACGGTTGCAGGGCATTGCGTATTCTTCCCACGCACGCTACAACGCCATTCGATGGTTCCATTCTTTAGCTCACGCTTAACAACAAAACTATATCCAGCACTATATATTAATTTCCTTTTTCCTCGAGTGGATCAAAAAAAAGTCAGTTTTCCGTGTAGGGACAGCCACTAAGTGAAATTACCCATGTTTTATTATTATATTTTCTTTTTGGATACAATCAATACAATGATAATTTGTCATTGTTTTATTATATTAAATTTAATTGGGGATTTTTGCTGTTGTATGCTTGCAGATGTGTGTCGTTTCTTGCATTATCATTATACTGAGACAGAATTTGGGATTTTTTTTATTTTTATGCTTGCTGGTGGGTGTCATTTCTCTCATTACATTATATTTTTGATCATTTTGTAATGGTTGTGAATTTATATAAATGTCCGATATTTCCATTGATGTGGGCCGAAACGTCCATGGGGCGAAACGTCCATTAACCATGTGGGGCGAAATGTCCATTGAAGTGGGGCGAAATGTCCATTGAAGTGGGGCGAAATGTCTTGGGCCGAAACGTCCATGGGGCGAAACGTCCATAATCCATATAATGTAACTGCGCGGCTGGGATTTCATTATCTCGGTCCAAACCCCAACATAGATTATTTTTCTCACCCAAAATTATCCTTTAAAGTAAAAAAAACTCTTCAAAAGTGTGCGCCTCACAATGTTTACATGTGGCGCATGAATACAAATAAGCTAATGAGGGCTGTGGTGTGACCGTTGCATCCTAAGTACACAGTTCATACGCGTGAGCAAAGAAAAAATAACAACATAAAACGCTGCATAGTAATGAGGTATTATCACATTTAATATATGGATGTTATATTAAATTAACAATAAATAGTTAAAATTTATTAGAAAGAAACTGTTTCCTTTCATCATTTCCAATTTTGAGTATCCCACACTCCCGTATCAAGACCCTCGTCACCCTCCAAATATGCGGACCCCAGAGAATAACAATGCTAAACTTTCAAGCTCACGGATTCTTTGAAAATTTATATTTCTGACTTGGAAATATGGCAAGTGATGCCGTGAAATTTGCTTATGGATTAGTTTGTTGAGGGATAAATGATTCCTTCTGGCTGGAAAGTGTATTATTTGTCAATAAATATTGCATGTATATTCAGCTGGAGCACAACGGAGATGCTTAACAAAATTATAATAGAGCATGTTTAACATAACACATTTCTGGCTGTTGCTAAGTTTTCCGTTGTTGTTTAGAGAGTTGGGATGCTATGAAGTGTATAGGTATATAGTCTTCTGTGCATGGACCACTGTTTTCTGACATAGTTCATTTCAAACATCATTGAGAATTTTATCCTATCTGTAGCACAGTAAATTTTCAGGACAACTTCATTAAATGTAGCTAACAGTATATACAATGTTTCACGCGAAGTGTTTACAACTAATTCAGTTGCTTTAGCTGCAATTAATGATCTGAAAATGTACTGAGCTAGTCCTGCATATAGGATAAACTTGACCATGCAAGTTTGCACGAAGTAACATAGTATCAAAACATCGAAATAGTATGTGTGTGTATGTATTTGTCTCTGTCAAAATGTTTTTGTTTTGGTGTGTTTTTAAGACAGATTGACCTTAAGTAACTATGTTTTGGTTATATATTATTTGCTGTTGTTGTTGTTTTATTTGAGAACGACTATGGCACAGCAGAAGACAAGAAGGTTTTTTGTGGTTAAAAGTAGTTCTCAGCGGGTGGACATCATGACTGAGACGATTGGTCTGAGATGACTAGACTGAGATCAGAAAAGTAAGGTTAGCAAAACAGCTAGATTTCTCTGTCGCGTGGGTGAGAAAATTGAGCAGCAGTGCAGGCGAATCGGACAACTTTATAGAAGCGTCTATTTGGGAAACCAAGGCTTCCTCCAAAATCGTAAACCAAGGTCTCTTTTAAAATGGTGAAAAAAAAGTTTCTTTGGAGACGCAAAGTCGTTGTCGCGTCCTCTCTGCTGCTATGGGGGTAAAAGTCGTTTTTACGATGAAAGTCTTAAGACTTTACAAACAGACTAATTTGTTAAACCTCACATCGTAAATCAATCAGACTATTGGACTGGTTAGTGAGCTTAAAAATTAAATCTCGTTAACGAATCATTATGTCATCGCATAAAGACTGGATCAATAGGATCCTCAATTATTGAAAATCCGGGTTGAGCTGTTGGTGCAAATGAATATAAAATATATCCCTGCAGTGCTTCATTTGATCTTTCGAGATTTATTTGGTAACTTCCTTCGATAACATCACATACTAAATTCAATGCAATCACCGAGGATACATTGACGTTTTGAGGAGCAATATGTCGCCCGACTCCATCTGGATCATTATTATGTTTGAGGATAGTTGTTTATGGTTGTGTTATTTTTTTCTATGCGGCAAGAATTAGGGAATAGTACTCATCGAGTAGGTAATTAGTTGATTTTTTTAATTCGTCTATATTATTCTCGGGAAACTTAAATACTGAAATATATTCTATGCGTATATTACGTGTTCTTGTAAATTCTATTCTCTCAGAATCGTCCCCGGCATCTAAGACTCCATGAATAAGTCGGATGTTAAACAGTTCCATATCGTGTACAATTAGATTTAGTATTTCCGTGTATTTGATAATTGCGGTTTTCGAAGATTAATCAACAATATGTTCTTGAAAACTCTGCCGTAATTTATCTAAATAATTCTTATGTTCTTTTTTAAAAGAATTAAACTTTCGCGAGTCAATATCTGGATCCGATTCGATCCAACCGTGCCGACGTCCCCAAACTGCCATGTCTAATTATAGTAACTAACAGGATCTGTTAAAAGCTCGATTATTTCAGGTATGAATTCATGATTATATTTATTGTCTGTGGTAAAATCAGATTCTTTCGGTTCAGGTGGAGGTGCTTTTGTCAGGCAAACCCAGTATTGTCCTTATATGCCTATGACAGATATCTACGACATACCCGGGTGAGCTTATCTCAATGGCAGATGATAACATCGGCAGCAGCAGAGAGGGTGAACAGACTTTTTGTCGAAAAGGATCGACATCAGAAAAAACTTTTTGCCGAAAAGGATCGACATCAGAAAAAAGGATCGACAAAGCGTCGACACCAGACCAACTTGCTAGCAATTCATAAAAAAAAGACGCCATTTAGTTGACGTTCACCTCCTCGGCTGCTAATGCGCTAACAATTTTTTTACGATGAAAGTCTTTAAGACGAAAATCCTTTCAGGACTGTACAAACAAACTAATTTGTAAAACCTCACCTCGTAAATCAATCAGATTATTAGATTGGTCAGTGAGTTTGAAATTAATTCTCGTTAACAAATTATTATGACATCGCATATAGACTAGATTAGTTGGGTCTTCAATAATTAGAAATCCTGGAGGAGCCGTTGGTGCAAATGAGTATAAAATATATCCTTGTTGAGCTTGATTTGATTGTTCGAGATTTATTTGATAATTCCCTTCGATAACGTCACATACTAAATTGAGCGCAATCACCGTTGAAATATTCACATTGTTCGGAGCAATATGTCTACCGCCGCCTTCTGGATCATTATTAAATTTCAGAATATTTGCTGTAGGATTCTTCGATTTTTTCCAATTATCGTGGATTCTTTTGAACCCAATATTAATAGCATCGTCAAGTTGTTTCTTTAGTTTATCCGGATTATATCCAGGGATTTTAAAATCTTTAATCTCCGTTTTATTAATATTGTATAGATCCGCAAACTTATCATGTAATATCTCTTCATTTAATACTTCTTGAATAATTTTCGAGTGAAATATTTTCATATCGTCGATGATTTTATTACCCGTTTCTACGACGTTGATAAATTCATCCTTGGTGAGAGAGCCGGATTTAATAGATATTAGCAGTAGTGAAAAATCATTATTCATTGCTGTGAAATTTCCGTTAATGAGAGGAACATAAATTGATTCAGAAATTTCTTTATTAAAGAATTTATTAGGAGCATAATCCTGATAACTCTTGACTTCATTGACGGGTTTTATTTTGTTGGTGATATAATCGGATTTTTTAGGTTCGGGTGGAAAATCCTTCGAATTTTCTCGCGAGTTATCCGGTGGTAATTCAGGCCATCCTAACACTGATCTTATAGAACTCTGATAAATATCTACAACGTATCCTTCTGTATTTATCTCGATAGCAGATGATAATGTTGGTTCGTGAACTGTTATAGCGATTTTTGATTCTTTCCCAGTGAGAGATTTAATTCTTCGTTGTAATTCGTTATTGATCTGTTCGATTTGGTATGATCCTGTTGGTATAGAAACAACCTGCCAATCTGGTGTTCCGTCTTCACGATTTTTCCACGCGAATACCAAGGAATTATTTGGTTGTTGACCACCAAATGCTACCGATCTAATATTAGGCCAGCTATGATACACTCGTAGTTTTGCTAGTGCGATCTCGCTCACGGGAACGGGGATTGGAAAATTCACACTAAATTCAGGACGTGTTGAGGTTACTGATATCGTGCTTGTTTTCACTGGTGTTGTATTCTCTACTATTTGTTGAAGTAGTTCTTGCGACGACATTATTATTATTATTATTATTCTGCTCTAATTTCAGCATTGTTGATTTATACAATTGAGCCATAGTTGAGAATTCGCTATCTGATATTGTTGTGTCATCCAACGACGATGATATCAACGAGGATAATTGTGAGTAACCGGCAGATGCAATGTGAAATTTTATTACATAATTGTGTAGTTTACTCTGGCTACACGATGATAATTTTTTTGTGATCCCGGTTAATATACCCGCAATTGTAGCTATCGAAGAAATAACTATTGGAACTACAACCGGAGCAATCATTGTAACCGAAGATAGTATTATCCCAGCAGCAGTGATTATTCCCGACACTGAATACACAGTGACATCAACTGCGGTTATTCTTCGTTGGTATTTTTTTATTTTTATTTGATACTCCTCACAGAGAGAACTGAGTTTAGTTTGAAATTCTCTGACTTGATCATAGCGATACTGATTCGATGATGGGGTCATTTTATTTTAAAAGCGCTAGCATTTTCAATTCAAAATTCTGAAAGAATTTTTAAATCAATTTAATTGTTTACTTAAATCCACTACGAATTCTACGTACCACGTTACTGAAACCTTGGCTAGATTTCCATCTGTAGTCGTTATCGTGAATTGTTCAGTTGTATCCTTGTCGATTATCGTTGATATCGTATTATTGACTCCAGATGAACTACTTGATGATATATCAAACTGATTCGGTGATACTATTATTAATCGATAAATACCCTTGACTGCTGCGGTTATGTTTAAAATGTTGTTTGTGGGAGTCCACATAAATGATCCGTGTTGAATCGTGTGTACTACGTTGTTGACGATAGATTTATCATGAGGAATTTTTACTTTTTCAACAACGCTTATCATCCTCGTTGCATCATCCTTTATTGGGTTGTTGAATTTTTTAAGCTCATCGATGGATTTTTTAATATCGGGAAGTGTTATTTCAATTTTATCAAATGGGCTCCCAATAAACTTGTCCATGAGGTTTTTACGAAACGTCATAAATAGTTTCACGTGTTTTTCATATTCAGATTGAAGAGTTGCTAGTTCTAACATAGAATCTTTTATTACGGTGAGTTTTGGTGTGGTTACTGGTGGATTTCCAAAAAATTCTAGTATGGGTTTGTCAATTTGGTCAATTGTATTTCTTTGTGTTTCACTAAACTGATCAAATACAATTATATGATCGTCATATTTATCGCTTAGTGATTTTAATGAATTCACTGTGTTATCGTATGTTGCTAATTTATCCGTAATCGTTGAAACAAGTACACCTGGTTTGAGTTTACCCCCATCAGAAAATAACGCGATAGTATCCTCTGCTGCGTCTCGTTGTTTAACCAAAATATCATTAAGAGAGATATTACTACTTTTCAATTTACCCTGACGATCTTGAAATACAACTATTTCACCAGGATCAATATTTGCTAGGTTTAATATTTCGGATATTTCATCTTCGATTAGTTTTTTAATATCCTTGTTATCAACGGTTTCAACTCCACTATCAGGTTTTTTCAGCGATGATAAAGATCGTCCCCAAATATCAATCATTATTATAGAAATCTTTTTATCATTTAAATCCTATGGATTTTCAATCCAATGACCGCTAGTATACTCATTTACCACTACATGAGGTGGTTTTAAAGATTCTTTCGAAATAGCATTAAGGACATTTAATACTTCTCGACCGCATATTGGTGGGTCATTCAACGTTTGTGTTGGTAGTGTAGAATAAAAAATTGGAAATCTTTTAAATTTCTTAATATAACGCATAAATTCTTTTGGCGGCGCTAATCCATATGAATCGAAATAAACAATCCCACGTGGATCAATTGCGTAACAAACCCAGTGAGTTCCAGGTCCATCGCTGTTATCTAGATTAATAATACCGGTTTCAACATCATTTGGTTGTGTCGGTAACTGATCTTTCATAAAAACCCCTCTGAAGTTTTTTATCGCTAGTTTTTTAGCGGCATCAATTAAATCAAAATTGGACATAGGAACCACAGATTTGGAAATCGAAGATTTCGGAACTATATCGTTCCTGGAATTCGAAGACCCTTTCCGCTGTACCATGAATACGGGGTTCCTGGTAGTCTTAGACCCTTTCCTTTTTTTTTACCAGATCCACGAGTGGATCTACGGATGGATCCGCCTGTTGCTTTCTTTAGTGCCATTCCTGCCGCGGTACCAACGGCTCCTAACGCTGCTGCCTTCGCTACCGCTGGGGCTGCTGCGGCAATCAACCCTGGAATCAACCCTAACAACGGGAATATACCACCAGTCTTTTCCATGTTTTTAATCGCGCTCGTAGAAAGAGTAACCTGAACTCCTTTTTTTTCTTTAAACGCTTTATTGAAGTGATTAACCTGAGTTTTCGTCAGCGATAGTTTATTCCCTCCGCCATTCATTTGATTAAATTTCAGCGTTATTGTGGTTCCACATTGCTTAGCTGATTTGGATTGTAATTTTTTTAGTTGACCAGGTGTCAACGTAACATTGATATTACTATACGACATTATACAAAACAGATTGATTCTAAATTAGAAATGCTAAGCATTTCTAAATTCAATTAGAGATTTTCTACTGGTACATCTACCAATCTCACTCGTCCACCAACACCCTCGAGTATCATTGATTTATCACTAAGAATAACAGCAACCGCTCTATAATTAATAATACCAGCAGGACGGGTTACACGAGCTCGGAAGTGTATATCAACTACGGACTGTTTCATCAAGTCAAGATGTTCTAGGGAAAAGTAATAAATCGGATACAGACCTTTAAAATCCAATTGTGATATTTGTAGACCAGTATCTACATTTTGATCACGTCCCATAAATGATAGCAATCGATGATAAACTCGTGCAATGTGGTTATTTTCATAGTTAAGTTGTATATCCTCTGATGGTTCTTGTTGTCCGTTTATTTTTAGTGAAACTTCATTACATCCGATTTGATCAAATATCATATGAGAACGTGTTTGATTATCCAATCGCGCTTTATCCTGTAGAGCAATAAAAATATGCCGTGGAGCTGAAACACCCTGTCGTGCTGCCAAATGCCATGTAAGTGTACCATCAATATTAGAATCCATGGTATCTGTGGACGTTGTCAACCAGCTTAATAATCTCTTTCCCCCTTGATCCATAAATGATAGCAACCGCGGTTCTACTGACAATGATGGAGTCAACACTGGCATCCATAGTGATAGTTTTGATAAAATTACTTTACCCGCAGCACCGTCAATACGCCAGATTGCATTATTATCATCACCCTTTCTCACTAGTGCTACAGTATGCTTTACTCCATAAATAACTTTTCTGACGTTTCTACAAAATCCAAATATATGATGGAGCGGAATCGCACATGAAAATCGTCGACGATCTCCTTGTAATGTTGCTATTCTTGTTGCAGCTCCTAGATTGAAATTCTCATCATTATTTATAATCATATCCTCGATACCACCAGCAGCACCAGCACCAGGACCAGCAAAAGCAGCAGCAGCAGCACCAACACCACGATCCATTGGTTGTCTTATAAGAAATGGATTTTTACCCGCTGTATTTTTAACATCCTTTGCAAACATCATAGATGGACCGGCCGATCTTGTATAATCGTCAGAGTATCTTGCTAGCCCTAGTATTGTTGTTGCTACATCAACTTCACGTTCAATAGATTCGATTTCTTTTCCATCAATGAGATATCTAGCACTTTCAAATAATGCCATGATACCATTATTGACAAAACCAACTTGGATATTAGCTGCATATGGTGTATTAGCTACAACATCTGTTACAAGTTCACCTTCGACTTCAATAAAGGCTTCAGCGGGTAAAAAGTATTTACTAGTATCATGAACTTGAAGTTCAATTCTTCCTCGAAGATTAGGTTGTACTGCGTGATAAGCAAAAAATTGATAATCGCGTACAGAAGTATCTTTAAGCACTGGGGCTTCCATGTCAAATGCAACATCAGGGTTTTGTTTGAACATTTTTATTATATATCCGATGGTCTAAATTAGAAATCGGAAACGCTAGCATTTCTGAGAGGTGAAATCACTCAAAATCGATGCAAAATACAGAATTAAAAATAAAAAAAAATAATATTATGTTAAATTAATTATTTAGTTGGGTATATTAATAATGTTGCTGATGAAAACAAATCTAGATAACGAAGATCAAATCGAAAATACAAATATTTCAATAACTATAACAACTGAGAATCCTATTCAAATAACCAGAAATATTAGTGTTTCTAACACTAGTGTTTCTAACACTAGTATAGGAAATTCAAGTGGAAACATTAGTGTTTCTAACACTAGCATTTCTACTGAAACCATCGAAAATTCAGAAAATACAAGTATTTCAATAACTATAACAATTGGAAATCCTGTCCAAATAAATATAACCAGAAACGCAAGCGTTTCTAACGCAAGCGTTTCTAACACAAGCGTTTCTAATACAAGTATAAGAAATGCTAGTAATTCTAGTGATGATTTTTGAGAAAATATTATTCACCGACGTCGGAAATTCTTTGAATTAGAAAATGCTTTAGTACTTTTAAAACCACTTCCTGCTATCATATTTGCTGTTATGTTATCCTGGGCGTTAGTTATCAACGACTGTAGTTTTTCATCTACTGCGTTATTTATTATTTTACTAACCCGCGCAGGCATTACTGCAGTAGATGGTAGTGAAGTCATTCCAGAAATGCTAGCATTTCCAGGTTTTGAAAAATTTCTACGTCGAACTAGCGCTGTTAGTTTATCCTTAGCGGCTGAAAACGCCTTACTAGCAAGATCACCATCAGCGCTAATACCCTTATCTCGGATAACATCAATTGCTTTCATCGATAATTGTTTTGCAAACGGAGCCACTTTTGGAGCCATTCTTGAAAATAATCCCATTATAGTATTACCGAGACCATCTCCATAGTATACTCGGTATTTTGGCAATCGTGAGTTTACCACGTAGACATTAGTTGGTTTATCATGGTTGTAGTGTATGATCATTCTCTATATAGAAGTATTATACTTCTAACACTAGTGTTTCCAAATACTAAAGCATTTCCAAATTGATATTTATCTAATCGCGAAATCCTACGGATTTCCAGTGACATTAGTCACTGTGGTAACCGTAGAAATTCGAAAAATTTCCATCCAAAGAATTTTCGGCTAACTCTTCAATAAAATCTCTATATGTTGCAATATCCATAATACCACCTTGAAATAATCGCCTACAGATATCAGCAGCTTCATTGATTATTTCCAGTGAGTTATTCCCGGCTCGTTTTCCTCCTACAAGTATTTCTAATCGTGCTATATCACCGAGAATATTACCAGGGCAGAAACTCGAAGAGTTTCCAACACTAGAGTTTCCAACTAAACCACTGCCTTTTTTTTCAGTGATACCAGTTGCACCTTGTGTTTTTATTTCTGAACCGGGTTTTGATTGTTTTGGTAATCTAAGAAATTCAGGGTCTGATTTAGCTTTTTTTACTCCTTCCTTAATTCCATTCTGAAAGTCTATATACGACTGTTCTTCCTTCCTCTTCTCAGTAAGACTCATAATATTCTTCTTCGTTTTATACAACCAATCATACCACTCATCCTTTGGTATTTTACTATTTTTATACTCGTCTTTGAGAATTTCCCCTTTTATAATATAACTCTTGACAGCAAACTCACCAAAGGTGATGTAATCGCTGGGTTTTTCAAATTGAAATTCTTTTATTTGTGATACAATATTAGGTTTGAGTTTGTCTATAAAGGCAACACGACTCTTCGTGGAAACTGCGCCTTCTTGTTCTTCTTCTTGTTCTTCTTCTTGTTCTTCTTCTTCTTCTTGTTCTTGTTGTCGTTGTAGTTCTTCTCGTTCTTCTTGTTCTTGCTGTCGTTGTAGTTCCATCTCCCCTGCGATTTCACCTGGAAGTATTTGTACAGCTTGTTTCGTTTGTTTAGTTCGTTTTGCTATTTTCTCCAACACAGGGAGAAGAGGCTTCTCTGTTCTAGGACCTTCTTTAGGGACATCTCCGTATATCGCCCGTTCAGTTGCTGTTTTCACACCCTCAGTTGCACTAACAATAGGTTTGAAGAGTTGTTCTGTATCCTCTGTAAAATCAGTCTGAAGTAATTGCCGCTGTTGAAGTTTTTCACGTATACGATCACGAAGGGGTAATATTTTCTTAAGAGCTTCAAGTCTTTCTTTAGTGTTCCATGTAGTTAATGATTCTCCTACCATTATTGAAAGAGTATTACTATTGTCAAATTGCTTTGCAATTTTTAATTAAAAAATCCTTTGGATTTTCAAATGCAAAGCATTTCATTGCAATTTTTAATTAAAAATCCAAAGGATTTTAGAAATGCAAATCATTTCGAAAGAAATCACTAACCTAAAAATGCAAATCATTTTAATACTTCCTTGTTATTGTACTGAGTCACACATAATTTTACTTCCTCATACCGTATCGGTTATACAAACAAAGGAGGCTCTCTACGCGTGGGCTCATCACCTTCAGAGTTTTCCATTAGTATTTTTAATTGTCTCACTTTACAATTAATAAGTCTCTTTTGTTCATATTCTAATCCTAATTGCTTTCGTACACGTTCAACGATGCTACATAATGGTACGAATACATTAATATCTTCAGTATTGACTAAACTTTCACGTATAAACTTTTGTATCCGCTTAATTAAAAAATATTTCTTAGATAGGACGTATTTTCCGGTTTGTTCTGCAAATTGTATATCCTCGAAATCAGTCATAATTTGATCACAATCTAACCCTGAACATAATTTTACATTTTGATCCTTCAGCTTGTTGATTTCAATAATAATCAATTTGAGATTTTCAATATTCATATATATATAAAAATATATTTGTTCAAATGCAAAGTATTTCAAATACAAAGTATTAAAAATACAAAGTATTTTCAAAATGAATTCTGGATACACTAAGGTGTTGATCATCTTAGTATACCCAGAAGCTTAATGCGATTATAGGTGATTATGATTATATATAATGAATGACGACGGCACATTCACCGTTTTGAACCCCCTTGGTGTTTTATACATCAAGCAGCGCTCAACGGTTACAACCGACAAACACATAACAATAGATTATAGGTGAACAATGAATGAATTGATTTCAATGACAATGGATGACGACGGTACAACAATAGATTATAGGTGACACAATGACAATGGATGACGCGGGCAGCAGCAGAAGGGGCGAATCAGACAACATTTTTAGACAAGTTTTCACTGAAATCACGCTTAAAAACAATGAAACCAATGACATCAGGCCCCAATGTGTGTGTGAATCTGATATCGTTTCATGGATTAGGTCAAAAAAAAAATTATGAAAAAATCAATGAAATTAATGAAATCAAAAACTTTTCAACTATTACATTTTTTGGGAAAAAGGGACTACAACGTCGTTGTCACTACCCTCTCTGCTGCTATGGGTTAACCGAATATTTGATCCAGTCCGATACGATATCGTGTTCCAGACTTGGGGGACGAAAATCACTACGATTTCACAAATAGACTAATTTGTAAAACCTCCTCTTGTAAATCAATCAGATTATTAGACTGATCTGTGAGTTTGAAATTAATTTTGGTTAATGAATTATTATGACATCGCATATAGACTGGATTCACCGGGGACTCAATTAATAAAAACCCTGGAGGAGCTGTTGGTGCAAATGAATACAAAATATATCCCTGCTGAGCTTGATTTGATCGTTCTAAATTTATTTGATAGCTTCCTTCGATCACATCACATACTAAATTGAGCGCAATCACCGTTGAAATATTCACATTGAACGGAGCAATATGCCTGCCACCACCATCTGGGTCATTATTATGGGTCAGGATTTTTATTTCCGGTGATGTTGCTTTTTTCCACGTATCATGAATTATTTTAAAACCAATATCGATGGCATCACTGAGAGATTTTTGTAGTTCTGGTACGTTATATCCTGGTAGTTTGACTGTGGGTATATCCTTGACGGGGATGCCCTTGCCTCCTGCAAAAATTGTTCTTGTTGTAGGATTACTGTCACCTAATATCTCTTGAATAATTTGTGAATTAAATGTTTCCATGTCATTGATGATTTTGTTACATGTTTTTACGACACTGATAAATTCATCTCGGGTAAGAGAGCCAGATTTAAGGGGTATTAACAACAGTGAAAAATCATTATTCATTGCTGTGAAATTTTCAGCGATTTTAAGTTCGTTAACAAAAAGATATTTCCCTCCCTTATCTATAGTGCCAAGAGCAAAAAAGATGCTAGCAATACTGTAATTTATATAACTCTTTACTGGATTATCAGATTTTATCCTGTCTGTGATATAATCGGTTTTTTGAGGTTCTGGTAAATCAACGGTTTCCCCCTTTGGTGGTAATTCAGGCCATCCTAGTACGGTTCTTATTGAGCTTTGATAGATATCTACGACGTATTCTTCTGAGTTTATTTCAATGGCAGATGATAGTGTTGGTTCATGAACTGTTATAGCGATTTTTGACTCTACTCCAGTAATCGATTTTATTCTACGCGCGAATTCATTATTGATTTGTTCAATTTGATATGATCCGGTTGGTATGGAAACAACATTCCAGTCTGGGGTGCCGTCGGGTTTATTCTTATTTGCAAATACCAGTGAATTATTGGGTTGTTGACCACCAAATGGTTTTGACCTAATATTTGGCCAGCTGTGGTATACTCGTAATTTTGCTAGCGCGATTTCCTTCACTGGGACCGGAGAGGGGAAATTCACACTGAATTCTGGATTCGTTGAGGTTATTGAGATCATGCTTGTTTGTACTGGGTTCGTGTTCTCCACTATTTGTTGAAGTAATTCCATCTGTGTTGTCATTGTTATTATATTCATGATGTATTTCTAATTTTGACATCGCAGAATCATATATATCTACCATCGCTGAAAACTCACTCTCTGATATAATTGTATCATCGAGAGATGACGATATCAATGAGGATAATTGCGAGTATGCAGTGGACACAACATGAAATTGAATTATGTAGTCTTGTAGTTTCCGTTGGCTGCATGAGGATATTTTTTTTGTGATTATTGAAATTATTCCAGCGATTGTTGTTGCCGCAGAAATGCAAATTGGAACAGCTATCGGAGCCATCATTGTCACTGAAGACAGTATAATACCAGCTCCGGTGATTACACCACTCACAGCGTACACAGTAACATCAATTGCGGTAATTCTCCTGCGATATTTTTTAATTTTCAATTCATACTCCTCAGACAAGGTTTTGAGTTTAGTTTGATACTCTCTGACCTGATCATAGCGATATTGCGATGATGAAATCATTTTTTATTTTAAATACGCTAGCGTTTTCAATTGAAACCGTTAGTGAAATTGCTTTGCAATTTTCAACTTAAATCCGCTACGAATTCCACATACCACGTTGTTGTAACACTAACCAAATGTTTATCAGTAGCTATTAACGTGAACTGTTCAGTTGTATTCTTGTCGATGATCGTTGAAATCGTATTATTGACCCCGGATGAACTGGACGATGAAATATTAAATTGAGTCGTTCTCACTATTGTTAATCGATAAATACCCTTAACTGTTGCAGTGATGTCTAATTTGTTGTTTTCAGGTGTCCACACAAATGATCCATGTTGGATTGTGTATACTACGTTGTTGGTTTTCTTATGAGGAATTTTTGTTTTTTCAATGGCTGTTATCATCCTCGAAAGATCACCTTTGATGTCTTCGATGGAAGTTTTCGTCTCATCAATGGATTTTTTAATATCAGGGAGTTTTAGTTCAATTTTATCTAACGGGGTTCCAATAAATTTATCAATGGCGTCGGTTGTTGTTTTTGTTGCTTCGTTGATAACCTTTTGATCATCAACAAACGTTTTAATTTCAGCGATAGATGGTGTAACTACAATCGGAGATCCAAAGAACTTATGAACGACATTTCTACGGAAACTATTGTAGTTTCTTAAATGATCTTCAAATTCTTTATCGTGGTTTGTAAATCGATCTGTAATCGTCGAAAAAAGTACACCCGGTTTGAGTTTACCCTGATCGGAAAATAACGCAACGGTGTTCTCGATTGCATTTTGTTGTTTAACTAAAATATCATCCAGAGAAATATTACTAGATTTCAATTTACCCTGTTTGTCTTGAAATACAACTATTTCATTCGGGTCAACACTTGTTAAGTTCAACGTCTCAGCGATTTCATCTTTAATTTTTTTTGTTATATCCTTGATAGAATCAGAGGTTGCAGTGTCATCGGGTTTGGGTTTCAGAGGTCTTCCCCAAATATCAATCATGATATTTTATATATCTCTCTCTAAAAAGCGATTACTAGTGTAGTCATTTACGACAATGTGTGGTGGTTTTCCCCTTGGGTTACCCAAGGAGTTAGAAATAGCGTCAAGGACATTTAATACTTCACTGCCGCATATTGGTGGGTCATTGATTTGTTGTGTTGGTAGCGTAGAATACCAAGTCTTCATTGGAAATTGTTTTATGTAACGCATAAACTCTTTTGGTGGGGCTAATCCATATGAATCAAAATAGACAATCCCACGTGGATCAATAGCGTATGCAACCCAGTGAGTTCCAGGTCCGGTGCTGTTATCGAGATTAATAATACCTGTTTCAGTTTTGTTTGGTTGATGTGGTAATTGATCTTTCATAAAAACACCTCTGAAATTTTTAATCGCTAGTTTTTTAGCAGCATCCATTAAATCAAAATTGGACATTGGAACCATAGATTTCTGAATTAATAAACCGTTCCTGGTAGTCTCAGGCCTGATCCGTGAACGGATCTCCCGCTGTACCATGAATACGGGGTTCCTGGTAGTCTTAGACCCTTTCCGCTGTACCACGAATACGGGGTTCCTGGTAGTCTTAGACCCAATCCTTGAACGGATCGTCTCTTTTTTTTATATCCTTGTCCAGTTGCCTTTTTCAACGCCATTCCTGCTGCAGTACCAACGGCTCCTAACGCCGCTGCTTTAGCCACCGCTGGGGCTGCTGCTGCAATCAATGCTGGTAACGCAGCAAACAATGGAAATATACCACCTGTTTTCATCATATTTTTAATAGCAGCCGCAGAGAGAGTAATCTGAACTCCCTTTTTATCCTTGAAAGCATCATTGAAATGTTTCACCTGACGAGTTGTCAGCGATAATTTATTTTCACCACCCGTCATTTGATTAGGTTTCAACGTGATTGTGGTTCCACATTTTTTAGCCGATTCTGATTGCAATTTTTTGATTTGACCAGGAGTTAACGTAACACTAATAACACTATATGACATTATATATAATTGATTGATTCTAATTCAATGAAAAATCGTTCAAAGATTTTCTACTGGGGCATCTACCACTCTCATTCTTCCACCAACACCTTCGAGTAGCATTGATTTATCACTGAGAATGACAGCAACCGCTCTATAATCAGCAATAACACCACGAGTCACATTAGCTCTAAAGTGTATATCAACAACTGACTGTCTTGTCAAATCGAGATGTTCCAGTGAGAAGTAGTAGATCGGATACAGATTTTTAAAATCAAATTGTGATATTTGCAAACCAGTATCGACATTTTGATCGCGTGCCATAAATGACAACAGACGATGATAAACTCGTGCAATATGATTTTCTGTGTAATTAAGTTGTATATCCTCAGATGGTTCCTGCTGGCCGTTTATTCTCAGTGAGACGTCTTTCACACCTAATTGATCAAATATCATATGACTGGAGAGTTGATTGCCAACTCGTGTGTTATCTTGGAACGCAATAAATATATGACGTGGCGCAGAAACGCCTTGCTTTGATGCTAGGTTCCAAGTGAATAACCCGTTGATATTTGATTGCTTCACATCTGTACTCACGGTTAGCCAACTCAACAACGACTTTCCTCCTTGGTCCATAAATGATAGTAATCGTTGTTCTGCGGTGATTGCTGGAGTCAACACTGGCATCCACAATGATATTTTTGTTAATTTGACTTTACCGGCATCAGCATTGGGATTTGCAGCATCTGCTGGAATCCTCCAAATTGCGTCGTTATCATCACCCTTTCGTACAAGCGATACTGTATGCTTCGCCCCGTAGATAACTTTTCTGACGTTTCTACAGAATCCAAATATGTGATGCAGTGGAATCGCGCATGAAAATGATTTACGATCTCCTTGCAACATTGCGTTTCGTGTTGCAGCTCCTAGATTGAAATTAGCATCGTTGTTTATAATCATATTCTCGACATCAGAATCACTATTATCACGTTTTTTTGGTCGTCTTACAACAAATGGATTTCCTCCAGCGGTATTCTTACCATCTTTCGCAAACATCATAGAGGGACCCGCTGATCTTGTATAATCATCAGAATATCTCGCTAACCCGATTATTGTTGTGGCCACATCAACATCACGATCTATGGACTCAATTTCTTTTCCATCAATGAGATATCTAGCACTCTCAAATAGCGCCATAATACCATTATTGACAAAACCGACTTGAGTACCAGCTGGATACGGTGCTGGTACAGCAGGAATATCAGCAGCTGTTACAATTTCTCCTTCTACTTCAATAAATGCTTCACAGGGCAAAAAGTATTTACTGGTATCATGGACTTGAAGATCAATTCTTGCTCGACTATTTGAGTCTATGGCATGATAGGCGTAATATTGATAATCGCGTACAGAATCATCCTTGCCAACTGGGGCGTCTATATCAAACGCTGGATCATGTGACTTTTTGAACATTTTATTCTATTTATCAGAGTCTAAATAGTGAAATCGTAAACGATTTTTCCATTTTCATCGACGTAGTTTTTTAAGACCACTTCCCGCTATCATGTTTGCAATATTGCTTTGGTCTCCTTGATTTACCATCGACGCTAATTTTTCATCTACTGCGTTATTTATTATTTTACTAACACTTGCAGGCATTTCTTCTGTAGACGGTAACGGTTTCTTTTTTCGTCCCACTAATGATGTTATTTTATCCTTCGCAGTTGAAAACGCTTTCCCGGCAAGATTTCCAACAGTACTAATACCCTTATCACGAATAACATCAATGGCTTTCATTGATAACTGTTTAGCTAACGGCATCACTTTTGGGGCCATTCTTGAAAAGAATCCTAAAATGGTATTGCCGAGGCCATCTCCGTAGTATGCTCTATAAACTGGAAACCGTGAATTAACTACATAGACGAGGGTTGGTTTATCATGATTGTAATGGATGATCATTATTATAAAAACAATAGTGTTTTCAATTGTTATTTAATCACTATGATACCCATTTGCTAACTCGTCAATGAAATCTCGATAGGTTTTGATATCCATGATACCGCCGGCAAATAACCGTCTACAGATATCAGCTGCTTCATTAATTATTTCTGGAGAGTTATTTCCAGCTCGTTTTCCTCCGATGAGAACATCTAATCGTGATATATCATTGATAACACTATCAGGACAAATGTTTCCAATCCTTGGATTTCCTAATCCACTTCCGCTATAGCCAGCTGCTTCATCTAGTTTGTCTGTATCCGTGGTTTGTAAATAATCAAGAGTATCATCATCATCATCATCAGGTGGTAGTTGTTGTTTTTTTTGTCTTCTTGTTTGTCTACGTGTTGGTGTTTGACGTTTTAGTTCTTGCCGTTCTTCTATTTCTCGTTGTCGCTCTTCTATTTGTTCTCTTTTATAATTACTAATTCCCTTTTTAAATTCCTTGTATCCTATCTCATCCTTATTCAAACGACCAATCCCCTTATTTAGTTTATACAAATTATCGAACCAATCATTACTTGATATTCTATCATTTTTATACTCGTCCTTTAAAAAATCTTTTTTTGAATTATAGCTTTGAGCAGCAAAATTACCAAAGGCTTGATAATCCTTTGATTTCAATAAACTAGGTTTTTTTATTAATATTTTAGCATGATCAGTAAATTTATTCAACAGAGAAACAGTCGTTTTTTTCGGATCAGTTTGTTCAGTTTGTTCAGTTTTCGCTGCTAGTTTTTCAAGCTCACCAATAACAGATTTTCCCGTCTCGGGACCATCTCCCAGTATAGCACGCTCTACCCCCTTCGTTGCTGTGGTTACTGGTTTAAACAATTCTTCAGACCCCAGAGCAAAATCAGTTTGTAAACTCTGTCGTTGTTGCAGTTTATTTCTTACAGAGTCGCGAATTGGTACAAATCTCTTAATTGCATCCAGTCGTTCACGAGCCAATCGGGTTGTTAATGCTTCATTGACCATTATTTGAAATCGCAAACTATTTTTCAATTGCAAAACACTTGACATGTCAGATGATTTTTGATACGGTCATGGAAGTGTTATTTCATCGTGAGACACCTTCTATCAATGATGGGGAAAGTCACATAATTGTATATAAAATAAATAATACTGTGAGTTTCCCCACTTTTGTTACATGTCGGATGATTTTTAATACCACCATGGAAGTGTTATTTGATTGTTTTGACAGCTCTATCATTGATGTTGAAAGTATCAAAATTGTATATAAATAAAATAATACTGATAGTTTCAACATTCTAGTTTTGACCAATCTGACACATCGTCCATCGATTTTTGACATCCATCTGAGGGTCGGCTAAAACAAATGATAAAAAATCGGGCAATCAAAAAATGATAAGAGTCGGGGCAATCAATGGTCGGGCAATCAAAATTGTTCATTTTCTTGAATTAATGCTCGTAGGTTTCTAATTTTAGAGTTGACTTCTTTTTTCAATTCGTATTCGTACCCCAATTCTTTTCGTATTCCCTCTACGATAGCATACAACGGGACGAACACACTGATGTCACTGGAAAATGAAAGAGAGTCTTTAATAGAATTCTGAATTTTTTTGATGAGTGCATATTTCTTGGGTAGCATATACTTGTTAGTGCTAACTCCGTATTCAATATCCTGAAAATCAGACACAATTTGGTCAGGATTTAATCCATCTGATAGTTTGATATCCTGATTTTTCAATTTTGCTATTTCAACTATGATGCTATTCATGTTTTCAGAATTCATTATTCTATAAGAATGACATATCTCTAATTGGAAATTATGACGCATTAGACATAACTAAATTGAACTTTTTGTCCCGTCTTTTTTGAAATAGCCGTTTTGGTTATCCCCTCTGCAACGAATCGTACTGAAGTTCTACAAATATTGAAATACTTGCCGGCTTCATATAATGATTGAAATATTTTCTCTTCGTTAGTTGTTGTATTCAAAGATTTCACTGGTCTCGCTTTATTTGAACAAGTGCCATTCCTTCCTCGTTTGATATTCTCACCTTGTGTGATAGCTTGCAGATTGGATAAAGAATTGTTCCTTGGATTAGAATCAATGTGATCAATAATAAAACCATCTTTGATCAATCCATTAAAACATTCAAATACGAAACGATGATTGCGAAATGTCTTCCTTCCAACATTAAACACCAAATACCCCATACCATTATCCCACCCAATTGGGTTCTTCAGTCTACAGTTTCTGACAGTACCATCACTAGATGCTTCGTAATTTTTAATCACTGGGTGTAGTCTGAATTCTTGGGTCATTATATACTACACTATTGTCTAATTCAATGACTGACCCATTTTGCAGTGATTGATTATACATAAATCTTTCATTTAGACACCTGTTTTATATATAGCATGAAAGAGTTCAAGAGATTGACTTCGAAAAATGCTAAATTCAATGCTGATAGAGAGTTCAAGAGATTATTGAAAATCAATCCTAGATTTAATCTCGATAGACCCAAAAAACGTGTAGTAAACAGAAACAAATGTCAAAGAGACGGAAACATGAAAGAGTTTAAGAGATTATTAAAAATCAATCCTAGATTTAATCTCGATAGACCCAAAAAACGTCCAATAGACGGAAACATGAGATCATCATGGAAGGATGCTCAATTCAATCTTGATATAGTTTCTAATACACCCAAGAATAAAATTCTTGATAAACCCATCAGAGACTGTTTTAATGAATTCAAGCGTGATGGAGCATCTTATTGTTGGTCAACATTTCGAATTGATGGTGTTGTTGACGCTACCATGAATGATGAAAAGGCAGCAGTGATCATTTCACGTATTGGGGAAAAAAGTCATTTTTTCCGAATCAAATTCGTTATCCGTGAAGATGGCAAATGGATTATTAAGGATAAATTTGAACCCATTCTCAAGGGCAAAAAAACTGTCACCGTGAATCAGGATTCCAAACCGGGAATTTTGACTGGAATTGATAAACCCTACTACGAAAGATCTTATCCTGTCACAGCAGTTGTTTACGGGATCTATCCGCTCAATGAAAAACCTGATATTTCAAAACTAGCACCCATGAAATATTCGACAGGGCTCAATTGTGTAGCAAAACGAATAATAGAACACTTCACAAATGCATCCCGGGGGAATAAACTCACTGATCTAAGACGAAAAAAAATAACCGAGTGGGAGTTCACGGTAAAAGAGCATGGGGCAACAATTCAGGATATAACTAAATTAGAAAAATCATTAAGATTTCCAATATCGGTAAGAACAATCACCGGAGAAGTATTATACGAATCGAAATATAAATCACAGGGGGCTCCCATTGAAATTATTGATCATAACGCGCACGCGTGGTCATCTGCAGTAACAATATTTCCACGGGATAGAACCGTAAAATATCTATCCCAAACCGAAGAGTTTTTTTCAGAGCAGACATTATTTGATGCTATTTACCATTTGAGTAAAAACGATCCTGTGTCAGCGTGGCTATTTCATAGTAATTCAGACGAGGAATGCAGATTTGATCAGTTTGTAAGGCCTAACGGAGAATTATACCGTACTGAAGAACTGCAGAATCAAATGAAACAACTAGCTAGTGAGTTTTCTGAGGACGGAGAAGAAGACGATCAATTATTAGCAAACTGTTTTACAGTACCATCCATTGCAGCACATTTTGCTAGAAAGAAAAACGCGTGGAAACCAACACGAAGTGAGTTTTTATCAGATGTCAAATTGTCCTGTCTTGAATACAGCCACGGCGGATTATGGAACACAAAATACACCGCTGATACCGTTATTTCCGTTGATATGATTGCGTGTTATCCAGGAAGTTTTCTTGGGTATGGAGAATGCGAGAAATATTTCAAACGATTTGGACACCCTACACACGAAATGACCCGTGTTGCTATTAATGGACCACTTCCTGATTTTGATTTAACCGGATTCGCTTGTGTGGTATCATTTGAAATGGCTGAAGGACTTCATCCGTGTAGTTATCTTTGGATTGGTAAACACATGTCTGAAAAACACTGGATGCCAATAGTGCTATTGAGATATATTCTTGATTGTAAAATGTTAAAATCATTAATTGTCAGTGAAGCAGTTATATCCTATCGGGCACAGAAATCAGTCTGGTTACCACAACCTGATCTAGAAAAAATAATTAGCGAAGAGCGAAAACTGTTTCCTGATTTTAATGAACAACAAATCATGGATTGGTCCAGACAGTTATTTGAAATCAGAAACAATGAAGCAAAAAATCTTGGACGAAGAATAATCGGTAAATTTACCCAAGGTGGCAAAGATGATAATACGAAATATTCTTCACGATTGATTATAGACAACGCTGAATACGATTTTGTAATGGCGGATTTAACGAATAAGGGCCTATATGTCAATCGTAAGGACGCATTTATGTCCGATGGAACCAAATTGGGTACAATTGTTACCTACAATGATGGATACCATCCGCAGTACACACACTTAAGAGCTTCTATGCTCGGTTATGCTTCTATCAATCTGTTTTCAATGATCAATAGATTTCCTACCACCGCAGTTAGAGTTGCTACTGATTCATTTTACATAAATAGCAAAATGGCTGATTTTAAGGCTACTGGCAACGAGAAATGGGGATCATGGAGAATTAAGAAAGAAATGATTCATGATTATATTCAATCAGCAGATGTTACCATTGAAAATAATTACTTAGAAAGCAATCAGTGTTCAGAATTTTCTAATGCACCACCGATTTCTGATCCAATATGCCTGTATAAAACAGTTTATTTAAACGGTTGTGGCGGGTCAGGAAAAACAACCCGGGCAATTGAGTTATTCCGTCGTGGAAACGCTAGCGTTTCTAACATGATTGTGCTAACACCAACTCATAGACTTGCAAGAGAAATGATACAGAGAGGGGTAAATGCTTGCACTTATCACAGCTTTTTCCGATGGAAGGGAGATAAATGGACTCCTGAGCGCATGGGAGAGAAATTTATTCCTGAAATTATCATTTGGGATGAAATAGACACAGTGTCCGAAGATGTCTTAAAAATATTTCTTGAGTGGTTGTTATTGAAGAATACAAAAATCGTCATGTGCGGTGATCACGGGCAACCACCACCATTTGTCGGTGCATCTCCCCATGAATGGCTAAAGGGTTTTGTAGACTATTATGAAGAAATTGATACTGATCATAGATCACTTGATAATGAATTAAAAGAATTGAAAAAACTAATTAGATTACAACCGGATAGAATCCAGTGTGAAATAACCCGTGAAATAATTTCGGAAACTCCCATGAATGAGTTTTGGGAAGCGTGGAGACCAAACGATTTAATCATTGCAAGTAGAAAAATAGTCAGGGACACACTTCAGATGAAGTTATTTGAATTGCATAAACAAAAATTTGCAACACTTCCAGTGCCTCTTTGTTATAGGCCATCGGATACGCGAAAACAGAACATCGAAGTTGATATTCCAGGACAAAGTGAAAAACAGAATTTAGTATTAAATGATATTGTGCTGGTTGATATCAATGTTGTTGAAGATGCATTGCGTGCCAATAAATCCCCGTGGACGCTAGGATACGCAGCAACAATACACTCTTCACAGGGATTGACTATATCGGATACAACTCTTTGGATGGTAGATAATCGCATAGAATGGTCGAATTTAGTCTATCTCGCAGTGTCTAGAGTACGAAAAATAAATCAACTTCGAAGAATTGTCTTCGATGATGAAATCATTGGTGGCGATGATGAAATCATTGGCGATGATAATGACACCACAATAGATGATATTATTGATAAAAAACTCTCCGGTTACAAACAACAGGACAAAAAAAAACAACGAGAATTTGATATTGATGCTGAATTAATAATTACTTTGAAGAAACAACAGAATAATCACTGCGCAAGCTGCAATTGTATAATGCGTTGGCAGTATTCGGATAAGGATCCTCGCCAATTCACCGTAGACAGAAAAAATAACAATCTCGGTCATGTCAGAAATAATGTGATGTTGACTTGTCTTGAGTGCAATAGACGCAAGGGTGCTAGTTAAGACCATGGGGTGGCAATTGAGTATCCTCGGGTATCACTTGTAATTGTTGTCTAGTAAACCCACGCTGAGGGGCAGTTGAATCCAGTTTATAGATTGGAAGTCTACCCGTAGATCGTGTTATACTAGATATCTTATGCGTAGTGACGCTCCAAATAGGATCAGTAGCCCTTTTTCTATCCCCTTCAAGCTCTCCTGGTTCGTATAAGTACCTCACAATGACATTACTACCAAGAATTGGTTGGGAAACGCTAGCGTTTCTAGGGAAATCTTTTTGTGGTTTTTCAGGTATCGACTTCTTTTTAATCGCGTTGATAGGTTTCATGTTGATGGTTCTAGTAATCTCGTTATTCAGTGCGGTAACTACACCTGGTAATCTCTTCACCCATTCACGGGATCTTTTTTCTTGGATGAATTCTTTTGCATATTGATATCCAAATAACCGCTCAGCAAGGGTTTTATTAAACCGTTCTACAATGGCCTGATCACGATGCAGTGCAGTATGCCCTCGTCTGATAGCGACATTGTGATATTTCATTGTAGATAACACTGCACCCTGAAATTCCTTGCCCGGGTCAACTTGTAACAGATTTGGCCAGTGCAGAGGACCTCGTCGATAAATCCTTTCAAATGCAGAAGCGACTTCAGTGGCCGATTTTGTTTTTAACGGTTCTGCTTCTTTGTATCGACTTGCAATATCAACTACAGTTAACGCATATTTGTAACCACGATCATGTGGCAGAAATAATAGATCAGCCTGATGAACTTCATTGGGTCCGGTTACATCAAAATGCGAGAATTGAATTTGTTTAGGCGGTGGTAGATAAATTTGCCATAGTGCCTGTTTGGATAACCAATGAGCCGCAGTGGTTTTTTTCACTTTTGCGGCGCTAGCGAGTTTACTGATTGCAGCGTTACCCTTCCAGTATCCTCTTGGGGAATAATAAATAGATTCCATGTTGTTATTAATTACCAGCACCTAACATCAATTTACTTTTCATAGCCGATTTTATCAAAAATGAAGCCAATTTTTCTTTGAAGGATTTATCAGTGATAGAATTCAACGCATGAATTAATTTCACATCTGCTAGATGCCTGTGCTGCAGATTACTGCTTTTATAAGATACATCATGAAGGTGACAGGCCTTATCAATAGCGTTTATTGGTTCCTCACCGGGTCGGGGCTGATTTTGATCATTGAGTCTGATATCAAGTCTTGTTCCCGGTCCACAATAACTATACCCTGGAAGGTGTTTTTCTCCGGGGTATTTTGCCCATGGGGTTCCAGGGAGTTTTGCTAATTTGGCAGCGATATCACCTCCTCGTTTTTTTTTAAAGGTTCCTTGGGTTCCTTGGGTTTACAAACAAATCTAAATTTCTTTGTACTACACTGTACGCATTTACCAGAAAGCGCTGATCGGTTATTTTTAGTTGTAATCGTCGTCAAGTCATCTGTGCCAGTACGCGCCTTACACTTCACGCAATATAGATCCATAATTTATGTATAGAGATATGAATATAATTGATTTTTCAGCGACTAAAACAAGAGAACCAGTGAAGCATCATGCAGCGCTACCAAACTCTATCCGCGCAATTATAATCGGGCCATCTGGATCCGGTAAAACGCAATTGTTGCTCAATTTAATAATGAGATGGATGAAGTGGGATAAGTTGTATTTAATTGCCCCTAGCGTAGACGACCAACGATGCTATGAAGTGCTAAAAGATTTTAATGAAAACGCTTCAGAGATTGCCGGCGAGGATGTTATTGAATTTATAACCGATATTGACGAGGCGCCATCCGTGAATGACCTCGATGGAAGTATCAACAATTTAGTTGTATACGACGATGTCATGTTAGATAATCAAAAAAATCCTGCTAGAATATTTTCCCGAGGCAGGCATAAAAACACGGACGTGATCTATGTCACTCAACGCTACACTCAGATTCCAAAAGTGATTAGAGATAACTGTAATATGCTTGCTGTATTCAACGGCGTTGATACACATACGCTACGAAATATTAGGCAGACATGGTGTTCTGATATGGACTTCAATCAATTTAGAAATTTCTTTAGTCATGCTCAGTCTGCCCCACACGGATTTGTAACAATAAATTTACATGACCCTCGAACACGATATCGTATCGGACTGGATCAAATATTCGGTTAACCCCAACTGAAAGTTCTAGCAGCAGAAGGGGTGAGTGACAACGACGTTGTAGTCCCTTTTTCCCAAAAAATGTAATAGTTGAAAAGTTTTTGATTTCATTAATTTCATTGATTTTTTCATAATTTTTTTTTGGACCTAATCCATGAAACGATATCAGATTCACACACACATTGGGGCCTGATGTCATTGGTTTCATTGTTTTTAAGCGTGATTTCAGTGAAAACTTGTCTAAAAATGTTGTCTGATTCGCCCCTTCTGCTGCTCGGGCTATTCTACATTCAAGTGTAAACAAAACCACAAAATCGAAACTTTGGTTTTGAATGTCAATAATAACGTTCATACCACGTGTGACGGTGTGGTTTTGTTTACACTTGAATTTCGGCTAAATGCCCAATTATAATAAGAACGAATTTGTATATATACACTCATTACGACGAGGTGATATAAAAGAGGTGTAGTGATTGTAATTATTTGTTTGTTTATTAGCGATCACTGACAATGTTGAAAACACGCATAATACTTGAAACAGACATTAAAAAAAATGTTTAAATACGACATGTCTATAAAATAGTTCTGTTAATACTTGAAAAAAGACAAAATTGATTATGTTTTGTTCGGATTTATTTAATTATAACAGCCAATCAAACACTAGTGTTTCCAACGCTGGCGTTTCCGTGTTTAAGATCCGTAACTCTGTCATTGGTGGAAATCCTATGGATTTCACACGCGTTATACCTAACGGAGTTATCTCCCGTGAAATCCGTAAGATTTCCATTTACGTATTATACGTAAGAAAACTGAATTTTGTTTTTAAAACGCTTTGAAAAAGCGGTCTTATAAATTCCCTCTGCTACTTTTTGTACCGAGGAGGTGGTAATATCGAAATACTTACCAGCTTCTGACATTGATTGAAATACCATCTCCTTGTTGTCAGTATTAAACGATCTTACTGGTCTCTTCCCAATTGATTTACAAGTACCAGTATTTCCAAATGCAGTATTCTCACTTTGTGTAACAGCTCGTAAATTATTCAAAGAATTATGTGTCCTAATACCATCAATATGATCAATAACAAGGCCATCCTTGATTAATCCATTATGCACTTCATAAACGAAACGGTGATTAAGATACCTTTTTCCTCCAGCACTAAACGTCAAATATCCCATACCATTATCACACCCAACAGATTTCTTATTTTTACTGTGTCTAACAACACCATCACGAGAAGCTTCGTAATTTTTAATAACAGGATGTCTTTGAAATTCTTGGCTCATTTGTATATATAATATATCTATTTGTCTAATTCGTTAATTGGCTGAATTATAACATTGGAAAATCTTTTTATATAATCAGCCGTAGTTTTTATGATTTTGCCGTCATTGACGTCGTTAGGATTTTTGATTCTTCGCTTGTCATAATAACGTTTTAACTCTCTATAACGCTTACCCCCGCAATTAATGCATAACTGCGACTTGCCTCTTACACCTACCCCACAATGCAAGCATGGTAGAGGTCCCTCTGAACCATTTCTAACACTCTGCATATGATACCCACAGAATTCATTTCTACATGATTTGTTACACGGAGTCTTTGATCCAATCATAAGCCATTTACAATGATTCATTATATAAAAATTTTCTTATTTAAATACTTGTTTTAATTATAATATGAAGGAGTTCAAGAGATTATCGAAAATTACTCCTTGGAAAAATGTTAGATTTAATCTCGATAGAATCTCTGATATACCTAAAAGTCTAGTAGATGATAAACCACTATTGAGTAAAATCAGCGACTGTTTTAATGAGTTTAAGCGTGATGGAGCATCTCATACGTGGTCGACATTTCGAATTATTGATGAAGATGTCAATATACCCATAATTGATGCTACTATGAATGATATAAGAGCAGCTGTGATACTTTCACACCTTGGCAAGAAATCTCTACGGAGGTATTTTTTTAGAATAAAATTTATTATCGAAGAGGAAGGTGAATGGATTATCAGAGATAAATTTGACCCAATCCTTAAGGATAAAAAAACTGTTATTGTGAGTAGAGATTCCAAACCAGGAATTTTAACTGGAATTGACAAACCATACTATGAGAAATCTTACCCTGTAACAGCAGTTGTTTACGGAATATATCAGCTAAATGATAAGCCAAGTATTGCAAAACTAACTCCGATGTTTTCATCATCAGTGGCTTTGCCACTTAATTGTGTAGCAACACGGTTAATAGAACACTTCAAAAATGCAACCCGGGGAAACAAATTAACTGATCTACGAAGAAAAAAAATAACCGAATGGGAACTAACAGTGAATCAACATGGAGCAAGGATTTCCGATATAGCTAAATTAGAAGCATTATTAAAATTTCCAATATCGGTAGCGACAATAACCGGAGAAGTATTATACGAACCGAAATATCAATCGCGAGGAGCTCCAATTGAAATTATTGATCATAACAAACACGCGTGGACACCCGCGGTAAATATATTTCCACGAGAAAGAACTGTTCGATATATCCCTAAAGAATTTTCTAGGGATGGTTTCTATGAAGAGAAATTATTTGATGCTATTCACACATTAACCAAAGACGACCCTGTGACAATGTGGTTACTCAGGAGTAATGAGGATCCGGAAATAGGATTTGATCAGTTTGTAAAACCAAATGGTGAATTATATCGAACTGAAGAATTAGATACTAGAATGAGAAAAATCGCTAATGAATTTTCACCTGAAAATTCTAAAGAATTTTCTAATGAAAAACTACTTACAGATAGCTTCACAATTCCATCAGTGGTAGCTCACTTTGCAAGAGAAAAAAACTCATGGCGTCCAACACGAAGTGATTTTCTGGAGGACGTGAAGTTGAGTTGCGTCGAATTGGGTCATGGAGGATTGTGGAATACGAAATACTCACGTGATGGTATGATTTCAATTGATATATCCGCGTGTTATCCTGGAAGTTTTCTCGGATATGGAGAATGCTCTGAATATTTTAAACGATTTGGACATCCCACACATGAAATGACTCGTGTTGCGATTAATGGTCCATTGCCTGATTTTGATTTAACCGGGTTCGCCCGTGTGATATCATTCGAATTAGCTACAGGGTTACATCCGTGTAGTTATCTTTGGCTTGGTAGACATATGTATGAAAAAGCGTGGATGCCAATTGTGCTATTGCGATATATGATCGATTGTGGTATGTTAATATCATTAATTGTCAGCGAAGCGATTATTTGTTATAACGCTCAGAAAGATGTTTGGTTACCAAAACCCGATCTCGAAAAAATAATTAACGAACAACGAAAACAATTGGGAGATTGTGAAACACTTATGGATTGGTCTAAGAGGTTATTCGAAGGTAGGAATAGAGAGGCTAAAGAGCTCGGACGAAGAATAATCGGTAAATTCACTCAAGGTGGAAGATTTGACAATGCAAAATATTCTTCGAGATTGATCTTAGACAATGAAGAATACGATTTTATCATAACCGATTTAATAAAAAAAGGAAAATTTGTAACCCGTAGGGATGCTTTTCGATCCAATGGTGAGAAATTAGGTACGGTTGTTACCTACTGTGATGGATATAGTTGTCAGTACACACATTTGAGAAGTTCTATGCTAGCCTATTCTTGTATTAATCTATTCTCGATGATAAACAGATTTCCTAATACCGCTGTTAGAGTAGCTACTGATTCGATGTATATCCATGAGAAATACAAATCAGATGTAGCTAAATTCACAGATCCTAAGGAAGCGTGGGGAAATTGGAGGTTTAAAAAAGAAACATTACATGAGTATTGTAAATCCGCAGACGTTGCTATGGATGATAAATACTTGAAAAGTAACCATAATATCTCAGAGATTCAATCAGAATTTTCTACTGCACCGCCCGTATCCGATCCGATTTGTAGATACAAGACAGTTTATTTAAACGGCTGTGGTGGATCAGGAAAGACAACTCGGGTAATTGAATTATTTCGTCGTAAAAATCCTACGGATTTCACAAACATGATTGTGCTAACACCGACTCACAGACTCGCCAGAGAGATGATAGCGCGGGGGGTAAAAGCCTGTACTTATCACAGCTTCTTTCGATGGAAAGGTAATACATGGACTCCTGATCGAATGGGCGATAAATTTATTCCTGAAATAATAATCTGGGATGAAATATGCACGGTATCATTGACAGTATTACAGATATTTCTTGAATGGTTGTTATTGAAAAATACAAAAGTCGTCATGTGCGGGGATCACGGCCAACCGCAGCCATTTGTTGGTGGATCTCCACATGAATGGTTAAAGGGTTTTGTAGACTATTATGAAGAGATTAATACCGACCATAGATCACTTGATGAACAATTACGAGAATTCAAAGCGCTAATTAGATTACAACCGGATAAAATCCAATGTGAAATAGCGCGTGAAATAATTTCAGAAACTCCCATGAATGATTTTTGGGAAATGTGGAAGCCAAATGATTTAATAATCGCGAGTAGAAAAATAGTCAGAGACGCACTTCAGATGAAGTTGTTTGCGCTACATAAAGAAAAATTTGCAACGCTTCCAGTACCACTCTGTTATAGACCTAAGGATACACGAAAGCAGAATATCGACGTTGACATTCCTGGACAACAACAAAAGCAGAATTTAGTATTAAATGATATTGTGTTGGTTGATATCAGCGTCGTTAAAGATGCATTAGGTGCTGATAAATCCCCATGGACGTTAGGTTATGCAGCAACAATACACTCTTCACAGGGATTGACTATATCCGATACAACTCTTTGGATAGTAGATAATCATATTGAGTGGTCAAATTTAGTTTATCTCGCAGTATCCAGAGTACGGCGAATAAACCAACTTCGAAGAATTGTTGTTGACGATGAAATCATTGGTAACGATATTATCACTGGTGATTTTATCACTGGTGATATAATCAGAAAAAAACTCTCTGGCTATAAACAACAGGATAAAAAAAATAAACGAGAATTTGACATTGATGCTGAATTAATTAAGACGCTGAAACAGCAACAGAATAATCACTGCGCGAGTTGCAATTGTATAATGCGTTGGAATTGGTCGGATAAAGATCCTCGCCAATTCACCGTAGACAGAAAAAATAACAATCTCGGTCATGTCAGAAACAATGTGAGGTTGACTTGTCTTGAGTGTAATAGACGCCGGGGGTGACAGCACCTTAGGTGCTAGTTAAGACCACGCGGTGGCAATTGAGTATCTTCGGGGATCACTTGTAGTTGTTGTCGAGTAAATCCTCGCTGAGGAGCAGTTGAATCCAGTCTATAGATTGGAGGTCTACCCGTAGATCGTGTTATACCGGATATATTATGCGTAGTGACACTCCAAATAGGATCAGTAGCTCTTTTTTTACCACCCTCAAGCTCTCCTGGTTCATATAAGTACCTTACAATGACATTACTACCAAGAATTGGTTCTTTTTGTGAAATTCCTTGGATTTCCATTTTGATAGACGCCTTCTTAATAGCGTTGACAGGTTTCATATTAATTGTTCTAGTAATCTCATTATTGATTGCGGTAATCACAGCTGGTAATCTCTTGACCCATTCACGGGATCGTTTATCCTGGATGAATTCTTTTGCGTATTGATATCCGAATAACCGCTCAGCAAGGGTTTTATTAAACCGTTCAACAATTGCCTGATCGCGATGTAGCGCAGTGTGTCCTCGTCTGATGGCGACATTATGATGTTTCATCGTAGATGTAACAACACCTTGAAATTCCTTGCCAGGATCAACTTGTAACAGATTTGGCCAGCGCAGAGGACCTCGTCGATAAATTTTTTCAAATGCAGAAGCTACTTCAGTAGATGATTTTGTTTTTAACGGTTCTGCTTCTTTGTATCGACTTGCAATATCAACTAACGTTAACGCGTATTTGTAACCGTTGTCATGCGGCAGAAATAGTATATCAGCTTGATGAACTTCATTAGGTGTTGTAACATCAAAATGCGAGTAGTTAATTTGTTTAGGCGCTGGTAGATAAATTTGCCATATTGCTTGTTTAGATAACCAGTTTGCCGCTGTAGTTTTTTTCACCTTTGATGCGCTAGCGAGTTTATTAATTGCTGCGTAACCTCTCCAGTATCCTCTCGGAGAATAATAAATAGATTCCATATTAAAATGCTAGCATTTTCAATTACCAGCACCTAACATCAATTTACCCTTCATAGCAGATTTTACCAACCAAGAAGCCAACTTTTCTTTGAAGGATTTATCAGGAATAGCATTTAACGCATGAATTAATTTTACATCTGCGAGATGTCTGTGTTGAAGATTGCTGCTTTTATAAGCGACATCATGAGCATGACACGCCTTATCAATAGCGTTTATTGGATATTCGCCGGGTCGGGGCTGATTTTGATCATCAAGTCTGATATCTAATCGTGTTCCCGGTCCACAGTAGCTATATCCTGGAAGGTGCTTTTCTCCTGGATACTTTGCCCATGGTGTTCCTGGGAGTTTTGTCAATTTGGCTGCAATATCACCTCCTCGTTTTTTTTTAAAGCCATGGTTGGAAAATTCGATGGATTTTTACCAAGGGAAGTAAATCTAAATTTTTTCGTACTACATTGTACGCATTTACCAGAAAGCGCTGATCGATTATTTTTCGTTGTAATCGTCGTCAAGTCATTTGTGCCAGTACGCGTCCTACACTTCACACAATATAGATCCATAATTTATATATAACAGTTATGAATGTAATTGATTATTCAGCTACGAGACGACGGGAACCTATTAGACACCATGCAATGTTACCAAATTCTATTCGCGCGATTATCATCGGACCATCTGGAAGTGGTAAAACACAATTGCTACTTAATTTGATAACGAGATGGATGAAGTGGGATAAATTGTACATGATTGCTCCGAGTGTAGACGATCAACGATGTTATGAAGTATTAAAGGATTTTAATGATGCCGCGCGAGAAATTAACGGTGATGGTGTTATTGAGTTTATAACCGATATCGAAGAGGCACCTAGTATTGATGATATTGATGGAAGTATTAACAATTTAGTCGTATATGATGATATCATGTTAGATAATCAAAAGAATCCTGCTAGAATATTTTCCCGGGGGCGTCACAAAAACACCGATGTGATATATATCACTCAACGTTACACTCAAATACCAAAAGTGATCAGAGATAACTGCAATATGCTGTGTGTATTTAACGGAGTTGATACTCATACTCTTAGAAATATTTGGCAAACTTGGTGCGGTGGTGATATGGATCATAATCGATTTAGAAATTTCTTTAGCCACGCTCAGACAATCCCACACGGATTTGTGACGATAAATTTATCAGACCCTCGGACAAGATATCGTGTCGGACTTGATCAAATATTTAGTTAGCGCATTAGCAGCCGAGGAGGTGAACGTCAACTAAATGGCGTCTTTTTTTATGAATTGCTAGCAAGTTGGTCTGGTGTCGACGCTTTGTCGATCCTTTTTTCTGATGTCGATCCTTTTCGGCAAAAAGTTTTTTCTGATGTCGATCCTTTTCGACAAAAAGTCTGTTCACCCTCTCTGCTGCTTCGGCTCATGAACCGTTATAGCGATTTTCGATTCTTTTCCAGTAATGGATTTTATTCTACGTTGTAATTCATTATTAATCTGTTCGATTTGATAGTACCCAGATGGTAGCGAAACAACGTTCCAGTCTGGAGTCCCGTCCGGTTTATTCTTACTCGCAAACACCAGGGAATTATTCGGTTGCTGACCACCGAATGGTACTGATCTAATGTTAGGCCAACTATGGTATACTCGTAATTCTGCTAGTGCTTTTTCCTTAACTGAAATCGCAGTAGGGAAATTCACACTGAATTCAGGGCTGGTTGAGGTTATTGATATCATGGTGGTTTTCACTGGGGTCGTGTTTTCCGCTATTCGTTGAAGTAGTTCTTGCGATATTGTCATTATATTCGTGTTGTTTTCTAATTTTGATATCGTAGAATCATAAACACGTTCCATCGCTGAAAACTCACTATCGGATATTAATGTGTCGTCGAGTGACGACGATATCATCGAGGATAATTGTGAATACGCGGTTGACACAACATGGAACTTAGCTACGTAGTCTTGTAGTTTGCGCTGGCTGCATGATGATATTTTTTTTTTATAATCGAAATTATTCTCGCGATGGTTGTCGCCGCTGATATACAAATTGAAACAGCTATCGGGGCAATCATTGTTACCGAGGAGAGTATTATACCGGCTCCGGTGGTTACATCTGATTACGAGTACACGGTAACATCAACTGTGGTGATTCTTCGTCGGTATTTTTTTTAAATATTTACTTCATACTCCTCAGTGAGTGTTTTGATTTTAGTTTGAAATTCTCTGACCTGATCATAGCGATACTGCTGTGATGACATTTATTTTGAAAACACTAGTGTTTTTAAATCGATTTCATCAAATCCGCTGCGAATTCCGTGTACCATGTTACTGATGTCCTAGCCAACCTAATATCTGTGGTTGTTATCGTGAATCGTTCAGTTGTATCCTCATCGATGATCGTTGATATTGTATTGTGGACTCGTCGATGAAATATTAAACTGAATCGGTGACACTGGTGTTAGTCGATAAATACCTTTGACAGCTGCAGTGATACTTAGCGTGTTTGCGAGAGGTCTCAACGCAAATGATCCGTGTTGAATCGTATATACCGAGTTTATATTTTTCTCAAAGGGATTTTTATTTTTTCAACTATGGCTATCATCATAGATCAATCATCTTTGATGGCCTCGTTAGTCCTTTTGAAATCATCGATGGATTTTCTTGAGATCTAAGCGTTTTATGTCTACATTATCTAATGAAGTGCCAAAGAATTTCTCTATGAGATTTTTACGAAAAGATGAAAACGTCTCAACAAGATCTTTATACCTAGATTGTAGTGCTGCAAATTCTATTATATAGATTCGGTGTGGTCACTGGTTTGAGTTTACCATCGGAAAACACCTCAATAACATCATCTGTTGCGTCTCGTTGTTTAACTAAAATATCATCAAGGGAAACATTACTAGTTTTCAATTTACCCTGACGATCTTCAAATACGACTATTTCATTGGGATCAACAGGTTTAACATCTCATCTATTTCATCTTCGATTATTTTTTTACATCACCGGTTGCAGATATTTCCGCGGTGGGTATTTTCAGACTTGATAAAGTTCTCCCCAAAATATCAATCATGTTATTTTATATAATTTCTCTCTAAAAAGCGATTACTCGTATATTCATGTACGGTTTTATGGAGTGGTTTTACCGATGATGAAATAGCGTTGAGAACATTTAATACTTCTATACCGCATATTGGTGGGTCATTCATTTTCTGTGTTGGTAGAATACAAGATAGGAGTTATTAAGCGGTTTATATAACGCATAAATTCCTTAGGCGGCGCTAACCCATATGAATCGAAATAAACAATCGCACGCGGATCAATCTCGTATGCAGCCCAGTGGGTTCCAGGTCCTCTCCTGTTATCGAGATTAATGATACCGGTTTCAACACTGTTTGGTTGTGTGGTAATTGATCTCTCATAAAGACACCTCTAAAGTCTTTTATCGCTAGTTTTTTAGCAGCGTCGAGTAAATCAAAATCTGACATTTGAACTATAGGTTCTCGGGTTAATAAACTGTTCCTAGTCTCAGGCCTTTTCCGCTGTACCATGAATACGGAGTTCCTTGTAATCTTAGACCCTTTTCTGATCGTTTCTGTTTTTTTTTATCCCTGTCCGGTAGCTTTCTTTTGTGCCATCCCTTCCGCTGTAACAACGGCTCCTAGCGCGGCAGCTTTTGCTACCGCTGGGGCCGCTGCTGAAATTACTGCTGGAATAGCAGTAACAACGGGAATATACCACCTGATTTTATCATGTTTTTGATCGCGGACGGAAGGAGACTGATCTGAACACCTTTTTATCTTTGATGGCATCATAAAAGTGTTTTATCTAACGAGCTGTCAATGATAGTTTATTCTGACCACCAGACATCTGATTGTGTTTCAGCGATATTGTGGTTCCACATTTTATAGCTGATTCCGATTGCAATTTTTTTAATTCACCAGGAGTTAACGTAATACTAACATGACTATATGCCATTTTATTAGTAATAGTTTGATCTAATTGTTACATTACATATTTTCCACTGGTGCATCAACTACCTTCATTCGTCCATCAACGCCTTCGAGTAGCATTGATTTGTCACTGAGTATAACAGCGACTGCTCTGTAACCAGGAGGAGGAGGAGGAGCGGTTACACCAGCTCGAAAGTATATGTCAACGACGGATTGTCCGATTCAGTCAAGATGTTCGAATGAAAAGTATTAGATGGGATATAGGTTTTTAAAAACCAACTGTGATATTTGCAGACCGGTATCTACTTTATTATCGCGTTCCATAAATAATAGCAAACGATGATACGCGCGTGCTATTTGGTTTTGTCCGTAATCAAGTAAAACATCCTCGGTTGCTTCCTGTTGGGCGTTTACACTCAACGAGACTTCATTAACACCAAATTTATCAAATATCATATGGCTGCGTATTTGTGAACCCAATCGCGCCTTATCCTGTAACGCAACAAATATATGCCACGTCACAGAAAAACCTTGTTTTGATGCCAGTTGCCAAGTAAATGTACCATTAACAGTACTATCCATGGTATCTGTGGTAGTTGTAAGCCAACTTAGCAATGATTTACCGCCTGTATTCATAAATGATAGTAATGTTTGCTCTGCGTTGATTGATGGAGTCTTACTGGCATCCACAGTGATAGTTTTGTTATATTTACTTTACCATCAGCAACACCGTCACCATGCCATATTGCTTCATTATCATCACCTTTTCGCACTAAGGCTAATGTATGCCTCGCTTCATAGATAACTTTTCTAACATTTCTGCAGAATCCAAATATTTGATGTAGTGGAATCGCGCATGAGAATAATCTACTCTCTCCTTACAACATTGATACACGTGTTGTAAACCCTAGATTGTGATTAGGATTAATATCTACGACACCAAAATCAGCTGTTCGTCTCACATATCCGTGTGGTGCTGGCTCAACTGCAACATCTCGTGTTGCCTTTACCCTAGTGTGATGAACGTGTTCAGGGTGATTATTAACGTCCTTAGAGAACATTATATATGGACCTGCCGATCTTGTATAATCATCAGAGTATCTTGCTAACCCCACTATTGTTGTGGCAACATAAACATCATGTTCTATAGATTCAATCTCTTTTCCATCAATCATGTATCTAGCGCTGTTAAATAGCGCCATGATGCCATTATTGACAAAACCAACTCGGATTTTTTTTATCATCTGCATATAACGGATCATTATGATCGTGATAATTTGTTTCAATTTCTCCTTCTACTTCGATAAACGCTTCAGAGGGTAGAAAGTATTTGCTGGTATCCTGGACTTGAAGTTCGATTCTTGATCGACTATTTGGTTGTACTGCATTATAGGAAAAATACTGGTAATTAAGTGTAGAATTATTCTTGGGTACTGGGGCGTCCATATCAAACACTGTATCAGGAGATGATTTGAACATATTATTATATATTTCCTGATCTAAATCGAGATCTCGCTCGCGATTTCAAGCGTCTTCCCGCTATCATATTTTCAGTAATATTATCCTGGGCGCTGCTCAGTGATGCTATTTTTTGGTCCACTTCGTTATTTATTATTCTCCTCATACTTGCAGGCATAATTTCCGTAGATAGTAGTTTCCCTAGTGAATTTGTCATCGGTTTCCTTCGCTGCCGAACTAACGCTACTAGTTTCTCTTTTGCCGAGAAAATCACTAACAGCGCTAATACCTTTATCACGAATAACATCAATAGCTTTCATTGATAATTGTTTTGCGATTGGTGCTATGTTGGGAGCCATTCTTCCAAATAAACCTGCAATGGTATTGCCGAGACCATCTCCATAGTACGCTCTATAAACAGGCAATCGTGAGTTTAATACATAGACCATGGTTGCTTTGTTGTGGTTTGTAGTGTATGATCATCTTATTTAAAAGTTATTTATTTAAAAACGAAATTTGACGAAGTCATCAAATTAATCACTATGGTAACCGTCTGCTAGCTCATCAATAAACTCTCCATATACATCAATATCCATGATACCTCCCTCAAATAGTCGTCTGCAGAAATCAGCTACCTCATTAATTACTTCCGGTGAGTTATTTCCGGCTCGTTTCCCTCCTACGAGAACTTCTACTAATCGTGATATATCCCCGAGAATACTATTAGGACAATGAACTAGACCACTACCTGAAAACCCTCTTGGATATCCACTTTGAGAAAACCTATTCACACTACTAGTATAACCAGTTGCACCCTGTGCATCATCATCATCTTCGTCTCGATCATATAGTGCTTGACCACTACTTACTTTTTCTACTTTTTGTTTATACGAATTAAAATTATTATCATCTTTTGAGATTTTAGTTCCACCATGTTTTGCCAAATAGATTTTTTTATATCAGGTGTCAAAGGTTTTTATATAGTCTTCAGCTCCATCTTTTATATATTTTTCCCATTTTTCCTTATTAAAATTGTTGACAATTAAAATAAGCTAATTCGTCATCAGAGGAATCTTTAAATTTATTCATCACTTCTTTCAGAAATATCTCTTCAGGTAGATGTACTCTCTCTTTCGAAATTTCTTCTTTTTCTTCAATACTATCACTCAATGTTCTTCAATAATATCACATTTTTGTCCTTGAATAATATCACCCTCATCTTCTTCAATAATATCACCTAGTCGTTGTTTAAGACGTTCTCGTTGTAATCTGATTAGTTGCTTGAACTCGAGTAATTCATTATCAAGTGCTATATGATCGGTATTAATTTCTTCATAATAGTCTACAAAATTCTTTAGCCAATCATGTGGAGACAAACCGACAAATGGTGGTAGTTTACCATGATCGCCTCACATTATCACTTTTGTATTCGCTAGCAATAGCCAATCAAGAAACCTTTGTAATACACCTAACGACACTGTGCATATCTCATCCCAAATGATGATTTAAGGAATATATTTCCCGCCCATTCGATCAGGAGTCCATTCATCACCTTTCCATCGAAAGAAACTGTGATAAGTGCAAGCATTATTTCCTCGCTCTTTCGTCTCTCTTGCAAGTCTGTGTGTTGATGTCAGCACAATGCTGTTTGATTTCCCTCGAAATAATTCAATCGCACGAGTCGTCTTCCCTGATCCACCACAACCGTTTAAGTAACTGGTTTTATATCTACATATTGGATCGGAACACGACGGTGCATTACATGCTTCTGATATCTGATTATTTTTCAAGTAATTGTTTTCAATTGTAACATCTGCTGATTTGGAGTAATCACGCAGTATTTCCTTTTTAATTCTCCATGATGCCCAACTCTCGTCTGAATTAGTGAATTCATCTGCTGATTCTTTATATTTTACGTCTATATAAAATGAGTCAGTGGCTTATATAACCGTGGTGTCAGGAAATTTATTTATCATCGAAAGTAAATAAATAGAAGCATCAGCCAGCATATTCGACCTTAAGTACGTATATTGAGGATTTTCTCCATCTCTGTAAGTAACAATTGTACCTAATTTGGTTCCATCGGACAAGAAAGCGTCTTTACGATCGACATATATACCCCTAGATGTTACATCTTCGATTATAAAATCGTATTCAGCATCATCTATAACTAACCTTGTATGAACTTACCAATTATTTTTCTACCGAAATCTTTTGCGTGTTTATTTCTAATTTCAAAGATGTCTTTGGACCATTTCACGATATATTCTCGTTCTAAATTCACTGTCAATAAATTTCTCAACATGAAAGTCACTTTCCAACCACACATAAAAGCACACCATTCCAGTCCAATAATTGCCAACTACATTTGAACATGGTAGTAGTAGTTATGGTTTGTCTTCAGTTTCATGGCATCATTAGATCGGCAAGTAACTTCAGAGGTAGGAAAGTGCAACTGGACATTTGATTTCCAACAAACCAGAAGGAATCGTGTCCTATTGGGTTTGTAGACTTTATGATCAGGAGTTGTACCAAAGCCAATGACTAAATGGATTCACAATTATGCAACTTGGGTACAGATTTTGACATTGTCATTCGTTTTCTAGAAGAAAAAAGATTTTTTGTTAATGAAAACCAAAACCCAAATCATACATCACAATAATTTAAAAGGTGGTTTTGTTTCTTCTTTAAATAAAATGTTATTACACACTGGGGTGTCACTTACGCTATACAAATTACCTTCCTTGATTTCGTAAGCAGGTGTTACAAATTTTGTTGTTTAAATTTGCTTTAAGAAGGATAAACATCTGATCAGTTTTTGTCTTTTTTTCTTTGCACCATACTCATTTTAGATTCCAAAAAGCAATCATAATTTAGGAAAATACACAACCCTTGAAAGTTTATATGAAGATATATGATATAGCCAAATTGTAATATTGACAGCTTGCATGCAAGATCTGAATTTTCAAGTCTCTACTGTTGGGGGGGGGGGGGGCGTAGTGGCGTAGTGTGACACTGGATCAACGCATCCAAAACGAGGCTAAGATAGGCACCAGTTTTGTTTTACCTAGCAACCCATTTCTGCTACAGTTGATACCGTCAATGGAAAAATTGAGACAGTTATTGCTGTATTCGGTTGATCAATGGGAATGCTAGAATTCACTTAGATTTAAACTTTCACCATATTCCGTCAGTGAGAAAGATGGAGCTGCTTAGAAAATGAATTGCTGCAATACGTTGTGATGAGGGACCGAATTTTAAGGTAAGAATCTGGATGGGTGTTGGTTTCTTTGTATTTACTTGTAACTGACTGATGTAAGAAAGAAAAATCCAAACTCTAAATAGATTATGTCGATGAAGCCAATTATTGTATATATGTGTTTTATAATGATAGGTTTCTGAAAATATTTTCCCCTGGTCCCAATGCACATGACGGGGTCATCGTAAACTGGGCGTACTTCCACGCAGCGCATTTATATACGATATTATGAACTTAGGTATGAGTAGTAAGTACGGAACAAGTGAACATTATTACCTCGATAACAAGAAAAGGAAAATATGAGATGGAACTGATGTGTAATCATACCATAGCTTCGTAACTTTTGTTTAACACATTTACTTCATAGTCTGTATGAGAGAGAGAGAGAGAGAGAGAGAGAGAGAGAGAGAGAGAGAGAGAGAGAGAGATAGAGATTACATTCAGTATAATGCAGCTTCTGTTAAAACTTTTGTATAACTTTAAATTATCATAAAGCGGATAACGTTGCTAGTTATAATATTTTGTCATATTTACAGAAAGACTCTCATGTCTAGTGCTTGCATCAAAGACTTTTGCAACTGCAAAACTCACAACATCTGGAAAGGTTTGGTAGGGATACCCGCACATGGCTCAATCACATTTGGGTCTTCTTTGTACTCGGGATGAATGAGTGATTTGGAGATCACAACGCTGCCAGGGCTTAAAGATTTGTTAGAACCAGGTGACTAAATTATGGCAGATAAGATTTTGTTCTAGACAATGTTTTCGTAGGTACTGGTGTTTCCATTGCAACATAACACTTTCTGTGAATCGATGGGCAGTTCACAGCTTCCCAGGTGGAGGACAATCAAAACATTGCAAGCCTGAGGATACACGTGGAAAAACACATTAAGACGGTGAAATAATACAAGTTATTGCACTAATTCAACAAAATAAATGACATTTTGTGACATGGAAGTATCATGTAGAACTTGTACTTGAAAACAAAGATACTGATACATTAGTAAAGTACCACATATGGTTCATTTTATTGACATTTCAATAGTTTATTTTTAGATTTTAAAATCATGCCACATATCATTGGCATCTTGTCGTGCAAATACCTTTTATATGTGTTTATTTTATGGATGACAATTAACAATCTGCAGATGAATGATGATAAAACTGAGGCTATTCTGATCACAACACAAAGACTTTCTCAATCACGTCCTTTACCTTAGACAATAAATATCAGCAACACCAGCATTAAATTCTCACAGTCAGTACGGAATCTAGGCGTTACTCTAGACAGTACTCTCACATTGCAACAACATGTGATGAACATCTACAGGGCTGCATATCTTGAATTGAGACGCATCAGTTACATTCGTAAATATCTTTCAGTTGTAACTCAATTCTGTCTGGTTCATCACAATATTTCCTCCAGAAACTTCAAAAAGTTCAAAACACAGCTGCACGGATCATCTTTAGCGTACCTCGATCAGAGCACACCTCACCACTGCTCTGTACCGTATACTGTCTATCAATTCGATACAGAATCAAACACAAAATTTGTTTATTGTGCTATATTTCAATGACAGACTCCAGTCCGACATACCTTTCCTGCCTCACCCATGTGTATACACCAGCTAGATCCTTACGCTCTTCTTCTGATAATCGTATACTCATTGTTTCCAATGTGAAACCAAAGTCATACGGCGACGTGGAACGAATTGCCCATTGAAATTAGACACAAAGTCACAGTGGTCCCTTTTAAGAGTGCTCTCAAGACTCACCTGTTTCGACTGCATGGACAAACTTAGCGACCTAATCATGTTTTGTATCTTCTATGTTTTCAGCATGTTTTTGTTTTCAAATTTCATTGTTTTTGTCATTTGTTGTTCTGTAGTGTAGTCATATCATTATTGATGGTGTAAAGCGCTTAGTGCGTCGAAAGATTAGGCGTTATACAAAGACCTCATTACTGTTATTATTGTTATTATTATTATTTTTTTTTATTATTATTATTATATATATATATATATATATATATATATATATATATATATATATATATATATATATATATATATATATATATATATATATATATATTGTTAGTGTGTCATATTAAAGCTTAACATCTCACTCCAATTTATTGTATAAATATTGATTATCATGAAGACAAGAGCTATGGTAGTTTTAGTTTAAAGGATTTTAAACAGTCATATATAGTAATGCTAAAGGTCAGTCGTCTTGAGCTCTAGCTTGGGTGTTGATTAAATATAGCAGCAGGGGGGGGGGGGGGGGGGGGCTAATCGGACATTTGCTCCAGACATCATTTGCTCTAAATCTAACAAACATCTCGAGAGAATTAATTCAAATCCTTCTTTTTCAACCAAAAAAAAAGATTACTTGCTCGAAACATAAGTTTTTCGTAAATCATTCTCCAAGACCTTTTTCATCGTTTAGTCAAAATACGGTCTCGTCGTGATGTCATCGACCCCCCCCCCCCTCCCCTGCTGCTATGGGTTTTTACCATTTCAGCCAAATATTTGATCAAGTCTTTAGGACTTTACAAACAAACTAATCGCTAACACCTTGTCTTGTAGATCAATCAAATTATTTGACTGGTCGGTGAGTCGGAAATTAATTCCCGTTAGCGAATTATTATGGCATCGCATGTAGACAGGATTAATTGGGTTTTCAATAATTAGGAGTCCTGGAGGAGCTGTTGGTGCAAACGAATAAAGAATATATCCTTGCTGAGCTTGATTTGATTGCTCGAGATTTATTTGATTGCTTCCTTCAATTGCATCACATGTTAAATTGAGCGCAATCACCGCTGAAATATTCACATTGTGCGGGGCAATATGCCTACCGCCACCATCTGGATCATTATTATATTTGAGGAGGACAGTTGAATCTAGTTTTTGTAATACCTTGATATTGTTTCTAACAGTTTTTTTTAGTTCCTTAGCGTTGTATCCGGGAAACTTGAAATTACGCAGATTGGCTTCTGTGATGTTGTAATCGGTTAGGAATCGTTGTTTATTGTCGCTGTTGTCATTGGTTATTATTTGAATAATTAGTTCATTGATATATTCCATGTCAGATATAAGCTGATTTAATATTTCAACGTGTTTTTGCGATTTTGTTTGCCGTAGTTGCTCTAGTTGTGTTTTATGTAATTGATTAATTTCATTAAAATAACCAGTAATGTCAGTTAGCGTAAATGAAATAGTAACAGATGAGTCGGCTGTTCTTTTAATGATAAAATCCCATTGCAATATGTTTTTCTTGGTAAATATAAATCTATCGGCGATTTTTCCTTTTTTATATCAGATAAATTATCTCGATACATGGGATTGATTTCATGATATGATTGTACGTCTGTGGTTAAGTCGGTGGTGGCTCCGGGTGGTTTTTCAGGCCATCCTAACACTGTTCTTAACGAGCTGTTATAACTATCTACAGCGTATCCCTCTGTGCTTATTTCGATCGACGACGAGAGCGTCGGTTCATGAAGTTTAATAGCTATTTTTGATTCTTTTCCAGTGATTGATTTTATTCTACGCTGAATTTCAGCATCGATTTGCTCAATTTGGTACGACACAGTTGGTAACGAAACAGTTTCCCACGCTGGAGTACCATCGGGTTTATTCTTATACGAGAACACCAGTGCGTTATTGGGTTGCTGACCGCCAAATGCAACCGATCTGATATTAGGCTAGCTATGATATACTCGTAATTTTGCCAATTTCCAATTTCAACATCGCGGAGTTATACAACTGGGTCATCGTGGAAAATTCAACATCGGATATGAACGAATTATCTATCGATAGCGAGATCAACTCGGATAATTTCGAGCACGCGTCAAATACCACCCGGTACCAAGCTGTATAATCGGTGAGTTTTTTCTGAGAACACGATGATAACTTTTTAGTTATCGCGGTGGCGACTGCCGCAATCGTTGTTGCCGCGGAGATAGCAATTGGAACTGCAATCGGAGCCATCATGGTCACCGTCGACAAAATAACCCCGGCGCTGGCCATCACACCGGACACTGAGTACACGGTGATGTCGAAGATTGCTACGCTGGGTCGGTATTTTTTCATTTTTTCACGATAGCGCTCAGAAAGTGATTTCAAGTTCGCGGAAAACTCTTTCACTGTATCATATCGATATCGATGCGATTGTGATACCTCTGGGACAATTATCTGTTCAATTGATTTCATCGATGTCATTACTATTTTAAACCCGCTAGTGTTTTCAATTCTTCTCAATCGTTAAGGGGAATTGCTGGCCTATAGGTATAGTAGCTTCAGCCGGAAAAATCATCTACAAGTTCTAAACACCAAGTTATTTTTGATCTAACGGTGGAGCTATCAACCGCGACGACATTAAAGTCTTGTCCGCGACCCTTGAGAATTAACATCGCGGTGCCACCAGAGTAGGTTTTACCGTCCGTGATCATATTAAATTGATAGACAGAGATCCACGTTAGCCTGTAGATACCATCGACCCATGTTGGCCTGTAGCCATCGCCCGCCCTGCCGCTGACACCCCAGATACCGATGGACAATGTAGTACAAACGTCTCTTATCCAATCCATGGTTCCATGATTAACCGTATACACGATATTTTTAACGCCTATGTCTGCATGCGGAATCTTTACCTTTTTAAAATCTTCTTTTAGTTTAAGAACATCCTTGTAAATATCGAGATAATTTGCTTTAACTTCGGTATAAACCATCATCCTCCCATCCCTCCCGCTAAAAAGAATGAAATCAGAAGGTTGTCGATTCCGAGCTGTGCTTGGTTTTTAGTATGCTGGTCGATGTTAGAAAATGTTGTGATATCTTGGGGTTTACTGCCCTCAAAGAACTTACCAACGACGTCGTTAGTAAGCTTTTGTTCGTCAATAGCTTTTTTAACTTCAGCGAGGGTCGGGCCTGTCAGAGATGTGGTTTCAGATTCACGTGTTCTCCCCAAAAAATTATCCACGATGGTATTAAGTGTTGTTTGTCTCACCATAAACATATTAATATCTTTGAGAGTCATCGTAGATGTAGCCGGGACACCAAAGAAACTATTAGCGACGTAGGCATTGTGAGTATGCTTGACAATAAACTCGCTAATTCAGCGAGAGTCATGCCTGCCACAAGCGGGGTTCCAGAAAACTTACTAATGACATCGTTAGTGGGGTTTTGTACCTTTTCAATATTTTCTATTAGTTTAGAAATATCATTGTAAATATCGAGATAATTTGCCTTGATTTCATTTTCATTCATTACCCTCCCCGCCTCCTTGTTAAAAAAGAATAAAGATAGAAAGTTTTTAATTTCAGCGAGGGTCATGCCAACCACAAGCGGGGTTGCAAAGAATTTATGTACCACATTTTTGCGAAAAGTCATATAACCTCGTATATAATCATCTAGATCACGGCCGTGGGTGGCAATTATGCCGTCGAGGGTGGCAATCTTGTCGGTGATCGTAGACACAAGTGCGCCTGGTTTAAGTTGTCCACCGTTCGAATACAGCGCAATAGAGTTTTCGGCGGCGTCGCGCTGCCGTATCAAAATGTCATCCGCGGAAATATTACTGCTTTTCAATTTACCCTGGCGATCTTGAAATACAACTATTTCGTTCGGGTCAACACTTGCTAAATTTAACGTCTCAGCGATTTCATCTTCAATTATTTTTTTTACATCCTCGACAGAACCCGCGGATGTTTTCGTGGTTGGTTTCGACATTGACAGAGGTCATCCCCAAATATCAATCATTATTGTAAAGACTCTAGTATTTTCAATTTATTGATTCTCTAAAATTACCTTGTAATTTCTCACTCGTGTATTTATTTACAACCAATTAAGGTGGTTTCTGTGACGATGAAATCTCCGCGAGGACATTTAATACTTCACGGCCGCATATCGGTGGATCATTTAATTGTTGTGTTGGCAGCGTGGAATAAAAAATCGGAAACTTTTTGAGTTTCATCGAAGAATTTATATACCGCATAAACTCGTTTGGCGGAGCTAACCCATATGAATCAAAATAGACAATCCCACGCGGATCGATCGCGTATGCAACCCAGTGAGTTCCCGATCCGTTACTGTTATCAAGATTGATGATACCGGTTTCAACGCGTTTAGGATTTCTCGGTAATTGATCTCTCATAAAAACCCCTCTGAAGTTTTTTATCGCTAGTTTTTTAGCAGCATCAATTAAATCAAAATTGGACATAGGGAGAATTGGGCTTTCAACTAATAAACCGTTCCTGGTATTCTCAGACCCTTTCCGCTGTACCATGAATACGGATTTCCTGGTAGTCTTAGACCATTTCCCTTTTTTATATCCTTTCCCAGTTGCCTTTCTCAACGCCATCCCTGCCTCGGTACCAACGGCTCCCAACGCCGCCGCCTTCGCCACCGCTGGGGCAGCCGCTGAAATCAATGCTTGTATTACAGCTAACAATGGAAATATACCACCTGATTTTATCATGTTGGCGACTGCAGCCTTTGAAAATACAATTCGAACCCCTCGCTGTTTCTTTAGCGCATCATTGAAATGTTTTATGTGACGATCCGTCAATGATATTTTATGTGTACCGCCGGACATCTGCGCTGGTTGTAACGTTATTGTGGTTCCACATTCTTTAGCGGATTTTGATCGCAATTTCTTGACCTGACCATCAGTCAGCTTGACACTAACAACACTATATGGCATTTTATTGTAAAACACATTTATGCTTTCAATTGATCTATTTGTGAATCGTTTATATATTTTCCACTGGTGCATCAACGATTCTCATTCTTCCACCAACGCCTTCAAGTAGCATTGATTTATCACTGAGAATGACAGCAACCGCTCTATAATTAGCAATAGCGCCACGAAGGACATTAGCTCTGAAGTGTATATCAACGACGGATTGCCTTGCTAAATCACGATGTTCCAGCGAAAAGTAGTAGATAGGATACAAGTTCTTGAAATCATATTGCGATATTTGCAAACCAGTATCAACATTTTGATCACGGCCCATATATGACAGCATACGATGGTACACGCGCGCAATATGGTTTTGACCGAAATTAAGTTGTATGTCTTCGGATGGTTCCTGCTGGCCATATATTCTCAACGAGACCTCAGTAACTCCTAATTGATTAAATATCATATGACTGTGCAATTGTGAATTCACTCTTGTCATATCCTGCAACGTGATAAATATATGACGTGGAGCTGAAACGCCTTGTTGTGATGCCAAGTTCCATGTAAATGTACCATTGATATTTGATTGCTTAACATCTGTTGTTGTTGTTGTTAGCCAACTTAGCAATGATTTACCACCCGCATCCATAAATGATAGTAGTCGCTGTTCTGTGGTAATTAATGGTCGTACAAGTTCTCCTTCTACTTCGATAAACGCTTCACACGGCAAAAAGTATTTGCTGGTATCATGGACTTGAAGTTCAATTCGCGATTGAATATCTGCTTGTATTGCATGATAGGAATAAAATTGATAATCGCGGACAGAATCATCTTTGCGTACTTGGGCTTCCATATCTAACGCTGGATCAACTGTTCTTTTGAACATTATTATTATTATTCACATGAGTGTTTTCAATTGTGAAAATCTTTGTAATCATCGTCGTTTCTGTTTTCGTTTCAAACCACTTCCTGCTATCATGTTTGCGATATTATCTTGGTTACTGTTCGCCAGCGGCGCAGCCACGGATGACGGAGTCACCGAAGCAGCCAACGACGCTAATTTTTCTTCCACTGCGTTATTTATTGCTTTGCTGACACTTGCAGGCATCACTGTTGTATATGGCAGTACAACTGGTTGCTTTTTTCGTCGTCGCACCAATGATATTATTTTATCTTTCGCGGCAGAAAATGCCTTTCCGGCAAGATTTCCAACAGCGCTGATGGCGCTACTTTTGGGGCCATTCTTGTAAAAAAAAAACGCAATGGTACTGCCGAAGCCATCTCCGTAATATGCTCTATAAACAGGCAATCGTGAGTTTACCACGTAGACGCTTACGGGTTTATCATGGTTGTAGTGTATAATCATCTTGTTATAAAACTAGTAGTTTTTCAATTGTAAAACTCAGTTTCCATTGAAACGCTAGCATAGTAAATCGCGTAGCCACCTTCGATTGAAACTATTTGAGTAATCGCTTTCGATCAATCGCTGTGATGACCATGGGCATCTCTGTGATTTTCAACTAATTCAGCAATGAGTTCTCGATATACGTCAATGTCCATGACACCACCGGCAAATAATTGTCTACAGATATCAGCCGCTTCATTAATTATTTGAACGGAGTTGTTTCCAGCTCGCTTTCCACCAATAAGTACTTCTAACCGTGATATATCACTGAGAATATTACCAGGACATGTCACGGTTGCGTTGAAATCTAAAGGATTTCCAATCGAATATCCGCTAGCAGTAACATTTTTAGTTGTACCAGTTTTATCATACTCATCAATTCCCTTTTTAAATTCTTTATATCTCAATTCTTTTTTATCTAAACGGCCAATAATCTCCTTATTCGTTTTATACAATCAATTAGCCCATTCATCTCGGCTTATTCTACTGTTTTTATATTCGTCTTTTAAAAAGTCCTTTCTGGAATGAAAGCTTTGGGCGGCAAAATTACCAAAAATCTTATAATGTTCGGGTTTTATTAATTGAAATCGTTTGATTTGTGTTATAGCTCCTTCGGTGAGTTTGTCTATAAAGGGAAGACCTCTTGGGGTGACATCAACAGGTTGTGGTTCAGGTGCAGAATCATCAATATCAGCTAATCCTTAATACTCGCGTTGATTTTTTATATCACTGGATAGCTGTTGTATCCCTGCGCGTGTTTGTCCGGTCTCTGCTGATATCTTTTCAAGCGTATCAAGCAGCGGCGCCTTCTCTGCTTGTTCTTTTTCAGGAATATCTCCGTATATCGCTGCTTTAGTTAACTTTTTCACATCTTTGGTCGCACTTGTTATCGGAGTAAACAGCTGTTCACTTGACACAGAAAAGTCAGTTTGCATTTGTTGTCGTTGTTGAAGTTTCTCGCGAAGTCTGTCTCGAACCGGTATAAACTTTTTGATTGCTGCTAGCCTCTCTCGGGCTAATCTAGTTGTAAGCCATTCACCTACCATATATTGTTTGTGAACTGAGTTTTCAAATGTGAAACTATCACAATTAAAAGCTGAGTTATTAAATAATGTACCATCAAGCTAACGTATCCATCTCCGACAGGGTTAAACTGTACGACGCTATCCGCGAGTGTTTCAGAAATAACATCGCTGGGGGTTTTAGAATTGTAATATCTTAGAACGGCGATGAACGATTTTTGTTAACGACGCGGCAACAACAACAACTACATGAAAATGGAGGTGTCGCGGTGATTACTTGCTACCACAACCAGATCATCCAATACGCACATAACTGCATGAGCAAGCCCAAACTGCTGAGTATTCTTTCAGGAGAAAATCCTATGTGACAAGTGTAACAAGTGTTACAAAAAACGCTATAAATTTTTTACTGAAAGCCTATTTTTATAGTAACGCTCACGTGGTTAGGATACGGGTTTTTCCTCGTTTAATATTTTTCTAAGATCACGAACCTTAGAACTAATTTCAGCTCGTTTTTGATACTCTTGGCCGAGCTTTTGACGTATTGCTTCAACGGTGCTAAATAGCGTTATAAATACATTAATGTCGTTACCGTACAAACAAGCATAGATGGACTTTTGAATTCCTTTTACGAGCCTGTACATCTTAGGTAAAACATAACGACCCTTACTAGACTGATACTCAATGTCTTCATATTCCGAGGCAATCCTGTCGCAGTCGAGATCTTCAGATAATACTATCCCTCGATTTTTCAAATTTGAAATTTCAACAATTATAGAATATACATCTTTGATATCCATTATTTATATAATACATTTTACCTCTAATTATTAAAAAATATTGGGGGTCGCTTTTGACCCGTTTTGTTTTATGGACAGTACAATGCCGTATATATCTCCACTCGAGTGTTGTGGCAGATTTTAGGCATACATATACTTAATTAAGTTAATTATTCAATGAAACGATGATGGAATGTGTGATTTGATGGTGGGCGTGCAATGCAAGCCCAAGGGAACACCAAAGCATACATCTCCGAAAGGGAGGCCTAAGGTGACAAACATCATCTTAGACAGCCCAGACGATATGCTTGGGGGACATCACAACAAACCCCAAAGCATACATCTCCGAAAGGGAGGCCTAAGGTGACAAACATCATCTTAGACCGCCCAGAAGATATGCTTGGGGGACATCACAACATATACTTAATTAACTTAATTAATGGACAGTACAATGCCGTATATATCTCCACTCGAGTGTTGCGGCAGATTTTAGGCATAACATATACTTAATTAACTTAATTAATGGACGGTACAATGCCGTATATATCTCCACTCGAGTGTTGCGGCAGATTTTAGGCATAACATATACTTAATTAACTTAATTAAGGATGGTATATTCAATGAAACGATGATGGAATTTGTGATGTAATGATGTGGGACGGCACAAGACAGCACAACCATGAAACGACGGGGCGGATTTTCTACGGCCGATCCAACCAATCAAAAGCAACCTAATTAAATTAGCCCGGTTGCATGATTGACAAAAGACAACCACACGCCCGGGTCAATGGCGTTGGTTAGTTTTGATCGGTCGGATTTGGCTTTCGAAAGCCCCAAGCTTATTACGAGTCATAACGTATATAAGGTGACTAATACAGCAGCGTTGATTCAAGGGTGTGTTATTATATTTTCTTGAATTACTTATTAATGCTGTTTCACAACATTTAAATGAGACAAAATATTTAAATAAAACACTAAACAAAAGAATACAGTTGTTAGATAACAGCGTGTATTTTCTCTGTTCTAATCATCTAGACAAAATGCGTTACCGATTAGGTCACTGTATACAAAAAGGAATTTATAACTGCAACTCTTACATAGTGATTTTAACCACGCCCACTTACTTCAATGAATGGAAAACACTAGTGGATTATAAAGAACGTCTGTACTGAAAGTCACGCATGCCTGCGTCAGTGAAATACCGATCAATATAGTGGAGGGGAACAATATAACCTGACATGTATATACTTAACAATAAGAGAGTTTTCACTGTATTTAAATGTAATATATAAAAATGCATACAGAAAAATACAACTCGCACGTAGCAGATAGTAATTGTACAGTCACGTACGCGCGTCAATGAAATACGATTGATTAGCAGTCTACATGTATTGTAATTTCGATGTTATAAATATAAATCTCCACAGTCACGTGTCCGCGTCAAATAGCAGCATGGATTACATTTCAATCATGCGACATAACTCTGTCATGCAACTTTATCACCGGATGATTTATCTCCCTTGATATATGAAAATTTTATCCTGTGATCTGTCTTTTTTGAGAGAGCTAATTTAGTTATATTTTCTGCTACTCTTTGTACTGAAGGACTACAAATATCAAAATATCTACTGGCTTCATTTATTGACTGAAATATTTTCTCCTCGTTAGTTGATGTATCAAATGATTTAACGGATCTCTTTCCAACTGACTTACAGGTCCCTGTCTCGCCCCTTTTTGCATTCTGACTTTGTGAGACGGCTTGAAGATTCTCAAGACAATTATCAGTCTTGTTATTATTGATATGATCAATCACAAGGACCTCTTTGATCAATCCGCTGTGACATTCGTATGCGAATCGACGACAATAATATCTCTTCTTCCCAGCTGTAATCGTCAAGTATCCTCTATTATTTACCCGTCCAACCGGCTTCTTTAGTCTGCAATTTCTAACAACACCATCACGTGATGCTTCATAATTAACAAGCACTGGATGAGGTCTGAAATCTTGACTCATTTGTATAATAATACTATTTATCTAATTTATTATTTGCTTTAATTATAAGTCTATCAATGTAGTCTTGAGGGGTTTTGACGACTTTGTCATTGAACGGGTCATTGATTCGTTTGTCATAGTAGCGTTTTAGTTCTCTGTATCGTTTGCCGCCACAACTGAGACACAACTGCGACTTTCCCCTTACCCCCACCCACATCGGAGGCACGGAAGGGGCCAAAGGAACCGTTGCGAACACTTTGTAAATGATACCCACAGAAATCGCTTCTGCATGATTTGTTACACGGGGTTGTTGATCCAATCATTAGCCACTTGCAGTGATTCATTATACTATATTTTTCTATTTAAATACTTGTTCTAATTATATGAATGACGAATTCGAGAGATTATCAGTAATTAAGCCTTTCAAAAACGTTAAATTCAATCTCGATAGAACCCTCAAAGATGTGCCAAAACGGGCAATAACGGATAGATCCCTGATAAATAAAATACGCGATTGTATTAATGAATTCAAGCACGACGGTGCATCTCATAGCTGGTCAACATTTCGAATTGATGGCATTGTTCATGCCACCATGAACGACAGCAACGCAGCGTTGATGTTATCACAACTTGGCAAAAAAAAGTACTTTTTTAAAGTGAAATTCATTATCCGTGTAGAATCAGGCGGTTGGATTATACGAGACAAATTTGAACCGATTCTCCTAGACAAGAAAACAGTCGTTGTTAGCCGTGATTCTAAGCCGGGTCTGTTAACTGGAATTGACAAACCATACTATGAACGAGCATATCCTGTAACAGCAGTTGTGTATGGGATATATCCGTTAAATGAAAAACCTGATATAAGAAAACTTAAACCAATGAAACAGTCGTCGCCGGCGACTTTGTCATCAGTGGCTTTGCCACTCAATTATGTAGCAGCACGAATAACAGAACATTTTACAAATGCATCCCGAGGGAACAAACTTACCGATCTACGGCGTAGCAAAATAGCTCAATGGGAGTTAACGATGAAAGACTGCGGAGCAACTATTAGCGATATAGCAAAATTAGAAACGTCACTGAGATTTCCAATAACAGTTACAACGATAACCGGAGAAGTTTTATACGAATCAAAATATAAATTAAAGGGAGCTCCAATCAAAATTATTGATCATAACGAACACGCGTGGACGTCCGCGGTCACAATATTTCCACGGAACAGAACAATAAAGGGATGGTTTTCTAGTTGAAGAGAAACTATTCGATGCTATTGCGCATTTGAGTAAAAATGACCCCGTGTCGGTGTAGTTACTTCGCAGCACTGAAAACGATACAGATACCTTTGACCAATTTGTAAAACCAAACGGTGAATTATACCGCACTGAAGCATTTCATAACAAAAAAAAAAAACAGCTAGCGGATTTTTAACGACATGTGGCGAAGGCAGCAACAGTGGCGAAGCCGCCAGTGATGAAATTATCAGCAATGATGAACAATTATTGACAAACTGTTTTACAATCCCGTCGGTTGCAGCTCATTTTGCGAGAATCAAAAACGCATGGAAACCAACACGCGTAGAATTCTTGCCAGACATTGAGGCTAGTTGTTTAGAATTTAATCATGGTGGTTTATGAAATAACAAATACGACCATGATAATATCATTTCAGTTGATATGGCTGCTTGTTATCCTGCGAGTTTTCTTGGTTATGGAGAGTGTACTGAGTATTTTAAACGATTTGGACACCCCGTACATGAAATGACTCGTGTTGCAATTAATGGGCCACTGCCTGATTTTGATTTAACTGGATTCGCTCGTGTAGTATCATTTGAGTTCGCAGCAGGACTTCATCGCTGTTGTTATGTTTGGATTGGTAGACACATGTCTGAAAAGAAGTGGCTGCCAATAGCGTTATTACGGTTTATGATTGATACAAAAATGTTAATTTCGCTGACGGTCAGTGAAGCAATTATATCATATCGGAAACAAACCAATGTCTGGTTACCAGAACCGGAACGTCTTGATAGTATAATTGAGGAATCCAGAAAACATATTGATGCCGATGAAGAATATATCATTGAGTGGTCCAAACGGGTATTTAATCAACGAAACATCGAAGCAAAAGATCTCAGCAGAAGAATAATCGGAAAATTCACTCAGGGAGGAAAAAAATCCGACTATAAACGATATTGTTCACGGCTGATTATGGATAACACCGAATACGACTTTGTAATCGCGGGTGCAGTATCCAAAAACATATATGTGGATCGTAAAGATGCTTTTTTGTCCGATAGTACAAAATTGGGTACAGTCGTTACTTACAGTGACGGTTACAGATCCCCTTATACACATTTGAGGTCGTCGATGCTGGGTTATGCTTGTATTAATTTATTTTCAATGATAAATATATTTCCTGACACTGCGGTTAGAGTTGCCGTTGATTCATTTTACATTAACAGCAAGTACAGTTGCGCAGTTGCTGAATTCACTAATTCGGATGAAAGTTGGGGATCATGGAGATTTAAAAAAGAAATGCTGCGTGATTATTCTGAATCAGCAGATGTTGAAATTAAAAGTAATTACTTACGCGGTGATAATTTAACAGAACGTTCTAATGCACCACCGATTTCAGATCCAATTTGTAGATATAAAACAGTTTATTTAAATGGCTGTGGCGGGTCAGGAAAAACGACGCGTGCAATTGAGTTATATCAAGGACGCGTAAACATGACTGTGCTGACGCCAACACATAGATTAGCCAGAGATATGAAACAACGAGGCGTTTCCGCGTGTACGTATCATAGTTTTTTCAGATACAGTGGTGACAAATGGACACCTGAACGAATGGGAGATAAATTTATCCCCGAGGTTATAATTTGGGATGAAGTATGCACAGTATCAACAAAAATATTAAAGATGTTCTTGGATTGGCTGCTGACAAAAAACACGACCGTGATAATGTGCGGAGATCATGGACAGCCACCACCATTTGTCGGCGCGGGTCCACATAAGTGGCTGAAAGAATTCGTTGACTATTATGAAAACATTGAAAGCGATTATAGGGCACTTGATGAACAATTAAGTGAGGATGAAAAATTAATTAGACTGAAACCCGACAGAATCCAATGTGAAATAATCAGGGAAATAATTTCTGAAACTCCAATGGAGGAATTTTATAACACATGGAGACCAAACGATTTTGTAGTTGCTAGCAGAAAAATAGTCAGAGACACACTTCAGAAAAAGTTGTTTGAGCTTCACAAAGAAAAATATCCCCTGATAAAAGTTCCATTGTGTTATAGACCCGCTGACACACGGCGACAGAATATTGAAGTTGAAATTCCAGGACAGCGCGAAAGACAAACACTAGTATAAAATGATATTGTGCTGGTTGATATCTGTGTTGTCGAAGACGCATTGCGTGCTAAGAAATCGCCATGGACACTGGGTTACGTAACAACAATACATTCCTCGCAGGGATTAACCATCGCGGATACAATTGTTTGGATAGTCGATAATCGCATTGAGTGGTCAAATTTATTCTACCTTGCAGTGTCTAGAGTACGGCGAATAAATCAGCTTCGAAAAATTGTATTTGATGACGACACCACAATGGATGATATTGATGTTAGCATCATTAATACAAAAAACTCTCCGGTTACAAACAACAAGACAAAAAAAACGAGAATTTGATATTGATGCTGAATTAATAATTACGCTGAAGCATCAACAGAACAATCACTGCGCGAGTTGCACTTGTATAATGCGTTGGCAGTATTCGGATAAAGATCCTCGCCAATTTACCGTAGACAGAAAAAATAACAGTCTTGGTCATGTCAGAAACAATGTGATGTTGACTTGTCTTGAGTGCAACAGACGCAACGGCGCTAGTTAAGACCATGCGGTGGCAATTGAGTATCGTCAGGAATAACTTGTAATTGTTCGCGTGTAAAACCCCACTGAGGGGCAGTTGAATCCAATTTATAGATTGGAGGTCTACCAGTTGATCGTGTTATAGTATATATGCTATGCGTAGTGACACTCCAAATAGGATCAGTAGCCCTTTTTTACCACCTTCGAGTTCTCCTAGTTCATATAAATATCTCACGGTGACATTGTTGAGAATTGACTGAGAAACGCTATCCCGCTGTGGTTGTGGTATATACTTTTTTTATTGCGTTGTTAGGTTTCATATTGATTGCTATGGCAATCTCGTTATTTAGCGCTGCAACTACCCCTAGTAACCTTTTGACCCATTCACGGGATCGCTTTTCTTGGATGAATTTTTTTGCGTATTGATATCCAAATAACCGCTCAGCAAGAGTCTGATTAAATCGTTCTACAATTGCCTGATCGCGATGTAACGCAGTATGCCCCCGTCTGATGGTGACATTGTAATGTTTCATTGTAGATGCAACCACACCCTGAAATTCCTTGCCAGGATCAACTTGTAACAGATTTGGCCAGCGTAGAGGGCCTCGTCGATAAATCTTTTCAAATGCAGAAGCAACTTCAGGTGATGATTTGTTTTTAGCGGTTCTGCTTGTTTGTATATACTCGCAACGTCAACTACGGTTAGCGCGTATTTGTAACCGTTGTCATGTGGTAAAAACAATAAATCAGCTTGATGAACTTCATTGGGTCCGGTAACATCAAAATGCGAGAAAATGATTTGTTTAGGACGCGGTAGATAAATTTGCCATATAGCCTGTTTGGATAACCAATTAGCCGCAGTGGCCTTTTTCACTTTTGCGGCGTTCGCGAGTTTATTGATTGCAGCGTTACCCCTCCAGTACCCCCTCGGAGAATAATAAATAGATTCCATATTATTATTTACCAGCGCCCATCATAAATTTGCCTTTCATAGCTGATTTTACCAACCACGAATCTTTCTTTGAAAGATTTATCAAGAATAGCATTTAACGCATGAATTAATTTCACATCCGCAAGATGCCTGTGTTGCAAATTGCTGCTTTTATAATATGCAACATCATGAGCATGACACGCAATATCAATAGCGTTTATCGGATACTCGCCGGGTCGGGGCTGATTTTGATCATCAAGTCTGATATCTAATCGTGTTCCGGGGCCACAGTATCTATATCCTGAAAGGTGCTTTTCTCCGGGGTACTTTGCCCATAGGGTTCCAGGGAGCTTTGCCAATTTGGCTGCGATATCATCTCCTCGTTTTTTTTTAAACATCTCCGGATTTCATAAAAACCAATCTAAACTTTTTTATACCACATGTTGCACATCTACCAGTAAGTGCTGATCTGTAATTTTTAGTTGTAATCGTCGTCACATTATTTGTGTTAGTACGCGTTTTACACTTCACACAATATAGATCCATAATTTATGTATAGAGATATGAATATAATTGATTTTTCAGCGACTAAGATAAGAGAACCAGTTAATCATCATGCAGCGCTACCAAACTCTATCCGCGCAATTATAATCGGGCCATCTGGATCCGGCAAGACGCAATTGTTGCTCAATTTAATAGTGAGATGGATGAAGTGGAATAAGTTATATTTAGTTGCTCCTAGCGTAGATGATCAACGATGCAATGAAGTGCTAAAAGATTTTAATGAAAACGCTTCAGAGATTGCCGGCAAGGGCATTATTGAATTTATAACCGATATTGACGAGGCACCATCCGTGGATGACCTTGATGAGAGCATTAACAATTTAGTCGTATACGACGATGTTATGTTAGACAATAAAAAAAAAACAGCTAGAATATTTTCCCGAGGCAGGCACAAAAACACTGACGTGATATATGTCACTCAACGATACACTCAGATTCCAAAAGTGATCAGAGATAACTGTAATATTCTTGCTGTGTTTAACGGCGTTGATACACATACGCTACGAAATATTTGGCAGACATGGTGTTCCGATATGGACTTCAATCAATTTAAAAATTTCTTTAGTAAAGCTCAGTCAACCCCGCATGGATTTATAACAATAAATTTACATGATCCTCGGGCACGATATCGTACCGGACTCGATCAAATATTTGGTTGAAATCGTAAAAACCCATAGCAGCAGGGGAGGGGGGGGGGGGGCGATGACATCACGACGAGACCGTATTTTGACTAAACGATGAAAACGGTCTTGGAGTATGATTTGCGAAAAACTTATGTTTCGAGCAAGTAATCCTTTTTTTGGGTTGAAAAAAAGGACTCGAATTAATTCTCTCGAGATGTTTGTTAGATTTAAAGCAAATGATGTCTGGAGCAAATGTCCGATTCGCCCCCCCCCCCCCCCCCCCCGCTACTAATATTGGCTGTGAATCTACTTTTTGTTGGATGTTATTGGTTGCAACTTTTGTACCACGTAACAATTTTGATGGCAGAAGTGGGATAGCAAAGTTGTTTGAAATTTGATAGTAACATTGAAGCAGCACAAGTACCAAAGTTTTGTCTGAGTAGTGTAGCTGCAAATTGCTATTAGATATGCTCTTTGCGTGTGATTCCTGTTAAACCAAGGATAATCAAAATAGGGAATGAAATGGCGACTCAAAGAAATATTATCTAAGCAGAGGTAGGAATGATTGTTGAAGAGCACAGCATTGCAAGAGATAGAACCAGAATGAATGTACAAACACATTGTATGCAATTTACAGATGTTTAAAGAGAGTTCAGTGGTGATTAAACAGATGCCATGTAAATAAAGGAAGACCATCCTGTAAGAAAACTAAATAAAACACAGAGAAAACTAAAAAAAATCTAAGAACACCAACAGGCAAACTGAACGTGACCGGTTGCAGTTAGAGAGGGAACGGGCAATTGAAAGACAAAAATTAGACCTTGAAAGGGAGAAGATGCGAATGGAGCACAATGTTAGACTTAATGAGCTGAAGTTAGAGATAGAAAGAGTGACACATCAGAAAGATGATAAAAAGAATGACAGCCTCCCATTCAAAGTCAAGTTTCATACTTATAATCATCAAGCGAATGAATATATTCTTACATTTCTCGCAGAATTTAAGGCCGTGTTAATCATGCAAAATGGGGTGAATAAATGAAAACCCTGCAACTGAGAACACTGCTAACAGGAGAGGCAAGAGAAGTAGCACAACAAACAAGCAAGACATATGTTGAACTAAGAAAGGCCCTGATAAATAGGTTTGGGAAAAGACCTCAAGATTATTTTAGCCAGTTGTTAGCATAAGAAGGGATTCTAACGAGACAGAGGTCTGATGGCACGTATAGACCGGTATTTAACAAGGTTTATTGATACTCGTGATCCACATAGATGTTTAGCAGATTAATATTTCCTAAAGGTTCTCCCGCCCATGCATGCCCAGTGGATAAGGAATAATATGGGCAATGGGTCTGTTGTCGATGCTGCTGAGGATTACGTTTTGCCCATCAATAAGAGCAAGTTCGGTCTTAAGCACAGCCGACAACAAGCAAATAGCCAAGCATCAGATTCAACTCAGTCCAAGAAAACTGGTTTGATTGAAAGCTAGTATGGAGACAAAAAGTGCTATAAACGTCACCAGAAGGGCATGTTTTGCGTGATTATTGCTTCAGAAATAAATAAAATCAAGCAACCTACTTTGTCCAGAATACCATGGGTGAACGGTTAATAAATGTACCGGGAACAGTGAACATCAAGGACATATTGTTTGTGAACGATACAGGTTCAGAAATTACCTTCGTACGTGAGGACCTTGTCGAAAAGTCATGCATCCTTGCATGGTTAAACCTGAAACTCTACACAGCCATTGGACAACCTTTTGAGGCGAAACTAACCATAGTAGAATTAGTCACGCCATCCTACAAGGGTCATGTCCAGGTTGGACTGGTATCTGACTTGGCAGCACAAGCGCTGCTGGGTATGGACATTCTATGTAGGTAGTAAAGGACTATGGCTGTAACAAGTATGTATGCAAGAGTGCAGGAAGACGAAGCGGAAGAAAGTTAAAGAAAATTAAAAGAATGTGGTGTTCAATCACATGAACTGGATGACATGCATTTGGATTGGCTATTTTCAGATGAAGATAGTGATCATGGTCCTGATGAGGACGAGGATGACGGCATCTATCGTGAAGATACGGCTGATGAGAAGAACCTTTCGCTTGATCAGCTGCAAAGTGTTAGTGTGGAATTGATTTCTCAGTATCATAAGAATGACAGGTCACAGGCTGGTGTGAGAGAAAAGGCAACTACCATCCGAAAGTGTTGCAGAAGGCATGGACACTGCATTTTTCTGGGAGTGTGGAATTTTAAAACAGAAGTGGAAGTCGTCAGATGGAGAAAATATGGGATCTAATTAGTTTTGCCATAGCAGTTACGTCAAGCAGTGGTGGAGTTTGCACATGATAGACCACTTGCTGGTCATCTAGGAACGGAGGAAACGAAGGCAAGCTAACAACTGCATTTTATTTGGCCAGGAATGTTAGAGGATATTCAGAGGCACTGTCACAAGAAAGTTAAATCATCGTATGATAAAAGTGCTACCAAAAGGGAATTTCGGCCAGGAGATGAGGTTCTGGATTTGCTTCCATCCGATGCAGCAAATATGAAAGCTCGATAGAAGGGACCTTATCGTGTCATTTGTAAGGTTATTGACGTTAATTACAAGATTAACATTGGTGGTAGGCGAAGGCAAGTAACCTACCATAATAACCTAATACGTCAGTACAGGATTAACTGGTAACAGCAAATGTGTATGATGAATTTAATGGAGGAGGACAAATTAAATCAAACAAAGCTATGGTTGATTTCCCATTTCTTACAACAAAGGAAGAAAAAAACTGCTTCCGAGATGGTTCCTGTGTCTGCAACCATACGAGTTCACAATCAAACACCGTAGGGGAGCAGAGAATGAAACTGCTGATGGATTGACACGTACTGGAGTCTAAGATTATTTATTTTAGTTTTCATTCTTGTTTGACTAATCTGAAGACCCTTGCGATAATGTGTATTATGAACTAATTAATTGATTAATGTGTATTATGTACTAATTAATTGATTAATGTGTAATAAATATGTACTTTTGTAATGAAGATCAGTTTGATTTTTTTAAAGTCAATCCAAAGCGTTTGTTTTAGATGTTGTGCTAGATGATGCATTAGGAACATAGAACTATTTAGCAATTCATTGAATTCTTGCACTTTATGTTATATTGTATAGGACTCTAACTGCCATGGAAATGCTCGAATTTTACAATTGCATGAAGTAAGGTAATTGCATAGAGCTGTATACAGCCAAATAGTGACGCTTCAATTTCACTAATCCATCCTTAATATTGTTCGAAAACTAAAGTATTCTCTTAAGGAGGAAGATGTTACCGTCATATTAAAGCTTAACATCTCACTCCAATTTATTGTACCAATCTAGATTATCATTAAGACCCATAGATGTATTTGGTAATTTTAGTTGAAAGTATTTTAAATGGTCATATATGGTAATGCTAAAGAAAAATACTTTCTATCTCACATTTGATACTGATAAAAATTCAGACCCATAGGAATTGGAGTCTGTGTTTGTCATCACTGTTGTTTTGATAAACTATTGCCCTGGTCTGTGTTAAAAAAAAATCAATTTGTTCTCTGTAAAGGTCAGTCGTCTTGAGCCCTAGCTTGGGTGTATATATAAATATTAGTTGGGAATCTACTTTGTGTTGGACGTTATCGTTTGCAACTTTTGCACCAAGTAACATATATATATATATATATATATAAATTTTTCATTAAAAGGAAACGAGGCTTGCCCGAGTTTCCTTTTAATGAAAAATTTATACAACGAGTGGTATATCATTGATACAGCGTACATACTATACATATATTTTATTTATACCACATCAAAGTTTTCATTTTATATGGGAGATAAAACTGACGGCCACAAACAGCTCACTTTAGGGGAGTGAACTCTTCACAACCCCTCGCATGTATGTACGCTCAAAAAAGAAGTTCTGTACTTATTCACAATTTCCTGTACACTTCATTCATATTAATTTATATATGTTTACTATAGCAATATTAATGAAATGAAAATACAAGGCTGATAGTTAACATTCAAAATATTTTTAATAATATGCATGCAGACATTTAATTTGCAGCGTTCGTTGCCATGTAACAGTGCGGCCATTTTTATCGATTGCATCCGTACGATTCGAGCCGGAAATGTCAAAATAATAAAGGAACAATAGGTAATTAAACAATTTAACCTTAACCACATTTCTTTGATATCGTTTATGTTCATATTTCGCTATTTCTACTGACTGTCAGTGTCACTTTCAATAATTCTCCTACGTTTCCACTGTGTGGACCCTGTTTAGTTTTCGCCTGTTGAAAGTTGACCAAGTTAGGGATCTCGTTCAAAACAAACATATTTTGTACGGTGATGTTTGATCCGTAAATAGGTTGCTGATAATCTTATTCTGCTGAATATTACATGTTTCGGAACTTGATATACTGCAGTCTGCAGCTGTGCAGCTGGAAATTTCTTTGTTATGGGGGTTAACATCATCATTATTTGGGTGGGCGGTGTTGCTCAGGTAATTTGAGTATGTCTGTTGTTTTTCACTAATGTTTGAGTTGCTGTTTATAGACTGCACGTTTTTGTGGCCAGAAATTTGCATGATATCAGTTGGGGGAATGTTTTTGTCTCTTAACTTCAGAATTATGTACTTGCGGCTACTTGTGTTTGTTAATTTCTTTCTTTCTTTAATATTTGCCTTTCTCTTTCATTTTTTTTATGATGCTTCCAAGTTTGTTAATTTCAACGACTTGTTTCCTAAACCATTTTGGGTTTGTCGCTGAGATTGGCATAGTGTTGGGCACAATATAGAAAGGATCTTCACGTTGACAAAAGTCTGCTGGTCTTAGCTCAGCATACCGTTTGTAGATAGCAAGTGGATCTCACTCTTTGTTGTTTTTGTTTTCATACATATTAGGATTAATATACCTGATGTCCTTGACATTGTCTCCTGTTCTTGTTTTTGTCTGCCTTTCATTGAGTTCAAGATATGCCAGCCAATTCACATCTTTCTTTAGTGTAACATCCACCATTTCAAATTGTAATGTTCAGTGACTCAGCTCAAACCAAAATGTACAGAGTTGTTAAACCACAATGTGTTAACAATGGCTTCAGGTGTTTCCATCCCCATTAGTTTTTTACTATACAAGGCAATTATTTCTTCATCTGTGATCGGTTGACTCCGGTTGGGTTTATTTCCTTTTCCTTTAGATTTTAAATATTTTTGCTTAGCCCGAAGAGCTTCTCTTGCTAATGCAAAATTTGTGTCTGTTCCTCTCATGATTGTACTTGCATATTTCTTGATTTTAAGGTGGCGATCGATGGAGCTGATGATGCTTCTTAAGCTGTTCGGTTCAAACTCAGATCCATCATTTCTCCTAACACCGAGTATAAAACAAGCCAGGTGCTGATCCAATTCAAATGGGTTTATCTTGTCTAACCTTCTGAATTCATCTTTTGACTGCAAAAATTCTGTCACTAGCCTTACATCAAAAAGTGTCTTTTTTAAAGTGTTTGCATTCTGATTACTTTCTATAAATGTTAGTATATCATCAGGCTCATGGTGTACAAATCTGTCTTCCCTAACACAATGATCATTTTCATTTACAAATGTCTAAGCCATGTTTCTATCAAACTCTCCAATAAACTCACAGTTTAGTAGATTAAATGTTGCTTCTTGATCTTGCTCCATATATTATGTCATTGTTTTCTTTTTTTCCACAGAGTTGCAGTGTTTGATTTTTGCCAGAGGGAGAGACTTGAAACAGTAGCTTTAACAGAGATGACAGCAGACGACACAGGGCGGAGCTCAATCATATTTATTTCCTGAATTGAGTATTGTTGAGTTTTTTATATAAAAATGTTAGTTTCTATAAAATATTTTACAAGAAAATCATTATTTTGTTATTTTTTCCTTTTTAAATGTAATTTTATAAGAAATTCATATCCATGTTTACAGAGTATAATAGCTATAAAAACATCTTTATTATGCGTATTCATACGCCATGGGCAAATCACAATTTGATATACCAATACTATTGGTATATCAAATTGCTTTATACTAACACTTCAAACGCCATGTTATTTTTAATGCATGTGGTATATATATATATCATGTGCAAATGATATACAATTCTATAATGCATCTATGGGTGACTTTTCCGGTCTATATACTTATATAGTATGTAACACCAACTATGCTCAATTTAAAATTGACAATTTATGTAAGTAGATTTTAAAACCAGTGTGACATCTACATTGGCAAAAGAATTGCAGCCATTTTGCTGACAACTAAATACAAAGCTCGAAGTTGTCAGAATGATTTAATAATGAAAAGGCATAGAAAATTCATTTTAATACATCTTAAAAAACATTCATTTACGTATATACAAACAAGAGAACTTACTAATTGAGGTAGAATCTATAATAGAAAAAAATCATCCTTGACAGCTTGCCAAAATTCCCTGTCAGACAGAATAGTCTCAATATGAAAGTCATTTTCCAACCACACATAAAACTCACACATGTAACAGGGCTTTTCGGTATCAAGCGCTATTGGTACAATATTGCACAAGCCCCTGGTCAGAGGTATTGCGCAACTTGGAAAACCACACTCGAAACCGCCTCCAGCTAATACTCGTTATCTAATGGATGACCTCTACGGTGTGATTTGCCATGCTATAGAATGGATATGGTAATCTGAGTCAATATCCTGAACAAAGACAACACACGAGCAACCCGTAAAGATAAATAAAGAATTTAATCAAAATAAATAAAGAGAAGAAAGACACAGTAACTTACAATTTTCTTTCCTTCTGAATACTCTTAGTTCAGAAGCACTCTAAAACCGAAGTTTTAAAATAATTGATACATTAATTACAATTCAAACACTAATAAAATAGACAAATTTATCCGTTAATAGCTGATAGCAAATTTCATCACGAAATCGAGTGTTCATGAACATTGGACCGTTTGGTAAATTCACAATGACCTGTTCGACGACTGTTGTTTCCTTCTGCTTGCGTCTCGACTTTAACTTGCCCTCTGGTTGAACGTGGGATTCCACAACTCTGACTTCTAGCTTCTTTTCCCTCCTTTGAATCTCGACCTCCTCGCTATTTCTCTCTCTCTTCAAACAAACTATTTTCCTTTGAAAAGAAAAGGGTAAAACGCCCTAAGTATCTCGTTAGGTTTTGAGAGTTGAGGATGTCCGTCCGTTTTTCTGGTTCGAACATCAGATCTTACTATCAGTGATAACCTTTATACGGCTAGAAAATACTACACAAGTCTTCCGATCAATATAGCTATACCACTAATTATCGACATCAGAATTTGGGGAAGTCACATATATTCCCGTAAATCATTACTTAGAGTGAGGCAATATATCATAGCCCACAATCAATATTCACTAATATGATAAAATCAAAATTAAGGTAGCACTTCCCAATCATAAATGTACACAGTGGGTTTTCAACAACACCCATTAACCTATCTACGGATATAAGGTGAAAATTCTAATTCAGAATTTAAAGAACATTACTAAATCGCTGTAATAACCGAACTATCCATACAAAATCAATACGTTATGCATCTGTAACGGAGAGCATCATATAAATTACATCCTGATAAGTGTGAACGATTCCTACAAAATCAACAGATCATGCATCTGTAACTAAGAAACATCATATAACTTACATCATGATAAATGTGAATTTGAGTTAAATACCTTGTCTTTTTGGCGTATTCTCTCGACCGTTGGGTTTTCGGCGGTCTTTCCTGAGCCTATTGTTTTTCGATGGTACTGCTCTAAAAATAACCTCCGGAGTCTTTGCTATGTATTTTTTTCTCTTCCTCTCTTACAGAGGTCTTCCAGACTGATTTTAAAATTCATTAGCTCAGAAAATATATTTCCCCCAATTTCAGGGATCGACCCACCCCTGATTCCACATTTGACCAATCAGAATAAATGCTATTCCTACAGACATTTGGAAAACTGCCTATAAATGTGCCAAAAAATGTCCCTAGGGTTGAAATAACACCCTACCATTTGTCTCAAATCACTTTGAGAAGCTTTACGTGAGAATATCCCTTCTTTAGCCTGTCATACACCCAGTCCGTTTTTACTATAAACATTCTAACAGTGTGACCCAAGTTAGGAAAACATTCCTTCGTGCAAACTTTACCACCAGATAACAGTTAATTGTCGGCTAGACTAAGAATTAATTAATGGATTTCATTGACGAAAAATTTGGCACTTTACAACACCATTCCAGTCCTGTAACTGTCAACTGCATTTGAACCTGGTAGTAGTAGTTGTGGTTTATCTTAGTTTCATAGTATCATCAGAGACGGCAATGAACGTCAGAGGTATTAAAGTGCAACTGGACATTTGAACTCCAACAAATCATAAGGGATGGAGGTCTTGTTGGGGTTGTAGAATTTATGATCAGGAGTTATGCAAGCCAATGACGAAATGGGCTCACAATTATGCCACTTGGGTATAGATTGACATGCCATTAATTCCCTAGAAGAAAAAAGAATTTGTCAATGAAATTAAGCCCAAATCATACATCACAATAATGTAAAAGGTTGTTTTGTTTCTTCTTTAAATAAATTGTTCTTACACACTGGGGTGTCACTTATGCAATACAAATTATTTTCCTTGATTTCTTAAGCAGGTTTTACAAAGTTTGTTGTTGAAATTTCTTTTAAGAAGGATAAACATCTGGTCAGATTTTTCTCTTCTATTTTCTTTGCAGCATACTAATTTTGTATTCCGGGAAGCAATCACAATTTAGGAAAAAAAGCCCTGGAAAGTTTTTCTGAAGAAATATTGTTACGTGCTTAGGCTCGAATAAACAGTAAAATAGAAAGAGTGAGAATAACAAGCTTGTAAAAACTTAATAAACAATTTATTGAGCATAAATATTTTCTAGAAAAGAAAAAAAATTACAGTTTGAAGAATCAATTCCAAAATTAATCCAAAAATAATTCAAAATATAATCCACTAGAGAAATTGCAAAAGTCCTGGTAATAAAACGTCCAAATAATTCCAAGTTTGAATCTTAGTGAAGTATCCAAGATGGAAGGCGATGTCACTTGATGAAGTCTGTTCTTGGTAATGGAATTCAATGAGCACAATTTTTTTTTCCAGATAGATAACAAAATAAATCCTCTTCATCCAAACGAATTGAAGTAATTTCCAATACAAGGTAATTTAAAATAACTCAAAACGACAAACAACCTAGTATTCTAACAGCCCAAGTTCTACTAAATAGTTCGCTCCAAAACATAATTTATATACCTATTTTCACGTAAACAAGGAAGGGGTCACATGATCTTCTAGAACCTTTTAGAACAAATTTACGTTCAAAAAATCACGTACACACCGTATGACCCAACTAAAAATAGAAGCATCTTTATAACAAAGCTCCATAATGTCCTTGGAATCAACCAATCATTTTAAAACCTTGTTTACAACTCTAAAAAGTAATTGACCCAAATCAAATACACGTAACAATATGATATGGCCATATTGTAATGTAGACAGTATGTATGCAAGATATGAATTTCAAAGTCTCTAATGGTGGTGGGCGTGGTTTGTTGAGAAGGCTGTTTGTGTCACTCTGCACGCTTTCTAAATGTTTTATTCTGACCACAGTATTGATTGATCATAGTTGTACATTTAAACCATTCCTAATCAGAAACAAATTTCATGCTTTAAATAGTTACATTTCTCTATCGTTAACTTTTATTTTGAGTACAGTAGACAATAAGGACACGAAAGATAGGACGTAAATGAACTTACGTTTAAGAGACTGGACATGTCCCTCACTGTAATACTTGAATCCTTTAGTCATCTGTTCATTCCCTGAACTGCTGTATACACCCGTGAGGAAATTCTAAACGAATGCAAACGAAATATCTGATAAACAGTTGAGATCGCTACTCGATGTACTGTAGGACGTCATATTTGTTTATGGATCTCATTAAAAATGGTCTATAGCGGAGTGCAACACAAGGAGCATACTAAACGAGGCCTTCTCGTTTGGAACGTTCTGACTGGGACCGTTTTTTTACTGCATTGGCGATGAATTTTGTAAGATTTGTCTCCCTTGTTTCCTTTCATCGGATGTAAATACTTAATGCAGCATAATTTATTTGTCTGTTACTACAAACTTTTACAAAGTATCACTCTTATCCATGTTTTCTTGTTTGGGGTTTCATTCGCATTATGCTTGAGCAGGACTTGAGTAAGTCGTGCGGCAAGTTGCGTTGAAACTCTAAATCACACATACACACCCTTATAAAAGCAACCAGGAATGACCACAAATGTGGGCCAGAATTGCATCAGTTTGGCACGGCATTTGGAAATAAAATTTGAAACAAGCCATTCATGATATTGAACATAAAAATTTCTTTGATCGCTTTAAAATTACTACTAACGCGCAGGGCCCATCTAACTCTAGGCCATCACTATAACCTGTTGTGACAACCAATGCAAAACAAGAATAAATACATGTCAAAATATTTATATTGCAGTGTATATCTTATTTATTTATTTCTTCATTGATTCATTTCATCTCCATTGATATTAATGGAGCTCATGGTTTGCACTTAGATGATTTTTCCCTTCTTTAAAGCCTTCTTCTAGTGAAAGTTTAATTATCCGGAGAGGAGAGTGAGCCTTTGTTAGCGCACCATCAGCTGTGTCAATCTGGCATCAATAGTAGTCTCATTACCCATTTCCTAGTGCCAGATACAGCGTGGTGATTGAAATTTCGTTCTCACTATCACACTACGATATCCTTTTTATGGATATCATCCTAGTACAATTCCAAAGAAAGAGTTAATGACTTATGTCACATCATTAAAACTCTCAGGAGAAAGTAACTGAATCAATGTTTTTGTTATTGGTTTTATTGTTGTGTTCTTAACACCATTTTTAGAACATTGTTGGCAATACAAAACAAGTAGGTGCAACATATGGAGGATGAACTTAAAAAAGCAGAGGAAGAACCACCAACCCACTGGAAGACTTTCTCATATACCCACTTTGACCAAGCTTGAAAATGGAACCAAAGCAGACAAGTGTTCAGATGGCAGTGGTTGTTCAATGCAACCACTTTAGACAATTCAGCCAACCAGAAGCAACATAATTTTGGCATATGAACATGTCATATGAATATTTCATTGGGTTATCCTAGTCAATAATTTAATCAGTTTAGCTGTACCTGTCCCAAACACTATGAATGTAAATGGTAGCAGGCAAATTGACTTGGCTTGGTTTAAGCAACCTTGTTTTAATGTTAAACAATACGGACCAGAAACATTCAGATCTACGAGCACAAGAAATGAGTGAAATAAAATAACTATTATGTGAGATTGAGGACTTAGATTCTGATGTTCCAATAAACTAATTAAATCTAACAAGGTCATGATATTCTACATTCTTCACCTGTAAAAGAGCGTCCATGCAGGATGAATCCTCTCATGCAGTCCTACAATGGTATAAGAAAGAAATTCAGTATTCAATGGTCCGTAGGATATTCTTTTTCATTGAACCAAGCAAATGAACTAGAGTTAACTGTATAGTTTGTGTTCCAAACCAGATTATTCTTTTCCAATGCAATCTGAAAGGAAAAACGACAACAGTATAAACATGTTACATGTATTTCCAATCCCAAGAGTACATGATTGCTTTGCTACAACTCTTTGGTCATAAACTACGTATCCTAAAAAATGAAAGAAAAACCAACAAGTTTCATAATTCTTAACAAATAATTTAATTATCAAAGTTATAAATGATCATGTAAAATTACCTTACATTATTATCAAGTGAATCCCAAAAAATTAAGAGGAGTTATCTTAAAGTTCAAAATAATGAAAAGGTTCCATATAAAATTCAGACCTGGAAATATACTAGTCTGTCAAGAATTGTGATGCTGTCAGAGTAGCAATGTTCAGAGCTTCTTTAAATAATTCACAACAATTCCATAACAACAGAATAGTCCCAAAAAAAACTCTAAGTCAACGGAAGAGTCCCAACAAATATTATTCCTCTAAAAATAATACCTAATACCAAAAAATACATGTACACAGATTTTATGTTAAAGCAGAAACACAATAAATAAGATTTCTAATATGACTCTATTTCACAACATACATCCATGTGACAGATCATACAAAGGAACCTGTCTTGAGAGACCACACCTCCTGCCACAAAATAATGGTTTCTCATGACAGGTGGTCTCTCGTAGCATGGTCATAAAACAATTAATCAATAAATATGAACATGGAGAACCTGGTCTCTCAAGACAGGTGGTCTCGCATAGCAGTGGTCTCTCAAGACAGGTTTTACTGTATTACTCATTTATTTGTTCGTGTGACTTTACTCATCCAATACAAATTAATTTAATTCTTCTAATATATCACATGAACTTTCTGTCCAGTGGGAAAAAGAAAAACTCTCATAAACATGTTTACTGATAATTCTTTTATTAGTAACTGTCAAAATATACATAAACATCTATTTATAGATTCTATACAATTTTTCATTCTTTAATCTTAAAACAAAGTCTAGTCACATAGGCAAAATCTAACTAAAGACAACCAGATAAAAATGAGCGTTTCCTGCTTGTTACACATGTAGGACATCCTGTGGGACAAGAATCCAATGAAACCAGTGGAAGTTAAGGTCAAGGTTGTCTCTTAATACCCAGTGCCTGCTAGTAAAATGACACTGATGTGATTTTTGGGTATGGCGGGATGTTATCATGAATTTTCTTAAAATTTCTCAAGTGCCAGAAAAACTGTTCCACAACTGAGACAAAATGTTTGCATCTGATATTGGCTTTTCAATAATTTGAAATGTGAATTATTTCGGCACATTCTCTGATTATTTTATCCATTGATCACAGCCACATAACTTTCATTAAACAAAATGAAACAAAATCAGTAATTAATTGGGTAAGAGTTTGATGTTTGTTGCAGGAATACAACATTGACATTAGGTACATCTATGATCGCACATGCACTTTCAAGTAAACCGAAGTACTATATTTCTTTTTGTGTCGTTTCAATGACACTGTTCTGTGCAGTATTAGTACATACATATATTTCGCTAACATATAAAAGAAAGATTTATTTTCCAAATCTTTAGTTTTCTTTATGAGATTTGGTGATAAGTAAAGCAATAATGTGAGCTTAAATTTTGTCCATGATCATAGATTACATCTCCTCATCAGATTATTCAAATTTCATTGTACATTAAGAGTAAAACTGTTATTAGACATAAGATTATTCAAATTTCATTGTACATTAAGAGTAAAACTGTTAATAGACATCAGATTATTCAAATTTCATTGTACATTAAGAGTAAAACTGTTAATAGACATAAGATTATTCAAATTTCATTGTACATTAAGAGTAAAACTGTTATTAGACATAAGATTATTCAAATTTCATTGTACATTAAGAGTAAAATTGTTATTAGACATAAGATTATTCAAATTTCATTGTACATTAAGAGTAAAACTGTTATTAGACATAAGATTATTCAAATTTCATTGTACATTAAGAGTAAAACTGTTATTAGACTTCCCACTTCAGAGCTTACATGTTTTCCCACCAGAATGTGTCGTTTGCACTTAAATGATTTTTGCTTACTATGTTTCATCCTTGATTATTGATATCTACAAAAAATTTTATCAAATACTTTACACTTGATTTTCCCTACTATGTATCCTCATTGACATCTACTATAAATTTTATCAAATACTTTACGCTTAAATGGTTATTCAAATTTCCATTGTGAATAGACTTTTCATCACATACTTCACACTTAAATGGTTTTTCTCGAGGATGTATTCCCAAAACAATCATTAAATCTCCAATTGTAAACATTTTTGTACATATTTAACATCTAAATGTTTCCTCTCCTGTATGTATCCTCGTGTGAATCATTAGAGTTTCACTTGTATGAAACATTTTATTACATACTTCACATTTAATTTGTTCTTCTCAAGTATGTATTCTCATGTGTTTCATTAAATTTCCATTTACAGCAAACATTTTCTTACATACTTCACATTTGAATAGCGGAGAACTCGCCCCATGGAGAACTCGCCCTGAGAGAACTCGCCCCATGGAGAACTCGCCCTGGGAGAACTCATCCCAGGTGTCAGGAGAAGTCGCCCCATAGTGGTCGGAGAAGTCGCCCCACTTTGTCCGGAGAAGTTGCCCCAATGATAATATATAATAATTCTGAGATTTCGCCACACGATTGTCAAGACTTTATTTATTGTTGTTTTTCTTCAACTTAGTAACTTGTTAAATCTATATAATTTGCAATTTTTTTCCTTCAACTTTTCCTTTTGATCAACTCCACTTCTTTCCCTTTCGCTCTGCTCTTCAAATCATTAGATGCGTTTTATTTGGAAAAATAAAAGAGAGGATGTGAGCATGATGGGATGTTTGCAGTTTTAGATATAAATGGTTCCAACATAATAACCTAAGTCATCCTGAGATGACGTTATGACATTGACTTTTATAACCCGAAATCGACTGAATTGGCGCTGTACGGACCCAGACTCGAGATGAATCGGACTATAAGAAGATAAATATAGAACGTAAAGTGAGATACAGTAAAATAAACATAACAAACACCTCACTTTACCAAAATTCAAAATTAAAAAAAATAATAAACGTATGTAATACCCTTAAAAAATGATGAACGTGATGACCCAATTAGAGGTGGAATTCACGAAATAAGACAACTGGTCAAATTTGAACGAAAAGGCTATCCTAACAAGAAAACAATGTGTGTGTGTGTGTGTGTGTATATATATATATATATATATATATATATATATATATAGTATACATACAAATAGCACCAACATTAATAGCAAACACAGGATATAGGAGACCACTAGCTATGGTCAACCCAAAATTATTAAGAAAGTGGATCCGAAAGAGGGTAGATAAATTCCACCTCGGAAAACCCTTTTATAGTAACACTAGGGAAAAAGACAATAAGAATACCCCTTTCAATTTTTTTTATATATTCCGGATGGGAAAAACTAAATTTAAGGGAACTTAAATAAAGGAAAAAAAACCAGAAAAAAAACATAAACTACATGCTGGGGGGGGGGAGCAAATAAACACATAAAAACTCTTTACTTTTTTTTAATTGGGGGAGGGGGGCATCTGTCTAGTGCCCCAAACAAATAGAAAAAAAGAGAAAGAATTGGCGCTGATGTCAAAGTGTTATGTTATGATCTCTCTAACCGAACACTTTAATATGAGTTTTCATTGAGATTTGCTAACCATCAACAAATGATAATTGAACTCAATTTAAAAAAAAAACATTATTGATGCCTAGTCAATAAATGCGGTCGCTATCGAATTAATCATCATGGCTAATGCACAGAATTCGGACGGTTTCTGAAAGATCAGTCGTACTACATCATTTAGTTTATTTCTTCTTTTTTGTCAATGTTCCTAATTTTATTGTTTCTCAATAATAACGAACTATTTCAAGTTAAAAGAGAAGTTTTTAAAAATATTTCACTACTAAATTACCGATGTAAAATAAACAAGATTACGTTATTTATTAATATATAATAACACCATGATCACTTCTACTAGACTCAAATACACTAATGAGGCATAAATTAATGTCGCTGACACTTTAACTCATTATATACGTTTCTTTCCTTAATGCATACATTTTTGCTGTTTCAATATACGTCTATCATTCCAAAAAGGTCATGCTACATAGGTAACACTTTTTATGCTCAGTGTTTTTTGTGCGTGGTAAAACAAGGGTTTTTTCTGAGTATAAAAGGCGCTCAAAATTGACTTTTACGTTTTATTATAAATAATACAACCAAAACAATGGTTATTGTTGATGCATATAATTGTTTATGGGTAACTTACGTTACTTGGTGTATGTTACATTTAGATAACGAAAACGTTCTTTTTTCTTTTTCTTTTCTGTCTGTTTAGTACTAATAAAAAAAATCTTGCAAATTCTTGGGTCTTTTTTAAAGCGATAATTTTTGTTTGTGTGTAAAGTGTTCTTACACTGGTAATTTGATACATTTAGGAGACTAAAATTTATTAATTATACGACGTAGATTAGAAAATGAAGGATTCAATTGTATTGTGAAATGAATTACATATCTCTCTCTCTCTCTCTCTCTCTCTCTCTCTCTCTCTCTCTCTCTCTCTCTCTCTCTCTCTCTCTCTCTCGTACATACTGCTTTGTTGAAAGCCCAATGTTGAGTAATATTACGGGCATTGTTCAGCGCAGAATCAATGATATGTGTAGGATAATTTCTGTTTTGTAAATATGTTTGGAATTTATTCAACAAATTTTGTAATTGACAATCATTTGAAACAATAAGTCGGCATCTTTTCGACTGGCAATATGGTATACCGTTTTTACATGACATGGGATGACATGAAGAATATTCCACATATTGGTGGATATTAGTTTCCTTGATATGAATATTTGCAAAGATAGTGTTATCAATATTTTATATCACATTTACATCTGAAAATGAGACATGCGTACTAGATGCAGTATAAGTAAATTTAATTGTCGGGTGAAAATGATTTAGGCGATCAATACAATTTTACAGTTCTTCGGTTGAATGCTTCCAGTTATAGATATGTCATGGAAAATTCTGAACCTAAGAGATGGATTAAACGTTTCGTTTTGAAGAAAGTCCTTTCAAAATTTACCCATGAAAGGAAAGCGTATGAAGGAGCCATATTAATTCACATTGCCGTACCCATTATGTATATGTATTTCGTATTATTAAATTGAAAATAATTATTTTCCAAGATAAGTTTTAATATTTTAAAAATATCTTCACAAGATAGTGGGCTATTATTAGGATTGTTATCAAAAAAATTTGTACACCTTCAATACCAACAGCATGCGGAAAGTTGGTATGTAGTGATGTTACATCTAATAATACCAGGATTGAAATTAACAGATAGCTGTGGAATAGACATAAACTTTTTTAATGAAAGAGAATTGAGGTGTACGCATGTTAAGAGGGAAAGTATTAAATTCCTCATATACGGAATTTTTTTAACCATCTCATTAATGCATGTTGAATTTTTTTCAATTTAATTTCTATTGACGGATCTTCGCCAATATGTTTGTAGTAGTTTTCATCATTTAATTGACGTTCAACTTATTTAAAATAATCTTCTTGATTCATACTAATGTGTGTTTGACTAATCATCCTTTTTAATCACTATACTGTCGTCATTCATTAGATTATATACAGACTGAATTTCGTCTTAGAAATATAACTGTGATATTGCTTTTATGATTACCAGTTAAAATCTTTTTTGTGATCGCGTAGAAAAAATAATCTAAAAATGAATCACGTAAAAGATGTTTTAATTCTGTTATTAAAAGGTTATCTGGGTTTTGGGGCGACTTCTCCAGACGAAGTGGGAAGACTTCTCCAACCAATCTGAGGCGACTTCTCCAGATACGTTGGGGCGAGTTCTCCCAGGGCGAGTTCTCCATTTCGGCGAGTTCTCCCAGGGCGAGTTCTCCATGGGGCGAGTTCTCTGCATACCTTCACATTTAAATGGTTTTTCTCCAGTATGTATTCTCATGTGACTTGTTAGATGTCCTCCTGCAGTAAATGTTTTATAACATACTTCACATTTAAATGTTTCCAATCCTGTATGTATCCTCATGTGAATCATTAGTTTTACTTGTGTGAAACATTTTATTACATACTTCACATTTAAATTGTTTTTCTCAAGTATATATCCTCATGTGTTTCATTAAATTTCCCTTCTCAGCAAACATTTTCTTACATACTTCACATTTAAATGGTTTTTCTCCAGTATGTATTCTCATGTGAATTGTTAGATGTCCTCTTGCAGTAAATGTTTTATTACATACTTCACACTTAAATGGCTTTTCTCCAGTATGTGTCCGCATGTGCATCGAGAGATCTCCACTTCGAGTGATCTTTTTATTACATACTTCACATGTATATGGTTTTTCTCCAGTATGTATCCTCATGTGAATCATTAGATCTTCACTTCGAGTGAACAGTTTATTACATACTTCACACTTAAGTGGTTTTGCTCCAGTATGTATTCTCATATGCTTATTCAGATTTCCACTGTCCCTAAAACATTTATCACACACTTCACACTTAAATGTTTTTTCTCCAGTATGTATCCTGAGGTGAATAGTCTGAGATCTACTTTGACTAAACCTTCTATCACATACTTCACACTTAAATGGCTTTTCTCCAGTATGTATCCTTATATACGTATTCAGATATCCACTGTCCCTAAAACATTCATCACATACTTCACACTTAAATGGTTTTTCTCCAGTAAATGTGCTCGTACACAATATTCGATTTTCTCTTTGACTCGACATCCTGTTATATACTTCACACTTATCTCAGTTATCTCCAGTAAGTATGAACAATTCGAGTTTCACTGTAAATAAACCGTTCATTACAGACAACACACTGATATAGCTATTATTCCGATGCATAAACACACCGGAACTCCGGAACGCAATTCAAACACCGGAACGCACTATCGTATATACCACAGCTGAAAATTTTGACATTTGCGACATTTTTTAAAAATAGAAAATGACATTTACTAATAATAGTGTCTAATACAGTTTTCACATAATTGTAATGGATAATCTATTACTAATAAATATATACTATTAATGATTTATTATTTATGACGGGATGAATGACCTTCATGGAAATCAGCAATTTAAATAGCCGTATAGTGGAAGTGTAACTGTCAAGATTTACGCGGAAATAATTAATTTAATGAAAATTCGTAGATACTAACAAAATAATTCATCTTTTATCTTCAGAAAGTGCTTAGAAAAGTTGATGCGAGGGTGACCCTTCTTCTTGGAATGGTACATCTTCTTCGGTAATATTCGCACCTTACTGACCACAAGGGAATGGTCCGTGTCGCAGTCGGCACTGTGGTAGCTGCCGGTTAAGAGGACGCTGGCCAGTTCCGCACTCCTGGCGATGACAGGTTCTAGCTGGTGCCAGTGGAGTGAACGTTGCATTGGAAGAAAGTGTTGAGCACACTTAGGCTGTGGGAGCAGCACATCTGCATAAGCTAGATCGTTCTCGTTGATCTTGCTCCTTACGTAAATGCCGAGACAGGCGGACCAGGCATCATGGTCAGCTCCCACTCTAGCATTGAATTCTCCTAGTAAGTTAAGGCCTTCGTTGTTTGGAATACTGGATATTGCCAGAGTCTCGTAAAATTTCTCTTTCTGGGGGGAGCATACACGTTGGAGCATACACGTTGGAGCATACACGTTGCAGATGTTCCCTTGCCAAAAGAATGTATAATTGGTTTTCCTGTTAGTGCCGCTGTCAGCCAGTCGGGTTCCTGGAGTCAGGCAATGTCGATGTTCAGTCGGGAGAGTTCTTTGTCAATGAAGGCAATCTTCCGTACATCGTCGATCTGCTGTAGATCATTGGTCAATCCAAGACACATGGACCTAACGTTCCAGGTTGCTAAAAGAAGAGCTGGAGTTTTTTTTATTTCTTCTTGGAGTTTTTCGTGGAGCGGAGTTTTGTGGCCCACTAGTCGAAATGGTTCTCTAAGCTCCACGCACCCAGTGAAGCAGGCAGGCCATGACGGGCAGCACCATGCTGACTGAAGGCTGCCCATCTTAAGGCGGGCGGTAGTTCTCCAGTGAGACATGATGATCTCTCCCACCGTCATAAGTAACCCCTGGCGCCAATCTCTACGCCAATCGAGATTTGACTTAGAACCGGTAAACTGCTACTTTTCGTGTTGTGCCGACACCATACGACCACACTGGAATGTTCTCTCCAGTGGACCTACGAAGCTTTAGCAAGATTAGAAATCGGAATCTGCACATGTAATATGTCTAAAACAATCACAAAGAATATTCCACTTATACCAATTGACCCATTTAAGTGTGAATTATGTGATAAAATGTTTAGTTCAAATCAGGAGATGAATATGCATGTAAATATACATACTGGAGAGAAACCATTTAAATGTAAATTGTGTGATAAAGTGTTTAGGTTCAATGGAAACCTGACTATGCATATGATGATACATAATGATGAAAAACCATTTAAATGTGAAGTGTGTGATAAATGGTTTAGTCAAAGTGGAACTCTGACTATGCATCTGAGGACACATACTGGAGAAAAACCATTTACGTGTGAATTATGTAAGAAAACATTTACTGCAACAAAACATCTGACAATGCACATGAGAATACACACTGGAGAATAACCATTTAAATGTGAAGTATGTAAGAAAATGTTTGCTGTGAATGGAAATTTTATGAAACACATTAGGATACATACTGGAGAAAACATTTCAAACTTTAAAAATGTACTAAAATGTTTAGAATTGGAGATCTAATGATTTATTTGATAGTACATGCTGGAGAAAAGCCATTTAAGTATTGAGTATGTAATGAAAGGTTTATTCCCAATGAAAAGTTGAATAACCTCATTAACGGATGTTGAGGAAAAAACATTTAAGTGTAAAGTATTTTATAAAATGTTTAGTAGATGTTAATGTGGATACATACTAAAAGAAAATCATTTAAGTGTAAAGTATTTTATAAAATGTTTAGTAGATGTCAATGTGGATACATGGTAGAGAAACTCCTTGAAGTGTAAAGTATTTGATATAATTTTTAGTAGATGTCAATAAGGATACATAGTAGAGAAAATCATTTAATTGACTATTAGGAGACATTCTGTTGGGAAAATACTTAAATTCTGAAGTGGAAAGCTTGATAGCAGTAGAACTCTTAATGTATAGACAATGAAAATTTGAATAATCTGATGAGGAGATGTAATCTACGATCATGGTCAAAATTTAAGCTCACATTATTGTTATACATATCACTGACCCTCATAAAGAAAACTAAAGATTTGGAAAATATATCTTTCTCTTATATGTTAGTAAAATATTTGTATGTAATAAAACTGCACAGAAAAATGTAAGTTAAATGACACAAAAAACAATATAGTACTTAAGTTTACTTGAGAAAGCATGTGCGACGCTAGATGTAGATAATATCAGTGTTGTATTCCTGCAACAAGCATCAAACTGAAAGTTTTGGGGCTGTTATCAGTGGATATTATAATCAATGACTGTGTCAAAAAATAATTATTAATTAAAAAAATTAATATTTCACATTTCAAATTATTGAAAAGCTAATAGCAGATGCAAACGTTTTGTAATATAAACTTCATGCACAGTGAAAAATGTTAAAACATGACAATTCCCCTGTATGGTTACTGTTTCCATCTTCCAGCAAACGAATTATCAATAACATCTCACCAATATCTTCAAAACCCAGCTTTCATTTGAAGTTAACATACAAACATTTTCGAGCTATGTGTCTCAATGTAACTGGAGTTCAGTATTTTTATGATAATGATTATGCAAAAACAAGGTCAATGTCGATTAAATTAGCTTAGCACTGAAAGCAATACAATATATCTTATTTGGTGAAGAGGAATTAATTTGTGTTAATCGCTTACATATATATATATATATATATATATATATATATATATATATATATATATATATATATATATATATATATATATATGTATATATTTATATATATATATATATATATATATATATATAAAGATACGTAATATATGATAATATAACTTCTTTGGCTTTATTACCATATTTACAATAATTGGAGAGGACAATTTGGTCAAACGACTTTGACAGTCACGTAGACAACGCTGGTAGATGTAATCTCCAGATTTTATATTCCTCGATTCTTTTATAAACGTTCGTTACTAAGTTTTATTAGTTAGTACCATTTTTGTAAGTCTTTGGTATGACTCGGCTGGGGACCGAACTCACAACCTCTCGCAAACTCGGTGGACGTTCTAACCACTAGGTCACCGTAGCGTATCTCAGACATAAAGTATCTCTTTAAGGTTCCCATGTGACGCAAATTATTCTACTTTGGAAATTCTTGTTATGGTGTGATTTGGTAACTTACCAGCTAGTATTAGGTATATGGATAGTGGCTACTGTGAAATGTGTTCTGAATCATGTAGAAGATTTAATTGAATATATGAATCAGTAAGTCATGGCAGCGAAATGGTTGTTAATTCTATAATTTATAAATATATCGTTACTTAAGTTACATTGGACTATTCGTTTTATAAACATGCATCTTTAATAGATAAACATTTGAAATATATATCCGCTGTAACCAGAAAAAGCACACATTAATTACATAATTACATCGTTTTCCATTATAAGGTTATAATTGTCTTGATAAGTATTCCATATATATATATATATATATATATATATATATATATATATATATATATATATATATATATATATATATATATATATATATATATTAATGCTGAGCACCAAGCGAGGCAGATGTTAGTATCATTTTTTTAAGTCTTTGGTATGACGCGGTTAAGGAACGAACTCACAACCTCTCGCTTCAGCGGCGGACACTCTGACCACTAAGCCACCGTAGCGGATCTCAGACATAAAGTATATCTTATTGTAAAGTATATAAAGCATATACATATCTGCTGTTTAGTTCTGATATTAATACGTCGATGTTCATACCAGCTGAAATGAAACAAAGTTTGCAAAAAATATTTACACGCAATACAATTATTATAAAGATATGGATATTTATTATCGAAAATACAATGTAAGTAAAAAATATCAGCATCTGCTTACTAAATATATTGGCCCTAAAGACATACATGAAGTACCTTTTCCAAGGCGAGTACTCCGTGGAAAAAATATTCGAGTACCTTCTTGCGAGAATGAACGATGCACGTTTCTACCGACGAGTGAGAAAGAGAGGTATATCAATGTTTTTCTCATTGAGCACTCTATATTTTCACTTGCAATTCATTTTATTACTTCAATGGTCACAATATGAGTCGTTGTCATTCATATTTGTTGGGCGTATCTGTTTTATATATAATATAATATAATATAATATAATATATATATATATATATATATATATAGATATAGATATATATATATATGTTTGTGTGTTTTTACTGAGAGACAGAGAGAGTGAGAGATAAACAATTAAAGAGATACATATTCAGTGGCAGAGAAATCTAGAGACAGATTGTTCGTGTGTTTCTGAATCCTACTCTAAGGCACCTCTGACCTTTTGAAATGAGAAGTAACTCTTTTGTAGCTAATCATATTGACAAATCACTTGGAAATGAAAGGATAGACCCCCAGTAGTATAATCTACCCGAATGTTATTAAAGATGTAACGTTTGTTTATACTTTAATTTCGAACAGTTTCAAAGTTATTGATCATATAGAAAAGTGAGTCACAAACTGTTCCATGGCCTAAAAGATAAACCCCGCATGAGGAGCGCGACATATATTCTCAAGACGATGCATGAGTTATCCACAATATATTTAAACATTAAAAGGAAAGAACATTGATTTTTTAATATTCAACGCTGACTTTGAACACACATGCTAAGTTGTGTTCAGTAGAGCGTTTTCTATTGAACCACAACACAGTTATGATTTATTTGCTACTTTGAAACGGTTTTATTTTAGGAAAATGAAGCATGACAGAATCAATGGCCCGATGTCCATTGAGTGTAGTGTTAAGGATTGCAATTTAAAGAACGAATGATGGATCGACCTTGTTAAATAATTCTTTCTACCTTTTCATCTGTTCAAATTTAGTGCATTTTTACAGTACGTTAAGGATAAAAACTGTTTTGTTTTTGCTGATTAATATTCTTCTAATGTACACTAATAATATCAATATGTGCCAGACTGGGAGATGCGATAGCGTTTAAACAAACAAAACAATAGAACAAAAAGACTAATAGGCATACAGGCCAGTATACGGCTCACATATTTCAGAGTTTCAAAGTGACCTTAAATGCGAGTGAGAAAATTACAAAATACTTATTGTTTTCATTGTATTAGAGGTGAGTTAGTCGTGTTTATGTCCTCGCACGTTACTAACTTATATTAAACATGGCAACTGATGAAATTTATGGAATGTCGTTAGATTCACTTACTACACCATTATGAATGCAAATGAAAAAATACTAAATTTGATAATTACCTGTTATTGAGACTAAAAACATTCAGACCTCGACCCTATGTGGCCAGGAAACAAATAAGTAGCCAGATTCTAAAGCTATAAAGTAAATATATAAGTAGATATACAATGTAGTGAATTTAACCTTGAACTAACTAAATGTTTGATTATCATTCTCTAACTTTTCAAGTATTGTTCCTAATATATGTATATATATATATATATATATATATATATATATATATATATATATATATATATATATATATATATATATATATATATATATAACAATATTGTATACGTGGAATTTCATTTCCAGCATTTGTTTTACACATGTTTCTCGTTTAACGGATAAGACCAATAGAAATCCTTTTTCTGACAGAAACCAATATGATACGATGCATAGTCATTCTGGTATCCGACTCCGTTCGATTTAGATTTATTAAATATATTGAAATAAGCCTCTACTTTATTTATGAAATATAATAAACCCTTCGTTTGATATCTTGAGATTACACAATCAGACTGCCTACTTTATTACATGTGGTGGGGTGAAAATTTATAATATCCATTGATACTCAGGACAGTTTAATAAGTAGGATATCTTAGTTTGACTGCCGGAAATTTATATAAGAATTACCGAATTGACTTTGCATATAAGGATCATTTTATTATCCTGCAAACTGTAGAAAACAGTGTGATGCATAATGTTTAATGTTATGATACACGCATCAGATATTGCCAAACAATAGACCTAAATAAGACGAAACATAACTTTCACCGCTAATCAATGCATATGAATGAATTACTCTATTGCAAAACTCGGTACATGCTCAGTATATATTGTTATTCTAAACCGGTCGCCAAAGAAGATTTCTAAAGAAATGTTTACTTATTCGATTAACATCGCATATTTAGTTTTATTTGAACCTTTGGCAGCACATTAAGCTCATATCCTAACTTACCACACAATTAACCATAAAGCTACAATTTATTTTTGTGTTGTACATTATTGCGTAGCATTAAGTTTATCATTGCTTACGCCATAAAGCTTGGAATGAAGTAATCTTTTGAGCAGGGAGGGATATTAGTACATTGAAAACTTATATCATAAAACATGTCGTGTTTTCTTAATATTCGTAACTTTTTGAATAGTAGATATTTGGAACTCGGCATAATTATCAATGCTAAATTTTGTTCTTCTGAATATCTATTTTCGTGCGTAATGTACAAATTTGAATTTGAGTTGAATCCCTTGGTAAAGTCATAAACACACACTTGTCTTTATATGGTCACATGTTGTGTGATAATCAGCCATGTGAGTCCACAATGTTTGAACTGTTCGTCGTCAACATAGGAAGTTTAGAATATCAAGTGCTTATGGGAGGTGTTTCTTAATTTTCCGTTGCAATTTTGAAACGACTGTTTTTGAAAAGTTCTAAAATATATGTGCTATTTTTTTGCCAACTGAGACCATTTTCCCCAAATGAGTGTTTGAGGATATCAAGGAACACAACGTAATTTTATTGATATGAAAAAGATTTGATCCTATGCAAATAAATATTGCAGTGTGTATCATATACAATTCCATTTATGAATATAAAAATAGTAAACTTGTAAGATACGATGTCGTCTTATTTTGAAAAACACGAGTACAATATAATATGCCCCCCAAACTTCATATCATATATTGAATCATTCATTATTCATATATTACCGATATCCAAATAATACGTTCTTCTTCTTCTTCTTCTTCTTATTCTTCTTCTTCTTCTTCTTGATATTATTATTATTGATACGATAATTATTTTGAATTGCATATATATTTTTACTTAATACCTTCATGACATTTTTCTTTCTCCATCAATGACGATACCATATAGTACATCCTATATGTATTCCCCATCGAAATGTAATTTAAAAATGAAAACATAAAGAATGCAATGTTTTAAAATACCTGAATTGAAAACACAGGTAAATGGTACATATCATGAATAACAAGTAGATACATATAAGTTTTGTTCATATTAATACTTAAACACTTTAAAAACATAGCAAACATAATGTTCATAAGCAAACATATTCAAAGAATTGTACTAAACATTTCAATTCAGATGCTAAAAATGCAGTATCTAAATCGACATTATGTTACGAAAAACAACAGATTTAGTGATATGTATGTGTGTGCAAGTGAAATTTTCTTTCGCCCAAATTACTGCTGCTGTGAACAATGAAAATGATTAACTGAAATTATAAATAATACGAAATAAGTATCTGCGCAATATCATTACATTATTAGGCGACATCAATTCTAATAAATACTACTAAGTATAGCATAATACCATATCTAATTAAGTTTCAACTAGCAAAACACATTTGATAAATAAGATCTGCGACCAGCCAAATTTTTTTTAAACGTATGCAGTGTATATCTAAACGGTGATATGTACACAATGATAATGGAAAACATATGCAATTATCAAATATAACCTCTTGAAAATGAGGAAAACCGTTATTGTTAATCATTAAGTTGAAACCATTCACATGCTCTGTGCAATGGTATTTTAGATAGATAGCGATAGCAAAGATACCAATTCCACAACATATGACAACGTCATAGTGTCTAGGTTAAACGTACATATTCCTTTATATGTGTTAGATCAGAACTTTTCCAATCGTTCTTTATATAAGAACATATATTGTTTTCATAAAGCAAACTTGAAACGATCAAGATCAGTACATCCGTATTACAGCAGTTTATCCTTATTGCATTTGCTTTATGTTTGCTAATTATGTTACGATGACACCTCGGCGAACTGAAGCTATTGTAGGAAGTTAGTATTTCGTACGACCCTCTTTGCCATATATTCTTTTCTAGATTAAAATACAATCACACGGGAATAAGACTTGAGCGAATTCAATTAAGTTAATTAAGTTATTATTATATTTTTTTTTAACTTATAGGTTTCAGTTCCAGATAATAAGTTATCTTCATAAGCCTTACCAAGGGCTGGGCACAATGCGATTTGAAAGAATGCTAAGTGTCACAAAGACATAAGTTAAGACACTGAAACTATTACATAGATCAATCTTCGGTCTTCTTGGAATGGATTGCAGAATATGTATATATCCGTAACCTTCTTGATCAATATATCGACAAAATATTTTTACTTGACACTTTTTGACTACATTTATACAAAGAATAAAAAAAGAAGTACCCTTACTTTGGTTCAATTACGGGTTTATTTCTCGAATAGAAATGCTAACCTTCGTTTAAGTGGTAAATAATGTTTCTGAGGTATCTTGCTTACAACATATTTTGAAGGAATTATATTTTTTTTAATATACATATAATCATATATCTCTGGGTATGTTCGTCATCAGTAAAGGTCGGAAAAAGGTTAGGCTCAACCTCTGTATAACCTTAGTATAATTCGACAACAACACTATATTGACCCTTTAAACTTTATGCTTCAAAGCATTTGCGTTGTTCTTGTTATAATTATATCCTGAATAAAGTCCAACACTAACACAAGACCCGTGGGCCTACTCGTGGACGCGTGGGCTTTTGTTTGCTGTTTGGAAGTTTGTTCGTAATCGTCCTTCCCAGAGTTATTTATTCGTTTATTATGTTATCATTTTGATATGTGATGTGCTTCAATAGTTATTAAATATATAGCACAAGGCATTTTCTTCCATGTTTAATTTTGTAAGGCACAATTGTCTCTAAGCAGTGAGTTATATTTCGGAACGATACAGATAAAGAATTAGATTGCAAATCTAGAATTTCCTGACAAGTTTGACTTTGAGTGCAAGCATTTAGTTAATTTTTTTCCACACAACTGTCTTTATATGATCAGTTTTGTGTAATCATCAGTCATGTGAGTGATAAAATGTTTAATCTCTTTGTACTCGTCAACGGCATGTAGTTTTTGAATGAGTCTATATAATGCTTAGTGAAGTGTTTCCAATGTTTCCTTGGAATATTGCGATGATTCAGATGTTAAATTACAAAAAGATACAAGTTAATTATTTGCGTTTGCGCAGTTTTCCCAAATAAGGTTTGAGGCTATGAACTAATGCAACGTATTTATACACGATTAGAAAAAGTAACGATAATCTGCACAAAAACAACAAGCTTTGGAGTATGTATCATTTACAACTCCTTGTATGTATATCACCTGTTGTAATCGACCTTAAAATGATCTTTTGGGGCACACCATGCCTAGCAAATGCTCATTATTACATGCGGTCATATGACCATTAAATAACTCGAGTACAATATAACATGGCTCCCTGAGGTAAAAGTGGCTTTCAATTTGTGGGCGAGAGCCTAATGCCACACTCTGTTAACAATATTATATTTGCCGAGAAAGAAAAATCTCCTTTCTATACCGGTATTTTCAAAGAATTACTGAAAATCTTTTAAATGATTTCCTCTGAAAAATTACAATGTAGTTAAATGTATAATCCACAAAATTAAACAGAAAGACAAGACACGCCTCTGTTTGACAGGTTACCATTTTAGTTGTCAATTAAAAGCATGTCATTATTGAGGTTTGTCTAATTAAAATAACAGTGCTTATAGTCTATCCGAGTTTGGATCAAAGGAAGTAGTTGCCATGTGTTTAATATCATTGTTAGACGGTTTCTATACAGTAAGAAATGTTTAAAACAGTTTTAAATTTGATTATACTTGGGATCAGAAATGAACAGTCCAGCAGGGACGCAACACAATTGGCTCTAATTTTAATGCAGATAATCTGGAGACTTAAAATATTATTTAAAGAGCGCTTACACGTAGGATCAAGTCTGTTTTGTCCAGACTGGGAAGCATATCGGATATGGAAAATTGCTGTTATTCGCTAACTCTTTTCTAAACCATTTTTGAAGATTCTGAAAACCAATTTGAATCATTGCATTTAAACAGTTGTTTTTCTGAAGCCCAGAATTAGGAAAAACGCTCAATATGTTAAACTGAGACTTCTGATGTAAATATGACTTCTAACCGATCTTCATCAGTTGCTGAATAATGAAGAAATACAATCAATAGTATATACTACTTCTCCTAGTACTGGTTTAAATTAATTTCATCCATTATTGTCGAACATTGTTTGCTAAATCAAACATTTGTACATTGCTGAGCAATAACATACATTTGCATTGAATACATTAAATTTGCATACCATGTATTACGCTAATTGAAACATTATCGTCACTCTATTGTTGCATTGTATTCCTGTATATATGATTGAACAGCTATAATTCATTTCCAGGCAACGAAGGGCACAAACTGAAAAAGAATGTTGAACAGGAAGAAATACTGCGTGAAAACTTCAAAGAATATGACGCAGACAACAATGGATATATCAGTCTTGACGAGCTCAGGTGAGTTCACGTATTGGTATTCAGTACCAAGATACGGTTAATATATTTTCTTTCAAATACGTTTCAATTGTTCAAATAATTTTGCACATACTGCCTGCATAAAACGCTTCCGTTTTAATTTATTTCCCAGATTAGCTAGCGTAAATAAAAACCATTATGAAAAGTACGTGTTTTGGTAATGCTAACTGTATACTGTTGGAGTTCATTCTAATAAACGTATATTTATGTTCCTATATAATTCTCCTTGATTTCAATCAGTAATATGTAAACAATTACGCATTCTTTCTCAAATATTCCTTTTTGTGACGCTGGGTGTTATCGGTCTCCTGGATCGGTCAATGCCATGTTTAACCAATATCAGTTAGACTCAGATGCAAAGATTAAGATTGGTGATGGTTTTAGTTTTTCATAATCATTGTGTGCCATTATCGTTTAAATCATCTATATTTGTTGATATTACTGCTGTAGTTCTATTGTCTTGTGCGTTATCCTTATTACGCTACAGATCTGTTTTATCTTGGTTGTCTGAGAAAACGGTTATCAAAGTTGTTGTCCTTGCTATTGCAAAAGTATACAGTGCTGTTTACTAAACTCAGACAGTCTTATTTATTTGAATTGCTCTTGGAGAGAATCGTTAAATGTACATAATTTTTTGAGTATGTTGTTTCAGTTATCATATATATCTGTAATTGCGCAGATATACATGCACATCCATGCCAAGATTGATATCAGGCAATAGGTTCTTATGAACACTTTAAAACTATTCACTAACATATGCTATAACACTATACGATCAATATGCTAGTTCCACACATTTGAACTTGTGTTTATATGGATTCAATGGATTTTTTTTCAGAACTATAGCGTCAGAAAATGGATTAGATAGGTTTGAAAGGTTTCTGATGGAAAGTTTAGACACAAATAAAGATAACCAAATACGTTTTGAAGGTAAACTAAGTATTCTAATACCAACTATTATTATGAATTGTTTCTTTGGATAATGATATTCTGTTGCGGGAATCCCTGATTGGGATAATGTGTTTTTTGTTTGACATCACATCATATTAATCACATCGAACCAAGAAAAATGTTGTTAAATATCGCATTAACATACGCTTGAACTGTTTAATTTACTACGTGATTGATGTGATTTCAATCATCTGTTTTGTCCATCTGACTACATTTATCCAACTTTAAAAAATATTTACTAATAATCTGAGTTCAAGACAAACGTTTGTTCTAGCAACATTCTTACTGACAGTTGGTTTTACTTGTCTAGTAGAAATTCGTAACATGTATAGCATTACCAAACAATATATTGTCCTTGGCCCAATGTGTATAGGTATATAGATCTTTAAAAAGCAGTTTTTTCATTCTTATACTATATCACTTGATCAGAGTTAACACCGGTGTTTACATATATGTACGAATACATATTTGTCTAAATTATTCATTGGAGTTACAAAGTGCTTGGTTCCGTTTTCCACTAAACCAATTTTTTTTGGCTATCAAAAAACTTATTTAATGTTACAAGGTAAAAGATTATCTGATTTATCAAATCATTTACTGCGAAAGGGATTCATTCGGAACATTATGTTGGTTTGGAAATGTGATATAAATTTTAATATTGTTTGGAATTGGAGTCACAATACAGCATGCTTCTTTAAAATGTTCATATTGTAATATCAGAATATGGTTGGTTGTTAAACGTTAGTGAATTTTATGTGATCAATTTAGTTGTTTCATTTATAATACTTATTGTCGGAATACGCATGCATCGTAAGGAATGTCGAGATTTAAGGCTCTGTCAAGTAATTATTTACTCATTAAATGTGTATAAAGACGTGTTTAGAAAATGTTTGAAGGTTATTGTTTCTAGATGGTTTAAAATGTCAATTAATATTTATAATTAGCAAATATAGACCACGATGTATCCTCCATGAAGCTCTGCGATTAAAAAATGAATATCAAAATTCGATTCACGAAATTGATCCTTGGGCCGTTTTTTTTGATGTTCGTTTTACTAAAACCAATCTAAACGTGTATTATCCTTGTATTCAAAGGAAACGTAGCAGGTTTAAATGCAGTGCACGTTCACTTTTGTTATATATGGGGGAAAGATGCACATCATTAAATGCAGCAAAAAGTAGTTTGAAATTTGATACCTTTATTCCACACCTTCAAGTCTTATTCCTCTAGACCTTATCTCCATTATCAAATTTCAAATCGATTTCAAAACACTTTACTAGTAGGTCACAGTGTAACTCAATTTGCATTAGTTACATATAATTCTTTGTGAACGAAAATTTAGGTAGTTTCTTTATGTTCTGGTATTGACAAAGTGCAGTCTTTATCAATGTTATACAACTATAAAGTATGTACCAATGAAAGAGCCATTTATGTTTATGCATTTCCGAAAAGCAGGGAAACCACATTGAAGTTATTGCATCCCTATTAATATAAGCCTTCGTCACATTATCTTTGATGATTCACAATAATATAGCAGCGCATATAGCGATGAAATGCTAAACATTGCAGGTAATATTGCTACCACGCAATGTTACTTTAACAAACACTTGGCATTATATGTAAACTGTACGAAAATTCAAAGGCACGTTTTTGTTACAACAATATCAAAATGCACTTACTAACCTTCTAGAAGCAGAGAATATTCGCAAAAATCTTCCGTAGTCCGATTACAGTACAACTCATTTACGGAAGTTCAAACATATTAACGTTGGCGAGTTTCCCTCTTAATGAATTTAAATATGAACATATTACTATTATATATAATTGATAGGTATATAAATATATGTTGATCATTGTATTGTTATATTCATTGATAGTTCTGTTCTCGATGTTATCGTGACAAAGTCGTACGAATAACGGGATCCATTTTGCCTGGAAGAGATCCAGATTTTCTAAAGATGGCAAGTCGACGCAAAGTATCTCTCATGATCATGATAATGCGACTATATATTATTTTATAATCCCTGCTGGTTTCTGTGTTTAGCTGATAATATCGTATGACACCATTGAAGAAGATATTTTCAGTCAAATATGTAATGAAATACTTAAAAGATACTTCGATAACCGTTATGAATATTTAAACAAAAACTGCTTTTCGTTATTTCAGAATTCCAACCAATTTCTCTAACGAGTAATGAAGAAGATGACAATTAAATGAATCTGACGTCTACTGAACTGTATTTAGTAATTAAATTTACCCTTCAACAAATTAAATGTTAATCCGAAAAAATAAATTGTTTACGTACTATGCACTTTAAAACAATTCATATTTTGAACTTGTTTGAACTTCTTGAATCTAGCGTAATAAAATCAGCTTACGGTCATAAGGTGTACTCGACTGTTTGTTTTCATTTTATTATACAAGCTTTCATATTAACCAAAATATTTATAGAAAAGAACAAGCTTTCATATTAACCAAAATATTTATAGAAAAGAACAATTTCTATAGCATTAATTATCATACTACTTATGATAATAATAAGTATATTTAGTTGAAATATAATGAAGATGAGAAAGCCAAGAGTTAATGCAAATTATGCCCTACCCGACGATATAATCTTTCCAGTTCAGGAGCTACTTTCTTCGTACACTTCACAGGAGACACATATACACTTTATTTATCCACGTGCGGAGATGATATTTTAAAAGGGTTCATTCGAAGGAAGCATTGTAATTCATGTTTTATTTGGGGTGGTGGAATTTTCCAACATATATTTCCTTGTCATCATATAGCCCTTTGCGTGTTGATGGAAATATGTGCAAAGAGCAAGTACTTTAAACATTTGTTAGGTTATATTAAATAAGATACATGCCATTGTTGCATCCTGTTGTTACATTGGTGTTCAAATGGACATTTGTAGAATCGCCCCTAAATAAATATTCGATGAACTTTTAAGATCTCACTTTAAGAAACAATACAAAAACATTTAGTCAATCAAAGGGATAACCTACCGTTTATCATTATACATTGGGTTGCGAAACCTGTGGGAAATTGAGACCAAAGGTCCAAAATAGAAAGATATATCCGGCTAATTAAAACAATTTGATAGACTCAAATTAATGCAAAGTCATATTTATCCTGATTATTATTTCCGTGTCATAGTGTGGTCATCCAGGCGAAGTGCTACCGAATATCTGACCAGTTCGTTCCACTTGTCTCGATCATGTGCCAATGCCTGTTTAATCACAACTATCCCGGGTCCATTCTATGATGTTATGAGTCTATTTTAGCTATGTCTACATATCCTTCCACCACCCTAGACGGCGCCCTAAGGGAATATTTTGGATAGACTGTTTTTCGCTAGTGACAAGGCCATACCATTTCAGCTTTCTTTTTTTTTTGCCGGTGGCAAGCAGATATTAATATTGGCCTTCTTTCCACCTGATGGTGTTAAGCATTTTGTCATTTGTGATGTGGTACATTTAAGAGTTGCCAAGGATTGTCATATAGCATCTGATTTCAAGTGCATGGATTCATTATTTGAATTCTTCTGCTGTCAGATTCAAGGCCTCACATGAATACAAAATGATTTAGATGAATAGTACTTTCAATAGTCTGATTTTAGTTTTCAGACAGATATTCTTGTTTCTCGAGATGGGTTATTGCTTTGACATAGCTGCTATTGTGTTGCTGGTGACAAAATGTTTCCTCTTCATCCCTCTCCGGTGATTATGCAATCAATTTATGTAAACTATCTCACTGTTTCCAGTTCCTGCGCTCTGCCTTTAATATTGGCTGAGAATTATTAGCCACTAATTGTAATCAGCTCAGCACAGCGATAAATTCTTGTCAACTTTGAAAGATGTTTCATCCAGATTCCTTCCATCCATATTAAAACATGTATTACTGCAAAATACGAAGATAAAGGTCTGAAATAATACAAATGAATTTCCTAGAAACATATTTAGAAACGTTGGAGTCGTTTCGAATCGAAATTATCATTGAAGCTGGCGATATATATATATATATACATATATATATATATATATATATATATATATATATATATATATATATATATATATATATATATATATATATATATATAAGAGAGAGAGAGAGACAGGGAGAGAGATTTAATTATACCAAATTTTTATCAACTGATATAAAGAATATCACATTAATAAATATGTCGCTGTTCTTGACATTAATATTATTTATGTAAATGTACAGTAGGACAGATATATATTCCATTAACACAAATTCTTCCAACGTTAAAACATTAAATTAAAAAACAATATTCCAATGTGCATGATTTATATTGATTCCAATACTTTTTCGACTTTTTCTATTGAAAGCATAACAATGGAGTTCAGTATTTTCATGATAATGATTATGCATAAACAAGGTTAATGTCAATTAATTTAGCTCAGCACTGAAAGCAATACATTACCATATTTACAATTTTAGCAGTGGACAATTTGGTCAAGCGACTTTGACAGTCACGTACACAACGTTGCTAGATGTACTCTCCAGATTGTATATTCCTCGGTTCTTTTAGTAACGTTCGTTACTATGTTTGATTAGACACCATAAATTGGTATCATAATACTGACTATGTATAGAGTCTTCTCTCTTGATATCTAGTAAGATTATACTATTCCGTAGGCATGACATATGCTTTCGTGAGATAATATGTCGATATATGCTTGTCAGTCATTCGCTTTTAAAATCATCTGTTCAATATATTTAATTTAATTGATTTTTCTTTACTTTAAATATAATAAATTAACTTGATATTGCACTTCAACATTGTATTCCGAATGTTAATTATAGTGCATTGGTCTCTAGTTGTATGAACTTAAAATCAGGATTTGTATTTAAGTAAGCTAGACAAATAATATATTTTGAATTGGGTCGGAGTTTTGGAGTTTATGAAGTGAATGTTACCGATTATTCTATTTGAAGTACTTAAGACTCATATGAACGCCTACATATTTGAATTATTCGGGATTTTGAGGTAGTTCATTAAAGAGAATGATTTAGTAGGAATTATTCGTGCAATGGTTTGTTAATTTGGGGATTTCCTTTGCAATATTTGTAATGTGTTTTCATTTCCAATTTCACTTTGGACTCTAGGGAACTAATGTACTTGTATCGTTTATACCTTCATAATTCAGTTCTCTATCGCCATCAAGGTGCCAAGCAATTCATATTTTATATGTGTAGTCATCATCAATTTAAAATCTGCTAAAAACGTTTACAGAAGAATAAAAAAAGATCTGCAAAGAACGTTTACAGAAGAATATAAAGCTTCCAAATGCCTGGATTGAAAACATAGGTAAATAATATACATCTTCCGTGCAAAGCAGAACAATATACATGCTGTTAATAGTCCTTTTGCACAGGTTCTTTACAAAATAACAAGCCTTTTTTGCATACATACGCAAATTACAGCAATTGCACCTTAATTTGTAAACACTACCTCAATTGCTGATACAGCAGTATCTACATCGAGTTACAAAATACTTTCCAAATTATGTGACAATATTTCAAGTCCGTATAAATACAGGTTCGTAACTTAGAAGATATTAAAACAATATGCACAGAACAACACATTTTATTTGAGATAGCAGGTGTTGAAGAAAGGGAGTAGATGATGTGTTTCGCGTACATACCTGGCTCGCTTGCAATACAGATTGACAGTCGCATTTACAAACGTACTTCAAATAGGACACTAAAATTTACCTTAGAATAGACATTTACAATTACAAAAAAGCACATAATTTAACTGCAGACATATATCGATCCCATCCTTTTGTTTCATATGAAAATATTTACAAATGATAATATTTAAACGTCAAATTGTATATATTTAACGTAATAAAAAACATCACGAAACGACGACTGAATGTACTCCCAATCATGACTGATTTATAGAAGAAATATGCCATACTTAGGATATATGTAGTCGTTGAGAGGACTTAACGGTAAAGAAAAGTCGTAATTAGAGATATGAGTGCCCTTGGCTGACTGATCTCATTTGTTTGTGTGCTTGTGTGATTAGGAATTGTAACGTAGCTTTAAAATATTTTTAGTCATATCTCTACGATGCCTGCAGTGAGGCAGTTTATAGCGATATCTAGCACAGGGGGGGGGGAATCATTCCGCAGACATGTAGCATGATGTCCTACCAAGTCACATTATCCTGAAACAAGGTCGACCAGTCAAAACACTAACCTCTTAATCCTGAGCGCCATGCGAGGCAGCTGTTAGTACCATTTTTGTAAGTCTTTGGTATGACTTGGCCAGGGACCGAACTCACGACCAATCGCTCCCGCGGCGGACGCTCTAACCACTAGGCCACCGTAGCGGATCTCAGACATAAAGTATATCTTTAAGGTCACCATGTGACGCAAACTTTTCTTATCTGGAAATTCTTGTTAAAGTGGGATTTGGTAACTTACCAGCTAGTATTAGGTATAAACATAGTGACTATTGTGAAAAATGTTCTGTATTATGTAGAATATTTTTAATGGCATATATGAATCAGTAAGTTATGGCTGCTCAATGGTTGTTAATTGTTAATATATATATATATATATATATATATATATATATATATATATATATATATATATATATATATATATATATATATATATCTTGTGTTTATTATTGATATTAATACTTCCAAGTTAGTACCAGCTTAAATGAAATAAAGTCCGCAAAAATATTTACACAGTATTCAATTTTTATAAAAATATGGATATTTATTATCGAAAATATTATCAGCGTCTGATTACTAAATAAACTGTCTCTAAAGAGATGCATGAAGTATCGTCTCCAAGACGAGTACTCTGTCGAAAAAATATTTGAATACATTCTTGCGAGAATGAACGATACACTTTTCTACCGACGAGTGAGAAGGAGAGGTATATCAATGTTTTTCTCATTGAGCTCTCTATTTTGTCACTTGTAATTCATTTTATTACTTTATAGGTCAAAATATGAGTCGCTGTCATTCATGTATGTTGGACGTATCTATCTATTTATCTATCTATCTATCTATCTATCTATCTATCTATCTATCTATCTATCTATCTATCTATATATATATATATGTGTGCATATATATATATATATATATATATATATATATATATATATATATATATATATATATATATATATATATATATATATATATATATATATATATATATATATATATATTTGTTTTTTGTGTTTTACTGAGAGACAGAGGGAGTGAGAGATAGATAATTAAAGATTAAAAATTAAATATAGATTGGAGTGTGTATCATATACAATTCCATTTTTGAATATAAAAATAGTAAACTTGTCTGATACGCTGTCGTCTTATCTTGAAAAACACGAGCACAATATAATACGCATCCCACCCGTTTGATATCATATATTGAATCATTATTCATATACTACCAATATCCAAATAATTCGTTAGAAGAGAAAATGAAAATCATTGATTTGACAAGAGAAAATGTTGCATGAACATGATAAATAATGTGGAAAGGACTCTCAATAATGTAATTAAATTAAATATGCACATTTAAGAATGAAAAAAGATGGTTTATTTTCAGAGTAACAAAGCTACTTATTTCATTTGGAAATATTTTCTAACTAAGTTTGCTTATATCCAGCCATGATTAGAATCAAAACAATTTCTGGAATTTTGAACGTATACTAAAAGGCTATTACAATCCGTGTTTTTCATAATAAAATAAATATCATATTTTACTATTAGTATTCTTTTCATATTCTTCTTCTTCTTTTTCTTCTTGTTCATCGTTTTCTTCTTCTTCTTCTACTACTTCTTCTTCTTCTTCTTCTTCTTCTTCTTCTTCTTCTTCTTCTTCTTCTTCTTCTTCTTCTTCTTTAGCTTCTTCTTCGTATTATTATTATTAGTATGAAAATTATTTTTAATTCCATGTATATATTTACTTAATACCTGCATGACACTTTTCTTTCTCCATCAATGTCGAAACCATATAGTATATCCAATATGTATTAACCATCGAAGTATAAGTTAAAAATAAAAATATAAAGAATAAAATGTTTCAAAATACCTCAATTGAAAACAACAGGTAAATGGTACATATCATGAATAACAGGTAGACACATATACGTTTTGTTTATCCTTAACACTTTAAGAACATAGCAAAACGTATGTTCATAAGCAAACACATTAAAGCAATTGTATTAAACATTTCAATTAAGATGCTGAAAATGCAGTATCGAAATCAACATCAAGTTACAAAAAATGACACATTAAGTGATAATATGTATATATGAATGTGTGTGCAAGTGAGCTTTCTTTCGCCCTAATTACTGCCAGCTGTGAACAATAAAAATGATTTACTGAAATTATAAGTAATACGATATAAGTATCTGCGCAATATTATTACATTATTAGGCGACATAAATTCTAATAAATATTACTAAGTATAGCATAATACCATATCTAATTAAGTTTTTAATAGGAAAACATATTTGATAAATAAGATCTGCGACTAACCAAATTCTCGTTAAACGTATGCAATGTTTATCTAAACGGTGATATGTACACAATGATAATGGAAAACATATCCAATTTTCAAACATGTCCTCTTGAGAATGAGGAAAGCCGTTATTGTTAACCAATAAGTTGAAATCATTCACATGCTCTGTGAAAAAGTATTTCAGATAGATAGCAAAGATACCTATTCCACAACATATTACAACGTAATAATGTCTAGGTTAAACGTACATATTCCTTTATACGTGTTAGATCGGAACTTTTTTCAATCGTTCTTTATATTATAAGAACATATATTGTTTTCATAAAGCAAATTTGAAATGATCAAGATCAGTACATCAGTATTACAGCAGTTTATCCTTTTTGCATTTGCTTTATGTTTGCTAATTATGTTACGATGACACATCGGCGAACTGAGGCTATTGTAGGAAGTTAGTATTTCGTACGACCCTCTGTGTCATATATTCTTTCCTAGATCTAAATACAATCACACGGGAATGAGACTTTAGCGAATGCAATTAAGTTAATTAAGTTATTATATATTTTATTCTAACTTATAGGTTTTAGTTCCAGATGATAAGTTATCTTGATTAGCCCTGCCAAGGGCTGTTCACAATGTGAGTTGAAAGGATGCATAGAGTCGCAAAGACATGAGTTAAAACACTAAAGCTATTCTTTATATCAATATTTGGTCTTCTTGGAATGGATCGCAGGATATGTATATATAAGTAACCTTCTTTATCAATATATCGACGAAATCTTTGTACATGACACTCTTTGACTACATTTATACAAAGAATAAAATAAAATAAAATAAGCACCCTTACTTTGGTTCAATTACGGGTTTATTTCTTGAATAGAAATGCTAACCTTTGTTTAAGTGGTAAATTTGGTTTCTGAGGTATCTTGTCTACAATATGTTTTGAAGGAATGATATTTTTTAAAATATACATATAAACATATATCTCAGGGTATGTTAGTCATCAGTAAAGGTCGGAAAAAGGTTAGGCTCAACCTCTGTATAACCTTAGTATCATTCGACAACAACACCATATTGACCCTTTAAACTGTATGCTTCAAAACATGTGCGTCGTTCTATTTATAATGATATCCTGAATGACGTCCAACACTAACACCGGACGCGTGGGACATACCCCATAACCGATATGCAAATAAAACACACGTATTGTATGTGATTTTAATTTTTAATATTTGGTCGCAGATAGTTTCGTTTGAAAAACAAAATGTGGTCCGAAAACTGGAATCATATACTGCTCCGTGTGCAGATATTCTTATTAGATTGTCCCATTATTATTGATTTCCCGTTGAGAGAGGTAGTGCTCGCATAATTTTAAAGATCTTAAGGATCCCATGTCACATTGTTTCAGCAAATAAAGAAACTTGAGCGGTCCGTAACATTGAATTGACATTTATTATGTATTCCTGCATTTCCGTTCAATGTTACAAACGGTATCATGGAACACCTTGAAAAAAATCATCCTTCTGGCATTTTCAGATTTAAGTATTGGCCTAGAAAATTGTAATGCATACTAATTCATCTTAAGCATTTATTAAACAAACAATTTGTGATGAATATGATAATAGCAAAATAAAGTATAATGCTTGGAATTTAAAAGAGGAATTTAAAGCAGTTAAGCAAGCGAAATTAGATAAAAGTATGATGAATATTTTACATGTCTTGGATCATAAAACAAAATAACCGGATAATATCGAAAGACAACAAATTTTAAAAATATATCAAATATATTATTTCCGTAGAATGTAAATTGAAAGTGAGAGGAAACAACTGAAATTCAAAAATATTACAATAATTACAGACACAAGGCTAAGTAATATAAAGCCCTAAATGAACCTCTGTTCAAATCCAGAAGAAAACTAAAGCTGAAGGAAATTACGTGTTTGTTATCGCCTTTGGAGTATTTATTTCTCAATAATCTTTTGTTGAATCAGATTAGTGTAATTCCATGTATGAATAGATCAAACATTCCAGTAAATAACTCGATTCGAAATTTGTATCAGAGCACAACTTTAAATAGAAAGAAAATAATCACTTCAATGATTTTAACAAAAAAGATTCCTTTCCGAAATAAAAAAAAATCATTAGTTTCGACATATCTTACAAAGCAAACGATTTACACGTTCAACCACGTATGGTGCAAACCTCGGTTACAACATAGATTTTTCTAATTGATCTCAGGTAAATAAATATCAATTTGTAAACAAGAACTAGAACCTAATGCTCTAGGCATCATTGTTTATACATAACACATTCACCTGTACAACTCACTTAGTAGCCTTGAGAAACCATGACTCGAATCTACGTATTTATACCTTTTATAGATTAACTGAAAACAAATCTAGATTTTAAGTTCGTACACAAAAGATAAAATAAGAATTCTTTATTTTCGACTACAAAGTCCATACCTCTAAGTTAAAATATAAGTTTTGTTTAAAAAAGCAACATTTTATACAAAAAGGTATATATATATATATATATATATATATATATATATATATATATATATATATATATATATATATATATATCAAACCTACAATTATACAGCAACATCTACAACTATTAACTGTCCCACATATATAATAATGTAGCTTTTATTAGTTGTATACATCAAAGGAAATGAAACGACATTAAAAAAAGCCAATCTTGTCAAGCAGAAATTAGCTCCATTTTAGACAGGATCAAGTACAGCTTACATTATTGCATTGTAGTAGAGTGTAAATAATTGCATGTTATAGCCATCAATCAACTAATAAATGTAAACATACGTAACATATGGTCATCAAACTGATTGAATGATCGGATTATCGGCACTGACATTACCACACGACGGAGCGTAAATATTCAATAAATTACGTAAGATCTAAGATTTTGCGTAGCCACGAGTGTATCATTCTTTTCAACCCATGTTGATGACAATCAAATATTGCAAATAGCAAAATGACATATCAAATACAATTTCAAAACTTCACGAAAGCTCGTTAAATACGTATTATTTTTGAAAGAGTTAAAACATGATTTCGCTCATCGTGCCATGGATCTGTATATCTGACCCAAATATGTTCTCTAAATAGATGTCGAATGTACAGAAGCCTCTCTTTCCTTGGTGAGTTGTATAAATATATGCAAATATTATTTTATGTTTCCTGTGTTTGTCCATATTGTATCATACTAAATGGTTAGTCTCAATCGAAAAATCAAACAATAAGTTTACATAGATGCAATATTTTACTTTTTCTTAACTTAAACTGGATAAATATTAGAAAGGCAGCTGACAGATGTAGATCTATTTTCAAGCTTATTATTTACTATTGACAGCCAAACTCATGCTACATTAACGTCTCAATTTACAATTACATAATAAATGACTACGGTTGTTTCAAAGTATAAAGTTCAATGTGTCAAGACTGCATTGTTTTCGAATAAAGCCGAGGTGTGGCATAATACCAGTCTGAACTTTATTGATGACCGCGCTAAACAGATTGATATATAAATGAGGTTTTCACTCTTACTGGCCGGTAGCAGGGAATAAAGATCGAATTTTATTTCTCACGATGAAGGCTTCAGTCGTTTGTTTGCTGTTTGCAAGTTTGCTCGTGATCGTACTTCCCAGAGGTATTTATTCGTTTATTATGTTGTCACTTTGATATGTGTTGCGCTTCAATAGTTATTAAATATATGGCACAAGACATTATTTTCCATATTTACTTTTGTAATGTTAAAAATCTTTTCTCTTGACTAAGGCACAATGGTCTCTAAGCAGATAGTTATCATCCGGAACGATACTGATAAAGAATTTGATTTCAAAACTAGGATATCCTGACAAGTTTGAATTTGAGTGTAAGCATTTAGTTAATTCTTGCCCACACATCTGTCTTTATATGATTAATTTTGTGTGATCATCAGTCATGTGACTGATAAAATGTTTAATCTGTTTGTACTCGTCAATGGCATGTATTTTTGTATGAGCCTATATAACGCTTGGGGAAGGGTTTCTAATGTTTCCTTGGAATATTGCGATGATTCAGTTTTTAAATTGCAGAAAGATACAAGTTAATTATTTGCGCTTGCGCAGTTTTTCAAATAAGGTTTGAGACTATGAACTAATGCAACATGATTATACACGATTAGAAAGAGTAACGATATTCCGAAAATAAACAAGCTTTGGAGTATGTATCATTTACAACTCAATGTATGTATATCACAAGTTTTAATCAATCTCAAAATGATCTTTTGGGGCACACCAGGTCTAACAAATACTCATTATTAAAACGCGGTCATATGACCATTAAATAACTCGATTACAATATAACATGGCTCCATGAGGTATAAGTGGCTTTTAATTTGTGGGCGAGGTCCTAATACCACACTCTGTTAACACCATTATATTTGCCGCGAAAGAAAAATCTCATTTCTATGCCGGTATTTTCAAGAATTACTGAAAATCTTTTAAATGATTTCCTCTGAAAAATTACAATGTAAATAAATGTATAATCCACAAACTTAAGCAGAAAGACAAGACACGCCTCTATCAGACAGGTTACCGTTTTATTCGTCAATTAAAAGCATGGCATTATTGAGTTAGTCCAATTAAAATAACAGTGCTTATAGTCTATCCGACTTTGGGTCAAAGGATGTAGTTGCCATGTGCTTAATATCATTGTTATTTTGTTTCGATACAGTAAGCAATGTTTAAAACAGTTTCAAATTTGATCATTCTTGGGATGAGAAATGAGCAATCTAGTCTGTGACGCAGCACAATTGACTCTAATTTTAATGCAGATAATGTGGAAACTTAAAATATTATTTAAAGAGTGCTTACACGTAGGATCAAGTCTATTTTGTCCTGACTGGGAAGTGTATCGGATATGGAATATTGATATTATTCGCTAACTCGTTTCTAAACCATTCTTGGAGATTCTGAAAACTAATGAAATCATTGCATTTAAACAAGTTTTTTTCCTGACGATCAGAGTTAAAACAAACGCTCAATAAATTAAATTGAGACTACTGATGTAATGATGACTTCTAACCGATCTTCATCAGTTGCTGAATAATGAAGAAATACAATCAATAGTATATACTACTGATACTAGTACTGGTTCAAAATAATTTTATCCGTTATTGTCGAACATCGTTGCTAATTCAAACATGTGTACCTTGCTGAACAATAACTTACAATTGCATTGAATACATTAAATTCGCATCTCATGTGTGACGCTACTTGTAACATTATCGTCAATCTACTGTTTCATTGTATTCCTGTATAGATGATTTAACAGCTATGATTCATTTCCAGGCAACGAAGGCAACACACCGGAAAACGATGTTGAACAGGAAGAATTAGAATTCTTCAAAGATTTAGACGCAGACAACAACGGATGTATCAGTCTTGACGAGCTCAGGTGTGTTCACGTATTGGTATCTATTCAGAACCAAGATACGGTTAATATATTTTCTTTCAAATACGTTTCAATTGGTCAAATAAGTTTGTACATATTGCCTGCATCTAACGTTTCCGTTTTAATTTATTTCCCAGATTAGCTAGCGTAAATAAAAGGCATTATGAAAAGTTCGTGATTGGTAAGGCTAACTGTATACTGTTGGAGTTTATTCTGCTAAACGTATCTTTATGTTCCTATATAATGCCCCCTGATAGCAATCAGTAATATGGATGTTTTTATATAGCTATTAATTTAAGATATATTTTCTAGACTTTACAATTACGCATTCTTTCTCAAATATTCCGTTTTGTGACGCTGGATGTTATCGGTCTCCTGGATCGGTCAATGCCATGTTTAACAAATATCAGTTAGACTCAGATGCAAAGATTAAGATTGGTGATGGTTTTAGTTTTTCATAATCATTGTGTGCTCATTGTCGTTTGGATGATCGTTATTTGTTGATATTACTGCTGTATTTCTGCTGTCTTGTGCATTATCCTTATTACGCTACAGATCTGTTTAATCTTGGTTGTCCGAAAAAAAGGTTATCAAAGTTGTCCTAGTTATTGCAGAAGTATACAGTGCTGTTTACTAAACTCACACAGTCTTATTTATTTGAATTGCTCTTGGAGAGAATGGTTATATTTACATAATTATTCGAGTATGTTGTTTCAGTTATCATATATATATATATCAGTAATTGCGCAGATACACAAGCACATCCATGCCAAGATTGATATCAGACAAATGTTACTTATGAGCACTTTAAAATTATTCAATAACATCTGCTATAACACAGTGCAAACAATATGCCTGTTCTACACATTTGAACTTGTGTTTATATCTGCTTTTGTGTGCCTTTTCCGGTATCTAGAAGCAAATATTTATAACGTCTTTGAAACTCATAGAATGAGCATTAACTATTACATTAATTATTATTAACTCACCGATTTGAATGCTATATGTGCATCAATTGATTTTTTTTTTCAGAATTAAATTACCAGAATATCGATTTCCTGTAACTGCAGAGGAATTTATGGAAGTTTTTGACGCAAATAATGATAACCAAATAACTTTTGAAGGTAAACTAATTATTCTAATACTAACTATTATTATGAATTGTTTCTTTGGATAATGATATTCTGTTGCAGGAATCCTTGATTGGGATAATTTGTTGTTGTTTTTTTTTGACATCATTTCATAGTAATCACATCGAACCAAGAACAATGTTGTTAAAAGTCGCATTAACATACCCTTGAACTTTTTAATTTACAACGTGATTGACGTGATTTCAATCAGCTGTTTTGTCCATCTCTCTACATTTATCCAACGTTAAAACATATTTACTAATAATCTGAGTTCAAGACAAACGTTTGTTCTAGCAACATTCTTACTGACAGTTGGTTTTACTTGTCCAGTGGAAATTCGTAACATGTAAAGCATTACCAAACAATATATTGTCCTTAGCCCAATGTGTATAGGTATATAGATCTTTTAAAAGCAGGTTTTTCATTATTGTACTATATCACTTGATCAGAGTTAACAGCGGTGTTTACAAATATGTACGAATAGCAGCAGAGGGAGCGAATCGAACAAACATTTTAGGCAAATATTTGTTAATCAAAAGCCTCTTACGAAAACGAAAAAAAAAATCTTACCAACTAAGGTGCAGATTTGTTGTCGCGCCCCCTCTGCTGCTATGGGTTAAAATAACGATTATGCAATGCTGCCCATTATTTATCACTAACAATCGACGATATGATATAATCAATCAGTTTCGCTGTATAAAATTCCAAGGAACGTTTATCATTGTATGACATTGTCCGATGTGGTTTATAAAAATCCATATAATTAACCCAGTTATATTTTTTTAATTCATTGAATTCAATATTGGAAATTCCTGGGTAGCGCTAACCGAATATTTTATCAAGTCCGATACGATATCGCGTCCGATGATCTGATAAATTTATCGTTACAAATCCGTGTGGGTTTGATTGGTCGCGACTAAAGAAATTTTTTAATTGATTAAACTCCATATCGCTGCAACAAGTTTGCCAAATATTTCGTAATGTACGATTGTCAACTCCGTTAAACATACATAACAAATTGCAGTTATCTCTAATCACATTTTGGTTTTTGAGTGTATCGTTGAGTGGCGTATATCACGTCGGTTTTTTATGTCTGCCTCTGGAAAATATCCTGGCAGGGTTCTTTTGATTATCAAACATCACATCATCGTATACGACTAAATTGTTAATACTCCCATCGATATCATCAATGCTTGGTGCTTCTTCGATATCGGTTATAAATCTAATAACACCGCCCTCCCTGACAATCTCAACAGTTCTTTCGTAATCTTTTAACATGTCATCGTCGTATGCGACTAAAGTTTTAATACCTCCATCGGAATTATTAGTACCCTGTGCTACCTCGATCTCGGTTATACGCTTGCTGGCCGTCTCTATGGCTTTTTCATTGTAATCTTTTAACACCCCGTAACATCGTTGATTATCTAAGGTCGGTGCTACTAAATACAACTTGTTCCATTTCATTCATCTAATTATCATATCAATTAACAATTGTGTTTTACTCTCCCTGAAGATCCAATGATAATCATTCGAATAGAGTTTGGTAACATAATATGATGTTTTACGGGTTCTGGTTATCGTGTTGATGAATAATCAATTAAATTCATATCCATATAACATAAATATATTATGGATCTATATTGTGTGAAATGTAAGAAGCGTACTGGCACAGATAATTTGACGACGATTACAACTAAAACTAACCAATCAGCACTTTCTGGTATGTGTGTACAATGTAGTACAAAGAAATTTAGATTTGTTTCCAAGGATTTAAAAATAAACGCGGAGGTGATATTGCAGTCAAGTTAGTAAAGCTCCCAGGGGCACCATGGGCAATCCAGGAGAAAAACACCTTCCAGGGTATAGTTATTGTGGACCCGGGACAAGACTCGATATCAGAGAAAAATTGGCTTCATGGTTAGTAAAATCGGCAATGAAGGTAAATTGATGTTAGGTGCCGATAATTATTAACAACATGGAATCTATTTATTATTCTCCAAGAGGATACTGCAGGTGTAAAGCAGCAATCGGTAAACTCGCTAGCGCGGCAAAGGTGAAAAATACCACTGCAGCGGATTGGTTATATAAACAGGCGATATGGCAAATTTATCTACCGCCGCCTAAACAAATTAACTACTCGCATTTTGATGTGACCGTTCCTAATGAGGTTCATCAAGCTGATATATTATTTCTGCCGTATGATGGTTCTTACAAGTATGCGCTAACCGTAGTTGATGTTGCGAGTCGATACAAACAAGCAGAGCCGCTGAAAACAAAATCATCAACTGAAAGGATTTAAAAGCGGGGTCCTCTGCTCTGGCCAAATCTAGTACAAATTGATCCTGGCAAGGATTTTCAGGGTGCGGTTCTATCAACAATGAAGCATCATAATGTCACCATCAGACGAGGGCATACTGCACTACATCGCGATCAGGCAATTGTTGAACGATTTAATCGCACACTTGCTGAGCGGTTATTTGGATATCAATACGCGAAAGAATTTATTCAGGATAAACGATCTCGTGAATGGTTTAAAAGATATGTCACTAAGATATTTATACGAACCAGGAGAGTTTGAAGGAAAAAAAGAGCTACTGATCCTATTTGGAGTGTTACTGCACATTTTTAGATTTCCTAAAGGAAGTAAATCTCTATTTTAAACTATAACTTGTATGCCATCACCTAGAATAATTTTATCTAATGCAAATATCACCTCTTATTTACAATATCTTATCATCAACATACACCATTTACATCTCCCGTTGATTGGGAAGCTTCATATTGTCCTATCACCAACATCTTACCATTTCATATTTAACTATTATAGTATTTTATATTGCTGGTCGATGTTAAAACTTTCTTATTTTTGAACATCTAACCAATTGTATGGCGCTCAATAGCCTAAAAGTGCTGGTGTGCCGTTAAAATTCAAGCAAACAAACAAACAAATATAAAATATCTAGTATAATACAATCTACGGGTAGACCAGCAATCCATAGGTTGGATTCAACTGCTCCTCAGCGAGGATGTACTCGGGAACAACTACAAGTGATACCCGAGGATACTCAATTACCGCCGCGTGGTCTTAACTAGCACCTCTGAGTCTGTTGCACTCAAGACAAATCAACATCACATTATCTATGATATGACCTACGCTGCTATTCTTTCTGTCTACGTATAATCGGCGAGGATCTTTATCCGACCAAAACCAACTCATTATACAATTGCAACTTGCGCAGTGATTATTCTGTTGTTTCTTCAGTGTAATTATTAATTCAGCATCAATATCAAATTCTCTTTTTTTTTTTTATCCTGCTGTTTATATTCAGAGAGTTTTTTATGATTATGTCAACGCTGACAATATCATTGATTGTTGTGTCATTAGCATCGAAAACAACTCTTCGAAGCTGATTTATTCTTCGTACTCTGGACACTGTAAGATAAACTAAATTCGACCACTCGATGTGATTATCTACCATCCAAACAATTCTATCTGATATAGTCAATCCCTGTGAAGAATGTATTGTTGCTACGTGTCCTAGCGTCCAAGGGGATTTATAAGCTCGCAATGCATCTTCGACGACATTGATTTCAACCAGCACAATATCATTTAATACGATGATTTGCTTTTCACTTTGTCCTGGAATATCAACTTCAATATTCTGTTTTCGTGTATCCTTCGGTCTATAACACAGCGGTGTTGGAAGTGTTGTAAATTTTCTTTATGCAATTCAAATAACTTCATCTTAAGTGTGTCTCTGACTATTTTTATACTTGCCACTATCAAATCGTTTAGTAACCACGCTTCACAGAAATCATTTATTGGTGTTTCCGAAATTGTTTTACGGGCTATTTCACATTGGATTCTATCCGATTGTAATCTAATTAGTTTTTTGAACTCGCGTAATTGTTCATCAAGTGCTCTATGATCAGTATTAATTTCTTCATAATAGTCTACAAAATTCTTTAGCCAATCATATGGAGACAAACCGACAAATGGACGTGGTTGACAATGATCGCCATACATTATCACGCTTTTATTTTTCAGTTACAACCAATCGATAAATCTTTGTAATACATCTAACGACACCGTGCATATCTCATCCCAAACGATGACTTCATGAATAAATTTCTCACCCATTCGATCAGTAGTCCATTCGTCACCTTTCCACCGAAAGAAACTGTGATAAGTGCAAGCATTAATTCCTCGTTGTTTCATCTTTCTTGCGAGTCTGTGGGTCGGTGTTAGCACAATCATGTTTGATTTCCTACGAAAAAATTCAATCGCACGAGTCGTCTTTCCTGACCCGCTTCAGCCGTTTAAGTAAACTGTTTTATATCTGCATATTGGATCAGATATCTGCGGTGCATTAGATAGTTTTGATATCTGATTATTTTTCAAGTAATTGTTTTCAATCGTAATATCTGCTGATTTGGAATGATCATGCAGCATTTCCCGCTTAATTCTCCATGACCCCCAACTCTCGTCTGAATTAGTGAATTCAGCCACTGCTTCGCTGGGTTTCACGTTTATATAAAATGAATCAGTGCCTACTCTAACTGCGGTGTCAGGAAATATATTTATCATCGAAAATAAATTAAAAGAAGCATAAGCCAGCATAGACGCCCTCAAATGTGTATACTGAAGAATGTATCCATCGTTGTAAGTAACAATTGTACCCATTTTCGTTCCATCGGACAAGAAAGCGTTTTACGATTGACATATGTGCTTTTAGATGTTACTTCCGCGATTATAAAATCGTATTCGACGCTATCTCCAATCAACCGTGAAGAATATTTTGTATTGTATTTTCCATCATGAGTGAATTTACCGATTATTCTTCTACCGAGTTCTTTTGATTGTTTATTTTCAATTTCAAATAGCTGTTTGGACCATTTCATGATATTTTCTTCATCAAGATCAGGGAATTGTTTTTTGTTTTCTTTGATTATACTATCTAGATTAGGTTGTGGTAACCAGACTTCAGTCTGCGCTCGATATGATATAATCGCTTCACTGACAATCAGCGATATCGGCATGCTACAATCAATCATATACCGTAATAGCACTATTGGCGTCCAGTGTTTTTCAGAGATGTGTCTACCAATTCAAACATAACAGCACGGATGAAGTCCTGTAGCCAATTCAAATGATACCACACGTGCGAATCCGGTTAAATCAAAATTGGGCAGCCGCCCATTAATAGCAACACGGGTCCTCTCATGTGTGGGATGTCCAACTCGTTTAAAGTACTCAGCGCATTCTCCGTTCCCGAGAAAACTCCCGGGATAACACGCAACCATATCAACCGAAATAATACTTTCACGGTCGTATTTTGTATTCCATAATTCACCATGACGTATTCAATGCAGCTTGATTTGATATCTGATAGAAATTCAGCTCTTGTTGGTTTCCACGTGTTTCTCTTCTCGAGAAATGAGCTGCAACCGACGGAATTGTAAAACAGTTTGTTAGTAATTGTTCGTCGTGTTCTGTTGAAAAACTACTGGTTAGTTTTTTCATCGCGTCCTGGAGTGGCTCAGTGCGGTATAATTCTCCATTGCGTCTTACAAATTGATCGAATTTGACCTTTTCTTGCTCAAAACTGTGAAGTAACCATACTGACACCGGATCGTTTTACTTAACTGGTAAATAAAATCAAATAATCTCTCCTCAGAGAATTCCGGGGAGAACTCCGAGGGTATATATTTTATTGTTCTATATCATGGAAATATTGTTACCGCAGGTGTCCACGCGTGTTCGTTATGATCAATAATTTTGATTGGGGCTCCTATTGATTTATATGTCGATGCGTGTAATATCTCGCCTGTTATCGTCGTTACCGATATTGGGAATATTAATGATGTTTCTAATTTGGTTATATCTTGAATTGTTGTCCCCCCCCCCCCGCTCCTTCACTGTTAGTCTCCATTCATGTATTTATTTGCGTCTTAGATCAGTCAATTTGTTTCCACGGAACGCATTTGTGAAGTGTTCAATTATTCGTTCTGCTACACAATTCATACTTGACGAATATTTCATTGGTTTTAGTTTTTCAAAGCTCGGTTTATCATTCAGCGGATAGATCCCATAAACAACTGGTGTTACAGGATAAGATCTCACGTAGTATGGTTTGTCAATTCCAGTCAGAATTCCTGCTTTGGAATCTCTACTCACAGTGCCAGTTTTCTTATCCTTCAAGATTGGTTCGAATTTATTTCTGATAATCCAATCTCGTGTTTCCGAACGAATAATGAATTTCATTCTAAAAAATACTTTTTCTTGTCAAGATGTGAGATTATCACTGCTGCGTTTTTGTCGTTCATGGTAGCATCAACACTACCATCAATTCGAAATGTCGACCAACAGTGAGATGCTCCATCACGCTTAAATTCATTAAAACAATCACGAATTTTACCCAACATGGTTCTATCACCTATTAGACCATTTGGTGTATCAGAGACTCTATCGAGATTGAATTTAGCATTTTTCCAAGGCGCAATTTTCGATAATCTCTCGAACTCCTTCATATTATAATTAAAACAAGTATTTAAAGAGAGAATTTATATATAATGAATGACTGCAAATGGCTCATGATTGAATCAGTAACCCCGTGTAACAAATCATGCAGAAAGGAATTCTGTGGATATCATATGCAAAGTGTTCGTAACGGAAGTTATAGGCCCTTACCTTGCCTACGATGTAGAGTAGGGGTTAGAGGAATATCACAGTTGTGTCTCGGTTGTGGTGGTAAGATATACAGAGAGTTGAAGCGCTATTATGATAAGCTAACTAAGAATTCAATCAACGACTCTACCTCTGACTATGTCAACGACAATTACAAAATTAAAAGAACTCCTCAAGATTATATTGGGAGAATCTCAAGTTAGAATTCAAGCAAATAATGAATTAGACAAAAGGTATTATGTATATAAATGAACCAAGAATTCAGACCACACCCCGTGATCAGCAATTATGAAGCGTCTTGTGACGGTATTGTCAGAAACGGCAGACTGAAGAAACCAGTCGGTGTTGTGAATAAAATTGGATATCTTATGTTTACCGCTGGAAGGAAAAATTAGTATTGTCATCGATTACTCTTCGAGGTGTTTAATAGATTGATCAAGAATGGTTTTGTTATCGATCACATTGTTTTCAATCCTAAGAACAATTCTTGATCAAATCTACAAGCTGTTACACAAAGTGAGAATTTAAAACGAGGAAAGACTGGGAATCACGTGAAAAATGCAAAATTTATAAAATCCTTTGATATTGAAAATAACGAAAAAAATATTCCAATCAATAGCTGAGGCCGGTAGATATTATAATATTTATAGACCCTCAGTACAATTTGTTCAGAGGGAATTTATTGATCTGCGATTTCTAAGAAAACCGGACAAAGAATCTAATTAATTTATATCTAGATTTCATTTTTTGTATTATGTATAAAACACCAGCGGGGGGTAACTCGTACGGATATAATTGTTTCAGCTATGTAGTTGTATTGTCCTGTGCTTTCCTATATAACCCTTCACGAATAGTACTCTGGATTCGTTTAATGAAGGCGTATCTTTTCAGTAAAACGTATTTGTTATTTAAAATGCTGTATTCAATATCTTCAAACTCCGAAGTATGATTACAGCTTAAACTCTCTGATAATTGAAATCCCTGACTCTTCAAATTTAAAATCTCAGTTATATCCTCATTGATATCTTCAGAATTCATATCATATATAAAAAAAAATGTTTCTAATATAACATTGATATATTTTTCTAAAACATTGGGCCAAATTTGACTCGTATTATATATGATGATTATGATGATGAACCCAATTGGCACTACTCAGGTGTGTTTTCATCGGTGAAGTCCAGAGTTTACATATATACGACAATACATTTCGTAGGGTCCCTCTCAGGTGTTTTTTCATCTGATCAGGCCCAGAGTATATCACGAAACATAATCCACTGAGAGAGGATCTAACTCGCCAAATAGCGGATTAGAACCCCAAGAAGATATGCTTGGCAAATGACGTCACATTTACATGTATACATATATACGACAATGAAAGGATTGTATACAATGAATGATGTCAACGATGGTATTATGACCCTCAATTTTTTGAAAAATATATCAATGTTATATTAGAAATATATTGTTATTATGTATAATGAATTCTGAAGATATCAATGAAATCATAACTGAGATTTCAAATTTTCAAAGTCAGGGATTTCAATTATCAGATAATTTAAATTGTGAACAAATTACTTTGGATTTTGAAGATATAGAATTCAGCGCTATAAATATAAAATACGTGTTGCCGAAAAGATACGCCTTTATTAAACGAATCCAGAATTTCATTCGTGAATTCCTTGTGTTCTGTAACGACGTCAGTAAGTTTCTCCCGTTATTCACTGTTGTAGAAAGGATCAGAAAACAATTGGGGAAGCAGTAAGAACTGAAACGATAAGTTAATTCAAAAATCAGGGAGATTAAAACGTTAATCCAACAAAACGAAAATCTCCGTTCAGCCGGGTAAAAAATTCTTACTTGAAAATCACTTGAAGATAACTGAAAATCACTTGAAATCACTTGAAATCACTTAGAAAAGCTTGAAAAATCTTGAAAAACTTGAAAACATATCTGTGTTCCCCATTTTACCCCACCATCGACTATGTCTTATAAATCTACTACGAGTTTATACCATGCTATAATGCGTGTCTGTTGAACAGGGATGCATACGAGACACTACATCGACAAGTATTAATACCTGTCGAACAGATAACACAATGGACAGGTAACAGATGTGCGCTCAACTATAACAAAATTTCTAAAGGTGGTGTCGGCTTTGAAATCTTATAATGACACTTCGTTACTATAAAGAAGTTAATAGTGAAATTCGGGGTGGGGTGGGCTGGGCTTTACGGATTTTTTTCTTATTGCATTTAGATTGTACATTAATTGTAAATTGCTTTTATTTTTGAATAATGGTTAACGAATCATTAACGAGTAGATTGGCTCGTGAGAGACTGGTCGCGATCCAAAAGTATATACCTGTACGCGACTCTGTCAGAAATAAACTACAAGCTAGACAGAGTCTTCAGACCGATTTTGCTGCAGGAAGAGAAGAGTTGTTTAAACCGATAACCACGGCAACGAAGGGGTTAATATCAGCCACTGAACGAGCTATATGGGGAGATGTCCCTAAGGATGGGACAAGAAAAGAAGCTCCCCTTATTCCTGTACTTGAACAAATTGCACAACAAACTGGGCAAAAAACCCCTGGTGATACACAGCGAAAACCACAGGGTGTTAAAAAAAAACGATCGCGAATATATTTACCGAAAGCGCTAAAAAAACGAATAAGACAAGAGAAGTATGATGATTTAAGTGGTTTTGCTGCTAACAGCTATAGTTCACAAAAGGAGTTTTTCGAAGACGAGGATAAAGATTAAATAATATCACCCGATGACTGGGCTAATGCATTGTATAAAATAAATACGGGGGGCTTACATACAAGGATGAAGGAGTATAGAACCTTCAAAAGAGAATTTGATTACTATAAAAAAACAAGAACGACAACAGGAAAGAAAACGCCAAACACCAACACCAAGACAAAAAAACAAAAAGAACCTCAATGGGATGATGATGATAATTCTTTTAGGCATTTACAATATGATGATGATGCACAGGGTGCAACCGGGGAGGAATTTTCTGAATCTCGAAGAGATTGCATGGGGATATCAGTTAGTGGTTTAATCCATTGTCCTGGTAATAAACGAGGATCAGTTTTCGAGAATGGTTCAGTTGTACGAGTCAACTATGTTGGAAATAGAGCACGACAATAATAATAATAATGACAACCCAACAAGACCTACTTCATCAGATTGTAATAAATACCGAACCGATTCGGCAAGTATCGGAGAACACAACCCCGGTGAAAACCAGCATGATCTCAATAACATCAAAGAATACTGAATTCAGTGTGCATTTCCATACTCCGATTCCCGTGAAGGAGATAGCGCTAGCAAAACTACGAGTGTATCACAGTTGGCCTAATATTAGGTCTGTAGCATTTGGTGGTCAACAACCGAATAATTCTTTGGTGTTCGCGTATAAGAATAAACCCAATGGAACTCCAGACTGGAACGTTGTTTCGTTACCATCTGGGTCATACCAAATTGAACATATCGTTGCTGAATTACAGCGTATACTAAAATCTATTACTAGAAGAGAATCAAAAATCGCTATAACGGTTCAAGAACCAACACTATCATCTGCCATTGAGATAAAGTCACCCGGGTATGCCGTAGATATCTATCAGAGTTCTATAAGAACAATACTGGGGTGGCCTGAAATCCCAGCTCGGAAATCTTATCAAATATCCGAACCCCAAAAATCTGATTATATTACCGATAAACAAACATCTGATAATCCGATGAAGAGTTATCATGATCTCAACTGGGAGGATGTTTTTGAAGCTGTATTAGTACTTGGATAAGACCCATATTTTACGCCCAATAAAACCAAAATGGATGCAAATTTGCAGCGATGAATAATGATTTTTCGTTGCTGCTAGTATCTCTTGAGTCTGGTGTCTTCACCAGAGATGAATTTATCAATATTCCTGAGTTTCAGAATCTACCCTAGAATACAAGAAGAATTTGCAAAAATATATAACATACGCGTTGAAGATATCTCTACGTTTAAGCTTCCCGGATATATTGCACCTGAGCTACAAACAAAACTAAACAACGCGATCGATACCGGTTTTAATAAACTTCATGACGCATGGAAGAAATTGCCACAATCACAAATATCAACTATCCTCAGACATAATAATGGCGGCGGTAGACATATCGCTCCGTTCAACGTCAATATATCCTCGGTGATTGCATAGAGTTTAGTATGTGATATTATCGAAGGAAGCTATCAAATAAATCTCGAGCGATCAAATCATGCTCAGCAGGGATTCATTTTATATTCATTTGCACCAACAGCTCCTCCAGGATTTCTAATTATTGAGGATCCAACTAATCCAGTCTATATGCGATGTCATAATGATTCGTTAACGAGAATTAATTTTAAACTCACTGACCAGTCCAATAATCTAATTGATTTACGAGGTGAGGTTTAACAAACTAGTCTGTTTGTGAAATCCTAAAAATATTGTTAACCCGTAGCAGCAGAGGGGACGCGACAACAAATCTGCACCTATGTTGGTAAGATTTTTAATTCGTTTTTGTAAGAGTCTTTTGCTTAACAAATATTTGCCTAAAAAAGTTGTCCGACTCGCATCCTCTACTTCGCCAATACAAATTTGTTTAAATGATTGATTGGAGATACAAAGTGCTTGGTTCCTTTTTCCACTAAACAAATTCTTCAAAAAACTTTTTAATGTTACTAAGTATAACATCATGTGATTTATCAAATCATTTACTGCGAAAGGAATTCATTCGGAACATTATGTTGGTTTCGAAATGTGATATAAATTTTAAGATTGTTTGGAATTTGAGTCACAATACAGCATGCTTCTTTAAAATGTTCATATTGTAATATCAGAATATGGTTGGTTGTTAAACGTTAGTGAATTTGATGGGATCAATTCAGTTGTTTTATTTCTAATACTTATGGTCGGAATACGCATGCATCGCTAAGAATGTCCAGATTTAAGGCTCTCTCAAGTAATTATTTACTCATTAAATGTGTATAAAGACGTGTTTATAAAATGTTTGAAGGTTATTGTTTCTAGATGGTTTAAAATGTCAATTAGTATTTATAATTAGCAAATTTCTTATATAGACCACGATGTATCCTCCATGAAGATCTGCTATTTAATAATGAATATCAAAATTCGATTCAAGCAATTCATCCTTGTGCAGTTTGTTTGATGTTCGTTTTACAAAGACCAATCTAAACGTGTATTATCCTTGTATTCAAAGGAAACGTAGCAGGTTTAAATGCAGTGTGCGTTGACTTTTGTTATTTATGGGAGAATTATGCACATCATTTCAAGCAGCAAAAAGTAGTTTGAAGTTTGATACCTTTATTCCCCACCTTCAAGTCTTATTCCTCTTGACCTTATCTCTATTATCAAATTTCAAATTGATTTCAAAACACTTTACCAGTAGGTCACAATGTAACTAAATTTGCATTAGTTATATATATTCCTTTGTGAACGAACATATTAACGAATTTCAAGTAGTTTCTTTATGTTCAGGTACTTACAAAGTGCGGTCTTTATCAATGTTACACAACTATAAAGTATGTACCAATGAAGGAGCCATTTATGTTTTGGCATTTCCGAAAAGCAGGGAAACCACATTGAAGTTTCTACATCTCTATTAATATAAGCCTTCATCAGATTATCTTTGATGATTCACAGTAATATAGCAGCGCATATAGCGATTAAATGCTAAGTATTGCAGGTAACATTGCTACCACTCAATGTTACTTTAACAAAAACTTGGCATTATATGTAAACTGTACGAAAATTCAAAGGCACGTTTTTGTTACAACAATATCAAAATGCAGTTACTAACCTTCTAGAAGCAGACAATATTGGCAAAATCTTCCGAAGCATGATTACAGTACAACTCATTTACAGAAGTTCAAACATATTAACGTTGGTGATTTTCCCTCTTAATGAATTTAAATATGAACATATTACTATTATATATAATTGATAGGTATATAAATATATGTTGATGTGATATTCATTGATAGTTCAGTTCTCGATGTTATCGTTACAAAGTCGTACGATCAACGGGATCCATTTCGCCTGGAAGAGATCCACATTTTCTAAAGATGGCAAGTCTGCGCAAAGTATCTTTCATGATCATGATAATGAGACTATATATTATTTTATAATCCTTGATGGTTACTGTGTTTTGCTGATAATATCGTATGACACCACTGATAAAGATATTTTCAGTCAAATATGGAATGAAATGGTTAAAAGATACTTCGATAACCGTTATCAAAATTTAAACGAACGCTGTTTTTCGTTATTTCAGAATTGCAAGACGATTCATTCCCGAGTGATGAAGAAGATGACAAGTAAATCAATCTGACGTCTACTGAACTGTACTTAGTAAATAAATTTACCCTTCAACAAATTAAATGTGAATCCGAAAAAAAAAGATGTTTACGTACTATGCACTTTAAAACAATCCATATTTTGAACTTGTTTGAACTTCTTGAATCGAGTGTAATAAAATCAGATGACGGTCATAAGGTGTATTCGATTGAGCTCTAGACAAAATTATTTTTTTCTCAGCATATTTCGGAATGTAATTATCGTAGTTCTGTATTTCATTTATCTAAAACAATCACTGAAGTAAAGCTATTCTTTTAGACAATTAATGCAAATTATGTACATCTTTGATTAAAATGCATTCTATCTTAATACTTGTGTTTGTCCGTTCTTAATTCAACATTTCATAACTGTGTTTTAACCTTGATTTTATATACTCCTTGCGGTCTTCACGAAGTTTATATTGTCAAAATTATATACTGTTTCTCAATAAATGTCTGAGCTATATTAACCAGAACGTGTGTTATAATTAATGATAGTTTTCAATTGTGAAATGCCACATAATCCCATAGAATTAACTAGAGAATAATGCCTTACGCGACGATATAATCTTTCCAGTTCAGGAGCTACTTTTTTCGTACACTTCTCATGGAGACACATATACACTTTATTTATCCACTTTCGGTGATGATATTTTGAAAGGGTTCATTCGAAGGAAGCATTATAATTCATGTTTTATTTTTGGTGGTGGAATTTTCCAACATATAGCCACTTGTGTGTTGATGGAAATATGTACAAAGAGCAAGTACTTTAAACATGTGTAAGGTTATATTAAAAAAGATACATGCCATTATTGCATCCTGTTGTTACATTGGTGTTCAAATGGACATGTGTAGATTCGCCCCTAAAAAAATATTCGATGAACTTTTATGATCTCACTTTAAAAAACAAAACAAGAACATTTCGTCAATCAAAGGGATAAACTAATGTTTTTGCATAATACATTGTGTTGCGAAACCTGTGAGAAAGTGAGACCAAAGGTTCAAAATAGAAAAATATATCCGGCTAATTAAAACAATTGGATGGACTCAAATTAAGTCAAAGTCATTTTTATCCTTATTATTATTCCCGTATCCTAGTGTGGGCGTCCAGGCGAAGTGCTACCCTGTATCTGACCAGTTCGTTCCACCTGTCTCGATCATGTGCCAATGCCTGTTTAATCACAACTATTCCGGGTCTATTATATGATGTTATGATTCTATTTGTAACTATGTCTACATCTTCTTCCACCACCGTGGATTGCGCCCTAAAAGAATATTTTGGTTAGACTGTTGGCGCTGCTTACAAGGCCATACCATTTCAGCTTTCTCTTTTTGCCGGTTGTAAGGAGGTATTAGTAGGAATTATTCGTGTAATGGTTTGTTAATTTGGGGATTTCCTTTGCAATATTTGTAATGTTTTTCCATTTTCAATTTCACTTTAGATTATAGGGAACTAACGCACTTGTATGGATTATACCTTCATAATTCAGTTTTCTATCGCCATCAAGGTGGCAATCAATTAATAATTTATATGTGTAGTCATCATCAATTTAAATTCTGCAAAAAAAAGTTGACAGACGAATCTAAAGTTTCCAAATGCCTGGATTGAAAACACAGGTAAATAGTATACATATTACGTGCCAAGCACAACAATATACATGCTGTTAATATTCCTTTTGCCCAGGTCTTTTACAAAATAAGAAGCCTTTTTTGCATACATACACAAATTACAGCAATTGCACCTTAATCTTTAAACGTTACTTCAATTGCTGATACAGCAGTATCTACATCGAATTACAAAATACTTTTTAAATTACGTGACAATATTTCAAGTCCGTATAAAAACAGGTTCGTAACTTAAAAGATATTAAAACAATCTGCTCAGAATAACGCATTTTATTTGAGATAGCAGGTGTTGAATAAAGCGAGTAGATGACGTGTTTTGCTTACATACCTGGCACGCTTGCAATACAGACTGACAGTCGCATTTATAAACGTACTTCAAATAGGACACTAAAATTTACCTTAGAATAGACATTTACAATTACAAAAAAGCACATAATTTAACTGCAGACATATATCGATCCCATCCTTTTGTTTCATATGAAAATATTTACAAATGATAATATTTAAACGTCAAATTGTCTATATTTAACGTAATAAAAAACATCACGAAACGACGACTGAATATACTCCCAATCATGACTGATTTATAGAAGAAATATACCATACTTCGGATATATGTAGTCGTTGAGAGGAATTAACGGTAAAGAAGAGTCGTAATTTAGAGATATGAGTGCCCTTGGCTGACTGATCTCATTTGTTTGTGTGCTTGTGTGATTAGGAATTGTAACGTAGCTTTAAACTATTTTCAGTCATATGTCTACGATGTCTGCAGTGAGGCAGTTTATAGCGATGTCTAGCACTGGGGCATCATTCCACAGACATGTAGCATGATGTTCTACCAAGTCACATCGCCAAATGAGCCACCATAAAGCATTTACGAGGAAGTCTTAGTTTGCCAAATTGACACTTTTCTCAGGATTTTGTAAGAAGACTTGGTTGGCCAAATGGACGCCTCTAAGAAGTTGTCGGATTCGCCCCTACCGCTGCTGCTCAAAATGTTTACTCTTGATGCCTCTTCGGCGATTATGCAATCAATTTATTTAAACTATCTCACTGTTTCCACTTCCTGCGCTCTGTCTTTAATATTGGCTGAGATTTATTTGCCACTGATTGTAATCAGCTCAGCACAGCGGTTAAATTCTTGTCAAATTTGAAAGATGTTTCAGCCAGATTCTTCCCAATCATATTAAAACATGTAATACTGCAAAATGCGAAGATAAAGGTCTGAAATAATACAAATGAATTTCCTAGAAACAAATTCAGAAACGTGGGAGTCGTTTCGTATCGCGATTGTCATTGAAGATGGCGATATATCTCTCTATCTATCTATCTATCTATCTATATATCTATCTATTTATCTATCTGTCTGTCTGTCTGTCTGTCTATCTATCTATATAATATATATCTATATGTATGTATATATATATATATATATATATATATATATAGAGAGAGAGAGAGAGAGAGAGAGAGAGAGAGAGAGAGAGAGAGAGAGTAAGAGAGAGAGATATTTAATGATACCAAATTTTTATCAACTGATATAAGGAGTATCACATTAATAAATATGTCGCTGTACTTGACATTAATATTATTTATGTAAATGTACAGTTCGACAGGTATGTATTCCATTAACACAAATTCTTCCAACGTTAAAGCATTAAATTAAAAAATAAATTCCAATGTGTATGATTTATATTGATTCCTTAACTGTTTCGACGTTTTCTATTGAAAGCGTAACAAATAATGTAATGTAAAAAATGAATTCCAAATATCATACGAATATTTTGGAAAAACAATGTTTGATTTGTGGCAATCATGATTTTGCCCGTGAGTGTATGTGTGTGTCTTAATGTATATATTGTGATATAGAATATCTTGGAAGCACAATGTTACACGATGCGTACATACTAAACAATAGTATTCGCCATGTACGTTCGATCTGTATTGCAACATTAATGAACTCTCAAGAGAGGTTGCACAACAAACAAGCAAGACTTATGTTGAACTAAGAAAGGCCCTGTTAAAAAGGTTTGGGAAAAGACCTCATGAATATTTTAGCCAGCTAGTTAGAATAAGAAGGGATGCTAACGAGACATAAAGAGGTCTGATGGCACGTATAGACCGGCATTTAACAAGGTATATTGACACTCGTGATCCACATAGATGTTTAGCAGATGAATATTTCTTAACGGTTTTTCCGCATATGCATGACCAGTGGATAAGGCGTAATATGGGCAATGGGTCTGTTGTCGTTGCTGCTGAGGATTACGTTTTGCCCATCAATAAGAGCAAGTTCGATCCTAAGCACAGCCAACAACAATCAAATAGCCAAGCATCAATTTCACCTCAGTCCAAGAAGACTGGTTTGATAGAAAGCTAGAATGGAGACAATAAGTGCTATAAATGTCACCAGAAATGTCATGTTTTGCGTGATTATCGCTTCAGAAATAAATCAAGCAACCTACTTTGTCCAGAGTACCATGGGTGAACGGTTATTAATGTACCGGGAACTGTGAACAACAAGGACATATTGTTTGTGAAAGATACAGGTTCAGAAATTAACTTGATACGTGAGGACCTTGTCGAAAAGTCATGTAACCTTGCAGGGCAAAACCTGAAACTCTACACAGCCATTGGAGAACCTTTTGAGGCGAAACTAGCCATAGTAGAATTAGACACCCATCCTACAAGGGTCATGTCCAGGTTGGACTGGTATCTGACTTGGCAGCACAAGCGCTGCTGGATATGGACATTCTATCTAGGAAGAAAAGGACTATGGGTGTAACAAGGATGCACGCAAGGGCGCAGGAAGATAGTGTAAGAAAAATAAAAGAATGTGGGGTTCAATCACATTAACTGGATGACGTGCATTTGGATTGGCTATTTTCGGATGAAGATAGTGATCATGGTCCTGATGAGGACGAGGATAACGACATTCATCGTGAAGATACGGCTGATGAAAAGAACCTCTCGCTTGATTAGCTGCACAATGTTAATGCGGAATTGATTTCTCAGTACCAGAAGAATGACAGCTCACTGGCTGGTGTGAGAGAAAAGACACCTGGCATCCGAAAGTGTAGCAGAACTCATGGACACTGCATTTTTCTGGGAGTGTGGAATTTTAAAACGGAAGTGGAGGTCGTCAGATGGAGAAAATTATGGAATCTAAATAGTTTTGCCAAAGCAGTTACGTCAAGCAGTGGTGGAGTTGGCACATGATAGACCACTTGCTGGTCATCTAGGAATGGAGGATACGAAGGCAAGACTAACAACTGCATTTTATTTGGCTATGAATGTTAGGGGATATTCAGAGGCACTGTCACAAGAAAGTTAAATCATCGTACGATAAAAGTGCTACCAAAAGGGAATTTCGGCCAGGAGATGAGGTTCTGGTTTTGCTTCCATCCGATGCAGCAAATATGAAAGCTCGATGGAAGGGACCTTATCGTGTCATTTGTAAGGTTATTGACGTTAATTACAAGATTAACATTGGTGGTAGGCGAAGGCAAGTAACCTACCATAATAACCAAATACGTCAGTACAGGAGAGGTTTTCTGGTAACAGCAAATGTGTATGATGAATTTGATGGAGGAGGACAAATTAAATCAAACAAAGCTATGCTTGATTTCCCATTTCCTACAACAAAGGAAGAAAAAAAACTGCTTCCGAGATGGTTCTTGTGTCTGCAACCATACGAGTTCACAATCAAACACCGTAGGGGAGCAGAGAATGAAAATGCTGATGGATTGATACGTGCTGGAGTCTAAGATTATGTATTTTAGTTTTTATTCTTGTTGGACTAATCTGAAGCCCCTTGCGATAATGTGTATTATGTACTAATTAATTAATTAATGTATGATAAATATGTACTTTTGTAATGTAGATCAGTTTGACTTTTTAAAGTCAATCCAGAGTGTTTGTTTTAGATGTTGTGCTAGATCATGCATTAGGAAACATATAACTATTTAGCAATTCATTGAATTCTTGTATTGTATGTTATATTGTATAGGACTCTAACTGCCATGGAAATGCTTGAACTTTACAATTTCATAAAGTAAGGTAATTGCATAGAGCTGTATACAGCCAAATAGTGACTCTTCAATTTCACGTATCCATCCTTAATATTGTTCGAAAACTAAAGTATTCTCTTAAGGAGGAAGGTGTTACTGTCATATTAAAGCTTAACATCTCACTCCAATTTATTGTACCAATATTGTTTATCATTAAGACCCATGGATGTATTTGGTAATTTTAGTTGAAAGTATTTTAAACGGTCATATGCTAAAGACAAATACTATCTAGCTTACATTTGATACTGATAAAAATTCAGACCCGTACTCCATTGCATTTAAGAGAGATACCTCTGCTGGAACTAGACAGGGGTATGAGTTATCTAGTCACAACATACCTATTTTCAGTCATGTGTATTACAGTTTCAAAAAATCATAAAAAATACAAAATTTGATCTATTTAGGAATTAGCATAAATTCACATGTTGCCAAGAGGCTAAACTTTTTTTAAGCCTAACAGAAAGTACAACTCTTACATAATCCACAAATCAAAGCTTGTGTTGTTGTTTATCTCTGAATACAATGGACCCTACACCTTAAGCACCTCCCAACTGGACATGCGCAATAGGTACCGTTATACCTGATAAAAATTCTGACCCATATGAATTGGAGTCAGGGTTTGTCATCACTGTTGTTTTGATAAACTATTGCCCTGGTCTGTGTAAAACTATCAATTTGTTCACTGTAAAGGTCAGTCGTCTTAAGCCCTAGCTTGGGTGTACATTAAATATTAGTTGGGAATCTACTTTGTGTTGGATGTTATTGTTTGCAACTTTTGCACCACGTAACACAGACACACACACACACACACACACACACACATATATATATATATATATATATATATATATATATATATATATATATATATATATATATATATATATATATATACTCAAAGAGTTCATGTGCAAATGATACACATTTCTATAATGCATCTATGGGTGACTTTTCCGGTCTATATACTTATATAGTAAGTAACACCAACTAAGCTAAATTTAAAATTGACAATTTATGTAAGTAGATTTTAAAACCAGTGTGACAACGTCTACATTGACAAAATAATTGCAGCCATTTTGCTGACAACTAAATACAAAGCTTGCAGTTGTCAGAATGATTTAATAATGAAAAGGCATAGAAAATTCATTTTAATACATCTTACAAAACATTTATGTGCATAAATACAAACAAGATAACTTACTAATTGAGGTAGAATCTATAATAGAAAAAATAAATTTGTCCTTGACAGCTTGTCAAAATTCCCCGTCAAACAGAATAGTCTCAATATGAAGGTCATTTTCCAACCACACATAAAAATCACACCATTCCAGTCCTGTAACTGCCAACTGCATTTAAACCTGGTAGCAGTAGCTGTGGTTTATCTTAGTTTCAAAGTATCGTCAGAGACGGCAATGAACGTCAGAAGTCTTAAAGTGCAACTGGACATTTGACCTCCGACAAACCATAAGGGATGGAGGTCTTGTTGGGGTTGTAGAATTTATGATCAGGAGTTATGCAAGCCAATGACGAAATGGGCTCACAATTATGGTACTTGGGTATAGATTAACATGCCATTCATTCTCTAGAAGAAAAAAGAATTTGTCAATTAAATCAAACCCAAATCATACATCACAATAATGTAAAAGGTTGTTTTGTTCTTCTTTAAATAAAATGTTCTTACACAATGGGATGTCACTTATGCAATACAAATTATTTTACTTGATTTTTTAAGCAGGTTTTACAAATTTTGTTGTTGAAATTTCTTTTAAGAAGGATAAACATCTCATCATTTTTTTCTGTTCTATTTTCTTTGCAGAATACTTATTTTGTATTCCGGGAAGCAATCATAATTTAGGAAAATACGCAGCCCTGGAAAGTTTTTCTGAAGAAATATTGTTACGTGCTTAGGCTCAAATAAACAGTAACATAGAAAGAGTGAGAATAACAAGCTTGTAAAAACGTAATAAACAATTTATTGAGCACAAATATTTTCCAGAAAAGAAAAATAAACTTACAATTTTAAGAATCAATTCCAAAATTAATCCGAAAATAATTCAAAATATAATTCACTAGAGAAATTGCAAAAGTCCTGGTAATAAAATGTCCAAATAATTCCAAGCACGAATCGTAGTGAAGTATCCAAGATGGAAGAAGATGTCACGTGATGAAGTAATTTCTTTGTAATGGAATTCAAGGAGCACAATTTTTTTTTCTCCAGATAGATAACAAGATAAATCCTCTTGATCCAAACGAATTGAAATAATTTCCAATACAAGGTAATTTAAAATAACTCAAAACGACACATAACTTAGTATTCTAACAGCCCAAGTTCTACTAAATAGTTCGCTCCAAAACATAATTTATATACCTATTTTCACGTAAACAAGGAAGGGGTCACATGATCTTCTAGAATCTTTTAGAACTTACGTTCAAAAAATCACGTACACACCGTATGACCCAACTAAAAATAGAAGCATGTTTATAACAAACCTAAATGATGTCCTTGGAATCAACCAATCATTTTAAAACCTTGTTTACAACTCTGAAGCCAGTTAAAATAAAAAGTAATTGACCCAAATCAAATACAAGTAACAATATGATATGGCAATATTGTAATGTAGACAGCGTGTATGCAAGATATGAATTTCAAAGTCTCTACTGGTGGTGGGCTTGGTTTGTTGAAAAGGCAGTTTTTGTCACTCTGCACGCTTTGTAAACGTTTTATTCTAACCACAGTATTGATTGATCATTGTTGTACATTTAAACCATTCCTAATCAGAAACAAATTTCATGCTTTAAATAGTTACATTTCTTTATCGTTAACTTTTATTTTGAGTACTGTAGAGAAAAAGGACACAAAAGATAGGACGTAAATGAACTTACGTTTAAAAGACTGGACATATCCCTCACTGTAATACTTGAATCCTTTTGTCATCTATTCATTCCCTGAACTGCTGTATACACCCGTGAGGAAATTCTCAACGAATGCCAACGAAATATCTTACAAACAGTTGAGATTGCTACTCGATATACTGTAAGACGCCATATTTGTTTATCTGTTTATCTTAGCCTCGTTTTCGCGATATATTAATATTCATATGGATCTCATTAAAAATGGTCTATAGCGGAGTGCAACGCAAGGAGCATAATGAGGCCTTTCTCATTTTGGAACGCTTTTAATGGGGCCGTTTTTACTGCATTGGCGATGAATCCTATAAGATTTGTCTCCCTTGTTTCCTTTCATCGGATGTAAATAATTAATGCGGTATAATTTATTTGTCTGTTACCACAAAGTTTACAAAGTATCACTCTTATCTATGTTTTCTTGTTGTTTGCGGTTTCATTCGCATTATACTTGTGGAGGACTTGAGTAAGTTGTGCGGCACGTCGCGTTAAAACTTCAAATCACACACACACACACCCTTATAAAAGCGACCAGGAATGACCGCAAACGTGGGCCCGATTTGCATCAGTTTGACAAGCGTTTGGAAATAAAATTTAAAATTACTTTATTGCTGTAAATATATTTTATAAAACTACTAACGCGCAGGGCCGATGTAACTCTGGGCCATACTGAGCCATCACTATAACCTGTAGTAACAACCAAATGCAAAACAAGAACAAACACATGTCAAAATATTTATATTGTCGTGTATACCTTATTTATTTATTATTTTATTTCATCCCCATTGATATACATGGTGCTCATGGTCTGCACTTAGATGATTTTTCCCTTCTTTAAAGCCTTCTTCTAGTGAAAGCTTAATTATCCAGAGAGGAGAGTGAGCCTTTGTTATTCATCATACTGAACATAAAAATGTCTTCGATCACTTTAAAATTATTTTATCGCTATAAATATATTTTATAAAACTACTAACGCGCGGGGCCCATGTGTTTGCGTGCGACTAAGCCATCACTAAAACCTGAAGTGAAAACCAAATAAAAAACAAGAATAAACACAAGTCAAAATATTTATATTGTCGTGTATATCTTATTTATTATTTTAATTATTGATTTATTTATTTCGTCTCTATTGATATATATGGCGCTCATGGTTTGCACTTAGATGACTTTTTTCCTTCTTTAAAGTCTTTTTCTAGTGAAAGTGTACTTATCCGGAGAGGAGAGTGAGCCTTTGTTAGCGCACCATCAGCTGTGTTAATCTGGCATCAAAAGTAGTCTCCTTACCCATTTCCTAGTGCCAGATGCAGCCTGGTAATTGAGATCTCATTCTCACGCGCATACATTGTACTACAATATCCTTTTTATGGATATCGTCCTGGTACAATTCCAAAGAAAGTTAATGACTTATGTCACATCATTAAAACTCTCAGGAGGGAGTAACTGAATCAATGTTTTTGTTATTGATTTGTTGTTGTGTTCTTAACACCATTTTTAGTACATTATAGGCAATACAAAACATGAAGGTGCAACATATGGAGGATGAACTTGAAAAAGCAGAGGAAGAACCACCAACCCACTAGGAAGACTTTCTCATATATCCACTTTGACCAAGCTTGAGAATGGAACCCAAGCAGATAAGTGGTTAGATGACAGTGGTTGTTAAATGCAACCACTTGAGACAACTCAGCCAACCAGAAGTAACATAACTTTGGCATATAAACATGTCATATGAATATTTCATAGGGATATCCTAGTCAATAATTTAATCAGTTTAGCTGTACCTTTCCCAAACACTATGAATGTAAATGGTAGCAGGCAAATTGACTTGGCTTGGTATAATCAACCTTCATAAATATTAAACAATATGGACCAAAAACTTTCAGATCTACGAGCACAAAAAAATCAGTGACATAAAAGAAGCATTATGTGACTTAGAGGATGTTGATTCTGATGTTCCAATAAAACAAATTAAATCTAACATGGTCTTGGTATTCTACATTCTTCAGCTGTAAAAGAGTGTGCTTGCAGGATGAATCCTCTCATGCAGTCCTACAATGGTTAAAGAAAGAAATTCAATATTCAATGGTCTGTAGGATATTCTTTTTTATTGAACCAAGCAAATGAACTAGAGTAAACTATGTGTTTTGTATTCCAAGCCAGATAATTCTTTTCCAGTGCAATCTGAAAATAGAAACGTCAACAGTATAAACAAATTAGATGTATTTCCAATCCCAAGAGTACATGATTTCTTTGCTACAACTCTATGGTCAAACTATGTACATTAATGAAACAAAACCAACAAGTTTAATAAATCTTAACAAATAATTTAACTATCAAAGTGATGAATGATCATGTGAGATTAGCTTACAGTATTAAAAAGTGAATCCAAGATAATTCTAAGGAGTTATAATAGAGTTCAAAAGAATTAAATGGTTTCATATAAATTTTAGAACTGGAAATGTACTGGTATTTCAAGAATTGCTATGCTCTCTAAATGGCAATGTTCAGAACTCCTTTGAATAATCCACAACAATTCCATAATAATATTATAGTCCAGAAATGATCTCTAAGTTAAACTGTAGAATCCAAAACAAATATTGTTCCTCTAAAAATAATACCTAAGGAAAAATTAAAACAAATACATGTAAGCAGATTTTATGTTAAAGTAGAAACACAATAAATAAGATTTTTATTATGACTCTATTTCACAACATACACCCATGTGACAGATCACACAGTGGAACCTGTCTTGAAAGACTACACCTTCTGCCAAAAAATAATGCTCTCTCATGACAGGTGGTCTCGCATACCTGTGGTCTATCAAGACAGGTTTTTCAGTATTACTCATTTACCTGTTCGTGTGACTCTACTCATCCATAAAAAAGTAAATTAATTCTTCTAATATACCACATGAACCATCTGCGCAGTGGGGAAAAGAAAAACTCTCACAAACATGTTTACTGATAAATCTTTTATTAGTAACTGTCAAAAGAAATATACACATTTATTTGTAGATCCTACACAATCTTGCATTCTTTAATCTTAAAACAAAGTCTAATGACATAGGAAAATCTAACTAAAGACAATCACTACAGTTTGCAGCTAAGAATAATGATTACATAAATTTGATAACATAACTTCATAAGATACCAGGAGATAAAAAATATACAGATATAAACAACAGTAATATCAGGATTTTAAAAGCCAAATATGCCAACAAGCTTGATTTTGAAAAATGACTCTGGCAAATTCCAGTCACAAAAAGAGCTTAAGATATTTGGTATTTGCAACTCCAAATGGAATTTATCAATATAAAGTGATGCTGTTTGGTAAGAAAAATCCTCAGTCACTATTCCAGCAATTAATGAACATAGTATAATCTGGTCTAGATACATGTGATACATAAATGGATGATGTCAACATCCGAACAGAATGCTGGAAAGATCACTTGTAAACCATTAAAAAATTCTTTAGTTGACTGAGTGCTATAAATTTGACATTTAATTTCGAAGAAAAGGAGTTTTTCGAGCTTGTTACACTTTTAGGATATCCTGTGGGTCATGTATCCAGTGAAACCAATTGATGTTAAGGTCAAGATTGTCTCTGAATACCCAGTGCCTGCTAGTAAAATGCAACTGATGTGATTTTGGTATGGCTCGATATTATCAGGAATTCTCTTCAAATTTGCAATAATTTGAAATGTGCATTATTTTGGCACATTCCTTGATTATTTTATCCACTGATCAAGGCACCATAACTTTCATTAAACAAATGAAACAAAATCAATGATTAATTGGTAAAGAGTTTGATGTTTGTTGCAGGAATACAACATTGAAATTAGGTACATTTATGATCGTACTTGCACTTTCACGTAAACTGAACTAACATATTGTTTTTGTGTCAATTCAATGACATTGTCCTATGCAGTTTTAGTACATGCATATATTTCGCTAAGATATAAACGAAAGATTTATTTTCCAAATCTTTAGTTTTCTTTATGAGGGTCAATGATATGTATAGCAATAATGTGAGCTTAAATTTTGACCATGATCGTAGATTACATCTCCTCATAAGATTATTCAAATTTCATTATCTGTACATTAAGAGTTCCACCATTATTAAACTTATCACTTCAGAGTTTAAATGTTTTCCCACCAGAATGTGTCCTAATTCTTTGCACTTAGATGCTTTTCCCTTACTATGTATCCTCATTGACAATCGACATATACTAAAAATTGTATCAAATACTTTACACTTCAAGGATTTTCACTTACTATGTATCCTCATTGACATATACTAAAAATTGTATCAAATACTTTACACTTCAAGGATTTTCACTTACTATGCATCCTCATTCACATATACTAAAAATTCTAACAAATACTTTACACTTCAATGATTTTCTCTACTATGTGTCCTCATTGACATCTACTAAATATTTTATCAAATACTTTACACTTGAATGGTTTTTCCCCAGCATGTATTCCCAAAACAATCATTAGATCTCCAATTGTAAACATTTTTGTACGTATTTAACATTTAAATGTTTCCTCTCCTGTATGTATCCTCGTGTGAAACATTATAATTTCACTTGTATGAAACCTTTTATTATATATTTCACATTTAAATTGTTTTTCTCAAGTATGTATCCTCATGTGTCTCATTAAATTTGCCTTCTCAGCAAACATTTTATTACATACTTCACATTTAAATTGTTTTTCTCCAGTATGTGTCCTCATGTGTCTCATTAAATTGTCCTTAGTAGCAATCATTTTCTTACATACTTCACATTTAAATGGTTTTTCTCCAGTATGTGACCTCATGTGTCTCATTAAATGTTCCTTGCTAGAAAACATTTTCTTACATACTTCACATTTAAATGTTTTTTCTCCAGTATGTGACCTCATGTGTCTCATTAAATGTTCCTTGCTAGAAAACATTTTCTTACATACTTCACATTTAAATTGTTTTTCTCCAGTATGTGTCCTCGTGTGTTTCATTAAATTTTCCTTTCTAGCAAACATTTTCTTACATACTTCACATTTAAATGATTTTTCTCCAGTATGTGACCTCATGTGTCTCATTAAATGTTCCTTGCTAGAAAACATTTTCTTACATACTTCACATTTAAATTGTTTTTCTCCAGTATGTGTCCTCGTGTGTTTCATTAAATTTTCCTTTCTAGCAAACATTTTCTTACATACTTCACATTTAAATGATTTTTCTCCAGTATGTGACCTCATGTGTCTCATTAAATGTTCCTTGCTAGAAAACATTTTCTTACATACTTCACATTTAAATTGTTTTTCTCCAGTATGTGTCCTCGTGTGTTTCATTAAATTTTCCTTTCTAGCAAACATTTTCTTACATACTTCACAATTAAATTGTTTTTCTCCAGTATGTGTCCTCGTGTGTTTCATAAAATTTTCCTTTCTAGCAAACATTTTCTTACATACTTCACATTTAAATGCTTTTTCTCCAGTATGTATTCTCATGTGAATTGTTAGATGTCCTCTTGCTTTAAATGTTTTTTTACATACTTCACATTCAAATGGCTTTTCTCCAGTATGTGTCCGCATATGCATCGAGAGATCAACACTTCGAGTCAACTTTTTATTACATACTTCACATGTATATGGTTTTTCTCCAGTATGTGTCCTCATGTGAAACTGTAGATCTTGATTTCGAGCGAACATTTTCTTACATACTTCACACTTAAATGGTTTTTCACCAGTATGTATTCTCATGTGAATTGTTAGCTGTCCTCTTGCAGGAAATGGTTTATTACATGCTTCACAATGAAATAGTTTTTCTCCAGTATGTATTCTCATATGCTTATTCAGATCTCCACTGCGACTAAACCTATGATGACATTTTTCACACTTAAATGGTTTTTCTCCAGTATGTGTCCTCAGGTGCTCAGTCAGAATTCCACTTCGACTAAACCTTCTATCACAAACTTCACACTTAAATGGCTTTTCTCCAGTATGTATCCTTATATGTTTATGCAGAGATCCACTGTCCCTAAAACATTTATCACACACTTCACACTTAAATGGCTTTTCATCATTATGTATCCTCATATGCCTAGTCATATGTCCATTCACCCTAAACCTTTTATCACACACTTCACACTTAACTGGTTTTTCTCCAGTATGTATCCTGAGGTGCACAGTTAGAGATCCACTCTGACGAAACCTTTTATCACACACTTCACACTTAAATGGTTTTTCTCCAGTATGTATCCTCATGTGCATGGTCAGAATTCCTTTAGTACTAAATCTTTCATCGCACACTTCACACTTAAATGGTTTTTCTCCAGTATGTATCCTCAAGTGCATGGTCATAATTCCTTTAATACTGAATCTTTCATCGCACACTTCACACTTAAATGGTTTTTCTCCTGTATGTATCCTCATGTGTTTCATTAAACTTCCCTTCCTAGCAAACATTTTCTTACATACTTCACATTTAAATGGTTTTTCTCCAGTATGTATTCTCATGTGAACTGTTAGATGTCCTCTTCTAGTAAATGTTTTTTTACATGCTTCACATTGAAATGGTTTTTCTCCAGTATGTGTCCGCATGTGAATCATTATATCTTCATTTCGAGTGAACATTTTATTACATACTTCACACCTAAATTGTTTTTCTCCAGTAAATGTGCTCATACACAAGATTCGATCTTCTCTTTGACTCCACATCCTGTTATATACTTCACACTTATCTCAGTTATCTCCAGTAGGTATGAACAATTCGAGTTCCACTGTAAATAAACCGTTCATTACAGACAACACACTACTGATATCGTTTTTATTCCGGTGCAAAGCCACACCGGAACGCGCCGAAACGCAATTGAAATACCATAATACAATACAGTATCGTATATACCATAACTGATTTTTTTTTTTTTTTTTACATTTGCGACATTTTTATTTATTTATAGAAATAACATTTACTATTAATAGTGTCTGATACAGTTGAGCAGCAGATGGGTGAATCGGACAACTTTATAGAAGCGTCTATTTGGCAATTCAAGGCATCCTCCAAAATCGTAAAAAAAAGTTTCTTTGGAGACGCAAAGTCGTTGTCGCGTCCTCTCTGTAGCTATGGGAATAAACATCATTTTTACGATGAAAGTTTTAAGACTTTACAAACAGACTAATTTGTAAAACCTCACCTCGTAAATCAATCAGATTATTGGACTGGTCAGTGAGTTTCAAATTAATTCTCGTAAACGAATCATTATGATATCGAATATAGACTGGATTGATTGGATCCTCAATTATTAAAATCCGGGTGGAGCTGTTGGTGCAAATGAATATAAAATATATCCCTGCTGAGCTTCATTTGATCTTTCGAGATTTATTTGGTAACTTTCTTCGATAACATCACATACTAAATTCAATGCAATCACCGAGGATACATTGACGTTTTGAGGAGCAATATGTCGCCCGCCTCCATCTGGATCATTATTATGTTTGAGGATAGTTGTTTGTGGTGTGTTATTTTTTTCCATTCGGCGAGTATTGAAGGGAAGTACTCATCGAGTAGGTCATTGAATGATTTTTTTATTTCATTCGTCTATATTATTATCGGGAAACTTAAATACTGAAATATCTTCTATGCGTATAGTACGTGTTCTTGCAAATTATATTCTCTCAGAATCGTCCCCGGCATCTAATACTCCTTGAATAAGTCGTATGTTAAACAGCAGCAGAGAGGGTGAACAGACCAACTTTTTAGGCAAATATTTCGTAAGCGATTCGTTACAAAACCGAAACAAAACAAAATATCTTACGATGATAGTGCCAATTTAGTTGTCACAAACACAGGGGCTGCGACACTGCAACGTTGCAAGGCAACGTTTTATAAGCGGTCACCGTTAATAATGAAAAAAATAATGTTGCCATTGTCGTTGGCATCACCCTCTCTGCTGCTATGGGTTAACAATTTTTTTTACGATGAAAATCATTTACGATGAAAATCCTTTCACGACTTCATAAACAGACTAATTTGTAAAACTTCACCTTGTAGATCAATTAGATTATTGGACTGGTCAGTGAGTTTGAAAATAATTCTTGTTAGCGAATCATTATGACACCGCATATAGACTGGATTAACCGGAGACTCAATTATTAAAAATCCTGGAGCGGCTGTTGGTGCAAATGAATATAGAATATATCCCTGCTGAGCTTGATTTGATCGTTCGAGATTTATTTGATAGCTTCCTTCGATAACATCACATACTAAATTGAGCGCTATCACCGAGGATATATTCACATTTTAAGGAGCGATATGCCTGCCGCCACCGTCTGGGTCATTATTATGTTTGAGGATTTTTATTTCCGGTGATGTTTTTTTCCATGTATCATGAATTATTTTAAAACCAACATCGATGGTGTCACTGAGAAGTTTTTTTTGTTCTGATACGTTATATCCTGGTAGTTTGAATGCTGGAATATCTTTGACGGGGATTTTATAGTCTGTTGCAAATGTTGTTCTCGATAGAGGTTCATCATCATCTAATATATCCTGAATAATTTTCAAATTAAATGTTTCCATATCGTCGATAATTTTATTGCATGTTTCTACGACGCTAATAAATTCATCTCGGGTGAGAGAGCCTAATTTAAGGGGTATTAACAACAGTGAAAAATCATTATTCATTGCTGTGAAATTTTCAATAATTTTAGGTTCGTTAACAAAATGAGATTCCTCTAATCCCCCCCACCTTCCTTCTCTTGGTATCCGAAAACAAAAAAATTCAATTTATTGTAATCGTTATAACTTTTTTTTGGATTATCAGATTTTATCCTGTCGGTGATATAATCAGATGTTTGTGGTTCAGGTATTTGATGAGCTGTCCGAGGTGGGATTTCAGGCCATCCTAGTACGGTTCTAATAGAACTCTGATAGATATCTACGACATAATTTGGTGAGTTTATCTCAATTGCGGATGATAGCGTCGGCTCATGAACCGTTATAGCGATTTTCGATTCTGTTCAAGTAATTGAATTTATTCTACGCGCTCATTCATTATTGATTTGTTCAATTTGATATGATCCGGTTGGTATCGAAACAACGTTCCAGTCTGGGGTACCGTCGTCTTTATTCTTATTTGCAAATACCAAGGAATTATTCGGTTGTTGACCGCCAAATGATTTTGATCTGATATTAGGCCAACTGTGATACACTCGTAGTTTTGCTAGCGCTATCTCCTTCACGGGGACTGGGGTAGGGAAATTCACACTGAATTCTGGATTCGTTGAAGTTATTGATATCATGCTTGTTTGTATTGGGTTTGTGTTCTCCACTATTTTTTGAAGTAATTCCATCGGTGTTGTCATTGTTATTATACTCATGATGTATTTCTAATTTTGACATCGCGGAATCATAAATACTGACCATCGCTGAGAACTCACTATCTGATATTAATGTATCATCGAGTGACGATGATATCATCGAGGATAATTGCGAGTTTTATTTCAATTTTATCCAACGGGGTTCCAAGAAATTTATCCACGATGTTTCTACGAAAATTTGAAAACTGTTTTCCGTGTTCTTCAATTTTAGATTGAAGTATTGTTAGTTCCAACACAGAATCGTTGAGAGTTTTTAGTCTATCTGTAATAGTCGAAAAAAGTACACCCGGTTTGAGTTTACTCTGATCGGAAAATAACGCGATAGTATCCTCGATTGCGTTTCGTTGTTTAACCAAAATATCATCCAGAGAAATATTACTAGTTTTCAATTTACCCTGACGATCTTGAAATACAACTATTTCATTAGGGTCAACACTTGCTAAATTCAACGTTTCAGCTATTTCATCTTCGATTAGTTTTTTTATATCACCCGTTGCAATGCCATCGAGTTCGGGTTTCTTCAGCGCTGATAGAGGTCTCCTCCAAATATCAATCATGTTATTGTAAAACTCTCTCTCTCTCTCTCTCTCTCTCTCTAAAATCGCTTCGATTTCCAGTGATTACTAGTGTATTCATTTACGACAACATGTGGTGGTTTTCCCTTTGGGTTACCCAAGGAGTTAGAAATAGCGTCAAGGACATTTAATACTTCGCTGCCACATATTGGTGGATCATTCATTTGTTGTGTTGGTAGCGTAGAATACCAAGTCTTCATTGGAAAAGTTTTTATATAACGCATGAATTCCTTCGGCGGTGCTAATCCATATGAATCAAAATAGACAATCCCACGTGGATCAATAGCGTATGCAACCCAGTGAGTTCCAGGTCCGGTGCTGTTATCGAGATTAATGATACCGGTTTCAACACTGTTTGGTTGTACCGGCAACTGATCTTTCATAAAGACACCTCTGAAGTTTTTTATAGCCAATTTTTTAGTAGCATCGAGTAAATCAAAATTGGACATTGGAACCATAGGTTCCTCAATCAAAGACTCTACAATCGAAGATTTGTGAGTTAATAAACCGGTCCTAGTCTCAGGCCTTTTCCGCTGTACCATGAATACGGGGTTCCTGGTAGTCTTAGACCCTTTCCCTTTTTTTTATACCCCCGTCCTTTCTTCGGTTCATATGATTCAGCAATGCCTTGTACCGCTTTTGCTCCCAAGCCTCCAGCTGTCCCCAATGCGACCGCTTTTGCAACTGCTGGTGCCGCCGCTGCAATTAATCCTGGTAACGCAGCAAACAACGGGAATATACCGCCTGTTTTAATCATATTTTTGATAGCAGCCGCAGAAAGAGTAATCTGAACACCTTTTTTTGCTACAAGTGCATCATTGAAATGTTTTACTTGACGAGTTGTCAGTGACAATTTATTTGCACCGCCATTCATTTGATTAGGTTTCAGCGTTATTGTGGTTCCACATTGCTTAGCTGATTTGGATTGCAATTTTTTTAATTGACCAGGTGTCAACGACACATTGATATTACTATACGACATTATACAAATACAGATTGATCTAATTGCTATAAAGTTTCAATTACATATTTTCCACTGGTGCATCAATGATTCTCATTCTTCCACCAACACCTTCGAGTAGCATTGATTTATCACTGAGAATGACAGCAACCGCTCTGTAATTAATAATACTACCAGGGCGGGTTACACGGGCTCTAAAGTGTATATCAACGACAGATTGTCTTGTTAAATCAAGATGTTCAATGAAAAGTAATTGATCGGATACAGATTTTTAAAATCCAACTGTGATATTTGTAGACCAGTATCAACATTTTGATCCTGTGCCAAAAATGACAGCATATTGTGATATACACGTGCAATATGGTTGTGATTGTAATCAATTTGTATATCCTCGGATGGTTCCTGTTGGCCGTTTATTCTCAGCGAGACTTCTCTTACACCTAACTGATCAAATATCATATGGCTGCGTTGTTGATTACCAACTCGCTCATTATTCTGTAACGCTACAAATATATGACGTGGAGCTTAAACGCCTTGTTTTGATGCCAGGTGCCATGTGAGCATATCATCGACATTATCCTGTTTAATATCCGTGGTCACTGATAACCATCTCAGCAACGACTTTCTTCCTTGATCCATAAATGACAGTGATCGCTCTTCTGCTGTGATTGATGGAGTTAACACTGGCATCCACAATGATAGTTTTGTTAAAATGACTTTACCCTCGTGAACACCAGCATCACGCCAGATTGCATCATTATCAGTACCCTTTCGCACAAGCGCTATTGTATGCTTCGCTCCATAGATAACTTTTCGGACGTTTCTACAGAATCCAAATATATGATGCAGTGGAATCGCGCATGAAAATTGTCGACGCTGCCCTTGCAACGTTGCTACTCGTGTTGCAAATCCTAGATTGAAATTAGGAACATTATTTCTGACATCAAAGGTACCAGCTGGTCTTGTATATCCGGCTGGTGCTGGATCAACTGCAGTAGCTTGTGTTGCCTTTACTCTAGAATACTGGATGTGTCCAGGGTGATCAGTAATATCCTTAGAAAACATCATAGATGGACCCGCTGTTCTTGTATAATCATCAGAATATCTCGCTAACCCTATGATTGTTGTGGCAACATCAACTTCACGGTCTATTGATTCAATTTCTTTTCCATCAATGAGATATCTAGCGCTTTCGAATAACGCCATTATGCCATTATTAACAAAACCAACTCGGATAGTTGGGTTAACGTCATATAGTGTATTAGTTGCAACATTTGTTACGAGTTCACCTTCGATTTCGATAAACGCTTCACAAGGCAAAAAGTATTTACTGGTATCATGAACTTGAAGTTCAATTCGCGATCGGAGATCTGGTTGTGTTGCGTGATAAGAATAAAATAGAAAATCGCGTACAGAATCATCTTTACGCACTGAGGCATCCATATCAAACGCTGGATCAGGTGACCGTTTGAACATTTTATTCTATTTATCAGAGTCTAAATCGTGAAATCGTAAACGATTTTCATCGTAAAAGATTTTCATTGCTAATCGTAGGATTTCATCATGAAAAACGCTAGCGTTTTCGTCGTGGTTTTTTAAAGCCACTTCCCGCTATCATGTTTGCTATCATGTTATCTTGGTCACTCGGAGTCACCAGCGATGATAGTTTCTGTTCTACTGCGTTATTTATAATTTTACTAACACTCGCAGGCATTTCCGCTGTAGATGGCAGTGGTACCGGTTTCTTTCTTCGTCTAACTAATGATGTTAATTTATTCTTCGCGGCTGAAAACGCTTTCCCGGCAAGATCTCCAACAGCACTAATACCCTTATCACGAATAACATCAATAGCTTTCATTCCTAATTGTTTAGCTAACGGCATCAGTTTTGGAGCCATTCTTGCAAATAACCCCGCAATGGTATTACCGAAACCATCACCATAGTATGCTCTATAAACTGGAAACCGTGAATTAACTACATAGACACTGGCTGGTTTATCATGATTGTAGTGTATGATCATTATTTTAATTGTAAACAATTTTTCAATTATAAATTTCAGTCACTATGATAATCCTCCACTAACTCGCCAATGAAATCTCGATATGTGCTGATATCTATGATACCACCTTGAAATAACCGTCTACAGATATCAGCTGCTTCATTAATTATTTCCGGTGAGTTATATCCAGCCCGTTTTACTCCGATGAGAACATCTAATCGTGATATATCACTGATAACATTACCAGGACAGTTTCCACTGTAATCTTGCAATCCCTTCCCGCTATAACCAGTTGCTTCATCCAGTTTTTCTAAATCCGTACTTTGTTCATAATCAAGAGGATCATCATCTCGATCAGGTGGTAGTTGTTGTTGTTATTTAGGCGAGAAGGATATTTTCTTTGCAGGTTGCTGTCGCTTTCCTTGCAATTTTTGCGGTGTTTGTTGTTGTTTAAAGTCTTCATATTGATTATACACTGTACCCACCATCTTGATATATTCAATATATGATGCACTATCCGTCTTAATTTGACTTGTTTTAGTTTTGATTTTGTAGAATATATCAGCCCAATGAGTTATATTTCTCACATATTTATGGTGTTCTGGTTTAAACATTTTTTTTCTGTTTTCATAAGTCGTAACAACAAGCGCTGAAATTTCTACTGGATCAGTCTTATCAATTACTGCTAACATTTCCTCGTTAAATCTGACGCGTAGGTCTTTTGATTCAGGTGTTTTAGATCGTTCAATTTCCATATCACCTAATCGTTCAATTTCCATATCACCTTGGAGTTTTTGTACAGCTTGTTTTGTTTGTTCAGTTTCCGCTGCTATTTTTTCAAGTTCAACAATAAGAGACTTTTCTTTTCTTGGTTCATCTCCCCATATAGCACGCTCTACCCCCTTCTTTGCTGTGGTTACTGATTTAAACAATTCTTCGGATCCCGCAGCAAAATCCGTTTGTAAACTCTGTCTAGCTTGCAGTTTATTTCTTACAGAGTCTCGAATTGGTATAAATTTTTTTATCGCAGCCAGTCGCTCACGAGCCAATCGGGTCGTTAATGCTTCGTTGACCATTATTTGAATTGTAAACAATTTTTCAATTGTAAAACAATTTTCCCGAAAATCGAAGATTTCCCGAACCCGACCTAACAGACATTTTAACACCATCGTGGAAGTCTTTTCCATTGAACTAATCGGAACCATCGATTTTTTATTCAGTGTGAAATATTTTTATTTTTTATTCAGTGTGAAATATTTTTATTTTTTATTCAGTGTGAAATATTTTTATTTTTTATTCAGTGTGAAATATTTTTATTTTTTATTTAGTGTGAAATATTTTTATTTTTTATTCAGTGTGAAATACTTTTATTTTTTATTCAGTGTAAGATATTTTTATTTTTTATTGCTGTGTGTGAAATATTTTGTACTGCTGTGTGTGAAATATTTTTATTTTTTATTGCTGTGTGTGAAATATTTTTTATTGCTGTGAAATTATCGATTTTTTATTGCTGTGTGTGAAATATTTTTTATTGCTGTGAAATTATCATTTTTTTATAGCTGTGTGTGAAATATTTTTTATTGCTGTGAAATTATCGATTTTTTATTGCTGTCTGTGAAATATTTATATTCAGTGTGAATTATTTTATATTGCTGTGTGTGAAATAGTTTCTATTCAGTGTGAAATATTTTTTATTCAGTGTGAAATATTTTTATTTTTTATTCAGTGTGAAATATTTTTTATTCAGTATTTTTTATGCAGTTTTCACTGATTTTCATTGATTTTTTGACTGTTTTGGTGGTTTTCAGTTTAAAATCTCAAAGAAATTTTACGGTAAAGTGGTCGATTTTGTATGGAAATTCTCGTAACGTAAAGCTGCTAGGATTCATTTTCGATGATTTTTGACCAAAAAGTAGATAATTTCAATCAAAAAATGCCAAAAAATGACTAAAACAACCAAAAATCACCAAAAATTTCAGTCGTGTCAAGTAGTCGATTTTGTGTGGAAATTCTCGTAACGAAAAGCTGCTAGGATTGATTTTATTTTTTATTCGCTCTGGAATATTTTTTATTATAGAAATTTTATTTTTTATTCGCTCTGAAATATTTTTTATCACATTTTAGTGTCATTTTATCACATTTTAGTGTCATTTTGTCATTTTGTCACATTTTAGTGCCATTTTAGTCGATCATTTTAGTGCAATTTTAGTCGATCTTCGTCGGGTCAAGTGGTCGACAAACACACTTAATTCACTGGAAAATGCAAGAGAATCCCGAATAGAATTCTGAATTTTTTTGATTAACGCGTATTTCTTTGGTAGCATATACTTGTTAGTGTTAACCCCGTATTCTATATCCTGAAAATCTGAAATAATTTGATCAGGATTTAAGCCATCTGATAGTTTGATAGTTTGATATCCTGACTTTTCAATTTTGAAATTTCAGATATAATGATATTCATATTTTCAGAATTCATATGTGATAATACATACTTCTAATATGAAAATTATTCTCATACATGGACGACTCAGACATAAATGAATTGAACTTTTTGTCCGGTCTTTTTTGAAATCGCAGATCGATAGATTCCTTCTGCAACATTTCGTACAGAAGGTCGACAAATATCGAAGAACCCACTGGATTCATTCATAGATGAAAATATTTTTTCCTCGTTATTTGTTGTATTAAAAGATTTTACTGGTCTCGCTTTTTTCGAGTATTTTCCAGTCTTTCCTCGTTTGGTATTCTCACTCTGTGTAACAGCTTGCAGATTTGATAAAGAATTGTTCTTTGGATTAGAATCAATGTGATCAATAACAAAATCATCTTTGATCAATCCATTGTGACATTCATACACGAAACGATGATTGTGATATTTTTTCTTTCCAGCGCCAAACATCAAATACCCTTGATTAGTCAGAAAACCGACCGGTTTCTTCAATCTACGGTTTCTAACAGTACCATCACTGGATGCTTCATAATTTGTAATCACAGGATGCTGTCTGAATTCTTGGTTCATTTGTATACAAATACTATTTGTCTAATTCAGTGTTTGGTCTAATAATGAATCTTTCAATGTAGTCTTGAGGAGTTTTTATGATTTTGTCGCTGACTTTGTCATTGACTTTGTCAGGGTCAGAATTTTTTATTCTTTTGTCATAATAACGCTTCAACTCCCTGTATCGTTTGCCACTACAATTCAGACACAACTGCGATTTTCCCCTAACCCCAACCATACATCAAATACAAGGTAACGGACCAAGGCTTCCACGTCGAAAACTTTGCATATGATACCCATATAATTCATTTCTGCATGATTTGTTACACGGTGTCACTGATCCAATCATGAGCCATTTGCAGTGATTCATTATACATAAATCTTTCATTTAAATGCTTGTTTTAATTATAGTATGAAGGAGTTTGAAAGATTATTGAAAATTAAGCCTTGGAAAAATACTAAATTCAATCTCGATAGAGTCTCTAATACACCAAAACGTCTAATCGGTGATAGAATTATACTGAAGGAGTTCAAGAGATTATCGAAAATTAAGCCTTGGAAAAATACTAAATTCAATCTCGATAATGAGTTCAAGAGATTATCGAAAATTAAGCCTTGGAAAAATGCTAAATTCAATCTCAATAGAGTCTCTGATATACCAAAACGTCTAATCGGTGATAGAACTATACTGGGTAAAATCAGAGACTGTTTTAATGAATTCTACCGAGACGGTGCAGCACACTGTTGGTCGACATTTCGAATTATTGATGAAGATATCAATGTACCCATCATCGATGCTACTATGAACTATGAAAGAGCAGCTGAGATAATTTCACATTTTGGCTGGAAATCCAAGGGTAAATTGCAAAGCAATTTCCAACAGAAGTATTTTGTCAGAATAAAATTCATTATCGAAGTCGAAGGCGAATGAATTATAAGGGATAAATTTGAACCAATCCTTAAGGATAAAAAAAAACTGTCATTGTGAGTAGAGATTCCAAACCAGGAATTCTAACTGGAATTGACAAACCATACTACGAGAGATCTTATCCTGTAACAGCAATCGTTTATGGGATATATCCGTTAAATGATAAACCCGATATTGCAAAACTAGCTCCTATGAAATATTCTAGTTCACTGAATTGTGGAGCAACACGGGTAATGGAACACTTCACAAATGCATCCCGAGGAAATAAACTAACTGATCTGCGACGTAGGAAAATAACCGAATGGGAACTGACAGTGAAACAGCACGGTGCACAGATTTCTGACATAGCCAAATTAGAAGCATCATTAAAATTCCCAATATCAGTAACGACAATAACCGGAGAAGTATTATACGAACCGAAATATCAATCGCGAGGAGCTCCAATTTAAATTATTGATCATAACAAACACGCGTGAACCGCTGCAGTAACAATATTTCCACGAGAACGAATCGTGAAATATATCCCCCGGGAATTTTCCGGGGAGTTCGTCGGGGATGTTTTTTATAATGAGAAATTATTCGATGCTATTCACACGCTCTGTAAGGATGATCCTGTGTCAGTGTGGCTACTTAGTAGCGAATCTGAAATAGGATTTGATCAATTTGTAAGACCAAATGGTGAATTATATCGCGTTGAAGAATGAGATAACAGAATAAGAAAAATCGCTAGTGAATTTGCTTTGCAATTTCCATTTTCATCGGAAAATCCAAAAGAGATTTCATTCCATGAAAAACTACTCGCGGATAGCTTCACAATTCCATCAGTGATAGCTCACTTCGCAAGAGAAAAAAACTCATGGCGTCCAACATGAAGTGATTTTCTCGAGGACGTTAAATTGAGTTGCGTCGAATTTGGTCATGGAGGACTGTGGAATACAAAAATACTCACGTGATGATATGATTTCAATTGATATATCCGCGTGTTATCCTGGAAGTTTTCTCGGGTATGGAGAATGTAGTAACTATTTTAAACGATTTGGACACTCCACGCATGAAATGGCTCGTGTTGCGATTAATGGTCCATTGCCTGATTTTGATTTAACTGGATTCGCTCGTGTAGTATCATTTGAATTGGCTACAGGACTTCATCCGTGTAGTTATCTTTGGATTGGTAGACACATGTCTGAAAAACACTGGATGCCAATAGTGCTATTGAGATATTTGATTGATTGTGGGATGTTACAATCGTTAATTGTCAGTGAAGCGATTATATCCTATCGAGCACAGAAATCAGTCTGGTTACCACAACCCGATCTAGAAAAAAAATTAGCGAACAGCGAAAACTGTTTCCAAATTTCAACGAACAAGAAATTGTAAATTGGTCCAAACAGTTATTTGAAATCAGAAACAGAGAAGCAAAAGATCTTGGACGAAGAATAATCGGTAAATTTACTCAAGGTGGTAAATACGATAATACAAGATATTCTTCGCGGTTGATTATAGACAATGCTGAATACGATTTTGTAATCGCGGATCTAGCGAATAAAGGCATATATGTCAATCGTAAAGACGCATTTCTGTCCGATGGAACCAAATTGGGTACAATTGTTACCTACAACGATGGATACAATCCGCAGTATACGCATTTGAGAAGTTCTATGCTAGCTTATGCTTCTATCAATTTATTTTCGATGATAAATATATTTCCTGATTCTGCAGTTAGAGTCGCCACTGATTCATTTTACATAAACGTGAAACATCGAGAAGCACAGACTTGCAAGAGAGATGATACAACGAGGGGTAAATGCCTGTACTTATCACAGTTTCTTTCGATGGAAAGGAGATAAGTGGACTCCTGAGCGTATGGGCGAGAAATTTATTCCTGAAATCATAATTTGAGATGAAATATGCACAGTGTCATTAGATGTATTACAAACATTTCTCGAGTGCTTGTTATTGAAAAATACAAACGTCGTCATGTACGGTGATCACGGCCAACCACCACCATTTGTCGGTGCATCCCCACATGAATGGCTAAAGGGTTTTGTAGACTATTATGAAGAAATTAACACTGATTATAGATCACTTGATGAACAATTACGAGAATTCAAAGCGCTAATTAGATTACAACCGGATAAAATTCAATGCGAAATAGCGCGTGAAATAATTTCAGAAACTCCCATGAATGATTTTTGGGAAACGTGGAGACCAAATGATTTGATAGTAGCAAGTAGAAAAATAGTCAGAGACACACTTCAGATGAAGTTATTTGAAACGCATAAAGAACAATTCCCAGCGTTGTTAGTACCGTTATGTTATAGGCCATCGGATACACGAAAACAGAATTTAGAAGTTGATATTCCAGGAGGATTTCAAACACAGAATTTAGTGCTATATGATATTGTGCTGGTTTATATCAGCGTCGTTGAAGATGCATTGCGTGCTAAAAATTCCCCGTGGACGCTAGGTTACGCAGTAACAATACATTCTTCACAGGGATTGACTATATCAGATACAATTGTTTGGATGGTGGATAATCGCATCGAATGGTCGAATTTAGTCTATCTCGCAGTATCCAGTGTACGAAGAATAAATCAACTTCGAAGAATTGTTTTCAATGATGACACCACAATGGATGATGCTAGCATCGTTGATTTTAAAATTATTGATAAAAAAACTCTCCGGTTACAAACAACAAGACAAAAAAAAAACAACGAGAATTTGACATTGATGCTGAATTAATAATCACTTTGAAGCAACAACAGAATAATCACTGCGCGAGTTGCAATTGTATAATGCGTTGGCGTTATTCGGATAAAGATACTCGCCAATTTACCGTAGACAGAAAAAATAACAGTCTCGGTCATGTCAGAAACAATGTGACGTTGACTTGTCTTGAGTGTAATAGACGCAACGGCGCTAGTTAAGACCCCACGGTGGTAATAGAGTATCGTCAGGAATCACTTGCAGATGTTGTCGAGTAAATCCTCGTTGAGGGGCAGTTGAATCCAATTTATAGATTGGAGGTCTACCAGTTGATCGTGTTATAGTAGATATCTTGTGTGTAGTAAAGTGACATTACTACCAAGAATTTGGTTGGGAAACGCTAGAATCATTTTGTGAAATTCTTCGAATTTCCATTTTAGGTATAGACTTCTTTTTAATCGCGTTGATAGGTTTCATGTTGATTGTTCTAGTAATATCATTATTCAGTGCGGTAATCACAGCTGGTAATCTTTTAACCCATTCACGAGATCGCTTTTCTTGGATGAATTCTTTCGCGTATTGATACCCAAATAACCGCTCAGCAATCGTCCGATTAAACCGTTCAACAATTGCCTGATCACGATGTAGCTCAGTATGTCCTCGTCTGATGATGACATTATGATGCTTCATTGTTGATAACACTGCACTCTGAAATTCCTTGCCAGGATCAACTTGTAATAGATTTGGCCAGTGCAGAGGACCCTTTTCGATAAATCCTTTAAAATGCAGAAGCGACTTCAGTGGCCGACTTTGTTTTTAACGGTTCTGCTTCTTTGTATCGACTTGCAATATCAACTATAGTTAACGCGTATTTGTAACCACCATCATGTGGCAGAAATAGTATATCAGCTTGATGAACTTCATTAGGAACGGTCACATCAAAATGCGAGTAGTTAATTTGTTTAGGCGGTGGTAGACAAATTTGACATATGGCTTGTTTGGATAACCAATTAGCCGCAGTGTTTTTTTTTCACTTTTGCAGCGTTGGCGAGTTTATTGATTGCTGCTTTACCCCTCCAGTATTCTTTTGGAGAATAGTAAATAGATTCCATGTTGTTATTAATTACCAGCACCTAACATCAATTTGCCTTTCATAGCCGATTTTATCAAAAATGAAGCTAATTTTTCTTTGAAGGATTTATCAGGAATAGCATTTAATGCATGAATTAATTTCACATCTGCTAGATGTCTATGCTGCAAATTGCTGCTCTTATATGCAACATCATGAGCGTGACACGCCTTATCAATGGCGTTTATTGGTTCTTCACCGGGTTTGGGTTGGTTATGATTATTGAGTCTGATATCAAGTCTTGTTCCCGGTCCACAATAATTATATCCTGGAAGGTGTTTTTCTCCTGGATACTTTGCCCATGGGGTTCCAGGGAGTTTAGTTAGCTTGGCTGCGATATCACCTCCTCGTTTTTTTTTAAAGATTCCTTGGGTTTACCAAGGGAAACAAATCTAAATTTCTTTGTACTACATTGTACGCATTTACCAGAAAGCGCTGATCGGTTAGTTTTAGTTGTAATCGTCGTCAAGTCATCTGTGCCAGTACGCGTTTTACACTTCACACACTATAGATCCATAATTTATGTATAGAGATATGAATATAATTGATTTTTCAGCGACTAAAGCAAGAGAACCAGTTAAGCATCATGCAGCGCTACCAAACTCTATCCGCGCAATTATAATCGGGCCATCTGGATCCGGCAAGACGCAATTGTTGCTCGATTTAATAATGAGATGGATGAAGTGGGATAAGTTGTATTTAATTGCCCCTACGTAGATGATCAACGATGCTATGAAGTGTTAATGGATTTTAATGAAAACGCTTCAGAGATTGCCGGCGAGGGTATTATTGAATTTATAACCGATATTGACGAGGCACCATCAGTAGAAGACGTCGATGGAAGTATCAACAATTTAGTTGTATACGATGACGTAATGTTAGATAAACAAAAACAACCAGCTAGAATATTTTCCCGAGGCAGGCATAAAAACACCGACGTGATATATGTCACTCAACACTGTAATATTCTTGCTGTATTCAACGGCGTTGATACACATACGCTACGAAATATTTGGCAGACATGGTGTTCTGATATGGACTTCAATCAGTTTAGAAATTTCTTTATTCATGCTCAGTCGGCCCCACACGGATTTATAACAATAAATTTACATGACCCTCGAACACGATATCGTATCGGACTTTATCAAATATTCGGTTGAAATCGTAGTGATTTTCATTATTAACCCATAGCAGCAGAGGGGGTGATGCCAACGACAATGGCAACATTATTTTTTTCATTATTAACGATGACCGCTTATAAAACGTTGCTTTGCAATGTTGCAGTGTCGCAGCCCCTGTGTTTGTGACAACTAAATTGGCACTATCATAATAAGATTTTTTTGTTTCGGTTTTGTAACGACTCGCTTACGAAATATTTGCCTAAAAAGTTGGTCTGTTCACCCTCTCTGCTGCTTACACAGTTCTATATCGTGTACAATTTGATTTAGTATTTCCGTGTAATTGATAATTGAGGTTTTCGACGATCAATCACCAAAATGTACTTGAAAACTCTGCCGTAATTTTTCTAAATAATTCTTGTTCTTTTTGAAGAGAATTAAAACTTCGCGAGTTAATATCTGGATCCGATTCGATCCAACCGTGCCCACATTTCCCAAACTGCCATGCTCATTATAGTAACTAACAGGATCTGTTAAAAACTCCGTACAATAAGGATAGATTATTTCAGGGATGAATTCATGATATGGTTTATTGTCTGTGGTAAAATCAGATTTTTTTCGGTTCAGGTGGAAGTGGTTTTTTCCAGGACAACCCAGTATTGTCTTTATAGAACTCTGATAGATATCTACGACATACTCGGGTCAGCTTATCTCTATGGCAGATGATAACGTCGGCTCATGAACCGTTATAGCGATTTTCGATTCTTTTCCAGTAATGGATTTTATTCTACGTTGTAATTCATTATTGACCTGTTCGATTTGGTTGGACCCAGATATTAGCGAAACAACGTTCCAGTCTGGGGTCCCGTCTGGTTTATTCTTATTCGCAAACACCAGGGAATTATTCGGTTGCTGACCACCGAATGGTACTGATCTAATGTTAGGCCAACTATGGTATACTCGTAATTTTGCTAGTGCTATTTCCTTAACTAAAATCGCAGTAGGGAAATTCACACTGAATTCAGGGTTGTTTGAGCTTATTGATATCATTTCACTGGGGTCGTGTTTTACGCTATTCGTTGAAGTAGTTCTTGCGATGTTGTCATTATATTCGTGTTGTTTTTCTAATTTTTACATCGCGGAATCAGAAACACGTACCATCACTGAAAAATATTCATCGGATATTAATGTGTCATCGAGTGACGACGATATCATCGAAGATAATTGGGAGTAAACGGTTGACACAACATGGAACTTAACTACGTAGTCTTGTAGTTTGCTGCATGATGATTTTTTTTTAATAATCGAAATTATTCTCGCGATTGTAGTCGGGGTGATATACAAATTGGAACAGCTATCGGGGCAATCATTGTTACGGAGGAGAGTATTGTACCGGCTCCGGTGATTACACTTGATACCGAGTACACGGTAACATCAACTGCGGTGATTCTTCGTCGGTATTGTTTTATTTTTACTTCATACTCCTCAGTGAGTGTTTTGAGTTTAGTTTGAAATTTTCTGACGTAATCATAGCGATACTGCTGTGATGACATTTTATTTTGAAAACACTAGTGTTTTTAAATCGATTTCATCAAATCCGCTACGAATGCCACGTACCATGTTACTGATGTCTTAGCCAACCTATTATCTGTGGTTGTTATCGTGAATCGTTCAGTTGTATCCTCATCGATGATCGTTGATATTGTATTGTTGACCCCCAGATGAACTCGTCGATGAAATATTAAACTGAATCGGTAACACTAGTGTTAGTCGATAAATACCTTTGACAGCTGCAGTGATGCTTAGCGTGTTAGCGAGTGGTGTCCACGCAAATGATCCGTGTTGAATCGTTTATATTTTGAGGGATTTTTATTTTTCAACTATCGATATCATCCTAAATAAACATCTTTGATGGCCTCTTTAATCCTTTTGAAATCATCGATGTATTTTTTTTACATCTGAGAGATTTATGTCTACATTATCTAATGAGGTGCCAAATAATTTTTCAATGAGATTTTTACGAAAAGATGAAAACTTCTCAACAAGATCTTTATACCTAGATTGTAGTGCTGCAAATTCTATGATAGCGGTTTTTTTATTTCTGTGAGATTCGGCGTGGTCACTGGTTTGAGTTTACCATAGGAAAACACCGCAATATTATCATCTGGTGCGTCGTGTTGTTTAACTAAACTATCATCAAGGGAAACATTACTAGTTTTCAATTTACCCTGACGATCTTGAAATACGACTATTTCATTGGGATCAACACTTGCGAGGTTTAACATCTCAGTTATTTTTTTTTACATCACCGGTTGCAGATATTTCTGTGGTGGGTTTTTTCAGGCTTGATAAAGATCTCCCCCAAATATCAATCATGTTATTTTATATGATTTGATCTAAAAAACGATTACTTGTATATTAAAGTACGGTTTTATGGGGTGGTTTTCCCGATGATGAAATAGCGTTGAGGATATTTAATACTTCTATACCGCATATTGGTGGGTCATTCATATTCTGTGTTGGTAGCGTAGAATACCAGATAGGAGTTTTTAATCGGTTAATATAACGCATAAATTCTTTAGGCGGCGCTAACCCATATGAATCGAAATAAACAATCGCACGCGGATCCATCGCGTATGCAACACAGTGGGTTCCAGGACCGCTGCTGTTATTGAGATTAATGATACCGTTTTCAACGCTACTTGGTTGTTGTGGTAATTGATCTCTCATAAAGACACCTCTAAAGTTTTTTATCGCTAGTTTTTAGCAGCGTCGAATAAATCAAAATTTGACACGGGAACTATAGGTTCTCGAGTTAATAAACTGTTCCTAGTCTCAGGCCTTTTCCGTTGTACCATGAATACGGAGTTCTGGTAATCTTAGTCCCTTTCCTGATCGTTTCTTTTTTTTGTATCCCTGTCCGGTAGCTTTCTTTTGTGCCATCCCTGCGGCTCTACCAACGGCTCCTATCGCGGCGGCCTTTGCTATCGCTGTGGCCGCTGCTGTAATTACTTCTGGAATCGCAGCTAACAACAGGAATATACCACCTGATTTTATCCTGTTTTTGATCGCGACCGCAGAGAGAGTGATCTGAACACATTTTTTTATCTGTGATGGCATCATTGAAGTGTTTTATCTGACGAGCTGTCAATGATAATTTCATTTATTCTGACAACCAGACATCCGATTTTGTTTCAGCGATATTGTGGTTCCATATTTTTTAGCTTATTCCGATTGCAATTTTTTAATTTACCCAGAAGTTAACGTAACACTATCATGACTATATGGCATTTTGTTAATAACAGATTGATCTAATTGTTACATTACATATTTTTCACTGGTGCATCAACTACCTTCATTCTTCCACCAACGCCATTGAGTAGCATTGATTTGTCACTGAGAATAACAGCAACTGCTCTGTAGCCAGGATGAGGATGAGGAGCGGTTACACGAGCTCGAAAGTATATGTCAATGACGGATTGTCTGGTTAAGTCAAGAAGTTCCAATGAAAAGTAGTAGATGGGATATAGGTTTTTAAAGTCCAACTGTGATATTTGCAGACCGGTATCAACATTATTATCGCGTCCCATAAATTATAGCAAACGATGATACGCGCGAGATATTTGGTTTTGATTCTAATCAAGTAAAATATCCTCGGTTGGTTTCTGTTGACCGTTTACACTCAACGAGACTTCATTAACACCAAATTTAACAAATATCATATGGCTACGTGTTTGTGAACCAAATCGCCACTTATCCTGTAACGCAACAAATATATTCCGCGGCGCAGAAAAACCTTGTTTTGATGCCAATTGCCAAGTATATGTACCATTAACAGTACTATCCATGGTATCCATGGTAGTTGTTAGCCAACTTAGCAATGATTTTCCGCCTGTATTCATAATTGATAGCAATTTTTGCTCTGCGTTGATTGATGGAGTCATTACTGGCATCCACAGTGATAAATTTGTTATATTAACTTTACCATCAGAAACACCAGCACCATGCCAGATTACATCATTATCATTATCATCATTATCATCACCTTTTCGCACTAAGGCTACTGTATGCTTCGCTCCATATATAACTTTTCTAACATTTCTGCAGAAACCAAACATATGATGTAGTCGAATCGCGCATGAGAATAATCTACGCTGTCCTTCCAACATTGATACGCGTGTTGCAAAGCCTAGATTGTGATTAGGATTAATATCTACGACATCAAAATCAGCTGTTGGTCTCACATATCCGTGTGGTGCTGGCTCAACTGCAGTATCTCGTGTTGCCTTTACCCTAGTATGATGAATGTGTTCAGGGTGATCATTAACGTCCTTAGAGAACATCATAGACGAACCTGCCGATCTTGTATAATCATCAGAGTATCTTGCTAACCCCACTATTGTTGTGGCAACATAAATATCATGTTCTATAGATTCAATCTCCTTTCCATCAATCATGTATCTAGCGCTGTTAAATAGCGCCATGATACCATTATTGACAAAACCAACTCAGATTTTTTTATCATCTTTATATGGCGGATCATTATGATCGTGATAATTTGTTACAATTTCTCTTTCTACTTCGATAAACGTTTCAGAGAGTAGAAAGTACTTGCTGGTATCCTGGACTTGAAGTTCGATTCTTGACCGACTATTTGGGTGTACTGCATTATAGGAAGAATACTGGTAATTATGTGTAGAATCATTCTTGGTTACTGGATGGTCCATATCAAACACTGTATAAGGAGACGATTTGAACATATTATTATATATTTCTTGATCTAAATCCTTATCTCGCTCGCGATTTCAAACCACTTTCCGCTATCATATTTGCAGTACGCTACTCAGTGATGCTATTTTTTTTTATCCATTTCGTTATTTATTTTTTTTACTAATACTCGCAGGCATAATTTCCGTAGATAGTAGTTTCTCTAGTGACTTTGTCATTGGTTTCCTTCGCCGCCGAACTAACGCTACTAGTTTATCTTTAGCCGCGGAAAATGCCCTCCCGGCAATATCACTAACAGGGCTAATACCTTTATCACGAATAACATCAATAGCTTTCATTGATAATTGTTTTGCGATTGGTGCTAGTTTGAAAGCCATTCTTGCAAATAACCCTGCAATGGTATTGCCGAGACCATCTCCATAGTACGCTCTATAAACAGGCAATCGTGAGTTTAATACATAGACCATGGTTGCTTTGTTGTGGTTTGTAGTGTATGATCATCTTACTTAAAAGCTATTTATCTAATAACGAAATTCGACGAAGTCATCAAATTAATCACCATGGTAACCGTCTGCTAGCTCATCAATAAACTCTCGATATACATCAATATCCATGATACCGCCCTCAAATAGTCGTCTGCAGAAATAAGCTGCCTCATTAACTACTTCCGGTGAGTTATTTCCGGCTCGTTTCCCTCCTACGAGAACTTCTAATCGTAATATATCCCCGAGAATACTATTAGGACAATGAACTAGACCACTACCTGAAAACCCTCTTGGATATCCACTTTGAGAAAATTCTTTCCCACTACTACTATAACCAGTTGCACCCTGTGCATCATCATCATCTTCGTCTCGATCATATAGAGGTTGACCACTGGTTATTTTTTCTACTTTTTGTTTATTCGAATTAAAATTATTATCATCTTTTGAGATTTTAATTCCACCGTGTTTTGCCAAAAAGATTTTTTTTATACCATGTGTCAAAGGTTTCTATATAGTCTTCTGCTCCATCTTTTATATATACTTCCCTTTTTCAGTTTCTAAAATTATTAACAACAAAATAAGCTAATTTATTATCCGTGGAATCTTTAAATTTATTCATCACTTATTTCAGAAATATCTCTTCAGGTAGATGTACTATCTCTCTCTTTTGAAATTTCTTCTTTTTCTTCAATAATATCATCCTTTTGTTCTTCAATAATGTCACCTTTTTGTTCTTCAATAATATTACCCTCATCTTCTTCAAAAATATCACCTAGTCGTTGTTTAAGTCGTTCTCGTTGTTCCTGTTCAATTCGTTCTTGTTCAATTCGTTCTTGTTCTCGTTCACGTTGTCTCTAAAGTCGTTCAGTGACTGTTATATCACCAGGAAGTGTTTTTAAAGATTCTTTTGAAGTATTGGTACAGTATCCTTAGTAGCAATGGTTACTGGCTTAAATAATTTTTCAGTGTCTCTTGCAAAATCACTTTGAAATTCTTGTCTCATTTGGAGCTTATTTCGAACGGAATCACGAACTAGAATAAATTTCTTAATCAAAGCTAATCGTTCACGTGCTAATTTAGTTGTTAGTGCTTCATTTACCATTATAAATTAATGTACGATTTAAATTGTTCGTGAAAACTCGCCCCCAAAATTATTTTGCGTTATACTTATGCGTAGTGATAAATCACCTGTCTATAGAATTTCGTTCATGGTGAGTAAGCGCATACCTGTATTACTCATGTATGTATGGTGTGTTTAGAGTGCCATTTACTATGTTGATGTAATCAAAGGGTAATTTTCATTTTGGCGGATAATCTCTTTTATTGTTTTGATTTTCGAGTTAATTGTGCGTTTGATTTCATATTGTTTTCCCAATTCACTTCCGACCTTTTCGACAGCAGTCAATAACGGGACGAACTTATTGATGTCGTTACAGAATGCGAGGGAGTCATAAATAGTGTTCAATTCTCTTTATAAAAGAATAGGATTTCGATAACACATACCTATTATTCCGAGCGCTATCATCAATATCTAGAAAGTCAGAAAGAATCTGATTATCTGACAATTGAATTCCTTGGTTTTTCAAATTTGAAATCTCGTTAATAATGAATTTCATATTTTCGAAATTCATATATGAAATAATAAATATTTAATATGAAATAAAAATAATAGGTGTCAATTTTTCATCCGTTTTTTCGTAACTCCATTCGCAATAAGGTGTATTTACATCTTATTACGCCTAGAGATATTATGCAAGTTAAATATGAATAACTCCATTCGTAATAAGGTGTATTCACATCTAATTACGCCTAGAGATATACATGAGAAAACTCAGTTGGAACCCTTCAGGTGTTATTCACTTCGGAGGGACCCGCATGTTACATATATAAGACAACACATCCCCATTTAGAACCCCTCAGGTGTTCTTCACATCATACCGGGCCCAGAGGTACCACGAAACATAGTCTCCAAGAGAAGATCTACCTCGTCAAATAACGGGTTAGAACTCCAAGAAGATATGCTTAGTGACTGGACGTCACATTACATATACATAATGATATTTACAATGAAATAATATGATAGTGGCAAGTATTTACAAATAGGACAACACAAGACAATACAATATATAACAATGGATTATAGGTTAAAAACCCAAGGATACACGAAGACAAAATATCGAAGTTGATATTCCAGGCCGGAAAGAAAAGCAGATTCTAGTGTAAAACGATATTGTGTTAGTTGATATCAATTGTCGTTGAAGATGCTTTGAGTGCTGATAAATCCCCATGGACGCTAGGTTACGTAGCGACGATACATTCTTCGCAGGGGTTGACTATATCCGATACAATTGTTTGCATCATAGATAATCGCATCGAATGGTCGAATTTAGTTTATCTTGCGGTGTCCAGAGTACGAATAATAAATCAACTTCGAAGAGTTATTTTAGATTCTAATAACACTACAATAAGTGATATCGTCAGCGATGATATAATCAGAAAAAAAACTCTCTGGTTATAAACAAAAGAACAATAAAATAACAAAAAATTTGATATTGTATAATGCGTTGGTGTTGGTCGGATAAAGATCCTCTCCAATTTACCGTAGACAGTAAAATAGCAGCGTAGGTCATACCAGAGATAATGTGATGCTGACTTGTCTTGAGTGCAACAGACGAAGAGGTGCTAGTTAAGACAACGCGGCGGTAATTGAGTACCCTCGGGTATCACTTGTAGTTGCTCACGAGTAAATCCTCGCTGAGGAGCAGTTGAATCCAATCTATAGACCGGAGATTTACCCGTAGATCGTGTTATGCTAGATATGTTATGAGCAGTAACACTCCAAATTGGATCAGTAGCTCTTTTCTTGCCACCTTCGAGCTCTCCTGGTTCATATAAATACCTAACAGTGACATTTCCGAGTATTGGTTGTTTTGAAAAATCAATTTGTGGTTTTACGGGTATATACTTTTTTAATCGAGTTGTTAGATTTCATATGAATTGTTCGAGTAATCTCATTATTCAGCGCAGTAATTACGCCTGGTAGTCTCTTGACCCATTCACGAGATCGTTTATCTTGAATAAATTCCTTCGCGTATTGATATCCAAATAACCGCTCAGCAAGTGTATGATTGAATCGTTCAACAATTGCCTGATCGCGAGGTAGTGCAGTATGTCCTCGTCTGATGGTGGCATTATTATGCTTTATTGTTGATAACACTACTCCCTGAAATTCCTTGCCAGGATCAACTTGTAATAGATTTGCCCAATGCAGAGGACCCCTACGATAAATCCTTTTCAAACGCAGAAGCCACCTCAGTTGATGATTTTGTCTTTAGAGGTTCTGCTTGTTTGTATCTAAGAAATAATAGATCAGCTTGATGATCGTCATTAACGACGTTGACATCAAAATGTGAGAAATTAATTTGTTTAGGCGGTGATAGATAAATTTGCCATATCGCCTGTTTGGATAACCAATCCGCTGCAGTGGTATTTTTCACCCTTACAGAGCTAGCGAGTTTATTGATTGCTGCTTTACCCCTCCAATATCCTCTTGGAGAATAACAAATAGATTCCATGATGTTATTAATTACCAGCACCCAACATCAATTTACGTTTCATCACCGATTTTATGAACCATGAAGCCAACTTTTCTTTGAAGGAATTATCAGTGATATAATTTACGAATGAATTAATTTCACATCTGCGATATGTCCGTGTTGCAGATTGCTACTTTTATAGGCAACATCATGAGCATGACACGCCTTATCAATAGCGTTTATTGGGTTTTCACCGGGTCGGGGTTGGTTTTGGTCATCGAGTCTGATATCGAGTCTGGTCCCGGGTCCACAATAACTATACCCTGGAAGTTGTTTTCCTCCTGGATATTTTGCCCATGGTGTTCCTTGTAGTTTTAATAACTTGTCTGCAATATCACCTCCTCGTTTTTATTAAAATCCTTGACTTTATCAAGGGAAACAAATCTAATTTGTTTTGTAACATATTCTACACACGTACCAGCAATTGCTGATCTGTTACTTTTAGTTGTAATTGTTGTCAAGTCATTTGTGCTAGTACGCTTCTTACATTTCACAGAATTCAGATCCATACTTTATTTATAATAACAAGAATGTAATTGATTTTTCGGCGACTAAAACACAAGAACTAGTTAAGCATCATGCAGCGCTACAAATTTATATTCGTATGATTATAATCGGACCATCTGGAAGCGGCAGGACACAACTGCTACTCAATTTAATAACGAGATGGATGAAATGGGACAAATTGTATTTGATAGCCCCGAGTGTAGACGATCAGCGATGTTATCAAGTGTTAAATGATTTTAACGAGAAAGCAAAATCGGAAATCGATGAGGATTTCATTGAGTTTATCAAGGATATTGACGAGGCTCCATCCGTGGAAGACCTCGATAAAAGTATTAATAATCTTGTTGTATACGATGATGTAATGTTGGAAAGACAAAAAAAACCTGCCAAAATATTTTCTCGAGGACGACATAAACACACAGACGTGATATATGTCACTCAAAAACACGCATAGATTCCAAGTGTAATCAGAGAAAATTGCAATTTAGTAGGTATGTTTAACGGAACTGGAAAATACACATTACAAAATATTTATCATTATTGGTGTGACGGTGACATGAACTTTAATCAATCTCGAAATTTCTTTCGTGGTGCTCAGATTCTACTCATGTCGTATATACTAGACACCTTCGCGCAAACTTAGAGACGACGCCGTTGACAAAAAAGACCGAAATCTTATTTTGGACAAAACATTTGTATTTGGAGGAATCATGGACGCTGATGACTCAATTTGTTTTGAAGCGAAATGTGATAACTTTCTGTATTTCTGTCAGGCAATTTGCTCAAAATGTATTGACTAGTTTTGAGTCATAACTGAAAAATCATTTGCCTTCCAAAGTAAACGAACTTACAGGACTGTATCTGATCGACGACGAATGGACTAACAACTACTGCTAGTCCGTTAACCACGTGTAAAAGCAGATTGTAGAGTGGAAATCGACTCCACTGACATAATTTGTATCTCATTTAAATGACTTGGTGGACGGACAGTTCAAAACATTTAAGACATGCATTAATTGGGGCTGGCGAATACCAACTCGCTATTGTTACAGGCAATATCAAATTTCGACGACGGACTGGTTAACTCAAACTACCCCCCCCCCCTCCAGCAAAAAAAAAGACATAAACGTAACACAAAATTCAAATGATTCATTCTTACACCAAGAAAATACGTCAGAAAATGGACCAGGAAACTTTCTCCGGAGACATGGGTATTGGCACTTGATCGAGACATGTGGAGGGAACTGGTCCGATGTTCATCAACACAGCGCCTCGAGGACCATACTAGGTCAAGAGACTGATGATGATGATGATGATGATGATGATGATACTAAGTATAGACCATTCTTAGAACATATTCATTAATTCATGCGACCCTGGGTCAACGCATCCAAAACGAGTCTAAGACAGCCACTAGTTTCCTTTTTACCTCGAATCCATCCATGGCTTCTACAGTTGATACCGGTAAGAGAACAAACAGTGACAGTTATTGTTGTGTTCCATTGTGCTTTGGGAATGCTAGAATTCACATAGATTTAAGATTCCACTATATTCATACAGTGAAAAAGAAGGAGCTTGGTAGAACATGGATTGTTGCAATACGTTGTGATGAGGGGCTGAATTTTAATGTAAGAAACCGGATGATGGTTGGTTTGTTTGTATTTACTTGCAATTTACTGATATAAGAAAGATAAATCTAAACTCAAAATCCAATTTGTCGATTGTATGTATGTGTGGTTTATAATGATAGGTTTATAAAAATGTTACCCCATGTTATATAAGAAATTATGAATTTACGTGTGTGTAGTAAGTAAAGAACAAGCGAACGTTAATACCTCGTTTAAAAAAATAGAAAGTCTGAGATGGCACGGTCAAGTAATCAAACCATAGCTTCGTATCTTTTGTTTTACACATTTATTTAATAGTGTGTATGAGAGAGAGAGAGAGAGAGAGAGAGAGAGAGAGAGAGAGAGAGAGAGCATACAATCTGTAGAAAGCAGCCTCGGTTACAATTCTTGTATAATTTTACATTATGGAGAAACTGGTAACTTTGCTAGTTATATTTTTTGTCTCCATTATAGTTACAAATGTTGATGAAAAGCTACACGATTATTTTATCTTCTTCAGATCCTGTGAGTTGGATATTGCATGCAAAAGTAAAATTACAGATCTGAAGGAGAGACTGAGGAAAGCAGAAACAGAACTGGAAGAAAAGGAAAGGAAACTGCAAGATTTGAATAAAACAAATAAACATGAAGAGATTTCGATTGAACAGATTTACAGATGACGATGTGTTTCCACATGAGGTTTTTAAAACCTTATTTTCAACAGCATCAAACCTACTGCCATTAGAATGAAGAGCTTATATTACAGCACCAGGAATGACATTAACATCAGAGGACGGCAAAATGCAATGGATCGAGTGGATGCACTTTTCAGGTGTTTCTGTAGATGAGGATTTCCGATTGAAGATTTGTCTGTTCAATTTAATATTAACAAGTCTTTGTAAGTCGGAAAATAATCATGTGGACACATTATTTGAATTTCTTACTGGGAAGTATAAATATTTGTCCAAACCATGAACATGTTCAAGGAAAGATGCCTATCGAGTTTCAACTGTCTTACCCAGGAACCAGAATTATTATTGACTGCACATAAATATGCGCAGAAAGACTCTCATCTCTAGTGCTTACATCAAAGACTTTTTAAACTACAAAACTCACAACACCTGGAAAGGTTTGGTTGGGATGCCCGCACATGGTGCAATCACACTTGTGTCTTCCTCGTACTCGGGATGCATGAATGATGTTGAGATCACAAAGCAATCAGGGCTTAAAGATTTGTTAGAACCAGGGGACTAAATTAAGACAGATAAAGGTTTCGTTTTAGACAAAGATTTCGTAGGTACTGGTGTTTCCATGGCAACACTAGACTTTCTGTGTATCGATGGGCAGTTACCAGCTTCCCAGGTGGAGGACAATTAAAACATTACAAACCTGAGGATACATGTTGACAGACACATTTAGAAAGTGAAAGAATACAAGTTATTACAGTTGATGGTGCCTTTGACAATTTCTGGGTCAATAAATCAGTTGTGGACAGCAGCAAATTTCTGACTTTGTTCAAGTAAAAATGATACACAATTCTATAATGCATCTATGAGTGACTGTTCCGGCCTGTATACTTATTTAGTAAGAAGAAACAACTAAGTTGAATTTAAAACCGGCAATTTATTTAAGTAGATTTTAAAAGCAGTGTGACAATGTCCACATTGGCAACTGACTTTCGATCACTTTGCTTACAACGAAAGACATAACTTGGAGTCAGAATGGTATAATAATCAAAAAGGCATAGAAAATTCATTTTAATATGACTTACAAAACATTCATGTGAATAAGTACAAACAGGAAAACTACCAACTGACGTAGAATCTATAAAAGAATCGATCAAGCTTGTCATTGACAGCTTGCCAAAATTCCCTGTCAATAATAGTCTCACCATGAAAGTTACTTTCCAACCACACATCAAAATCACACCATTCCAGTCCTATAACTGCCAACTACATTTTAACCTGGTAGTAGTAGTTATGGCTTGTCTTCAGTTTCATGGCATCATTAGAGACGGCAAGTAATTTCAGAGGCAGAAAAGTGCAACTGGACATTTGATTTCCAACAAACCAGAAGGGATGGTGTCCTGTTGGGTTTGTAGACTTTATGATCAAGAGTTGTACCATAGCAAATGACTAAATGGGTTCACAATTATGCCACTTGGGTACAGATTTTGACATTGTCATTCGTTTTCTAGAAGAAAAAAGATTTTTTGTTAATGAAAACCAAACCCAAATCATGCATCACAATAATTTAAAAGGTGGTTTTGTTTCTTCTTTAAATAAAATGTTATTACACACTGGGGTGTCACTTATGCTATACAAATTACTTTCCTTGATTTCTTAAGCAGGTGTTACAAATTTTGTTGTTTAAATTTATTTTAAGAAGGATAAACATCTGATCAGTTTTTGTCTTCTTTTCTTTGCACCATACTCCTTTTGGGTTTCAAAAAGCAATCATAATTTAGGAAAATACACAGCTCTGAAAAGTTTATATGAAGATTTATGATATAGCCAAATTGTAATATTGACAGCTTGCATGCAATATCTGAATTTTTTAAAGTCTCTACTGTTGGGGGGGGGGGGGGCGCAGTGGGCTAAATAGGCAGTATGTGTCATTATGCATGTTTTGTAAATGTTTCATTATAACCGCGTGTTTAACCACAGTATTGTTTGATCATCGCTGTACATTTGAACCATATCTAATCAGAAACATAACACGTGCTTTAAGTAGCTTCGTTTCTCTATCGTTACATTTTATTTTGTGTGCTGTAGAGAAAAAGGACACTTAAGATAGGAGGTAAATGAACTTACGTTTCAGAGACTGGACATATCCCTCACTGTAATACTTGAATCATTTTGTCATCTGTTCATTTTCTGAACTGCTGTATACAACCGTGAGGAAATTCTCAAAAAAATGGAAACGAAATATCTGACACAGTTGAGATCGTTACTCGATGTAATGAATGGCACCATATTTGTTTATCAATCTGTCTATCTTATCCTGGTTTTTCGCGAAACATGAATATTTATGAGGATCTCATTAAGAATGGTCTATAGAGCATTCTTAGAATATATTCGTGTTTTCATGTGACACTGGATCAATGCATCCAAAGCGAGGCTAAGATAGGCACTAGTTTCGTTTTACCTCGCAACCATTTTCTGCTACAGTTGATAGCGTCAACGGAAAAATCGATACAGTTATTGCTGTATTCGGTTGATCAATGGGAATGCTAGAATTCACATAGATTTTAACTTCCACCACATTCCATCAGTGAAAAAGATGGAACTGCTTAGAAAATGAATTGTTGCAATACGTTATGATGAGGGGCCGAATTTTAAGGTAAGAATCTGGATGGGTGTTGGTTTGTTTGTATTTACTTGTAACTGACTGATGTAAGAAAGGGAAACCCAAATGCAAAATAGATTCTGTCGATGAAGCCAATGATTTTATATATGTGTTTTATAATGATAGGTTTCTGAAAATGTTTTCCCCTGGTCCCATTGCACATTGTCATCGGAAACTGGGATTACTTCCATGCAGCGCATTTATATAAGACATTATGAATTTAGGTATGAGTAGTAAGTACAGAACAAGTGAACTTTACAACCTCGTTAAAAACAAAAGGCAAATATGAGATGGAACTGATGTGTAATCATACCATAGCTTCGTAACTTTTACACATTTATTTCATAGTGTGTATGAGAGAGAGAGAGAGAGAGAGAGAGAGAGAGAGAGAGAGAGAGATTACACTCAGTATAATGCAGCCTGTTAAAACTTTTGAAACCTTTTTTACATTATAGCAAAGCTGATAACGTTGCTAGTTATAATATTTGGTCTCCATTATAGTTACAAATGTTGATGAAAAGGTACATTATTATTTGATCTTCTTCAGATCCTGTGAGTAGCATATAGCATGCAAAAGTAAAATTGGAGATCTGGAGGCGAGACGGGGGAAAGCAGAAACAGAATTGTAATAAAAGAAAAGGCAATTGCAAGATTTGAATTTTTTTTAAAAACAATGGAGAAATTTGGATTGAACAGATTTACAGAAGACGATGAAATGATAGAATTCTTCAATTGTTTTCCTACATGATATTTTTTATAACCTTCAATAGCATCAATCCTACTGTCATTAGAATGAAGAGCTTATATTACAGCACCAGGAATGACATCAACATCAGAGTATGTCATAAAGCACTGCACCCAGTTGATGATCTTTTCGTGTTTTTGTGTAGATGTGGATTTCCGATCGAAGATATGTCTGTTCGATTTAATATTCACAGGTCTTCTATAAGTCTCAAAATAATCATGTCGAGAAACTATTTGTATTTCTTTCTGGGAAGTATAAATGTTTGGCCAAGTCATGAGCAGGTTCAAGCAAATATGCCTCTCAAGTTTCAACTGTACTAATCAGGAGCCAAAATTAGTATTGACTGCACTTACATATTTACAAAAAGACCCTCATGTCTAGTGCTTGCATCAAAGACTTTTTCAACTACAAAACTCACATCCGAAAAGGTTTGGTAGGGATACCCGCACATGGCTCAATCACATTTGGGTCTACTTTGTACTCGGGATGAATGAGTGATTTGGAGATCACAAAGCTGCCAGGGCTTAAAGATTTGTTAGAACCAGGTAACTAAATTATGGCAGATAAAGGTTTTGTTTTAGACAATGTTTTCGTAGATACTGGTGTTTCCAATGCAACTCAGCACTTTTTGTGAATCGATGGGCAGTTCACAGTTTCCCAGGTGGAGGACAATCAAAACATTGCAAGCCTGAGGATACATGTGGAAAGACACATTAAGAGGGTGAAATAATACAAGTTATTACACTAATTCAACAAAAGAAATGACATTTTGTGACATGGAAGTATCATGTAGAACTTGCACCTGAAAACAAAGATACTGATACATTAGTAAAGTACCACATATGGTTCATTTTATTGACATTTCAATAATTTCTTTTTAGACTTTAAAATCATGCCACATATCATTGGCATCATGTCGTGCTAATGCCTTTAATATGTGTTTATTTTATTAACATTTCAGTAATGTATAAGTTTTAAAAAAACATCTTTAGTCCAATTGTGCCATATTTCATTGACATCTTGATTTTCATGTTTGTGTGTGTGTGTGTGTGTGTGTGTGTGTGTGTGTGTGTGTGTGTGTGAAATTGATCCAATTCCGACATCACTGCTGCTTAAGTGCTTAGACCCAATATTGCCTTCACCAACTGATGTTATTAATATCTCTCTCTCATCAAGGGAATCCCCATCATTTTTCAAAACTGACATCGTAAAGCCACTGCTGAAGAAACCAACACTGGACCATAACGGTTTAAAGAACTACCGCCCAGTTTCTAATCTCCCTTTCATATAAAAAATCTTAGAAAAGGTTGTTCTAACTCAACTTGTATCTCATTTTAATTCAAACAGTATTTTTAACAATGTACAGTCTGCATATCACCCTTGCCACAGCACGGAAACTACTCTTCTTAAAGCTGAAAGTATTTACGACATTCTCTCTGCTTTGGATAGAGGAAAGATTACAGTCCTCACTCTCCTAGATTTATCTGCAGCATTTGACACAATAGATCATGATATATTACTTCACCGTCTCCAGCATGTATTTGGCATTCAGACTATAGCCTTACAGTGGTTCAAGTCCTACTTAGTGAACAGGACACAAATTATATCTCCAAATGGAATACACTCCAGCCCAATTGACGTGTGTTGAGGTGCTCCACAGGGATCTGTTCTTGGACCTGATCTCTTCATTCTGTACACTCAGCCGCTCTCAAGTTTCTTAGATCATCACCCAGTGTCGTATCAATTGTACGCTGATGACACCCAAATATACAAGTCTGGCCACCCAACTAAAGTTGATGCTACCATCCATGGAGTACAGAAGTGAATTTCGGATGTGAACTCATAGATGACAATTAACAAGCTGCAGATGAATGATGATAAAACTGAGGCTATTCTGATCACAACACAAAGACTTTCTCATTCACATCCTTTACCTCAGACAATAACTATCAGCAATACCAACATTAAATTCTCACAGTCAGTACGGAATCTAGGCGTTACTCTAGACAATACTCTCACATTGCACCAATATGTCATAAACATCTACAGGGCTGCAAATCTTGAATTGAGACGCATCAGTTCCATTCGTAAATATCTTTCAGTTGATGCCACAAAAACACTTCTGTGTTCATTAGTACTTTCAAGACTGGACTATTGTTAAGAGTGCTCTCAAGACTCACCTGTTTCGACTGCAGGGACAAACTTAGCGACCTAATCATGTTTTGTATCTTATATGTTTTCAGCATGTTTTTATGTTTTCCAATTTCATTGTTTTTGTCATTTGTTGTTCTGTAGTTTAGTCATATCATTATTGATGGTGTAAAGCGCTTAGAGCTTTTAAAGATTAGGCGCTATACAAAGTCCTCATTATTATTATTATTATTATTATTATTATTATTATTATTATTATTATTATTATTATTACATGTAAGTAGTAATATGGGACGATATAACGACAATGGGAAATCCAGTCAAAAAGGGCTTGGGAAGATATAGCGACAAGATTTATAGCAACAATGGAAATCCCAGTCAAAAAGGTCGTGGGACGATATAGCGACAAGGTGGGACTGTATAGCGACAAGGGAAATTTAACATAGTGGGACTGTATAGCGACAAGGGAAATTTAACATAATGGGTCTGTATAACGACAAGGGAAATGGAAAATAGTGGGACTATATAACCTCAAGGGAAATTTAACATGGGGAATATTATTTTTATTTGGGACTATCTAGCGACAAGGGAAATTGAACATAGTGGGACTATATAGCCTCAAGGGAAATTTAACATGGGAATATTATTTGTATTTGAGACTGCCTAGCAACAAGAAAATAGAGGCAAAGAAAGCTAATATCTTTTCGAGGTATATGAGTGGCCCTGAAAAGGACCGTTATGTGTAACGTTAACATTATATTGTTAACACAGAGGACATCTCTTATCTTTCTTAAACTTCCCCTCACTGCTGGACCATAGAGGAGAACTCTCTTTAAACAACCTTGCCTCTCCACATATATTATTCTTTTCCAAAGGGCTGTATCAATCATATGAGTAGATCTAAAAGTTTTTGATCCATATTGTTTGATATTTATGAAGGTTGATTAAACCAAGCCAAGTCAATTTGCATGCTACCATTTACATTCATTGTGTTTGGGACAGGTACAGCTAAACTGATTAAATTATTGACTAGGATATCCCTATGAAATATTCATATGACATGTTCATATGCCAAAGTTGTTTTGGGGGTGAGGGACTGAGTTGTCTAAAGTATTTGCATTTAACAACGACTGCCTTCTGACCTCTTGTCTGATTTGGTTCCATTCTCAAGCTTGGTTAGTGTGGGTAGGTGAGAATGTTTTCTTCTGGTTTTTCCAGGTTCTTACTTCATCTGTTGCACCTTCTTGTTTTGTACAGCCTATACTGTACTAACAATGGTGTTAAGAACACAACAACAACACCAATAACAAAACATTTATTTGCTTCCCCCATCCGAGACTTTTAATGTTGCAACATAAGTCATTAACTTTCGGTACGTAAATTGACGCACTCCGATGTTATGTTTTACTGATAAGCACAAAAATAATCGTTTTGTCTAACTACTTCAATGGCTAGGTAACAAGTCTCCCAAACAGGGAACATACGTCACATCATTTTCATACGCTAAAGCTGTCCTAATGAATAAGAGCATGGAACCTAGAGCTAACCTTACTTGACCTGTAACTGTCACAGCAGTTGTAGCAACCGGATGGTATAACCATATAAGTACCATGTATAAGAAAGAGGCGGGAAATAAACACGTGATTTTAAAGTGACTCTCACAAAAGTCGTTTTTTATGCCCATCATTTATCACTCAACGAAGCACCAATTTGCATTCACTCAATTGCCCATATGCCCTGCGTTGTTCCAAGATACTGTAAGCGTTTGACTGAAAATGGCGTCAAATGCAAAATGTTAAAAAAGAACCAAAACAAGCAATTATCTTTCGGATCGTGTTTACGACCGACCGATGATCATATTATTGTTATCTAAACAGTGGGGCCTTCGTCATCCAAAGATGAGGTAACAGTTACCATACCCGTAAAATGAAACGTAATTTTGTACAGCAAAAGTTGAAAACATACAGCTGGTTACGTTTTCATAAGAAGCAAAGTCGAGTGAGGAATGTAAAAGGGAAGACGCCTTTATGTTTTGCCAAATATGTACAGAGGCTAAATAAAACTCCATGACGCCTTTATGTTTTGCCAAATAAGTACAGAGGCTAAATGAAACTCCATGACGCCTTTATGTTTTGTCAAAAATGTACAGAGGCTAAATGAAACTCCATGACGCCTTTATGTTTTGCCAAACATGTACAGAGGTTAAATGAAACTCCATGACGCCTTTATGTTTTGCCAAATATGTACAGAGGCTAAATGAAACTCCATGAGCAAAATGTTCAAAACACAATAATGTTCAGAACAGGAAATTAACAAGGCATGGTGGGTTGCCAAAACACAACCGCTGATGGAGCGTGTGCAACACTAGGAAGATATATATGCAGTTTTATAGCATGTGTACATTGGCTTAGTGTCGAAGACATCTATTGTTTTCAAAGACAATGTCTTCAGAATGTAATATATTACTTAATGGCTGAATAAATTGATTGCATTGGCATTTTGAAGAATTCCGCCATTCAGCATGATTTGGTTATACTACTTGATATTAGAAAGCCTATAAAATGTTGACGAAGACTGTCTTATACGTGACCTGCAAGATTCGCCATTTGTGACAGAATCGATAGATGAAACTAGTGACTTAGCGAACATTAAACGCCTCTTCATATATACTTCAATTATATCTGATGACATGAAATCATCAAAAAGATTTTTAAACAAATATAGACTATTGAGTTAATTATGACAATGGAATTGCCTTACTGGTTTTCGTCACATTTTATAACTAATATTTTTGTTGTGCATTAAACAAAATAACTATATTGTAAATGCTGATGACCTGTTGAATAAAGTACATAGGTCTGGCGTTTGACTCATTCTTTTGCCTTGATGAGTCTAATGACTTACAAAAAGCCATTTGTAGATAATAATTTTTCTTTTATAAAAGACTGTGGTTATTGACATGTAATTTATTTAGGTCCCAATAAAATATGAAGACATACTTGCAAAAGCAAACCCAAAACAATAAAACGGACTTTTCAACGTGGTCCATGGACCGACGGTGCTGAAGATACAATTCACCGACATAGTACAACATAATCTGTCACGTCGATTGCTTTTATTTTGTCCTTATTGATGTGTTAATTCCCTGTGCGAACTCACAAGTGTCCTAAAAACACATCAGCATTTCAGCAGGTTTGTGTAATTTACCATGATGGTAACAATACACAATGTGATTCATATAGTATAACATTAAGTTATTTCATTGTTTGTGTATCGTACAAGAAACAGTAGAATGGAATGATAAACGTTGGAAATAATAAGCAAAGCTGCTATCGAAAGTTTTAATTTATAATAGTGATATTACTAATAATACCCTGTTGACAACTTTGAGGTAGTTTTTTTTATTTGGGACTATTTTTAAGGACATCAAAAAGAAAGGTGCAACATCTCAATAGGAATGCACGAAAATAACCGTCCATTTCCTTCTCTAAATAATTTCCACTAAAATTAAAATCGAAGTAATAAAGAGAATCTCAACTGGGTAATGATTTAATATTAAATTCATGAATGCCATTGAATAATCTCCAGATTTCGTTCGCATAGACTCGCAAAAGCTGGGCATTGTTCAGTATTAAATACGTACCAATTTGAAATCCAATATATATTACAAATTAAACATTTAGTATCACGGAGTTAATGCTATTCTAGTATATGACCTTTGACTTTGCCATATTATGATGTATTAATGTATTAGTATGCATATATGGCATACCAAAATTTATTAGCATGCTTATGCGATACAAATAATAATTTTAAAAAATGCATATAAACATACCAATTATAGATAGATGGATGGATGGATAGATAGATAGATAGATAGATAGATAGATAGATAGATAGATAGATAGATAGATAGATAGATAGATAGATAACGGTATAATTGTATAGATATCCCATATCCATGATAGTATATATTATTTGTATGCTTATCAATGTTTTTAATAGGCATCCCTTATACGTGCTATTATATATTATATGTATGCCATATGAATGATAGTTATATTTTATTATATATATATTAGCATGTATATGATCTACCAATAAGATTTAATAGCTTGGGTATTGCCTACCAGAATAGCATGTATAATGCATAGCAATAGTATATAAAGCATGGATATGCGATACAAATAATATATAATAGTATTTGTATGGCATATCAATAATGAATAGAGCATGGATATGGTATACAAATAATATATAATAGCGTGGATATGGCATGCCAATATTATACAATAGCATGGATATGGGATCTATATAATTTATTATAACATGGTATACAAATAATATAATAGTATCTATAAGGCATACCAATAACATATAAAGCATGGATATGCGATGCAATTAATATAGAATAGTATGGATATGGGATTTATATAATTTATTATAACATGGATATGGTATACAAATAATAAAATAGCATCTATAAGGCATACCAATAAGATATAAGGCATGGATATGCGATGCAATTAATATAGAATAGTATGGATATGGGATTTATATAATTTATTATAACATGGATATGGTATGCAAATAATATAATAGCATCTATAAGGCATACCAATAAGATATAAAGCATGGATATGCGATGCAATTAATACAGAATAGCATGGATATGGGATCTATATAATTTATTATAACATGGATATGGTATACAAATAATATAATAGCATCTATAAGGCATACCAATAAGATATAAGGCATGGATATGCGATGCAATTAATATAGAATAGTATGGACATGTTATAAAAATAATACATAATAGCATGTGTATGGCATACCAATGATAAATAAAGCATGGATTCGCCTACTATTTTAAAACACGTATGGCATACCAATAATATTCTCCAAAGTAGAATTTCTTTTTCCCCATGTCCCTCAATTTTCCAGACACTTGTCACTGTGAACATTTATTGAACGATACAAATTACTGGTTAATTTCATCAAGACTCCCAGACTTATCTTTCGGCAGAAAAGGTGGCCTACCAAATTTTAGAAAGGAAATTTATTAAAACCGTGAATTTCGCATAGGAAACATAACACTCGTTTAGCTTAACCAATCAAGATTGACTATATCTAACCGCCAAACTTTAACACCCCCATCACAGTCAGACTAATTCTCTCTAATCCGCCATTATTATTAACTATTCTGGAAATTATAATTTTATATCACCTGTTTAAAACGGCCCAATATTTCCCAAATTTGTATCTGGCTTGTCTCTATTTTGTTATTTCGTAACATGAGCATACGTTAACCTGTATATCGGACCGTTATCCTATCGGGTCCTAAATAAAATCCAATGAATCATCCAAGATAGTATAGGTTAATCTTCGCAAGCTACCAAATAATGGATAGCCTAGCCCATATATCAATCTCGATTATGACGTGTCACGCCGATTACGACATAATGTTTTATCATTATAATCTTTACTGTACTCCTGCTTGCCTCCTTCTGTTGACATAATCCAAATTAATTGTATTAAGCTCAAACTTGTGGTAATTTTCTCTACTTTGAAACCAAGTGTTCAAAAACAAAATAATATTTATGTCGTACTAAAAGACATCCAAAATAACATAATGGTTGTTAGTACTGTAAACAAAATATCATGACGTCGTTAAATTATTAATTTAAACGTATGGAATATGCATACATAGTATGAGATAACTGCATATTTTATGAATCACTGGAAACTATAATAGCCATAGAGAAAGAAACAGCTATGCTAAGAAATATTAATTCACATAAACAGGTTGGGACTTGAAAAAAGACGTAGGCGATGTTTGTGTAACACAGAGAACGGATATTATTGTTTTCTTAATACTTAAAAACATGACAGAAATCCCTTATTGAGTCATCTACAGATAAAGGTCAATCGATGTTGTCGTTTTATCATTGAAGTGTTACGACAAGAGCTCTCAAAAGCACCTACGCCATACTTTTACAAGCAAACACTCGACTATCCGCTGTGACAAGTCCGTTTTTGCATTAGAAGACGGGGATCTGATAATTTATAAGTCATGGCTTCTCAATTTTTGGGGGAATCCTCAAACAGTCGGTGCTTAACTAATTTAAATTTGTACTTAACATAACCTAATCCTATCGTTTTGAGAAACATTTTTTCCCCCTCAGTTCCAAAGAGGATATGAGAACAATATAAAAATAAAAATAAAATGTATTCGACCATGGTTTTGGTGATATGTTAAATCGACAATATTTTACTTAATCACAAAATCAGCGCTATATATCAATATGTACCTATGGGAAAATAACGCTTCCAAAAGAAATATATATTACTTTTGTTAGCCCATCTTTAAGCACGTTTTGCTATTCAATTGCTTGACGCATGCGTATGGACCTCCAGCAATACGTTGCCTTTCCTTTTCTCAGACATACAATGAAGATGTTGATTGTATAAGTTGTTTGATATAAAATTTTAGGTTAATGCCATATTTGCATCATTTGAACCAAATACATTTCTTCACATTCAGACAATGTTGTTTTATATTTCTGCTCGATTTTAAAAGCATGCCTTGAAGGATTTACGGTACAGTATATTTGGAGAAAATGGAAACGGTCTTGAAATGAGTGAACATTGATGTGTGTTTGGAGGGGTATAATTGGTAAATAAAGACAATTATAACTTTTTTTACAACGTTTTTGTTTTGAGTGCTTATCCTATCTGTAACTAAATTTGTAACTGAACACATAATGACACGTTTGGTAGAATTACAGTCCTTGGTACGGAATTAAAAACACATGTTTCAAACACAATTGTTTATCAAAGAAATAATGATTTGCTGAATATGAATTTCTTCACACAGAAGCTTATATCAAGGATGAGTGTATGCTGAAAAATATAAATTTCTGTTCCTGAATATTTATAAATGTAAATGTTTTGAATTTTTAATATAATGGTGTTTCCACATGTTTGTTTGAGTCTAAGCGCAGAGTTTGAAAGATTTGCTTCCCTTGGATCACTAAACTAGTGATTTCGTCTTCGAATACAATGAAACTCCGTTTCCAGGGAAATATCTTATAAGATTGAAATATATCTCATATTATTAAAATGTTATTTTGCGTACCTGTGAATAAATAAATCTACGTATAACATAATTTATTTCATTTTTCAAAATATTCTATTGTCTTTGTGCATTGTAGTTGAATAGTTTCAACACCAAATTAAGATTTGTGCATATGTATGTATGTATGTATGTATGTATATATGTATGTATGTATGTATGTATGTATGTATTTCTTCTTCATAATATCAGGTCAATTCATTTAGGATAATACAAAACTTTGAACGAGAACCAGGAATAAAATGACAGAAACAAAGAGAACACAATAGTCACCTACAGTACTGAAACACAAGATCCTTATATAAGCAATCGTACAAACATAACAGTAAAGATAACAGTACTAAATATAACAGTAACAATAACAGTACCTAATATAATTGTAAAAATAACTACTAAATATAACAATAAAAATAAGATTACTATATATAACCGTAAAAAAACTACGTAATATATCTGTAAAAATAATGGTACTAAATATAACTGTACAAAAAAACCAGTACTTACTAAAATGTAAAAATGACTACTAACTATAACAGTAAAAAAACAGTACGTATTATAACTGTAAAAATAACTACTAAATATAACAATTATAATAACAGTACTTAATATAACTGATAAAATATCAGTCCTACTAATAACAGTTAAAATAACAGTTCTTAATATAACTGTAAAAATATCAGTCCTACTAATAACAGTTAAAATAACAGTTCTTAATATAACTGTAAAAATATCAGTCCTACTAATAACAGTTAAAATAACAGTACTTAATATAACTGATAAAATATCAGTCCTACTAAAAACAGTTAAAATAACAGTTTTTAATATAACTGTAAAAATATCAGTCCTACTAATAACAGTTAGTTAGTATGATGGGTTTTAAGTGATTCGTCCATTACGGCTCTTGTCACTGTTTTATCTCCCAATGGGGAGTTATTTAATTTATCCTGAGGGTGGGAATGGTGCCGCGCACCCTGCAGGCGTTTATGTGCTTATATAGAAGCACTTATTTAATTTGGCCGTCACCACGGGACAGTTATTGAACTGCCTCTGGGTGAATGTAAGGCCGTAGGGTGGGTAGGAATAGAACCTACACACACCCACCCAATCAGTTAATATTCTGCATGCCTAGCCTAGCCAGTCTGCAATAGCAGTAAAGCAAAGCGAGAGTAAAATAGTTTAACTCATATCGCCTTTGTCTGCAAAGTATGGTCGTGCAAGCACGAGAAATTACTGCAGCGGGAAGCAGTGGTGCGAAGAGCCAAGCACGCTCTTTTTATCAAATTCAGTCCAGTTATACTAATGGACAACCTAACAACCAATAATGTGTAAGCCACCTGTGCAATTAACCAAATATCTGAGTTGTACAATATTACTTATCATCCTATCGAAAAATAGGGACTAGTACGAAAGTGTACATATGTAAGTCCCTATTGTATTTAAATTAAAGTGCCTAAGCGGCACATAAAAGTGTAGTCAATGGTAGGGGATTTTGGTTATGAATTTATTGAAGGCAAAGCCAAAAAGGTCAAATTAGTCTTTTCAGGGCCAAATAGTTAGTCAAAGAGGGTAACTCTTAACCAAATGAGTACCCTATTATTCAAGCAAGTGACGGCAAATTTGAAAATTATCTGTTCCTTTGCGCAGGTGGGCACCGGGGTGTAGCTTGTCGTTCCCTGCTCCGGAGATTCTCCTGGGCGCTACTAGTCCAAGCTACCGCTGTATGGTGTTTTCCCGTGCAGCTTTCTTGTATTCTAGGGCTCCTGGCGTGCTATTCAGGTGGTGCTGTTCTGTAGCTCCTCTATTTTGGTCTTCACAGTAGTGACGCCTTCTGGCCTCTTGTGTAGACCGCCATATTGGTGCCACGTGGCAGACGCCATTTTCCTATGTGCCAGTCCAGTCGTAGGATTGTTTCTCCATGTCGGCTATTTTGGTGACTCGCTGTACTCGCAGTGGTTTTTATCTGTAGACTTTTGTTTGGTCTTACAGGCCCCTTGAAGTTCCTATGGGTGAACTTATTCTTTTTGTTGTCACGCCTATGGACTTCGTTTATATCTGCGGTCGCTGAGTCGCCGTCAGCCTAGTGGAGACCGGTCCTTCCTGCTTGGTGTCCTCTTGCTGAATGATGATGATGATGTAATGATAACAGTTAAAATATCAGTACTTAATATAACTGTAAAATTATCAGTCCTACTAATAACAGTTAAAATATCAGTACTTAATATAACTGTAAAATTATCAGTCCTACTAATAACAGTTAAAATAACAGTTCTTAATATAACTGTAAAAATATCAGCCCTACTAATAACAGTTAAAATATCAGTACTTAATATAACTGTAAAAAAATATCAGTCCTACTAATAACAATTAAAATTACAGTACTTAATATAACTGTAAAATTATCAGTCCTACTAACAACAGTTAAAATATCAGTACTTAATATAACTGTAAAATTATCAGTCCTACTAATAACAGTTAAAATATCAGTACTTAATATAACTGTAAAAATATCAGCCCTACTAATAACAGTTAAAATATCAGTACTTAATATAACTGTAAAAAAATATCAGCCCTACTAATAACAGTTAAAATATCAGTACTCAATATAACTGTAAAAAATATCAGCCCTACTAATAACAGTTAAAATATCAGTACTTAATATAACTGTAAAATTATCAGTCCTACTAATAACAGTTAAAATATCAGTACTTAATATAACTGTAAAAAATATCAGCCCTACTAATAACAGTTAAAATATCAGTACTTAATATAACTGTAAAAAAAATTATCAGCCCTACTAATAACAGTTAAAATATCAGTACTTAATATAACTGTAAAATTATCAGTCCTACTAATAACAGTTAAAATATCAGTACTTAATATAACTGTAAAAATATCAGCCCTACTAATAACAGTTAAAATATCAGTACTTAATATAACTGTAAAAAAATATCAGCCCTACTAATAACAGTTAAAATATCAGTACTTAATATAACTGTAAAAAATATCAGCCCTACTAATAACAGTTAAAATATCAGTACTTAATATAACTGTAAAAAATATCAGCCCTACTAATAACAGTTAAAATATCAGTACTTAATATAACTGTAAAAAATTATCAGCCCTACTAATAACAGTTAAAATATCAGTACTTAATATAACTGTAAAAAATATCAGCCCTACTAATAACAGTTAAAATATCAGTACTTGATATAACTGTAAAAAATATCAGCCCTACTAATAACAGTTAAAATATCAGTACTTATTATAACTGTAAAAAATATCTGCCCTACTAATAACAGTTAAAATATCAGTACTTAATATAACTGTAAAAATAACAGTACTAAATATAACTTATGGCACTGACCTTTATATATCTGCAAGATGATGCTAATGATACAATAAATTTAAGTTCATCTATGTTGTTACATGATTAAAATTTACAATATATGTATGTATGTATGTATGTATGTATGTATGTATGTATGTATGTAAGTGTGTGTGTGTGTGTGTGTGTGTGTGTGTGTGTGTGTGTGTACTTACGTAAAATATTGGAACGTTAGTTAAGCTGTTATGTTCCGTTGTTATTTTTTTCAAAATCTGAATCCACTGTCTAAGAATAACTGATATAATCAGATATTGTATTTCTCTATTTCACGGACACAATCAATAGTTTTTATTGTATTTTTTAAATTCATGTGTCAGTTTATATCTATGCTCATATACATTTTTTTCCTTGCCTCCTTGGTATATTTATATTTCTCCCTCGTTTCAGATATATGTATTTTTTAATTACATATTTAGATATATGGACTTTGAATATACATTATATATTGTGGTTGATTATATAATTACTGACTACGACTGTATTCATGTTTTCTTCTTTTTACTAAATTCTCTGTTTGAAATGTGTTAATTAAATTTCTGTTTATAAATTATTCCAGAAAGTTTTCGCCTGAAATTTACTAGCATTTTCTGGTGTCACGTATGGACGAAACATCTCTTGCATAATGTATAAACCATTTAGATGGCAGATCACTTTTTCATGTCCAGACGTGTTATTCTCCTTAAATACAGATTATTATTATTATTATTATTATTATTATTATTATTATTATTATTATTAATGTATGCATATTAAGCATATTAATTAATTAATAATCTGAAACTCTATCTTTAACCGAAAACTGATATCACACTGCTGTCCGTTGTGTTTTGTGTCTCGGGCTCGGCTAATGTGGGTGTGTGAGAAACCATGTCAATGACTCGCGGTACAAATTCAGTTCCCATAGTAATCTGATGCAAGCACCATTATTTTACAACTTGGTAGCTTTTAATTTCGGAGTGCTTGTGATCAAACCTTATATTTTTCAGTAGCGATCCATCCTGGATGACATCTGTGCAGACAAAAAAACGTATCAGCCGCAGCATTTTCCGGATCTACGTATGTTTAAAAGAAGTGTTTTTAATTCCGCACCACAAAGTCGTTTGCTAACTTCAGTAATGATGTGTTCTAAACTCTTGTCTGTTAAAAAGACTAATATTCCATCAGTAAAACAATGTTTCTATTTGCTTTCACTTACAACTTGGACCAACTCTCAAAAAGTTACTTTTACTACAATCTATCTTTCATTTTATCAACCACTCCATGCCAGCCAGACTTAGTTATATTATATTTTATCTTCACCCATTTCCAGGCTGGTTCTCATTTTCTCATTTTTGCGTACATTTGGTACCGTGCGTACTCAAATAGCTTCTCGTGTGTCGGTGATTCTTACCGGAGTTTTTCCGTATTCTTTATCTAACAGTTATACCTGCCGTCTTACATAGCCTATCATGAGCTAAAAAATGGCATTAAACCTACAAGAACAACAATCAGCATTTCTGATAAAGTATTTCTACTTACATACATCATGCGCCCAGAATCTTGATTGTAGTCAAAAAGTGTGGAAACAAGTTCTTGTAGAAAAGCTATTTTCGATAAAACTGTGACCAATAAATACAAATAAACCCCCAGTAGTAGCATCGAATTTATCAGCCTCTGGTGGGTATATCATTTGAAGAGCAAGAAGATACGAGGTATGTACAAGCAGTTTGACATAGATATCTTGACAAATCATACAGAAATGCATATACCCTTACAGATTAGAGTCACGTTAATATAAAATAAACCAAGATACTGTATATGTGTATTCAGAACATGTTGAGACGATGTGTTTCTTACAGTGCATTAAGCTGTTGTATCGTGGAATAGAATCATCAATAGCTTATTAAGCTATTGTACCTTGGAATATAATCATCAATAGCTTATTAAGCTATTGTACCTTGGAATAGAATCATCAATAGCTTATTAAGCTATTGTACCTTGGAATATAATCATCAATAGCTTATTAAGCTGTTGTACCTTGGAATAGAATCATCAATAGCTTATTAAGCTGTTGTACCGTGGAATAGAATCATCAATAGCTTATTAAGCTGTTGTGCCGTGAAATAGAATCATCAGTAGCTTATTAAGCTGTTGTGCCGTGAAATAGAATCATCAGTAGCGTATTAAGCTGTTGTACCATGGAATAGAATCATCAATAGCTTCTTAAGCTGTTATACCGTGGAATAGAATCATCAATAGCTTAATAAACTGTTGTACAGAGGAATAGAATCAGCAATAGCTTAATAAGCTGTTGTACCGTGGAATATAGTTTTAATTATAGTTTGTTGGTATAATCAGCTGGTGTGTTGCGGAATGTAATCATTATTAATGCCATAAGCTGTTGTATCATGGATTACAATCATTAACACTTAGACAGTTATTGTCTCGTGGATTGTAACAATTTATAGCGTATTAAACTACTTTGTTTTGGACTGTAACAATTTACAGTGTATGAAGCTACGGTATCGTAGAATTTAACCATTTAAAGTGAATAAAGCTACGGTATCGTGGATTGTAACCATTTATAAATAATTAAGCTGTTGTTTTATGAAATATTGTATTATATCGTGACTTGTCAGGATTTAAAGAGTTTAAAGACCTTCTTGTATCGGGAATATTGTCTTTAATAGTTATTAAGTTCTTGTATCGTAGATTGTAACCATGGAAATTGCATTAAGCTGCTGCATCGTGACTATGTCACCATTAATAGTGTATTAGGTTGCAGTATCATGGACTGTTTCCATTCTTTGAATGCCAATGTCAAGGTTTTACATAACAATCAAGGTTAGAAAGAAAAGTATTTTAGGTATAGTGAAATTTATGAAAATTTTCATCAAGAACGAGTGCTTGCTTCGTATCTAAGGAATTCACAGGAATCCAAGGTTAAATTTTACGTTAGATACCGAGAATGCGTTGATCTTTGCTTTGTTTCCGAGAGAAGTCTATTAAATATGACAACTATTTCTGTTGATGGTGCCAAAAAACTGTAAGTCAAAACTGTTTAAATTTTATATTTCTGTAATGGATGAATATCAAATAAATTTTTAAACACAACGTCTGTGTCAGAACAGATTGAGAAATACATTTTTCATGCAAATGACGATAAACAAACACACAGATATATATATATATATATATATATATATATATATATATATATATATATATATATATATATGGTGTTATCAGTATGATATCCGACATAAACCTTGATATGTAAGCATGATGCGATGGCAGAAAATGTATATGTTGCTTGTAATCCATACGATACATGATTTTCCTAGAATCAATTTATTAGTTATTTATTATTTATCTCTTTTGTGTCTTATACCTTTGTATTTCTAAACAGCTTTCTTTCCGTCATCTCGTTCTACTTTATAAAATCCTATCTATACATTTGGAAATTACAATAAGGTAAATGCCCGTAGTGGATTCGATAGATATTAAAATGTATCTTGTAAACTATCAAATCTCTTATAAAGCTGTGTATTGCACATTGTATACTATTTGCACTTTGCACGATATTTTATATTGTAAGCTATCGTGTTTAATATAATACTGGGGATGACCTTGTACATTGTACATTATTGTCCATTGCTTACATAGGGCAACATTACTGATACATAAAACATGGCGTTGTTTATTGTACACCATCAGTTACACCTGGCATGATGTTGTACATTGTAGATTTTGTACTTGCTTACGCTTACATGAATGGATAGTGTTACGTATATTTGATATAAGTCATTTATATTTATTTTTATTGTTTGTTTGTTGGATTTAAATTTGGCATTTTAAGTTTTAAGATTCGTTCATTGGGGGTGGGATGACCTGTACTTTACATAATAAACACCAGGTGTTGACCTCATTTCTGACCTGGCTTCAGAGTTGTAAACAAACTTTAAAAATGATTGGTTGATTCCAAGGACATTATGGAGCTTTGTATAAAAATCTTTCTATTTTAGTTTGGTCATGTGGTGGGTACGTGAGCTTTTGAACGTAACTTTGCTCTGATAGATTCTAGAAAATCACGTGACCCCTTTCTTGTTTACATAAAAACAGATATATACACTATGTTTTGGAGCGAGCTATTGAGTATAAATTGGGCTGTTAGAATATTAAGTTGTGTCGTTTTGAGTTACCTTGTTTTGGAAATTATTTCAACTCGTTTGGATTCAAGAGGATTTATTTTATTATTTATCTGGAAAAGAATTGTGCTCATAGAATTTTATTAACAAGAACTGACTTCTTCAAGTGACATCGTCTTCCATCTTGGATACTTCGCTGGGATTCGAACTTGGAATTATTTGGACATTTTATTACCAGGACTTTTGCAATTTCTCTAGTGGATAATATTTGGAATTATTTTTGGATTAATTTTGGAATTGATTCTTAAAACCGTAAATTTATTTTTTCTTTTCTGGAAAATATTTGTGTTCAATAAATTGTTTATTAAGCTTTTACAAGCTTGTTATTTTCACTCTTTCTATGTTTCTGTTTATTCGAGCCTAAGCACGTAACTATATATATATATATATATATATATATATATATATATATATATATATATATATATATATATATATATATATATATATATATATATATATGTGTGTGTGTGTGTGTATGTGTGTGTGTGTGTTTTTTGTCTTTTATGACACTAAAGTATGTGGCTAATCTCGTTTAATTTTTTAAAAATTGATGTTTTCAGATTATTAATTAATTAATATGCTTAATATGTATACATTAATAATAATAATAATAATAATAATAATAATAATAATAATAATAATAATAATAATAAGAATAAGAAAAATAATCTTTATTTAAGGAGAATAACACGTCTGGTCATAACATAGTGATCTGCCATTTGTACTCAAGTGTGCTATTACACGTAAACACTGTAATACAGTGGTCATCAGGTACATGTTTGAACAATATGCTATTTGCAGTCATATATATTTAAGCATGGCATAGGTCGTATAACTAGACATAGAGTAAAACAATCTCTAATTTTTTTTGCATCAATAAAATATGCTCCGTTTTGGATGGTATCGTATTTCATTCAAAGTAGCCTAGAAATAATTTCTTTAATAAGATTTGTAACGAAGCAGGGAAAGTTAGAACTACAAATCAATAGTGTTTTCAAAATACAAAAGTTTTTTTTCCTTACAAGCCATTTTTGGTTCTAATACCAACAACAGTAAATAGTGTATCCAAGCTTCTGAGGAGTTTATTAAAATAATCCGGAGCAAATATAAAAACTAGATAAAGACACAAAAATGATAACGGCTAAAATACAAACAGTTTCCCATTTCTTCGAGATAAACATGCTCTTAGTCAGCTTAAATATGCACAAATACTTATGTCAAAATCTACGAAAAATTCTTAATTACTACATGATAGAATCACTAGGGAGAATTTTACAATTAGAGATATAAAAATAAAAAGCCATCCCTGTCCCCACGTAGAACACACACACACACACACACACACACACACACACATAAACACACACACACAAGCACACACTAAATCGTTTCATCGAATGGAATTCAAGCCGAGAAACCATTCTCGATCGAGATACTACAAGTTGCCTTCGTCCAAACTCCAATCGCCGAATAACTGTCTAAAGATCAATGCTCTCTTCCTTCTTATCTGATAAGCTCCCCAGTGTGCTGACCTGTCACAACCTAACACGGAGCAAATCGGAGACAAGTGTGTACCCCTCTGAATCCACGAGTAATGACTGGCGCCAGCAAGACCGTCAAAATCTTTTTGAAGACGCAAAAATATGAAGCCCCAAGATTATGTGTAATCGTATGCTAGTATTGTAACATGCACTTGTTTCATATAGAGTTGCTATGATCTTAAAGTTGCCATAAAACAAGACCCACGCAAAGAAACAATAGCATGGTAAGATTATATTTATCTTGAGATCCAGCATTAGACTGAACATTAAAATCATCTAATGGTTTAATTGCTCATTTTTCCACACCTTCATCTCTCTCTCTCTCTCTCTCTCTCTCTCTCTCTCTCTCTCTCTCTCTCTCTCTCTCTCTCTCTCTCTCTCTCTCTCTCTCTCTCTCACACACACACACACTCACACACACACACATACATACACACGCACACAAACACATACACACACTCACACATATATGCAAGCACATAAACACTAGTTGCATACTGCTCTTTTTGATATCAGTATGAATAACCAGATAAAGAGATCGTCAATTGTAATAACTAAACACCTATCCTGATTAGAAGACGGGAGAGAGGGCGGGTAGTTGAATGTATATTTGAAGAAACTGATGAAACCTGAAATCAATGGATTGATAATGCAACTTGTGATACAGGACGGGTTTGATCACATTCCCTGACGCCAGTACCCACTGACTGGTGACTTGAATATAATAAATTAAGGTTCCTTACTTGAAGACATTACAGATGTGACAAATTACTATGTCGAACCAACACCAATACAAATTTCGCGCATAAAGGTTAGAATAATGTCACGAATGCACGTAGATCAGAAAGTCACATGACATAACTCAAATTCTATAATAGATGCCATTCGTGACTGCAGTAAATTGATATCGTCACGTGACAAGGGAAATTGTTTCGCATCAGAAGTCATAAGGATAAGCAGCAGAGAGGGTGAGCCGGACAACATTTTTAGACAAGTATTCACTGAAATCACGCTTAAAATCAATGAAACCAATGACATCAGGCCCAAAAGTCAATGACATCAGGTCCCAAATGTGTGTGTGAATCATGGATTAGGATAAAAAAAAAATATGAAAAAATCAATGAAATTAATGAAATCCTCCATCGATTTTTGGGAAAAAAGGGACTACAACATCGTTGTCACTACCCTCTCTGCTGCTAGAACTTTCAGTTGGGGTTAACCGAATATTTGATCCAGTCCGATACGATATCGTGTTCGAGGGTCATGTCAATTTATTGTTACAAATCCGTGGGGGGCAGACTGAGCATGACTAAAGAAATTTCTAAATTGATTGAAGTTCATATCAGAACACCATGTCTGCCAAATATTTCGTAGCGTATGTGTATCAACGCCGTTGAATACAGCAAGCATATTACAGTTATCTCTAATCACTTTTGGAATCTGAGTGTATCGTTGAGTGACATAGATCACGTCCGTGTTTTTATGCCTGCCTCGGGAAAATATTCTAGCAGGATTTTTTTGTTTATCTAACATGACATCATCGTATACAACTAAATTGTTGATACTTCCATCGAGGTCTTCTACTGATGGCGCCTCGTCAATATCGGTTATAAATTCAATAACATCCTCGCCGGCAATCTCTGAAGCGTTTTCATTAAAATCTTTTAGCACTTCATAGCATCGTTGGTCGTCTACGCTAGGGGCAATTAAATACAACTTATCCCACTTCATCCATCTCATTATTAAATTGAGCAACAATTGCGTTTTACCGGATCCAGATGGTCCGATTATAATTGCGCGGATAGAGTTTGGTAGCGCTGCATGATGCTTCACTGGTTCTCTTGTTTTAGTCGCTGAAAAATCAATTATATTCATATCTCTATACATAAATTATGGATCTATATTGCGTGAAGTGTAAGGCGCGTACTGGCACAGATGACTTGACGACGATTACAACTAAAAATAACCGATCAGCGCTTTCTGGTAAATGCGTACAGTGTAGTACAAAGAAATTTAGATTTGTTTCTAAACCCAAGGAACCCAAGGAACCTTTAAAAAAAACGAGGAGGTGATATCGCTGCCAAATTAGCAAAACTCCCTGGAACCCCATGGGGGAAATACCCCGGAGAAAAACACCTTCCAGGGTATAGTTATTGTGGACCGGGAACAAGACTTGATATCAGACTTAATGATCAAAATCAGCCCCGACCCGGTGAGGAACCAATAAACGCTATTGATAAGGCCTGTCACCTTCATGATGTTGCTTATAAAAGCAGCAATTTGCAACACAGGCATCTAGCAGATGTGAAATTAATTCATGCGTTGAATTCTATCACTGATAAATCCTTCAAAGAAAAATTGGCCTCCTTTTTGATAAAATCGGCAATGAAAAGTAAATTGATGTTAGGTGCTGGTAATTAATAGCAACATGGAATCTATTTACTATTCCCCAAGAGGATACTGGAAGGGTAACGCTGCAATCAGTAAACTCGCTAGCGCCGCAAAAGTGAGAAAAACCACTGCGGCTCATTGGTTATCCAAACAGGCACTATGGCAAATATATCTACCACCGCCTAAACAAATTCAATTCTCGCATTTTGATGTAACCGGACCCAATGAAGTTCATCAGGCTGATCTATTATTTCTGCCACATGATCGTGGTTACAAATATGCGTTAACTGTAGTTGATATTGCAAGTCGATACAAAGAAGCAGAACCGTTAAAAACAAAATCGGCCACTGAAGTCGCTTCTGCATTTGAAAGGATTTATCGAAGGAGCCCTCTGCACTGGCCAAATCTGTTACAAGTTGATCCGGGCAAGGAATTTCAGGGTGCAGTGTTATCTACAATGAAATATCACAATGTCGCTATCAGACGAGGGCATACTGCACTGCATCGTGATCAGGCCATTGTAGAACGATTTAATCGGATTCTTGCTGAACGGTTATTTGGATATCAATATGCAAAAGAATTCATCCAAGAAAAAAGATCCCGTGAATGGGTTAAGAGATTACCAGGTGTAGTTACCGCACTGAATAACGAGATTACTAGAACCATCAACATGAAACCTATCAACGCGATTAAAAAGAAGTCGATACCTGAAAAACCACAAAAAGATTTCAAAGAACCAATTCTTGGTAGTAATGTCATTGTGAGGTACTTATACGAACCAGGAGAGCTTGAAGGGGATAGAAAAAGGGCTACTGATCCTATTTGGAGCGTCACGACGCATAAGATATCTAGTATAACACGATCTACGGGTAGACCTCCAATCTATAAACTGGATTCAACTGCCCCTCAACGGGGTTTTACTAGACAACAATTACAAGTGATACCCGAGGATACTCAATTGCCACCCTATGGGCTTAACTAGCACCCTTGCGTCTATTGCACTCAAGACAAGTCAACATCACATTATTTCTGACATGACCGAGATTGTTATTTTTTCTGTCTACGGTGAATTGGCGAGGATCCTTATCCGAATACTGCCAACGCATTATACAATTGCAACTCGCGCAGTGATTATTCTGTTGTTTCTTCAAAGTGATTATTAATTCAGCATCAATATCAAATTCTCGTTGTTTTTTTTTGTCCTGCTGTTTGTAACCGGAGAGTTTTTTATCAATAATATCATTATCGTCACCAATGATTTCATCATCGCCACCAATGATTTCATCATTGCCTGACTCTGTCAGGACAATTCTTCGAAGTTGATTTATTTTTCGTACTCTGGACACTGCGAGATAGACTAAATTCGACCATTCTATGCGATTATCTACCATCCAAAGAGTTGTATCCGATATAGTCAATCCCTGTGAAGAATGTATCGTCGCTGCATAACCTAGCGTCCACGGGGATTTATTAGCACGCAATGCATCTTCAACAACATTGATATCAACCAGCACAATATCATTTAATACTAAATTCTGTTTTTCACTTTGTCCTGGAATATCAACTTCGATGTTCTGTTTTCGCGTATCCGATGGCCTATAACAAAGAGGCACTGGAAGTGTTGCAAATTTTTGTTTATGCAATTCAAATAACTTCATCTGAAGTGTGTCCCTGACTATTTTTCTACTTGCAATGATTAAATCGTTTGGTCTCCACATTTCCCAAAACTCATTCATGGGAGTTTCCGAAATTATTTCACGGGTTATTTCACACTGGATTCTATCCGGTTGTAATCTAATTAGTTTCTTCAATTCTTTTAATTCATTATCAAGTGATCTATGATCGGTATCAATTTCTTCATAATAGTCTACAAAACTCTTTAGCCATTCATGGGGGGATGCACCAACAAATGGTGGTGTTTGCCCGTGATCACCGCACATGACGACTTTTGTATTTTTCAATAACAACCACTCAAGAAATAGTTTTAAGACATCTTCGGACACTGTGTCTATTTCATCCCAAATGATAATTTCAGGAATAAATTTCTCTCCCATGCGCTCAGGAGTCCATTTATCTCCCTTCCATCGGAAAAAGCTGTGATAAGTGCAAGCATTTACCCCTCTCTGTATCATTTCTCTTGCAAGTCTATGAGTCGGTGTTAGCACAATCATGTTAGAAACGCTAGCGTTTCCACGACGAAATAACTCAATTGCCCGGGTTGTTTTTCCTGACCCACCACAGCCGTTTAAATAAACTGTTTTATACAGGCATATTGGATCAGAAATCGGTGGTGCACTAGAAAATTCTGAACACTGATTGCTTTCTAAGTAATTATTTTCAATGGTAACATCTGCTGATGGAATATAATCATGAATCATTTCTTTCTTAATTCTCCATGATCCCCATTTCTCGTTGCCAGTAGCCTTAAAATCAGCCATTTTGCTATTTATGTAAAATGAATCAGTAGCAACTCTAACTGCGGTGGTAGGAAATCTATTGATCATTGAAAACAGATTGATAGAAGCATAACCGAGCATAGAAGCTCTCAAATGTGTGTACTGCGGATGGTATCCATCATTGTAGGTAACAATTGTACCCAATTTGGTTCCATCGGACAGAAATGCGTCCTTACGATTGACATATAGGCCCTTATTCGTTAAATCCGCCATTACAAAATCGTATTCAGCGTTGTCTATAATCAATCGTGAAGAATATTTCGTATTATCATCTTTGCCACCTTGGGTAAATTTACCGATTATTCTTCGTCCAAGATTTTTTGCTTCATTGTTTCTGATTTCAAATAACTGTCTGGACCAATCCATGATTTGTTGTTCATTAAAATCAGGAAACAGTTTTCGCTCATAGCTAATTATTTTTTCTAGATCAGGTTGTGGTAACCAGACTGATTTCTGTGCCCGATAGGATATAATTGCTTCACTGACAATTAATGATTTTAACATCTTACAATCAAGCATATACCGTAATAACACTATTGGCATCCAGTGTTTTTCAGACATGTGTTTACCAATCCAAAGATAACTACACGGATGAAGTCCTTCAGCCATTTCAAATGATACCACACAAGCGAATCCGGTTAAATCAAAATCAGGAAGTGGTCCAGTAATAGCAACACGGGTCATTTCGTGTGTAGGGTGTCCAAATCGTTTGAAATATTTCTCGCATTCTCCATACCCAAGAAAACTTCCTGGATAACACGCAATCATATCAACTGAAATAACGGTATCAGCGGTGTATTTTGTGTTCCATAACCCCCCATGGCTGTATTCAAGACAGGACAATTTGACATCTGATAAAAACTCACTTCGTGTTGGTTTCCACGCGTTTTTCTTTCTAGCAAAATGTGCTGCAATGGATGGTACTGTAAAACAGTTTGCTAATAATTGATCGTCTTCTTCTCCGTCCTCAGAAAACTCACTAGCTAGTTGTTTCATTTGATTCTGCAGTTCTTCAGTACGGTATAATTCTCCGTTAGGTCTTACAAACTGATCAAATCTGCATTCCTCGTCTGAATTACTATGAAATAGCTACGCCGACACAGGATCGTTTTTACTCAAATGGTAAATAGCATCAAATAATTTCTGCTCGGTAAAACATTCTTCAGGTCCCAACCATGCTGGGGATAGATATTTTACGGTTCTATCCCGTGGAAATATTGTTACTGCAGATGACCACGCGTGCGCGTTATGATCAATAATTTCAATGGGGTTTCCTTTTTTTGATTGATATTTCGGTTCTTTTAATACTTCACCGGTGATTGTCCTTACCGATATTGGAAATCTTAATGATGTTTCTAATTTAGTTATATCCTGAATTGTTGCTCCATGCTCTTTTACCGTGAACTCCCACTCGGTTATTTTTTTTCGTCTTAGATCAGTTAGTTTATTCCCCCGGGACGCATTTGTGAAGTGTTCTATTATTCGTTCTGCTACACAATTGAGCCCTGTCGAATATTTCATGGGTGCTAGTTTTGAAATATCAGGTTTTTCATTGAGCGGATAGATCCCGTAAACAACTGCTGTGACAGGATAAGATCTTTCGTAGTAGGGTTTATCAATTCCAGTCAAAATTCCCGGTTTGGAATCCTGGTTCACGGTGACAGTTTTTTTGCCCTTGAGAATGGGTTCAAATTTATCCTTAATAATCCATTTGCCATTCTCACGGATAATGAATTTGATTCGAAAAATATTTCCTTCTTTCCCAAGACGTGAAATGATCACTGCTGCTTTTTCATCATTCATGGTAGCGTCAACAACACCATCAATTCGAAATGTTGACCAACAATAAGATGCTCCATCACGCTTGAATTCATTAAAACAGTCTCTGATGGGTTTATCAAGAATTTTATTCTTGGGTGTATTAGAAACTATATCAAGATTGAATTGAGCATCCTTCCATGATGATCTCATGTTTCCGTCTCTTGGACGTTTGTTACGTTTTTTGGGTCTATCGATATTAAATCTAGGATTGATTTTCAATAATCTCTTAAACTCTTTCATGTTTCCGTCTATTGTGCGTTTTGGACGTTTTTTGGGTCTATCGAGATTAAATCTAGGATTGATTTTTAATAATCTCTTAAACTCTTTCATGTTTCCGTCTCTTGGACGTTTGTTACGTTTGTTTCCGTCTATTGGACGTTTTTTGGGTCTATCGAGATTAAATCTAGGATTGATTTTTAATAATCTCTTAAACTCTTTCATGTTTCCGTCTCTTGGACGTTTTTGACGTTTTTTTGGTCTATCGAGATTAAATCTAGGATTGATTTTCAATAATCTCTTGAACTCTCTATCAGCATTGAATTTAGCATTTTTCGAAGTCAATCTCTTGAACTCCTTCATGCTATATAAAAAACAAACATTTAAATGAAAGTTTTATGTATAATGAATCACTGCAAATGGCTCATGATGGGAAATGTAACCCCGTGTAACAAATCATGCAGAAAAAATGAATACTGTAGGTATCATATGCAAAGTTTTCGACGTGGAAGTCTTGGTCCGTTACCCTGTATTCGATGTGGGGTTGGAGTTAAGGGAAGATCACAATTGTGTATTGATTGTGGTGGTAAGCGATATAGGGAATTGAAGCGTTATTATGATAAAAGAATAAAAAATGGACAATCCATCAGAAATTTTGACCCTGAAAAAGCCCTTGACCCTGACAACATCAAGGATAAAATCATAAGAACCCCGCAAGACTATATCGAAAGATTTTCCAGTGATGTAATTATTGAACCAAACACTGAATTAGACAAACAATAGAATAGTATATATGAACCAAGAATTCAGACCACATCCAGTGATTACAAAATATGAAGCATCCAGTGATGGTACTGTCAGAAACCGTAGACTAAAGAAACCGGTCGGTGTTGTGACTAATCAAGGGTATTTTAGGTTTACTGTTAGGGAGGGAAAAGAAACGAAAAATTATCTCATTCATCGTTTCGTATTTGAATGTTTTAATGGATTGATCAAAGATGGTTTTGTTATTTACCACAAGGATTCTAATCCAAAGAATAATTCTGTATCCAATCTGCAGGCTATCACACTGAGTGAGAATTCCAAACAAGGAAAGACTGGCACTTGCAAAACGGTTGGGAAGAGACCTGTGACATCTTTGAATACAATAACTAATGAAGAAAAAATATTTTCATCTATGAATGAAGCCGGTAGGCACTTCGATATTTGTCCAACTTCTGTTCAAAAAGTTGCAGGGAGGATTTATCGATCGGCTATTTCAAAAAAGACGGGGCAAAAATTTCAATTTAGTTATGTCTAATGCTTCATAATTTCCAATTAGAGATATGTCATTCTTATAGAATAATGAATTCTGAAAACATGAATAGCATCATAGTTGAAATAGCAAAATTGAAAAATCAGGATATCAAACTATCAGATGGATTAAATCCTGATCAAATTGTGTCTGATTTTCAGGATATAGAATACGGAGTTAGCACTAACAAATATATGCTACCCAAGAAATATGCACTCATCAAAAAAATTCAGAATTATATTAAAGACTCTCTTTCATTTTCCAGTGACATCAGTGTGTTCGTTCCGTTGTATACTATCGTAGAGGGAATACGAAAAGAATTAGGTAACGAATACGAATTGAAAAAAGAAGTCAACTCTAAAATTAGAAACCTACGAGCATTAATTCAAGAAAATGAACAATTTTGATTGCCCGACCATTAATCATTTTTTGATTGCCCGACCATTATCATTTTTTGATTGTGACCGACCATTTATCATTCCGACCATATCATTTTTTTTAGCCGACCCTCAAGGGGGATGTCAAAAATCGATGGACGATATGTCAGATTGATCAATGAAAAAGTGTGGAAACTGTCAGTATTATTTATTTTATATACAATTATGACACTTTCCACAAACCTGATAGAAGCTGTTATAGGATGAAATAACACTTCCATGACCATATCAAAAATCATCCGACATGTAACAAAAGTGGAGAAACTGTCAGTATTATTTATTTTATATACAATTATGACACTTTCTCCATCAGTGATAGAAGGTGTCTCACGATGAAATAACACTTCCATGACTGTGTTAAAAAATCATCCGACATGTAACAAAAGTGGGAAAAATTGTTTTACAATTGAAAAATAGTTTGCGATTTCAAATAATGGTCAATGAAGCATTAACGACCCGATTGGCTCGTGAGCGACTAGATGCAATTAAGAAATTTATACCAATTCGTGACTCTGTAAGAAATAAACTGCAACAACGACAGAGTTTACAAACTGATTTTGCTCTGGGGTCTGAAGAGTTGTTTAAACCAGTAACCACAGCAACGAAAGGGGTAGAGCGTGCTTTACTGGGAGATGGTCCCGAGACGGGAAAATCTGTTATTGGTGAGCTTGAAAAACTAGCAGCGAAAACTGAACAAACTGAAAAAACTGATCCGAAAAAAACGACTATTTCTCTGTTGAATAAATTTACTGATCATGCTAAAATATTAATAAAAAAACCTAGTTTATTGAAATCAAAGGATTATCAAGCCTTTGGTAATTTTGCTGCTCAAAGTTATAATTCAAAAAAAGATTTTTTAAAGGACGAGTATAAAAATGATAGAATATCAAGTAATGATTGGTTCGATTATTTGTATAAACTAAATAAAGGGATTGGTCGTTTGAATAAGGATGAGATAGGATACAAGGAATTTAAAAAGGGAATTAGTAATTATAAAAGAGAACAAATAGAAGAGCGACAACGAGAAATAGAAGAACGGCAAGAACTAAAACGTCAAACACCAACACGTAGACAAACAAGAAGACAAAAAAAACAACAACTACCACCTGATGATGATGATGATTTAGAAGAACGACGTCAAACACCAACACGGAGACAAAAAAAACAACAACTACCACCTGATGATGATGATGATGATTATTTACAAGAAACGGATGTAGAAAAACTAGATGAAGCAACTGGTTATAGCGGAAGTGGATTAGGAAATCCAAGGATTGGAAACACTTGTCCTGATAGTGTTATCAATGATATATCACGATTAGATGTTCTTGTAGGAGGATTCCGAGCTGGAAATAACTCTCCAGAAATAATTAATGAAGCAGCTGATATCTGTAGACGGTTATTTGCCGGCGGTATCATGGATATCAAAACCTATCGAGATTTCATTGACGAGTTAGCAAATGGGTATCATAGCGATTAAATAACAATTGAAAACACTATTGTTTTTATAATAATGATCGTACACTACAATCATGATAAACCAACCCTCGTCTATGTAGTTAATTCACGGTTTCCAGTTTATAGAGCATACTACGGAGATGGCCTCGGCAAGACCATTTTAGGATTTTTTTCAAGAATGGCCCCAAAAGTGATGCCGTTAGCTAAACAGTTATCAATGAAAGCCATTGATGTTATTCGTGATAAGGGTATTAGTACTGTTGGAGATCTTGCCGGGAAAGCGTTTTCAACTGCGAAGGATAAAATAACATCATTAGTGGGGCGAAAAAAGAAACCGTTACCGTCTACAGAAGAAATGCCTGCAAGTGTTAGTAAAATAATAAATAACGCAGTAGATGAAAAATTAGCGTCGATGGTAAATCAAGGGGACCAAAGCAATATTGCAAACATGATAGCAGGAAGTGGCCTTAAAAAACTACGTCGATGAAATCCTATGGATTTTCACGCTAGCGTTTTTCACGATGAAAATGGAAAATCGTTTACGATTTAGACTCTGATAAATAGAATAAAATGTTCAAAAAGTCATCTGATCCAGCATTTGATATGGATGCCCCAGTGCGTAAAGATGATTCTGTACGCGATTTTCAATTTTATTCTTATCACGCAGTACAACCCGATCTCCGATCACGAATTGAACTTCAAGTTCATGATACCAGTAAATATTTTCTACCGTGTGAGGCATTTATTGAAGTAGAAGGAGAACTTGTAACAAATGTTGCAGCTGATACCCCATATGACAATAACTCAAATGTCCGAGTTGGTTTTGTTAATAACGGCATCATGGCGTTATTTGAAAGCGCTAGATATCTCATTGATGGAAAAGAAATTGAATCCATTGACCGTGAAGTTGATATGGCCACAATAATCATAGGGTTAGCAAGATATTCTGATGATTATTCAAGATCAGCGGGTCCATATATGATGTTTGCAAAGGATACCTCTGAAACCGCTGATCACCTTCGATTCATTAAAGTGTTAGCAGCGAATGCTACTGCAGAAGCAAATCAGGGGGAAGCAGCTAATCCAGAACGTCGAGCTAGACCCGGAGTTGCGTTTGATATTCTCGGAGGCGTTAATGGTAATCTCAATTTAGGATTTGCAACACGCGTAGCAATGTTGCATGGGCAGCGTCGACGATTTTCATGTGCGATTCCACTACATCACATATTTGGATTCTGTAGAAACGTCCGAAAAGTTATTTATGGAGCCAAACACACAATAGCACTCGTGAGAAAGGGTACTGATGATGATGCAATCTGGCGTAATGCTGGGATTGCTCCCGGTAAAGTCATTTTAACAAAACTATCATTGTGGATGCCAGTGTTAACTCCATCAATCACAGAAGAACAGCGACTACTATCATTTATGGATCAAGGAGGAAAGTCGTTGTTGAGTTGGTTATCAGTGACTACGGATATTAAACTGGGTAATGTTGATGGTACATTCACATGGCACCTGGCATCAAAACAAGGGGTTTCAGCTCCACGTCATATATTTATTGCGTTACAGAATGCTGCGCGAGTTGGTAATCAAGAACGAAGTCATATGATATTTGATCAGTTAGGTGTTAATGAAGTCTCGCTGAGAATAAACGGACAGCAGGAACCATCCGAGGATATACAACTTGATTACGGTCAGAATCATATTGCACGTGTCTATCATAACCTGTTGTCATTTATGGCACGTGATCAAAATGTGGATACCGGTTTGCGAATATCACAATTGGATTTTAAAAGCCTCTATCCGATTTATTACTTTTCATTGGAACATCTTGATTTGATGAGACAATCTGTCGTTGATATACACTTTAGAGCCCGTGTAACCCGTCCGACTGGTCCAGCAGTTGCTGGGGTACATCCTATCCTTATCCCGAATTATAGAGCGGTTGCTGTCATTCTCAGTGATAAATCAATGTTACTTGAAGGTGTTGGTGGAAGAATGAGAGTGGTAGATGCCCCAGTAGAAAACATGTAATTGAAAATCCGAAGGATATTTCCATTGAATCGTTTTACGATTTAGAATCAATCAATTATATATAATGTCATATAGTGTTATTAGTGTTACGTTAACTCCTGGTCAAATCAAAAAATTGCAATCAGAATCGGCTAAAAAATGTGGAACCACAATCACGTTGAAACCTAATCAAATGACTGGTGGTGAAAATAAATTATCGCTGACAACTCGTCAGGTGAAACATTTCAATGATGCTTTCAAGGATAAAAAAGGGGTTCAGATTACTCTTTCTGCGGCTGCTATTAAAAATATGATGAAAACGGGTGGTATATTTCCATTGTTAGCTGCAATACCAGCATTGATTGCAGCAGCAGCCCCAGCGGTGGCTAAAGCAGCGGCGTTAGGAGCCGTTGGTGCTGCAGCAGGAATGGCGTTGAAAAAGGCAGCTGGACAAGGATATAAAAAAAAGAGACGATCCGTTCAAGGATTGGGTCTAAGACTACCAGGAACCCCGTATTCATGGTACAGCGGAAAGGGTCTAAGACTACCAGGAACCCCGTATTCATGGTACAGCGGGAGATCCGTTCACGGATCAGGCCTGAGACTACCAGGAACGGTTTATTAATTCAGAAATCTTCGATTTCCGAACCTATGGTTCCCAAATCTTCGATGGTTCCAATGTCCAATTTTGATTTAATGGATGCTGCTAAAAAACTAGTGATTAAAAATTTCAGAGGTGTTTTTATGAAAGATCAATTACCACATCAACCAAACAAAACTGAAACAGGTATTATTAATCTCGATAACAGCACCGGACCTGGAACTCACTGGGTTGCATACGCTATTGATCCACGTGGGATTGTCTATTTTGATTCATATGGATTAGCCCCACCAAAAGAGTTTATGCGTTACATAAAAACCCTTCCAATGAAGACTTGGTATTCTACGCTACCAACACAACAAATCAATGACCCACCAATATGCGTCAGTGAAGTATTAAATGTCCTTGATGCTATTTCTAACTCCTTGGGTAACCCAAGGGGAAAACCACCACACATTGTCGTAAATGACTACACCAGCAATCGCTTTTTAGAGAGAGAAAGAGTTTTACAATAACATGATTGATATTTGGGGGAGATCTTTGAAACCCAAACCCGATGACACTGCAACCGGTGATATAACAAAACAAATTAAAGATGAAATCGCTGAGACGTTGAACTTAACAAGTGTTGATCCTAATGAAATAGTTGTATTTCAGGACAAACAGGGTAAATTGAAATCTAGTAATATTTCTCTGGATGATATTTTAGTTAACTAACAAAACGCAATCGAGAACACCGTTGCGTTATTTTCTGATCAGGGTAAATTGAAAACCAGTAATATTTCTCTGGATGATATTTTGGTTAAACAACGAAACGCAATCGAGGATACTATCGCGTTATTTTCCGATCAGGGTAAATTGAAAACCAGTAATATTTCTCTGGATGATATTTTGGTTAAACAACAAAACGCAATCGAGGATACTATCGCGTTATTTTCCGATCAGGGTAAACTCAAACCAGGCGTACTTTTTTCGACGATTACAGATCGATTTAAAACTCTCAACGATTCTGCGTTAGAACTAGCAACACTTCAATCTAAAACCGAAGAACATATAAAACAGTTTACCGCATTTCGTAGAAATATCATTGATAAATTTATTGGAACTACATTCGATAAAATTGAACTAAAACTCCCTGATATTAAAAAATCCATCGATGAGACGAAAACCTCCATCGAAGACATCAAAGGTGATCTTTCGAGGATGATAACAGCCATTGAAAAACCAAAAATTCCTCATGAGAAAACCAACAACTTAGTATACACAATCCAACACGGATCATTTGAGTGGACACCTACAAACAACACATTAGATATCACTGCAACCGTTAAGGGTATTTATCGATTAACACTAGTAACACCATCGTCTCAATTTAATATTTCATCGTCCAGTTCATCTGGGGTCAATAATACGATTTCAACGATCATCGACAAGAATACAACTGAAAAGTTCACAATCACATCTACTGATAAAAATTTGGTTAGGGTCTCAACAACGTGGTATGTGGAATTCGTAGCGAATTTAAGTAAATCGTAATTGAAAACGCTAGCGTATTTAAAATAAAAATGATTTCATCATCGCAATATCGCTATGATCAGGTCAGAGAATATCAAACTAGACTCAAAACCTTGTCTGAGGTGTATGAATTGAAAATTAAAAAATATCGCAGGAGAATTACCGCAATTGATGTTACTGTGTATTCAGTGAGTGGTGTAATCACCGGAGCCGGTATTATACTGTCTTCAGTGACAATGATGGCTCCGATAGCTGTTCCAATTTGCATTTCTGCGGCAACAACAATCGCTGGAATTATTTCAATAATCACAAAAAAAATATCCTCATGCAGCCAACGGAAACTACAAGACTACATAATTCAATTTCATGTTGTGTCCACTGCATACTCGCAATTATCCTCATTGATATCGTCATCGCTCGATGATACAATTATATCAGAGAGTGAGTTTTCAGCGATGGTAGATATATATGATTCTGCGATGTCAAAATTAGAAGTACAAAAACATGAGTATAATAACAATGACAACACAGATGGAATTACTTCAACAAATAGTGGAGAACACAAACCCAGTACAAACAAGCATGATCTCAATAACCTCAACGAATCCAGAATTCAGTGTGAATTTCCCCTCTCCAGTCCCAGTGAAGGAGATAGCGCTAGCAAAATTACGAGTATACCACAGTTGGCCAAATATTAGGTCAAAATCATTTGGTGGTCAACAACCCAATAATTCACTGGTATTTGCAAATAAGAATAAACCCGACGGTACCCCAGACTGGAACGTTGTTTCCATACCAACCGGATCATATCAAATTGAACAAATCAATGATGAATTCGCGCGTAGAATAAAATCGATTACTGGAAAAGAATCAAAAATAGCTATAACAGTTCATGTGCCGACACTATCATCTGCCATTGAAATAAGCACAGAAGGATACGTCGTAGATATCTATCAGAGTTCTATTAGAACCGTACTAGGATGGCCTGAATTACCACCCGGTGGAAAAACCGTTAAATTACCAGAACCTCAAAAAACCAATTATATCACCGACAGGATAAAATCTGATAATCCAATAAAAAGCTATAGATATTATGATAAGTCATATTTTTTCATTAGAGTAGAATATGATGAAAGAGTACGACTTATTCATCATCTTGCTAACCGGGATAAAATCACTGAAAATTTCACAGCTTTCAATAACGATATTTCGTTGTTGTTTATATCACTTAGATCCGGCACTCTCACCCGAGATGAATTTATCAGTGTCGTAGAAACATGTAACAAAATCATCAATGACATGGAAACATTTCATTCACAAATTATTCAAGAAGTATTAGGTGACAGTAGTCCTAAAACAAGAGATTTATTTGCAATAGAATATAGGATCCGCATAGGAGATATTCCAACATTCAAACTTCCAGGATATAATCTCTTAGAACTACAAAAATCTCTCGATGATGCCATCGATGAAGGTTTCAAAAAATCCATGATGCATGGAAAAAAACACCATCACAACCACAAACAACTATCCTGACCCATAATAATGACCCAGACGGTGGTGGCAGGCATATTGCTCCGTTCAATGTGAATATTTCAACGGTGATTGCGCTCAATTTAGTATGTGATGTGATCGAAGGAAGCTATCAAATAAATTTAGAACGATCAAATCAAGCTCAGCAGGGATATATTTTGTATTCATTTGCACCAACAGCTCCTCCAGGGTTTTTAATAATTGAGTCCCCGGTGAATCCAGTCTATATGCGATGTCATAATAATTCATTAACCAGAATTAATTTCAAACTCACTGACCAGTCTAATAATCTGATTGATTTACAAGAGGAGGTTTTACAAATTAGTCTGTTTGTAAAATCGTAGTGATTTACATGACCCTCGAACACGATATCGTATCGGACTGGATCAAATATTCGGTTAACCCCAACTGAAAGTTCTAGCAGCAGAGAGGGTAGTGACAACGACGTTGTAGTCCCTTTTTCCCAAAAAATGTAATAGTTGAAAAGTTTTTGATTTCATTAATTTCATTGATTTTTTCATAATTTTTTTTTGGACCTAATCCATGATTCACACACACATTTGGGACCTGATGTCATTGACTTTTGGGCCTGATGTCATTGGTTTCATTGATTTTAAGCGTGATTTCAGTGAATACTTGTCTAAAAATGTTGTCCGGCTCACCCTCTCTGCTGCTGGATACATGGTATAACAAAACATACAACTGTAAGGTTTACGTAAGGCATTTGTGTGACGGCAGTTTTGATAAGAGTATGCATGTGACAGTTTGGATTCAGTCTTTCATTACCTTTCTTTCAATACTTAAACACAAATGAGACTCGTTTCAATTAAATGACTTTATTATCAATGGTACCAAACTAACAACTAATTTCAATCAAAGAAATAATTCCAAAAATGGTAATTATGGCAAGCAACGAGAAAGTGTTCCAAATTATGTTTTGTTGGTTATTTGTTTACTAGACATGTATTATGTAAGACCAAGAAATGGACATAGACGTACAGACATGTAGAGCTTGAATGTCCACAGATGTGGAATGAATGTCAGAACATAATTTCCAGCCAATCACATAATCATGAGGAAGAAAAAACAGTCATACTAGCATAAACAATGACATGAGATGGAAAACTTGTTCAGGTCATATTGAACCAAGCGAGATTTTTTGCAGAATGTGTATCAGCTTGTTCGAGCGAATTCCACGACATGCTGTCGGTTGAAAAAAAAATTGCAGGCCACAGACTCCAGCATCAATTCCAGGTCTAACGATTATATTGAATCTGACCCTTTAAACCAACTCCAGTATCACTTCCAGATATAATATTCCTGTGAGGCTAACAAAAACTCTTGATGGGGAATCACGTCTATTTGTATTGATGATAATGGTATATATACAGTTATGTAATATGGTAAAGTGGAAGATTACAAAATTCAAAGTGTAACTTCCCAGTACTACAAATCTGTCAGTCTTAAATATTTGTCACGTGACTTTCTGAGAGTGACTTTTTGTCCTATGACTTTCTGTCTTACATTCACAAATGAAATCTGCGGAAAATTGTCACATAAAAATCAATTTTGTTCTCTATATATGTACATGTTTAAATAACCTAGATTGAATTAATGCGATGTAATGCTCTATATTCCCTCAGTATATTTCAACAATTTCCTCAATCAGTTTTCCTATTTTTTTAATTTGTTATTATGTGCAATTTTCAGCCATTGGTAACACTATTAATTAAAGGTGTAACAAATATCCATTTCGGTCATACATTACCGCTTAATAAGGTTCATTATAACAAGCTGGGTTATTCACTTCCAACATGATATCTCCACTAGTTTCCTTATCTCCCTAATACGTCATTGAATCTACATATAACTGTAATTCGTTCCCGGCTTTAGTGGCGGTGGGTGACATTTGAAAACTGTAAGATATTTTCGAACAGTAATGAATTTAAGATTGTTATTTTTAAGGCAGAAGGCTTCCATATTTGATATTTGAATGAGTTTACAAAGTTAAGTATGCAGATTTCCCGTTACCTGATGTTTCCCGTTTGGCTTGATGTTTCATGGCAAAGAAATATTTTATGGCTTCGATGTACTGGTAACGAAATGGTGTTTTCCAAGTACATTGAAGCAGGAAAAGCGATAACCCCATTAAGTTTAGATGAATGGACTTTTGGTCATCGTGGCTAGTGACAACAATAAAGGTGAATGTTATGGCGATGATGATAACGACAAGTTGTAAGTATTGTTCTTGTTCATGATAACTGTTACAAGGATAATGACATATATGACAAATAATTATTCGTACAAAATGATCTGAAGCTTTCGCTTTAATCGATCACAGCAGTCTGATCTCGGTCCGCATATGTTCTAGTCTCGGGTCCGGCCAATGTGGGTTTGTGGGAAGGCATGTCAATAGCTTCCTTTGGGTCGGTGTTTCTTGTCGGTGTTTTCCCTTGTTCTTCCTCCACAAATAATACTGGCCGCTATGTAAGGCATATCATGCGCAGACAACTGTTGATCAAACCCAAAACAACAACAACACAATTATTGTACGAAGACGACTAGAATCGTGAAATAATGCAAAGCTCAGGAGTTTTCCAATAATGTTTTAGTACCAATATTGCCCTTTGCTATTTTTAAATAATGTCCTATACACAAAATATATTAACTTTAACGAAGATTGGCATTGCTGATTCCAAGTAAATAAGGGGCGTTGATAGTTACTGCGACAACACTATGTTTAAGTAAATAATAATGGTTGAGACTGATTTGTCAATTCAGTTAATACGTGACTCTTGTCTGTCAGTAATAACGTCAGTGCGACGTTTTTAGGTGTTAAAGGAAACACGGTACTAATTCAACTCCAATGGTAAACATATGGAAACACTGTCATATTCAAAATTCAACAACTTAACATTTCTGGGTGCTGATGATCAGACCTATATTTTTCCATGCACAACTAACCTTGATGTAAGTTTTTAAATGTAGAAAAACATAGGACCCGCGGCATTTTGTTGACATAAATTGGCAGGAAGCACATGTTATTGATTCTGCACCAAATGAATCAGGTGCTACTTTCATTATTGAGTACTAATAGGTGAAGCCTCTAAATTTACTTCAATTGCATCAATAGAATTTTGTCTATATTTTTTTTAAATTACAGATAGGATAAGCTCTCAAAAAATATTTTTACTAAAATTTTAATTTTCATTATTAACCAATTATGGACCACCAAAGCTGTATATACTCTATTATTTCTTCACCCATTTTTAGACTGGTTCACAGCTCTTCCGTATAATTAGTACCGTGTGTCCTATAACCAGATTTTAATTTTTTTGAAAAAGTTGCATTTTACTCATTGATATTACAGTATAATTGTAAGAAAGACCTGGCCATGCTGGTGCATGAATAATAGTGCAATTGCATTTTATGTGATACTACTGTACATAGCAAAATTGCATCCGCATTACATGTTGAAGTGTTGTATTGTACTTATTAGTGCATTATTCTTGTTATTAAAAAAATTAGATTCCGACTTTGTATCTCCGTGTTATCTTTCTATAGCATGCATGCTACACAAAATAAACACAAACATGCTGACATCAGCAAGTATGACATCATAGGGTATCAAATTACATGACACCTAGTTTTTCCATCTCTCACTGGCTATAAGACAAGTTTTAAATGTTTTAAATTTCAAAATTGCATTTCTTTTCTTGCTGACATTCACAGAAATAAGATACAGTGCATCCCTGATCCCTATAATTCACACCAAACCAATAAGTGTGCCACATGACAGGTCAAAATGATAAGAGGTCATTGTCCTTCTGTGACTGACACACCCAATGAGGCATCCAGATGATGCTGACATTCTAAAACTATTTAAACAATCAACACAGGTGATTCATCACCCCCAAATCTTAATAAAAAGGTATAAAAGCCAAAGCAAAGTTCCATAAGTATTATAATACTGAAGAATTAAATAACTGAGTGATACTTTTTAGCATAAAACTATGGGAAAGGATAAGAAAGCAAAGAATAGACAAAGTCATTTCTTCAAGCCTGGTAATGTTCCCCACAACAAGGGTAAAAAATGTACATCAACCCAAAAGACAAAGCCACTTGAGGTCTATTACATAAGGACAACAAGAGACAAATTTGAAAAAGCTATAAAAAGTTCATATAATGCTGACATTGAAGATGACGATGAAAAGCCCATGTACAAACTGCTGCGACCCAAGCCAAGAAGTAAGCTGGAGGTGGAGCAATATGTGGAAAACATTGCGATGCCAGGGTAAGTTCAGGTTTCTATTCAATATTCAGACACTTATATAACTTATCACTGCATAAACTACTTGGTAAATTTAAGTAATAGAATTGAATTGCATATTAAAGTTGTCTAATGCATAAAACTATACAAATATTTACCCCAAACTTATAATAAGTTTAGAAAAAGTCTCAGAATCATTATGATGGCTACTTTCCACTACAGGTAGTCTTAAATTACTTACTTTTCAATATAAAGGTCAATAAAGTACATAAATTATTTAAAAAAAGAAATAAATCAAACCTTCAGTCACTCAATTCTAGTCAAAGGGGAGGTAATATACATTGATTTGGCATACCAAGTAGCAAGCTCTAATTTACAGCTAAATGATTCTGTACTATCACTTGATAGTATGTGCAGAGCAATGTTGCATTTATAAATAGATTTTGTTTCAAATCTGAAACTACATTTCTAACATGAAACTTGTTTTATCTATTTATATCAACAGGTCTGGTGAGAAAAACACATATCGATTGGTTCATTCAGAAAAAAAAAATGCTGAGATGTGGAATACTGTTTTTCAAGAGCACCAGTGCCTACACCCTGAATGTCAGGGGTTTCTGTCATGGGACTTGAAACATGAAGAGAAAAGAGGTCTGGTGTGGCGAGAGAGAGCAATATGTTCATCATGCCGTTACACTTCAAGAATGTTTGAACTGTACCAAGAAATGCCAAGGAAAGGTTGTGGAAGAAAAACTTCCTGTGTAAATAATGCGATACAGATAGGACTTTCACAGAATTCTGTTGGAAATGAAGGGTTTAGAACTATTCTTTTAAGTGCGAATGTCCCTGCTCCCTCAACAAAAGGGATGCAGAAAAGTTCCAATACTGTTTATCAGAAAATTGAATACAGCAACATGAGAAACATGGCAGAACATAGGAAATATGTGAAGGAGCTTAATTCTATGACAGGAAAAAAGACAAATATAATTGATCTTCAGTGTGACTCAACATATAAAATTGAAGGATAAAACACAGCTTACCAAAGAATATAACCTTTAAGAGAAACTTCCATGGCAGGGTTCATAGTGCTGTCCATAACTGCAACCATGGACCTGGAGAATCTCTGGTTAAGCTGTGTCAATCTATCGGTTGTCCGATTTCAGCTTGCAGTTCTGTGGCACAACATCTGAAAAGCAAGCAAGATATATATAGGAGAAATAAAATACATACAGCAAGTACAGCATATAAGAGAAAAAAAATCAGAGAAAAGGGCATTTCTTTACAAGCTTTATGAGAAACATCAAGAAGAAAAGAATTAATGCCCCCATCCAGTTTATACAACCCTTCCCATCTGTGTTTTGTATAGATTTTTTCCCCAAAATCACATGCAAATCATGAAAGAAAGACTCCATTATGATTGTCATATCTAAAAACCACTAAAATCATACCCTGGATGCACGTGGTAACCATAGAAACATCAGGCTCGTGTTGTGGTATAGGCCCTGTATAGGAAACACGGTACTAATTCAACTCCAATGGTAAACGTATGGAAACACTGTCATATTCAAAATTCAACAACTTAACATTTTTGGGTGCTGATGATCAGACCTATATTTTTCCATGCACAACTAACCTTGATGTAAGTTTTTAAATGTAGAAAAACATAGGACCCGCGGCATTTTGTTGACATAAATTGGCAGGAAGCACATGTTATTGATTCTGCACCAAATGAATCAGGTGCTACTTTCATTATTGAGTACTAATAGGTGAAGCCTCTAAATTTACTTCAATTGCATCAATAGAATTTTGTCTATATTTTTTTAAAATTACAGATAGGATAAGCTCTCAAAAAATATTTTTACTAAAATTTTAATTTTCATTATTAACCAATTATGGACCACCAAAGCTGTATATACTCTATTATTTCTTCACCCATTTTTAGACTGGTTCACAGCTCTTCCGTATAATTAGTACCGTGTGTCCTAAAAGGACTTGTTTGCTAGTACACAAAACTGAAGAAAACAATGTATGGCATGCAAATGCCACCTGGTGTAGAAATATGTGGCTGAGTACAATTTATGGTACACAAACATAGTGTTCCTTCTTTTATCATGAAAATTGAAACTGGAATTTATTTGCATTGTATGCTATGGATAAGGGCACTGACCCTTTATGTCTATTATTCAAGTTAGTGGACAACTTTGGATATATCAGATATATAAAAAATGCCAACAACAGTCTGGTCACTGTTGCGGGATGCCAAGTCCGGCCAAAACTCCTGAAACATACAATGTGAAGAGATACATGTATATATTTTATATTACGAAACATTTGTTTGTTTGTTTGTTTGTTTGTTTGTTTCTTAGGGTTTCACGCCATTTTTCAGCACAGACAGGCTATACATAGCGGCCAGTATTAATGGTGGAGGAAGAACTCCCAAAACTCTGGAAAGAACCACCAACCCACGAAAAGCTACTGGCAAGCTTTCTCACATACCCACATTGGCCGAATGCGAGACTCGAATCCATGCAGACAGAAGTGAGATGGCAGTGATCCGTAACGGACAGCACTTTAGCCACTCGAGGCCCCTATAAAAAACATTTAAATATCAGGACAGAATGTTACTTTATGTGCCTTCGATAAACATTGACTTAAATATCACACTTGCAAATATACTTTTAATCGACAGCAACTTCTGCATCTAATAATTACTATAGAGTGATATAATTTTCTTAAATGCATTCCGATCTGGCTGGCATAAATGCATGGTGATCTGGCTTACTTAAATACAGTCTGATCTCTGGCTGGCGTAAATGCATGATGATCTGGCTTACTTAAATACAGTCTGGTCTGGCTGGCCTAAATGCATGATGATCTGGCTTACTTAAATACAGTCTGGTCTGGCTGGCGTAAATGCATGATGATCTGGCTGGTGTAAATGCATTCTGATCTGGCTGGCGTAAATGCATGATGATCTGGCTGGTGTAAATGCATGATGATCTGGCTTGCTTAAATGCATTCTGATCTGGCTGGCGTAAATGCATGATGACCTGGCTGGTGTAAATGCATGATGTCTGATCTGGCCGGCGTAAATGCATGATGACCTGGCTGATGTAAATGCATGATGATCTGGCTTGCTTACATGCATTCTGATTTGGCTGGCGTAAATGCATGATGATCTGGCTGGTGTAAATGCATGATGTCTGATCTGGCTGGCGTAAATGCATGATGATCTGGCTTGCTTACATGCATGATGCACTGGCCTAGATGGACATTTGCTTTAAATTACTGAACTAAACATAATGAAGGAAACCAAAAATATAGTGGCTGTAATTGAGGTACAGATGGCACGAAATAGAGAATATGGTTTATCTGGTTGATCATTCAAGGATCGTGTTCATAGCAGTCCCAAACAAAATTGAAATGTATAATCAATTAAATTTTTTCATTGCGTTGACACCGTCCGCGAAAATTAAAATGTGCAGTCTCCTCTCTTTTTTCATTGCGTTGAAACCGTATCCGAAAATTGAACTGTGCAATCTCTTCTCTTTCTTCACTGCGTTGAAACCGTCCTCGAAAATTGAAATGTGTAATCTCTTTCTTTTTTAACTGCGTTGAAAACGTTCCCGAAAATAAATTGAAATGTGCAATCAATCTCTTCTCTTTTTTCATTGCGTTGAAACCGTCCTACAAAATTTAAATGTGCAATTTCTTCTCTTTTATTGTTGCGTTGAAACCGTCCTGGAAAATTTAAATGTTCATTCTCTTCTCTCGTTTCATTGTGTTGAAACTGTCCTCGAAAATTGAAATATGAAATCTCTTTCTTTTTACATTTCGTTGAAACTGTCCTCGAAAATTGAAATGTAAAATCTCTTTCTTTGTTCATAGCGTTGAAACTCTCCTCGAAAATTTAAATATAAAATCTCTTTCTTTGTTCATTGCGTTGAAACTGTCCTCGAAAATTGAACTTTGAAATCGATTTCTTTGTTTATTGCGCTGTAACTCTCCTCGAAAATTGAAATGTGAAATCTCTTTTTTTCCCGATTGCATTGAAAACGTTCTTGAACAATGTGCGTCTTTCTGGATAATTAAGATCATTCAAAAGCAATAGTAGTACACTATTTTCAGTGGTTGTTTTATGTGCTAATAAATATGTGCAAATATAACTTTTACGCTGTCATTTATCTCTCCTGAGTGCACAGTCTATGGGATATATTTTACAACATTCCAACTGCAGATGCACGTGAGGAAGTATATCGCAATATAGCTGAATCGTGCTCACGCCTGATGAGAAAGATATTCTTGATGTAAACCTGAAATATCAATCCGACATGTTGACGATGTACAGAGGCAGCTGCGTGCACTGAGTCTCGATCGATAAGCAAGAGTTTATTCCAACATCAAAATATCTTGATTTTGTCTGCCATTTTGATTTTGTCTGCCATTCTTCTTTTTATCTACTCTATGAACCTGGTCTTCTGTCTATATGTTAAACCGGCGGTGGAGAGTATGGGATGTGGTGGGTGGGGGAGGGGCGCGTGATTGAAACGGCTCCTGAAGCTTTAACTGGGATTATTAGACTACAGTAACTAGAACAGGGGTCTCAAACACGCGGCCCGCGGGACGCACACCGCCTGCCAAGCATTATCATGTGGCCCGCAAAGTGATTGGCGTTAAAAGTTGTCATGAGAAATAGCAAAGGTGGTGCGACCCGTGAACAATTAAAAATGCCCTCATGCGGCCTTCGGGGTGCTTTGAGTTTGAGACCCCGGTACTAGAACGTATATAGTTACAGATTCTCCTCACCCTAGGTGGATATACTTTTGTGTAATCGAAATGACAACTCATTAGCCACTGTGATGCCTTTTAAACTGCGATCTGGTTGATCCGATAAATAACGAGGTAAAATAGCAGAGGAGATACGAAATGCATGATAAATTCTTTCATTAAATGGCGTTATTTTCATCCAAGTTGCCATTCGCCTGATTTGATCCAGTGCGTTTTCTGAACACTTTACAACAACAACAAAAAACACACCGCTTTACTATCATTGGCGTCCATGGTTTTCCATTAATCTTATCTGGCAACCTGCTAACAAACCCACATAGTCTATCTTTCAATATCTACTCTCGAAATGCGCCTTCCCAATGAAAGTAGCAATTATTTTATTTAATTGACAGATTCTTAAGTTAATATACATATTTATGTATTAAACAATTGCGTACTTGCTTCGAGTAAGAATTCCCTATCTTCAAGTTTAGTACATCGCGTCATCAAACATTAACTAGTTTTTAAATCGTCTTCTTTCCAGCTGTTTGGGTTTTTTTTTACCCTTCTTTCTTTTGCGCTCTCGTGTCATACTTTTCATCTCGTTTGATTTCGTCTTTATTACTCCATTGTTCAAAGACCGAAATAATGTTGAACACGTTTAATTTGTTTGGGTTGTTTTAAAGTTATATTGTCAAATATAGACACATGTCGAAGCGAATTAATAATTATATTTTGTTGCAGCTACTAATGAGCAGCAGAGAGGGTGAATCCTACAACGTTTTTAGACAAAATTTGATTGAAATCCTAAAACGAGCCGTCTTATAATCTTATTTTAACCAAAAAAAGGCGAACCCTACAACGTTTTCAGACAAAAAAATTGATTGAAATCTACATACGAAATCATTTTAACTAAAAAAATGAAAACGATTTTTTAATTAATTTTGGTCGCAACTTGTTGTCATCCACCCTCTCTGCTGCTTAGTGATTTCATCACTGGGTTAATAAAAATAATAAAATGATTTTAACCGAATATTTGATCCAGTCCGATACGATATCGTGTCCGAGGATCATGTAGATTTATTGTTGCGAATCCGTGCGGAGTCGACTGAGCATAACTAAAGAAATCTCGAAATTGATTGAAGTCCATATCAGAACACCATGTCTGCCAAATATTTCGTAGCGTATGAGTATCAACTCCGTTGAATACAGACAATAAATTACAGTTATCTCTGATGACTTTTGGAACCTGAGTGTAGCGTTGAGTGACATATATCACGTCAGTGTTTTTATGCCTGCCTCTGGAAAAGATCCTAGCAGGATTTTTTTGTTTATCTAACATTATATCGTCGTATACGACTAAATTGTTAATATCTCCATCAATATCATCAATGCTCGGTGCTTCATCGATATCGGTTATAAACTCAATAATACCCTCTCCGGATTTTTCTACCGCGCTGTCGTTAAAATCTTTTAGCACTTCATAACATCGTTGATCATCTACGCTAGGGGCAATTAAATACAACTTATCCCACTTCATCCATCTCATTATTAAATTGAGCAACAATTGCGTTTTACCGGATCCAGATGGCCCGATTATAATCATCCGGATAGAGTTTGGTAGCGCTGCATGATGCTTAATTGGTTCTCTTGTTTTAGTCGCTGAAAAATCAATTATATCCATATTTCTATACATAAATTATGGATCTATATTGTGTGAAGTGTAAAACGCGTACTGGCACAGATGATGTGACGACGATTACAACTAAAAATAACCGATCAGCGCTTTCTGGTAAATGCGTGCAATGTGGTACAAAGAAATTTAGATTTGTGTCTATGAAATCTGATTTAAAAAAAAACGAGGAGGTGATATCGCAGCCAAATTAGCAAAACTCCCTGGAACCCCATGGGCAAAGTACCCCGGAGAAAAGCACCTCCCAGGATATAGCTACTGTGGACCGGGAACCAGACTTGATATCAGACTCAATAGTCAAAATCAACCCAACCCCGGTGAAGAACCAATAAACGCCATTGATAAGGCCTGTCACCTTCATGATGTTGCTTATAAAAGCAGCAATCTGCAACACAGGCATCTCGCGGATGTGAAATTAATTCATGCGTTAAATGCTATTCCTGATAAATCCTTCAAAGAAAAATTGGCTTCATTTTTAATAAAATCGGCTATGAAAAGTAAATTGATGTTAGGTGCCGGTAATTAATAATATGGAATCAATTTATTATTCTCCGAGGGGATACTGGAGGGGTAACGCTGCAATCAATAAACTCGCTATTGCTGCAAAAGTGAAAAAAAACACTGCGGCTAATTGGTTATCCAAACAGGCACTATGGCAAATTTATCTACCACCGCCTAAACAAATTCAATTCTCGCATTTTGATGTGACCGCTCCTAATGAAGTTCATCAGGCTGATATACTATTTCTGCCACATGATCGTGGTTACAAATATGCGTTAACCGTAGTTGATGTTGCGAGTCGATACAAAGAAGCAGAACCGCTGAAAACAAAATCGGCCACTGAAGTCGCTTCTGCATTTGAAAGGATTTATCGACGAGGTCCTCTGCACTGGCCAAATCTGTTACAAGTTGATCCTGGCAAGGAATTTCAGGGTGCAGTGTTATCTACAATGAAACATCATAATGTCACAATACGACAAGGGCATACTGCGTTACATCGCGATCAGGCAATTGTAGAACGATTTAATCGGACGATTGCTGAGCGGTTATTTGGATATCAATACGCAAAAGAATTCATTCAAGAAAAGCGATCCCGTGAATGGGTTAAAAGATTACCATCTGTGATTACTGCACTGAATAACGAGATTACTAGAACAATCAACATGAAACCTATCAACGCGATTAAAAAGAAGTCAATACCCGTACAACCACAAAAAGATTTCCCTAGAAACGCTAGCATTTCCCAACCAATTCTTGGTAGTAGTGTCATTGTGAGGTACTTATACGAACCAGGAGAGCTTGAAGGGGGTAGAAAAAGGGCTACTGATCCTATTTGGAGCGTCACTACGCATAAGATATCTAGTATAACACGATCAACTGGTAGACCTCCAGTCTATAAACTGGATTCAACTGCCCCTCAGCGGGGTTTTACTCGACAACAACTACAAGTGATTCCCGAGGATACTCAATTGCCACCGCATGGTCTTAACTAGCACCGTTGCGTCTATTGCACTCAAGACAAGTCAACATCACATTGTTTCTGACATGACCGAGATAGTTATTTTTTCTGTCTACGGTGAATTGGCGAGGATCCTTATCCGAATACTGCCAACGCATTATACAATTGCAACTCGCGCAGTGATTATTCTGTTGTTTCTTCAAAGTGATTATTAATTTAGCATCAATATCAAATTCTCGTTGTTTTTTTTTGTCTTGTTGTTTGTAACCGGAGAGTTTTTTATTATTGATGCTAACATCAATATCACTTATTGTTGTGTCATTATCATCACCAATGATTTCATCATCGAGGACAACTCTTCGAAGTTGATTTATGTTTCGTACTCTGGATACTGCGAGATAGACTAAATTTGACCATTCGATGCGATTATCTACCATCCAAACAATTGTATCCGATATAGTCAATCCCTGTGAAGAGTGTATTGTTGCTGCGTATCCTAGCGTCCACGGGGATTTATTAGCACGCAATGCATCTTCAACGACATTGATATCAACCAGCACAATATCATTTAATACCAGAATTTGTTTTTCATTCTGTCCTGGAATATCAACTTCAATATTTTGTTTTCGTGTATCCGATGGCCGATAACAAAGGGGTACTGGAAGCGTTGCAAATTTTTCTTTATGCAATTCAAATAACTTCATCTGAAGTGTATCCCTGACTATTTTTCTACTTGCAATGATCAAATCGTTTGGTCTCCACGCTTCCCAGAAATCATTCATTGGGGTTTCTGAAATCACTTCACGCGCTATTTCGCATTGGATTCTATCCGGTTGTAATCTAATTAGCGCTTTGAACTCGCGTAATCGTTCATCAAGTGATCTATAATCAGTGGTGATTTCTTCATAGTAGTCTACAAAACCCTTTAGCCATTCATGTGGAGATCCACCGACAAATGGTGGTGGTTGGCCGTGATCACCGCACATGACGACTTTTGTGTTTTTGGTTAACAACCACTCAAGAAATGTTTTTAATACATCTAATGACACTGTGCATATTTCATCCCAGATTATGATTTCAGGAATGAATTTATCACCCATTCGATCAGGAGTCCATTTGTCACCCTTCCATCGAAAGAAGCTGTGATAAGTGCAAGCATTTACCCCTCGTTGTATCATCTCTCTGGCGAGTCTATGAGTCGGTGTTAGCACAATCATGTTAGTAGAAATACAAGTATTTCCACCACCACGATATAATTCAATTGCACGAGTTGTCTTTCCTGACCCACCACAACCGTTTAAATAAACTGTCTTGTATCTACATACTGGATCAGATACCGGTGGTGCATTAGAAAGTTCTGATTGAATTTCAATACGGTTACAACAAATATATTTATCATCCATGGCAACGTCTGCGGATTCACAATACTCATGTAGCATCTCCTTTTCAAATCGCCAACGCCCCCAATTTTCTTCGGGATCTGTGAATGCCGCTACAGCTGATTTGTACTTATTGTGTATATACATCGAATCAGTGGCTACTCTAACCGCGGTATTAGAAAATCTATTTATCATCGAAAATAGATTAATGCAAGCATAGGCTAACATTGAACTTCTCAAATGTGTGTACTGGGAATTATATCCATCACAGTAGGTAACAACCGTACCTAATTTCTCACCATTGGATAGAAAAGCATCCTTACGGGATACAAGTTTTCCCTGTTTCATTAAATCCGCTACAATAAAATCGTATTCAGCGACATCTATGATCAACCGCGAAGAGTATTTCGCGTTATCGTATCGTCCACCCTGGGTAAATTTACCGATTATTCTTCTTCCGAGATCTTTTGTTTGTTCTTTTTTAATTTCAAATAACTTCTTAGACCAATTTATGATTTCTTCTTCACTGAAATCTGGAAACTGTTTTCGTAGTTCGTTGATTATTCTATCTAGATTGGGTTGTGGTAGCCAAACTTCTTTCTGAGCTCGATAGCATATAATAGCCTCGGAAACAATCAACGATATTAGCATACCACAATCAATCATATATCTCAATAGCACTATTGGCATCCAGTGTTTTTCAGATAGGTGTCTACCGAGCCAAACATAACTACACGGATGTAACCCTGTAGCTAATTCAAATGATATCACACGAGCGAATCCGGTTAAGTCAAAATCAGGCAATGGTCCATTAATCGCAACACGAGTCATTTCATGCGTGGGGTGTCCAAATCGTTTGAAGTACTCAGCGCATTCCCCATACCCGAGAAAACTTCCGGGATAACACGCGGATATATTAATTGAAATCATACCGTCACGATGGTATTTTGTATTCCACAGTCCTCCATGACCAAATTCGACGCAACTCAATTTAACATCCTCGAGAAAATCACTTCGTGTTGGACGCCATGAGTTTTTTTCTCTTGCGAAGTGAGCTACCACTGATTGAATAGTAAAACTATCCGTGAGTAGTTTTTCATGGGAATTCTGCGGTGAAAAATCACTAGCGATTTTTCTCATTCTGTTATCTAATTCTTCAATGCGATATAATTCACCATTTGGTTTTACAAATTGATCGAATTCTTCATCACTTCTAAGTAACCACACTGACACAGGATCATCTTTACACAACGCATGAATAGCATCGAATAATCTCTCTTCATAGAAAACATCCCCGACGAACTCCTTAGGGATATATTTCACGGTTCGTTCTCGTGGAAATATTGTTACCGCAGGTGTCCACGCGTGTTTGTTATGATCAATAATCTGTATTGGTGCTCCATTTTTGTTATATTTCGGTTCGTATAAAACCTCTCCGGTTATCGTCATAACGGTTATTGGGAATCGTAATGATGTTTCTAATTTAGCTATATCAGAAATCTTTGCACCATGCTGTTTCACTGTCAGTTCCCACTCGGTTATTTTCCTACGTCGCAGATCAGTTAGTTTATTTCCTCGGGATGCATTTGTGAAGTGTTCTATTATTCGTTCTGCTACACAATTAAGCCCTGACGAATATTTCATAGGAGCTAGTTTTGCGATATCAGGTTTATCATTTAACGGATATATCCCATAAACCATTGCTGTTACGGGATAAGATCTTTCGTAGTATGGTTTATCAATGCCGGTTAGAATCCCTGGTTTGGAATCTCTACTCACAATGACAGCCTTTTTATTCTTGAGGATTGGTTCAAATTTATCCTTAATAATTCATTTGCCTTCGACTTCGATAATGAATTTGATTCGGAAAAAATGCCGTTTTTCCCCAACACGTGAAATTATCACTGCTGCTTTTTCATCATTCATGGTAGCATCAACAACACCATCAATTCGAAATGTTGACCAACAATAAGATGCTCCATCACGCTTAAATTCATTAAAACAGTCTCTGATTTTACTAATCATGGCTTTATCAAGAATTGTATTCTTTGGTGTATTAGAAGCTATATCGAGATTGAATTGAGCATCTTTCCAGGGGTAATCTCTCTTGGACGTTTTTTTTGGTTTATCGAGATTAAATCTAGGATTGATTTTCAATAATCTCTTAAACTCTTTCATGTTTCCGTCTATTGGACGTTTTTTGGGTTTATCGAGATTAAATCTATGATTGATTTTGTTACGTTTTTTGGGTCTATCGAGATTAAATCTAGGATTGATTTTTAATAATCTCTTAAACTCTTTCATGTTTCCGTCTATTGGACGTTTTTTGGTTTTTTTTGGTCTATCGAGATTAAATCTAGGATTGATTTTTAATAATCTCTTAAACTCTTTCATGTTTCCGTCTATTGGACGTTTGTTACGTTTTTTGGGTTTATCGAGATTAAATCTAGGATTGATTTTTAATAATCTCTTAAACTCTTTCATGTTTCCGTCTATTGGACGTTTGTTACGTTTTTTGGGTTTATCGAGATTAAATCTAGGATTGATTTTTAATAATCTCTTAAACTCCTTATCAGCATTTTTCGAAGGCGTTCTCCCTAATTCCTTCATGCTATAATTAAAACAAGCATTTAAATGAAAGATTTTTATATAATGAATCACTGCAAGTGGCTTATGATTGGATCAGTAATCCCGTGTAACAAATCATGCAGAAATGAGTTCTGTGGGTATCATATGCAAAGCTTTCGTCGTGGAAGCCTTGGTCCGTTACCGTGCATACGATGTGGGGTTGGGGTTAGGGGGAAATCACGGTTGTGTTTGAATTGCGGTGGTAAGCGATACAGGGAATTGAAGCGTTATTATGATAAAAGAATAAAAAATGGACAATCAATCAGAAATTTTGACCCTGAAAAAGTCCCTGACACTGACACTGTCACTGACAAAATCATAAGAACCCCTCAAGACTACATCGAAAGATTCATCATTAAACCAAACAATGAATTAGACAAACAATAGTATTATGTATACGAATGAACCAAGAATTCAGACAGCATCCCTTGATTTTAAATTATGAAGCATCCAGTGATGGTACTGTCAGACACTGCATTTTGAAGAAAACGGTCGGTTTTGTGACTAATCAAGGGTATTTGATGTTTAGCGCTGGAAAGAAGAAATATCACAATCATCGTTTCATATTTGAATGTTTTAATGGATTGATCGAGGATGGTCTTGTTATCGATCACAAGGATTCTAATCGAAAGAACAATTCTTTATCAAATCTGCAAGCTATCACACAGAGTGAGAATTCCAAACGAGGAAGGACTGGCACTTGTTCAAAAAAAGCGAAACCCGTAAAATCTTTGAATACAATAACTAACGAAGAAAAAATATTTCAATCAATATATGAAGCCGGCAAGTATTTCAATATTTGTGGATCCTCAGTACGAAAAGTTGCAGAGGGGATTTATCGATCGGCTATTTCAAAAAGGACGGGACAAAAAATTCAATTTAGTTATGTCTAATGCGTCATATTTTTCATTTAGAAATATATCATTATTATAGAATAATGAATTCTGAAAACATGAATAGCATCATATCCGAGATTTCAAAATTGAAAGGTTGGGATATTGAACTATCAGATGGGTTAAATCCTGATCAAATCATGTCTGATTTTCAGGACATAGAATACGGAGTTAGCACTAACAAGTATATGCTACCAAAGAAGTATGCGCTCATCAAAAGAATTCAGAATTCTATTAAGGACTCTCTCGCATTTTCCAGTGACGTAAGTGTGTTCGCTCCGTTGTATACCATCGTAGAACGAATACGAAAAGAATTGGGGTACGAATACGAATTGAAAAAGGAGGTTAATTCTAAAGTTAGAAACCTACGGGCGTTAATTCAAGAAAATGAACAATTTTGATTGACCAACCATTTATCATTATTTGATTGACCAACCATTTATCATTATTTGATTGTGACCGTCCCTCATAGAGATTTTAATTTTTTTTTAGCATTTTTTGATCAAAACTGTTGAAATCAGTGAATAAAAAATTGATGGCTGGTTCGGATTGATCACTTCCACGATGGTGTTAGGTTGGATTGAAAAATTGTTTTGCAATTGAAAAATTGTTTGCGATTTCAAATAATGGTCAATGAAGCATTAACAACCCGATTGGCTCGTGAACGACTGGATGCAATCAGGAGATTTGTACCAATTCGTGACTCTGTACGGAATAAACTACAACAACGACAGAGTCTTCAGACTGATTTTGCTATGGGATCCGAAGAATTGTTTAAACCAGTAACCACAGCAACGAAGGGGATAGAGCGTGCTATACTGGGAGATGTTCCCGAGACGGGAAAATCTGTTATTGGTGAACTTGAAAAAATAGCAGCGAAAACTGAACAAACAGAACAAATAGAACAAATAGAATCAAAAAGAACAGTTGATGATTTACGCGTGAGATTTACCGAGACCGGGTTAGCAGCAATTGATGAGACTAAACTAGCAGATATTCCTGCGCTTGTTGTTACGACTTATGAAAACAGAAAAAAAATGTTGAAACCAGAACATCATAAATATGTTAGAAATATAACTCACTGGGCTGATATATTCTATAAGATCAAAACTGAAAAAAGTCAAATTAAGACAGATAGTCCATCATACAATGGATATATCAATGCGGTGGGTAACGTGTATAAACGATTTGAAGAACAAAAACAACAACAAAAACCACCAAAATTGCAAAGGCGGCGACAGCAACCTGCAAAGAAAATATCTTTTTCACCTAAAAAACAACTACCACCTGATGATGATTTTCTTGATTATTTATTACAAGAAGCCGATTTAGAAAAACAGGATGAAGCAACTGGTTATAGCGGAAGTGGATTGCAAGATTCCAGTGGAAACTCAAAGAGTGAAAACGCTAGCGTTTCATGCCCTGGTAGTGTTATCAATGATATATCACGATTAGAAGTTCTTGTAGGAGGTTTCCGAGCTGGAAATAACTCACCGGAAATAATTAATGAAGCAGCTGATATCTGTAGACGGTTATTTGCCGGCGGTATCATGGATATCAGCACATATCGAGATTTCATTGGCGAGTTAGTGGAAAGTGGGTATCACAGTGATTAATCACCGAGACTGAATAAAAACGCTAGCGTTTCCAATTGAAAAATGGTTTCTGATTTCAAATAATGATCATACACTACAATCATGATAAACCAACCCCCGTCTACGTAGTTAATTCACGGTTTCCAGTTTATAGAGCATACTACGGAGATGGTTTAGGCAATACCATTGCAGGGTTATTTGCGAGAATGGCTCCAAAAGTGATGCCGTTGGCTAAACAACTAGGAATGAAAGCAATTGAAGTTATTCGTGATAAGGGTATTAGTGCTGTTGGAGATTTTGCTGGAAAAGCGTTTTCAACTGCGAAGAATAAAATAACATCATTAGTGAAATCACGAAGTGATTTACGAAAAAAGAAACCATTGCCATCTACAGCGGAAATGCCTGCAAGTGTTAGTAGAATTATAAATAACGCAGTAGACGAAAAATTAGCGTCGATGGCTTTAACTCCCTTGATAAATCAAGGGGACCAAAGCAATATTGCAAATATGATAGCAGGAAGCGGCTTTAAAAAACTACGTCGATGAAAATCGTTTACGATGAAAATCCTACGGATTTTTACGATTTAGACTCTGATAAATAGAATAAAATGTTCAAAAAATCACATGATCCGGCGTTTGATATAGACGCCCCAGTTGGCAAGGATGATTCTGTACGCGATTATCAATATTACGCCTATCATGCCATAGACTCAAATAGTCGAGCAAGAATTGAACTTCAAGTCCATGATACCAGTAAATACTTTTTGCCCTGTGAAGCGTTTATTGAAGTAGAAGGAGAACTTGTAACAGCTGATGATACTCCTGCTGTACCAGCACCGTATCCAGATGGTACTCAAGTCGGTTTTGTCAATAATGGTATTATGGCGTTATTTGAGAGTGCTAGATATCTCATTGATGGAAAAGAAATTGAGTCCATAGATCGCGATGTTGATATGGCTACAACAATAATCGGGTTAGCGAGATATTCTGATGATTATACAAGATCAGCAGGACCCTCTATGATGTTTGCAAAAGATGGTAAGAATACCGCTGGAGGAAATCCATTTGTTGTAAGACGACCAAAAAAACGTGATAATAGTGATGCTGATGTCGAGAATATGATTATAAACAACGACGTTAATTTCAATCTAGGAGCTGCAACACGAAACGCAATGTTGCAAGGAGCGCGTAAATCATTTTCATGCGCGATTCCACTGCATCACATATTTGGATTCTGTAGAAACGTCAGAAAAGTTATCTACGGGGCGAAGCATACAGTATCGCTTGTACGAAAGAGTGATGATAATGACGCAATCTGGAGGATTCCAGCAGATGCTGCAAATCCCAATGCTGATGCCGGTAAAGTCAATTTAACAAAAATATCATTGTGGATGCCAGTGTTGACTCCAGCAATCACCGCAGAAGAACGATTACTATCATTTATGGACCAAGGAGGAAAGTCGTTGTTGAGTTGGCTAACCGTGAGTACAGATGTGAAGCAATCAAATATCAACGGGTTATTCACTTGGAACCTAGCATCAAAACAAGGTGTTGCTGCGCCACGTCATATATTTATTGCGTTACAGGATAACACACGAGTTGGCGATCAACGTTTCAGTCATATGATATTTGATCAGTTAGGTGTGAAAGACATCTCACTGAGAATAAACGGCCAGCAGGAACCATCCGAGGATATACAACTTAATTACACCGAAAATCATATTGCACGAGTTTATCATCGTCTGTTGTCATTTATGGCACGCGATCAAAATGTCGATACTGGTTTGCAAATATCACAATATGATTTTAAAAATCTGTATCCAATCTATTACTTCTCACTGGAACATCTCGATTTAACAAGACAGTCCGTCGTTGATATACACTTTAGAGCTAATGTGACTCGTGGTGCTATTGCTAATTATAGAGCGGTTGCTGTCATTCTCAGTGATAAATCAATGCTACTTGAAGGTGTTGGTGGAAGAATGAGAGTGGTAGATGCCCCAGTAGAAAACATGTAATTGAAATTGTAAACGATTTAGAATCAGTCAATTATGTATAATGTCATATAGTGTTATTAGTGTTACGTTAACTCCCGGTCAATTAAAAAAATTGCAATCGGAATCAGCTAAAAAATGTGGAACCACAATCACGTTGAAACCCAACCAAATGACTGGTGGTGCAAATAAACTATCGCTGACAACTCGTCAGGTGAAACATTTCAATGATGCACTTGCAGCCAAAAAAGGTGTTCAGATTACTCTCTCTGCGGCTGCTATCAAAAATATGATTAAAACAGGCGGTATATTTCCGTTGTTAGCTGCGATTCCAGCATTGATTGCAGCAGCAGCCCCAGCGGTGGCTAAAGCGGCTGCGTTAGGAGCCGTTGGTACTGCAGCAGGAATGGCACTAAAGAAAGCAACTGGGAAAGGATATAAAAAAAAAGGGACGATCCGTTCACGGATTGGGTCTAAGACTACCAGGAACCCCGTATTCGTGGTACAGCGGAAAGGGTCTAAGACTACCAGGAACGATTTATTAATTCAGGAATCGAAGATTCCCATGTCCAATTTTGATTTAATGGATGCGGCTAAAAAACTCGCGATTAAAAACTTCAGAGGTGTCTTTATGAAAGATCAATTACCACATCAACCAAACAGCGTTGAAACAGGTATTATTAATCTCGATAACAGCACCGGACCTGGTACTCACTGGGTTGCATACGCTATTGATCCACGTGGGATTGTTTATTTCGATTCATATGGATTAGCCCCACCAAAAGAGTTTATGCGGTATATAAAAACCCTTCCAATGAAGACTTGGTATTCTACGCTACCAACACAAACGATGATTGACCCACCAATATGTGGCAGCGAAGTATTAAATGTCCTTGACGCTATTTCTAACTCCTTGAGTAACCCAAGCGGAAAACCACCACATGTTGTCGTTAATGAATACACTAGCAATCGCTGGCAACGATGAAGTCGTCAAAAACGATTTTAGAGAGAGAAAGAGTTTTACAATAACATGATTGATATTTGGGGGAGATCTTTGAAACCCAAACCCGATGGCACTGCAACCCCTGATTCTATCAAGGATATAACAAAAAAAATTAAAGATGAAATAGCTGAGACGTTAAATTTAACAAGTGTTGACCCGAACGAAATAGTTGTATTTCAAGACAAACAGGGTAAATTGAAATCCAGTGATGTGTCATTGAATGACATTTTGATACGGCAGCGCGACGCCGCTGAAAACTCTATTGCGCTGTATTCCAACGACGGACTACTTAAACCAGGCGCACTTGTGTCTACGATCACAGACGCGATTGCCACCCACAACAAGATGATTACCGACAACGACAACAGGATTACCACCCAAGACAACAAGATTACCACCCACGGCCGTGAGCTGGATGATCATATACGAGGTTATAATTCTTTTCGCAAAAATGTTATACATAAATTCTTTGGAACCCCTCTTGTGGTTGGCATGACTCTCACTGAAATTAAAGACTTGTTGAATTCATTATTCGCTAACAAGGAAGCTGGAAGGATGATGACTGCTTCAGAATTCAAGGCAAATTATCTCGAGATTTCTAAACTAATAGAAGATCAAAAACCCACTAACGACATTGTTGGTAGATTCTTTGGAACCCCTCTTGTGGTTGGCATGACTCTCACTGAAATTAAAGACTTGTTGAATTCATTCTTCGCTAACAAGGAAGCTGGAAGGATGATGACTGCTTCAGAATTCAAGGCAAATTATCTCGAGATTTCTAAACTAATAGAAGATCAAAAACCCACTAACGACAATGTTGGTAGATTCTTTGGAAACCCGCTTGTGGCAGGAATGACTCTCGCTGAAGTTAAAAAAGCTATTGATGAACAAAAACGCATCAGCGAAATGGCTAAAAATTTCTTTGAGGGCTCTGAAAGTTATAATATCACGACGACATATTCTCAACTCAACGGGCATTATGTCATGCAAAAAGGTTTGGAATTTAACCACCTTTTGATTTCATTTTTTAGTCGCCGCGATAAAACGATGATGAAATATACCGAAATCAATAAAACCTATCTCGACGTTTACGACGATATTCTTAAACTAAAAGAAAAATCTGAAAGGGTAAAGCATGGGACCTTTGATTGGATAAAAGACTCTAATGCTAAATTGAAAGTCAATATCGGGGAGTGGCCCCATGGTATCTACAGGATGACGTTAATCTCTGACAAGCAATTTGATATCATCGTAAGCGGTAAAACCTATTTTGGTGGCACCGCAACAGTAATTATCCGGGGTGAAGAAGAATTTAAGATTGTCGCGGTTGATAGTACGATTAGATCAAAAATATCCTGGTGCTTAGAATTCATATGCGAAGTAAATAACTAAATTGAAAGGATTTCACAATTGAAAACGCTAGTATTTTTAAAATAAACAACAATGACTTTGTCATCGACGCAATGTCGCTATGATCAGGTCAGAGAATTTCAGAATAGACTCAAAACCCTCACTGAGGAGTATCAAATAAAAATAAAAAAATACCGACGAAGAATCACCGCAATTGATGTTATTGTGTACTCGGTGTCAAGCGTTCTCACTGGTGCCGGAATAATACTAGCATCTGTTACAATGATTGCCCCGGTCGTAGTTCCAATTTGCATTTCTGCGGTGGCTACAATCGGGGGTATATCAACCGGGATAGCAAAAAAGATATCATCATGCAGCCAGAGTAAACTGCAGAATTACTTACTTCAATTTCATATTGCATCAACCGCATATTCGCAGTTATCCCTGATGATATCGTCGTCACTCGATAATATAATTATATCAGATAGTGAATTCTCAGCGATGGTCAGTATTTTTGATTCCGCGATATCGAAATTAGAGCGACAACATGAGTATAATGACAACACCGATGGAATCAGAAAACACGAACCCAAAAAACAAAATGATCTCAATAATATCAACATTACCAGATTGTGAATTCTCAGTGATGGTCAGTATTTATGATTCCTCGATACCAAAATTAGAAATAAATCATGAGTATAATGACAACACCGCAGGAATTACTTCAACGAATAGTGGAGAACACGAACCCAGTACAAACGAGTATGATATCAATAACATCTACGAAACCCGAGTTTAGTGTGAATTTCCCCTCTCCGGTTCCTGTGAGCGAAATCGCGCTAGCAAAACTACGAATGTATCACAGTTGGCCTAATATCAGATCGGTAGCATTTGGTAGTCAACAACCCAATAATTCACTGGTGTTCTCGTATAAGAATAAAGACGATGGTACCCCAGACTGGAATGTTGTTTCGATACCAACAGGGTCATACCAAATAGAACAAATCAATAATGAATTCGCGCGTAGAATAAAATCGATTACTGGAACAGAATCGAAAATCGCTATAACAGTTCATGAGCCGACGCTATCATCCGCAATTGAAATAAACTCAGAAGAATATGTCGTAGATATCTATCAAAGCTCAATAAGAACCGTACTAGGATGGCCTGAATTACCACCGGAAAAATCCACCACCGACTTAACCACGGATGTACAATCATATCATGAAATCAATCCCAGTTATCGAGATAATTTATCTGATATAAGAAAAGGAAGAATCGCCGATAGATTTATATTCACCAACAAAGACACATTGCAATGGGATTTTATCATTAAAAGAACAACCGACTCATCTGTTACTATTTCATTTACGCTAACTGACGTCCGTGGTTATTTTAATGAGATTAAACAATTATATGACACACACTTAGAACAACTACGGAAAACAAGATCGCAAACACACGTTGAAATAATAAATCAGCTTATATCGGACATGAAATATATCTATGAACTAATTATTCAAACAATAATTAATGACAACAGCGACAACAAACAACGATTCTTAACCGATTACAATATCACAGAGAACAATCTGCGTAATTTCAGGTTTCCGAAATACAACGCTGATGAATTAGTAAGAATTGTTAAAACCGATATCATCAAAGCGCTACAAAAATCAGATTCAACTGTCCTCCTCAAACATAATAATGATCCAGATGGTGGTGGTAGGCATATCGCTCCGTTCAATGTGAATATTTCAACGGTGATTGCACTTAATTTAGTGTGTGATGTTATCGAAGGAAGCTATCAAATTAATCTCGAACGATCAAATCAAGCTCAGCAAGGATATATTCTTTATTCATTTGCACCAACAGCTCCTCCAGGATTCCTAATTATTGAAAACCCAATTAATCCTGTCTATATGCGATGCCATAATAATTCATTAACCAGAATTAATTTCAAACTCACCGACCAGTCAAATAATCTGATTGATTTACAAGAAGAGGTGTTAGCGATTAGTCTGTTTGTGAAATCATAAATGATTTTCGTCCTAAAGACTTGATCAAATATTCGGTTAAAATCATTTTATTATTTTTGTTAACCCAGAACTGAAAACTTTAGCAGCAGAGAGGGTGGATGACAACAAGTTGCGACCAAAATTAATTAAAAAATCGTTTTCATTTTTTTAGCTAAAATGATTTCGTATGTAGATTTCAATCAATTTTTTTGTCTGAAAACGTTGTAGGGTTCGCCTTTTTTTGGTTAAAATAAGATTATAAGACGGCTCGTTTTAGGATTTCAATCAAATTTTGTCTAAAAACGTTGTAGGATTCACCCTCTCTGCTGCTTAATGTGAAACGAATGCAAAAGGTAAATATGTTCGGGTAAATACGACTTATATCCAGAAAGGTAGTGAAACAAAATATAAATTATATTCAGTTAGCTTATATGGTGATCTTCCTGTTTATGCTATTTCGATACGAAAGATCTTCAGAATAGTATGAACACATATCGCAGACTTAGCTTGCAGAACAATGGTGGCTTTATGTTGGGTTTATACCACAAGAACATGGACAATTTTAGTACACAATTTCACAGATTACATCAAACGAAAGTAAATCTTTAATATTTGATATTTTGCTAACTAGATACATTGTTGGAAATATAACAGGTAGGGTGCCGATTAAATTCGGATCAACACGGTCCAGCTACCGAAGTTTCTCTTTACATAATCTGCTTTATTCGACTTACCTCGGCACATATATTTCAGGAGTTGCAGTGCCGTAAAACGCCAAAACATTCCAAACCAAACCTATCATTCGGACTTGAATTTAATTAGTTATACAAGACCTTATCGTGACTTTCAAGCATTCCGCTGACATGTATGTATATATGTATGTATGTGTGTATGTATGTATGTATGTATGTATGTATGTATGTATGTATGTATGTATGTATGTATGTATGTATGTATGTATGTATGTATATGTATGTCTGTTTGTGTGTCTGTCTGTCTGTCCGTCCGTCTGTCTGTGTGTGTGCTTGTGTTTATGACTGATTGACTCATCGGCAAAATAGTGACTTTGGTGATAAGTAATCGTAAATTTCGAAAATAACTTAATGAAATGCACAAACATTTTGTAACGTGATTGATTCCCAAGACATTTAAAGAAGAAGATGAAGAAACAATAAATATAAAAGGTACAGATCGTATGCAATTTTGTAAAATGTATATAGAATAAAGTATAAAGGAAATACGTATGAAATCTTTGGGAAAATTGTCAAAGTTGTGATAAGATCCAATATTTTCTGTGCGAAACATGCATTTTCTAAAGCAGTTCAGGTCAAACTACCTCTATCACATGGCGGAAATCAAACACGTTCGACAAGAAAGTGTTCCCCTAGCCCCACTGCTAATGATAAACTTATTTCTTTCACACACATAAAATATCATCTGCGCTTCTCGCCATCTCATATTAAATGACTGTCAATGATTTTTATTTCACATGAATTCGATAATATATTATAATTTATTAATGTTAGAAGAGTTAATGAAGGTAAATGTAAGAAAGCCTTCAACTGCCTTATTTATATGCATTGGCTTATAAATCCAATACACTATTGTGAGTCACGAAAGTCAAACCAATAATACCCATTTAGTCAATACGTAACTGAGAGCATGATAAGTTATGTTAGTAATATTGACAGGACAGGTAATTTTTTTGTTTCATATACAATTCACATCTACCCGGTACTACCCGGTACTATGCGATTTTTGTGACGTCATCGGTATCTATGATCCGAAATGAATTTCGCGATCGAGCAAATGTTTTCCATATTTATTGAACTTTTTCTTAATGTTATTTGTATAATGTTTATATACCTAATATTGTTGCCATGTCAGAATTATGAACACATACGGTTTCGTTAGTTCCAACGCTTGATTAGTATCACATATAAGCAATGACGACAACTGAGTATTTCTGTGTTGTTTCCCCAGTCGTTGGGGAAAAGACTTTGAACGGCCAGCCCTCGTCCTGTTCCTCAAACTCCTCTCCCCTTACCCCAAACAAATTAAACGCATTACGTATCGTATGATCGTGTGATCTCCACATTATTATTGCATATAAAGGAAAAGCTGTGATATAATTATATGGCGATTAAATCGCTAAAAGAAGAGGGTGTCGGTGGAGCCCATCTGATAGTAACATAAAAATAGGATGAAAAAGTGACAGATGTCTCAGACTGTAATGTATATGAAACACATGGTTCAGGTACATATAGTGTACACATCAATAAATAGCTCAAGAAGAGAGACACGGTACACTCCGTCAGAATTTAATGAGTTTAATTATGGCAAGAAGACCTAATGAAGTATGACAATTTGTCTTTGAATCGGATGTCAATAGCAATTTATGTAAGTGTAACGCGTTTGCACAGAACAGCGTGTCATGCTAATAATTAATCACTATAGTGACCGAAAATGCAATATTTCATTTACTATGTGAGCTGATAATGCAGTTACTTATTGTTAACATCAGCCTGTACTGTATTCATTTATCACGTCTCAAGCTGGTTATGCAGTCCTAGATCACGGCATCAGCCGGTAATGCAATCATTTCTCAGGACATCAGCCGGTACTGTACTCATTTATCAGGACATCAGCCGGTACTGTACTCATTTATCAGGACATCAGCCTCTACTGTACTCATTTATCAGGATATCAGCCGGTACTGTACTCATTTATCAGGGCATCAGCTGGTTATGCAGTCCGAGATCACGACATCAGCCGGTAATGCAATAATTTATCAGGACAGCAACTGGTTATGTGGTCCTTGATCATAATATCAGCGGGTAGTGCAGAAATTTATCCGAAAAGCAGCTGGTTTTACAGGCATTTACCAGGACATCACCTGGTTATGCAGTTATTTACCAAGACTTCAGCTGGTTATGCAGTCATTTATCAAGAGATCAGCTGGTTATGCAATTATTCATCAGGACATCAGCTGGTTATGCAGTCATTGATCAGGACATCAGCGGGTAGTTCAGAAGTTGATCAGGACATTAACTGGTTATGCAGTCACTTGTCAGGAGATCAGCTGGTTATGCAGTCGTTGATCATGATATCAGCGGGTAGTTCAGAAACTGATCAGGAAATGAGCTGGATATTCGGTTCTTGACAAAGATATCAATTGTTAATGCCGTCATTTATCATTGATGAACATATGCTCAAAGAAGAACTGACGAAGTAACTATCTTCAACAGTTTCGCGTGCTGAGAAAAAGAACAATTTAAATTGATTGTCAGCATATGGTTTTAAAATAATATTTTGAAGTATCTATAAAAGTCTTCTACATAGATGAATGAATCACGGTATGACAACGCCTTTTATTGTTTTAGCTCTTTGCATCGTGTGTTTACAACACTGACGTTACTTTCTTTGTATCTCTTTTTACATGATTAACTGTCCGTACAATGGCTTTTCAGATTTAAAACTCTCTATTTTAATAACAGATGTTGAAAACAATTTATCATGTTTTATGTTTTAGGCAAAACATTTATTCACAATAGCGTGATTAATGTAATATCTTATTCCTAAATAAAAGGATGTTGTTTTATTAATCAAATGACGACGCTGATATTCATTCCCTTAACGTAGTGGTCTAAAGCGCTCACCGTTTCGGATCATTGCCATCTAACCTATGTCAGTTTGAGTTCGAGCCTCGGATTCGGCCAATGCTGGTATATAAGAAAGCTTTCTAGCAGCTTCTCGTGGGTTGATGGTTCTTTCTGTTTTCCCGGGTTCTTCCTCCACCTTTATATTGGCAGTCATGTGTGGCCCATATTGTGCTGAAAAATGGCGTTAACCACTACAACAACAACAACCCTAAGTGGAAACCAGTTCTTGCATAATTCAGAAATGGTGTAAAAATACAATGTCACCTTGATGGTTTTTGACGTCTTACTATGTGAAGATGTTCTCGCAAATATGTCTACTCGTAACAATGTTTACAGAAAATGATTTCTCGATTTCATCAGTCTAAAAATGTAACGATGATGTTTCACTGATCTTTAAAACAACCCATGCCCCAAGAATTTTCATGGGTATTGTTCAATGGTCAAAGTGCACGTGTCTTTTCCGACAGAGATGCGTGACCTAAAACATGTTCATATTACGTCCAAAAACAATTTATGTTACATAGAAAGAAAAACAATGAATTTTAATTAGATATGTCAATAGGTTATTAACGTTCTACTGGTACAACTTTTTAACAAATAAATATTCATAAACAGTCCCTTCCTAAAATGTATCTTGCTGGTACGTCGAAAATTTCTCACCTCAGTGAAGTCCTCTTCCTAATCCCTGTTCTTTCACGTGCATGATTTTCTTGTATAAAGTCAATATTAATGTCATAACACTAAAAAGGTACCTCCATGGAACTAAAATATTTTCTCTATAAATTAATTGTGCACATTCGTCAATTAAAATATTATTTCTAAAGTGAGAGTATATCATACTTATTGGCTTTCTACCTGTAAATAATTAACTTTAGGTTTTATCCATGTTCCACAAGAATAAGGTGATTTCAAACTATTATCTCAATTTCCATCGGAATAAGTTACTTTCTGACTTTTGCTTCCATGGTCCACAAAAGCTAGGTATACAATCAAAAGGAACACAAATTTCCATCTATGAAAAAAAGGTTCAACCAGTTGGGACCTAGTCAGCGTAACACATGAATAGCATACAACTTCTAATCCCTTGCCAAAAAATGTTTGTAAAACACTCAAGTTTTTTGACAGACCTATATACCTTCTCATTGACATATTACAGCAGTTTAACGCACATAAAATAAATGGAAGGAACTTGATGCATTTGAATTTCCTATATAAACTTGCTCTCAAAGTCAATATCAATTGGGTACAGAAACTTTGATTCCAAAAATGGTTCATTGTTAACCTGAATTCCGTGAATGTATATATATCTATATATATATATATATATATATATATATATATATATATATATATATATATATATATATATATATATATATATATATATAATTTGATACTAGTCCATAGAAAAATATCTTAGCTTCAATAAAAGTCTAACTGTTACAAAAAAATAATAGTTATTGTAATGTCCAGATTCGCAAATTTCAAAAGTATCTTATTCAATGTTAACGAATTACATGTACAACATTCTCAGAGTTACTAGGCTTTCCCGTGATCCATTGTAAGAAAATCTCATTGACTGACACTCTGCAGATAGGGCTAAACAAAACCTGTATCTTTATCATCATTTTATCAACAAGCCGTTCGGATTCTGGCTGTCTGCTTGGATTGATTTGCACCACACAGATCTCATTCCAAAGGAAACCTTATATCACTGTGGATATGACTAGGGCACCAATGAAGCGACCAACCATGACATATTCCGCACGCACCAGTGCATTGAAGATATTTATAACCTGAAACTACCGTTTACAAATTCAAACTGTTAAATGGTAAAATATTCCATGGAACTACCGGATTTGCATAATGTGCAGCAAAAATGATTTAGATGATGCATTTCACCACGTATTTAATGAAATAAATCCGGTATTTACACAGGAAAAGAAAATGTTATTTATATAAAAATCCCAAACTTGCTGCAAGACCAACACTTAGAAGGCTGAACTCACTCATCGGGACATCACCCCATCACCGCTTTCGTACATACTTTCATGGGTTGGTTATATGAATATCAGTGACTTGAGAGAACAGCCGGATGGCAATGACCTAATGTGTCGCAGTAAATTACATGTTTAACATTTTGTAAACTATTTGATCAAATCTGACCGCAATCCATCACAGTTGTTTTATCATTGTTGGCAAGGAAGTAACAGGAAATAAATTCGTAAATACATGTATGGTGTCGCGTCAAATAATTAATTTAAGCGTCTGAAATCTAAAGCAGTATATATTTGTTCTTCTTAAGGTGCTACGTTTGTAGGTACACAATTAAGCATCACATGACATGATGAGAAAATTTTGTAATTACAGATGAGAAAGTTTAAAATATGTGAACATTAGTTTGTCCAATAATGTTTTACATTTAACATTTAAATGTATAAATGTTTGGTTTTGTTTCATTGATATGATACAGATTTTAAAGTTGTGCAAATTAATAGTATTTATCATCAATAATGTTAACTAGTGGTGGGGATAAAAATGTTTGTGTAAGTTTAAATCTACATATTTCGTAAAATGGAAAATTATATCTAAATTCTTTGTAGTGACCATGTATATTATTGAATTATTTGTTATTCTTTATCTTGTTGCGCATTGCAGTTACAGACAGCAGCAGAGAGGGTGAACCCTACAACGTTTTCAAGCAAAATTAAGGCTTCCTTGGCTGAGTACCCTTAGATGGGAAGGGTATATACCAGTCGTAAAGACGTATTTACGTGTTATGGAGAGTGATTGGGACATAAAAAATCGAGAGAAAAAATTTAAAAAAAAAAAAAATAAGTCTCCATTTACCAAATGGGAACTCAGCAGAGGGGGTGAATCCTACAACCTTTGGAGTGTCAATTCGGCAAACTGAGACTTCCTCGTAAAAAAAAAAGCGTCGATTTGATAAAATAAGATTTCCTTATATACGCCATTTTGGTTGTCATTCACCCTCTCTGCTGCTATGGGTTAAAAAAAAATTTATGAAGAAAATCACTAAGATTTCAACCGAATATTTGATCAAGTCCGATACGATATCGTGTCCGAGGGTCATGCAAATTTATTGTTACAAATCCGTACGGGGTTGACTGAGCGTTACTAAAGAAATTTCTAAATTGATTATGATCCATATCACCGCAGCACCAAGTTTGCCAAATATTTCTAAGAGTATGAGTATCAACTCCGTTAAATACACACAATAAATTGCAGTTATCTCTGATCACTTTTGGAATCTGTGTGTAGCGTTGAGTGACATATATCACGTCAGTGTTTTTGTGCCTGCCTCGGGAAAATATTCTAGCAGGATTTTTTTGTTTATCCAGCATCACATCGTCGTATACAACTAAATTATTAATACTTCCATCGAGGTCATCCACGGATGGCGCCTCGTCAATATCGGTTATAAAATCAACGACGTTCTCGCCTGCAATCTCTGAAGCGTTTTCATTAAAATCTTTTAGCACTTCATAGCATCGTTGATCATCCACGCTAGAGGCGATTAAATACAACTTATCCCACTTCATCCATCTCATTATTAAATTGAGTAACAATTGCGTCTTGCCGGAACCAGATGGCCCGATTATAATCATCCGGATAGAGTTTGGTAGCGCTGCATGATGCTTAACCGGTTCTCTTGCTTTACTCGCTGAAAATCAATTATATCCATATCTCTATACATAAATTATGGATCTATATTGTATGAAGTGTAAAACGCGTACTGGCACAGATGACGTGACGACGATTACAACTAAAAATAACCGATCAGCGCTTTTTGGTAAATGCGTACAATGTGGTATAAAAACATTTAGATTTGTGTCTATGAAATCCGGAGATGATTTAAAAAAAACGAGGAGGTGATATCGCAGCCAAATTGGCAAAGCTCCCTGGAACCCCATGGGCAAAGTACCCCGGAGAAAAGCACCTTCCAGGATATAGCTACTGTGGCCCAGGAACACGATTAGATATCAGACTTGATGATCAAAATCAACCCAAACCCGGTGAAGAACCGATAAACGCTATTGATAAGGCTTGTCATGCTCATGATGTTGCATATAAGAGCAGTGATTTGCAGAACATGCATCTAGCAGATGTGAAATTAATTCATGCATTAAATGATATTCCTGATAAATCCTTCAAAGAAAAATTAGCTTCATGGTTAATAAAACCGGTTATGAAAAGCAAATTAATGTTAGGTGCCGGTAATTAATAACAACATGGAATCTATTTATTATTCTCCGAGGGGATACTGGAGGGGTAATGCTGCAATCAATAAACTCACTAGCGCCGCAAAAGTGAAAAAGGCCACTGCAGCTAATTGGTTATCCAAACAGACTATATGGCAAATTTATCTACCAGTGCCTACACAAATTAATTACTCGCATTTTGATGTGACTGTCCCTAATGAAGTTCATCAGGCTGATATATTATTTTTTGCCACATGATCGTCGTTACAAATACGCGTTAACCGTAGTTGATGTTGCGAGTCGATACAAAGAAGCAGAGCCGCTGAAAAAAATCATCAACTGAAGTCGCTTCTGCATTTCAAAGGATTTATCGAAAGGGTCCTCTGAGTTGGCCAAATCTATTGCAGGTTGATCCTGGCAAGGAATTTCAAGGCGCTGTTCAATCAGCGATGAAGCATCACAAAGTCACCATCAGACGGGGGCATACTGCGTTACATCGTGATCAGGCAATTGTAGAACGATTTAATCGGACTCTTGCTGAGCGGTTATTTGGTTATCAATACGTGAAGGAGTTTATTCAGGATAAAAGATCCCGTGAATGGGTTAAGAGATTATCAGCTGTGATTACCGCGCTCAATAACGAGATTACTCGAAGAATCAAAATGAAACCTATCAACGCGATTAAAAAGAAGTCCATACCTAAAATGGAAATTCAAGGGATTTCACAAAAAGATTTCAAAGAACGAATTCTTGGTAGTAATTTCAATGTTAGGTATTTATACGAACCAGGAGAGCTGGAAGGTGGCACAAAAAGGGCTACTGATCATATTTGGAGTGTTATTGCACACAAGATATCTACTATAACACGATCAACTACTAGACCAGCAATCTATAAACTGGATTCAACTGCCCCTCAACGGGGTTTTACACGCGAACAATTACAAGTGATTCCTGACGATACTCAATTACCACCGGGGGGTCTTAACTAGCGCCGTTGCGTCTATTGCACTTAAGACAAGTTAACATCACATTGTTTCTGACATGACCGAGACTGTTATTTTTTCTGTCTACGGTAAATTGGCGAGGATCTTTATCCGAATACTGCCAACGCATTATACAATTGCAACTTGCGCAGTGATTATTTTGTTGTTTCTTCAAAGTAATTATTAATCCAGCATCAATGTCAAATTCTCGTTGTTTTTTTTTGTCTTGTTGTTTGTAACCGGAGAGTTTTTTATGAATAGTTTTAACATCAATATCATCCATTGTTGTGTCATTATCATCGAAAACAATTCTTCGAAGCTGATTTATTTTTCGTACTCTGGATACTGCGAGATAGACTAAATTCGACCATTCGATGTGATTATCTACCATCCAAACAATTGTGTCTGTGATAGTCAATCCCTGTGAAGAATGTATCGTCGCTGCGTATCCTAGCGTCCACGGGGATTTATTAGCACGCAATGCATCTTTAACGACGCTGATATCAACCAGCACAATATCATTTAATACGAGAATTTGTTTTTCACTCTGTCCTGGAATATCAACTTCGATATTCTGTTTTCGTGTATCCGAAGGCCTATAACACAACGGTACTGGAAGTGTTGCAAATTTTTCTTTGTGCAATTCAAATAACTTCATCTGAAGTGTGTCTCTGACAATTTTTCTACTTGCAATTATCAAATCGTTTGGTCTCCACGTTTCCCAAAAATCATTCATGGGAGTTTCGGAAATCACTTCACGCGCTATTTCACACTGGATTCTATCCGTTTGTAATCTAATTAGCGCTTTGAATTCTCGTAATCGTTCATCAAGTGATCTATAATCAGTGTTAACTTCTTCATAATAGTCTACAAAACCCTTTAGCCACTCATGTGGAGATCCGCCAACAAATGGTGGAGGTTGGCCGTGATCACCGCATATGACGACATTTGTGTTTTTGTTTAACAACCACTCAAGAAATGTTTGTAATACATCTAATGATACTGTGCATATTTCATACCAAATTATGATTTCAGGAATGAATTTATCACCCATACGCTCAGGAGTCCATTTGTCACCCTTCCATCGAAAGAAACTATGATAAGTACAGGCATTTACCCCTCGTTGTTTCATCTCTCTGGCGAGTCTGTGAGTTGGTGTTAGCACAATCATGTTTGACCGACGAAATAATTCAATTGCACGAGTTGTCTTTCCTGATCCACCACATCCGTTTAAATAAACTGTCTTGTATCTACATATCGGATCAGACACAGATGGTGCATTAGAAAATTCTGATTGAATTTCAATACGGTTACAACAAAGATATTTATCATCCATGGCAACGTCTGCGGATTCACAATACTCATGTAGTGTTTCCTTTTTCAATCGCCAACGTCCCCAATTTTCCTCGGGATCTGTGAATGCCGCTACAGTTGATTTGTATTTATTGTGTATATACATCGAATCAGTGGCTACTCTAACTGCGGTATTAGGAAATCTATTTATCATCGAAAATAGATTAATAGAAGCATAGGCTAGCTTAGAATTTCTCAAATGTGTGTACTGGGAATTATATCCATCACAGTAGGTAACAACCGTACCTAATTTCTCACCATTGGATAGAAAAGCATCCTTACGGGATACAAGTTTTCCCTGTTTCGTTACATCCGCTACAATAAAATCGTATTCAGCGACGTCTATGATCAACCTCGAAGAGTATTTTGCATTGTTGTATCCTCCACCCTGGGTAAATTTACCGATTATTCTTCGTCCTAAATCTTTTGCTTCTTCTTTTTTAATTTCAAATACCTTCTTAGACAAATTCATGATTTCTTCCTCGCTGAGATCAGGAATATGTTTTCGTATTTCATTAATTACTTGATCTAGATGGGGTTGTGGTAGCCAAACTTCTTTCTGAGCTCGATAGGATATAATCGCTTCACCGACAATTAACGATTGTAACATCTCACAATCGATCATATATCGTAGTAACACTATTGGCATCCATGCCTTTTCAGATAGGTGTCTACCAAGCCAAACATAACTACACGGATGTAACCCTATAGCTAACTGGAATGATATCACACGAGCGAATCCAGTTAAATCAAAATCAGGCAATGGACCATTAATCGCAACACGAGTCATTTCATGCGTGGGGTGTCCAAATCGTTTAAAATAGTTACTACATTCCCCATACCCGAGAAAACTTCTAGGATAACACGCGGATATATCAATTGAAATCATACCATCGCGTGAGTATTTTGTGTTCCATAGTCCTCCGTGACCGAATGCGACGCAACTCAATTTAACGTCCTCGAGAAAATCACTTCGTGTTGGACGCCAGGAGTTTTTTTCTCTTGCAAAGTGAGCTACCACTGATGAAATAGTAAAACTATCCGTCAATAGTTTTTCATGGAACCTCTCCGGTGAAAAATCATTAGCAATTTTTCTCATTCTAGTATCTAACTCTTCAATGCGATATAATTCACCATTTGGTCTTACAAATTGATCGAATCCTAATTCGGAACCAGCACTACTAAGTAACCACACTGACACAGGATCATCTTTACACAACGCGTTAATAGCATCGAATAATTTCTTTTCATAGAAAACATCCCCGACGAACTCCTTGGGGATATATCTCACGGTTCGTTCTCGTGGAAATATTGTTACTGCAGGTGTCCACGCGTGTTTGTTATGATCAATAATTTGTATTGGCGCTCCATTTTTGTTATATTTCGGTTCATATAATACTTCTCCGGTTATTGTCGTTATTGATATTGGAAATCTTAATAATGTTTCTAATTTAGCTATATCAGAAATCTTTGCACCGTGCTGTTTCACTGTCAGTTCCCATTCGGTTATTTTCCTACGTCGCAGATCAGTTAGTTTATTTCCTCGGGATGAATTTGTGAAGTGTTCCATTACCCGTGTTGCTACACAATTCAACATCGAAGATAGTTTCATAGGAGCTAGTTTTGCAATATCGGGTTTATCATTTAGCGGGTATATTCCATAAACGATTTCTGTTACAGGGTAAGATCTCTCGTAGTATGGTTGGTCAATTCCAGTTAGAATTTCTGGTTTGGAATCTCTACTCACAATGACAGCTTTTTTATTCCTAAGGATTGGTTCAAATTTATCCTTGATAATCCATTTGCCTTCGACTTCGATAATGAATTTTATTCTGAAAAAATACTTCTGTTGAGAATTGCTTGGCCCACTAAGGTGTGAAATTATCTCGGCTGCTCTTTCATCATTCATAGTAGCATCGATGATGGGTACATTGACATCATCATTGATAATCCGAAATGTCCACCAACAATGTGCTGCACCGTCTCGGTAGAATTCATTAAAACACTCTCCGATTTTACTCAGTATAGTTCTATCACCGATTAGACGTTTTGATGTATCAGAGACTTTATCGAGATTGCAATTAACATTTTTCCAGGGCTTAATTTTCGATAATCTCTTAAACTCCTTATCAGGATTGAATTGAGCATTTTTCCAGGGCTTAAATTTTAATAATCTCTTAAACTCTTTCATGTTGCCGTCTACTAGACGTTTTTTTGATTTATCGTTTACTAGACGTTTTTTTGGTTTATCGAGATTAAATCTAGGACTAATTTTTAATAATCTCTTAAACTCCTTCATGTTGCCGTCCACTAGACGTTTTTTTGGTTTATCGTTTACTAGACGTTTTTTTGGTTTATCAAGATTAAATCTAGGACTAATTTTTAATAATCTCTTAAACTCCTTCATGTTGCCGTCTACTAGACGTTTTTTTTTTTGTTTATCGAGATTAAATCTACGACTAATTTTTAATAATCTCTTAGACTCCTTCATGTTGCCGTCTACTAGATTTTTTTTGGTTTATCGAGATTAAATCTAGGACTAATTTTTAATAATCTCTTAAACTTCTTATCAGGATTGAATTGAGCATTTTTCCAAGGCCTAATTTTCGATAATCTCTCAAACTTCTTCAAATTATTATTAAAACAAGCATTTAAATGAAAGATTTATGTATAATGAATCACTGCAAATGGCTTATGATTGGATCGACGACACCGTGTAACAAATCGTGCAGAAATGAATTTTGTGGGTATCATATGCAAAGCTTTCGTCGTGGAAGCCTTGGTCCGTTACCCTGCATACGATGTGGGGTTGGGGTCAGGGGGAAATCGCAGTTGTGTCTGAGTTGTGGTGGTAAATGATACAGGGAATTGAAGCGTTATTATGACAAAAGAATCAAAAATGGAAAATCATATGAATTTTCAAAAACAAATTCTGACCTCGACTCTGTCAGCGACAAAGTCATAAGAACTCCCCAAGACTACATCGAAAGATTCTCCAAAGATGTAATCATTAGACCAAACACTGAATTAGACAAACAATAGTATAGTATATAAATGAACCAAGAATTCAAACCACACCTTGTGATTACAAATTATGAAGCATCCAGTGATGGTATTGTCAGAAACCGTAGACAGAAGAAACCAGTTGGGTGGGATAATGGTGTGGAGTATTTGGTATTTTGCGCTGGAGGGAAAACTTATCTCAATCATCGTTTCGTGTATGAATGTTTCTGTGGATTGATAAAAGATGGTTTTGTTATCGATCATAAAGATTCCAATCCAAAGAATAATTCTTTATCAAATCTGCAAGCTATCACACAAAGTGAGAAAACCAAACTAGGAAAGACTGGCAATTATAAATCAATAGGGAAAAGACCCGTAAAATCTTTTAATACAATAACTAATGAGGAAAAAATATTTTTATCTATGAATAGCGCCGGAGGGCATTTCGATATTTGTAGAGCCTCGGTACAAAGAGTTGCAGAAGGAATTTATCGATCTGCCATTTCAAAAAAGACAGGACAGAAAATTCATTTCATTTATGTCTGATGCGTCATATTTTTCATTTAGAAATATGTAATCATCATAGAATATGAATTCTGAAAAAATGAATAGCATTATTGATGAAATCTTAAAATTGAAAAGTCATGATATCAAACTATCAGATGGTTTAAATCCTGATCAAATCATGTCAGATTTTCAGGATATAGAATACGGAGTTAACGCTAACAAATATATGCTACCCAAGAAATATGCGCTAATCAAAAAAATTCAGAATTATATTTGAGACTCTCTTTCATTTTCCAGTGACATAAGTGCGTTTGTTCCGTTATATACTATCGTTGAACGAATACGAAAAGAATTAGGTAACGAATACGAATTGAAAAGGGATGTCAATTCTAAAGTTAGAAACATAAGAGCGTTAATTCAAGAAAATGAACGACTTTGACCGTGACCGACCTCAGAGAGATTTTGTCCGTGACCGACCTCAGAGAGATTTTGTCATTTTTTATTGTGACCGACCGCAGAGAGATTTTCATTTTTTTAGCATTTTTTGATTGAAAACAACAAAATCGATAGGCCGTTAATGGATGGTTTAGTCGATATGATGATTCCGATTGATCAAAATCGAATGGTGCAAGTCACATAATTAATTATTTTATTAGGAAATATGTGACTTCCTCCATCACTGATAACGCCCTTAAAACAACAAAATAACGCTTCTACGGTGGTGTTAAAAATCATTTGACATGTCTGGCATGTAACAAAAAGTGAGGAAAGTCACAGTATTATTATTTTATATACAATTATGTGACTTTCCTCATCAATGATAACGCCCTTAAAACAACAAAATAACGCTTCCATGATCGTGTTAAAAATCATCGACGTGTCGAAGTGTTTTCGTCTTAGGTCAGGTTTTACAATTGAAAAATTGTTTGCGATTTCAAATAATGGTCAATGAAGCATTAACGACCGGATTGGCTCGTGAACGACTAGATGCAATCAAGAAATTTATACCAATTCGAGACTCTGTAAGAAATAAACTGCAAAAACGACAGAGTTTACAAACGGATTTTGCTGTGGGATCTGAAGAATTGTTTAAACCAGTAACCACAGCAACGAAACAGATAGTGTCAACAATCTCTGAAGAAGGAAAAAAACAAGAAGAGTCTTTTCTTCCTGTGTTAGAAAAAATAGCAAAAACAACTAAACAAACAAAAAAATCATGAGAAACACTTCCTAAGGATATATCAACCGCTTCAGAACAACAACAAGTAGTTAGTGGACTAAGTGAACTACCTAAATCAATTATATTTACCGATAGCGCTAAAAAACGAATTCTCAACGAGGATATAGACAATTTAGGTAAATTTGCTGCTAACAGCTATGATTCACAAGAGAAGTTTTTCATGGACAATTATACGAATTATAGAATGTCACATAATGAATGGGCTGATATATTGTATGAAATAAATACTGGGGGTTTAGATAGGAGGATGAAGGAATACAGAAACTTCAAGAAAAAATTTGAACTCCAAATAAGACAGTCATACGATGAGAAGGAATTCCAGGGGAGTGGTCTAGTTGGGACAAATCCTACGGATTTTCACGCTAGCGTTGGAAACTCTTCGGGTTTTAGTCCTGGTAGTGTTCTCAGTGATATATCACGATTAGAAGTTCTTGTAGGAGGATTCCGAGCTGGAAATAACTCACCGGAAATAATTAATGAAGCAGTTGATATCTGTAGACGATTATTTCAAGGTGGAATCATGGATATCAGCACATATCGAGATTTCATTGGCGAGTTAGTGGAGGATTATCACAGTGACTGAATTCACAATTGACAAATTGTTTTACAATTGAAAAATTGTTTCTGATTTCAAATAATGACCATACACTACAACCATGATAAACCAGCCAGTGTCTATGTAGTTAATTCACGGTTTCCAGTTTATAGAGCGTACTATGGTGATGGTTTAGGTAATACCATTGCTGGGTTATTTGCAAGAATGGCTCCAAAAGTGATGCCGTTAGCTAAACAATTATCAATGAAGGCAATTGATGTTATTCGTGATAAGGGTATTAGTGCTTTTGGATATTTTGCCGGAAAAGCGTTTTCAGCCGCGAAGAATAAATTAACATCATTAGTGAAATCACGGAGAAAGAAACCGTTACCGTCTACAGCGGAAATGCCTGCGAGTGTTAGTAAAATTATAAATAACGCAGTAGATGAAAAACTATCATCGTTGATAACCCCCGACGCAAATATGATAGCAGGGAGCGGCTTTAAAAATCTACGTCGATGAAAATCGTTTACGATTTCATAATTTAGACTCTGATAAATAGAATAAAATGTTCAAAAAGTCACGTGATCCAGCGTTTGATATAGAAGCCCCAGTTGGCAAGGATTATTCTGTACGCGATTATCAATATTACGCCTATCATGCAATAGACTCAAATAGTCGATCGCGAATTGAACTTCAAGTCCATGATACCAGTAAGTACTTTCTACCAGCTGAAGCGTTTATTGAAGTAGAAGGTGAACTTGTAACAGCTGCTGATACTCCTGCTGTACCAGCACCGTATCCAGCTGGTACTCAAGTCTGTTTTGTCAATAATGGTATTATGGCGTTATTTGAGAGTACAAGATACCTCATTGATGGAAAAGAAATCGAGTCGATAGATCGCGATGTTGATGTGGCTACAACAATAATCGGGTTAGCGAGATATTCTGATGATTATACAAGATCGGCGGGACCTTCTATGATGTTTGCAAAGGATGTTAAAAATACCGCTGGAGGAATTCAATTTGTTGTAAGACGACCAAAGAATAATGCTGGCACTGCTAATATTGATGCCGAGGATATGATTATAAGCAACGATCCTAACTTCAATCTAGGAGCCGCAACACGTATTTCAATGTTGCAAGGGGCTCATAAATCATTTTCATGCGCGATTCCACTGCATCACATATTTTGATTCTGTAGCAACGTCCGAAAAGTTATCTACGGGGCGAAGTATACAGTAGCGCTTGTACGAAAGGGTGATGATAATGACGCAATTTGGAGGATTCCAGCAGACAATGCAAATCCAAATGCTGATGCCGGTAAAGTTATTTAAACAAAAATATCATTGTGGATGCCAATGTTGACTCCATCAATTACCGCAGAAGAACGATTACTATCATTTATGGACTAAGGAGGGAAATCATTACTAAGTTGGTTAACCATGAGTACAGATGTTAAACAATCAAGTCTCAACGGGGTATTCACGTGGAATCTAGCATCAAAACAAGGTGTTTCAGCTCCACGTCATATATTTGTAACGCTACAGGATAACACACGAGTTGGCAATCAACGTTTCAGTCATATGATATTTGACCCATTAGGTGTTAAAGACGTCTCGCTGAGAATAAACGGCCAGCAGGAACCATCTGAGGATATACAACTTTATTACAGAGAAAATCATATTGCACGCGTGTATCATAGATTGCTGTCGTTTATGGCACGTGATCAAAATGTCGATACTGGTTTGCAAATATCACAATTGGATTTTAAAAATCTATATCCGATCTATTACTTTTCACTGGAACATCTTGATTTAACAAAACAGTCTGTCGTTGATATACACTTTAGAGCTAATGTAACCCCTGATGGTATTGCTAATTATACAGCGGTTGCTGTCATTCTCAGCGACAAATCAATGCTACTTGAAGGTGTTGGAGGAAGAATGAGAGTGGTAGATGCACCAGTAGAAAATATGTAATCGAAACTTTATAGCAATTAGATCAATTTGTGTTTGTATAATGTCGTATAGTAATATCAATGTGTCTTTGACACCTGGTCAATTAAAAAAATTGCAATCCAAATCAGCTAAGCAATGTGGAACCACAATTACGCTGAAACCTAATCAAATGACTGGCGGGGCGAATAAATTATCGCTGACAACTCGTCAAGTAAAACATTTCAATGATGCACTTGTAGCAAAAAAAGGGTGTCCAAATTACTCTCTCTGCGGCTGCTCTCAAAACATGGAAAAAACAGGCGGTATATTCCCGTTGTTAGCTGCGATTCCAGCATTGATTGCGTCAGCAGCCCCAGCGGTGGCTAAAGCGGCAGCGTTAGGGGCTGTTGGTACCGCGGCAGGAATGGCACTAAAGAAAGCAATTGGGCAGGGTTATAAAAAAAGTGGAAAGGGTCTAAGACTACCAGGAACCCCGTATTCGTGGTACAGCGGAAAAGGTCTAAGACTAGGACCGGTTTACTGGTGCCTATGTCCAATTTTGATTTACTCAATGCTGCTAAAAAAACTCGCCATAAAAAACTTCAGAGGTGTCTTTATGAAAGGTCAATTACCAGCACAACCCAACAGTGTTGAAACAGGCATCATTAATCTCGATAACAGCACCGGACCTGGTACTCACTGGGTTGCATACGCTATTGATCCACGTGGGATTGTCTATTTTGATTCATATGGATTAGCACCGCCGAAGGAATTCATGCTTTATATAAAAACTTTTCCAATGAAGACTTGGTATTCTTCGCTACCGACACAACAAATGAATGATCCACCAATATGCGGCAGCGAAGTATTAAATGTTCTTGATGCTATTTCTAACTCCTTGGGTAACCAAAGGGGGAAACCACCACATGTTGTCGTAAATGAATACACCAGCAATCGCTTTTTAGAGAGAGAAAGAGTTTCACAATAATATGATTGATATTTGGGGAAGACCTCTGAAACCTAAACCCGATGACACTGCAACGGGTGATATAAAAAAAAATTAAAGATGAAATAGCTGAGATGTTAAATTTAACAAGTGTTGACCCGAACAAAATAGTTGTATTTCAAGATAGTCAGGGTAAATTGAAAACTAGTGATTTGTCGTTGGATGATATTTTGGTTAAACAACAAAACGCAATCGAAAATACTATCGCGTTATTTTCCGATCAGGGTAAATTGAAAACTAGTGATGTGTCGTTGAATGATATTTTGGTTAAACAACAAAACGCAATCAAAAATACTATCGCGTTAGTTTCTGATCAGGGTAAACTCAAACCGGGTGTACTCTTCTCGACTATTACAGATAGATTCACTAAATACGATAAGGAATTTGACGATCATTTGAAAAATTATAATACATTTCGTAGAAATGTCGTTCATAAGTTATTTGGGTCTCCAATGGTAGTTACACTATCTATCGCTGAAATTAAAACATTTATTGATGAGACGAAAAACTCCATCGAAGACATCAAAACTAATATTCAAGGGAGGGTGGTAACAATCATTGATGAAGCAAACACGATCCAACACGGATCATTTGCGTGGACTCCTACAAACAACAAATTAGATATCACTGAAACCGTCAAGGGTATTTATCGATTAACACTAGTGACAACGACTCAATTTAATATTTCATCGTCGAGTTCATCCGGGGTCAACAATACGATTTCAACGATCATCGACAAGGATACAACTGAAAAGTTCACGATAACATCTACTGATACAAATTTGGTTAGGGTTTCAATAACGTGGTATGTAGAATTCGTAGCGGATTTAAGTAAATCATAAAGCCACTAGTGGTTTCAATTGAAAGGGAAATCCTTCGAATTTCACAATTGAAAACGCTAGCGTTTTTAAAATAAAAATGATTTCATCAACGCAATGTCGCTATTATCAGGTCAGAGAATTTCAAACTAGACTCAAAACCCTCGCCGAGGAGTATCAAATACAAATAAAAAAATAGCGACGAAAAATCATCGCAATTGATATTACTATGTACTCGGTGTCAAGCGTTCGCGCTGGTGCCGGAATAATACTAGCATCTGTTACAATGATTGCCCCGGTCGTAGTTCCAATTTGCATTTCTGCGGCGGCTACAATCGAGGGTATATCGACCGGGATAACAAAAATAATATCATCATGCAGCCAGAGTGAACTGCAAGATTACTTAATTCAATTTAATGTTGTATCAATCGCATACTCGCAATTATGCTCGATGATATCGTCGTCACTCGATAATACAAATATATCAGATAGTGAGTTCTCAGCGATGGTCGGTATTTTTGATTCCGCGATATCAAAATTAGAGCGACAACAGCAGTATAACACCGATGGAATTAGAAAACACGAACCCGAAAACCAGAATGATATCAATAACATCAACGATATCAACGATATCAGATACTGAGTTCTCAGTGATGGTCAGTATTTTTGATTCCGCGATATCAAAATTAGAAATACAACAACAGTATAGCAACGATGACAACACCGATGGAATTACTTCAACAAATAGTGGAGAACACGAACCCAGTACAAACAAGCATGATATCAATAACATCGACAAATCCTGAATTCAGTGTGAATTTCTCTAGCCCAGTCCCCGTGAAGGAGATAGCGCTAGCAAAACTACGAGTGTATCACAGTTGGCCTAATATCAGATCAAAATCATTTGGTGAGCAGCAACCCAATAACTCATTGGTGTTCTCGTATAAGAATAAACCCGATGGTACTCCAGAGTGGAACGTGGTTTCAATACCAACAGGGTCATATCAAATTGAACAAATCAATGGTGAATTCGCGCGTAGAATAAAATCGATTACTGGAAAAGAATCAAAAATCGCTATAACGGTTCATGAGCCGACGCTATCATCCGCAATTGAAATAAGCACAGAAGGATACATCGTAGATATCTACCAGAGTTCTATTAGAACCGTACTAGGATGGCCTGAAAACCCACCTCAGGAAACAGTTGTTGTACCCGAACCTAAAAAATCTGATTATGTCACCGACATAATAAAACCTGATAATCCAATAAAGAGTTATAAAGATTACAAATTCACTATAGAATTTTTTTGATCTCGCATACCAGGGAACTGGGAGTGAGAAGGAAGGGGATATAATAGAGGGACATCATGTTGTTAGAGACAGTAGAATTAGTGAAAATTTCATAGCAATGACTAATGATATTTCGTTGTTGTTAATACCCCTTAAATCCGGCTCTCTCACCCGAGATGAATTTATCAGCGTCGTAGAAACATGCAATAAAATTATCGACGATATGGAAACATTTAATTTGCAAATTATTCAGGATATATTAGATGACGATAATCCCCTATCGAGAACAGAGTTTGCAAAAAAATTTAATATCCCCGTCAATAATATTCCAACATTTAAACTACCAGGATATAGCGTACCAGAACTAAAAAAATTTCTCAGTGATACCATCGATGTTGGTTTTAAAATAATTCATGATGCATGGAAGAAAACAGCACCATCGGAAATAAAAATCCTCAAACATAATAATGACCCAAACGGTGGCGGCAGACATATCGCTCCGTTCAACGTGAATATTTCATCGGTGATTGCAATCAATTTAGTATGCGATGTTATCGAAGGAAGCTATCAAATTAATCTCGAACGATAAATCAAGCTCAGCAAGGGTATATTCTTTATTCGTTTGCACCAACAGCTCCTCCAGGATTTTTAATAATTGAGTCTCCGGTTAATTCAGTCTATCTGCGATGCCATAATAATTCGCTAACCAGAATTAATTTCAAACTCACAGACCAGTCCAATAATCTGATTGATCTACAAGATGAGGTTTTACAAATTAGTCTGTTTGTGAAATCTTAGTGATTTTCATCGTAAAAAATTATTAACCCATAGCAGCAGAGAGGGTGAATGACAAGCAAAATGGCGTATATAAGGAAATCTTATTTTATCGAATCGACGCTTTTGTTTACGAGGAAGTCTCAGTTTGCCGAATTGACACTCAAAAAGTTGTAGGATTCACCCCCTCTGCTGAGTTCCCATTTGGTAAATGGAGACTTATTTATTTTTTTTTTTTATTTTTTTTCTCTCGATTTTTTATGTCCCAATCACTCTCCATAACACGTAAATACGTCTTTACGACTGGTATATACCCTTCCCATCTAAGGGTACTCAGCCAAGGAAGCCTTAATTTTGCTTGAAAACGTTGTAGGGTTCACCCTCTCTGCTGCTTGGAGACTTTTGAAAGGGTGTCTTCGTCGACGCTTTCTACCTTGTCCTTGCTGTGTCCGAAGGGAAGTAGGAATGTCAGACTCGGTACCGTTCAGAGCATTTATAGGACTTTCTCGTCGACCCAAAATCTCTTTACCCGTTTGAAGCAAGACATTTTTGCCTGCTCTCAAAAAAGCTTCTTTAGGGTTTTGTTTGTCAATGAGAACATTGTGAAGAAAATCTTTGCCATGAGTCAATGCGGCATCTTTTAAGGCGTGCAATCCTCGTGTCACCATCGGTTTCAAAACAGGGACCACGGAACGAAAGGCTGATTTAAACATATCTCCTAAACCATGTCCTCGTTGTCGAGTGACTCCTTGGTACACAGGATACATCACTTTTTCAGTTGTTTGAGAATCGTTTTTGAAAATGGAGTTTCATTGTGACTTTCCCTTTGGTAAATGGAATATTTTGTCCTAGTTCTCCTTTTATAGTAATGTTGACACTGTCGAAATACGACTTACTGACGGGTAAATAATGAGGTTGTACAAATTCGCGGTGAACATTATAGGTATTTCCACCTTCTTCGTCAGCGGTAGTGGTATCCACTTTGAAAGGAATGACACGTAGTAACGGTACAGAGGTGTGTCCTACCACGTTGTACTCCACCACATCGGAGTACACAAACATCAAGTTGAGACCTTGGTTCATTTCTACAGGGAATCTAAAATATTTTGCAAAATCCAAGTTACTGCTTATGCCTGGTATTTCTTTTTTGTTCAAAAGCATCTTGAGGTCTCCACCTAAAATATCAAACAATTCAGGACAAAAAGTAATGACTATTATTTTCTTCTCTGAAAATTTGATCATGAGGCGACGAGCCACTTTAATGTATTCAAAGGTAACATTTTCTTTGATTTTGTCCAGGGGTTTACCAAACACAGCATTGAACCTGTTGGCAATCGTAGTCACTAAATGTTGACCACTAAAATAGTAGCCTGCTGGAATGGTGAGCACATGAGTGGACAGTTGTTTAGTTAAGGGCTCATTTGATTTCTTGGTGTCTATGCCTGTGATGCCTCGTTCGTCTAAGGCATGTTGCAATTGCTTGTCATACACTTCTATTGTAAAAGTGTTTTGATTTTCGACGATGTTTTTGATTTGTGTCGGGTGTATCATTTCCACTAAAGCCACTTCCCAATGATCATCTTGATCCAAATGCATGGTTTGAGGTAATTTAGACGTGTAACAGCACAACGTGTTGTTAGGAAACACCTCCATGGAACTGTCACTAGGTAACGTTAAGTAAAATTGGTTAATGGTGTTGTTCATAATTCCAATGTTCTTCTGTCCGAGGAGTCACTCGAGGTTAAAGGAGTGTCTAAAAGAGGATTGTGATTGGAAGGGTGACTGTCAGGAGAATGACTAACGTTGGACGCAAGGCTCCCGATAGTGTTATTGTTGTTCCCGTTGTAAGAGTATTTCAGGGAAGGATTGGGAAGAAGATACCCGATAGAACTGCTGAGTAAAATGGTCCACAATTGTTTGTCTCCTTGTTGCAAACTCAAATTAGCAATGGCTGCACCGATCACACAATACACTACAAAGATTTGACAGAAAAAGACAATTTGCGTTTTAGGGACACGTTCTCCACACCACACCCACAAGGGTTGCTTTTGTAAATCTTGCAGAGATGAAGTGGGTGAAGGTATAGTCACTGTGGTCGCTGAAGCTGTATTGAAGGGCATGATGGTCACTTCTTTTTATAGTCGATGACTTGTGCAGCGTCAATCCAAGAGTCAAAACTAAGAGGATATCCTTTCCAACGTACTTTGACTTCTTTGACACGACGTTTTTCTACTTTACGGGTTCTTCGTTCGAGAAAGCGTTCAATGTCGTACACGTCGTCTTCTTTTTTGGTGACACGTTGTAACTCAGGCAAGTAAAACGTTCCTTTTAATACTTCTCCGTTCATGTCTTCCAATTTATAGACGGTAGGATGACGATCACGCACTCGTCCAGTAACACGAAACAATTCGGTGGTCCAGTTGGGTAAGTAACCTTTGTCAAAAGTGCGTTTGGTTTTGCCAATGCGTACCCAATCTCCCTGGGTTAACACTTCTCCACCTTTCTTGGGGACAGCCATCGTCCGGGACGTACCAAACAGACGCTCAAAAACAGTCACTTCGTTGTCAGGTGTCACCTCTTGTGGGGCACGTCCAATGCTTCTATGGTAAGATTGATTGTAGGCTTGGACTAAGTGCGGTAAGACGTCGATGTACTTGAGAGTGTGTTGATGCGTAAAATATTTCCACATGCGTTCTTTCAAGGTACGTTGAAAACGTTCCACGATACTGGCTTTGGTTTCAGGATTTTCGGTGGTGAAAAAATGAATGTCACGTTTCTTTAAGTCTCGTTGGAAAACTTGGTTCAGAAATTCGGTGCCTTTGTCGGTTTGCCATCGAAGAGGGTGACGACCACTTTGTTTCAACACCAGTTGCAAAGCTCGTACTAACTCTCCGCTCGATTTGGATGTCAATGGTACGACCCAGGCAAATATAGAAAAGACGTCGATGACACAAAACAAATATTTGTAGCCACGATTGTAAGTGGCTAAATGAGAGACATCGGCTAAATCGGCTTGCCATTGATGATCGATGCCTTCCACTTGAGTGCGACTTCTGTGAAATTTTCGTCGAATGGGTTTGTGTAAAGTGTATGTCGCTTGTTCTTGTAACCATCGTTGTACTGCAGGTAAACGAAGCTTTTTCAGGCGAGTTTTGGCAGAACGATACAATTTCTGAATGCCTCCGTAACCTGCAGAGTGAGCTGAATCGTAGTAAATGCTGGCTAATACCTTCTCCATGGTTTAGTTAATAAGTGACCCACTCTTCGAGGATATTGCTTTGGGTGGGACGAAATGGGGGTTGTTTGGAAACGGTTTTACGTGTCCGATGTGCCACAGGAGTTGACGTCGAGGGTATTGGTGGTGGTAGTGGAGGTAATGAGATAGCTTCTTTGGTCTTCTTTTCTTTTTTCACTTCTGATTTCCTTTCTTTCTTTTTCACTTCTGTCGAAGAAGGAGTGGCCATCATCTTTTTAACCCAGGTTTTGAGTTCTTCTCGTTGGGGAGTCGGGGAAGGGGTCAACAAGGAAGCGGCAATCTTACTCGGAAGGGGAGTGGTAGTGGGTGTTTGAAAGAGATCATGGAGTTCATCTTCTTCCTTGGGTAATGGTGGGGTGACGTCTGTTTTAACCGCTGTAGAGGGTGAGGGTAACGGGTTATTCATTAGAGCCTTCAAATCGGACAAAGTGGGTTGAGCTGTTTGTTCCACAGCTTTTCGATGAAAGAGTTGTAGTCGTTTCAAGGGTTGACCGTACTTTTGCGATTTTTTGGTTTCGGATAAATCGTGACGATGCATCAAGGATTGCAATTCGTGTTGTAATTGGGACATCTCGTTCAAATTCAGATTGGGTGGTAAATGGGGGGCACGTTGTTCTTGCCAACGATGGTATTCCATCCATCGTTTGTAAGGAACCAAAGTCAGTTTTTGTCCTTCCATAGGCTTTCAAAGGTTATGTCTGAGATGATGGTGCTCCATAGATCCCTTTTATCTTCTGGAAGGATCAACTTTGAGGGACCCCTCTTGCTAACCCTTGCATCATACCTGGCAATAAACTTGCGCCGGCTTTTGCTAATCCTGTCAACATAGGAATAAGAAAGGGAAAAAATCCTCCGCGTTGCACCAACATCTTTTTCTTTTGACGAATAGGTATTTTCTTTTGAACCATTTGACGAAGAACGTGTCGATGTTTGGCTAAGCATTTTTTTCTGGTGTAGAGACAAAGGTATCGTGCCTTTCAAAACATTCAAACAACATTCGCACACTGTATCGCTGACATCTTTGGAAGCTTTTTTAATGATTTGTTTTCGCATGGGTAGTGAGGCTTTGGACAGGACGGACAACACGTCTCCGTGTTTGACTAAACGAGGAGGTAGTCCTTTCCTTTTCTTTCCTTTGTGGGGTGAATAAGAATGTTTTCTGCGAGGTGACATCTTTGCTTGTTCGTTTCACAAGATCACTAGTGTCAATGACTTGGAACACACACCCTTTTATCTTTTTAGGGAACTACCGCTTCGTGAAAAAGGTAACAATGTGTTTCCCAAAATTGTCAAAGGATCCTCCTTTTTGGTGACTCTTCGTTTTCTTTAAAGGACTATGCCTTTGGAGGGAAGGACGTCGATGTTTGGTTTTTAAGCTTTTGGTGGGATGACAAAATTGTCTTTTTCCTTTTCCTTTTTGGGTAGCAGAACGTCGAGGGTAGTGGTGTGTACGTTTTTGAGGAGGCATTCTTGAGTGTTCAGCCGTGGTACAGAAAATATTGATTCCCGTTGTTGTCCTCAAGTCTTTTTTATACTGGAATGCGACGCCACTGATTATCTTTGCGTCGTATCAACTTCATGGCAGGTAACACGCGTCGTGAAGGAGTTCTCAATGGACTCAATCGGGACAGTTCTTGTTTGGACAAATCTAGTAAACTCTTTAACATACCAGATCTTTCTTGGACTTTGATTTTGGGGGCTGGTACTTTGTGAGCAGCTGCTACTGACGCTAATGTGGCCGAGGGTGTCACCGGTGGAGGAGACGTTTTGGGAGACGTAGATTTCCAATGTTTCATCAAATTAGGAAAAACGTGTGTCAAATTGGCTTTGGCTGGTATCACCCGCAACGGAGAAGTGGAAACCCCTGAGGCTACTGGCAACGTAGTCCCTACCAAACGTCCTTGTAGATCTTCTCTTACAGGTCGTGGTTGACGAAAGTAAGGTTGCGTCCTGGCCGAAGTACCTCTTTTGCGGGTGACCGCTTTTTTCTGTGGACTTTTCTTTTTCTATGCTTTGGTCTTGGTACCCTTGTTCTTTTTCTTTGGGGCTCGTTTGGTTTTTTTTTTTTTTGTTTTCTTGGGGTGAACTTTGGGAGTATTGGGATCCCATTTTAAAAGGGAACGAATGATGACGCCTCCTAGAGAACCACTACCTCCAGGTTTCAATATGATTTGTTTTTTGATTTGAGTGCCAATGCGAGGATCAGACAGTTGTGTCAAGGCTACTTTGTTTCTGTCAAAAAAGCGTTTGGTTTGATATGGAATGTGAATGATGCATTGCAGTATTTGACGTGCTGTCACCGTAAACCATCGTAAGACTTCTTTGAGACTGGCATCTAAGACGTCAGCACGTCTTTGTGGATTTTTTTCGCGACTGATGCCGTACAAGGCACGAATCAATTTGATGGGAAGATGAGACTGAAGGAACGTCATGTTGACGATGTATGAGACAAGGTTAAAGTAACCCAAGGTTTTTATAGATTTTTAGTGCTTCATATGGCTATGTTGACGACGAGGACGTGTATACGACAGGTTCTCCTTCTTGACACCAGTCGTGAAACAAATCGGTACGAAATCGCAAATAATCAGGGGTAGTGGGTTTTAAATCCACGAGTAAATAAGCGTGTGGCGTTTGAGTGGCATCATCGTACGCATGAGTAAGCCAAGGTGTTCCTAACTGTTTGGCTAAGACTTGCACTTGTGATTTATCTCGAGGACTTTTAAACAAGACCACATAATGAGCATTGAGACTAATGGTACGATGGGCTTTACTTTGTTGAAATAAATTTTGTGTAATGTAAATGACACTGGCATTACGATGATGCCCTTTACGTGTAAACCACAGTTTAATTTCTTCTTCGTCTTCTCCTTTACATGTCGTCAAAAATAACCCAATGCGTTTGACTAGTGTCAGACACGATCCCCTCGTCTTCTTCAGGAATGCCTTCCACAAACGCAATGGAATCACCTTGACTTTCTTGCAAGAGGCTGTATGACGTTTGCCACTCTTTGTAACACCACACGATGCGCTGAGGTGGACGATCGATCAAATGATGTTTATGTTCAAACAAACGTTTGACAAATTCGGTTTTGCCTGAACCACTCGGTCCAGCAATTAACATGTTAAAAGGATGACGAAGATACAAGGCTTCCCAACTAGCATGATCTAAGTGTTCGTCAATGACTTTGAATGTGGAGGAGCAAGGAGGAGTAGAAATAGTAGAGTGAGCCATAGTCGTGTAGGGTATGACAGTATTGACACAAAAACAGACAAGACAAGAGGTTTTTATACTTTTTTTCAAGACACGTTTATTTCAATGCAACACGAAAGACAAATATAAATAAAATCCAAATGGATAAATACAGAAATAAAATACACAGGGAAACGATCAAAGTGGCATAGAAACAAGTTACTGTACAACATGGTTTGGGTAACGAAGGTGTCCTAGAGGTAGTGCGTAATGTTCTTATAGTCTCCTCTACATGAGGTATAGTCACATAGGTGTCTTCTCGAAAGGGACGTTGTGGGGGAATGTCAATGACAGTTCTGTCTTGAACAGAGGGATTGTCCTGGGTGACAGATTCTTCTTCTTCTTCTTCTTCTGTTACTGTCACTAACACAGGTTTAAAAGTGACTTTTTTCACTCGACGATGAATTTTATGAACACAACGCTTGGGAATAATGGGATGTTTCGTTTGTCCACGCCTCAAAATCCCAACTTTTCCAGTGACGTACATCTGTCCAATGAGGGTGTAAATCACAAGCTACACACACATCTTCGTACACTGCTACCGTACGTGAAAGTTGCCGAATCTTTTTTTCCTGTAGAGGTCGAGACGTATCCAGATGAAACCGCAAGGCTTTGAACAGAATGAGTCTCTCTTGGACATTTAAAGGAGTCACCATACTGTCTTTTTTTTTGGTAGGTAGTGTTCGTAAAGTGTCCACAAGGAATCGGCAGGTAAACGAAATCCCAGAAAGAAAGTCACTAAAACACACACTACACGTCGGCAACAATTCATAGGGCACAGTTCTTGCAATAAGTGTTCGTAATCTTTCACTGTGTGAATCTTCTCATTGATATCCTTCCAAGGAATCTGTTGGATCACTAGTGATAAAGGTTGTGGCATGTTTGTTTTCTTTTATACTTCTTTAGGTTGAAGACCATCAGTGTATATTCTGCACAGAATCAAATCTCCTCCAAAAGCGAAAGTGATTACTATAACCTGTAATTTCGTCCCACTGCCATTCAGGGTAACGGTGAAGAAGAATCAAAGTATCTTCAGATGTAAACGTACTAGACGTAAATTGGAAACAGAGCAAAAAAACACCCTTGATCCAGAGAAATCTAACACGTTGGTTAATTTTTGTCACTTTCCTCTTGTGAATTTCACGACACAAAAGTTCTACAGTCACACATTGAGATCTTTCTTTAGCAAGGCTTTGCCAAACATTCTTGTAGATCTTCTCTTGCAATTCGTGGGGTAATCCTTGAATATTATGTTTTATATTATATACTGGTCTAGGTTTGTTCAACGACATGGAGTAGTAGTGTCACTTCTAATCACTAGGTCCTACTAAAGGTAGGTATTGACAATTCGGAGACCATCGAGCATGTTCCAGGTAAGCGGAATCTTTATGTTCCCACTCGTAAATGGACACACCACAACTGAAACACTTGACTTTATCCCCTTCGCCTAAGTAGAAAAATCCGGCTCTGGCTAATTCTTCAGGAGTTGGTCCAGGCAGATATTTTGGCCATTTATCTTTGAAGGTTTGGAATCGACTTTTAAAGTGACAGTATTCAGGCAAACTTGTTGGGAACGAATATTCGACTCTCCTCACTTCAGTTTTATGTAGGTACGGTGGAATTCCTAGGAGTCCACGATAACGTGTGGCACCGCTTTGGCATCCCTCAGGTTTGACACGCACAGCATCACTTTCCATGGTAGATATAGGGGTAGTAGTCATAGCAAAATTCCCACGATATCCTGCTGAATCGATGAGGTCAAAGCGCCTGGCATCAATACAATCGCAAGGTTTAGCATCGCACTCCACTTGAGAATTCCCAAATTTGAATGATGTCTGTTTAAATGGATTCATCTTCGTTTCGCTTGATCGATGTAGTGACAAATGAACTATTGGTCTTGGACGATGTCCCTTTTTATATGCTGACCAATTTCGACTTGACCGTCGGGTAGAGTGAAGTGATTGGGAAGTCGTACTCTTTTTTGATACACGATTTGATAGACTTTTTCCAAAGGTCGGCTAACGATTTGATGTGTGGGTAAACGGACAATCATGTGCGGCTCGTGGGTGGTCACTTTAAACGTTTCATCCTGTCCAGACTGTAAGGCTTCTTGAAGCACGTCAAAGTTCACCACTCGACTGGTGCGATAATTGAGAGTCAATCCTTTCACTTTACATTCGGTGTGCATTTCTCCTTGTGGGTCTCGGTATTCGTAGCCGTAATTTTTAGGACCGCCACTTGCAAAACATAGAATCTTGTCGTCGGGATGTTCATCGGTCCAGGCTCCTAAACGGTCTCCTTCGATGACAGGGTTACAATGGTTCGGTCGGTGAATGTAAATGCAACTGTCCGTGTCAAAATACAACACACGATCTCCTAGGAGTTCTAACACTTCGTACAATTTTAAGCGAGCGTAGGCTGTCACGTAAGCCGCAATGATGACATTGCCAAATTTGTCTATAAAGACTAGTTCTTCTTCGTAATTGACTAAGCTCAAGTCCTCACGAATGACGTCCACGTGTTTGATGAGTTTGGTTTGGTCGTGAATCATTTGGAAGTAGCGAGACGGTTCGGACAAATACTCTGGCTTGGGTAAAGACGGTCGTTGTGCCATTTTACCCCACAAGCAATTGAGCATGACTTTGGCAAACGGTCGCCTTCCTTCGTTTTTCTCGATGTGGTCTAAAGTGATGCCTTCCTGCTCCCTATATTTTTCTTTGAATATCTTTTGGTCTTCGGGAGTGTGACACCAGGAAGGATAGCCACTAGCTTCTTGTTTTAGTTTTAAAAAGGCATCCACGTAGTCTGCAAAAATACCTTTCTGTGTCTCGTCGCCTTTGCGGTATTTTAGTGTCTTGGGAAAGTGGTAAATTTCGTACACTTCTAACAGTCGGTATCCCAGGTCCAGAGCTTTAAACAATTCCACGCTCACCCACGTTCCTGTCAAGGCACGTTCTTCCTGGCTGTGCTGACAAGGTTGATCTTGGTTGCACATTGCGGCACAAGTGCGACACAAAGGAAACATCAGTTTTCCTTGGCAATGGTGAGGTAAAACGGGATGGTACAAGTCTGTGGGAGGTAAGACTTTGCACTTGATTAATCCTTCGTACTGTCGAATGTGGTCCAGGTCAATGTGTTCTGTCACCAATTCTGGATGTCCTACGGGAAAGTGACAATATTTGCACACGTAAGGATGCAACGAACACACGTCCAAGTATTTGATTTATTCTCCCTTCTCCTCGTCCGCGTGGTACAGCAAACAGGTAGCATTCGTTCGTCCTCCGTACAAACTCTCCCGAGGGTTCAATGGGTCCACCCACTTGTAACTTTCTACGATGCGTTTAAACTTGGGATCGGTTTTCAAACGCTGATCGTACTCGTGTTCCCACATTTCCACTACCTGGTATCCTTGCTGTTCTAATTTCAAACGACGCTGACACGTGGACTGGTACAAATCTTCCATAGTCCGTTGTAAAAACTGATTTTTGGTGTCACGCTGAGGGTAGCACATAGGACATCCGTGAAATAAGCATCCGTTAAACTCGTACACGATCTGAGGGTTTTCTAAGTCCCAACCATCCACCGAATACGTTCCAATGGTCTTTTCGCCTCCTCCGTTGCGAGCGTGTTGGATCCATTTGTCTTCCTTGTCGCACAAATAATGGAGCCAGCGTAAGGCTTTGACCGAGTATTGACGTTTGACAAAGTTCGTCGTTTGAGGACTGATGACAGCTAGAGTATTTTCAGGCATAAAGCGTTTTCGGTACACTAAGGAACACGCTTTGGCAATGGTACAAGCTTTTTTCAAAGGATCGATCCCTCCGTACTCCATGAACAATTCTCGAAATTTTCCACAACAACGTCGTAAAATGTCCACGTCAGATCGACAGTACTTTAACATTTCTTCTTGAAAATCAAAGGGGTCCGAGGCGTGAGTCTGGTACCAAGCGAAGAAAGCTTCTCGTTGTTCGGTGCGCATGTTATCGGGGTCGTAGTCGTCAGCCTCAGGCAAATGGGGTAAAACGGCATGTTGATTGGCTTCAGTATTAAAAAAGTGTGGAAAATAACCTTTAGCCATTTCTGTCATTCCAAACGTTTTAGGCATGCGACTCAAAGGCATGGCCAATTAACACATCGAATCTTTAAACTGTACTTGTCCAACTTGAATAGAAATAATTTTGGCTCCGTTTAAAGTGACTTGAGGTCGTTCGGTACTTTGTTCCGCATAGTACCTGAGTAGAAATTGCCCATCGTATCCCGAGAAATTGTGAGCCATGACCGTGGCATGGCGATGACAATCGCCGTAACGTTTGATGTCTTCTGGACTCCACGTCTCGTCGATGGGGCTTAGGATCCATTGGGCAAAATCGGCTAGCGTGTTTGACCCACGAAAGATTTTTTCACGTCCTCCAGGAATCTTGCTACAGTGAGGGCAATGACTAAAGATGGGCTCTTGGATACACTGTTCGCACGCTCGATGAGCCACGCAGAAATTGGGAATATGAATACCGGTCTCTTGCATGCATTCGAAATCAAAAAAGATAAAATTTCCTTTCTTCTGGGTATCTTCTGGTTGGGGTTGATATTTTTGAATATAGCATTCGTGCTCCAAGTCCACGATTTGGCGACAAATGTGACATCGTTTCTTCTCTCGACAAACGTGAAACTTGGTACTATTGGTACGTATGCCTTGTCCACAAGTAGGGCACAATCTCAAGAGTTAACAAGCATTTCTCTGCTGTGAACCTTGCATCTTCAATTGTTGTTGGTAACAGGTAAGACTGACAAAAGTGCGCTGACACACAGGACAATGCACTCTTTCTTGTCCTTTGTCCAGACAAGGTTGTGAGGCCAAACATCCCTTACATTTTGATCCACAATGTTTGTGTTTTTCTCGATTGTTATAACCATAGTCACATTCACAGTAGTAACCGTATCCCAGGAATCCAGTGATAGTGGTAATGGTATCAAAATGACCATCGTGATGATAGACGTGAATGTATTTTCCGTCTTTGAAATCGTGGCCTCGAAACAAAAGAGGTCCACGCACTTCTTGAGGGTGCACTTTCAAGGTGTAACGTGGATCCAAGACGTCTTGCAATTGTTGCATTTCTGGAATGCCGCAAGGGGTGTCTTTGGATATCCCCGCTTGCTGTAACAGGAGTTCTGCTTCACTTCTTTCTTTGGCTCGGTCCGATTGTTGAATAGTTTTCCAGGCTCTTTTCCATTCTGCCGTATCGTTCTTGTTGGCATACGTTCGTCCCACGACGACAGCACGGGCTAAACACATCTGGTCTTGAGGATTGTTAATTCGGACGAGGCTTAGTTTGGTGTTGCGAAGGTTGTTGACCAATAATACTTTTTTGCGTCCGGTCCCCTGAGGAAGGGACACGTGAGTCATAAACAGTGTAGCTTTTCCGTCGGCGATGTGAAACTTATCGTTGGATTGTTGCACATGTTGAGATTTGTCAATGACTTTGGAAGGTATTAATTGTGATGGGCTAGTAAACTCGATCCAAACGGGAGACTTCAAATTATCGTGATGAAAAGAAAGTCTCAAGCGATCGTCTTCTTTGGCTTGACATTGCTGTTTCAGTGCAGTTAACACAGAATTCCACACCTCAGTAATGAACCCTTCTGTAATCTCCAAAGGTACATTGGACTTGAAATCTTTAAACTTTACGGTATAGGTGCAAGCCGTTGTTCTAAATTTTCGAGAGGAACGCTTTTCCGTCTCTCGAATGTGATAGTAATTTTCAGGGTTTACTAAGGGTAGTGCACTTTGCTTGGACATCAATTGTCTGGGTGTAAATTCGGGCTCACTCATGTCATCTTCAAAATCACTGGCATGAATTTGAGCCAAGACTTCAGCTATCGTGCTAGGCGATAAATTACGTTTCTGTCTCTTGCTCTCTTTTCCTTTCTCCACAACATGATGCGGTCTTTTCATCTTGTCTGCAAAAAGTCAAATGACTACCTTTTAAAGACCATAACCCCTATATATTCATGTCCGATCGGTGCATATATAAAGGGTTAGTGTCTAACCTCTCAGTATTCATTTCACTCTCACATTGACCAGAATGATGGAAGAACCTACACAAGTGGAACTTCTCATCAGAGCTTTACGTGGGGTCATACGAAAGTTTTCATCAGACCAGCCGACGGACTACTCTCCCTCCTTTCGAGATAAAAGTCAAGATACTTGCTATATCTGTAAGAAGAAAGGACATTGGGCTACAGAATGCTCAGATCGTGACAAAAACAGAAAAGGGTACAATAGAGACAAAAGTCAAGATACCTGTTATTATTGTAAAGAGAAAGGACATTGGTCTCCAAATTACCCTAAGAAACAACAGGAGCAGAAGGAGGAGGAGGGTTAAAAGGAATTTTGAACAAGAGGAGGAGGAAGAGGTACCCTCCCCCAAGAAAAAACTCCGACACGTTCACAAAGACAAGAAAAGAAGACGAAACGAAAGTGAAGAGGAAGAAGAAGAAGAAGAAGAAGAAGAAGAAGAAGAAGAAGAAGAAGAAGAAGAAGAAGAAGAAGAAGAAAAAGAAAAACCTGTGACAGTAAAGAAAATGAAAAAATAGAAAGAGTGAAACAGAAGAAAACCTATAAACTTTTTTAAAGTGGTATTGTGTTATGTTATGTTGTGATATTGAATTGTAACGTTTGTATTAGAATAAACCTGAGAGGAAAAAATGTAAGTGTCTCTTGGTTTTGATTTTATAGAATAATCACATCATTCATTCACTCATACGTACATCATGGGTTTTAAAAAAATAATAATAAAGTACTTTTGAGTTTTCATTGAATTAGGCAATTGAAAAAGTATTTCTTTTCGAAATAATTGGAGTGGTCCTGAAAAGGACCGTTGGTGATTTGTTTGTTTAAAATAAAACAAACTCAGAAACGGGACGAAATTCTCTTGAGATGACTTAAGCCTTTGCCACGGCCAAGGCCTACTTCGGGACTGGTGGTTCTTGACAATGATTTGGTAGAAAGCACTAACAGTGGTATGGCAGACGTAGTCACAGAGAGATCGGGTTGTTTAGCTCGAGAAGGTCTTTTTCTTTTCGGTCGTGATAAAGAAGTTTGATACATTTGTTTCAGACTCCTTAACTCAGCTAAAATATCTAAAAGTACCGTCGTGACTGTTTGATTTTCACTATTTTCTTTCTGTCCTTGGTCTTCTTTCTTCTCTGTAGCTGCAGCTACTGTTTCTTCCTGGTGTTTCCTTCTTGCTTCTTCTTCCTGCTGTTGCATAAGAAAAGCTTGTTCTTCTACTTTCTGTTGTTGTAAAAATCGCTCCAATTCTTCTTTTTGTCTTTGCTTAAAATCATCGACGTGTACATAAGAAGATGCAGAAGACAACGAAGGTTCCGGAATAAACTCTTGCGATGTTAAAAAATCCACAATATCCCAGTTAAAATCCACTTCTTCTGGATGTAGATTTGTCATGATTTTAGTAGTCACTGCTGGCTCGTGACTTACTGTCTCTACTCCTAACTCACCCCAATTCATCGTCTTCTTAGTGTCCGCCATTATTGCCAACTCTGTCTCATCGATTGACTGCGCACAGGCGCTAGTACCTCTATATAGAAAAGGTGACGTCACAGACTGCTCTCTTTCGATTGGATGGCTGTGACTGACTTTTGTAACGCACATTTGGATTGGTCGATACACTCAATCCGTTTCGATCCGCTCTTCCCCTATAAATAACCGCAGTTCACGGCATTCACTTCACCTGTTTTCTCATCACAAGATGTGGACTAACGTTGAATCGTCTACCCTTGTTTCTACCATGCTGTTTCGGACTGACATACCCATGTATGTCACATCATCATGGAGTGTCATTCATATGACGGAGACAGCCTTTTGGAAGAGAAGGGTCTATGTGGAAAGACAAGGTTGCTTAAAGAGAGTTCTCTTCTATGGACCTACAGTGAGGAGAAGTTTAAGGAAAAGAAGAAGATCTGTGAGATGGCATATGTGTTAACAAGATAACGTTAACATTACACATAACGGTCCTTTTCAGGGCCCCTCATAAATCTCGAAAAGATAGTAGCTTTCTTTACTGCCATTTTTTCCCTTGTCCCTCTACAGTCCCCTATACCTATATCAATCCTGTTTCCCATGTTATATTTCCCTTGAGGCTAGATAGACCCACCATGTTCAATTTCCCTTGACGCTAGATAGTCCCACCATGTTCAATTCCCCTTGACGCTAGATAGTCCCACCATGTTCAATTCCCCTTGACGCTAGATAGTCCCAAATAGTTCACTTGTTAAATTCTCCTTGACACTAGATTGTCCCAAATAATTTCCCATGTTAAATTCCCCTTGACGCTAGATGTTCCCAAGCTGTTTTTGACTGGATTTTCCCTTGACGCTAGAGTATCCCCATATACTACTAGCGACATTAAAAGTTATTTCCATTTGTCCACCATTTGAAGATGAAATTTGTAGATAGATTTAATTAAACTTGTGATTGGAACCGACGGCGAAAGAGCAATGATCAAAGCAATAACGACCGTATTTCCAGATTCTACTCATGTCTTATGTACTAGACATCATCGCGCAAACTTTGAGACGACGCCGTTGACAAAAAAGAAGGAAATCTTATTTGGGACAAATCATTTGTATTTGGAAGAATCATGGACGCTGATGACTCAATTTGTTTTGAAGAGAAATGTGAAAACTTTGTGTCTTTCTGTCGGGCAATTTTCTCAAAATGTATCGACTATTTTCAGTCATAACTGAAAAATAATTTGACTACCAAGGTAAACGGACTCACAGGACTGTATCTGCACGACAACGACTGGACTAACAACAACTGTTAGTACGTTAACCACGTGTAAAAGCAGATTGTAGAGTTGAAATCGACGCCACTGACATAATTGTCTCTCATTAAAATGACTTGGTGGACGGACAGTTCAAGACTTAAGAAATGCATTAATTTTGGCTGGTGAATACCGATTCGCTTACTGTTACAGGCATTTTCAAATTTCGAAGACGGACTGGGTGACACAAACTACCCATAAAAAGGTATCATTCTTACAGGCAGCAAATACGTCAGAAAATGGACCAGGAAACGTTCTACGGAGACATGGGTATTGGCACTTAATCGAGGGAACTGGTCCGATGTTCATCATCACAGCGCCTCGAGGACCATACTAGGTCAAGAGACTGATGATGATGATGATGATGATGATGATGATGCTAGGTATAGACCATTCTTAGAAAGTAGTCATGCATTCATGCGACCCTGGGTCAACGCAACCAAAACGAGGCTAAGGTAGGCACCAGTTTTCGTTTTTACCTCGCAATCATCCATGGCTTCTACAGTTGATACTGGTAACAGAACAAATAGTGTAAATGTTTTATTCTGACCGCGTGTTTTGATCACATTATTGATTGATCATATTTGTACATTTAAACCATTCCTAATCAGAAAAAAATTTCATGCTTATAAATAGTTACTTGTTATATCGTTAACTTGTATTTTGTGTGCTGTAGAGAAAAAGGACACAAAAGATAGGACGTTAATGAACTTACGTCTAAGAGAATGGACATATCCCTCACTGTAATACTTGAATCCTTTTGTCATCTATTCATTACGTTATGAAACTACGAATACAAACGAAATATCTGACAAAACAGCAGAGATCGCTACTCTGTGTACTGTAGGACGCAATATTTGTTTATAAATCTGCCTATCTTAGCCTTGTTGTCGCGATATATTAATATTCATGAGGATCTAATTAAAAATGGCCTATAGCAGAGTGCAACGCAAGGAGCATACTAAATGATACCTTTCTCATTTGTTTTTAGTGGATTGGCGATGACTCCGGTATGATTTGTCTCCCTTGTTTCCTTTCATCGGATGTAAATACTTAATGCGGCATAATTTATTTGTCTGTTACTACAAACTTAACAAAGTGTCACTCTTATCTATGGTTTCATGTTCTTTGGGGTTTGATTCGCATCAGGCTTGTGGTGGGCTTGAGTAAGTCGTGCGGTGCGGCGCGGCGCGTTCAACTCCAAATCACACACACACACCTTTATAAAAGCGACCAGGAATGACCTTCGCAAACTTGGGCCCGATTTGCATCAGTTTTGCATGTTCTTTGGAAATAAACTTTGCAACAAGTTATTCATCATATTGAACATAAAAATGCCTTCGATCGCTTTAAAATTATTTTATCGCTATATATATATTTTTTATAAAAGTACTAATGTGTGGGGCCCATGTGTTTCTGTGCAACTAAGCCATCACTAAAACCTGAAGTGAAAAACAAATAAAAAACAAAAATAAACACAAGTCAAAATATTTATATTGTCGTGTATATCTTATTTATTTTTTTAATTATTGATTTATTTATTTCATCTCCATTGATATATATATATATATATGGCACTCATGGTTTGCACTTAGATGATTTTTTCCTTCTTTAAAGTCTTTTTCTAGTGAAAGTGTACTTATCCGGAGAGGAGAGTGAGGCTTCGTTAGCGCACCATCAACTGTGTTAATCAGACATCAAACATAGTCTCATTACCCATTTCCCAGTCCCAGATAAACCCTGGTGATTGAGATCTCATTCTCATGCTCATATTACAATATCCTTTTTATGGATATCGTTCTGATACAATTGCAAAGAAAGTTAATGAATTATGTCGCATCATTAAAACTCTCAGGAGGAAGTAACTGAATCAATGTTTTTGTTATTGTTTTGTTGTTGTGTTCTTAACACCATTTTTAGTACATTGTAGGCAATACAAAACATGTAGGTACAACATATGGAGGATGAACTTGAAAAAGCAGAGGAAGAACCACCAACCCACTAGGAAGACTTTCTCGTATATCCACATTGACCACCAACCCACTAGGAAGACTTTCTCATATATCCACATTGACCAAACTTGAGAATGGAACCAAAGCAGACAAGTGCTCAGATTGCAGTGACTGTCAAATGTAACCACTTTAGACAACCCAGCCAACCATACCAAACATAACTTTGGCATATGAACATGTTATTTGAATATTTCAAAGGGATATCGTAGTCAAAAATTTAATCAGTTCTACTATACCTGTCGAAAACACTATGAATGTAAATGGTAGCAGGCAAATTGACTTGGCTTAGTTTACGCAACCTTCATAAATATTAAATAATATAGACCAACAACTTTCAGGTCTACGAGCACAAGAAATGAGTGACATAAATAAACCATTATGTGAGATTGAGGACTTAGATTCTGATGTTCCAATAAACTAATTAAATCTAATATGGTCATGATATTCTATATTTTTTAGCTGTAAAAGAGTGTCCTTGCAGGATGAATAATCTCATGCATTCCTACAATGGTTTAAGAAAGAAATTCAATATTCAATGGATATTGTTATTTATTGTACCAAGAAAATGAACCAGAGTAAACTATGTGTTCTGTATTTCAAGCCAGATAATTCTTTTCCAATGCAATCTGAAAATAGAAACGTCAACAGTATAAACAAATTACATGTATTTCCAATCCCAAGAGTACATGATTTCTTTACTATACAACTCTGTGGTCAAACTATGTAAATTAATGAAACAAAACCAAAAAGATTCATAATTCTTAACAAATAATTTAATTATCAAAGTCATGTGAGACTAGCTTACAGTATTAAAAAGTGAATCCAAGATAATTCTGAGGAGGTATCCTAAAGTTCAAAAGAATGAAATGGCTCCAAATAAATTGCAGAACTGGAAATGTACTGGTATTTCAAGAATTGTTATGCTCTCAAAATGGCAATGGTTAGAACTCCTTTGAATAATCCACAACAATTTCATAATGATAGTATAGTCAAAAAAAGATCTCTAAGTCAAACTGTAGAGTCCAAAACAAATATTTTTTCCTCTAAAAGTAATACCTAAGTAAAAAATAAAACAAATACATGTTAGCAGATTTTATGTTAAAGCAGAAACACAATAAATAAGTTTTCTATTATGACTCTTTTTCACAACATACACCCATATGACAGATCACACAGTGGAACCTGTCTTGAAAGACTACACCTTCTGCCAAAAAATAATGGTCTCTCATGACAGGTGGTATTGCATACCAGTGGTCTCTCAAGACAGGTTTTACAGTATTACTTATTTACCTGTTCGTGTGACTCATCCATAAAAAAGTAAATTAATTCTTCTAATATACCACCTGAACCATCTGCACAGTGGCGAAAACAAAAACTCTCACAGACACGTTTACTGATAATTCTTTTATTAGTAACTCTCAAAAGATATTTATACATTTATTTATAGATCATACACAATTTTGCATTCTTTAATCTTAAAACAATGTCTAGTCATATAGGCAAAATATAACTAACGACAATCACTACATTTTGCAGCCAAGAATAATAATTACATAAACTTGATAACATAAGATACCAGGAGATAAAAATATATACAGATATAAACAGCAATGACAAGATTTTAAAAGCGAAATATGCCAACAAACTTGATTTTGAAAAATGACAGGCAAATTCCAGTCACAAAAAGTGCAAAAGATATTTGGTATTTGCAACTCCAGACGGAATTTATCAATATAAAGTGATGCTGTTTGGTAAGAAAAATCCTCAGTCAGTATTCCAGCAATTAATGAACAAAACATAATCTGGTCTAGATACATGTGATGCATAAATGGATGATGTCATCATCCACAAAGATTGCTGGAAAGATCACTTGGAAACTATTCAAAAAATTCTTTGGTTGACTCAATGATGTAAATTTGACAGTTAACTTCGATAAAAATGAGTTTTTGCAGCTTGTTACACTTTCAGGATATCCTGTGGGTCAAGTATCCAGTGAAACCAATTGATATTAAGGTCAAGGCTGTCTTTGAATACCCAGTGCATGCTAGTAAAATGCAACTGATGTGATTTTGGTATGGCTGGATATTCTCAGGAATTCTCTTCAAATTTGCAACAATTTGAAAAGGGCATTATTTTGGCACATTCTCTGATTATTTTATGCATTGATCAAGGCACCATAACTTTAATTAAACAAAATGAAACAAAATAAATGATTAATTGGTAAAGAGTTTGATGTTTGTTGTAGGAATACAACATTGACATTAGGTACATCAATGACAATACCCGCACTTTCAAGTAAAATGAAGTAATATATTGTTTTGAAGCCATTTCTATGACATTGTCCTGTTCATTTTTAGTACATACATACATTTCGCTAACATATAAAAGAAAGATTTATTTTCTAAATCTTTAGTTTTCTTTATGAGGGTTAGTGGTATGTATAGCAATAATGTGAGCTTAAATTTTGTCCATGGTTGTAAATTACATCTCATAAGATTATCCAAATTTAATTGTCTGTACCTTAAGAGTTCCCATGATATTAAGCTTCCCACTTCAGTGATTAAATGTTTTCCCACCAGAATGTGTCCTAATTCTTTGCACTTAGATGATTTTCTCTACTATGTATCCTCATTGACATCTACTATAAATTAATACAAATACTTTACACTTCAATGATTTTCTCTACTATGTATCCTCAGTGATATCTACTAAAAATTTTATAAAATACTTTACACTTCAAGGATTTTCCCTACTATGTATCCTCATTGACATCTACGAAACATCGTATCAAATACTTTACACTTCAATGATTTCCTCTACTATGTATTATCATTGACATCTACAATTAATTTTTATCAAATACTTAACACTTCAAGGATTTTCTCTACTACGTATCCTCTTTGAGATCTACTAAACATTTTATTTAAAACTTTACACTTCAAGGATTTTCTCTACTATGTTTCCTCATTGACATCTACTAAACCTTTCATCACATACTTAACACTTAAATGGTTTTTCTGTAGCATGTATTTGCAAAACAATCAATAATTCTCCAATTGTAAATATTTTTGTACATATTTATCATTTAAATATTTCCTGTCCTGTATGTATCCTTGTGTGAATCATTAGTTTCACTTGTGTGAAACATTTTATTACATACTTCACATTTAAATTGTTTTTTCCAGTATGTATCCTCATGTGTTTCAATAAATTTCTCTTCTCAGGAAACATTTTATTACATACTTCATATTCAAATGGTTTTTCTCCTGTATGTGTCCTCATGTGAATCATTAGCTCTTCACTTTGAGTGAACGTTCTGTTACATACTTCACACTTAAATGGTTTTTCTCCAGTGTGTATTCTGATATGCCTATTCTGATTTCCACTGCGACTAAACCATTGATGACATTCTTCACACTTAAATGGTTTGCCTCCAGTATGTGTCCTCAGGTGCACAGTCTGAGTTCCACTCTGACTAAACCGTTTATCACACACTTAACATGTAAATGTTTTATCTCTAGTATGTATTCTTATATGATTAATCATAGATCCAATCTGCCTAAACCATTTATCACACACTTCATACTTAAATGGCTTTTCATCATTATGTATCCTCATATGCAAAGTCATATGTTCAATCCAGCTAAACATTTTATCACACACTTAACATTTAAATGTTTTATCTCTAGTGTGTATTCTTATATGTGTAATCAGAGATCCAATCTGCCTAAACCATTTATCACACACTTCACACTTAAATGGTTTTTCATCGTTATGTATCCTCATATGAGTAGTCATATGTCCACTCTGCCTAAACCTTTTATCACACACTTCACATTTAAATGGTTTTTCTCCAGTATGTACCCTTATAAGCCTATTCAGAGATCCACTGTCCCTAAAACATTTATCACACACTTCACACTTAAAGGGCATTTCTCAAGTATGTATGTTTATATGCATATTCAGCTCTTTTTTTTTTGCGCTAAACTTTTTATTACATACTTCACATTTAAATGGTTTTTCTCCGGTATGTATCATCATATGCCGATTCCTATTTGTATCCTGTCGAAACCATTTATCACACACTTCACACTTAAATGGTTTTTCTCCAGTATGTATCATCATGTGCTTAGTCAGAGTATCTTTAGTTCTAAAGCTTTCATCGCATACTTTACACTTAAATGTTTTTTCTCCAGTATGTGTTCTCATGTGCATAGTCAGAGTTCCACTCTGTCTGAACTTTTGATCACACACTTTCACACTTAAATGGTTTTTCTCCAGTATGTGTCCTCAGGTGCAAAGTCAGAGTTCCACTCTGACTAAACCTGTTAACACACACTTCACACTTAAATGGTTTTTCTCCGGTATGTATCATCATATGCCGATTCCTATTTGTATCCTGTCGAAACCTTTTATCACACTTCACGCTTGAATAGTTTTTCTCCAGTATGTATCATCATATGACGATTCCTATTTGTATTATGTCGAAACCATTTATCACACACTTCACACTTAAACGTTTATTCTCCAGTGTGTATTCTCATATGCCTATTCAGATTTCCACTGCCACTAAACCATTGATGACATTCTTCACACTTGAATGGTTTTTCTTCAGTATGTGTCCTCAGGTGCACAGAGTTCCACTTTGACTAAACCTTCTATCACATACTTCACACTTAAATGGTTTTTCTCCAGTATGTATACTTATATGCATATTCAGAGATTCACTCCCCCTAAACCATTTATCACACACTTCACACTTAAATGGCTTTTCATCATTATGTATCCTCATTATGTATCCTCATATGCATAGTCATATGTTCACTCAGGCTAAACATTTTATCACACACTTAACATTTAAATGTTTAATCTCTAGTATGTATTCTTATATGATTATTCAGAGATCCAATCTGCCTAAACCATTTATCACACACCTCACACTTAAATGGCTTTTCATCGTTATGTATCCTCATATGAATAGTCATATGTCCACTCTGCCTAAACCTTTTATCACACACTTCACATTTAAATGGTTTTTCTCCAGTATGTAACCTTATATGCATATTCAGAGATCCACTGTCCCTAAAACATTTATCACACACTTAACACTTAAATGGTTTTTCTCCAGTATGTATGTTTACTAGACCAGCGATGCTGGTCTCTAATCCTTTTTTTTATTTTGACTTTGCGGCTTAGACCGCAAAGTCAAAATAAAAAAAGGATTAGAGACCAGCATCGCTGGTCTAGTAAACATACATACTGGAGAAAAACCATTTAAGTGTTAAGTGTGTGATAAATGTTTTAGGGACAGTGGATCTCTGAATATGCATATAAGGTTACATACTGGAGAAAAACCATTTAAATGTGAAGTGTGTGATAAAAGGTTTAGGCAGAGTTAGACCAGCGATGCTGGTCTCTAATCCTTTTTTTATTTTGACTTTGCGGCTTAGAGACCAACAATGTAATGCATCTTTACGAACTGCTAGTATGAGTCCGCTTCTCAAAAAACGCGGATGCACGATATTAATTAATAAATTTAATAAACACACTAACCTTTGTACCCAGACGGTAAGTATAATCCCTCTTCTAATGATCCACTGCGTTAAATCCTTTAGAACACTCACTTTTTTAGTATAAATCCCTGTCAGAACAGAACACCTGTGTATTTATCGGCTCGTGACCTCAGATTTAAATTACCGACGCATGCGTGTAAAGCAGCATCACCAGATGGCAAGAGTAACGCGATAAAACCGTCCAGCGAGGCATATATCATTGGGAACTTACTAATGCTTGAGTGGGAGCTGTGTCGTTACGGCATATCAGAAATAGAGTGAATGATAAATAAATTGTATAAAGACCACACTGTATTCAGATGTGAAAATATGCTATACAATAAGAACAATAATAATATAAATTTATTATTATTAATATTGGCAGTATTTTCAATCATATTTAATAACATTTACAATGGTATAAACCGAAAGTTGACACACACACACACACACACATGTATATATATATATATATATATATATATATATATATATATATATATATATATATATATATATATATGTTAATACTCTACATTATTTATAAGAAAAACATTATTATAGTGAACATTATTAATAACATTTGCAATGGTATTTATGACACACACACACACACACACAGGTTAATACTCTACATTACTTATAAGAAAAACATGATTATTATAGTGAACATTATTAATAACATTTGCAATGGTATTTATGACACACACACACACACACACACACACACACACACACACACATACATACATACATACATACATACATACATACATACATACATACATACATACATACATACATACATACATACATACATTGTAAAGTGCCGCCGGTTATCAAAGGTTATTAGTACAATATTGCACAAGCCGCTGGTCAGAGGTTATATACGTAGTATATATTTCCCTGATTCTGGGGTCCGACACACCCCCTTCCCTATACATTCGCCCAATCGAAATAAATGCGATTCCTATGGACCTTTTCAAACCCGTCTATCAAGATGCCAAAAATTCCACTTAGGGTCGAAATGTCACCTTATCATTTGTTTCCAATCACGCTGACAGCTCTACGTGAGGAATCACCTATTTTACGCGTGTCAAACACTCAGTCCGCTTTCACTCTAAATATTGTAATAGTCTGACAGAGGTAAACTAACATTCTTTTCGTTCAAAACTCTACTCCAAGACAGTTAATTGTCGGCGAGCCTACGAATTAATTACTGAATTTCACTGACGAAAAATTTGGTACTTGACATACATACATACATACATGACAGAATTATCAAGGAATTTCGAAGATCCTCAAGCATAATTCGCTACATATGTGTTATAATTTTACACCATAATATTTAAATTAAAAACAATATTTTCTTCCTTTTTGTCTATTGCATTGACAAGTGTTACGACAATTTGCACAACAATTACATTTGTCGCAAGAGCATATAGTGCAACTTCCCGTGGAACATTCGTTTAGTTCAGCGGGAAGTTTATCCATTTCGGTGATCGACAAGGCGTCAAGAATTTTTCTTTTGAAACAGACTTGCCGATCTTTGACAGCTTCTATCATGTTTCTGTCTGTTGTCGTCTTCATCATGCTTGTCTTGTAAGGTAGGAGACAAGCATAACCTTTTCTACCATCTCTGGCACATCTCCCAATCTCTTGCCAATAGCTCAGAATGCTCTTTGGGCATCCCCAATGAATAACGATGTCTACATCGCTGATTTGGATCCCCATTCCGAATGCTACCGTAGCAACAAGACAGCGAATTATGCTTGATGAGCTTCGAAATTCCTTGATAATTCTGTCCTGTGTCTCTTTATCTGTGGAGGAATGATACATTTCAATCAATCGTGTCTGTGCTGATTTTTCCCCTGTGTATACTTGGTCACCCATTTCTTCAACCAGCCAGGACCAAACATTAAAAACAGCAGTGTATGTCCTGAAATGATGATAATAATAATAATAATAATAATAATCCTTTTTATATGAAATATTTCCCGCAATGCTCGTATCAGATCATATACATCCCAGTCACTTCCCTATATCATGTTCTGACTGCAAAAGTAAAATTTCTCGTTCTTATTTTAATCCTTCGCGAAACAAATCACACACACACACACACACACACACACACACACACACACACACACACATACACACACATCCAAGTGGTTAAAGGATCAAACTCGTCATTCCAGGATAGCTATTTCAAAAATGCACACCAGCATGGGTCGATGACTCGATGGCCTCAGTGTGTCATTGTAAAAGACATTTCAATGCCTCATCAGGTAATAGTTTCTGATGTGTTTTAAGTGGCGTTACAGCACACACACACAGACACGCTTTACAACGGTGACAGAGAGCCATTAAATACACAATGAAAGCAGTAAGTTTCTTGAACAACTGATAAAACTTGTGAATATATCAGACTGAGTTACTAACAAACGGGGTGGGGGTGGTGAAAATACGTGCTCCTAAAGCATACTACTGCGACTGCTATATATACGAAAAAGACATCGATTAATTGCGAAAAGAAAAACATTTTCTTCTACTACTACTATTAAATAATACATGAATAGCTCCTGTCACATTTGTGGTGGTGGTATTATATACATACCTGCAATAAATAATTGTCTTTTTGGCTGATAGCCTTGTCTCTTTGATGTGATGAAGAAACCATTTGAGTTCTTCTTCACAGTCTGCATATGCTTCAACAATGTCTAGGAAAATGATAGGCCTGCAAAATTAATATTGTTATTAGTTCTAGGAGTACTACAAACTATTTATATTTATATTTATATTTATCGTAAAAAAAAAATGATTACAAAATTCCTGAAAAGTTTCTCCTGCGTATGCCTACTAAATGTTGCTCAGATTTAAAGATTAAATGTTAGTGTAACATTTTATCAAACATCGAACGTTTTATTTGGTGCCACTCAGATTAATAAATGAGATTATAATCGATGTCAGATGTAGCAAGAATATTCTCATTTAGTTACTGTAAGTTTTTTTTCTCACTTATCTTTAGTGGTGACGGAGTGGATGGTGAAGGTGGCGTCAAGCAATGATACCCAAAACAATAGTTCAACTTGATTTGGATTATAATCTAGAGATGCCATTCGTCTATAAACGAGTGGTCAAGTATTGAAGAGGATATATGTTGGTAATTGTATCTCTTTTCCCCAAAAATTAGTTATGTAATGGAGGAAAAATTGCCTTTGATCTCCAGTCATCGCATTGAACAAGATGACGCGTTAATCTGTTTGATAGCTTGAGAAGACTTGCATACACCTTGTAATATACACTCCCACCCTTTTATGAATCCTTTGGATAGTTAGATAATAACAGCAGACGCTTTCCTTTGTTCTCATCGAAACCACAATTGTATACTCAAGATTATATACTTGTATCATTGTCGTTCGTTTTATTGCCCAGGTAATTTAAAGAATTATTAAAGAGCAATCAGGTCTGATAAGTAAATGCAGAGAGAGAGAGAGAGAGAGAGAGAGAGAGAGAGAGAGAGAGAGAGTTTGGCGGAAGGTTTGTCCATCCCTCTGCTCCAATATAGGCAAACTACTGTTGTCTTAAATATGATACGAAATATGAATAAAGACAAAAATATATGCTTGAACAACATTATAAATTTATTCTTACTGATATATTTTGAGTACTCTGCCAAAAATCTACAAAATCTACATACCTATCTGGTAAGACTGCGATTGTGATTGTTCTACCTTGGTCGAACAAAAGATACTTAAATATATCTTCTTTCACTTTTGAGGTAGCTGTAGCTGTGAGTGCAATCCAAGGGCAGTCAGTGAAGCTTCTCAGGACTGACATCTCTCGAAATTCTGGTCTGAAATTCTCACCCCTACAATGATGACAAGTGTAGCCGCGAAATGATAATATATGAATACTGTGTGTGTGTGTGTGTGTGTGTGTGTGTGTGTGTGTCATAAATACCATTGCAAATGTTATTAATAATGTTCACTATAATAATGTTTTTCTTATAAGTAATGTAGATTATTAACACACACACACATATATATATATATATGTGTGTGTGTGTGTGTGTGTGTGTATCAACTTTCGGTTTATACCATTGTAAATGTTATTAAATATGATTGAAAATACTGCCAATATTAATAATAATAAATTTATATTATTGTTGTTCTTATTGTATAGCATATTTTCACATCTGAATACAGTGTGGTCTTTATACAATTTATTTATCATTCACTCTATTTCTGATATGCCGTAACGACACAGCTCCCACTCAAGCATTAGTAAGTTCCCAATGATATATGCCTCGCTGGACGGTTTTATCGCGTTACTCTTGCCATCTGGTGATGCTGCTTTACACGCATGCGTCGGTAATTTAAATCTGAGGTCACGAGCCGATAAATACACAGGTGTTCTGTTCTGACAGGGATTTATACTAAAAAAGTGAGTGTTCTAAAGGATTTAACGCAGTGGATCATTAGAAGAGGGATTATACTTACCGTCTGGGTACAAAGGTTAGTGTGTTTATTAAATTTATTAATTAATATCGTGCATCCGCGTTTTTTGAGAAGCGAACTCATACTAGCAGTTCGTAAAGATGCATTACATTGTTGGTCTCTAAGCCGCAAAGTCAAAATAAAAAAAAGGATTAGAGACCAACATCGCTGGTCTAGTATGTTTACATGCATAACCAGCTCTTTATTTGCCCTAAACATTTTATCACATACTTCACACTTAAATGGTTTTTCTCCGGTATGTATCATCATATGCCGATTCCTATTTGTATTATGTCGAAACCTTTTATCACACACTTCACACTTAAATGTTTTTTCTCCGGTATGTATCATCCTGTGCTTAGTTAGAGTATCTTTCGTTCTAAAGCTTTCATCGCATACTTTACACTTAAATGTTTTTTCTCCAGTATGTGTTCTTATGTGCATAGTCAGAGTTCCACTCTGTCTGAACTTTTGATCACACACTTCACACTTAAACGTTTTTTCTCCAGTATGTGTCCTCAGGTGCATAGTCAGATTTCCACTCTGACTAAACCTGTTATCACACACTTCACACTTAAATGGTTTTTCTCCAGTACGTCCACTCATACACAATATTCGATCTTTTTTTGACTCCACATTCTTTTTATAAATATACTTCACACTTATCTCAGTTTTCTTCGGTAGGTATGAACAATTCGAGTTCCACTGTAAATAAACATATTATTACAGACAACACACTGATAAAGCTTTTAATCGGGCGCATAGACACACCGGAACGCACCGAAACGCCGGAACGCATTTGAAACGCCGGAACGCAATATCGAGAATTTTTACATTAGCGACATGGTTTAAGGTATCACGGTACCAATTGTTTTTCCATAGACCTCAATGCTAATATTTGGAGAGATAAATATATTTTCTATCCTAATTTATCGTGCATCTCACACACTGTTATAGAGAACAATGTTAGATTGTCAATTTGACGATGACAAAACCAGGTACTCCAATGCATTTAAGAGAGATAACTCTGCTGGAACTAGACAGGGGTATGAGTTATCTAGTCACAACATACCTATTTTCAGTCATGTGTATTACATTTTCAAAAAATCATAAAAAATACAAAATTTGATCTATTTAGGATCTAGCATAAATTCACATGTTGCCAAGAGACTAAACTTTTTTTTTAAGCCTAACAGAAAGTACAACTCTTACATAATCCACCAATCAAAGCTTGTGTTGTTGTTTATTTCTGATTGCAATGGACCCTACACCATAAGCTCCTCCCACATGGACTTGCGCAATTGGTACCGTTATACCTATAGCAAACCTTGATTTTTCCAATCATCTGCGAAATAGCTCGGGACTATATAACTAACAACTGTACTTAGTCTCGCTTGTCAAAAAAATTTTCATGAAGTGCTAAGCTATGTTCTATATGATTGTGTATAGAAATTTTATTGAGCTGTTTGAACTCTTGTTTTCATACCATTGCTTCACTATCAAACTCATCTTTTGAAATAAAATGAATTCTTTCAACTATGAGTTGTGTTTTATTCATATTATCACTTATCGAACTTCACTTTGGTGATATGGGATAAATCACATTATGTCATATTGTTTAATAGTTATGTCAAAGGTCAACGCACTAGTTAGTATATACCAGTTCTACTCTTAAAGAGACATTTTGATCTAAAATAAAGGACTAATATATTTGTTTCATTAACACAGAAAGTAACAACAGGGACAGGTGGACATGGCCCAATCTAATTATAAAGTATTAGCTCTGAACACTTTGCACTATCAGCATATGCAAGAGGTCACTAACCTCTAGTCCTCACACAAAGGTCAAGCTGCCATGCCTCTTTGTCATACAAATATAAATCTTCCCTCCTGTGTGTAGTGAATACAATTGATGCAATAAGCCAATCTGACACCAAATAAAGTAGATAACAGCTTTCTAAGTGGTTATTTTGGATTTGGGGGTAAAAATGGGGACTAAAATACAGATAAAGGCCAAAGTTTAACAATGAGTATAGTGAGTCCAATGGATTTAAAAACAGGAGGAAAGTGTGTATCTAAATGGGAAATGTAGCTAATGGTACTGGAATTAAAGGAGACACAAGCAGCAATGAGAAATATAAGAAGCGAGAGCTTGATTATATTACCTTGGACAATATTTGGAGGCAGTGGACCCTAGGTGCAGGGACAATAAAAAAGGCACCTATTCTATAACATCCCTTACAGGCATCAAATATCAGGTGACATGGTGTTCATTCCCAGCTAATATAAAATGGTGAATAATGTAGATAATATATATGTATATAATTCATATTTCTTCTAAAAAAGAAATTAATAATAATGGGCTTCAGTTAGCAGAAAAATACCTAAACCAAACAAAGCATGTTGGATCAGTTTTCAAGCTTGTTAACTTTACTGGGAGAAATTATTAATGTACTTCTAGTTAAATTTGCATCAAGACCGAGGGCTAATATGATATTTCACAAATCTTTTCTTATTTTCATACACCATCACTAACGTTGTGGGTTTCTATTTATTGAAATGTTATGTCTAGTGTAAGGGAGATAACTGAATGATATACATAAGGTGTGTACTTTTTATTTCCTCCAATATATTATCCATGTAATACAGATGAGTTCAAGAACACATGTATTAACTTCAATGCAATTAAAATATCCGAAAATGTATTACTGATAAGATGAGAAGCTAAAATCCAGGATTATATATGTAGTCGAGACCTCAAGAATAATTATGTAACTAACTAGAGAATCGCATTTTTAATTTCAAGACACAAAAGTTTACAAAAAAAAGATAATTAGAGAAGGACAATTAAAATCAAAATAGGAAAGAATACCATATCTTTAGCAAACTACCTAAAATACTTATACCAGAATATTCTTTATGATACAAGTGAACTATCTACACATGGACCAAGAGTGTCCTATATCATGGTCTATAGCATGCTTTACAAGAACAAAAGAGATGTATTTTATACATGATTTTTCATCTTCTGCGCATAAAATGACAGTATAGAAATGGTGGCTATATATACTCGTTACTATGGATACACTGTGAAGCTGGTATTATCTTTCAGGTATCACGATACCAATTGTTTTTCCATAGACCTCAATGCTATTATCTGGAGAAATAAATATATTTTCTATCATAATTTAGTGTGCATCTCACACACTGTTATAGAGAACAATGTTAGATTGTCAATTTGACGATGACAAAAACAGGTACTTCATTGCATTTCAGAGAGATAACTCTGCTGGAACTAAACAGGGGTATGAGTTATCTAGTCACAACATACCTATTTTCAGTCATGTGTATTACATTTTCAAAAAATCATTAAAAAAAAATTTGATCTATTTAAGAATTAGCATAAATTCAAATGTTGCCAAGAGGCTAAACTTTTTTAAGCCTAACAAAAAGTACAACTCTTACACAATCAATCATAGCTTGTGTTGTCCACAATATATTTAAACATTAAAAGGAAAGAACATTGTTCATAATTTTCAACGCTGACTTTGTGTTCAGTAGAACGTTTTCTATTGAATCACAACACAGTTATGATTTATTTGCTACTTTGAAAGGGTTTTACTTTAGGAAAATGAAGCATGACAGAATGAATGGCCCGATGTCCATTGAGTGTCGTGTTTAGGATTGCAACTTAAAGACCGAATGATGGATCGATCTTGTTAAATAATTCTTTCTACCTTTTTATCTGTCCTAATTTAGTGCATTTTTACAGTACGTTAAGAATATCAATATGTGCCAGACTGGGAGATGCGATAGCGTTTGAAAAAAACAAAGCAATAGAACAAAAAGACTATGAGGCATACATATTTCAGAGTTTCAAAGTGACCTTAAATGCGAGTGAGAAAATTACAAGATACTTATCGTTTTCATTGTATTAGAGTTGATTTAGTCGTGTTTATGTCCTCGCACTTTACTAACTTATATTAAACATGGCAACTGGAGAAATTTATGGAATGTCGTTAGATTCACTTACTACCATTATGCATGCAAATGAAAAAATACTAAATTTGATAATTACCAGTTTTTGAGACTAAAAACATTCAGACCTCGACCACATGTGGCCAGAAAACAAATAAGTAGCCAGATTATAAAGCTATAAAGTAAACTTGAATCGGATACACAATGTAGTGCATTTAACCTTGAACTAACTAAATGTTTGATTATCATTTTCTAACTTTTCAAGTATTGTTGCTTATATATATATATATATATATATATATATATATATATATATATATATATATATATATATATATATATATATATATATATAACAATATTGTATACGTGGAATTTCATTTCCAGCATTTGTTTTACACATACTTCTCGTTTAACGGATAAGACCAATAGAAATCCTTTTTCTGACAGAAACCAATATGATACGATGCATAGTCATTCTGGTATCCGACTCAGTTCGATTTAGCTTTATTAAATATATTGAAATAATCCTCTACTTTATTTATGAAATATAACAAACCCTTCGTTTGATATCTTGAGATTATACAATCAGACTGCATACTTTATTACATGTGGGAGGTGAAAAATTTTAATATCCATTGATTCTCTGGACAGTTTAATAAGTAGGATATCTTATTTCGACTGCCGGAAATTTATATAAGAATTACCGAATTGACTTTTCATATAAGGATCATTTTATTAACCTGCAAACTGTAGAAAACAGTGTGATGCATAATGTTTAATGTTATGATACACGCATCAGATATTGCCAAAAAACAGACCTAAAAAAGACGAAACATAACTTTCACCGCTAATCAATGCATATGGATGAATTACGCTATTGCAAAACTCGGTACATGCTCAGTATATATTGTTATTCTAAACCGGTCGCCAAACAAGATTTCTAGAGAAATGTTTACTTATTCGATTTACAACGCATATTTAGTTTTATTTGAACCATTGGTTTAAGCTAGATGGCAGCACATTAAGCTCATATCCTAACTTACCACACAATTAACCATATAGCTACAATTTATTTTTGTGTTGTACATTATTGCGTAGCATTAAGTTTATCATTGCTTACGCCATAGAGCTTAGAATGAAGTCATGTTTTGAGCAGGAAGGGATTATTATAATTGATGTTGACTAAAAATGTAATGATAGTGCGCAGATACTTATTTCGTATTATTGAAATAAGTATTCAAGCTTCATACATTGAAAACTTAAATTATAAAACTTGTCGTGTTTTCTTAATATTCGTATCTTTTTGAATAGTAGATATTTGGAACTCGGCATATAATTATCAATGCTAAATTTTGTACTTCTGAATATCTATTTTCGTGCGTAATGTACAAATTTGAATTTGAGTTGAATCCCTTGGTTAAGTCATAAACACACACTTGTCTTTATATGGTCACATGTTGTGTGATAATCAGCCATGTGAGTCCACAATGTCTAAGCTGTTTGTCGTCAACATAAAGAGATGAGAATATCAAGTGCTTATGAGAGGTGTTTCTTAATTTTCCGTTGCAATTTTGCAACTGTGTTTGAAAAGTTCTAAAATATATGTGCTATTTTTTTGCCAACTGAGACCATTTTCCCCAAATGAGTGTTTGAGGAAGGAACAAGGAACACAACGTAATTTTATTAATATGAAAAAGACTTGATCCTCTGCAAATAACTATTGCAGTGTGTATCATATACAATTCCATTTATGAATATAAAAATAGTAAACTTTTATGATACGATGTCGTCTTATCTTGAAAAACACGAGTACAATATAATACGCCCCCAACCTTGATATCATATATTGAATCATTATTCATATACTACCGATATCCAAATAATGCCTTCTTCTTCTTCTTCTTCTTCTTCTTGATATTATCATTATTAATACGATAATTATTTTGAATTGCATATATATTTTTAGTTAATACCTTCATAACATTTGTCTTTCTCCATCAATGAAGACACCATGTAGTACATCCTATATGTATTACCCATCGAAGTGTAATTATAAAAATGAAATCATAAAGAATGCAATGTTATAAAATACTTGAATTGAAAACACAGGTAAATGGTACATATCATGAAAAACAAGTAGATACATATAAGTTTAGTTCATATTAATCCTTAAACACTTTAAAAACATAGCAAACCTTATGTTCATAAGCAAATATATTCAAAGAATTGTACTAAACATTTCAATTCAGATGCTGAAAATGCAGTATCTAAATCGACATCATGTTACGAAAAACAACATATTTAGTGATATGTATGTGTGTGCAAGTGAAATTTTCTTTCGCCCTAATTACTGCCGCTGTGAACAATGAAAATGATTATTGAAATTATAAATAATACGAAATAAGTATCTGCGCACTATCATTACATTTTTAGTCAACATCAATTATAATAAATATTAATAAGTATAGCATAATACCATATCTAATTAAGTTATAACTAGCAAAACACATTTAATAAATAAGATCTGCGACCAGCCAAATTCTTTTTAAACGTATGCAATGTCGATCTAAAAGGTGATATGTACACAATGATAATGGAAAACATATGCAATTATCAAATATAACCTCTTGAAAATGAGGAATGCCGTTATTGTTAACCATTAAGTTGAAACCATTCACATGCTCTGTGCAATGGTATTTCAGATAGATAGCGATAGCAAAGATACCAATTCCACAACATATGACTACGTCATAATGTCCAGCGTAAACGGACACATTCCTTTATATGTGTTAGATCGGAACTTTTTTCAATCGTTCACTATATAAGAACATATATTATTTTCATAAAGCAAATTTGAAACGATCAAGATCAGTACATCCATATTACAGCAGTTTATCCTTATTGCATTTGCTTTATGTTTGCTAATTATGTTACGAAGACACATTGGCGAACTGAAGCTATTGTAGGAAGTTAGTATTTCCTACGACCCTCTGTGCCATATATACCCTTTTCTAGATCTAAATACTATCACACGGGAATAAGACTTTAGCGAATTCAATTAAGTTAATTAAGTTATAATTATATTTTTTTCTAACTTATAGGTTTTAGTTCCAGATAATAAGTTATCTTGATAAGCCTTACCAAGGGCTGGGCACAATGCGATTTGAAAGAATGCTAAGTGTCACAAAGACATAAGTTAAAACACTGAAGCTATTACATAGATCAATCTTTGGTCTTCTTGGAATGGATTGCAGAATATGTATATATAACCTTCTTGATCAATATATCGACAAAATATTTTTACATGACACTTTTCGACTACATTTATACAAAGAATAAAAAAAAGAAGTACCCTTACTTTGGTTCAATTACGGGTTTATTTCTCGAGTAGAAATGATAACCTTCGTTTAACTGGTAAATATTGTTTCTGAGGTATCTTGCTTACAACATATTTTGAAGGAATTATTTTTTTTTAAATATACATATAAACATATATCTCTGGGTATGTTAGTCATCAGTAAAGGTCGGAAAAAGGTTAGGCTCAACCTCTGTATAACCTTAGTATAATTCGACAACAACACCATATTGACCCTTTAAACTTTATGCTTCAAAACATTTGCGTCGTTCTTGTTATAATGATATCCTGAATGACGTGCAACACTAACACAGGACGCGTGGGCTTACTCGTGGACGCGTGGGCTTTTGTTTCTGTTTGCAAGTTTGTTCGTGATCGTCCTTCCCAGAGTTGTTTATTCGTTTATTATGTTATCATTTTGATATGTGTTGCGCTTCAATAGTTTTTGAATATATGGCACAAGGCATTTTCTTCTATGTTTAATTTTGTAAGGCACAATTGTCTCTAAGCAGAGAGTTATATTTCGGAATGATACTGATAAAGAATTTGATAGCAAATCTAGAATTTCCTGACAAGTTTGAATTTGAGTGCAAGCATTTAGTTAATTCTTGCCCACACATCTGTCTTTATATGATCAATTTTGTGTAATCATCAGTCATGTGAGTGATAAAATGTTTAATCTCTTTGTACTCGTCAACCGCATGTATTTTATGAATGAGCCTATATAACGATTCGTGAAGTGTTTCTAACGTTTCCCTGGAATATTACGATGATTCAGATTTTAAATTACAGAAAGATACAAGTTAATTATTTGCGTTTGCGCAGTTTTCCTAAATAAGGTTTGAGGCTATGAACTAATGCAACGTATTTGTACACGATTAGAAAGAGTAACGATAATCTGCACAAAAAAAAACAAGCTTTGGAGTATGTATCATTTACAACTCCTTGTGTGTATATCACAAGTTGTAATCAACCTTAAAATGATTTTTTGGGGCACACCAGACCTAGCAAATGCTCATTATTAACATGCAATTATATGACCATTAAATAACTCGAGTACAATATAATATGGCTCCCTGAGGTATAAGTGGCTTTCAATTTGTGGGCGAGGTCCTAATGCCACACTCTGTTAACAATATTCTATTTACCGAGAAAGAAAAATCTCATTTCTATACCGGTATTTTCAAAGAATTACTGAAAATCTTTTAAATGATTTCCACTGAAACATTACAATGTAGTTAAATGTATAATCCACAAAATTAAGCAGAAAGAAAAGACACGCCTCTGTTTGACATGTTACCATTTTATTCGTCAATTGAAAGCATGTCATTATTGAGCTTTTTCCAATTAAAATAACAGTGGTTATAGTCTATCCGAGTTTGGGTCAAAGGAAGTAGTTGCCATGTGTTTAATATCATTGTTAGACGGTTTCTATACAGTAAGAAATGTTTAAAACAGTTTTAAATTTGATCATACTTGGGATGAGAAATGAACAATCCAGCAGGGACGCAACACAATTGACTCTAATTTTACTGCAGATAATCTGGAGACTTAAAATATTATTTAAAGAACGCTTACACGTAGGATCAAGTCTGTTTTGTCCAGACTGGGAAGTATATCGGATATGGAAAATAGCTATTATTCGCTAACTCTTTTCTAAACCATTTTTGAAGATTCTGAAACCAATGTGAATCATTGCATTTAAACAGTTGTTTTTCTGAAGCCCAGAATTAGGACAAACGCTCAATATATTAAATTGAGACTACTGATGTAATCATGACTTCTAACCGATCTTCATCAGTTGCTGAATAATGAAGAAATACAATGAATAGTATATACTACTGATACTAGTACTGGTTTTAATTAATTTCATCCATTATTGTCGAACATTGTTTGCTAAATCAAACATTTGTACATTGCTGTGCAATAACATACAATTGCATTGAATACATTAAATTTGCATGCCATGTATTACGCTAATTGAAACATTATCGTCACTCTACTGTTGCATTGTATTCCTGTACATATGATTGAAGAGCTATAATTCATTTCCAGGCAACGAAGGGCACAAACTGAAAAAGAATGTTGAACAGGAAGAAATACTGCGTGAAAACTTCAAAGAATATGACGCAGACAACAACGGATATATCGGTCTTGACGTGCTCAGATGTGTTGAAGTATTGGTATCTATTCAGTACCAAGATACGGTTAATATATTTTCTTTCAAATACGTTTCAATTGTTCAAATAATTTTGCACATGCTGCCTGCATAAAACGCTTCCGTTTTAATTTATTTCTCAGATTAGCTAGCGTAAATAAAAGGATTATGAAAAGTTCGTGTTTGGATATAGCTATTAATTTAAGATATATTTTCTAGACTTTAAAATTACGCATTCTTTCTCAAATATTCCTTTTTGTGACGATGGGTGTTATCGGTCTCCTGGATCGGTCAATGCCATGTTTAATCAATATCAGTTAGACTCAGATGCAAAGATTAAGATTGGTGATGGTTTTTGTTTTTCATAATCATTGTGTGCCATTATCGTTTGGATCACCCATATTTGTTGATATTACTGCTGTATTTCTGTTGTCTTGTGCATTATCCTTATTACGCTACAGATCTGTTTTATCTTGGTTGTCCGAGAAAACGGTTATCAAAGTTGTTGTCCCTGCTATTGCAGAAGTATACAGTGCTGTTTACTAAACTCACACAGTCTTATTTATTTGAATTGCTCTTGGAGAGAATTGTTACATTTACATAATTATTCGAGTATGTTGTTTCAGTTATCTATCAGTAATTGCGCAGATATACATGCACATCCATGCCAAGATTGATATCAGACAAATGTTTCTTATGAACACTTTAAAAATATTCACTAACATATGTTATAACACTATACAAACAATATGCTAGTTCCACACATTTGATCTTGTGTTTATATGGATTCAATGGATTTCTTTTCAGAACCATAGCATCAAAAAATGGATTAGATCGGTTTAAAGGGTTTCTGATGGAACGTTTAGACACAAATAAAGATAACCAAATAAGTTTTGAAAGTAAACTAATTATTCCAATACTAACTATCATTATGAATTGTTTATTTGGATAATGATATTCTGTTGCGGGAATCCCTGATTGGTATAATGTGTTTTTCTTTTGACATCACATCATATTAATCACATCGAACCAAGAACATACGCTTGAACTGTTTAATTTACTACGTGATTGACGTGATTTCAATCAGCTGTTTTGTCCATCTGACTACATTTATCCAACTTTGAAAAATATTTACTAATAATCCGAGTTCAAGACAAATGTTTGTTCTAGCAACATTCTTACTGACAGTTGGTTTTACTTGTCCAGTGGAAATTCGTAACATGCAAAGCATTACCAAACTATATATTGTCCTTAGCCCAATGTGTATAGGTATATAGATCTTTAAAAAGCAGTTTTTTCATTCTTACACTATATCACTTGATCAGAGTTAACACCGGTGTTTACATATATGAACGAATACATATTTGTTTAAATTATTCATTGGAGTTACAAAGTGCTTGGTTCCTTTTTCCACTAAACAAATTTTATTTTGCCTATCAAAAAACTTATTTAATGTTACAAGGTATAACATCATGTGATTTATCAAATCATTTACTGCTAGAGGAATTCATTCGGAACATTATGTTGATTTCGAAATGTGATATAAATTTTAATATTGTTTGGAATTGGAGTCACAATACAGCATGCTTCTTTAAAATGTTCATATTGTATTATCAGAATAAGTTCGGTTGTTAAACGTTAGTGAATTTTATGTGATCAATTTAGTTGCTTCATTTATAATACGTATTGTCGGAATACGCATGCATCGTAAAGAATGTCGAGATTTAAGGCTCTGTCAAGTAATTATTTACTTATTAAATGTGTATAAAGACGTGTTTAGAAACTGTTTGAAGGTTATTGTTTCTAGATGGTTTAAAATGTCAATTAGTATTTATAATTAGCAAATATAGACCACGATGTATCCTCCATGAAGCTCTGCTAATAAAAAATGAATATCAAAATTCTATTCAAGAAATTCATCCTTGGTCAGTTTTTTGATGTTTGTTTTACAAAGGCCAATCTTAACGTTTATTGTCCTTGTATTCAAAGGAAACGAAGCAGGTTTAAATGCAGTGCACGTTGACTTTTGTTATATATTGGAGAATTATGCACATCATTTCAAGCAGCAAAAAGTAGTTTGAAGTTTGATACCTTTATTCCCCACCTTCAAGTTTTATTCCTCTTGACCTTATCTCTATTATCAAATTTTAAATTGATTTCAAAACACTTTACCAGTAGGTCACAATGTAACTAAATTTGCATTAGTTACATATATTCTTTTGTGAACGAACATATTAACGAATTTCATGTAGTTTCTTTATGTTCTGGTACTTACAAAGTGCAGTCTTTATCAATGTTACACAACTATAAAGTATGTACCAATGAAGGAGCCATTTATGTTTTGGCATTTCCGAAAAGCAGGGAAACCACATTGAAGTTTCTGCTTCCCTATTAATATAAGCCTTCATCAGATTATCTTTGATGATTCACAATAATATAGCAGAACATAGAGCGATGAAATGCTAAGCATTGCAGGTAACATTGTTACCATTCAATGTTTTTTTAACAAAATCTTGGCATTATATATAAACTGTACGAAAATTCAAAGGCACGTTTCTGTTACAACAATATCAAAATGCAGTTACTAACCTTCTAGAAGCAGACAATATTGGCAAAATCTTCCGAAGCATGATTACAGTACAACTCATTTACGGAAGTTCAAACATATTAACGTTGGTGAGTTTCCCTCTTAATGAATTTAAATATGAACATATTACTATTATATATAATTGATAGGTATATAAATATATGTTGATCATTGTATTGTTATATTCATTGATAGTTCTGTTCTCGATGTTATTGTCACAAAGTCGTACGAATAACGGGATCCATTTCGCCTGGAAGAGATCCAGATTTTCTAAAGATGGCAGGTCGACGCAAAGTATCTCTCATGATCATGATAATGCGACTGTATATTATTTTATAATCCCAGCTGGTTACTGTGTTTAGCTGATAATATCGTCTGACACCGTTGAAGAAGATATTTTCAGTCAAATATGTAATGAAATGGTTAAAAGATACTTCGATAACCGTTATGAAATTTTAAACGAAAACTGCTTTTCGTTTTTTCAGAATTACAACCAATTTCTCTAACGAGTAATGAAGAAGATGACAATTGAATGAATCTGACGTCTACTAAACTGTACTTAGTAAATAAATTTACCCTTCAACAAATTAAATGTTAATCCGAAAAAATAAGTTGTTTACGTACTATGCACTTTAAAACAATCCATATTTTGAACTTGTTTGAACTTCTTGAATCTAGCGTAATAAAATCAGCTTACGGTCATAAGGTGTACTCGACTGAGCTCTAGACAAAATTATATTTTCTCAGCATATTTCGGAATGTAATTATCTAAAACAATCACTAAGGTAAAGAGTTTTTGTTTAGACTAACCGCTTAAAGTGCATGGAAATGTTCATTCTGATCCAAGTCTGAGGTTAATATTGCATCGCCTAATAGGCTAATATGCTTTGAGAATTAAGTTGAGGGAAGTTGAATTTTATGGAGAAACAAAGCTTAAAACTTCTGTTTGTTTTTATTTTATTATACAAGCTTTCATATTAAACAAAATATTTATAGAAAAGAACAATTTCTATAGCATTAATTATCATACTACCTATGATAATAATAAGTATATTTAGTTGAAATATGATGAAGATGAGCAAGCTAATAGTTAATGCAAATTATGTACATCTTTGATTAAAATGCATTCTATCTTAATACATGTGTTTGTCCGTTATTAATTCAACATTTCATAACTGTTTATTATCCTTGATTTTATATACTCCTTGCAGTCTTCACGAAGTTTACATGGTCAAAATTATATACTGTTTCTCAATAAATGTGTGAGCTATATTAACCAGAACTTGTGTTATAATTAATGATAGTTTTCAATTGTGAAATGCCACACAATTCCATAGAATTAACTAGAGAATAATGCCGTACTCGACGATATAATCTTTCCAGTTCAGGAGCTACTTTTTTCGTACACTTCACAGGAGACACATATACACTTTATTTATCCACGTGCGGAGATGATATTTTAAAAGGGTTCATTCGAAGGAAGCATTGTAATTCATGTTTTATTTGGGGTGGTGGAATTTTCCAACATATATTTCCTTGTCATCATATAGCCCTTTGTGTGTTGATGGAAATATGTGCAAAGAGCAAGTACTTTAAGCATTTGTTAGGTTATATTAAATAAGATACATGCCATTGTTGCATCCTGTTGTTACATTGGTGTTCAAATGGACATTTGTAGAATCGCCCCTAAATAAATATTCGATGAACTTTTAAGATCTCACTTTAAGAAACAATACAAAAACATTTAGTCAATCAAAGGGACAACCTACCGTTTATCATTATACATTGGGTTGCGAAACCTGTGGGAAATTGAGACCAAAGGTCCAAAATAGAAAGATATGACCGGCTAATTAAAACAATTTTATAGACTCAAATTAACGCAAAGTCATATTTATCCTCATTATTATTCCCGTGTCATAGTGTGGTCGTCCAGGCGCAGTGCTACCGTTTATCTGACCAGTTCGTTCCACTTGTCTCGATCATGTGCCAATGCCTGTTTAATCACAACTATTCCGGGTCTATTCTATGATGTTATGAGTCTACGTTTAGCTATGTCTACATCTCATTCCACCACCGTGGACGGCGCCATAAGGGAATATTTTGGATAGACTGTTTTTCGCTAGTGACAAGGCCATACCATTTCAGCTTTCTTTTTTTGCCGGTGGTAAGCAGGTATTAATATTGGCCTACTTTCCGCCTGATGGTGTTAAGCATTTTGTCATTTGTGATATGGTCCATGTAAGAGTTGCCAAGGATGGTCATATAGCATCTGATTTCAAGTACATGGATTCATTATTTGAATTCTTCTGCTGTCAGATTCAAGGCCTCACATGAATACAAAATGATTTAGATGAATAGTACTCTCAATAGTCTGATTTTAGTTTTCAGACAGATATTCTTGTCTCTCGAGATGGGTTATTGCTTTGACATAGCTGCTGTTGTGCTGCTCGTGACAAAATGTTCGGTGATTATGCAATCAATTTATTTAAACTATCTCACTGTTTCCAGTTCCTGCGCTCTAATATTGGCTGAGAATTATTAGAAACTGATTGTAATCAGCTCAGCACAGCGGTTAAATTCTTGTCAGCTTTGAAAGATATTTCATCCAGATTCTTATCGAAATTTTATTTGATGTTGGCGATATATATATATATATATATATATATATATATATATATATATATATATATATATATATATATATATATATATATAAATAGAGAGAGAGAGAGAGAGACGGAGGGAGAGAGAGAGATTGAATTATACCAAATTTTTATCAACTGATATAAAGAATATCACATTAATAAATATGTCGCTGTTCTTAACATTAATATTATTTATGTAAATGTACAGTAGCACAGGTATATATTCCATTAACACAATTTCTTCCAATGTTAAAACATTAAATTAAAAAACAAAATTCCAATGTGCCTGATTTATATTGATTCCAACACTTTTTCGACTTTTTCTATTGAAAGCGTAACAAATAATGCAATGCAAAAAGGTGAATTCCAAATAGAATGCGAATATTTTGGACAAACAATGTTTGAATTGTGGCAATCATGAATTTGCCAGTGAGTGTATGTGTGTATGTGTCTTAATGTATATATTGTGATGTAGAATATCTTGGAAGCACAATGTTACACGATGCGTATATACCAAACAATAGTATTCGCAATGTACGTTCGATCTGTATTGCAACATTCATGAACTCTCAAACGTTTCACATAATTAATTGAAAATAATTTAACTCTGATCATTCCTGAAAAGAAAATAGCCAACATGTACATAATATAAACTTCATACACAGTGAAATATGTTAAAAAATGACAATTCATCTATATGGCTACTGTTTCCATCCTCCAGCAAACGAATTATCAATAACATCTCACCCATATCTTCAAAACCCAGCTTTCATTTAAAGTTAACACACAAACATTTTCGAGCTATGTGTCTCAATGTAACTGGAGTTCATTATTTTCATGATAATGATTATGCATAAACAAGATTAATGTCAATTAATTTAGCTCAGCACTGAAAGCAATACAATAAATTTTATTTGGTGAAGAGGCATTGATTTGTGTTAAACGCTTATATATATATATATATATATATATATATATATATATATATATATATATATATATATATATATATATATATATAAAGATACGTAATGCAGGATAAAGCAACTTCGAAGGCTTCATGACCATGTTTACAATTATAGCAATGGACAATTTGGTCAAGCGACTTTGACAGTCACGTACACAACGTTGCTAGATGTACTCTCCAGATTGTATTATTCCTCGGTTCTTTTATAAACGTTCGTTACTCTGTTTGATTAGACACCAGAAATTGATATCTTAATACTGACTATGTATATATTCTTCTCTCTTGATATCTAGTAAGATTATACTATTCCGTAGGCATGACATATGCTTTCGTGAGATAATATGTCGATATATGCTTGTCAGTCATTCGCTTCTTAAATCATCTGTTCCGTATATTTAACTTAATTGATTTTTCTTTACTTTAAATATAATAAATAAATTGATATTGCACTGCAACATTGTATTCCCAGTTTTAATTATAGAGCATTGTTCTCTTGTTGTATGAACTTAAAATCAGGATTTGTATTTAAGTAAGCTAGACAAAGAATATATTTTGAATTGGGTCGGAGTTTTGGAGTTTATGAAGTGAATGTTACCTATTAGTGTACTTAATGCTCATATGAACGCCTACATATTTGAATGATTCGGGATTTAGATGTGTTTCATTGAAGAGACTAATTTAGTAGGAATTATTCGTGTAATCGTTTGTTAATTTGGGGATTTCCTTTGCAATATTTGTAATGTGTTTCCCTTTTCAATTTCACTTTGGACTCTAGGGAACTAACGTACTTGTATCGATTATACCTTCATAATTCAGTTTTCTATCGCCATCAAGGTGGCAATCAATTAATACTTTATATGTGTAGTCATCATCAATTTAAAATCTGCAAAAAAAGTTTACAGAAGAATATAAAGCTTCCAAATGCCTGGATTGAAAACACAGGTAAATAATATATATCTTCCGTGCAAAGCAGAACAATATACATGCTGTTAATATTCCTTTTGCCCAGGTCCTTTACAAAATAAGAAGCCATTTTTGCATACATACACAAATTACAGCATTTGCACCTTAATCTTTAAACGCTACTTCAATTGCTGATACAGCAGTATCTACATTGAGTTACAAAATACTTTTCAAATTATCTGACAATATTTCAAGTCCGTATAAAAACAGGTTCGTAGCTTAGAAGATATTAAAACAATCTGCACAGAACAACACATTTTATTTGAGATAACAGGTGTTGAAGAAAGGGAATAGATGTTTTTGCGTACATAACTGGCACGCTTGCAATACAGATTGACAGTCGCATTTATAAACGTACTTCAAATAGGACACTAAATTTTACCTTAGAATAGACATTTACAATTACAAAAAAGAACATAATTTAACTGCAGACATATATCGATCCCATCCTTTTGTTTCATATGAAAATATTTACAAATGATACCATTTAAACGTCAAAATGTATATATTTAACGTAATAAAAAACATCACGAAATGACGACTGAATGTACTCCCAATCATGACTGATTTATAGAAGAAATATGCCATACTTAGGATATATGTAGTCGTTTAGAAGAATTAACGGTAAAGAAAAGTCATAATTAGAGATATTTGTGCCCTTGGCTGACTGATCTCATTTGTTTGTGTGCTTGTGTGATTAGGAATTGTAACGTAGCTTTAAAATATTTTCAGTCATATCTCTACGATGTCTGCAGTGAGGCAGTTTATAGCGATGTCTAGCACAGGCGGGGGGCATCATTCCACAGACATGTAGCATGATGTCCCACCAAGTCACATTATCCTGACACCAGGTCGACCAGTCCTAACACTAACCTCTTAATCCTGAGCGCCAACCGAGGCAGCTGCTAGTACCATTTTTGTAAGTCTTTGGTATGACTTGGCCAGGGACCGAACTCACCACCAATCGCTCTCTCGGCGGACGCTCTAACCACTTGGCTACCGTAGCGGATTTCAGACATACAGTATATCTTTAAGGTCACCATGTGACGCAAACTGTTCTTATCTGGAAATTCTTGTTATAGTGTGATTTGGTAACTTACCAGCTAGTATTAGGTATGAACATAGTGACTATTGTGAAAAATGTTCTGTATTATGTAGAAGATTTTTAATGGCATATATGAATCAGTAAGTTATGGCTGCTCAATGGTTGCAATGGTTGTTAATTGTTAATATATATATATATATATATATATATATATATATATATATATATATATATATATATATATATATATATATATATATATATATATCTTGTGTTTATTATTGATATTAATACTTCCAAGTTCGTTCCAGCTTAAATGAAATAAAGTCCGCAAAAATATTTACACACAATTCAATTTGTATAAAAATATGGATATTTATTATCGAAAATATTATGTAAGTAAATATTATCAGCATCTGATTACTAAATAAACTGTCTCTAAAGAGATACATGAAGTATCGTTTCCAAGACGAGTACTCTGTTGAAAAAATATTCAAGTACATTCTTGCGAGAATGAACGATAAACGTTTCTACCGACGAGTGAGGAGGAGAGGTATATCAATGTTTTTCTCATTGAGCTCTCTATTTTGTCACTTGTAATTCATTTTATTACTTTATATGTCATAATATGAGTCGCTGTCATTTATGTATGTTGGGCGTATCTATCTATCTATCTATCTATCTATCTATCTATCTATCTATCTATCTATCTATCTATCTATCTATCTGTTTGTGTGTTTTTACTGTGAGACAGAGAGAGTGAGAGATAGATAATTAAAGATTAAAAATTAAATATATTTTGGAGTTTGTATCATATACAATTTCATTTTTGAATATAAAAATAGTAAACTAGTATGATACGCTGTTGTCTTATCTTGAAAAACACGAGTACAATATAATACGCCCCCCACCTCTTTTATATCATATATTGTATCATTATTCATATACTACAGATATCCAAATAATTCGTTAGAAGAGAAAATGAAAATCATTGATTTTACAAGAGAAAATGTTGCATGGACATGATAAATGATGTGGAAAGGACTCTCAATAATGTAATTAAATTAAATATGCACATTTAAGAATGAAAAAGATGGTTTAATTTCAAAGTAACAAAGCTACTTATTTCATTTGGAAATATTTTCTAACTAAGTTTGCTTATATCCAGCCATGATAAGAATCAAAACAATTTCTGGAATTTGAACGTATAATAAAAAGGCTATTACAATCCGTGTTTTTCATAATAAAATATAAATCATATTTTACTATTAGTATTCTTTTCATATTCTTCTTCTTCTTTTTCTTCTTCTTCATCGTTTTCTTCTTCTTCATCTTCTTCTTCTTCTCCTTCTTCTTCTTCTTATTCTTCTTTTTCTTTTTCTTCTTCTTCTTCTTCTTCTTCTTCTTCTTCTTCTTCTTAGTATTACTAGTATGAAAATTATTTTTAATTCCATGTATCTATTTACTTAATTCCTGCATGACACTTTTCTTTCTCCATCAATGTCAAAATCATATAGTATATCCAATATGTATTAACCATCGTAGTGTAAGTTAAAAACAAAAATATAAAGAATAATATGTTTTAAAATACCTCAATTGAAAACACAGGTAAATGGTACATATCATGAATAACAAGAAGACACATCCTTAAACACTTTAAGAACATAGCAAAACTTATGTTCATAAGCAAACACATTAAAGCAATTGTATTAAACATTTCAATAGAGATACTGAAAATGCAATATCGAAATCGACATCAAGTTACAAAAGATGACACATTAAGTGATAATATGTATATATGTATGTGTGCGCAAGTGAGCTTTCTTTCGCCCTAATTACTGCCAGCTGTGAACAATAAAACTGATTTACTGAAATTATAAATAATACGATATAAGTATCTGCGCAATATCATTATATTATTAGGCGACATCAATTCTAATAAATATTACTAAGTATAGCATAATACCATATCTAATTAGGTTTTAAATAGGAAAACATATTTGATAAATAAGATCTGCGACTAACCAAATTCTCGTTAAACGTATGCAATGTTTATCTAAAGGGTGAAATGTACACAATGATAATGGAAAACATATGCAATTATCAAACATGTCCTCTTGAGAATGAGGAAAGCCGTTATTGTTAACCAATAAGTTGAAATCTTTCACATGCTCTGTGGAAAAGTATTTCAGATAGATAGCAAAGATACTAATTCCATAACATATTACAACGTAATAATGTCCAGCGTAAACGTACATATTCCTTTATATGTGTTAGATCGGAACTTTTTTTCAATCGTTTTTTATATAAGAACATATTGATTTCATAAAGCATATTTGAAACGATCAAGATCAGTACATCCCTCCTACAGCAATTTATCCTTATTGCATTTGCTTTATGTTTGCTAATTATGTTACGATGACACATCGGCGAACTTAAGCTACTGTAGGAAGTTAGTATTTCATACGACCCTCTGTGCCATATATTCTTTCCTAGATCTAAATACGATCACACGGGAATGAGACTTTAGCGAATGCAATTAAGTTAATTAAGTTATTATATATTTTATTCTAACTTATAGGTTTTAGTTCCAGATGATAAGTTATCTTGATTAGCCCTGCCAAGGGCTGTTGACAATGTGAGTTGAAAGGATGCAAAGAGTCACAAAGACATGAGTTTCAACACTAAAACTATTCCTTATATCAATGTTTGGTCTTCTAGGAATGGATCGCAGGATATGTATATATAAGTAACCTTCTTTATCAATATATCGACGAAATCTTTTTACATGACACTCTATGACTACATTTATACAAATAATAAAATAAAATAAAATAAGCACCCTTACTTTGGTTAAATTACGGGTTTATTACTTGAATAGAAATGCTAACCTTTGTTTAAGTGGTAAATTTGGTTTCTGAGGTATCTTGTCTACAATATGTTTTGAAGGAATGATATTTTTTTAAATATACATATAAACATATATCTCTGAGTATGTTAGTCATCAGTAAAGGTCGGAAAAAGGTTAGGCTCAACCTCTGTATAACCTTAGTATCATTGGACAACAACACCATATTGACCCTTTAAACTTTATGCTTCAAAACATGTGCGTCGTTCTAGTTATAATGATATCCTGAATGACGTCCAACACTAACACCCGACGCGTGGGACATACCCCATAACCGATATGCAAATAAAACACACGTATTGTATGTGATTTTAATTTTTAGTATTTGGTCGCATTTAGTTTTCGTTTGAGAAACAAAATGCAGTCCGAGAAACAATCATATACTGCTCCGTGTGCAGATACTCCTATTAGCTTGACCCATTATTATTGATTTCCCTCTGAGCTAGATAGTGCTCGCATACTCTTAAAGATCTTAAGGATCCCATGTCACATTGTTTCAGCAAATAAAGAAACTTGAGCGGTCCGTAACATTAAATTGACATTTATTATGTATTCCTGCATTTCCGTTCAATGTTACGGACGGTATCATGGAACACCTTGAACAAATTATCCTTCTAGCATTTTCAGATTTAAGTATTGGCCTAGAAAACTGCAATGCATACTAATTCATCTTAGGCATTTATTAAACAAACAATTTGTGATAAATATGATAATAGCAAAATAAAGTATAATGCTTGGAATTTAAAAGGGGAATTTAAAGCAGAGAAGCAAGCGAAATTAGATAAAGGTATGATGAATATTTTACATGTTTTGGATCATAAAACAAAATAACCGGATAAAAGCGAAAGACAACAAATTTTAAAAATATATAAAATATATTATTTTCGTAGAATGTAAATTGAAAGTGAGAGGAAACAACTGAAATTCAAAAATATTACAATAATTACAGACACAAGACATAGTAATATAAAGCTCTAAATGAACTTCTGTACAAATCCAGAAGAAAACTAAAGCTGAAGGAAATTACGTGTTTGTTACCGACTTTGGAGTATTTATTTGTCAATAATCTTTTGTTGAATCAGAATAGTGTAATTCCATGTATGAATGGACCAAACATTCCAGTAAATAACTCGATTCGAAATTGTTATCAGAGTACAATTTTAAATAGAAAGAAAATAATCACTTTAATGCTTTTAACAAAAGAGATTCCTTTCCGAAATAAAATAAATCATTTCTTTCGACATATCTTACAATGCAAACGATTTACATGTTCGACCACGTATGGTGCAATCCTCGGTTACAACATAGATTTTTCTAATTGATCTCAGGTAAATGAATATCATTTTGTAAACAAGAACTAGAACCTAATGGTCTAAGCATCATTGTTTATACATAACACATTCACCTGTACAACTCACTTAGTAGCCTCGAGAAACCTTGACTTGAATCTACGTATTTACCTTTTATAGATTAACTGAATACAAATCTAGATTTTAAGTTCGTACACAAAAGATAAGATAACAATTCTTTATTTACGACTACAAAGTCCATACCTCAAAGTTAAAATATAAGTTTTGTTTAACAAAGCAACATTTTATACCTAAAGGTATATATATATATATATATATATATATATATATATATATATATATATATATATATATATATATATATATATATATATCAAACCTACAAATATACAGCAACATCTACAACTATTAACTGACCCACATATTGAATAATGTAGCTTTTATTAGTTGTATTCATCAAAGGAAATGAAACGAATTTAAAAAAAGCCAATCTTGTCAAGAAGAAATTAGCTCCATTTTAGACATAATCAAGTACAGCTTACATTATTGCTTTGTAGTAGAGTATAAATAATTGCATGTTATAGCCATCAATCAACTAATTAATGTAAATATACGTAACATATGGTAATCAAACTGATTGAATGATCGGATTATCGGCATTGAGATTACCATTCAACGGAGCGTAAATATTCAATAAATTACGTAAGATCTAAGTTTTTGCGTAGCCACGAGTGTCTCATTCTTTTCAACCCATATTGCTGACAATCAAATATTGCAAATAGCAAAATGACATATCAAATATAATTTCAAAACTTCACGAAAGTTTTTAAAATAAGTATTGTTTTTGAAAGAGTTAAAACATGATTTCGCTCATCGTGTCATGGATCTGTATATCTGACCCAAATATGTTCTCTAAATAGATGTCGAATGTACAGAAGCCTCTCTTTCCTTGGTGACCTGTGTTTGTCCATATTGTATCATACTAAATGGTTAGTCTCAATCGAATAATCAAACAATAAGTTTATATAGATGCAATAATTTTAATTTTCTTAATTTAAACTGGATAAATATTAGAAAGGCAGCTAACATATGTTGATCTATTTTCAAGCTTATAATTTAGTATTGACGGCCAAACTCATGCTACATTAACGTCTCAATTTACAATTACATAATGAATGACTTCGGTTGTTTCAAAGTATAAAGTTCAATGTCTCAAGACTGCATTGTTTTCGAATAAAGCCGAGGTGTGGCATAATACCTGTTTGAACTTTCTTGATGACCGCGCTAAACAGATTGATATATAAATGAGGATTTCACTCTTACTGGCCGGTAGCAGGGAATAAAAATCGAATTTTATTTCTCACGATGAAGGTTTCGGTCGTTTGTTTACTGTTTGCAAGTTTGCTCGTGATCGTCCTTCCCAGAGGTATTTATTCGTTTATTAAGTTGACATTTTGATATGTGTTGCGCTTCAATAGTTATTAAATATATGGCACAAGACATTATTTTCCATGTTTAATTTTGTAATGTTAAAAATCTTTTCTCTTGACTAAGGCACAATTGTCTCTAAACAGAGAGTTCTATTCCGGAACGATACTGATAAAGAATTTGATTGCGAAACTAGGATATCCCGACAAGTTTGAATTTGAGTGCAAGCATTTAGTTAATTCTTGCCCACACATCTGTCTTTATATGATCAATTTTGTGTGATCATCAGTCATGTGAGTGATAAAATGTTTAATCTGTTTGTACTCGTCAATGGCACGTATTTTTGAATGAGCCTATATAACGCTTGCTGAAGGGTTTCTAATGTTTCCTTGGAATATTGCGATGATTCAGTTTTTAAATTGCAGAAAGATACAAGTTAATTAGTTGCGTTTGCGCAGTTTCCCAAATAAGGTTTGAGACTATGAACTAATGCAACGTGATTATACACGATTAGAAAGAGTAACGATATTTCGAAAATAAACAAGCTTTGGAGTATGTATCATTTACAACTCAATGTATGTATATCACAAGTTGTAATCAATCTCCAAATGATCTTTTGGGGCACACCAGGCCTAGCGAATACTCATTATTAAAACGCGGTCATATGACCATTAAATAACTCGAGTACAATATAAAATGGCTCCCTGAGGTATAAGTGGCTTTTAATTTGTGGGCGAGGTCCTAATACCACACTCTGTTGACACCATTATATTTGCCGAGAAAGAAAAATCTCATTTCTATGCCTGTATTTTCAAAGAATTACTGAAAATCTTTTAAATGATATCCTCTGAAAAATTACAATGTAAATAATTGTATTATCCATTAACTTAAGCAGAAAGACAAGACACGCCTCGATCAGACAGGTTACCGTTTTATTCGTCAATTAAAAGCATGGCATTATTGAGTTAGTCCAATTAAAATAACAGTGCTTATAGTCTATCCAAGTTTGGGTCAAAGGAAGTAGTTGTCATGTGTTCAATATCATTGTTATTATGTTTCGATACATTAAGCAATGTTTAAAACAGTTTCAAATTTGATCATTCTTGGGATGAGAAATGAACAATCCAGTCTGTGACGCAGCACAATTGACTCTAATTTTAATGCAGATAATGTGGAAACATAAAATATTATTTAAAGAGTGCTTACACGTAGGATCAAGTCTATTTTGTCCGGACTTGGAAGTGTATCGAAAACGGAATATTGCTGTTATTCGCTAACTCGTTTCTAAACCATTCTTGGAGATTCTGAAAAGCAATGAAATCATTACATTTAAACAGTTTTTTTTCCTGAAGATCACAGTTAAGACAAACGCTCGATAAGTTAAATTGAGACTACTGATGTAATGATGACTTCTAACCGATCTTCATCAGTTGCTGAATAATGAAGAAATACAATCAATAGTATATACTACTGATACTAGTACTGGTTTAAAATAATTTTATTCGTTATTGTCGAACATCGCTGCTAATTCAAACATGTGTACCTTGCTGAACAATAACATACAATTGCATTGAATACATTAAATTCGCATGCCATGTGTGACGCTAATTGTAACCTTATCGTCAATCTACTGTTTCATTGTATTGCTGTATATATGATTTAACAGCTATGATTCATTTCCAGGCAACGAAGGTAACACACCGAAAAATGATGCTCAGCAGGAAGAATTAGAAGACTTCAAAGAATTGGACGCAGACAACAACGGATATATCAGTCTTGAGGAGCTCAGGTGTGTTCACGTATTGGTATCTATTCAGAACCAAGATACGGTTAATATATTTTCTTTCAAATACGTTTCAATTGGTCAAATAAGTTTTCACTTATTGCCTGCATCTAACGTTTCCGTTTTAATTTATTTCCCAGATTAGCTAGCGTAAATAAAAAGCATTATAAAAAGTTCGTGATTGGTAAGGCTAACTGTATACTGTTGGAGTTCATTCTACTAAACGTATCTTTATGTTCCTATATAATGCCCCCTGATAGCAATCAGTAATATGGATGTTTTCATATAGCTATTAATTTAAGATATATTTTCTAGACTTTACAATTACGCATTCTTTCTCAAACATTCCGTTTTGTGACGCTGGATGTTATCGGTCTCCTGGATCGGTCAATGCCATGTTTAACCAATATCAGTTAGACTCAGATGCAAAGATTGAGATTGGTGATGGTTTTTGTTTTTCATAATCATTGTGTGCTCATTGTCGTTTGGATGATGGTTATTTGTTGATATTACTGCTGTATTTCTGCTGTCTTGTGCATTATCCTTATTACGCTACAGATCTGTTTAATCTTGGTTGTCCGAGAAAAAGGTTATCAAAGTTGTCCTAGTTATTGCAGAAGTATACAGTGCTGTTTACTACACTCACACAGTCTTATTTATTTGAATTGCTCTTGGAGAGAATTGTTACATTTACATAATTATTCGAGTATGTCATTTCAGTTATCATATATATCAGTAATTTCGCAGATACACAAGCGCATCCATGCCAAGATTGATACCAGACAAATGTTACTTATGAGCACTTTAAAATTATTCAATAACATCTGCTATAACATAGTGCAAACAATATGCCTGTTCTACACATTTGAACTTGTGTTTATATCTACTTTTGTGTGCAGGTTCCGGTATCTAGAAGCAAATATTTATATCGCCTTTGAAACTCATAGAATGAGCATTAATTATTACATCAATTATTATTAACTCACCGATTTGAATCAATTGATTTCTTTTCAGAATTAAAATATTAGAAAAAAAAGAAGATGTAATTGCAGAGGATTTTATGGAACTTTTTGACACAAATAAAGATAACCAAATAAGTTTTGAAGGTAAACAAATTATTCTAATACTAACTATTATTATGAATTGTTTCTTTGTATAATGATATTCTGTTGCGGGAATCCATGATTGGGATAATGTGTTTTTTTTTGACATCATATCATAGTAATCACATCGAACCAAGAACAATGTTGTTAAAAGTCGCATTAACATACCCTTGATCTTTTTAATTTACAACGTGATTGACGTGATTTCAATCAGCTGTTTTGTCCATCTGTCTACATTTATCCAACGTTAAAACATATTTACTAATAATCTGAGTTCAAGACAAACGTTTGTTCTAGCAACATTCTTACTGACAGTTGGTTTTACTTGTCCAGCGGAAATTCGTAACATGCAAAGCATTACCAAACAATATATTGTCCTTAGCCCAATGTGTATAGGTATATAGATCTTTTAAAAGCAGGTTTTTCATTCTTGTACTATATCACTTGATCAGAGTTAACAGCGGTGTTTACATATATGTACGAATAGCAGCAGAGGGAGCGACTCGGACAAACTTTTTAGGCAAATATTTGTTAAGCAAAAGCCTCTTACGAAAACGAAAAAAAAATCTTACCAACCTAGGTGCAGATTTGTTGTCGCGCCCTCTGCTGCTATGGGTTAAAATAACGATTATGCAATGCTGCCCATTATTTATCACTAACAATCGACGATATGAATCTACGTATTTACCTTTTATAGATTAACTGAATACAATATCAATCAGTTTCGCTGTATAAAATTTCAAGGAACGTTTATCATTGTATGACATTGTCCGATGTGGTTTATAAAAATCCATATAATCAACCCAGTTATATGTTTTTAATTCATTGAATTCAATATTGGAAATTCCCGGGTAGCGCTAATCGAATATTTTATCAAGTCCGATAGGATATCGCCTCCGAGGATCTGATAAATTTATCGTTACAAATCCGTGCGGGTTTGATTGGTCGCGACTAAAGAAATTTTTTAATTGATTAAAATCCATATCGCTGCACCAATTTTGCCAAATATTTCGTAATGTACGATTGTCAACTCCGTTAAACATACATAAAAAATTGTTGTTATCTCTAATCACTTTTGGTATTTGAGTGTATCGTTGAGTGGCGTATATCACGTCGGTTTTTTATGTCTGCCTCTGGAAAATATCCTGGCAGGGTTCTTTTGATTGTCTAACATCACATCATCGTATACGACTAATTTGTTAATACTTCCATCGATATCATCAACGCTTGGTGCTTCTTCGATATCAGTTATAAATATAATAACACCACCCTCCCTGACCATCTCAACAGCTCTTTCGTAATCTTTTAACATGTCATCGTCGAATGCGACTAAAATTTTAATACTTCCATCGGTATTATGAGTTCTCTGTGCTTCCTCGATCTCGGTTATACGCTTGCTGCCCGTCTCTATGGCTTTTTCATTGTAATCTTTTAACACCAGGTAACATCGTTGATCATCTACTGTCGGTGCTACTAAATACAACTTGTCCCATTTCATCCATCTAATTATCATATCAATTAACAATTGTGTTTTACCTCTCCCTGAAGATCCAATGATAATCATTCGAATAGAGTTTGGTAACATAATATGATGTTTTACAGGTTCTGGCTCTCGTGTTGATGAATAATCAATTACATTCATATCCATATAATATCAATATATTATGGATCTATATTGTGTGAAATGTAAGAAGCGTACTGGCACAGATGATTTGACGACGATTACAACTAAAAATAACCGATCAGCACTTTCTGGTATGTGTGTATAATGTAGTACAAAGAAATTTAGATTTGTTTCCAAAGATTTAAAAATAAACGCGGATGTGATATTGCAGCCAAGTTAGAAAAGCTCCCAGGGGCACCATGGGGAACCCAGGAGAAAAACACCTTCCAGGGTATAGTTATTGTGGACCCGGGACAAGACTCGATATCAGACTCGATGATCAAAACCAACCTCGACGTGGTGAAGAACCAATAAACGCCATTGATGAGGCGTGTCATGCTAATGATGCTGCTTATAAAAGCAGCAATCTGCAACACAGACAAATCGCAGATGTAAAATTGATTCACGCGTTGAATTCTATCACTGATAAATCCTTCAAAGAAAAATTGGCTTCATGGTTAGTAAAATCGGCAATGAAGGTAAATTGATGTTATGTGCTGGTAATTAATAACAACATGGAATCTATTTATTATTCTCCAAGAGGATACTGGAGGGGTAAAGCAGCAATCGCTCAACTCGCTAGAGCCGCAAAGGTAAAAAATACCACTGCAGCGGATTGGTTATCCAAACAGTCGATATGGCAAATTTATCTACCGCCGCCTAAACAAATTAACTACTCGCATTTTAATGTGACCGTTCCTAATGAGGTTCATCAAGCTGATATATTATTTCTGCCGTATGATGGTTCTTACAAGTATGCGCTAACCGTAGTTGATGTTGCGAGTCGATACAAATAAGCAGAGCCGCTGAAAACAAAATCATCAACTGAAGTGGCTTCCGCGTTTGAAAGTATTTAAAAGCGGGGTCCTCTGCGCTGGCCAAATCTAGTACAAGTTGATCCTGGCAAGGATTTTCAGGGAGCGGTTCTATCAACAATGAGGCATCATAATGTCACCATCAGACGAGGGCATACTGCACTACATCGCGATCAGGCAATTGTTGAACGATTTAATCGCACACTTGCTGAACGGTTATTTGGATATCAATACGCGAAGGAATTTATTCAGGATAAACGATCTCGTGAATGGGTTAAAAGATTACCAGACGTAATTACTTCGCTGAATAATGAGATTACTCGAACAAAAAACATGAAACCTAAAAAAAAGGTATATACCTGAAAAACCGCAAAAAGATTTTTCAAAACAACCAATACTCGGCAATGTCACTGTAAGATATTTATACGAGCCAAGAGAGCTCGAAGGTGGCAAAAAAAGAGCTACTGATCCTATTCGGAGTGTTACTGCACATAAAATATCTAGTATAATACAATCTACGGGTAGACCAGCAATCTTCATCTTTAGTGTCTCTCTGACTATTTTTCTACTTGCTACTATCAAATCGTTTGGTCTCCACGATTCCCAGAAATCATTTATTGGTGTTTCCGAAATTATTTCACGGGCTATTTCACATTGGATTCTATCCGGTTGTAATCTAATTAGTTTTTTGAACTCGCGAAATTGTTCATCAAGTGCTCTATGATCAGTATCAATTTATTCATAATAGTCAACAAAGTTCTTTAGCCAATCATATGGAGACAAACCGACAAATGGACGTGGTTCACCATGATCGCCAAACATTATCACGCTTGTATTTTTCAGTAACAACCTATCGATAAATCTTTGTAATACATCTAACGACACCGTGCATATCTCATCCCAAACGATGACTTCAGGAATAAATTTCTCACCCATTCGATCAGGAGTCCATTCGTCACCTTTCCACCGAAAGAAACTGTGATAAGTGCAAGCATTAATTCCTTGTTGTTTCATCTCTCTTGCGAGTCTGTGGGTCGGTGTTAGCACAATCATGTTTGATTTCCTACGAAATAATTCAATCGCATGAATCGTCTTTCCTGACCCGCCAAAGCCGTTTAAGTATACTGTTTTATATCTGCATATTGGATCAGATATCTGCGGTGCATTAGATAGTTCTGATATCTGATTATTTTTCAAGTAATTGTTTTCAATTGTAATATCTGCTGATTTGGAATAATCATGTAGCATTTTCCGCTTAATTCTCCATGACCCCCAACTCTCGTCCGAATTAGTGAATTCAGCCACTGCTTCGCTGTGTTTCACGTTAATATAAAATGAATCAGTGGCTACTCTAACTGCGGTGTCAGGAAATATATTTATCATCGAAAATAAATTAAAAGAAGCATAAGCCAGAAAAAGACGCCCTGAAATGTGTATACTGAAGAATGTATCCATCGTTGTAAGTAACAATTGTACCCAATTTCGTTCCGTCGGACAAGAAAGCGTTTTACGATTGACATATGTGCCTTTGGAAGTTACATCCGCGATTATAAAATCGTATTCGACGTTATCTATAATCAACCGTGAAGAATATCTTGTATTGTCGTATTTTCCATTATGAGTGAATTTACATATTATTCTTCTGTCGAGTTCTTTTGCTTGTTTATTTTCAATTTCAAATAGCTGTTTGGACCATTTCATGATATTTTCTTCGTCAAGATCAGGGAATTGTTTTTGTTTTCTCTGATTATACTATCTAGATTAGGTTGTGGTAACCAGACTTCAGTCTGCGCTCGATATGATATAATCGCTTCACTGACAATCAGCGATATCGGCACGCTACAATCAATCATATACCGTAATAGCACTATTGGCGTCCAGTGTTTTTCAGAGATGTGTCTACCAATTCAAACATAACAGCACGGATGAAGTCCTGTAGCCAATTCAAATGATACCACACGTGCGAATCCGGTTAAATCAAAATTGGGCAGCGGCCCATTAATAGCAACACGGGTCGTCTCATGTGTGGGATGTCCAAATCGTTTAAAGTACTCACCGCATTCTCCGTACCCGAGAAAACTCCCGGGATAACACGCAACCATATCAACCGAAATAATATTTTCGAGGTCGTATTTTGTATTCCATAATCCGCCATGGTTATATTCCACACAACTTGATTTGATATCTGATAGAAATTCGGCTCTTTCTCGAGAAACGAGCTGCAACCAACGGAATTGTAAAACAGTTTGTTAATAATTGTTCGTCGTGTTCTGTTGAAAAACTACTGGCTAGTTTTTTCATCGCGTCCTGGAGTGGCTCAGTGCGGTATAATTCTCCATTGGGTCTTACAAATTAATGGAATTTGACCTTTTCTTGCTCAAAACTGTGAAGTAACCATACTGACACCGGATCGTTTTTACTTAACTGGTAAATAAAATCAAATAATCTCTCCTCAGAGAATTCCGGGGAGAACTCCGCGGGTATATATTTTATTGTCCTATACCGTGGAAATATTGTTACCGCAGGTGTCCACGTGTTTTTCGTTATGATCAATAATTTTGATTGGGGCTCCTATTGATTTATATGTCGATGCGTGTAATATCTCGCCTGTTATCGTCGTTACCGATATTGGGAATATTAATGATGTTTCTAATTTGGTTATATCTTGAATTGTTGTCCTTTCTCCCCCCCCCCCACCACCGCTCCTTCACTGTTAGTCACTATTCATTTATTTATTTGCGTCTTAGATCAGTCAATTTGTTTCCACGCAACGCATTTGTGAAGTGTTCTATTATTCGTTCTGCTACACAATTCATACTTGACGAATATTTCATTGGTTTTAGTTTTTCAATGCTCGGTTTATCATTTAGCGGATAGATCCCATAAAACAATGCTGTTACAGGATAAGATCTCACGTAGTATGGTTTGTCAATTCCAGTCAGAATTCCTGGTTTGGAATCTCGACTCACAGTGACAGTTTTCTTATCCTTTAAGACTGATTCGAATTTATCTCTGATAATCCAATCTCGTGTTTCCGAACGAATAATGAATTTCACTCTAAAAAATACGTTTTCTTGTCAATATGTGAGATTATCTTTGCTGCGTTTTTGTCGTTCGTGGTAGCATCAACACTACCATCAATTCGAAAAGTCGACCAACAGTGAGATGCTCCATCACGCTTAAATTCATTAAAACAATCACGAATTTTACCCAACATGGTTCTATCACCTATTAGACCCTTTGGTGTATCAGAGACTCTATCGAGATTGAATTTAGCATTTTTCCAAGGCGCAATTTTTGATAATCTCTCGAACTCCTTCATATTATAATTAAAACAAGTATTTAAATAGATAATTTATATATAATGAATGATTGCAAATGGCTGATGATTGAATCAGTAACCCCGTGTAACAAATCATGCGGAAAGGAATTATGTGGATATCATATTCAAAGTGTTCGTAACGGACGTTATGGGCCCTTACCTTGCCTACGATGTGGAGTAGGGGTTAGAGGAATATCACAGTTGTGTCTCGGTTGTGGTGGTAAGATATACAGAGAGTTGAAGCGCTATTATGATAAACGAACTAAGAATTACATCAACGACTCTACCTCTGACTGTGTCAACGACAATGACAAAATTATAAGAACTCCTCAAGATTATATTGGGAGAATCTCAAGTTAGAATTCAAGCAAATAATTAATTAGACAAAAGGTATTATGTATATAAATGAACCAAGAATTCAGACCACACCCCGTCATCAGCAATTATGAAGCGTCTTGTGACGGTATTGTCAGAAACCGCAGACTGAAGAACCAGTCAGTGTTGTGAATAAAATTGGATATCTTATGTTTACCGCTGGAAGGTAATATTATTATTGTCATCGATTACTCTTCGAGGTGTTTAATAGATTAATCAAGAATGGTTTTGTTATCGATCACATTGATTCCAATCCTAAGAACGATTCTTGATCAAATCTACAAGCTGTTACACAAAGTGAGAATTTAAAACGAGGAAAGACTGGGAAACACGTAAAAATGCAAAATGTATAAAATCCTTTGATATTGAAAATAACGAACAAAAAATATTCCAATCAATAGGTGAGGCCGGTACATATTTTAATATTTGTAGACCCTCAGTACAATTTGTTCAGAGGGAATTTATCGATCTGCGATTTCTAAGAAAACCGGACAAAGAATCCAATTAATTTATATCTAGATTTCATTTTTTTGTATTATGTATAAAACACCAGCGGGGGGTAGCTCGTACGGGTATGATTGTTTCAGCTATGTAGTTGTATTGTCCTGTGCTGTCCTATATAACCCTTCACGAATAGTATTCTGGATCTGTTTAATGAAGGCGTATCTTTTCAGTAAAACGTATTAGTTATTTAAAGTGCTGTATTTAATATCTTCAAACTCCGAAGTATGATCACAGCTTAAACTATCTGATAATTGAAATCCCTGACTCTTCAAATTTAAAATCTAAGTTATAATCTCATTGATATCTTCAGAATTCATATCGTATATAATACAAATGTTTCTTATATAACATTGATATATTTTTCTGAAAAAATTGGACCAAATTTGACCCGTTTTTATATGCAATTATATATGATGATTATGATGATGAACCCAATTAGCACTACTCAGGTGTGTTTTCATCGGTGAAATCCAGAGGCTACATATATACGACAATACATCTCGTAGGGTCCCTCTCAGGTGTTTTTTCATCTGATCGGGCCCAGAGTATATCACGAAACATAATCCACTGAGAGAGGATCTAACTCGCCAAATAGAGGATTAGAACCCCAAGAAGATATGCTTGGCGAATGACGTCACATTTACATGTATACATATATACGACAATGAATGGATTGTATACAATGAATGATGTCAACGGTGGTATTATGACCCTCAATTTTTTGAAAAATATATCAATGTTATATTAGAAATAGATTGTTATTATGTATAATGAATTCTGAAGATATCAATGAAATCATAACTGAGATTTCAAATTTGAAAAGTCAGGGATTTCAATTATCAGATAATTTAAATTGTAAACAACTTACTTCGGATTTTGAAGATATAGAATTCAGCGCTATAAATAATAAATACGTGTTGCCGAAAAGATAAGCCTTTATTAAACGAATCCATAATTCCATTCGTGAATTCCTTGTATTCTGTAACGACGTCAGTAAGTTTTTCCCGTTATTCACTGTTGTAGAAAGGATCAGAAAACAATTGGGGCAGCAGTACAAATTGAAAAGATCCGTTAATTCAAAAATCAGGGAGATTAAAACGTTAATCCAACAAAACGAAAATTTCCGTTCGGCCGGGTACAAAATTCTTACTTGAAATCACTTGAAATCACTTGACAATCACTTGAAGATAACTGAAAATCACTTGAAATCACTTAGAAAAACTTGAAAAATCTTGCAAAAACTTGAAAACATATCTGTGCTCGCCATTTTACCCCACCCTCGACTATGTCCTATAGATCTACTACGAGTTTATACAATGCTATAATGCGTGTCTGTTGAACAGGGATGAATACGATACTCTACATCGACAAGTATTAATACCTGTCGAACAGATAACACAAAGGACAGGTAACAGGTGTGCGCTCAACTATAACAAAATTTGTAAAGGTGGTGTCGGCTTTGAAATCCTATCATGGCACTTCGTTACTATAAAGAAGTTAATAGTGAAATTCGGGGTGGGGTGGGCTGGGCTGGGCTCTACGGATTTTTTTCTTATTGCATTTAGATTGTACATTAATTGTAAATTGCTTTGCTTTTTTAATAATGGTTAACGAATCATTAACGAGTAGATTAGCTCGTGAGAGACTGGCCGCGATTCAAAAGTATATACCTGTACGCGACTCTGTCAGAAATAAACTACAAGCTAGACAGAGTCTTCAGACCAATTTTGCCGCAGGAAGTGAAGAGTTGTTTAAACCGATAACCACGGCAACGAAGGGGATAATATCAGCCACTGAACGAGCTATATGGGGAGATGTCCCTAAGGATGGGACAAGAAAAGAAGCTCCTCTTCTTCTTGTACTTGAACAAATTGCACAACAAACTGGGCAAAAAAACCTGGTGATACACAACAAAAACAACAGGGTGTTAAAAAAACGATCGCGGATATATTTACCGAAAGCGCTAAAAAAACGAATAAGACAAGAGAAGTATGATGATTTAAGTGGTTTTGCTGCTAGTTCACAAAAGGAGTTTTTCGCAGACGAGGATAAAGATTAAACAATATCACCCGATAACTGAGCTAATGCATTGTATAAAATAAATACGAGGGGCTTAGATAAAAGGATGAAGGAGTATAGAACCATCAAAAGAGAATTTGATTACTATAAAAAACAAGAACGACAACAACAAAGAAAACGCCAAACACCAACACCAAGACGAAAAAACAAAAAAGAACCTCAATGGGATGATGATGATAATTCTTTTAGGCATTTACAATATGATGATGATGCACAGGGTGCAACCGGGGAGCGATTTCTGAATCTCGAAGAGATTGCATGGGGATATCAGTTAGTGGTTTAATCCATCGTCCTGGTAATATTCTCAGCGATATAACACGATTAGAAGTTCTCATAGGGGGAAACGAGCTTGAAATAACTCACCGGAAATAATTAATAAAGCAGTTGATATCTGCAGGCGGTTATTTCAAGGTGGTATCATGGATATCAAAACATATCGAGATTTCATTGATGAGTTAGCCGTTCATCATGGTTATCACAGTGACTAATTTGATGACTTCGTCATTCGATTAGATAAATATCATTTAAATAAGACTGATCATACACTACAACCATGATAAACCAACCAGTGTCTATGTAGTAAACTCACGATTGCCAGTTTACAAAGCGTACTATGTTGATGGTCTCGGTGATACCATTGTAGGGTTATTTGCAAGAATGGCTCCAAAAGTGGCACCGCTAGCAAAAGAATTATCGATGAAAGCCATTGATATTATTCGTGATAAGGGCATTAGCGCTGAGCGAGATGTTGCCGGGTAGGCGTTTTCCGCCGCGAAGCATAAACTAACAGCGCTAGTTCGGCGGCGAAGGAAACCACCAACGTCATTGGGACCACTACCGTCTACAGCGGAAATGCCTGCAAGTGTTAGTAAAAAAATAAATAACGCAGTGGATCAGAAACTAGGGTCGCTGGCGACCAATGCCTAAGATAATATTACCGCAATTATGATAGCGGGACGTGGCCTATAACGAGGTCGTTGACGACGATGATTTAGATCAACGAATATATAATAAAATGTTCAAACGGTCACCTGATACAGCGTTTGATATGGACGCCCAAGTACTCAAGAATGATTCCGTACGTGATTATCAATGTTATGCCTATAACGCAAAGGAGAACGTCGACAATCTTAATGCGCGATTCCACTACATCATATATTTGGATTCTGTAGTAATGTCCGAAAGTTATCTATGGAGCAAAGCATACGGTAGTACTCGTGCGAAAGGGCACTGATGATGACGCAATTTGGCGTGGTGATGATGCTGCTGCCGGTAAAGTTATTTTATCAAAACTATCACTGTAGATGCCAGTGTTGACTCCATCAATTACCACAGAGGAGCGATTATTATCATTTATGGACCAAGGAGGAAAATAATTGATAACTTGGTTATCAATGAGTATTGATACTATAGATTCTGATATTACTGGTACATTTACATGGCACCTAGCAGCTCGACAAGGTGTTTCAAGCCCGCGTCATATATTTATTGCGTTACAAGATAGAGCACGATTAGGCAATCAAACACGTAGTCATATGATTTTTGATCAGTTAGGTGTTATGAAGACACGCTGAGAATAAACGGCCAACAGGAACCATCCGAGGATATACAACTTGATTACAATAACAACCATATTGCGCGTGTTTTTCATCGGTTGTTGACATATTTGGCACGCGATCAAAATGTTGATACTGGTTTACAAATATCACAATTGGATTTTATAAATATGTATCCGATTTATTACTTTACGTTGGAACTTATCGATTTAACAAGACAATCCGTCGTTGATATACACTTTAGAGCTCGTGTAGCCCCTTCTGGAGGTATTAATTACAGAGCAGTTGCTGCCATTCTCAGTGATAAATCAATGCTACTCGAAGGTGTTGGCGGAAGAATGGGAGTAATAGAGGCGCCAGTGGAAAATATGTAACAATTAGATCAATCTGTTATTGTATAATGTCATATAGTGTTGTTAATGTTACATTTACTCCTGGTCAAATCAAGAAATTGCAGTCGGAATCAGCTAAAAATTGTGGGACCACAATAACGCTGAAACCCAATCAGATGACTGGCGGGGCGAATAAATTATCGCTGACGTCTCGTCAAGCAAAACACTTCAAGGATGCTTCCGATAAAAAAGGTGTTCGGATCACAATCTCTGCGGCTGCGATGAAAAATATGATAAAAACCGGCGGTATATTTCCGTTGTTAGCCGCGATTACAGCGTTGATTGCGGCAGCGGCTCCAGCGGTGGCTGAAGCGGCAGCGTTGGGAGTCGTTGGTTCTGCAGCAGGGATGGCACTAAAGAAAGCTACCGGACAAGGATAAAAAAGGGAAAAGGTCTAAGACTACCAGGAACCCCGCACTCGTGGTACAAGGGAAGCGGCATGAGCCTAGGACCGGTTTATTAACACCGATGTCAAATTTTGATTAACTCGATGCCGCTAAAAAAAACTATCGATAAAAAACTTCAGAGGTGTCTTTATGAAAGATCAGTTACCGGCACAACCAAACAGAGTTGAAACCGGTATTATTAATCTCGATAACAGTACCGGACCTGGTTCCCACTGGGTTGCATACGCGATTGATCCACGTGCAATCGTCTATTCGATTCATATGGATTATCGCCACCGAGGGAATTTAACAAATATATAAACCGCTTAAACATTCCTCGTTGGTATTCTACGCTACCAACACAACAACTGAATGACCCACCAATATTCGGCAACGAAATATTGAATGTCCTTGATGCTATTTCAGCATCCGGAAAACCACCTTCATCGGGTTGTGAATGAATATACTCATTGTCCCTTTTTAGAGAGATAATTAGTTTTATAATAACATGATTGATATTTGGGGACGACCTCTATCACCATCGAAGAAACCCGATGGCACTGCAACCGGTGATATAAAAAAATAATCGAAGATGATATAGCCGAAACATTGAACTTAGCAAGTGTTGATCCTAATGAAATAGTTGTATTTCAAGATCGTCAGGGTAAATTAAAAACGATTCATATTTCACTTGATGATATTTTTGTTAAACAACGAGACGCAGCCGAAGGCACTATTGCGGTATTTTCCGATCAGGGTAAACTCAACCAGATGTACTTATTTCAACTATTGTGAAACGAATTAACGATTTAGAACCATTAAAAACACTACGCGATGAATACAACGAACATGTAACTAGATTCCTTGGGTTTAGCGATTTACAAAAATCCATCGTGGACAATATTGATAAACCCGTAGCAGATTTTTTTGGTAATCCACCAGTGACCACACCGAAGCTCACAGAGATAAAAACAGCTATGTTGGAGCAAGCAACACTTCAATCCGAATATGAAAAACACGTTCAAAAGTTTACATCATTTCGCAAAAATATCATCGAGAAATTGTTTGCAAACACGCTGGATAAAATTGACATAAAACTCCCTGATATTAAAAAATCCATCGATGAGATGAAATACTTCACCAAGAGAATCAAAGATGATGAAAAAAAATATGATAAAAATACTTGAAAAAACAAAAATTCCTCATGAAAGAACCAACAACGTGGTATACACGATTCAATACGGATCATTTACATGGACACCTACAAACAACATTTTACATATCACTGCGGCCGTCAAAGGTATTTATCGATTAACACTAGTGACACAGACTCAATTTAATATATCATCGTCGAGTACATCTGGGGTTAACAATACGATATCAACGATCATCGACAAAGATACAACTGAACAGTTCACGATAGAATCCACTGATAATAATGTGGCTAGGGTTTCAATAACATGGTACGTGGAATTTGTAGCGGATTTAAGTAAAGAACTAAATTGAAATCTATTGTAATAAATAAAATGTCATCACAACAGTATCGCTATGATCAAGTCAGAAAATTTCAAACGGAACTCGAAGCCCTTTCTGAGGAGTACCGAACAAAAATGAAAAAATACCGACGAAGAATCACTGTCATCGATGTAGCTGTATACTCGCTGACTGGTGTAGTTGCCGGCGCTGGTATTGTTATATCATCGGTTAAAATGACCCCTCCGGCTGTTATTCTGGTTTGTTTATCCACGGTAACATTCATCGTGGGGATAACCTCCGCGATAGCAAACAAAATATCATCGTGTTCTCAGCAAAAACTGAAGGATTACACTGTTAGATATGCTGCGGTATCTCGCGCTTACTCGGAATTATCTAAGTTGACAGCGTAGTCGCTCGACGACACGACAATAACCGAGGATGAGGTTTCGAGAATGGTTCAGTTGTACGAGTCAACTATGGTGGAATTAGAGCACGACAATAATAATAACAATGGCAACCCCGCAAGACCTACTTCAGCAGATAGTAATAAATACCGAACCGATTCGGCAAGTATCGGAGAACACAACCCCGGTGAAAACCAGCATGATCTCAATAACATCAACGAATACTGAATTCAGTGTGAATTTCCATACTCAGATTCCCGTGAAGGAGATAGCGCTAGCAAAACTACGAGTGTATCACAGTTGGCCTAATATTAGGTCTGTAGCATTTGGTGGTCAACAACCGAATAATTCTTTGGTGTTCGCGTATAAGAATAAACCCCATGGAACTCCAGACTGGAACGTGGTTTCGTTACCATCTGGGTCATACCAAATTGAACAAATCGATGCTGAATTACAGCGTAGAATAAAATCTATTACTAGAAGAGAATCAAAAAATCGCTATAACGGTTCACGAACCAACACTATCATCTGCCATTGAGATAAAGTCACCCGGGTATGCCGTAGATATCTATCAGAGTTCAATAAGAACAATACTGGGGTGGCCTGAAATCCCAGCTCGGAAATCTTATCAAATATCCGAACCCGAAAAATCTGATTATATTACCGATAAACAAACATCTGATAATCCGATGAAAAGTTATCATGATCTCAACTGGGAGGATGTTTTTGAAGCTGTATTAGTACTCGGATAAGACCCATATTTTACGCCCAATAAAACCAAAATGGATGCAAATCTCGCAGCGAGGAATAATGATTTTTCGTTGCTGCTAGTATCTCTTGAGTCTGGTATCCTCACCCGAGATGAATTTATCAGCGTCGTATAAACATGTAATAAAATTATCGCTGATATGAACACGTTTAACGATAAATATTCCTGAGTTTCAGAATCTACCCTAGAATAAAAGAAGAATTTGCAAAAATATATAACATACGCGTTGAAGATATCCCTACGTTTAAGTTCCCCGGATATATTGCACCTGAGCTACAAACACAACTAAACAACGCGATCGATACCGGTTTTAATAAAATTCATGACGCATGGAAGAAATTGCCACAATCACAAATATCAACTATCCTCAGACATAATAATGACCCAGACGGCGGCGGTAGACATATCGCTCCGTACAACGTCAATATAGCCTCGGTGATTGCATTGAATTTAGTATGTGATGTTATCGAAGGAAGCTATCAAATAAATCTCGAGCGATCAAATCATGCTCAGCAGGGATTTATTTTATATTCATTTGCACCAACAGCAACTAATCCAGTCTATATGCGATGTCAATGATTCGTTCACAAGAATTAATTTTAAACTCACTGACCAGTCCAATAATCTAATTGATTTACGAGGTGAGGTTTAACAAACAAGTCTGTTTGTGAAATCCTAAAAATATTGTTAACCCGTAGCAGCAGAGGGGGCGCGACAACAAATCTGCACCTAGGTTGGTAAGATTTTTAATTCGTTTTCGTAAGAGGCTTTTGCTTAACAAATATTTGCCTAAAAAAGTTGTCCGACTCGCATCCTCTACTTCTCCAATACAAATTTGTTTAAAGGATTCATTGGAGTAACAAAGTTCTTGGTTCCTTTTTCCACTAAACAAATTCTTCAAAAAACGTATTTAATGTTACTAAGTATAACATCATGTGATTGATCAAATCATTCACGCGAAAGGAATTCATTCGGAACATTATGTTGGTTTCGAAATGTGATATAAATTTTAAGATTGTTTGGAGTTTGAGTCACAGTACAGCATGCTTCTTTAAAATGTTCATATTGTAATATCATAATATGGTTGGTTGTTTAACGTTAGTGAATTTGATGGGATCAATTCAGTTGTTTTATTTATAATACTTATGGTCGGAATACGCATGCATCGCTAAGAATGTCCAGATTTAAGGCTCTGTCAAATAATTATTTACTCATTAAATGTGTGTAAAGACGTATTTAGAAAATGTTTGAAGGTTATTGTTTCAAGATGGTTTAAAATGACAATTAGTATTTATAATTAGCAAATTTCTTATATAGACCACGATGTATCCTCCAGGAAGCTCTGCTATTAAATAATGAATATCAAAATTCGATTTAAGCAATTCATCCTTGTGCAGTTTTTTTTTATGTTCGTTTTACAATCACCAATCTAAACGTGTATTATCCTTGTATTCAAAGGAAACGTAGCAGGTTTAAATGCAGTGCAAGTTGGCTTTTGTTATATATGGGAGAAATATGCACATCATTTCAAGCAGCAAAAAGTAGTTTGAAGTTTGATACCTTTATTCCCCACCTTCAAGTTTTATTCCTCTTGACCTTATCTCTATTATCAAATTTCAAATTGATTTCAAAACACTTTACCAGTAGGTCACAATGTAACTAAATTTGCATTAGTTACATATATTCTTTTGTGAACGAACATATTAACGAATTTCATGTAGTTTCTTTTTGTTCTGGTACTTACGAAGTGCGGTCTTTATCAATGTTATACAACTATAAAGTATGTACCAATGAAGGAGCCATTTATGTTTTGGCATTTCCGAAAAGCAGGGAAACCTCATTGAAGTTTCTGCTTCCCTATTAATATAAGCCTTCATCAGATTATCTTTGATGATTCGCAACCATATAGCAGCACATAGAGCGATGAAATGCTAAGCATTGCAGGTAACATTGCTACCACTCAATGTTTTTTTAACAAAAACTTGGCATTATATGTAAACTGTACGAAACTTCAAAGGCACGTTTTAGTTACAACAATATCAAAATGCAGTTACTAACCTTCTAGAAGCAGACAATATTGGCAACATCTTCCGAAGCATGATTACAGTACAACTCATTTACGGAAGTTTAAACATATTAACGTTGGTGAGTTTCCCTCTTAATGAATTTAAATATGAACATATTACTATTATATATAATTGGTAGGTATATAAATATATGTTGATGTGATATTCATTGATAGTTCAGTTCTCGATGTTATCGTTACAAAGTCGTACGAATAACGGGTTCCATTCCGCCTGGAAGAGATCCACATTTTCTAAAGTTGGCAAGTCGGCGCAAAGTATCTCTCATGATCACGATAATGAGACTATATATTATTTTATAATCCCTGCTGGTTACTGTGTTTTCCTGATAATATCGTATGACACCACTGATGAAGATATTTTCAGGCAAATATGGAATGAAATGGTAAAAAGATACTTCGATAAACCGTTATCAAAATTTAAACGAACACTGTTTTTCTTTATTTCAGAATTCAAGATTTATTAAGAAGATGACAAGTAAATCAATCTGACGTCTACTGAACTGTACTTAGTAAATAAATTTACCCTTCAACAAATTAAATGTGAATCCGAAAAAAATAGGTTGTTTACATACTCAGCACTTTAAATCAATCCATATTTTGAACTTGTTTGAACTTCTTGAATCGAGTGTAATAAAATCAGATGACGGTCATAAGGTGTACTCGATTGAGCTCTAGACAAAATTATTTTTTTCTCAGCATATTTCGGAATGTAATTATCGTAGTTCTGTATTTTATTTATCTAACACAATCACTGAGGTAAAGCTATTCTTTGAGACAATAAATGCAAATTATGTACATCTTTGATTAAAATGCATTCTATTTTAATACTTGTGTTTGTTCGTTCTGAATTCAACATTTCATAACTGTGTTTAACCTTGATTTTATATACTCCTTGTGGTCTTCACGAAGTTTACATTGTCAAACTTATATACTGTTTCTCAATAAATGTCTGAGCTATAGTAACCAGAACGTGTGTTTTAATTAATGATAGTTTTCAATTGTGAAATGCCACATAATCCCATAGAATTCACTAGAGAATAATGCCTTACGCGACGATATAATCTTTCCAGTTCAGGAGCTACTTTCTCGTACACTTCTCAGGAGACACATGTACACTTTATTTATCTACTTTCGGTGATGATAGTTTGAAAGGGTTCATTCGAAGGAAGCTTTGTAATTCATGTTTTATTTGGGGTGGTGGACTTTTCCAACATATAGCCACTTGTGTGTTGATGGAAATATGTGCAAAGAGCAAGTACTTTAAACATGTGTTAGGTTATATTAAAAAGATACATGCCATTGTTGCATCCTGTTGTTACATTGGTGTTCAAATTGACATTTGTAGAATCGCCCCTAAAAAAATATTCGATGAACTTTTAAGATCTCACTTTAAAAAACAAAACAAGAACATTTCGTCAATCAAAGGGATAAACTACGGTTTTTCATAATACATTGTGTTGCGAAACCTGTGAAAAAGTGAGACCAAAGGTTCAAAATAGAAAGATATATCCGGTTAATTAAAACAATTGGATGGACTCAAATTAATGCAAAGTCATTTTTATCCTTATTATTATTCCCGTATCCTAGTTTGGGCGTCCAGGCGAAGTGCTACCCTATATCTGACCAGTTCGTTCCACCTGTCTCGATCATGTGCCAATGCCTGTTTAATCACAACTATTCCGGGTCTATTATATGATGTTATGATTCTATTTGTAACTATGTCTACATCTCCTTCCACCACCTTGGATGGCGCCCTAAGGGAATATTTTGGTTAGACTGTTGGCGCTGCTTACCAGGCCATACCATTTCAGCTTTCTCTTTTTGCCGGTTGTGAGGAGGTATTAATATCGGCATACTTTGCTCCTGATGGTGTTAAGCACTTTTTCATTTGTGATGTGGTCCATGTAAGAGTTGCCAAGGATGGTCATATAGCATCTGATTTCAAGTGCATGGATTCATTATTTTAATTCTTCTGCTGTCAGGGTCCAGGCCTCACATGAATACAAAATGATTTAGATGAATAGTACTCTCAATAGTCTGATTTTAGTTTTCAGACAGATATTCTTGTCTCTCGAGTTGGGTTATTGCTTTGACATAGCGCTGTTGTGCTGCTCGTGAAAAAAATGTTTGCTCTTCATCCCTCTTCGGTGATTATGCAATCAATTTATGTAAACTATCTCACTGTTTCCAGTTCCCGCGCTCTGTCTTTAATACTGGCTGAGATTTATTTACCACTGATTGTAATCAGCTCAGCACAGCGGTTAAATTCTTGTTTGATTTGAAAGACGTTTCATCCAGATTCTTCCCAATCATATTAAAACATGTAATACTGCAAAATACGAAGATAAAGGTCTGAAATAATACAAATGAATTTCCTAGAAACATATTTAGAAACGTTGGAGTCGTTTCGTATGGAAATTGTCATTGAAGTTGGCGATATATCTAGGGATATACATATATATAAGAGAGAGAGAGAGAGAGAGAGAGAGAAAGAGAGAGAGAGATATTTAATAGATATAAAAGATATGTAATATAAAAGATACATAATGCAGGATAAAGCAACCTCGTAGGCTTCATGACCATGTTTACAATTATAGCAGTTTACAATTTGGTCAAGCGACTTTGACAGTCACATAGACAATGATGGTAGATGTACTCTCCAGATTTTATATTCCTCGATTCTTTTATAAACGTTCGTTACTCTGTTTGATTAGACACCAGAAATTGGTATCATAATATTGACTATATATATATTCTTCTCTCTTGATATCTAGTAAGATTATACGATTGAGTAGGAATGACATATACTTTCGTGAAATAATATGTCGATATATGCTTCTGTCATTCGCTTTTAAAATCATCTGTTCAATATATTTAATTGAATTGATTTTTATTTACTTTAAATATAATAAATTAACTTGATATTGCAATGCAACATTGTATTCCGGATGTTAATTATAGAGCATTGTTCTCCAGTTGTATGAACTTGAAATCGGGATTTGTATTTAAGTAAGCTAGACAAAGAATATATTTTGAATTGGGTCTGAGGTTTCGAGTTTATGAAGTGAATGTTACCGATTAGTGTATTTGAAGTACTTAAGGCTCATATGAACGCCTACATATTTGAATGATTTGGGATTTAGCTGAGTTTCATTGAAGAGACTAATTTCGTAGGAATTATTCGTGTAATCGTTTGTTAATTTGGGGATTTCCTTTGCAATATTTGTAATGTGTTTCCATTTTCAATTTCACTTTGGATTCTAGGGAACTAACGCACTTGTATTGATTATACCTTTATAATTCAGTTTTCTATCGCCATCAAGGTGGCAATCAATTAATAATTTAAATGTGTAGTCATCATCAATTTAAATTCTGCAAAAAAAAGTTTACAGAAGAATCTAAAGTTTCCAAATGCCTGGATTGAAAACACAGGTAAATACTATACATCTTACGTGCCAAGCACAACAATATACATGCTGTTAATATTCCTTTTGCCCAGGTCCTTTACAAAATAAGAAGCCTTTTTTTGCATACATACACAAATTACAGCAATTGCACTTTAATCTTTAAACGCTACTTCAATTGCTGATACAGCAGTATCTACATCGAGTAACAAAATACTTTTCAAATTACGTGACAATATTTCAAGTCCGTATAAAAAACAGGTTCGTAACTTAGAAGATATTTCAACAATCTGCACAGAATAACGCATTTTATTTGAGATAGCAGGTGTTGAAACAAGCGAGTAGATGACGTGTTTCGCTTACATACCTGGCGCGCTTGCAATACAGACTGACAGTCGCATTTATAAACGTACTTCAAACAGGACACTAAAATGTACCTTAGAATAGACATTTACAATTACAAAATAAGTACATAATTTAACTGCAGACATATATCGATCACATTCTTTTGTTTCATATGAAAATATTTACAAATGATACTATTTAAACGTCCAATTGTATATATTTAACGTAATAAAAAACATCACGAAATGACGACTGAATGTACTCCCTCCCAATCATGATTGATTTATAGAAGAAATATACCATACTTCGGATATATGTAGTCGTTGAGAGGAATTAACGGTAAAGAAGAGTCTTAATTAGAGATATGAGTGCCTTTGGCTGACTGATCTCATTTGTTTGTGTGCTTGTGTGATTAGGAATTGTAACGTAGCTTTAAACTATTTTCAGTCATATGTCTACGATGTCTGCAGTGAGGCAGTTTATAGCGATGTCTAGCACTGGGGCATCATTCCGCAGACATGTAGCATGATGTCCTACCAAGTCACATCGCCAAATGAGCCCCCAAAAAGCATTAACGAGGAAGTCTTAGTTTGCCAAATTGACGCTTTTCTTACGATTTTGTAAGAAACATTGGTTGGCCAAATGGACGCCTCTAAGAAGTTGTCGGATTCGCCCCTGCCGCTGCTGCTCAAAATAATTACTCTTGATGCCTCTCGGTGATTATGCAATCAATTTATTTAAACTATCTCACTGTTTCCAGTTCCTGCGCTCTGTCTTTAATATTGGCTGAGATTTATTTGCCACTGATTGTAATCAGCTCAGCACAGCGGTTAAATTCTTGTCAAATTTGAAAGATGTTTCAACCAGATTCTTCCCAATCATATTAAAACATGTAATACTGCAAAATACGAAAATAAAGGTCTGAAATAATACAAATGAATTTCCTATAAACATATTTAGAAACGTGGGAGTCGTCTGGTATCGAAATTGTCAATGAAGTTGGCGATCTATCTATCCATCTTTCTATCTATCTGTCGGTCTGTCTGTCTGTCTGTCTGTCTAACTATCTATCTATCTATCTATCTATCTATCTATCTATCTATCTATCTATCTAATATATATATATATATATATATATATATATATATATATATATATATATATAGAGAGAGAGAGAGAGAGAGAGAGAGAGAGAGAGAGAGAGAGAGAGAGAGAGAGAGAATGAGAGAGAGATATTTAATTATACCAAATTTTTATCAACTGATATAAGGAATATCACATTAATAAATATGTCGCTGTACTTGACATTAATATTATTTATGTAAATGTACAGTTCGACAGGTATGTATTCCATTAACACAAATTCTTCCAACGTTAAAGCATTAAATTAAAAAATAAAATTCCAATGTGTATCATTTATATTGATTCCTTAACTTTTTCGACGTTTTCTATTGAAAGCGTAACAAATAATGTAATGCAAAAAATGAATTCCAAATATCATGCGAATATTTTGGAAAAACAATGTTTGAATTGTGGCAATCATGATTTTGCCCGTGAGTGTATGTGTGTGTCTTAATGTATCTATTGTGATATAGAATATCTTGGAAGCACAATGTTACACGATGCGTACATACTATACAATAGTATTCGCCATGTACGTTCGATCTGTAAAGCAACATTCCGGAACTCTCAAGAGAGGTAGCACAACAAACAAGCAAGACTTATGTTGAACTAAGAAAGACCCTGTTAAATAGGTTTGGGAAAAGACCTCATTAATATTTTAGCCAGTTAGTTAGAATAAGAAGGGATGCTAACGAGACATAAAGAGGTCTGATGGCACGAATAGACCGGCATTTAACAAGGTATATTGACACTCGTGATCCACATAGATGTTTAGTAGATGAATATTTCTTAACGGTTTTCCCGCATATGCATGACCAGTGGATAAGGCGTAATATAGGCAATGGGTCTGTTGTCGTTGCTGCTGAGAATTACGTTTTGCCCATCAATAAGAGCAAGTTCGATCCTAAGCACAGCCAACAACAATCAAATAGCCAAGCATCAATTTCACCTCAGTCCAAGAAGACTGGTTTGACAGAAAGCTAGAATGGAGACAATAAGTGCTATAAATGTCACCAGAAATGTCATGTTTTGCGTGATTATCGCTTCAGAAATAAACAAAATCAAGCAACCTACTTTATCCAGAATACCATGGGTGAACGGTTATTAATGTACCGGGAACTGTGAACAACAAGGACATATTGTTTGTGAAAGATACAGGTTCAGACATTACCTTGATACGTGAGGACCTTGTCGAAAAGTCATGTAACCTTGCAGGGCAAAACCTGAAACTCTACACAGCCATTGGACAACCTTTTGAGGCGAAACTAGCCATAGTAGAATTAGACATCCATCCTACAAGGGTCATGTCCAGGTTCGACTGGTATCTGACTTGGCAGCACAAGCGCTGCTGGATATGGACATTCTATGTAGGAAGAAAAGGACTATGGTTGTAACAAGGATGCAGGCAAGAGCGCGGGAAGATAGTGAAAGAAAAATAAAAGAATGTGGGGTTCAATCACATGAACTGGATGACGTGCATTTGGATTGGCTATTTTCGGATGAAGATAGTGATCATGGTCCTATTGAGGACAAGGATAACGACATCCATCGTGAAGATACGGCTGATGAAAAGAACCTGTCGCTTGATCAGCTGCACAATGTTAATGCGGAATTGATTTCTCAGTACCAGAAGAATGACAGCTCACTGGCTGGTGTGAGAGAAAAGGCACCTGGCATCCGAAAGTGTAGAAGTCATGGACACTGCATTTTTCTGGGAGTGTGGAATTTTAAAACGGAAGTGGAGGTCGTCAGATGGAGAAAATTATGGAATCAAAATAGTTTTGCCAAAGCAGTTACGTCAAGCAGTGGTGGAGTTGGCACACGATAGACCACTTGCTGGTCATCTAGGAATGGAGGAAACGAAGGCAAGACTAACAACTGCATTTTATTTGGCCAGGAATGTTAGGGGATATTCAGAGGCACTGTCACAAGAAAGTTAAATCATCGTACGATAAAAGTGCTACCAAAAGGGAATTTCGGCCAGGAGATGAGGTTCTGCTTTTGCTTCCGTCCGATGCAGCAAATATGAAAGCTCGATGGAAGGGACCTTATCGTGTCATTTGTAAGGTTATTGACGTTAATTACAAGATTAACATTGGTGGTAGGCGAAGGCAAGTAACCTACCATAATAACCTAATACGTCAGTACAGGAGAGATTTACTGGTAACAACAAATGTGTATGATGAATTTGATGGAGGAGGACAAATTAAATCAAACAAAGCTATGGTTGATTTCCCATTTCCTACAACAAAGGAAGAAAAAAAAACTGCTTCCGAGATGGTTCTTGTGTCTGCAACCATACGAGTTCACAATCAAACACCGTCGGGGAGCAGAGAATGAAAATGCTGATGGATTGACACGTGCTGGAGTCTAAAATTATGTATTTTAGCTTTCATTCTTGTTGGACAAATCTGAAGCCTCTTGCGATAATGTGTACTATGTACTAATTAATTAATTATTGTGTGATAAATATGTACTTTTGTAATATAGATCAGTTTTATTTTTTAAAGTCAATCCAAAGTGTTTGTTTTAGATGTTGTGCTAGATCATGCATTAGGAAACATATAACTATTTAGCAATTCATTGAATTATTGTACTGTATGTTATATTGTATAGGACTCTAACTGCCATGGAAATGCTTGAAATTTACAATTTCATAAAGTAAGGTAATTGCATAGAGCTGTATACAGCCAAATAGTGACTCTTCAATTTCACTTATCCATTTTTAATATTGTTCGAAAACTAAAGTATTCTCTTAAGGAGGAAGGTGTTACTGTCATATTAAAGCTTAACATCTCACTCCAATTTATTGTACCAATATTGATTATCATTAAGACCCATGGATGTATTGGTTTTTTTAGTTGAAAGTATTTTAAACGGTCATATGCTAAAGACAAATACTATCTAGCTTACATATGGTACTGATAAAGATTCAGACCAATATGAACTGGAGTCTGGGTTTGTCATCACTGTTGTTTTGATAAACTATTGCCCTGGTCTGTGTTAAACTATCAATTTGTTCTCTGTAAAGGTCCGTCGTCTTAAGCCCTAGCTTGGGTGTACATTAAATATTAGTTGAAAATCTACTTTGTGCTGGATGTTATTGTTTGCAACTTTTGCACCACGTAACACACACACACACACACATATATATATATATATATATATATACTCAAAGAGGTCATGTGCAAATGATACACATTTCTATAATGCATCTATGGGTGACATTTCTGGTCTATATACTTATATAGTAAGTAACACCAACTAAGCTAAATTTAAAATTGACAATTTATGTTAGTTGATTTTAAAACCAGTGTGACAAAGTCTACATTGACAAAATAATTGCAGCTATTTTGCTGACAACTAAATACAAAGCTTGGAGTTGTCAGAATGATTTAATAATGAAAAGGCATAGAAAATTCATTTTAATACATCTTACAAAACATTCATGTGCATAAATACAAACAAGATAACTTACTAATTGAGGTATAATCTATAATAGAAAAAATCAATTTGTCCTTGACAGCTTGTCAAAATTCCCCGTCAAACAGAATAGTCTCAATATGAAGGTCATTTTCCAACCACACATAAAAATCACACCATTCCAGTCCTGAAACTGCCAATTGCATTTAAACCTGGTAGTAGTAGCTGTGGTTTATCTTAGTTTCAAAGTATCGTCAGAGACGGCAATGAACGTCAGAAGTCTTAAAGTGCAACTGGACATTTGACCTCCGACAAACCATAAAGGATGGAGGTCTTGTTGGGGTTGTAGAATTTATGATCAGGAGTTATGCAAGCCAATGACGAAATGGGCTCACAATTATGGTACTTGGGTATATATTGACATGCCATTCATTCTCTAGAAGAAAAAAGAATTTGTCAATTAAATTAAACCCAAATCATACATCACAATAATGTAAAAGGTTGTTTTGTTTCTTCTTTAAATAAAATTTTCTTACACAATTGGATGTCACTTATGCAATCCAAATTATTTTACTTGATTTTTTAAGCAGGTTTTACAAATTTTGTTGTTGAAATTTCTTTTAAGAAGGATAAACATCTCATCATTTTTTCCTGTTCTATTTTCTTTGCAGCATACTTATTTTGTATTCCGGGAAGCAATCATAATTTAGGAAAATACGCAGCCCTGGAAAGTTTTTCTTTTCTGAACAAATATTGTTACGTGCGTAGGCTCGAATAAACAGTAACACAGAAAGAGTGAGAATAACAAGCTTGTAAAAACTTAATAAACAATTTATTGAGCACAAATCTTTTCAAGAAAAGAAAAATAAACTTACAATTTTAAGAATCAATTCCAAAATTAATCCAAACATAATTCAAAATATAATTCACTAGAGAAATTGCAAAAGTCCTGGTAATAAAATGTCCAAATAATTCCAAGCTCGAATATTAGTGAAGTATCTGTCCAAGATGGAAGAAGATGTCACGTGATGAAGTCATTTCTTTGTAACGGAATTCAAGGAGCACAATTTTTTTTCTCCAGATAGATAACAAGTTAAATCCTCTTGATCCAAACAAATTGAAATAATTTCCAATACAAGGTAATTTAAAATAACTCAAAACGACACATAACCTGGTATTCTAACAGCCCAAGTTCTACTAAATAGTTCGCTCCAAAACATAATTTATATACCTATTTTCACGTAAACAAGGAAGGGGTCACGTGATCTTCTAGAATCTTTTAGAACTTACGTTCAAAAAATCACGTACACACCGTATGACCCAACTAAAAATAGAAGCATGTTTATAACAAACCTCCATAATGTCCTTGGAATCAACCAATCAGTTTAAAACCTTGTTTACAACCTTGTTTGCCAGTCAAAATAAAAATTAATTGACCCAAATCAAATTCACGTAACAATATGATATGGCAATATTGTAATGTAGACAGCGTGTATGCAAGATATGAATTTCAAAGTCTCTACTGGTGGTGGGCGTGGTTTGTTGAAAAGGCAGTTTTTGTCACTCTGCACGCTTTGTAAATGTTTTATTCTAACCACAGTATTGATTGATCATAGTTGTACATTTAAACCATTCCTAATCAGAAACAAATTTCATGCTTTAAATAGTTACATTTCTCTATCGTTAACTTTTATTTTGAGTACTGTAGAGAAAAAGGACACAAAAGATAGGACGTAAATGGACTTACGTTTAAGAGACTGGACATATCCCTCTCTGTATTACTTGAATCCTTTTGCCATCTGTTCATTCCCTGAACTGCTGTATACACCCGTGAGGAAATTCTCAACGAATGCCAACGAAATATCTTGCAAACAGCTGAGATTGCTACTCGATATACTGTAAGACACCATATTTGTTTATCAATCTGCTTATCTTAGCCTCGTTTTCGCTACGTATTAATATTCATATGGATCTCATTAAAAATGGTCTATAGCGGAGTGCAACGCAAGGAGCATAATAAATGAGGCCTTTCTCATTTGGAACGTTTTGAATGGGGCCTTTTTTTACTGCATTGGCGATGAATCCTATAAGATTTGTCTCCCTTGTTTTCTTTCATCGGATGTAAATAATTAATGCGGTATAATTTATTTGTCTGTTACGACAAAGTTTACAAAGTATCACTCTTATCTATGTTTTCTTGTTGTTTGCGGTTTCATTCGCATTATGCTTGTGGAGACTTGAGTAAGTTGTGCGGCACGTCGCGTTAAAACTTCAAATCACACACACACACACACCCTTATAAAAGCGACCAGGAATGACCGCAAACGTGTGCCCGATTTGCATCAGTTTGACAAGCGTTTGGAAATAAAATTTAAAATTACTTTATTGCTATAAATATATTTTATAAAACTACTAACGCGCAGGGCCGATGTAACTCTGGGCCCTACTGAACCATCACTATAACCTGTAGTAACAACCAAATGCAAAACAAGAACAAACACATGTCAAAATATTTATATTGTCGTGTATACCTTATTTATTTATTATTTTATTTCATCCCCATTGATATATATGGTGCTCATGGTCTGCACTTAGATGATTTTTCCCTTCTTTAAAGCCTTCTTCTAGTGAAAGTTTAATTATCCAGAGAGGAGAGTGAGCCTTTGTTATTCATCATATTGAACATAAAAATGTCTTCGATCACTTTAAAATTATTTTATCGCTATAAATATAGTTTATAAAACTACTAACGCGCGGGGCCCATGTGTTTCCGTGCGACTAAGCCATCACTAAAACCTGAAGTGAAAACCAAATAAAAAACAAAAATAAACACAAGTCAAAATATTTATATTGTCGTGTATATCTTGTTTATTTTTTTAATTATTGATTTATTTATTTCGTCTCCATTGATATATATATATGGCGCTCATGGTTTGCACTTAGATGACTTTTTTCCTTCTTTAAAGTCTTCCTTCTTTAAAGTCTTCCTTCTTTAAAGTCTTTTTCTAGTGAAAGTGTACTTATCCGGAGAGGAGAGTGAGCCTTTGTTAGCGCACCATCAGCTGTGTTAATCTGGCATCAAAAGTAGTCTCATTACCCATTTCCTAGTGCCAGATGCAGCCTGGTAATTGTTTATACAATATCCTTTTTATGGATATCGTCCTGGTACAATTCCAAAGAAAGTTAATGACTTATGTCACATCATTAAAACTCTCAGGAGGGAGAAACCGAATCAATGTTTTTGTTATTGGTTTTGTTGTTGTGTTCTTAACACCATTTTTAGTACATTGTTGGCGATACAAAACATGTAGGTGCAACATATGGAGGATGACCTTAAAAATGCAGAGGAAGAACCACCAACCCACTAGGAAGACTTTCTCATATATCCACTTTGACCAAGCTTGAGAATGGAACCAAAGCAGACAAGTGGTCAGATGACAGTGGTTGTTAAATGCAACCACTTTAGACTATCAGGCCCAAAATAACTTTGGCATATGAACATGTCATATGAATATTTCATAGGGATATCCTAGTCAATAATTTAATCAGTTTCGATGTACCTGTCCAAAACAATATGAATGTAAATGGTAGCAGGCAAATTGACTTGGCTTGGTTTAAGCAACCTTCATAAATATTAAACAATATGACCAAACACTTTCAGATCTACGAGCACAAGAAATCAAAGACATAAAAGAACAATTATCTGACTTAGCGGATGTTGATTCTGATGCTCCAATAGAACAAATTAAATCGAACACGGTTATGATATTCTATATTCTTCAGCTGTAAAAGGGCGTCCATGCAAGATGAGCCCTTTCATGCAGTCCTACAATGGTTTAAGAAAGAAATTCAATATTTACTAGATATTGATTTTTATTCAATGGTCTGTAGGATATTCTTATTTATTGTACCAGCCAAATGAACCAGAGTAAACTATGTGTTCTGTATTTCAAGCCAGATAATTCTTTGCCAATGCAATCTGAAAATAGAAACGTCAACAGTATACACAAATTACAGTATAAACAAATTACATGTATTTACATGTATTTCCAATCCCAAGAGTACATAATTTCTTTGCTACAACTAGGTGGTCAAACTATGTACCTTAATGAAACAAAACCAACAAGTTTCATAATTCTTAACAAATAATTTAATTATCAAAGTCATGAATGATCATGTGAGAGTAGCTTACAGTATTAAAATGTGAATCCAAGATAATTCTAAGGAGTTATCCTAGAGTTCAAAAGAATGAAATGGTTCCATATAAATTTTAGAACTGGAAATGTACTGGTATTTCAAGAATTGCTGTGCTCTCTAAATGGCAATGTTCAGAACTCCTTTGAATAATCCACAACAATTCCATAATAATATTATAGTCCAGAAATGATTTCTACGTTAAACTGTAGAATCCAAAACAAATATTATTCCTCTAAAAATAATACCTAAGGAAAAATTAAAACAAATACATGTAAGCAGATTTTATGTTAAAGTAGAAACACAATAAATAAGATTTTTATTATGACTATTTCACAACATACACCCATGTGACAGATCACACAGTGGAACCTGTCTTGAAAGACTACACCTTCTGCCAAAAAATAATGCTCTCTCATGACAGGTGGTCTCGCATACCTGTGGTCTATCAAGACAGGTTTTTCAGTATTACTCATTTACCTGTTCGTGTGACTACTCATCCATAAAAAAGTAAATTAATTCTTCTAATATACCACCTGAACCATCTGCGCAGTGGGGAAAAGAAAAACTCTCACAAGCATGTTTACTGATAATTCTTTTATTAGTAACTATCAAAAGAAATATACACATTTGTTTGTAGATCCTACACAATCTTGCATTCTTTAATCTTAAAACAAGTTCTACAAGCATAGCAAAATCTAACTAAAGACAATCCCTACAGTTTGCAGCTAAGAATAATAACTACATAAATTTGATAACATAAGATACCAGGAGTTAAAAAATATACAAATATAAACAACAGCAACGACAGGATTTTAAAAGCAAAATATGCCAACAAGATTGATTTTGAAAAATGACTCTGGCAAATTCCAGTCACAAAAAGAGCTTAAGATATTTGGTATTTGCAACTCCAAATGGAATTTATCAATATAAAGTGATGCTGTTTGGTAAGAAAAATCCTCAGTTACTATTCCAGCAATCAATGAACATAGTATAATCTGGTCTAGATACATGTGATACATAAATGGATGATGTCAACATCCGAACAGAATGCTGGAAAGATCACTTGGAAACCATTCGAAAATTCTTTAGTTGACTGAGTGCTATAAATTTGACATTTAATTTTGAAAAAAAGGAGTTTTTCGAGCTTGTTACACTTTTAGGATATCCTGTGGGTCATGTATCCAGTGAAACCAATTGATGTTAAGGTCAAGATTGTCTCTGAATACCCAGTGCCTGCTAGTAAAATGCAACTGATGTCATTTTGGTATGGCTGGATGTTATCAGGAATTCTCTTCAAGTTTGCAACAATTTGAAATGTGCATTATTTTGGCACATTCTCTGATTATTGTATCCATTGATCAAGGCACCATAACTTTCATTAAACAAAATGAAACAAAATCAATGATTAATTGGTAAAGAGTTTGATGTTTGTTGCAGGAATACAACATTGAAATTAGGTACATTTATGATCGTACTTGCACTTTCACGTAAACTGAACTAACATATTATTTTTGTGTCAATTCAATGACATTGTCCTATGCAGTTTTAGTACATGCATATATTTCGCTAAGATATAAAAGAAATATTTATTTTCCAAATCTTTAGTATTCTTTATGAGGGTCAGTGATATGTATAGCAATAATGTGAGCTTAAATTTTGACCATGATCGTAGATTACATCTCCTCATAAGATTATTCAAATTTCATTATCTGTACATTAAGAGTTCCACCATGATTAAACTTATCACTTCAGAGTTTAAATGTTTTCCCACCATGTGAATGTGTCCTCATACTTTGCACTTAGATGCTTTTCCCTTACTATGTATCCTCATTGACATCTACTAAACATTTTATCAAATACTTTACACTTCAAGGATTTTCCCTTACTTTGTATCCTCATTGACATCTACTAAAAATTTTCTCTACTATGTATCCTCATTGACAATCGACATATACTAATAATTGTATCAAATACTTTACACTTAAATGGTTATTCCCCAGCATGTATTCCCAAAACAATCATTAGATCTCCAATTGTAAACATTTTTGTACGTATTTAACATTTAAATGTTTCCTCTCCTGTATGTATCCTCATGTGAAACATTATAATTTCACTTGTATGAAACCTTTTATTATATATTTCACATTTAAATTGTTTTTTCTCAAGTATGTATCCTCATGTGTCTCATTAAATTTGCCTTCTCAGCAAACATTTTATTACATACTTCACATTTAAATGGTTTTTCTCCAGTATGTATTCTCATGTGAACTGTTAGATGTCCTCTTGCTTTAAATGTTTTTTTACATACTTCACATTCAAATGGCTTTTCTCCAGTATGTGTCCGCATATGCATCGAGAGATCAACACTTTGAGTCAACTTTTTATTACATACTTCACATGTATATGGTTTTTCTCCAGTATGTGTCCTCATGTGAAAAATTAGATCTTGATTTCGAGCGAACATTTTCTTACATATTTCACACTTAAATGGTTTTTCACCAGTATGTATTCTCATGTGAATTGTTAGCTGTCCTCTTGCAGTAAATGGTTTATTACATGCAGCAGCAGAGAGTGTGAACAGACCAACTTTTACAGGCGTCGATTTAGCAAACTGAGGCTTTCTCGAAAATGCTTAATATAAGCCTCCATTCATCAAAATAAAATTAAAAAAAAAAACGACGCCATTTTTGTTGTCACCATCCCCTTTGCTGCTTGGAACTTTCAGTTCTGAGTTAACGATGCTTGGAAAATTCGTGGAGTTTTGGTAAAAAAAAAGATGCCATTTAGTTGACGTACACCTCCTCGGCTGCTAATGCGCTAACTAAATATTTGATCAAGTCCTTAAGATTTCACAAACAAACTAATTTGTAAAACCTCACCTCGTAAATCAATCAGATTATTAGATTGGTCAGTGAGTTTGAAATTAATTCTCGTTAACAAATTATTATGACATCGCATATAGACTAGATTAGTTGGGTCTTCAATAATTAGAAATCCTGGAGGAGCCGTTGGTGCAAATGAGTATAAAATATATCCTTGCTGAGCTTGATTTGATTGTTCGAGATTTATTTGATAATTTCCTTCGATAACGTCACATACTAAATTGAGCGCAATCACCGTTGAAATATTCACATTGTTCGGAGCAATATGTCTACCGCCGCCTTCTGGATCATTATTAAATTTCAGAATATTTTCTGTAGGATTCTTCGATTTTTTCCAATTATCGTGGATTCTTTTGAACCCAATATCAATAGCATCGTCAAGTTGTTTCTTTAGTTTATCCGGGTTATATCCAGGGATTTTAAAATCTTTAATCTCCGTTTTATTAATATTGTATAGATCCGCAAACTTATCATGTAAGATCTCTTCATTTAATACTTCTTGAATAATTTTCGAGTGAAATATTTTCATATCGTCGATGATTTTATTACCCGTTTCTACGACGTTGATAAATTCATCCTTGGTGAGAGAGCCGGATTTAATAGATATTAGCAGTAGTGAAAAATCATTATTCATTGCTGTGAAATTTCCGTTAATGAGAGGAACATAAATTGATTCAAAAATTTCTTTATTAAAGAATTTATTAGGAGCATAATCCTGATAACTCTTGACTTCATTGACGGGTTTTATTTTGTTGGTGATATAATCGGATTTCTTAGGTTCGGGTGGAAAATCCTTCGAATTTTCTCGCGAGTTATCCGGTGGTAATTCAGGCCATCCTAACACTGATCTTATAGAACTCTGATAAATATCTACAACATACCCAGGGGAATTAATCTCGATAGCAGATGATAACGTCGGCTCGTGAACCGTTATAGCGATTTTTGATTCTTTTCCAGTGAGAGATTTTATTCTACGTTGAAATTCAGCGTTGATCTGTTCGATTTGATATGACCCAGTTGGTAACGAGACAACGTTCCAGTCTGGTGTTCCGTCTTCACGATTTTTCCACGCGAATACCAAGGAATTATTTGGTTGTTGACCACCAAATGCTACCGATCTAATATTAGGCCAGCTATGATATACTCGTAGTTTTGCTAATGCGATCTCGCTCACGGGAACGGGGTTTGGAAAATTAACACTAAATTCGGGACGCGTTGAGGTTACTGATATCGTGCTTGTTTTCACCGGTGTTGTATTTGTTACTATTTGTTGAAGTAGTTCTTGCGACGACATTATTATTATTATTATTCTGCTCTAATTTCAGCATTGTTGATTTATACAATTGAGCCATAGTTGAGAATTCGCTATCTGATATTGTTGTGTCATCCAACGACGATGATATCAACGAGGACAATTGCGAGTAACCGGCAGATGCAATATGAAATTTTATTACATAATTGTGTAGTTTACTCTGGCTACACGATGATAGTTTTTTTGTGATCCCGGTTAATATCCCGGCGATTGTAGCTATCGAAGAAATAACAATTGGTACTACAACCGGAGCAATCATAGTAACCGAAGATAGTATTATTCCAGCAGCAGTGATTACTCCCGACACTGAGTATACGGTGATATCAACTGCGGTTATTCTTCGTTGGTATTTTTTTATTTTTATTTGATACTCCTCACAGAGAGAATTGAGTTTAGTTTGAAATTCTCTGACTTGATCATAGCGATACTGATTCGATGATGGAGTCATTTTATTTTAAAGGTGCTAGCATTTTCAATTACAAATTACTTTGTAATTTTGAATCGTGAAAGAATTTTTAAATCAATTTAATTGTTTACTTAAATCCACTACGAATTCTACGTACCACGTTACTGAAACCCTGACTAGATTTTTATCTGTAGTCGTTATCGTGAATTGTTCAGTTGTATCCTTGTCGATTATCGTTGATATCGTATTATTGACTCCAGATGAACTACTTGATGATATATCAAACTGATTCGGTGATACTATTGTTAATCGATAAATACCCTTGACTGCTGCGGTTATGTTTAAAATGTTGTTTGTGGGAGTCCACATAAATGATCCGTGTTGAATCGTGTGTACTACGTTGTTGACGATAGATTTATCATGAGGAATTTTTACTTTTTCAACAACGTTTATCATTCTCATTGCATCATCCCTTATTGCGTTGTTGAATGTTTTAAGTTCATCGATGGATTTTTTAATATCGGGAAGTGTTATTTCAATTTTATCAAATGGGCTCCCAATAAACTTGTCCATGAGGTTTTTACGAAACGTCATAAATAGTTTCGTGTGTTTTTCATATTCAGATTGAAGAGTTGCTAGTTCTAACATAGAATCTTTTATTACGGTGAGTTTTGGTGTGGTTACTGGTGGATTTCCAAAAAATTCTAGTATGGGTTTGTCAATTTGGTCAATTGTATTTCTTTGTGTTGCACTAAACTGATCAAATACAATTATATGATCATCATACTTATCATTAAGCGATTTTAATGAATTCACTGTGTTATCGTATGTTGCTAATTTATCCGTAATTGTTGAAACAAGTACACCTGGTTTGAGTTTACCCCCATCAGAAAATAACGCGATAGTATCCTCTGCTGCGTCTCGTTGTTTAACCAAAATATCATTAAGAGAGATATTACTACTTTTCAATTTACCCTGACGATCTTGAAATACAACTATTTCACCAGGATCAACATTTGCTAGGTTTAATATTTCAGCTATTTCATCTTCGATTAGTTTTTTAATATCCTTGTTATCAACGGTTTCAACTCCACTATCAGGTTTCTTCAGCGATGATAAAGGTCGTCCCCAAATATCAATCATTATTATAGAAATCTTTTTATTATTCAAATCCTATGGATTTCTAATCCGAGAAACGCTAGCGTTTCTACCGCTAGTATACTCATTTACCACTACATGAGGTGGTTTTAAAGATTCTTTCGAAATAGCATTAAGGACATTTAATACTTCTCGACCGCATATTGGTGGGTCATTCAACGTTTGTGTTGGTAGTGTAGAATAAAAAATTGGAAATCTTTTAAATTTCTTAATATAACGCATAAATTCTTTTGGCGGCGCTAATCCATATGAGTCAAAATAAATAATCCCACGTGGATCAATTGCGTAACAAACCCAATGTGTTCCAGGTCCATCGCTGTTATCTAAATTAATAATACCGGTTTCAACATCATTTGGTTGTGTCGGTAACTGATCTCTCATAAAAACACCTCTGAAATTTTTAATCGCTAGTTTTTTAGCGGCATCAATTAAATCAAAATTGGACATAGGAATCATTGGTTTCTCAACTATATCGTTCCTGGAATTCGAAGACCCTTTCCGCTGTACCATGAATACGGGGTTCCTGGTAGTCTTAGACCCTTTCCATTTTTTTTATATCCTTTCCCAGTTGCCTTTTTCAATGCCATTCCTGCCGCGGTACCAATGGCTCCTAACGCTGCTGCCTTCGCCACCGCTGGGGCTGCTGCGGCAATCAACCCTGGAATCAACCCTAACAACGGGAATATACCACCAGTCTTTTCCATGTTTTTAATCGCGCTCGTAGAAAGAGTAACCTGAACTCCTTTTTTTTCTTTCAGCGCTTTATTAAAATGATTAGTTTGAGTTTTCGTCAGCGATAGTTTATTTACCCCGCTATTCATTTGATTAGGTTTCAGCGTTATTGTGGTTCCGCATTGCTTAGCTGATTTGGATTGTAATTTTTTTAGTTGACCAGGTGTCAACGTAACATTGATATTACTATACGACATTATACAAAACAGATTAATTCTAAATCGCAAGTGATTCAATGTAAAAATCTAAAGGATTTTCAATTAAATATTTTCCACTGGTGCATCAATAAGTCTCATTCGTCCACCAACACCTTCGAGTAGCATTGATTTATCACTGAGAATGACAGCAACTGCTCTATATTCAGGGATAGCACCACGAAGTACACGAGCTCGGAAATGTATATCAACGACGGACTGTCTCATTAAGTCAAGATGTTCCAACGAAAAGTAATAAATTGGATAAAGAGTACTAAAATCCAACTGTGATATTTGTAGACCAGTATCGACATTTTGATCACGTCCCATATACGACAGCAATCGATGATAAACTCGTGCAATATGGTTTTGACCGTAATTAAGTTGTATATCCTCGGATGGTTCTTGTTGTCCGTTTATTCTCAGCGAGACTTCATTAACACCTAATCGATCAAATATCATATGGGAGGAGAGTTGATTTCCAATTCTCGTCGTATCCTGTAACGCAATAAATATATGACGTGGAGCTGAAATACCCTGTTTTGATGCCAGGTTCCACGTAAATACGCCGTTAACAGTTGATTGTACAACATCTGTACTCATTGTTAGCCAACTTAATAATCTCTTCCCCCCTTGATCCATAAATGATAGTAAACGTGGTTCTGTTGACAACGATGGAGTCAGCACTGGCATCCAAAGTGATAGTTTTGTTAAAACGACTTTACCGGCATCAGCATTTGGGTTTGCAGCATCTGCTGGAATCCTCCAAATTGCATCATTGTCAGTACCCTTTCGCACAACCGCTATAGTATGTTTCGCTCCATAGATAACTTTTCGGATATTTCTACAGAATCCAAATATATGATGTAGTGGAATTGCGCATGAAAATGATCTGCGTCCCCCTTCCAACATTGACATACGTGTTGCAGCTCCTAGATTGAAATTAAGATCATTGTTTATAATCATACTCTCGACATCAGCATTAGCGGCACCAGCATTATTCTTTGGTTGTCTTATAAGAAATGGATTTTTCCCAGTAGTATTTTTAATATCCTTTGCAAACATCATAGAGGGACCGGCCGATCTTGTATAATCGTCGGAATATCTTGCTAGCCCTAGTATTGTTGTTGCTACATCAACATCACGTTCTATCGACTCAATTTCCTTTCCATCAATGAGATATCTTGCACTTTCAAATAACGCCATGATACCATTATTGACAAAACCGACTTGAGTACCGGCTGGATATGGCGCTGGTACCGCAGGAGTATCAGCAGCTGTTACGAGTTCACCTTCGACTTCAATAAAGGCTTCAGCGGGTAAAAAGTATTTACTAGTATCATGAACTTGAAGTTCAATTCGTGACCGAAGATCAGGTTGCACTGCGTGATAAGCAAAAAATTGATAATCACGTACAGAATCATCTTTAAGTACTGGGGCTTCCATGTCAAATGCAACATCAGGGTTCTGTTTGAACATTTTTTATTATATACCCGTAGGTCTAAATTAGAAATCGGAAACGCTAGCATTTCTGAGAGGTGAAATCACTCAAAATCGATTCAAAATACAGAATTAAAAATAAAAAAAAATAATATTATGTTAAATTAATTATTTAGTTGGGTATATTAATAATGTTGCTGATGAAAACAAATCTAGATAACGAAGATCAAATCGAAAATACAAATCTTTCAATAACTATAACAACTGAGAATCCTATTCAAATAACCAGAAATATTAGTGTTTCTAACACTAGTGTTTCTAACACTAGTATAGGAAATTCAAGTGGAAACATTAGTGTTTCTAATACTAGCATTTCTACTGAAACCATCGAAAATTCAGAAAATACAAGTATTTCAATAACTATAACAATTGGAAATCCTGTCCAAATAAATATAACCAAAAACGCAAGCGTTTCTAACACAAGTGTTTCTAATACAAGTATAAGAAATGCTAGCAATTCTAGTGATGATTTTTGAGAAAATATTATTCACCGACGACGACGACTTTGTCGTAAGCCACTTCCCGCTATCATATTTGCTGTTATATTATCCTGGGCGTTAGTCATTAATGATTGTAGTTTTTTATCCACGGCGTTATTTATTATTTTACTAACCTGTGTAGGCATTACTGCAGTAGATGGTAGTGAAGTCATTTTAGAAATGTTAGCATTTCCAGGTTTTGAAAAATTTCTACGAAAATCACTTCGTGATTTCACTAACGCTGTTAGTTTATCCTTAGCGGCTGAAAATGCCTTACTAGCAAGATCACCAACAGTGTTAATACCCTTATCTCGGATAACATCAATTGCTTTCATCGATAATTGTTTTACTAGCGGAGCCACTTTTGGAGCCATTCTTGAAAATAATCCCATTATAGTATTACCGAGACCATCTCCATAGTATACTCGGTATTTTGGCAATCGTGAGTTTACCACGTAGACACTAGTTGGTTTATCATGGTTGTAGTGTATGATCATTCTCTATATACAGAATCACTTTTGATTCTACAAATGCTAAAGCATTTCCAAATTGATATTTATCTAATCGCTATGATAACCGTAAAAATCCGCAGGATTTTCGGCTAACTCTTCAATGAAATCTCTATATGTTGCAATATCCATGATACCACCTTGAAATAACCGCCTACAGATATCAGCAGCTTCATTGATTATTTCTGGTGAGTTATTTCCGGCTCGTTTTCCTCCTACAAGTATTTCTAATCGTGCTATATCGCCGAGAATATTGCCGGGACATGTTACATTAGAGTTTCCAACTAAACCACTGCCTTTTTTTTCAGTGATACCAGTTGCACCTTGTGTTTTTATTTCTGAACCGGGTTTTGATTGTTTTGGTAATCTAAGAAATTCAGGGTCTGATTTAGCTTTTTTTACTCCTTCCTTAATTCCATTCTGAAAGTATATATACGACTGTTCTTCCTTCCTCCTCTCAGTAAGACTCCTAATATTCTTCTTCGTTTTATACAACCAATCATACCAGTCATCTTTTGATACTTTACTATCCTTATACTCCTCTTTGACAATTTCATCTCTTATATTATAACTCTTGACAGCAAACTCACCAAAGGCGGTATAATCGCTGGGTTTTTCAAATTGAAATTCTTGTATATGTGATACAATCTCAGGTTTGAATTTGTCTATAAAGGAAACACGACTCTTCGTGGAAACTGCGCCTTCTTGTTCTTCTTCTTCTTCTTCTTCTTCTTCTTCTTGTTCATGCTGTCGTTGTAGTTCTTCTTGTTCTTGCTGTCGTTGTAGTTCTTCTCGTTCTTCTCGTTCTTGCTGTCGTTGTAGTTCCATCTCCCCTGCGATTTCACCTGGAAGTATTTGTACAGCTTGTTTCGTTTGTTTAGTTCGTTTTGCTATTTTCTCCAACACAGGGAGAAGAGGCTTCTCTGTTCTAGGACCTTCTTTAGGGACATCTCCGTATATCGCCCGTTCAGTTGCTGTTTTCACACCCTCAGTTGCACTAACAATAGGTTTGAAGAGTTGTTCTGTATCCTCTGTGAAGTCAGTCTGAAGTAATTGCCGCTGTTGAAGTTTTTCACGTATACGATCACGAAGGGGTAATATTTTCTGGATAGCGCTAAGTCGTTCCTTTACGTTTCGTGTGGTCAATGATTGTCCTATCATTATTAAAAGAGTATCACTAATTGTCAAATAAAAATCCTTTGAGTTTCCATCTTCGATTTTCAAAGTAAAAAAAAATCACTAGATTATACTTCCTCGTTTACACACATAATTTTACTTCCTCATACCGTACTGGTTATACAAACAAAGGAGGCTCTCTACGCGTGGGGTTCATCACCTTCAGAGTTTTCCATTAACATTTTTAATTGTCTCACTTTACAATTAATAAGTCTCTTTTGTTCATATTCTAATCCTAATTGCTTTCGTACACGTTCAACGATGCTACATAATGGTACGAATACATTAACATCTTCAGTATTTACTAAGCTCTCACGCATAAGCTTTTGGATATTCTTAATTAAAAAATATTTTTTAGATAGGACATATTTTCCGGTCTGTTCTGCAAATTGTATATCCTCGAAATTGGTCATAATTTGATCACAATCCAAACCTGAACATAATTTTACATTTTCATCCTTAAGTTTATTGATTTCAATAATAATCAATTTGAGATTTTCAAGATTCATATATATATATATATAAAAATATATTTGTTCAAATACTTTGTATTTTAAATACAAAGTATTTTAAATACAAAATATTTTAAAATGAATTCTGGATACACTAAGGTGTTGATCATCTTAGTATACCCAGAAGCTTAATGCGATTATAGATGATTATGATTATATATAATGAATGACGACGGCACATTCACCGTTTTGAACCCCCTTGGTGTTTTATACATCAAGCAGCGCGCTCAACGGTTACAACCGACAAACACATAACAATAGATTATAGGTGACACAATGAATGAATTGATTTCAATGACAATGACGACGGTACAACAATAGATTATAGGTGACACAATGAATGAATTGATTTCAATGACAATGACGACGGTACAACAATAGATTATAGGTGAACAATGACAATGGATGACGACGGCACAATAACCCCCTGATCTAGTGTGGTAGGCGGTTATACACATAAGACGGTACAACAATAGATTATAGGTGAACAATGACAATGGATGACGCGGGCTATTCTACATTCAAGTGTAAACAAAACCGCAAAATCGAAACTTTGGTTTTGAATGTCAATAATAACGTTCATACCACGTGTGACGGTGTGGTTTTGTTTACACTTGAATTTCGGCTAAATGCCCAATTATAATAAAGACGAATTTGTATATATATACACTCATTACGACGAGGTGATATAAAAGAGGTGTAGTGATTGTAATTATTTGTTTGTTTATTAGCGATCACTGACAACGTTGAAAACACGCATAATACTTGAAACAGACATTAAAAAAAATGTTTAAATACAACGTGGTTATAAAACAGTTCTGTTAATACTTGAAAAAAGACAAAATTGATTGTGTTTTGTTCGGATTTATTTAATTATAACAGCCAATCAAAAATCGAAGATTTTCCAATCAATGTTAGAAACGCGTTTCCGTGTTTAAGATCCGTAACTCTGTCATTGGTGGAAATCCTACGGATTTCACACGTGTTATACCTAACGGAGTTATCTCCCTACGTAAGAAAACTGAATTTTGTTTTTAAAACGCTTTGAAAAAGCGGTCTTATAAATTCCCTCTGCTACTTTTTGTACCGAGGAGGTGTGAATATCGAAATACTTACCAGCTTCTGACATTGATTGAAATACCATCTCCCCCTTGTCAGTATTAAACGATCTTACTGGTCTCTTCCCAATTGATTTACAAGTACCAGTATTTCCAAATGCAGTATTCTCACTTTGTGTAACAGCTCGTAAATTATTCAAAGAATTATGTGTCCTAATACCATCAATATGATCAATAACAAGGCCATCCTTGATTAATCCATTATACACTTCATAAACGAAACGGTGATTGAGATACATTTTCCCTCCAGCTTTAAATATCAAATAACCCATACCATTATCCCGCCCAACAGATTTCTTATTTTTACTGTGTCTAACAACACCATCACTAGAAGCTTCGTAATTTTTAATAACAGGATGTCTTTGAAATTCTTGGCTCATTTATATATAATATATATATTTGTCTAATTCGTTAATTGGCTGAATTATAACATTGGAAAATCTTTTTATATAATCAGCCGTAGTTTTTATGATTTTGCTATTGACGTCGTCAGGATTTTTGATTCTTCGCTTGTCATAATAACGTTTTAACTCTCTATAACGCTTACCCCCGCAATTAATGCATAACTGCGACTTGCCTCTTACACCTACCCCACAATGCAAGCATGGTAGAGGTCCCTCCGAACTGTTTCTCACACTCTGCATATGATACCCACAGAATTCATTTCTACATGATTTGTTACACGGAGTCTTTGATCCAATCATAAGCCATTTGCAATGATTCATTATATAAAAATTTTCTTATTTAAATACTTGTTTTAATTATAATATGAAGGAGTTCAAGAGATTATCGAAAATTAAGCCTTGGAAAAATGTTAGATTTAATCTCGATAGAATCTCTGATATACCTAAAAGTCTAGTAGATGATAAACCATTATTGAGTAAAATCAGCGACTGTTTTAATGAGTTTAAGCGTGATGGAGCATCTCATACGTGGTCGACATTTCGAATTATTGATGAAGATGTCAATATACCCATAATTGATGCTACTATGAATGATATAAGAGCAGCTGTGATACTTTCACACCTTGGCCAGAAATCCAAAGGATTTCTACGGAGGTATTTTTTTAGAATAAAATTCATTATCGAAGAGGAAGGTGAATGGATTATCAGAGATAAATTTGAACCAATCCTTAAGGATAAAAACACTGTTATTGTGAGTAGAGATTCCAAACCAGGAATTCTAACTGGAATTGACAAACCATACTATGAGAAATCTTACCCTGTAACAGCAGTTGTGTATGGGTTATATCCAATAAATAATAATCCTAATATTACAAAACTAGCTCCAATGTTTTCATCATCAGTGGCTTTGCCACTTAATTGTGTAGCAACACGGGTAATAAAACACTTTACAAATTCCCTCCGAGGAAACAAATTAACTGATCTACGAAGAAAAAAAATAACCGAATGGGAACTAACAGTGAATCAACATGGAGCAAGGATTTCCGATATAGCTAAATTAGAAGCATTATTAAAATTTCCAATATCGGTAGCGACAATAACCGGAGAAGTATTATACGAACCAAAATATCAATCGCGAGGAGCTCCAATTGAAATTATTGATCACAACAAACACGCGTGGACACCAGCGGTAAATATATTTCCACGAGAAAGAACTGTTCGATATACCCCCCGGAAATTTTCCGGGGAATTTTCAGATGATTTCTATGAAGAGAAATTATTTGATGCTATTCACGCGTTAACCAAAGACGACCCTGTGTCAGTATGGTTACTCAGGAGTAATGAGGATCCGGAAATAGGATTTGATCAGTTTGTAAAACCAAATGGTGAATTATATCGAACTGAAGAATTAGATACTAGAATGAGAAAAATCGCTAATGAGTATTTAGAAGGAAACACTAGTGTTTCTACTGTAGAAAAACTACTTACAGATAGCTTCACAATTCCATCAGTGGTAGCTCACTTCGCACGAGAAAAGAATTCATGGCGTCCAACACGAAGTGATTTTCTCAATGACGTGAAGTTGAGTTGCGTCGAATTGGGTCATGGAGGATTGTGGAATACGAAATACTCACGTGATGGTATGATTTCAATTGATATATCCGCGTGTTATCCTGGAAGTTTTCTCGGATATGGAGAATGCTCTGAATATTTTAAACGATTTGGACATCCCACACATGAAATGACTCGTGTTGCGATTAATGGTCCATTACCCGGAACTGCTAGCAGTTCTAATTTTGATTTAACCGGGTTCGCTCGTGTGATATCATTCGAATTAGCTACAGGGTTACATCCGTGTAGTTATCTTTGTCTTGGTAGACATATGTATGAAAAAGCGTGGATGCCAATTGTGCTATTGCGATATATGATCGATTGTGGTATGTTAACATCATTAATTGTCAGTGAAGCGATTATTTGTTATAACGCGCAGAAAGATGTTTGGTTACCAAAACCCGATCTAGAAAAAATAATTAACGAACAACGAAAACAATTGGGAGATTGTGAAACACTTATGGATTGGTCTAAGAGGTTATTCGAAGGTAGGAATAGAGAGGCTAAAGAACTCGGACGAAGAATAATCGGTAAATTCACTCAAGGTGGAAGATTTGACAATGCAAAATATTCTTCGAGATTGATCTTAGACAATGAAGAATACGATTTTATCATAACCGATTTAATAAAAAAAGGAAAATTTGTAACCCGTAGGGATGCTTTTCGATCCAATGGTGAGAAATTAGGTACGGTTGTTACCTACTGTGATGGATATAGTTGTCAGTACACACATTTGAGAAGTTCTATGCTAGCCTATTCTTGTATTAATCTATTCTCGATGATAAACAGATTTCCTAATACCGCGGTTAGAGTAGCTACTGATTCGATGTATATCCATGAGAAATACAAATCAGATGTAGCTAAATTCACAGATCCTAAGGAAGCGTGGGGAAATTGGAGGTTTAAAAAAGAAACATTACATGAGTATTGTAAATCCGCAGACGTTGCTATGGATGATAAATACTTGAAAAGTAACCATAATATCTCAGAGATTCAATCAGAATTTTCTACTGCACCGCCTGTATCCGATCCGATTTGTAGATACAAGACAGTTTATTTAAACGGCTGTGGTGGATCAGGAAAGACAACTCGTGCAATCGAATTATTTCGTCGTGGAAACGCTAGCGTTTCTAACATGATTGTGTTAACACCAACTCACAGACTCGCCAGAGAGATGATAGCGCGGGGAGTAAAAGCCTGTACTTATCACAGCTTCTTTCGATGGAAAGGCGATACATGGACTCCTGATCGAATGGGCGATAAATTTATTCCTGAAATAATAATCTGGGATGAAATATGCACGGTATCGTTAACAGTATTACAGATATTTCTTGAATGGTTGTTATTGAAAAATACAAAAGTCGTCATGTGCGGGGATCACGGCCAACCGCAGCCATTTGTTGGTGGATCTCCACATGAATGGTTAAAGGGTTTTGTAGACTATTATGAAGAGATTAATACCGACCATAGATCACTTGATGAACAATTACGAGAATTCAAAGCGCTAATTAGATTACAACCGGATAAAATCCAATGTGAAATAGCGCGTGAAATAATCTCTGAAACTCCCATGAATGATTTTTGGGAAATGTGGAAGCCAAATGATTTAATAATCGCGAGTAGAAAAATAGTCAGAGACGCACTTCAGATGAAGTTGTTTGCGCTACATAAAGAAAAATTTGCAACGCTTCCAGTACCACTCTGTTATAGACCTAAGGATACACGAAAGCAGAATATCGACGTTGACATTCCTGGACAACAACAAAAGCAGAATTTAGTATTAAATGATATTGTGTTGGTTGATATCAGCGTCGTTAAAGATGCATTAGGTGCTGATAAATCCCCATGGACGTTAGGTTATGCAGCAACAATACACTCTTCACAGGGATTGACTATATCCGATACAACTCTTTGGATAGTAGATAATCATATTGAGTGGTCAAATTTAGTTTATCTCGCAGTATCCAGAGTACGGCGAATAAACCAACTTCGAAGAATTGTTGTTGACGATGAAATCATTGGTAACGATATTATCACTGATGATTTTATCACTGGTGATATAATCAGAAAAAAACTCTCTGGCTATAAACAACAGGATAAAAAAAATAAACGAGAATTTGACATTGATGCTGATTTAATAATCACTTTGAAGCAACAACAAAATAATTACTGCGCGAGTTGCAATTGTATAATGCGTTGGCAGTATTCGGATAAAGATCCTCGCCAATTCACCGTAGACAGAAAAAATAACAATCTCGGTCATGTCAGAAACAATGTGATGTTGACCTGTCTTGAGTGTAATAGACGCCGGGGTGACAGCACCCTGGGTGCTAATTAAGACCACGCGGTGGTAATTGAGTATCCTCGGGGATCACTTGTAATTGTTCGCGTGTAAATCCTCGCTGAGGAGCAGTTGAATCCAGTTTATAGACTGGAGGTCTACCAGTTGATCGTGTTATGCCGGATATTTTATGCGTAGTGACGCTCCAAATAGGATCAGTAGCTCTTTTTTTACCACCCTCAAGCTCTCCTGGTTCGTATAAGTACCTTACAATGACATTACTACCAAGAATTGGTTCTTTGAAATCTTTTTGTGAAATTCCTTGGATTTCCATTTTGATAGACGCCTTCTTAATAGCGTTGACAGGTTTCATATTAATTGTTCTAGTAATCTCATTATTGATTGCGGTAATCACAGCTGGTAATCTCTTGACCCATTCACGGGATCGTTTATCCTGTATGAATTCTTTTGCGTATTGATATCCGAATAACCGCTCAGCAAGGGTTTTATTAAACCGTTCAACAATTGCCTGATCGCGATGTAGCGCAGTGTGTCCTCGTCTGATGGCGACATTATGATGATTCATCGTAGATGTAACAACACCTTGAAATTCCTTGCCAGGATCAACTTGTAACAGATTTGGCCAGCGCAGAGGACCTCGTCGATAAATTTTTTCAAATGCAGAAGCTACTTCAGTAGATGATTTTGTTTTTAACGGTTCTGCTTCTTTGTATCGACTTGCAATATCAACTAACGTTAACGCGTATTTGTAACCGTTGTCATGCGGCAGAAATAATATATCAGCTTGATGAACTTCATTAGGTGTTGTAACATCAAAATGCGAATAGTTAATTTGTTTAGGCGCTGGTAGATAAATTTGCCATATTGCCTGTTTAGATAACCAGTTTGCCGCTGTAGTTTTTTTCACCTTTGATGCGCTAGCGAGTTTATTAATTGCTGCGTAACCTCTCCAGTATCCTCTCGGAGAATAATAAATAGATTCCATATTAAAATGCTAGCATTTTCAATTACCAGCACCTAACATCAATTTACCCTTCATAGCAGATTTTACCAACCAAGAAGCCAACTTTTCTTTGAAGGATTTATCAGGAATAGCATTTAACGCATGAATTAATTTTACATCTGCGAGATGTCTGTGTTGAAGATTGCTGCTTTTATAAGCGACATCATGAGCATGACACGCCTTATCAATAGCGTTTATTGGATACTCGCCGGGTCGGGGTAAATTTTGATCATCAAGTCTGATATCTAATCGTGTTCCCGGTCCACAGTAGCTATATCCTGGAAGGTGCTTTTCTCCTGGATACTTTGCCCACGGTGTTCCTGGGAGTTTTGTCAATTTGGCTGCAATATCACCTCCTCGTTTTTTTTTAAAGGTTTCGTGGAAGTAAATCTAAATTTTTTCGTACTACATTGTACGCATTTACCAGAAAGCGCTGATCGATTATTTTTCGTTGTAATCGTCGTCAAGTCATTTGTGCCAGTACGCGTCCTACACTTCACACAATATAGATCCATAATTTATATATAACAGTTATGAATGTAATTGATTATTCAGCTACTCGACGACGGGAACCTATTACACACCATGCAATGTTACCAAATTCTATTCGCGCGATTATCATCGGACCATCTGGAAGTGGTAAAACACAATTGCTACTTAATTTGATAACGAGATGGATGAAGTGGGATAAATTGTACATGATTGCTCCGAGTGTAGACGATCAACGATGTTATGAAGTATTAAAGGATTTTAATGATGCCGCGCAAGAAATTAACGGCGATGGTGTTATTGAGTTTATAACCGATATCGAAGAGGCACCTAGTATTGATGATATTGATGGAAGTATTAACAATTTAGTCGTATATGATGATATCATGTTAGATAATCAAAAGAATCCTGCTAGAATATTTTCCAGAGGCAGACATAAAAACACCGATGTGATATATATCACTCAACGTTACACTCAAATACCAAAAGTGATCAGAGATAACTGCAATATGCTGTGTGTATTTAACGGAGTTGATACTCATACTCTTAGAAATATTTGGCAAACTTGGTGCGGTGGTGATATGGATCATAATCGATTTAGAAATTTCTTTAGCCACGCTCAGACAATCCCACACGGATTTGTGACGATAAATTTATCAGACCCTCGGACAAGATATCGTATCGGACTTGATCAAATATTTAGTTAGCGCATTAGCAGCCGAGGAGGTGAACGTCAACTAAATGGCGTCTTTTTTTTTACCCGAAAACTCCACGAATTTTCCAAGCATCGTTAACTCAGAACTGAAAGTTCCAAGCAGCAAAGGGGATGGTGACAACAAAAATGGCGTCGTTTTTTTTTTTAATTTTATTTTGATGAATGGAGGCTTATATTAAGCATTTTCGAGAAAGCCTCAGTTTGCTAAATCGACGCCTGTAAAAGTTGGTCTGTTCACACTCTCTGCTGCTCATGCTTCACAATGAAATAGTTTTTCTCCAGTATGTATTCTCATATGCTTATTCAGATCTCCACTGCGACTAAACCTATGATGACATTCTTCACACTTAAATGGTTTTTCTCCAGTATGTGTCCTCAGGTGCTCAGTCAGAATTCCACTTCGACTAAACCTTCTATCACATACTTCACACTTAAATGGCTTTTCTCCAGTATGTATCCTTATATGTTTATGCAGAGATCCACTGTCCCTAAAATATTTATCACACACTTCACACTTAAATGGCTTTTCATCATTATGTATCCTCATATGCCTAGTCATATGTCCATTCACCCTAAACCTTTTATCACACACTTCACACTTAAATGGTTTTTCTCCAGTATGTATCCTGAGGTGCACAGTTAGAGATCCACTCTGACGAAACCTTTTATCACACACTTCACACTTAAATGGTTTTTCTCCAGTATGTATCCTCATGTGCATGGTCAGAATTCCTTTAGTACTAAATCTTTCATCGCATACTTCACACTTAAATGGTTTTTCTCCAGTATGTATCCTCATGTGCATGGTCAGAATTCCTTTAGTAATAAATCTTTCATCGCACACTTCACATTTAAATGGTTTCTCTCCAGTATGTATCCTCATGTGTTTCATTAAACTTCCCTTCCTAGCAAACATTTTCTTACATACTTCACATTTAAATGGTTTTTCTCCAGTATGTATTCTCATGTGAACTGTTAGATGTCCTCTTCTAGTAAATGTTTTTTTACATGCTTCACATTCAAATGGATACATTTAGTGCACACAGCCATGAATCATTATATCTTCATTTCGAGTGACCATTTTATTACATACTTCACACTTAAATGGTTTTAATCCAGTAAATGTGCTCATACACAATATTCGATCTTCTCTTTGACTCCACATCCTGTTATATATTTCACACTTATCTCAGTTATCTCCAGTAGGTATGAACAATTCGAGTTTCACTGTCAATAAACCGTTCATTACAGACAACACACTACTAATTTCGCTTTTATTCCGGTGCATAGCCACACCGGAACGCGCCGAAACGCAATTGAAATACCGTAATACAATACAGTATCGTATATACCATAGCTGATTTTCTTTTTTTTTTTTTACATTTGCGACATTTTTATTTATTTATAGAAAATAACATTTACTATTAATAGTGTCTGATACAGTTGAGCAGCAAAGAAGGCGAATCGGACAACTTTATAGAAGCGTCTATTTGGCAATTCAAGCTATCCTCCAAAATCGTAAAAAAAAGTTTCTTTGGAGACGCAAAGTCGTTGTCGCGTCCTCTCTGCAGCTATGGGAATAAACATCATTTTTACGATGAAAGTCTTAAGACTTTACAAACAGACTAATTTGTAAAACCTCACCTCAGATTATTGGACTGGTCAATGAGTTTAAAATTAATTCTCGTGAACGAATCATTATGACATCGAATATAGACTGGATTAATTGGATCCTCAATTATTAAAATCCGGGTGGAGCTGTTGGTGCAAATGAATATAAAATATATCCCTGCTGGGCTTCATTTGATCTTTCGAGATTTAATTGGTAACTTCCTTCGATAACATCACATACTAAATTCAATGCAATCACCGAGGATACATTGACGTTTTGAGGAGCAATATGTCGCCCGCCTCCATCTGGATCATTATTATGTTTGAGGACAGTTGTGTGTGGTGTGTTATTTTTTTTTCCCATGCGGCGAGTATTGGAGGGAAGTACTCATCGAGTAGGTCATTGAATGATTTTTTTTTATTTCATTCGTCTATATTATTCTCGGGAAACTTAAATACTGAAATATCTTCTATGCGTATAGTACGTGTTCTTGCAAATTATATTCTCTCAGAATTGCCCCCGGCATCTAATACTCCTTGAATAAGTCGTATGTTAAACAGTTCTATATCGTGTACAATTTGATTTAGTATTTCCGTATATTTGATAATTGAGGTTTTCGACGATCAATCAACAAAATGTTCTTGAAAACTCTGCCGTAATTTTTCTAAATAATTCTTGTTCTTTTTGAAAAGAATTAAAACTTCGCGAGTTAATATCTGGATCCGATTCGATCCAACCGTGCCCACATCTCCCAAACTGCCATGCTTATTATAGTAACTAACAGGATCTGTTAAAAACTCCGTACAATAAGGATCGATTATTTCAGGGATGAAATCCTGATATGATTTATTGTCTGTGGTAAAATCAGATTTTTTTCGGTTCAGGTGGAGGTGGTTTTTTCCAGGACAACCCAGTATTGTCCTTATAGAACTCTGATAGATCTATACGACATACTCGGTTGAGCTTATCTCAATGGCAGATGATAACGTCGGCTCATGAACCGTTATAGCGATTTTCGATTCTTTTCCAGTAATGGATTTTATTCTACGTTGTAATTCATTATTGACCTGTTCGATTTGGTTGGACCCAGATATTAGCGAAACAACGTTCCAGTCTGGGGTCCCGTCTGGTTTATTCTTATTCGCAAACACCAGGGAATTATTCGGTTGCTGACCACCGAATGGTACTGATCTAATGTTAGGCCAACTATGGTATACTCGTAATTTTGCTAGTGCTATTTCCTTAACTGAAATCGCAGTAGGGAAATTCACACTGAATTCAGGGTTATTTGAGGTTATTGATATCATGGTGGTTTTCACTGGGGTCGTGTTTTCCGCTATTCGTTGAAGTAGTTCTTGCGATGTTATCATTATATTCGTGTTGTTTTTCTAATTTTGACATCGCGGAATCAGAAACACGTACCATCACTGAAAACTAACCATCGAATATTAATGTGTCATTGAGTGACGACGATATCATCGAGGATAATTGTGAGTAAACGATTGACACAACATGGAACTTAACTACGTAGTCTTGTAGTTTGCTGCATGATGATTATTTTTAATAATTGAAATTATTCTCGCGATTGTTGTCGGGGTGATATACAAATTGGAATAGCTATCGGGGCAATCATTGTTATCGAGGAGAGTATTATACCGGCTCCGGTGATTACACTTGATACCGAGTACACGGTAACATCAACTGCGGTGATTCTTCGTCGGTATTTTTTTATTTTTACTTGATACTCCTCAGTGAGTGTTTTGAGTTAAGTTTGAAATTCTCTGACCTGATCATAGCGATACTGCTGTGATGACATTTAATTTTGAAAACACTAGTGTTTTTAAATCGATTTCATCAAATCCGCTTCGAATTCCATGTACCATGTTACTGATGTCTTAGCTAACCTATTATCTGTGGTTGTTATAGTGAATCGTTCAGTTGTATTCTTATCGATGATCGTTGATATTGTATTGTTGACCCCAGATGAACTCGTCGATGAAATATTAAACTGAATCGGTGACACTAGTGTTAGTCGATAAATACCTTTGACAGCTGCAGTGATGCTTAGCGTGTTAGCGAGCGGTGTCCACGCAAATGATCCGTGTTGAATCGTTTATATTTGGGGGGATTTTTATTTTTACAACTATCGATATCATCCTAAATAAACATCTTTGATGGCCTCTTTAATCCTTTGGAAATCATCGATGGATTTTTTTACATCTGAGAGATTTATGTCTACTTTATCTAATGAGGTTCCAAAGAATTTCTCAATGAGATTTTTACGAAAAGATGAAAAATTCTCAACAAGATCTTTATACCTAGATTGTAGTGCTGCAAATTATATGATAGCGGTTTTTATTTCTGTGAGATTCGGTGTGGTCATTGGTTTGAGTTCACCGTAGTAAAACACCGCAATAGTATCATCTGGTGCGTCGTGTTGTTTAACTAAACTATCATCAAGGGAAACATTACTAGCTTTCAATTTACCCTGACGATCTTGAAATACGACTATTTCATTGGGATCAACACTTGCGAGGTTTAACATCTCAGCTTTTTTTTTTTTTTTTTTTTTTTTACATCACCGGTTGCAGATATTTCCGTGGTGGGTTTTTTTCAGGCTTGATAAAGATCTCCCCAAATATCAATCATGTTATTTTATAAAATTTGATCTAAAAAGCGATTACTTGTATATTAAAGTACGGTTTTATGGGGTGGTTTTCCCGATGATGAAATAGTGTTGAGGACATTTAATACTTCTATACCGCATATTGGTGGGTCATTCATATTCTGTGTTGGTAGCGTAGAATACCAGATAGGAGTTTTTAATCGGTTAATATAACGCATAAATTCTTTAGACAGCCCTAACATATGAATCGAAATAAACAATCACACGCGGATCCATCGCGTATGAAACACAGTGGGTTCCAGGACCGCTGCTGTTATTGAGATTAATGATACCGTTTTCAACGCTGCTTGGTTGTTGTGGTAATTGATCTCTCATAAAGACACCTCTAAAGTTTTTTTATCGCTAGCATTTAGCAGCGTCGAGTAAATCAAAATTTGACACGGGAACTATAGGTTCTCGAGTTAATAAACTGTTCCTAGTCTCAGGCCTTTTCCGCTGTACCATGAATACGGAGTTCTGGTAATCTTAGACCCTTTCCTGATCGTTTATTTTTTTTTTTGTATCCCTGTCCGGTAGCGTTCTTTTGTGCCATCCCTGCCGCTCTACCAACGGCTCCTATTGCGGCGGCCTTTGCTATTGCTGTGGCCGCTGCTGAAATTACTTCTGGAATCGCAGCTAACAACAGGAATATACCATCTGATTTTATCCTGTTTTTGATCGCGGCCGCAGAGAGAAAGTGATCTGAACACATTTTTTTTTATCTGTGATGGCATCATTGAAGTGTTTTATCTGACGAGCTGTCAATGATAATTTCATTTATTCTGACCATCAGACATCCGATTGTGTTTCAGCGATATTGTGGTTCCACATTTTTTAGCATATTCCGATTGCAATTTTTTAATTTACGCAGAAGTTAACGTAACACTATCATGACTATATGGCATTTTATTATTAACAGATTGATCTAATTGTTACATTACATTTTTTTCACTGGTGCATCAACTACCTTCATTCTTCCACCAACGCCATCGAGTAGCATTGATTTGTCACTGAGAATAATAGCAACTGCTCTGTAACCAGGATGAGGATGAGGAGCGGTTACACGAGCTCGAAAGTATATGTCAATGACGGATTGTCTGGTTAAGTCAAGATGTTCCAATGAAAAGAAGTAGATGGGATATAGGTTTTTAAAGTCCAACTGTGATATTTGCAGACCGGTATCAACATTAGTATCGCCTCCCATAAATTATAGAAAAAGATGATACGCGCGAGATATTTGGTTTTGATTCTAATCAAGTAAAATATCCTCGGTTGGTTTCTGTTGACCGTTTACGCTCAACGAGACTTCATTAACACCAAATTTAACAAATATCATATGGCTGCGTGTTTGTGAACCCAATCGCGACTTATCCTGTAACGCAACAAATATATTCCGCGGCGCAGAAACAACTTTGTTTCGATGCCAGTTGCCAAGTAAATGTACCATGAATAGTACTATCCATGGTCCCCATGGTAGTTGTTAGCCAACTTAGCAATGATTTGCCGCCTGTATTCATAAATGATAGCAATGTTTGCTCTGCGTTGATTGATGGAGTAATTACTGGCATCCACAGTGATAAATTTGTTATATGAACTTTACCATCAGCAACACCAGCACGATGCCAGATTACATCATTATCATCACCTTTTCGCACTAAAACTACTGTATGCTTCGCTCCATATATAACTTTTCTAACATTTCTGCAGAATCTAAATATATGATGTAGTGGAATCGCGCATGAGAATAATCTACGCTGTCCTTCCAACAATGATACGCGTGTTGTAAAGCCTAGATTTTGATTAGGATTAATATCTACGACATCAAAATCAGCTGTTGGTCTCAAATATCCGTGTGGTGCTGGCTCAACTGCAGTATCTCGTGTTGTCTTTACCCTAGTATGATGAATGGGTTCAGGGTGATCATTAACGTCCTTAGAGAACATCATAGACGACCTGCCGATCTTGTATAATCATCAGAGTATCTTGCTAACCCCACTATTGTTGTGGCAACATAAATATCATGTTCTATATATTCAATCTCTTTTCCATCAATCATGTATCTAGCGCTGTTAAATAGCGCCATGATACCATTATTGACAAAACCAACTCGGATTTTTGTATCATCTTCATATGCCGGATCATTATGATCGTGATAATTTGTTACAATTTCTCCTTCTACTTCGATAAACGTTTCAGAGGGTAGAAAATACTTGCTGGTATCATGGACTTGAAGTTCGATTCTTGACCGACTATTTGGGTGTACTGCATTATAGGAAAAATACTGGTAATTACGTGTAGAATCATTCTTGGTTACTGGATCGTCCATATCAAACACTGTATCAGGAGACGATTTGAACATATTATTATATATTTCTTGATCTAAATCGTGATCTCGCTCGCGATTTCAAGCCTCTTCCTACTATCATATTTACCAGTAATATTATCCTAGGCCCTACTCAGTGATGCCAGTTTTTTTTGTCCATTTCGTTATTTATTATTTTACTAATACTTGCAGGCATAATTTCCGTAGATAGTAGTTTCTCTAGTGACTTTGTCATCGGTTTCCTTCGCCGCCGAACTAACGCTACTAGTTTTTCTTTAGCCGCGGAAAATGTCCTCCCGGCAATATCACTAACAGCGCTAATACCTTTATCACGAACAACATCGATAGCTTTCATTGATAATTGTTTTGCGATTGGTGCTATTTTGGGAGCTATTCTTGCAAATAACCCTCCAATGGCATTGCCAAGACCATCTCCATAGTACGCTCTATAAACAGGCAATCGTTAGTTTAATACATAGACCATGGTTGCTTTGTTGTGGTTTGTAGTGTATGATCATCTTATTTAAAAGCTATTTATCTAATAACGAAATTCGACGAAGTCATCAAATTAATCACTATGGTAACCGTCTGCTAGCTCATCAATAATCTCTCGATATACATCAATATCCATGATACCGCCCTCAAATAGTTGTCTGCAGAAATCAGCTGCCTCATTAATTACTTCCGGTGAGTTATTTCCGGCTCGTTTCCCTCCTATGAGAACTTCTAATCGTAATATATCCCCGAGAATACTATTAGGACAATGAACTAGACCACTACCTGAAAACCCTCTTGGATATCCACTTTGAGAAAACTCCTTCCCACTACTACTATAACCAGTTGCACCCTGTTCATCATCATCTTCTTCGTCTCGATCATATAGGGGTTGACCACTGGTTTTTTTTCTACTTTTTGTTTATTCGAATTAAAATTATTATCATCTTTTGAGATTTTAATTCCACCGTGTTTTGCCAAATAGATTTTTTTACACCAGGTGTCAAAGGTTTCTATATAGTCTTCAGCTCCATCTTTTATATATTTCCCTTTTTCAGTTTCTAAAATTATTAACAACAAAATAAGCTAATTTATTATCCGTGGAATCTTTAAATTTATTCATCTCTTCTTTCAGAAATATCTCTTCAGGTAGATGTACTATCTCTCTCTTTCGAAATTTCTTCTTTTTCTTCAATAATATCACCCTTTTGTTCTTCAATAATATCACCTTTTGTTCTTCAATAATATTACCCTCATCTTCTTCAAAAATATCACCTAGTCATTGTTTAAGTCGTTCTCGTTGTTCCTGTTCAATTCGTTCTTGTTCAATTCATTCTTGTTCTCGTTCACGTTGTCTCTGAAGTCGTTCAGTGGCTGTTATATAACCAGGAAGTGTTTTTAAAGATTCCTTTGAAGTATTGGTACAGTATCCTTAGTAGCAATTTTTACTGGCTTAAATAATTTTTCAGTGTCTCTTGCAAAATCACTTTGAAATTCTTGTCTCATTTGGAGCTTATTTCGAACGGAATCACGAACTAGAATAAATTTCTTAATCAAAGCTAATCGTTCACGTGCTAATTTAGTTTTTAGTGCTTCATTTACCATTATAAATTAATGTACGATTTAAATTGTTCGTGAAAACTCGCCCCCAAAATTATTTTGTGTTATACTTCCATGTAGTGATAAATCACCTGTCTATAGAATTTCGTTCATGGTGAGTAAGCGCATACCTGTATTACTCATGTATGTATGGTGTGTTTAGAGTGCCATTTACTATGTTCATGTAATCAAAGGGTAATTTTCATTTTGGCGGATAATCTCTTTTATTGTTTTGATTTTCGAGTTAATTGTGCGTTTGATTTCATATTGTTTTCCCAATTCACTTCTGACCTTTTCGACAGCAGTCAATAACGGGACGAACTTATTGATGTCGTTACAGAATGCGAGGGAGTCATAAATAGAGTGTTCAATTCTCTTTATACAAGAATAGGATTTCGATAACACATACCTATTATTCCTAGCGCTATCATCAATATCTTGAAAGTCAGAAAGAATCTGATTACAATCTAATTTATCTGACAATTGAATTCCTTGATTTTTCAAATTTGAAATCTCGTTAATAATGACCTTCATATTTTCGAAATTCATATATGAAATATTAAATATTTAATATGAAATACAAATAATAGGTGTCAATTTTTCATCCGTTTTTTCGTAACTCCATACGCAATAAAGTGTATTCACATCTTATTACGCCTAGAGATATTATGCAAGTTATATATGATGAACTCCATTCGTAATAAGGTGTATTCACATCTAATTACGCCTAGAGATATACATGAGAAAACTCAGTTGGAACCCCTCAGGTGTTATTAACTTCGGAGGGACCCGCATGTTACATATATAAGACAACACATCCCCATTTAGAACCCCTCAGGTGTTCTTCACATCATACCGGGTCCAGAGGTACCTCGAAACATAGTCTCCAAGAGAAGATCTACCTCGTCAAATAACAGGTTAGAACTCCAAGAAGATATGCTTAGTGAATGGACGTTACATTACATATACATAATGGTATTTACAATGAAATGATATGATAGTGGCAAGGATTTACAAATATGACAACACAAGACAATACAATATAAAACAATGGATTATAGGTTAAAAACCCGAGGATACACGAAGACAAAATATCGAAGTTGATATTCCAGGCCGGAAAGAAAAGCAGATTCTAGTGTAAAATGATATTGTGTTAGTTGATATCAATTGTCGTCGAAGATGCTTTGAGTGCTGATAAATCTCCATGGACGCTAGGTTACGCAGCGACGATACATTCCTCGCAGGGGTTGACTATATCCGATACAATTGTTTGCATCATAGATAATCGCATCGAGTGGTCGAATTTAGTTTATCTTGCGGTGCCCAGAACACGAAGAATAAATCAACTTCGAAGAGTTGTTTTAGATTCTAATAACACTACAATAAGTGATATCGTCAGCGATGATATAATCAGAAAAACACTCTCTGGTTATAAACAACAGAACAATAAAATAACAGAAATTTGATATTGATGCCGAGTTTATAATCACACTGAAACAACAACAGTATAATCACTGCGCGAGTTGCACTTGTATAATGCGTTGGTGTTGGTCGGATAAAGATCCTCTCCAATTTACCGGTAAAATAAAATAAAAATAGCAGTAAAATAGCAGCATAGGTCATACCAGAGATAATGTGATGCTGACTTGTCTTGAGTGCAACAGACGAAGAGATGCTAGTTAAGACAACGCGGCGGTAATTGAGTACCCTCGGGTATCACTTGTAGTTGTTCGTGAGCAAATCCTCGCTGAGGAGCAGTTGAATCCAATCTATAGACCGGAGGTTTACCCGTAGATCGTGTTATGCTAGATATGTTATGTGCAGTAACACTCCAAATGGATCAGTAGCTCTTTTCTTGCCACCTTCGAGTTCTCCTGGTTCATATAAATACCTAACAGTGACATTGCCGAGTATTGGTTGTTTTGAAAAATCATTTTGTGGTTTTATGGGTATATACTTTTTAATCGCGTTGTTAGGTTTCATATGAATTGTTCGAGTAATCTCATTATTCAGCGCAGTAATTACTCCTGGTAGTCTCTTGACCCATTCACGAGATCGTTTATCTTGAATAAATTCATTCGCGTATTGATATCCAAATAACCGCTCAGCAAGTGAAAGATTGAATCGTTCAACAATTGCCTGATCGCTTGGTAGTGCAGTATGTCCTCATCTGATGGTGACATTATTATGCTTTATTGTTGATAACACTACTCCCTGAAATTCCTTGCCAGGATCAACTTGTAATAGATTTGTCCAATGCAGAGGACCCCGCCGATAAATCCTTTCAAACTCAGAAGCCACCTCAGTTGATGATTTTGTCTTTAGAGGTTCTGCTTGTTTGTATCTACTCGCAACATCAACAACAGTTAGCGCGTATTTGTAAATACCATCGTGCGGCAGAAATAATAGATTAGCTTGATGATCGTCATTAACGATGCTGACATCAAAATGTGAGAAATTAATTTGTTTAGGCGGTGGTAGATAAATTTGCCATATCGCCTGTTTGGATAACCAATCCGCTGCAGTGGTATTTTTCACTCTTACAGCGCTAGCGAGTTTATTGATTGCTGCTTTACCCCTCCAATATCCTCTTGGAGAATAACAAATAGATTCCATGATGTTATTAATTACCTGCACCCAACATCAATTTACTTTTCATCGCCGATTTTATGAACCATGAAGCCAACTTTTCTTTGAAGGATTTATCAGTGATATAATTTACGCATGAATTAATTTCACATCTGCGATATGTCCGTGCTGCAGATTGATACTTTTATAGGCAGCATCATGAGCATGACACGCCTTATCAATAGCGTTTATTGGGTTTTCACCGGGTCGGGGTTGGTTTTGGTCATCGAGTCTGATATTGAGTCTGGTCACGGGTCCACAATAACTATACCCTGGAAGGTGTTTTCCTCCTAAATATTTTACCCATGGTGTTCCTGGGAGTTTTACGAACTTGGCTGCAATATCACCTCCTCGTTTTTTTTAAATCCTTGACTTTATCAATGGAAACAAATCTAATTTTTTTTGTAACACATTCTACGCACTTACCAGCAAGTGCTGATCTGTTATTTTTAGTTGTAATTGTTGTCAAGTCATTTGTGCTAGTACGCTTCTTACATTTCACAGAATTCAGATCCATACTTTATTTATAATAACAAGAATGTAATTGATTTTTCGGCGACTAAAACACAAGAACTAGTTAAGCATCATGCAGCGCTACCAAATTATATTCGTATGATTATAATCGGACCATCTGGAAGCGGCAGGACACAACTGTTACTCAATTTAATAACGAGATGGATGAAATGGGACAAATTGCATTTGATAGCCCCGAGTGTAGACGATCAGCGCTGTTATCAAGTGTTAAATGATTTTAACGAGAAAGCAAAATCGAAAATCGATGAGGATTTAATTGAGTTTATCAAGGATATTGACGAGGCTCTATTCGTGGAAGACCTCGATAAAAGTATTAATAATCTTGATGTAAACGATGATGTAATGTTGGAAAGACAAAAACAACCTGCCAAAATACTTTCTCGAGGACGACATAAACACACAGACGTGATATATGTCACTCAAAAACACGCATAGATTCCAAGTGTAATCAGAGAAAATTGCAATTTAGTAGGTATGTTTAACGGAACTGGAAAATACACATTACAAAATATTTATCATTATTGGTGTGACGGTGACATGGACTTTAATCAATCTCGAAATTTCTTTAGTGGTGCTCAGATTCTACTCATGTCGTATATACTAGACACCTTCGCGCAAACTTAGAGACGACGCCGTTGACAAAAAAGACAGAAATCTTAGTTTGGACAAAATATTTGAATTTGGAGGAATCATGGACGCTGATGACTCAGTTTGTTTTGAAGCGAAATGGGATAACTTTGTGTATTTCTGTCAGGCAATTTGCTCAAAATGTATTGACTAGTTTTGAGTCATAACTGAAAAATCATTTGCCTTCCAAAGTAAACGAACTTACAGGACTGTATCTGATCGACGACAAATGGACTAACAACAACTGCTAGTCCGTTAACCACGTGTAAAAGCAGATTGTAGAGTGGAAATCGACTCTACTGACATAATTTGTATCTCATTTAAATGACTTGGTGGACGGACAGTTTAAAGATTTAAGACAGACATTAATTGGGGCTGGCGAATACCAACTCGCTATTGTTACAGGCAATATCAAATTTCGACGAAGGACTGGTTAAATCAAACTACCCTCCCCCCCAAAAAAAATAAAAACAACAAAAAGACATAAACGTAACACAAAATTCAAATGAATCATTCTTACACCAAGAAAATACATCAGAAAATGGACCAGGAAACGTTCTCAGGAGACATGGGTATTGGCACTTGATCGAGACATGTGGAGGGAACTGGTCCGATGTTCATCAACACAGCGCCTCGAGGACCATACTAGGTGAAGAGACTGATGATGATGATGATGATGATGATGATGATGATGATGATACTAAGTATAGACCATTCTTAGAACATATTCATTAATTCATGCGACCCTGGGTCAACGCATCCAAAACGAGTCTAAGACAACCACTAGTTTCGTTTTTGCCTCGCAACCATCCATGGCTTCTACAATTGATACCGGTAAGAGAACAAACAGTGACAGTTATTGTTGTGTTCCATTGTGCTTTGTGAATGCTAGAATTCACATAGATTTAAGATTCCACCATATTCATACAGTGAAAAAGAAGGAGCTTCGTAGAACATGGATTGTTGCAATACGTTGTGATGAGGGGCTGAATTTTAATGTAAGAAACCGGATGATGGTTGGTTTGTTTATATTTACTTGCAATTTACTGATGTAAGAAAGATAAATCCAAACTCAAAATCCAATTTGTCGATTGTATGTGGTTTATAGTGATAGGTTTATAAAAATGTTACCCCATGTTATATAAGAAATTATGAATTTACGTGTGTGTAGTAAGTACAGAACAAGCGAACGTTAATACCTCGTTTAAAAAAATAGAAAGTCTGAGATGGCACGGTCATGTAATCAAACCAAAGCTTCTTATCTTTTGTTTTACACATTTATTTAATAGTGTGTACGAGAGAGAGAGAGAGAGAGAGAGAGAGAGAGAGAGAGAGAGAGAGAGAGAGAGAGAGAGAGACAGACAGACAGACAGACAGACAGACAGACAGACAGAGAGACAGACAGAGAGAGAGAGAGAGAGAGAGAGAGAGAGAGACAGACAGAGAGAGCATACAATCTGTAGAAAGCAGCCTCGGTTACAATTCTTGTATAATTTTACATTATGGAGAAACTGGTAACTTTGCTAGTTATATTTTTTGTTTCCATTATAGTTACAAATGTTGATGAAAAGCTACACTATTATTTTATCTTCTTCAGATCCTGTGAGTTGGATATTGCATGCAAAAGTAAAATTACAGATCTGGAGGAGAGACTGAGGAAAGCAGAAACAGAACTGGAAGAAAAGGAAAGGAAACTGCAAGATTTGAATAAAACAAATAAACATGGAGAGATTTCCACTGAACAGATTTACAGATGACGATGTGTTTCAATATGAGGTTTTTAAAACCTTATTCAACAGCATCAAACCTACTGCCATTAGAATGAAGAGCTTATATTACAGCACCAGGAATGACATTAACATCAGAGGACGTCAAAATGCAATGGACCGAGTGGATGGACTTTTCAGGTGTTTCTGTAGATGTGGATTTCCGATTGAAGATTTGTCTGTTCAATTTAATATTAACAAGTCTTCTGTAAGTCGGAAAATAATAATGTGGACACATTATTTGAATTTCTTACAGGAAAGTATAAATATTTGTCCAAACCATGAACATGTTCAAGGAAAGATGCCTATCGAGTTTCAACTGTCCTACCCAGGAACCAGAATTATTATTGACTGCACATAAATATGCGCAGAAAGACTCTCATCTCTAGTGCTTACATCAAAGACTTTTTAAACTATAAAACTCACAACACCTGGAAAGGTTTGGTTAGGATGCCCGCACATGGTGCAATCACACCTGTGTCTTCCTCGTACTCGGGATGCATGAATGATGTTGAGATCACAAAGCAATCAGGGCTTAAAGATTTGTTAGAACCAGGGGACTAAATTAAGACAGATAAAGGTTTCGTTTTAGACAAAGATTTCGTAGGTACTGGTGTTTCCATGGCAACACTAGACTTTCTGTGTATCGATGGGCAGTTACCAGCTTCCCAGGTGGAGGACAATTAAAACATTACATACGTGAGGATACATGTGGACAGACACATTTAGAAAGTGAAAGAATACACGTTATTACAGTTGATGGTGCCTTTGACAATTTCTGGGTCAATAAATTAGTTGTGGACAGCAGCAAATTTCTGACTTTGTTCAAGTAAAAATGATACACAATTCTATAATGCATCTATGAGTGACTGTTCCGGCCTGTATACTTATTTAGTAAGAAGAAACAACTAAGTTGAATTTAAAACCGACAATTTATTTAAGTAGATTTTAAAAGCAGTGTGACAGTGTCCACATTGGCAACTGACTTTCGATCACTTTGCTTACAACGAAAGACATAGCTAAGAGTCAGAATGGTTTAATAATCAAAAAGGCATAGAAAATTTATTTTAATATGACTTACAAAACATTCATGTGAATAAGTACAAACAGGAGAACTACCAATTGACGTAGAATCTATAAACGAATCGATCAAGCTTGTCCTTGACAGCTTGCCAAAATTCACTGTCAATAATAGTCTCACCATGAAAGTTACTTTCCAACCACACATACAAATCATACCATTCCAGTCCTATAACTGCCAACTACATTTGAACCTGGTAGTAGTAGTTATGGTTTGTCTTCAGTTTCATGGCATCATTAGAGACGGCAAGTAATTTCAGAGGCAGAAAAGTGCAACTGGACATTTGATTTCCAACAAACCAGAAGGGATGGTGCCCTGTTGGGTTTGTAGACTTTATGATCAGGAGTTGTACCATAGCCAATGACTAAATGGGTTCACAATTATGCCACTTGGGTACAGATTTTGACATTGTCATTCGTTTTCTAGAAGAAAAAAGATTTTTTGTTAATGAAAAGCAAACCCAAATCATACATCACAATAATTTAAAAGGTGGTTTTTTTTCTTCTTTAAATAAAATGTTATTACACACTGGGGTGTCACTTATGCTACACAAATTACTTTCCTTGATTTCTTAAGCAGGTGTTACAAATTTTGTTGTTTAAATTTCTTTTAAGATGGATAAACATCTGATCAGTTTTTGTCTTCTTTTCTTTGCACCATACTCATTTTGGGTTTCAAAAAGCAATCATAATTTAGGAAAATATCCAGCCCTGAAAAGTTTATATAAAGATATATGATATAGTCAAATTGTAATATTGACAGCTGGCATGCAAGATCTGAATTTTAAAGTCTCTACTGTTGTGGGGGGGGGGGACGTAGGGGGCTAAATAGGCAGTATGTGTCATTATGCACGTTTTGTAAATGTTTCATTATAACCGCGTGTTTCACCACAGTATTGATTGATCATCGCTGTACATTTGAACCATATCTAATCAGAAACATAACACGTGCTTTAAGTAGCTTCGTTTCTCTATCGTTACATTTTATTTTGTGTGCTGAAGAGACAAGGACACTTAAGGTAGGACGTAAATGAACTTACGTTTAAGAGAATGGACATATCCCTCACTGTAATACTTGAATCCTTTTGTCATCTGTTCATTCTCTGAACTGCTGTATACACCCGTGAGGAAATTCTCAACGAATGGAAACGAAATATCTGACAAACAGTTGAGATCGTTACTCGATGTAATGAACGGCACTATGCTTGTTTATCAATCTGTCTATCTTAGCCTGGTTTTTCGCGAAACATGAATATTTATGAGGATCTCATTAAGAATGGTCTATAGACCATTCTTAGAATATATTCGTGTTTTCATGTGACACTGGATCAATGCATCCAAAGCGAGGCTAAGATAGGCACCAGTTTCGTTTTACCTCGCAACCATTTTCTGCTACAGTTGATAGCGTCAACAGAAAAATCGATACAGTTATTGCTGTATTCGGTTGATCAATGGGAATGCTAGAATTCACATAGATTTTAACTTCCACCATATTCCATGAGTGAAAAAGATGGAGCTGCTTAGAAAATGAATTGTTGCAATACGTTATGATGAGGGGCCGGATTTTAAGGTAAGAATCTGGATTGGTGTTGGTTTGTTTGTATTTACTTGTAACTGACTGAGGTAAGAAATGGAAACCCAAATGAAAAATAGATTCTGTCGATGAAGCCAATGATTGTATATATGTGTTTTATAATGATAGGTTTCTGAAAATGTTTTCCCTTGATCCCATTGCACATTGTCATCGGAAACTGGGCGTACTTCCACGCAGCGCATTTATATAAGACATTATGAATTTAGGTATGAGTAGTAAGTACAGAACAAGTGAACTTTATAACCTCGTTAAAAACAAAAGGAAAATATGAGATGGAACTGATGTGTAAACATACCATAGCTTCGTAACTTTTACACATTTATTTCATAGCGTGTATGAGAGAGAGAGAGAGAGAGAGAGAGAGAGAGAGAGAGAGAGAGAGAGAGAGAGAGAGAGATATTACACTCAGTATAATGCAGCCTGTTAAAACTTTTGAAAACTTTACATTATAGCAAAGCTGATAACGCTGCTAGTTATAATATTTGGTCTCCATTATAGTTACAAATGTTGATGAAAAGGTACATTACTATTTGATCTTCTTCAGATCCTATGAGTAGCATATAGCATCCAAAAGTAAAATTGGAGATCTGGAGGAGAGACGGGGGAAAGCAGAAACAGAATTGTAATAAAAGGAAAGGCAATTGCAAGATTTGAATTTAAAAAAAAACAATTGAGAAATTTGGATTGAACAGATTTACAGGTGACGATGAAATGATAGAATTCTTTAATTGTTTTCCTACATTATATTTTTTATAACCTTCTTCAATAGCATCAATCCTACTCTTATTAGAATGAAGAGCTTATATTACAGCACCAGGAATGACATCAACATCAGAGGATGTCATAAAGCACTGCACCCATGTGATGATATTTTCATGTTTTTGTGTAGATGTGGATTTCCCATTGAAGATATGTCTGTTCGATTTAATATTCACAGGTCTTCTTTAAGTCTCAAACTAATCATGTCGAGAAACTATTTGTATTTCTCTCTGGGAAGTATAAATGTTTGGCCAAGTCATGAGCAGGTTCAACCAAATATGCCTCTCAAGTTTCAACTGTCCTACCCTGGAACCAGAATTAGTATTGACTGCACTTACATATTTACAAAAAGACTCTCATGTCTAGTGCTTGCATCAAAGACTTTTTCAACTACAAAACTCACATCCGAAAAGGTTTGGTAGGGATACCCGCACATGGCTCAATCACATTTGGGTCTTCTTTGTACTCGGGATGAATGAGTGATTTGGAGATTACAAAGCTGCCAGGGCTTAAAGATATGTTAGAACCAGGTGACTAAATTATGGCAGATAAAGGTTTTGTTTTGACAATGTTTTCGTAGGTACTGGTGTTTCCAATGCAACTCAGCACTTTCTGTGAATCGATGGGCAGTTCACAGCTTCCTAGGTGGAGGACAATCAAAACATTGCAAGCCTTAGGATACATGTGGAAAGACATATTAAGATGGTGAAATAATACAAGTTATTACACTAATTCAGCAAAAGAAATGACATTTTGTGACATGGAAGTATCATGTAGAACATGTACCTGAAAACAAAGATACTGATACATTAGTAAAGTACCACATATGGTTCATTTTAATGACATTTCAATAGTTTATTTTTAGACTTTAAAATCATGCCACATATCATTGGCATCATGTCGTGCAAATACCTTTAATATGTGTTTATTTTATTAACATTTCAGTAATGTACAAGTTTAAAAAAAAAAACATCTTTAGTCCAATTGTGCCATATTTTATTGACATCTTGATTTTCATGTGTGTGTGTGTGTGTGTGTGTGTGTCTATGAACTTGATCCAATTCCGACATCACTGCTGCTTAAGTGCTTAGACCCAATATTGCCTTTACCAACTGATGTTATTAATATCTCTCTCTCATCAGGGGAATCCCCATCATTTTTAAAAACTGACATCGTAAAGCCACTGCTGAAGAAACCAACACTGGACCATAACGATTTAAAGAACTACCGCCCAGTTTCTAATCTCCCTTTCATATAAAAAATCTTAGAAAAGATTGTTCTAACTCAACTTGTATCTCATTTGAATTCAAACAGTCTTTTTAGCAATGTACAGTCTGCATATCTCCCTTGCCACAGCACGGAAACTACTCTACTGAAAGTATTTACGACATTCTCTCTGCTTTGGATAGAGGAAAGATTACAGTCCTCACTCTCCTAGATTTATCTGCAGCATTTGACACAATAGATCATGATATATTACTTCACCGTCTCCAGTATGTATTTGGCATTCAGACAATAGCCTTACAGTGGTTCAAGTCCTACTTAGTGAACAGGACACAAATTATATCTCCAAACGGAATACACTCCAGCCCAATTGACGTATGCTGTGGTGTTCCACAGGGATCTGTTCTTGGACCTGATCTCTTCATTCTGTACACTCAGCCGCTCTCAAATTTCATAGATCATCACCCAGTGTCGTACCAATTGTACGCTGATGACACCCAAATATACAAGTCTGGCCACCCAACTGAAGTTGATGCTACCATCCATGGAGTACAGAAGTGAATTTCGGATGTGAACTCATGGATGACAATTAACAAGCTGCAGATGAATGATGATAAAACTGAGGCTATTCTGATCACAACACAAAGGCTTTCTCATTCACATCCTTTACCTCAGACAATAACTATCAGCAACACCAACATTAAATTCTCAGTCAGTACGGAATCTAGGCGTTACTCTAGACAATACTCTTACATTGCACCAATATGTCATGAACATCTACAGGGCTGCAAATCTTGAATTGAGACGCATCAGTTCCATTCGTAAATATCTTTCAGTTGATGCCACAAAAACACTTCTGTGTTCATTAGTACTTTCAAGACTGGACTATTGTTAAGAGTGCTCTCAAGATTCACCTGTTTCGACTGCAGGGACAAACTTAGTGACCTAATCATGTTTTGTATCTTATATGTTTTCAGCAAAGTTGTTGGAAATTTGATAGTAACATTGAAGCAGCACAAGTACCAAAGTTTTGTCTCAGTAGTGTAGCTGCAAATTACTATTAGATATACTCTTTTACTTTGTGTGTGATTCCTGTTAAACAAATAATAATCAAAATAGGGACTGAAATGGCGACTCAAGGAAATATTATCTAAGAAGAGGTAGGAATGATTGTTGAATAGCAAAGCATTGCAAGAGATAGAACCAGAAGGAAACAACCAATAAATTTTTATGCAATTTACAGATGTTTGAGGAGAGTTCAGTGGTGATTGAAAAGATGCCATGTAAATCAAGGAAGACCATCCTGTAAGAAAACTAAATAAAACACAGAGCAAACTAAAAACATCTAAGAATACCAACAAGCAAACTGAACGTGACCGGTTGCAGTTAGAGAGGGAATGGACAATTGAAAGACAAAAATTAGATCTTGAAAGGGAGAAGATGCGAATGGAGCACAATGTTAGACTTAATACGCTGGAGTTAGAGATAGAAAGAGTGTCACATTATAAAGATGATAAAAAGAATGACAGCCTCACATTCAAAGTCAAATTTCAAACTTATAATCATCAAGCGATTGAATATATTCTTACATTTCTTGCAGAATTTAAGGCCGTGCTCATCATGCAAAATGGCGTGAATAAATGAAATACCTGCAACTGAGAACACTGCTAACAGGAGAGACAAGAGAGGTAGCACAACAAACAAGCAAGACATATGTTGAACTAAGAAAGGCCCTGATAAATAGGTTTGGGAAAAGGCTTCATTAATATTTTAGCCAGTTAGTTAGCTTAAGAAGGGATGCTAACGGGATATACAGAGGTCTGATGGCACGTATAGACCGGTATTTAACACAGTTTATTGATAGTCGTGATCCACATAGATGTTTAGCAGATGAATATTTCTTAAAGGCTCTCCCGCCAATGCAGGCCCAGTGGATAAGGCGTAATATGGGCAATGGGTCTGTTGTCGATGCTGCTGAGGATTACGTTTTGCCCATCAATGAGAGCGCGTTCGATCCTAAGCACAGCCGGCAGCAATCAAATAACCACGCATCACGTTCACCTCAGTCCAAGAAAACTGGTTTGATAGAAAGCTAGTATGGAGACAAAACGTGCTATACATGTCACCAGAAGGGTCATGTTTTGCGTGATTATCGCTTCAGAAATAAACAAAATCAAGCAACCTACTTTGTCCAGAATACCATGGGTGAACGGTTAAAAAATGTACCGGGAACAGTGAACAACAAGGACATATTGTTTGTGAAAGATACAGGTTCAGAAATTACATTGATACGTGAGGACCTTGTCGGAAAGCCATGTATCCTTGAAGGGCTAAACCTGAAACTCTACACAGCCATTGGACAACCGTTTGAGGCGAAATTAGCCATAGTAGAATTAGACACGCCATAATACAAGGGTCATGTCCAGGATGGACTGGTATCTGACTTGGCAGCACAAGCGCTGCTGGGTATGGACATTCTATGTAGGAAGAAAAGGACTATGGTTGTATCAAGGATGCATGCAAGGGCGCAGGTAGGAAGTGAAGATACGTCAAGCAGTGGTGTAGTTGGTACATGATAGACCACTTGCTGGTCATCTAGGAATGGAGGAAACGAAGGCAAGAATAACAACTGCATTTTATTGGCCAGGAATGTTTGGGGATATTCAGAGGCACTGTCACAATAAAGTTAAATCATCGTACGATAAAAAGGGAATTTCGGCCCGGATATGAGGTTCTGGCTTTGCGTGAAATATGAAAGCTCGATGGAAGGGACCTTATCGTGTCATTTGTAAGGTCATTGACGTTAATTACAAGATTAACAATGGTGGTAGGCGAAGGCAAGTAACCTACCATAAAAACTTATTACGTCAATACAGGAGAGATTTACTGTTAACAGCAAATGTGTATGATGAATTTGATGGAGGAGGACAAATTAAATCAAACGACGCCAAAGTTAAAGCTATGGTTGATTTCCCATTTCCTACAACAAAGGAAGAAAAAATAACAACGGCCTCCGAGATGGTGCCTGTGTCTGCAACCATACGAGTTCACAATCAAACACCGTCGGGGAGCAGAGAATGTAAATGCTGATGCATTGACACGTGCTGGAGTATGTATTTTTGATTTCATTCTTGTTGGACTAATCTCAAGACCCTTGCGATGATGTGTATTATGTACTATTTACTTAATTGCTGTGTGTTAATTATGTACTTTTGTAATGTAGATCAGTTTGATGTTTTAAAGTCAATCCAAAGTGTTTGTTTTAGATGTTTTGCTAGATCATGCATTAGGAACATAGGACTATTTAGCAATTCATTGAATTCTTGTACTGTATGTTATATTGTATAGGACTCTAACCGCCAAGGAAATGCCAAGGAAATGCTTGAACTTTAAAATTTCAGGAAGTAAGGTATTTGCATAGAGCTGTATACAGCCAAATAGTGCCTCTTCAATTTCACTTATCCATCCTAAATATTGTTCGAAAACTAAAGTATTCTCTTAAGAAGGAAGGTGTTACCGTGATATTAAAGCTTAACATCTCACTCCAATTTATTGTACCAAAATTGATTATCATTAAGACAAGAGCCATGGTGGTATTTGGTAGTTTTAGTTGAAAGTGTTTTAAGCGGTCATATATGGTAATGCTAGAGACAAATACTGCCGAGCTCACGTCTAATACAAAGGGTATCACGGTACCAATTGTTTTTCCATAGACCTCAATGCCAATATTTGGAGAGACAAATATATTTTCTATCCTAATTTAGCGTGCATCTCACACACAGTTATAGAGAACAATGTTAGATTGTCGATTTGACGATGACAAAACCAGGTACTCCATTGCATTTAAGAGAGATAACTCTGCTGGAACTAGACAGGGGTATGAGTTATCTAGTCACAACATACCTATTTTCAGTCATGTGTATTACATTTTCAAAAAATCATAAAAAATACAAAATTTGACCTATTTAGGAATTAGCATAAATTCACATGTTGCCAAGAGGCTAAACTTTTTTTAAGCCTAACAGAAAGTACAACTCTTACGTAATCCACCAATCAAAGCTTGTGTTGTTGTTTATCTCTGAATACAATGGACACTACACCTTCAGCACCTCCCAACTGGACATGCGCAATTGGTACCGTTATACCTGATAAAGAGTCAGACCCATATGAATTGGAGTCTGTGGAGTCTGTGTTTGTCATCACTGTTGTTTTGATAAACTATTGCCCTGGTCTGTGTTATATATATATATATATATATATATATATATATATATATATATATATATATATATGTCTGGGCGTCTCATGTTTAGCGGAAGTTTACATTACAACCATGGCCGTCCTCGACATCAATTTCCATTTTCTGGACAAGTCGATTTACAGCGAAGGGTCGGATGCGTAATCGAGGGAAGTATCCTGGAATAACCAAATAGGAGCAATGACGTCACTCTGGAATATAGTTTGCCCAAATTGTGTGCAATATGGTGTCGTGTTCGTATGTAAACTTCCGCTAAGCATGAGACGCGCAGACGATGAAGGTGTTAGGGACACCCTGGTCGGGTTAGTAATTATAAATCAATGAATGAACTGAGTAAGATTTATGGATGTTTTATTTTCTTTATGCCTTTCGTTAATGAAATTGGCAGGTGGTGGATACAAACAAATGGGGCTTTAACAATTTTTCAGTCATATCGCTTCGTCTATGAAGACCATACCAAGACTGGACTATTGTAACTCAATTCTAGTAGAAGGGGGGTTGGTGGCTGCTATCAATTCTGTCTGGTATGTCTCAATATTTACTCAAGAAACTTCAAAAAGTTCAAAACACAGCTGCATGGACCATCTTTAGAGTACCTCGATCAGAGCACACCTCACCACTGCTCTATACCATACACTGGCTATCAATTCGATACAGAATCAAACACAAAATGTATTCTTTGTGCTATATTTCAATGACAGACTCCAGTCCAACATACCGATCCAGCCTCACCCATGTGTATACACCAGCTACATCCTTACGCTCTTCCTCTGATAATCGTATACTCATGGTTCCCAAGGTGAAAAAAAAGTCATATGGACAACGTTCGTTTGCATACCAGGGCCCGGCGACGTGGAACGAATTGCCAATTGAAATTAGACACAAAGACACAGTGGTCCCTTTTAAGAGTGCTCTCAAGACTCACCTGTTTCGACTTCAGGGACAAACTTAGCGACCTAATCATGATTTGTATCTTATATATTTTCAGCATGTTTTTATGTTTTCCAATTTCATTGTTTTTGTCATTTGTTGTTCTATAGTGTAGTCATATCATTATTGATGGTGTAAAGCGCTTAGAGCTTTTAAAGGTTAGGTGCTATACAAAGTCCTCATTATTATTATTATTATTATTATTATTATTATTATTATTATTATTATTATTATTATTATTACATGTAAGTAGTAATATGGGACGATATAGCGACAATGGGAAATCCAGTCAGAAAGGGCTTGGGAAGATATAGCGACAAGATTTATAGCAACAATGGAATTCCCAGTCAAAAAGGTCGTGGGACGATATAGCGACAAGGTGGGACTGTATAGCGACAAGGGAAATTTAACATAGTGGGACTGTATAGCGACAAGGGAAATTTAACATAATGGGTCTGTATAACGACAAGGGAAATGGAAAATAGTGGGACTATATAACCTCAAGGGAAATTTAACATGGGGAATATTATTTTTATTTGGGACTATCTAGCGACAAGGGAAATTTAACATGGGAATATTATTTGTATTTGGGACTGTCTAGCAGCAAGAGAATAGAGGCAAAGAAAGCTAATATCTTTTCGAGGTATATGAGTGGCCCTGAAAAGGACCGTTATGTGTAACGTTAACATTATATTGTTAACACAGAGGTCATCTCTTCTCTTTCTTAAACTTCCCCTCACTGCTGGACCATAGAGGAGAACTCTCTTTAAACAACCTTGCCTCTACACATATATTCTTCTTTTCCAAAGGGTTGTATCAATCATATGAGTAGATCTAACAGTTTTTGGTCCATATTGTTTGATATTTATGAAGGTTGATTAAACCAAGCCAAGTCAATGTGCATGCTACCATTTACATTCATTGTGTTTGGGGCAGGTACAGCTAAACTGATTCAGTTATTGACTAGGATATCCCTATGAAATATTCATATGAACTGTTCATATGCCAAAGTTGTTTTGGGGGTGGGGGACTGAGTTGTCTAAAGTATTTGCATTTAACAACCACTGCCTTCTGACCTTTTGTCTGATTTGGTTCCATTCTCAAGCTTGGTTAGTGTGGGTAGGTGAGAATGTTTTCTTCTGGTTTTTTCCAGGTTCTTACTCCATCTGTTGCACCTTCTTGTTTTGTACAGCCTATACTGTACTAACAATGGTGTTAAGAACACAACAACACCACCAATACCAAAAGATTTATTTGCTTCCCCCATCCGAGACTTTTAATGTTGCAACATAAGTCATTAACTTTCGGTACGTAAATTGACGCACTCCGATGTTATGTTTTGCTGATAAGCACAAAAATAATCGTTTGGTCTAACTACTTCAATGGCTAGGTAACAAGTCTCCCAAACAGGGAAAATACGTCACATCATTTTCATACGCTAAAGCTGTCCTAATGAATAAGAGCGTGGAACCTAGAGCTAACCTTACTTGACCTGTAACTGTCACAGCAGTTGTAGCAACCGGATGGTATAACCATATAAGTACCATATATAAGAAAGAGGCGGGAAATAAACACGTGATTTTAAAGTGACTCTCACAAGAAGTCGTTTTTTATGCCCATCATTTATCACTCATCGAAGCAACAATTTTCATTCACTCAATTGTTCATATGCCCTGCGTTGTTCCAAGATACTGTGAGCGTTTGACTAAAAATGGCGTCAAATGCAAAATGTTAAAAAAGAACCAAAACAAGCAATTATCGTTCGGATCGTGTTTACGACCGACCGATGATCATATTATTGTTATCTAAACAGTTGGGCCTTCGTCATCCAAAGATGAGGTAACAGTTACCATACCCGTAAAATGAAACGTAATTTTGTGCAGCAAAAGTTGAAAACATACAGCTGGTTACGTTTTCATAAGAAGCAAAGTCGAGTGAGGAATGTAAAAGGGAAGACGCCTTTATGTTTTGCCAAATATGTACAGAGGCTAAATAAAACTCCATGACGCCTTTATGTTTTGCCAAATATGTACAGAGGCTAAATGAAACTCCATGACGCCTTTATGTTTTGCCACAAATGTACAGAGGCTAAATGAAACTCCATGACGCTTTTATGTTTTGCCAAATATGTACTGAGGCTCAATGAAACTCCATGAGCAAAATGTTCAAAACACAATAATGTTTAGAACAGGAAATTAACAAGTCATGGTGGGTTGCCAGAACACAACCGCTGATGGAACGTGTGCAACACTAGGAAGATTTATATGCAGTTTTATAGCATCCTTCCATGTGTATATTGGCTTATTGTCGACGACATCTATTGTTTTCAAATACAATGTCTTCAGAATGTAATACATTACTTAATGGCTGGATAAATTGATTGCATTGGCATTTTGAAGAATTCCGCCATTCAGTATGATTTGGTTATATTACTTGATATTAGAAAGCCTATAAAATGTTGACGAAGACTGTCTTATACGTGACCTGCAAGATTCGCCATTTGTGACAGCATCGATAGATGAAAGTACTGACTTAGCGAACATTAAACGCCTCTTCATATATACTTCAATTATATCTGATGACATGAAATCATCAAAAAGATTTTTAAACAAATATAGACTATTGAGATAATTATGACAATGGAATTGCCTTACTGGCTTTCGTCACATTTTATAACTAATATTTTTGTTGTGCATTAAACAAAATAACTATATTGTAAATGCTGATGACCTATTGAATAAAGTACATAGGTCTGGCGTTTGACTCATTCTTTTGCCTTGATGAGTCTAATGACTTACAAAAAGCCATTTGTAGATAATAATTTTTCTTTTATAAAAGACTGTGGTTATTGACATGTAATTTATTTAGGTCCCAATAAAATATGAAGACATACTTGCAAAAGCAAACCCAAAACAATAAAACGGACTTTTCAACGTGGTCCATGGACCGACGGTGCTGAACATACAATTCACCGACATAGTACAACATACTCTGTCACGTCGATTGCTTTTATTTTTGTCCTTATTGATGTGTTAATTCCCTGTGCGAACTCACAAACCGTCCTAAAAACACATCAGCATTTCAGCAGGTTTGTGTAATTTACCATGATCGTAACAATACACAATGTGATTCATATAGTATAACATTAAGTTATTTCATTGTTTGTGTATCGTAAAATAAACAGTAGAATGGAATGATAAACGTGGGAAATAATAGGCAAAGCTGCTATCGAAAGTTTTAATTTATAATAGTGATATTACTAATAATACCCTGTTGACAACTTTGAGGTAGTTTTCTTTATTTGGGACTATTTGTAAGGACATCAAAAAGAAAGGTGCAACATCTCAATGGGAATGCACGAAAATAATCGTCCATTTCCTTCTCTAAATAATTTCAACTAAAATTAAAATCGAAGTAATAAAGAGAATCTCAACTGGGTAATGATTTAATATTAAATTCATGAATGCCATTGAATATCTCCAAATTTCGTTCGCCTAGGCTCGCAAAAGCTGGGCATTTTTCAGCATTAAATACGTACCGATTTGAGATCCAATATATATTAAAAATTAAACATTTAGTATCAAAGAGTTAATGCTATTCTAGTATATGACCTCTGACCTTGCCACAATATGACTCGTAACCTTTGATACAATATTTTATATTTTCTGGAGATATCCCAGGATGAATTATGGCAGCAATATTTATGTTTTTTGCATGATTTACATGTGACCTCGATGTTTTGGTGAATTTTGTGTTTTCTGTCATCGGGTGTGTATATGATTGTGTATTGTATGTGACTTTGATACGTACATCAGCATGAAAAAAAATTAGTTTGGGATTTCTGTTTGATTTATTCATATTACTACTTGCAGAATTAATGTTTCCCAGTCTGTAATATACAATATCTTGGATATAGCAAATCAATAAAATATAACCAGCATTCATATGGCATACAAATAATATATAATAATAGCATGTATTAGGGATTCCTACTCAAAAACATTGATAAGCATACAAATAATATTTACTATCATGGATATGGGATACCTATAATAATATATTAGTATGTATATATGGCATACCAAAATTTACTAGCATCTTTATGAGATACAAATAATAATAAAATAAAATGCATATAAACATACCAATTATATATATATATATATATATATATATATATATATATATATATATATATATATATATATATATATATATATATATGAATTGTTTAGAGTATCATTGTATCCTATATCCATGATCGTATATATTATTTGCATGCTTATCAATGTTTTTAATAGGTATCCCTTATACGTGCTATTATATATTATCTGTATGCCATATGAATGCTTGTTATATAGTATTATATATATTAGCATGTATATGATCTACCAATAAGATTTAATAGCTTGGGTATTGCCTACCAGAATAGCATGTATAATGCATAGCAATAGTATATAAAGCATGGATATGCGATACAAATAATATATAATAGTATTTGAATGGCATATCAATAATGAATAGAGCATGGATATGGTATACAAATAATATATAATAGCATGGATATGGGATCTATATAATTTATTATAACATGGTATACACACAATATAATAGCATCTATAAGGCATACCAATAAGATATAAAGCATGGATATGCGATGCAATTAATACAGAATAGTATGGATATGGGATTTATATAATTTATTATAACATGGATATGGTATGCAAATAGTATAATAATATGTATAGAGCATACCAATAGGATATAAGGAATTGATATGCGATGCAATTAAAATAGAATATTATGGACATGTTATAAAAATAATATATAATAGCATGTGTATGGCATACCAATATTAAATAAAGCATGGATTCGCATAATATTTTAAAACATGAATGGCATACCAATAATATTCTCCGAAGTAGAATTTCTTGTTCCTCATATCCCTCAATTTTCCAGACACTCGTCACTATGAACATTTATTGAACGATACAAATTACTGGTTAATTTCATCAAGACTCCCAGACTTATCTTTCGGCAGAAAAGATGGCCTTCCAAATTTTAGAAAGGAAATTTATTAAAACCGTGAATTTCACATAGGAAACATCACACTCGTTTAGCTTAACCAATCAAGATTGACTATATCTAACCGCCAAACTATAACACCCCCATCACAGTCAGAATAATTCTCTCTAATCCGCCATTATTAATAAATATTCTGGAAATTATAATTTTATATCACCTGTTTAAAACGGCCCAATATTTCCCAAATTTGTATCAGGCTTGTCTCTATTTTGTCATTTCGTAACATGAGCATACGCTAACCTGTATATCGGACCGTTATCTTATCGGGACCTAAATAAAATCCAATCAATCATCCAAAACAGTATAGGTTAATCTTCGCAAGCTACCAAATTATGGATAGCCTAGTCCATATGTCAATCTCAATTATGACGTGTCACGCTGACCACGACAGAATGTTACATCATTCCAATTTTCACTGTCCTCCTGCTTGCCTCCTTCTGTTGACATAATCCAAATTAATTGTATTAAGCTCAAACTTGTGGTAATTTTCTCTACTTTGAAACCAAGTGTTCAAAAATAAAATATTTAAGTCGTACTAAAAGACATCGAAAATAACATAATGGCTGTTAGTACTGTAAACAAAATATCATGACGTCGTTAAATTATTAATTTAAACGTATGGAATATGCATACATACCTAGTATGAGATAATTGCAAATTTTATGAATCACTAGAAACTAATATAGCCATAGAGAAAGAAGCAGCTATGCTAAGAAACATTAATTCACATAAACAGGTTGGGACTTGAAAAAAGACGTAGGCGATGTTTGTGTAACACAGACAACGGATATTATTGTTTTCTTAATACTTAAAAACATGACAGAAATCCCTTATTGAGTCATCTACAGATAAAGGTCAATCGATGTTGTCGTTTTATCATTGAAGTGTTACGACAAGAGCTCTCAAAAGCAACTACGCCATACTTTTACAAGCAAACACTCGACTATCCGCTGTGACAAGTCCATATTTGCATTAGAAGACGTGGATCTGATAACTTATAAGTCATGGCTTCTCAATTTTTTGGGGAATCCTCAAACAGTCGGTGTTTAACTAATTTAGATTTGTACTTAACATAACCTAATCCTATCGTTTTGGGAAACATTTTTCCCCCTTAATTCCAAAGAGGATATGAGAACAATATAAAAATAAAAATAAAAAGTGTTCGACCATGGTTTTGGTGATACTGATGTTAAATGTTAAATCGAGAATATTTTACTTTATCACAAAATCAGTGCTGTATATCAATATATGTACTTTTGGGAAAATAACTCTTCCAAAATAAATATATATTACTTTTGTTAGCCCATCTTTAAGCACGTTTTGCTATACAATTGCGTGACGCATGCGTATGGACCTCCAGCAATACGTTGCCTTTCCTATTCTCAGACATAGAATGAAGATGTTGATTGTATAAGTTGTCTGATATAAAATTTGAGGTTAATCCTGTATTTGCATCATTTGAACAAAAAACATTTCTTCACATTCAGACGATGTTGTTTTATATTTCTACTCGATTTTAAAAGCATGCCTTGAAGGATTTACGGTACAGCATATTTGGAGAAAAAGGAAACGGTCTTGAAATGAGTGAACATTGATGTGTGTTTGGAGGGGTATAATTGGTAAATAATGAAAATTAGAACTTTTCTACAACGACTTTGTTTTGAGTGCGTATCCAATCTGTAACTAAATTTGTAACTGAAAACATAAAGACACGTTTGGTAGAATTTCAGTCTTTTTGGTACGGAATGAAAAACGCATGTTTCAAACACAATTGTTTATCAAAGAAATAATGATTTGCTGAATATGAATTTCTTCACACAGAATCTTATATCAAGGATGAGTGTATGCTGAAAAATATAAATTTCTGATTTTGAATATGTATAAATGTAAATGTTTTGAATTTTTAATATAATGGTGTTTCCAAATGTTTGTTTGAGTCTAAGCGCAGAGTTTGAAAGATTTGCTTCCCTTGGATCACGAAACTAGTGATTTCGTCTTCGAATACAATGAAACTCCGTTTCCATGGAAATATCTTATTAGATCGAAAATATATCTCATATTATTAAACTGTTATTTTGCGTACCTATGAATAAATAAATCTATGTATAACATAATTTATTTAAATTTTCAAAATATCCTATTGTCTTTGTGCATTGAAATAGTTGAAAATTTCAACACCAAATAAAGGTTTGTGCATATGTATGTATGTATGTATGTATGTATGTATGTATGTATGTATGCTTCATAATATCAGGCCAATCCATTTCAGGATAATACAAAACTTTGAACGAGAACCAGGAATAATATGACAGAAACAAAGAGAACACAATAGTTGCCTACAGTACTGAAACACAAGATCGTTATATAAACAATCGTACAAACATAACAGTAAAAATAACAGAACTAAATATAACAGTACAGATAACAGTACTAAATATAACAGTAAAAATAACAGTACTAAATATAACAGTACAGATAACAGTACTAAATATAACAGTAAAAATAACAGTACTAAATATAACAGTACAGATAACATTACCAAATATAACAGTAAAAATAACAGTACTAAATATAACAGTAAAGATAACAGTACGTAATATAACTGTAAAAATAACAGTACCTAATTGTAAAAATAACTACTAAATATAACAGTAAAAATAACAGTACGTAATATAACAATAAAAATAAGAGCACTATATATAAATAAATAATAAATATATATATATATATATATATATACATATATATATATATATATATATATATATATATATATATATATATATATATATATATATATATATAATAATAATAATAATAATGGTACTAAATATAACTGTACAAAAAAAACAGTTCTTACTATAAATGTAAAAATGACCACTAACTATAACAGTAAAAAACAGTAATTATTATAACTGTAAAAATAACTACTAACTATAACAGTTACAATAACTGTACTTAATATAACTGTAAAAATATCAGTCCTACTAATAACAGTTACAATAACAGTACTTAATATAGCTGTAAAAATATCAGTCCTACTAATAACAGTTAAAATATCAGTACTTAATATAACTGTAAAAATAGCAGTCCTAAATATTTCTTATGGCACTGACCTTTATATATGTGCAAGATGATGCTAATGATTCAATAAATTTAAGTTCGTCTATGTTGTTACATGATTAACATTTATAATGTATGTATATATGTATGTATGTATGTATGTATGTATGTATGTATGTATGTATGTATGTATGTGTGTGTGTGTGTGTGTGTGTGTGTGTGTGTGTGTGTGTGTGCGTGCGTGCGTGCGTGCGTGCGTGCGTGTATGTGTGTGTGTGTGTGTACGTACGTACGTATGTTCGTGTGTGTGTGTGTACGTACGTACGTGTGTATGTATGTATGTATGTATGTATGTATGTATGTAAATTATTGGAACGTTAGATAAGCTGTTATGTTCCGTTGTTATTTTTTTTTTGAAAATCTGAATCCACTGTCTAAGAATAACTGATATAATCAGATATTGTATTTCTCTATTACCCGGACACAATCAGTACTTTTTATTTTATTTTTTAAATTCATGTGTCAGTTTTTATCTCTGCTCATATACATTTTTTTCCTTACCTCCTTGGTATATTTATATTTCTCCCTCGTTTCAGATATATGTATTTTTTAATTACATATTTAGATATATGGACTTTGAATATACATTATATATTGTGGTTGATTATATAATTACTGACTACGACTGTATTCATGTTTTCTTCTTTTTACTAAATTCTCTGTTTGAAATGTGTTAATTAAATTTCTGTTTATAAATTATTCCAGAAAGTTTTCGCCTGAAATTTACTAGCATTTTCTGGTGTCACGTGTGGACGAGTGGTCTGAAACTCTAGCTTTGACCGATAACTGATTATCACAATGCTGTCCGTTGTGTTTTGTGTCTCGGGCTCGGCTAATATTGGTGTGTGAGAAACCATATCAATGACTCGCGGTACTAATTCAGTTCCCATTGTAATCCGATGCAAGCACCATTATATTACAATTTAGTAACTTTTAATTTCGGAGTGCTAGTGATCAAACCTTATATTTTTCAGTAGCGATGCATCCTGGATGACATCTGTGCAGACAAAAAACATATCAGCCGCAGCATGTTCCGGATCTACGTATGTTTAAAAGAAGTGTTTTTAATTCCGCACCACAAAGTCGTGTGCTAACTTCAGTAATGATGTGTTCTAAACTCTTGTCTGTTAAAAAGACTAATATTCCATCAGTAAAACAATGTTTCTATTTGCTTTCACTAACAACTCAGACCAACTCTCAAAAAGTTCCTTTTACTAAAATCTATCTTTCATTTTTATCAACCACTCCATGTCAGCCAAACTTAGTTATATTATATTTTATCTTCACCCATTTCCAGGCTGGTTCTCATTTTCTCATTTTTGCGTACATTTGGTACCGTGCGTACTCAAATAGCTTCTCGTGTGTCGATGATTCTTACCGGAGTTTTCCGTGTTCTTTATCTAACAAGTTATACTTGCCGCCTTACATAGCCTATCATGAGCTAAAAAATGGCATTAAACCTACAAGAACAACAATCAGCATTTCTGATAAAGTATTTCTAGTTACATACATCATGCGCCCAGGATCTTGATTGTAGTCATAAAGTGTGAAACAAGTTCTTGTAGAAAAGCTATTTTCGATAAAACTGTGACCAATAAATACAAATAAACCCCCAGTAGTAACATCGAATTTATCAGCCTGTAGTGGATATATCATATATATATATATATATATATATATATATATATATATATATATATATATATATATATATATATATATATATATATATATATATATATATATATATATATATATATAAGCAGTTTTACATAGATATCTTGACAAATCATACAGAAATCCATATACCCTTACAGATTAGAGTCACGTTAATATAAAATAAACCAAGATACTGTATATGTGTATTCAGAACATGTTGAGACGATGTGTTTCTTACAGTGCATTAAGATGTTGTACCGTGGAATAGAATCATCAATAGCTTATTAAGCTATTGTACCTTGGAATATAATCATCAATAGCTTATTAAGCTGTTGTACCTTGGAATAGAATCATCAATAGCTTATTAAGCTGTTGTATCTTGGAATACAATCATCAATAGCTTAATAAGCTGTTGTACCTTGGAATATAATCATCAATAGCTTATTAAGCTGTTGTACCTTGGAAAAGAATCATCAATAGCTTATTAAGATGTTGTACCGTGGAATAGAATCATCAATAGCTTATTAAGATGTTGTACCGTGGAATAGAATCATCAATAGCTTATTAAGCTGTTGTACCTTGGAATAGAATCATCAATAGCTTATTAAGCTGTTGTACCGTGGAATAGAATCATCAATAGCGTATTAAGCTGTTGTACATTGGAATAGAATCATCAATAGTTTATTAGGCTGTTGTACATTGGAATATAATCATCAATAGCTTGTTAAGCTGTTGTACCGTGGAATAAAATCATCAATAGCTTAATAAGCTGATACCGTGGAATAGAATCATCAATAGCTTAATAAGCTGTTATACCGTGGAATAGAATCATCAATAGCTTAATAAGCTGTTGTACCGTGGAATAGAATCATCAATAGCTTAATAAGCTGTTATACCGTGGAATAGAATCATCAATAGCTTTATAAGCTGTTGTACCGTGGAATAGAATCATCAATAGCTTATTAAGCTGTTGTACCGTGGAATATAGTTTTAATTATAGTTTGTTGGTATAATCAGCTGTTGTGTTGCGGAATGTAATCATTATTAATGCCATAAGCTGTTGTGTTGCGGAATGTAATCATTATTAATGCCATAAGCTGTTGTATTGCGGAATGTAATCATTATTAATGCCATAAGCTGTTGTGTTGCGGAATGTAATCATTATTAATGCCATAAGCTGTTGTATCATGGATTACAATCATTAACACTTAGTAAGTTATTGTCTCGTGGATTGTAACAATTTATAGCGTATTAAACTACTTTGTTTTGGACTGTAACAATTTACAGTGTATGAAGCTACGGTATCGTAGAATTTAACCATTTAAAGTGAATAAAGTTACTATATCGTGAATTGTAACCATTTATACTTATTTAAGCTGTTGTTTTATGAAATATTGTATTATATCGTGACTTGTCAGGATTTAAAGAGTTTAAAGACCTTGTATCGTGGAATATTGTCTTTAATAGTTATTAAGTTTTTGTATCGTAGATTGTAACCATGGAAATTGCATTAAGCTGCTGTATCGTGACTATGTCACCATTAATAGTGTATTAGCTTGCAGTATCATGGACTGTTTCCATTCTTTGAATGCCAATGTCAAGGTTTTACATAACGATCAAGGTTAGAAAGAAAAGTATTTTAGGTATAGTGAAATTTATGAAAATTTTCATCAAGAACCAGTGCTTCGTACCTAAAGAATTCACAGGAATCCAAGGATAAATTTTACGTTAGATACCGAGAATACGCTGATCTTTGCTTTGTTTCCGAGAGAAGTCTATTAAATATGACAACTATTTCTGTTGATGGTGCCAAAAAACGGTAAGTCAAAACTGTTTAAATTTTATATTTCTGCAATGGATGAATATCAAATAAATTTTTAAACACAACGTCTGTGTCAGAACATATTGAGAAATTTTTCATGCAAATGACGATAAACACACACACAGATATGTGTGTGTATATATATATATATATATATATATATATATATATATATATATATATATATATATATATATATATATATATGTGTGTGTGTGTGTATATGTGTGTGTGTGTGGGTGGGTGTGGGTGGGTGGGTTTCTTGCTATTGTTATGGTGTTATCAGTATGATATCCGACAGAAACCTTGATATGTAAGCATGATGCGATGGCAGAAAATGTATATGTTGCTTACAATCCATACGATACATGATTTTCCTAGAATCAATTTATTAGTTATTTATTATTTATCTCTTTTGTGTCTTATACCTTTGTATTTCTAAACAGCTTTCTTTCCGTCATCTCGTTCTACTTTATAAAATCCTATCTATACATTTGGAAATTACAATAAGGTAAATGCCCGTAGTGGATTCGATAGATATTAAACTGTATCTTGTAAACTATCAAATCTCTTATAAAGCTGTGTATTGCACATTGTATACTATTTGCACTTTGCACGATATTTTATATTGTAAGCTATCATGTTTAATATAATACTGGGGATGACCATGTACATTGTACATTATTGTCCATTGCTTACATAGGGCAACATTACTGATACATAAAACATGGCGTTGTTTATTGTGCACCATCAGTTACACCTAGCATGATGTTGTACATTGTAGATTATGTTCTTGCTTACGCTTACATGAATGGATAGTGTTACGTATATTTGATATAAGTCATTTATATTTATTTTTATTGTTTGTTTGTTAGATTTAAATTTGGTAGTTTAAGTTTTAAGATTCGTTCATTGGGGGAGGGGAATGACCTGTACTTTACAGAATAAACATCAGGTGTTGACCTCATTTCTGACCTGGCTTCAGAGTTGTAAACAAGCTTTAAAAATGATTGGTTGATTCCAAGGACATTATGGAGCTTTGTATAAAAATCTTTCTATTTTAGTTTGGTCATGTGGTGGGTACGTGAGCTTTTGAATGTAAATTTGCTCTGATAGATTCTAGAAAATCACGTGACCCCTTTCTTGTTTACGTAAAAACAGATATATACACTATGTTTTGGAGCGAGCTATTGAGTAGAAATTGGGCTGTTAGAATATTAAGTTGTGTCGTTTTGAGTTACCTTGTTTTGGAAATTATTTCAATTCGTTTGGATTCAAGAGGATTTATTTTATTATTTATCTGGAAAAGAATTGTGCTCATAGAATTTTATTAACAAGAACTGACTTCTTCAAGTGGCATCTCATCTTCTATCTTGGATACTTCGCTGGGATTCGAACTTGGAATTTCTTGGACATTTTATTACCAGGACTTTTGCAATTTCTCTAGTGGATAATATTTGGAATTATTTTTGGATTAATTTTGGAATTGATTCTTAAAACCGTAAGTTTATTTTTTCTTTTCTGGAAAATATGTGTGCTCAATAAATTGTTTATTAAGCTTTTACAAGCTTGTTATTTGCACTCTTTCTATGTTACGTAAGCACGTAACTATATATATATATATATATATATATATATATATTTATATTTATATTTATATATATATGTGATTGTGTGTGTGTGTGTGTGTGTGTGTGTGTGTGTGTGTGTGTGTGCGCGGTCTTTTATAACACTAAAGTATGTGGCTAATCTCGTTTAATTTTTTAAAAAATTGATGTTTTCAGATTATTAATTAATTAATATGCTTATTATGTATACATTAATAATAATAATAATAATAATAATAATAATAATAATAATAATAATAATCTTTATTTAAGGAGAATAACACGTCTGGTCATAACAAAGTGATCTGCCATCTAAATGGTTTATACATTATGCAAGAGATGTTAAACAAAACGTCATTTGTACTCAAGTGTGCTATTACACGTAAACAATGTAATACAGTGGTCATCAGGTACATGTTTGAACAATATGCTATTTGCAGTCATATATATTTAAGCATGGCATAGGTCGTATAACTAGTCATAGAGTAAAACAATCTCTAATTATTTTTGCATCAATAAAATATGCTCCGTTTTGGATGGTATCGTATTTCATTCAAAGTAGCCTAGAAATAATTTCTTTAATAAGATTTGTAACGAAGCAGGGAAAGTTAGAACTACAAATCAATAGTGTTTTCAAAATACAAAAGTTTTTTTTCCTTACAAGCCATTTTTGGTTCTAATACCAACAACAGTAAATAGTGTATCCAAGCTTCTGAGGAGTTTATTAAAATAATCCGGAGCAAATATAAAAACTAGATAAAGACACAAAAATGATAACGGCTAAAATACAAACAGTTTCCCATTTCTTCGAGATAAACATGCTCTTAGTCAGCTTAAATATGCACAAATACTTATGTTAAAATCTACGAAATATTCTTAATTACTACATGATAGAATCACTAGGGAGAATTTTACAATTAGAGATATAAAAATAAAAAGCCATCCCTGTCCCCACCTAGAACACACACACACACACACACACACACACACACACACACACACGCACACACTAAATCGTTTCATCGAATGGAATTCAAGCCGAGAAACCATTCTAGATCGAGATACTACAAGTTGCCTTCGTCCAAACTCCAATCGCCGAATAACTGTCTAAAGATCAATGCTCTCTTCCTTCTTATCTGATAAGCTCCCCAGTGTACCGACCTGTCACAACCTAACACGGAGCAAATCGGAGACAAGTGTGTACCCCTCTGAATCCACGAGTAATGACTGGCGCCAGCAAGACCGTCAAAATCTTTTTGAAGACGCAAAAATATGAAGCCCCAAGATTAGGTGTAATCGTATGCTAGTATTGTAACATGCACTTGTTTCATATAGAGTTGCTATGATCTTAAAGTTACCATAAAACAAGACCCACGCAAAGAAACAATAGCATGGTAAGATTATATTTATCTTGAGATCCAGCATTAGACTGAACATTAAAATCATCTAATGGTTTAATTGCTCATTTTTCCACACCTTCATCTCTCTCTCTCTCTCTCTCTCTCTCTCTCTCTCTCTCTCTCTCTCTCTCTCTCTCTCTCTCTCTCTCTCTCACACACACACACTCACACACACACACATACATACACACGCACACAAACACGCACACAAACACATACACACACTCACACATATATGCAAGCACATAAACACTAGTTGCATACTGCTCTTTTTGATATCAGTATGAATAACCAGATAAAGAGATCGTCAATTGTAATAACTAAACACCTATCCTGATTAGAAGACGGGAGAGAGGGCGGGTAGTTGAATGTATATTTGAAGAAACTGATGCAACCTGAAATCAATGGATTGATAATGCAACTTGTGATACAGGACGGGTTTGATCACATTCCCTGACGCCAGTACCCACTGACTGGTGACTTGAATATAATAAATTAAGGTTCCTTACTTGAAGACATTACAGATGTGACAAATTACTATGTCGAACCAACACCAATACAAATTTCGCGCATAAAGGTTAGAATAATGTCACGAATGCACGTAGATCAGAAAGTCACATGACATAAACTCAAATTCTATAATAGATGCCATTCGTGACTGCAGTAAATTGATATCGTCACGTGACAAGGGAAATTGTTTCGCATCAGAAGTCATAAGGATACATGGTATAACAAAACATACAACTGTAAGGTTTACGTAAGGCATTTGTGTGACGGCAGTTTTGATAAGAGTATGCATGTGACAGTTTGGATTCAGTCTTTCATTACCTTTCTTTCAATACTTAAACACAAATGAGACTCGTTTCAATTAAATGACTTTATTATCAATGGTACCAAACTAACAACTAATTTCAATCAAAGAAATAATTCCAAAAATGGTAATTATCGGAAGCAACGAGAAAGTGTTCCAAATTATGTTTTGTTGGTTATTTGTTTACTAGACATGTATTATGTAAGACCAAGAAATGGACATAGACGTACAGACATGTAGAGGTTGAATGTCCACAGATGTGGAATGAATGTCAGAACATAATTTCCAGCCAATCACATAATCATGAGGAAGAAAAAACAGTCATACTAGCATAAACAATGACATGAGATGGAAAACTTGTTCAGGTCATATTGAACCAAGCGAGATTTTTTGCAGAATGTGTATCAGCTTGTTCGAGCGAATTCCACGACATGCTGTCGGTTGAAAAAAAAATTGCAGGCCACAGACTCCAGCATCAATTCCAGGTCTAACGATTATATTGAATCTGACCCTTTAAACCAACTCCAGTATCACTTCCAGATATAATATTCCTGTGAGGCTAACAAAAACTCTTGATGGGGAATCACGTCTATTTGTATTGATGATAATGGTATATATACAGTTATGTAATATGGTAAAGTGGAAGATTACAAAATTCAAAATGTAACTTCCCAGTACTACAAATCTGTCAGTCTTAAATATTTGTCAAGTGACTTTCTGAGAGTGACTTTTTGTCCTATGACTTTCTGTCTTACATTCACAAATAAAATCTGCGGAAAATTGTCACATAAAAATCAATTTTGTTCTCTATATATGTACATGTTTAAATAACCTAGATTGAATTAATGCGATGTAATGCTCTATATTCCCTCAGTATATTTCAACAATTTCCTCGATCAGTTTTCCTATTTTTTTAATTTGTTATTATGTGCAATTTTCAGCCATTGGTAACACTATTAATTAAAGGTGTAACAAATATCCATTTCGGTCATACATTACCGCTTAATAAGGTTCATTATAACAAGTTGGGTTATTCACTTCCAACATGATATCTCCACTAGTTTCCTTATCTCCCTAATACGTCATTGTATCTACATATAACTGTAATTCGTTCCCGGCTTTAGTGGCGGTGGGTGACATTTGAAAACTGTAAGATATTTTCGAACAGTAATGAATTTAAGATTGTTATTTTTAAGGCAGAAGGCTTCCATATTTGATATTTGAATGAGTTTACAAAGTTAAGTATGCAGATTTCCCGTTACCTGATGTTTCCCGTTTGGCTTGATGTTTCATGGCAAAGAAATATTTTATGGCTTCGATGTACTGGTAACGAAATGGTGTTTTCCAAGTACATTGAAGCAGGAAAAGCGATAACCCCATTAAGTTTAGATGAATGGACTTTTGGTCATCGTGGCTAGTGACAACAATAAAGGTGAATGTTATGGCGATGATGATAACGACAAGTTGTAAGTATTGTTCTTGTTCATGATAACTGTTACAAGGATAATGACATAGATGGCAAATAATTATTCGTACAAAATGATCTGAAGCTTTCGCCTTAACCGATCACAGCAGTCTGATCTCGGTCCGCATATGTTCTAGTCTCGGGTTCGGCCAATGTGGGTTTGTGGGAAGGCATGTCAATAGCTTCCTTTGGGTCGGTGTTTCTTGTCGGTGTTTTCCCTTGTTCTTCCTCCACAAATAATACTGGCCGCTATGTAAGGCATATCATGCGCAGACAACTGTTGATCAAACCCAAAACAACAACAACACAATTATTGTACGAAGACGACTAGAATCGTGAAATAATGCAAAGCTCAGGAGTTTTCCAATAATGTTTTAGTACCAATATTGCCCTTTGCTATTTTTAAATAATGTCCTATACACAAAATATATTAACTTTAACGAAGATTGGCATTGCTGATTCCAAGTAAATAAGGGGCGTTGATAGTTACTGCGACAACACTATGTTTAAGTAAATAATAATGGTTGAGACTGATTTGTCAATTCAGTTAATACGTGACTCTTGTCTGTCAGTAATAACGTCAGTGCGACGTTTTTAGGTGTTAAAAGGACTTGTTTGCTAGTACACAAAACTGAAGAAAACAATGTATGGCATGCAAATGCCACCTGGTGTAGAAATATGTGGCTGAGTACAATTTATGGTACACAAACATAGTGTTCCTTCTTATATCATGAAAATTGAAACTGGAATTTATTTGCATTGTATGCTATGGGTAAGGGCACTGACCCTTTATGTCTATTATTCAAGTTAGTGGACAACTTTGGATATATCAGATATATCAAAAATGCCAACAACAGTCTGGTCACTGTTGCGGGATGCCTAGTCCAGCCAAAACTCCTGAAACATACAATGTGAAGAGATACATGTATATATTTTATATTACGAAACATTTGTTTGTTTGTTTGTTTGTTCGTTTGTTTGTTTGTTTCTTAGGGTTTCACGCCATTTTTCAGCACAGATAGGCTATACATAGCGGCCAGTATTAATGATGGAGAAAGAACTCCCAAAACTCCGGAAAGAACCACCAACCCACGAAAAGCTACTGGCAAGCTTTCTCACATACCCACATTGGCCGAATGCGTGACTCGAACCCATGCAGACAGAAGTGAGATGGCAGTGATCCGTAACGGACAGCACTTTAGCCACTCGAGGCCCCTATAAAAAACATTTAAGTATCAGGACAGAATGTTACTTTATGTGCCTTCGAAAAACATTGACTTAAATATCACACTTGCAAATATACTTTTAATCGACAGCAACTTCTGCATCTAATAATTACTATAGAGTGATATAATTTTCTTAAATGCATTCCGGTCTGGCTGGCATAAATGCATGATGATCTGGCTTACTTAAATACAGTCTGATCTCTGGCTGGCGTAAATGCATGATGATCTGGCTTACTTAAATACAGTCTGGTCTGGCTGGCGTAAATGCATGATGATCTGGCTTACTTAAATACAGTCTGGTCTGGCTGGCGTAAATGCATGATGATCTGGCTGGTGTAAATGCATTCTGATCTGGCTGGCGTAAATGCATGATGATCTGGCTGGTGTAAATGCATGATGATCTGGCTTGCTTAAATGCATTCTAATCTGGCTGGCGTAAATGCATGATGACCTGGCTGGTGTAAATGCATGATGTCTGATCTGGCCGGCGTAAATGCATGATGACCTGGCTGATGTAAATGCATGATGATCTGGCTTGCTTACATGCATTCTGATTTGGCTGGCGTAAATGCATGATGATCTGGCTGGTGTAAATGCATGATGTCTGATCTGGCTGGCGTAAATGCATGATGATCTGGCTTGCTTACATGCATGATGCACTGGCCTAGATGGACATTTGCTTTAAATTACTGAACTAAAAATAATGAAGGAAACCAAAAATATAGTGGCTGTAATTGAGGTACAGATGGCACGAAATAGAGAATATGGTTTATCTGGTTGATCATTCAAGGATCGTTTTCATAGCAGTCCCAAACAAAATTGAAATGTATAATCAATTAAATTTTTTCATTGCGTTGACACCGTCCGCGAAAATTAAAATGTGCAGTCTCCTCTCTTTTTTCATTGCGTTGAAACCGTATCCGAAAATTGAACTGTGCAATCTCTTCTCTTTCTTCACTGCGTTGAAACCGTCCTCGAAAATTGAAATGTGTAATCTCTTTCTTTTTTAACTGCGTTAAAAACGTTCCCGAAAATAAATTGAAATGTGCAATCAATCTCTTCTCTTTTTTCATTGCGTTGAAACCGTCCTACAAAATTTAAATGTGCAATTTCTTCTCTTTTATTGTTGCGTTGAAACCGTCCTGGAAAATTTAAATGTTCATTCTCTTCTCTCGTTTCATTGTGTTGAAACTGTCCTCGAAAATTGAAATATGAAATCTCTTTCTTTTTACATTTCGTTGAAACTGTCCTCGAAAATTGAAATGTGAAATCTCTTTCTTTGTTCATAGCGTTGAAACTCTCCTCGAAAATTTAAATATAAAATCTCTTTCTTTGTTCATTGCGTTGAAACTGTCCTCGAAAATTGAACTTTGAAATCGATTTCTTTGTTTATTGCGTTGAAACTCTCCTCGAAAATTGAAATGTGAAATCTCTTTTTTTTTTCCCGATTGCGTTGAAAACGTTCTTGAACAATGTGCGTCTTTCTGGATAATTAAGATCATTCAAAAGCAATAGTAGTAAACTATTTTCAGTGGTTGTTTTATGTGCTAATAAATATGTGCAAATATAACTTTTACGCTGTCATTTATCTCTCCTGAGTGCACAGTCTATGGGATATATTTTACAACATGCCAACTGCAGATGCACGTGAGGAAGTATATCGCAATATAGCTGAATCGTGCTCACGCCTGATGAGAAAGATATTCTTGATGTAAACCTGAAATATCAATCCGACATGTTGACGATGTACAGAGGCAGCTGCGTGCACTGAGTCTCGATCGATAAGCAAGAGTTTATTCCAACATCAAAATATCTTGATTTTGTCTGCCATTTTGATTTTGTCTGCCATTCTTCTTTTTATCTACTCTATGAACCTGGTCTTCTGTCTATATGTTAAACCGGCGGTGGAGAGTATGGGATGTGGTGGGTGGGGGAGGGGGGAGTGATTGCAACGGCTCCTGAAGCTTTAACTGGGATTATTAGACTACAGTAACTAGAACAGGGGTCTCAAACACGCGGCCCGCGGGACGCACACCGCCTGCCAAGCATTATCATGTGGCCCGCAAAGTGATTGGCGTTAAAAGTTGTCATGAGAAATAGCAAAGGTGGTGCGACCCGTGAACAATTAAAAATGCCCTCATGCGGCCTTCGGGGTGGTTTGAGTTTGAGACCCGGTACTAGAACGTATATAGTTACAGATTCTCCTCACCCTAGATGGATATACTTTTCTGTAATCGAAATGACAACTCATTAGCCACTGTGATGCCTTCTAAACTGCGATCTGGTTGATCCGATAAAAAACGAGGTAAAATAGCAGAGGAGATACGAAATGCATAATAAATTCTTTCATTAAATGACGCTATTTTCATCCAAGTTGCCATTCGCCTGATTTGATGCAGTGCGTTTTCTGAACACTTTATAACAACAACAAAAAACACACCGCTTTATTATCATTGGCGTCCATGGTTTTCCATTAATCTTATCTGGCAACCTGCTAACAAACCTACATAGTCTATCTTTCAATATCTACTCTCGAAATGCGCCTTCCCAATGAAAGTAGCAATTATTTTATTTAATTGACAGATTCTTAAGTTAATATACATATTTATGTATTAAACAATTGCGTACTTGCTTTGAGTAAGAATTCCCTATCTTCAAGTTTAGTACATCGCGTCATCAAACATTAACTAGTTTTTAAATCGTCTTCTTTCCAGCTGTTTTTTTTTTACCCTTCTTTCTTTTGCGCTCTCGTGTCATACTTTTCATCTCGTTTGATTTCGTCTTTATTACTCCATTGTTCAAAGACCGAAATAATGTTGAACACGTTTAATTTGTTTGGGATGTTTTAAAGTTATATTGTCAAATATAGACTCATGTCGAAGCGAATTAATAATTATATTTTGTTGCCGCTACTAATGTGAAACGAATGCAAAAGGTAAATATGTTCGGGTAAATACGACTTATATCCAGAAAGGTAGTGAAACAAAATATAAATTATATTCAATTAGCTTATATGGTGATCTTCCTGTTTATGCTATTTCGATACGAAAGATCTTCAGAATAGTATGAACACATATCGCAGACTTAGCTTGCAGAACAATGGTGGCTTTATGTTGGGTTTATACCACAAGAACATGGACAATTTTAGTACACAATTTCACATATTACATCAAACGAAAGTAAATCTTTAATATTTAATATTTTGCTAACTAGATACATTGTTGGAAATATAACAGGTAGGGTGCCGATTAAATTCGGATCAACACGGTCCAGCTACCGAAGTTTCTCTTTATATAATCTGCTTTATTCGACTTACCTCAGCACATATATTTCAGGAGTTGCAGTGCCGTAAAACGCCAAAACATTCCAAACCAAACCTATCATTCGGACTTGAATTTAATTAGTTATACAAGACCTTATCGTGACTTTCAAGCATTCCGCTGACATTTATGTATGTATGTATGTATGTATGTATGTATGTAATTATGTATGTATGTATGTATGTCTGTATGTCTGTATGTATGTATGTATGTATGCATGTATGTATGTATGTATGTATGTATGTATGTATGTATGTATGTATGTATGTGTGTGTGTGTCTGTCTGTCTGTCCGTCCGTCTGTCTGTGTGTGTGCGTGTGTTTATGACTGATTGACTCATCGGCAAAATAGTGACTTTGGTGACAAGTAATCGTAAATTTCGAAAATGACTTAATGAAATGCACAAACATTTTGTAACGTGATTGATTCCCATTACATTTAAAGAAGAAGATGAAGAAACAATAAATATAAAACGTACAGATCGTATGCAATTTTGTAAAATGTATATAGAATATAGTATAAAGGAAATATGTATGAAATCTTTGGGAAAATTGTCAAAGTTGTGATACAATTACGAAACCCTGATAAGATCCAATATTTTCTGTGCATTTTCTAAAGCAGTTCAGGTCAAACTACCTCTATCACATGGAGGAAATCAAACACGTTCGACAAGAAAGTGTTCCACTAGCCCCACTGCTAATGATAAACTTATTTCTTCCACACACACAAAATATCATCAGCGCTTCTCGCCATCTCATATTAAATGACTGTCAATGATTTTTATTTCACATGAATTCGATAATATATTATAATTTATTAATGTTAAAAGAGCTAATGAAGGTAAATGTAAGAAAGCCTTCAACTGACTAATTTATGTATAGGCTTATAAATCCAATATACTATTGTGTAAAAGCCTTCAACTGCCTAATTTATGCATTGGCTTATAAATCCAATACACTATTGCGAGTCACGAAAGTCAAACCAATAATACCCATTTAGTCAATACTTAACTGAGAGCATGATAAGTTATGTTAGTAATATTGACAGGACAGTTAATTTTTTTGTTTCATATACAATTCACATCTACCCGGTACTACCCGGTGTCATATATGCGATTTTTGTGACATCATCGGTATCTATGATCCGAAATGAATTTCGCGATCGCGAAAATGTTTTCCATATTTATTGAACTTTTTATTAATGTTATTTGTATAATGTTTATTCACCTAATATTGTTGCCATATCAGAATTATGAACATATACGGTTTATTTGGTTCCAACGCTTGATTAGTATCACATATAAGCAATGACGACAACTGAGTATTTCTGAGTTGTTTCCCCAGTCGTTGGGGAAAAGACTTTGAACGGCCAGCCCTCGTCCTGTTCCTCAAACTCCTCTCCCCAACCCCCAAACAAATTGAACACATTACGTATCGTATGATCGTATGATCTCCACATTATTATTGCATATAAAGGAAAAGCTGTGATATAATTATATGGCGATTAAATCGCTAAAAGAAGAGGGTGTCGGTGGAGTCCATCTGATAATAACATAAAAATAGGATGAAAAAGTGACAGATGTCTCAGACTGTAATGTATATGAAACAAATGGTTCCAGTACATAGAGTGTTCACATCAATAAATAGCTCAAGAAGAGAGACACGGTACACTCCGTCAGAATTTAATGAGTTGAATTATGGCAAGAAGACCTAATGAAGTATGGCAATTTGTCTTTGAATCGGATGCCAATAGCGATTTATGTAAGTGTAACGCGTTTGCACAGAACAGCGTGTCATGCTAATAATTAATCACTATAGTGACCGAAAATGCAATAATTTATTTCCTATGTGAGCTGATAATGCAGTTACTTATTGCTAACATCAGCCTGTACTGTACTCATTTATCACGTCTTCAGCTGGTTATGCAGTCCTAGATCAGGACATCAGCCGGTACTGTACTCATTTATCAGGACATCAGCAGGTACTGTACTCATTTATCAGGACATCAGCCGGTACTGTACTCATTTATCAGGACATCAGCCTGTACTGTACTCATTTATCAGGACATCAGCCGGTACTGTACTCATTTATCAGGGCATCAGCTGGTTATGCAGTCCTAGATCACGACATCAGCCGGTAATGCAATAATTTATCAGGACAGCAACTGGTTATGTGGTCCTTGATCACAATATCAGCGGGTAGTGCAGAAATTTATCCGAAAAGCAGCTGGTTTTACAGGTATTTACCAGGACATCACCTGGTTATGCATTTATTTACCAAGGCTTCAGCTGGTTATGCAGTCATTTATCAAGAGATCAGCTGGTTATGCAATTATTCATCAGGACATCAGCTGGCTATGCAGTCATTGATCAGGACATCAGTGGGTAGTTCAGAAACTGATCAGGAAATGAGCTGGATATTCGGTTCTTGACAAAGATATCAATTATTAATGCAGTCATTTATCATTAATGAACATATGCTCAAAGAAGAGCTGACGAAGTAACAATCTTCAACAGTTTCGCGTGCTGAGAAAAAGAACAATTTAAATTGATTGTCAGCATATGGTTTTAAAATAATATTTTGAAGTATCTATAAAAGTTTTCTACATAGATGAATGAATCACTGTATGACAACGCCTTTTATTGTTTTAGCTCTTTGCATCGTGTGTTTACAACACTGACGTTCCTTTCTTTGTATCTCTTTTTACATGATTAACTGTCCGTACAATGGCTTTTCAGATTTAAAATTCTCTATTTTAATAACAGATGTTGAAAACAATTTATCATGTCTTATGCTTTCGGCAAAACATTTATTCACAATAGCGTGATTAATGTAATATCTTATTCCTAAATAAAAGGATGTTGTTTTATTAATCAAATGACGACGCTGATATTCATTCCCTTAATGTAGTAGTCTAAAGCGCTCACCGTTTCGGATCATTGCCATCTAACCTATGTCAGTTTGAGTTCGAGCCTCGGATTCGGCCAAGGCTGGTATATAAGAAAGCTTTCGAGCAGCTTCTCGTGGGTTGATGGTTCTTTCTGTTTTCCCGGGTTCTTCCTCCGCCATTTATATTGGCAGTCATGTGTGGCCTATATTGTGCTGAAAAATGGCGTTAACCACTACAACAACAACAACACTATGTGGAAACCAGTTCTTGCATAATTCAGAAATGGTGTAAAAATACAATGTCACCTTGATGGTTTTTGACGTCCTACTATGTGAAGATGTTCTCGCAAATATGTGTACTCGTAACCATGTGTACAGATAATGATTTCTCGATTTCATCAGTCTCAAAATGTAACGATGATGTTTCACTGATCTTTAAAACAACCCATGCCCCAAGAATTTTCATGGGTATTTTTAAATGGTCAAAGTGCACGTGTCTTTTCCGACAGAGATGCGTGACCTAAAACATGTTCATATTACGTCCAAAAACAATTTATGTTACAAAGAAAGAAAAACAATGAATTTTAATTAGATATGTCAATAGGTTATTTACGTTCTACTGGTACTACTTTTTGAAAAATAAATATTGATAAACAGTCCCTTCCTAAAATGTATCTTGCTAGTACGTCCAAAATTGTTCACCTCAATGAAGTCCTCTTCCTAATCCCTGTTCTTTCACGTGCATGATTTTCTTGTATAAAGTCAATATTAATGTCATAACACTAAAAAGGTACCTCCATGGAACTAAAATATTTTCTCTATAAATTAATTGTGTAAATTCGTCAATTAAAATATTATTTCTAAAGTGAGAGTATATCATACTTATTGGCTTTCTACCTGGGAATAATTAACTTTAGGTTTTATCCATGTTCCACAAGAATAAGGTGATTTCAAACTATTATCTCAATTTCCATCGGAATAAGGTACTTTCTGACTTTTGCTTCCACGGTCCACAAAAGCTAGGTATACAATCAAAAGGAACACAAATATCCATCTATGAAAAAAAGGTTCAACCAGTTGGGACCTAGTCAGCGTAACACATGAATAGCATACAGCTTCTAATCCCTTGCCAAAAAATGTTTGTAAAACACTCAGGTTTTTTGACAGACCTATATACCTTCTCATGGACATATTACAGCAGTTTAACGCACATAAAATAAATGGAAGGAACTTGATGCATTTGAATTCCCTATACAAACTTGCTCTCAAAGTCAATATCAATTGGGTACAGAAACTTTGATTCCAAAAATGGTTCATTGTGAACCTGAATTCCGTGAATGAATATATATATATATATATATATATATATATATATATATATATATATATATATATATATATATATATATATATATATATATATATATATATATATATATATATATTTATATATATAATTTGATACAAGTCCGTAGAAAAATATCTTAGCTTCAATAAAAGTCTAACTATTACAAAAAATAATAGTTATTGTAATGTCCAGATTCGCAAATTTCAAAAGTATCTTATTTAATGTTAACGAATTACATGTACAACATTCTCAGAGTTACTAGGCTTTCCCCTGATCCATTATAAGGAAATCTCATTGACTGACACTCTGCAGATAGGGCTAAACAAAACCTGTATCTTTTATCATCATTTTATCAACACGCCGTTCGGATTCTGGCTGTCTGCTTGGATTGATTTGCACCACACAGATCTCATTCCAAAGGAAACCTTATATCACTGTGGATATGACTAGGGCACCAATGAAGCGAACAACCATGACATATTCCGCACGCACCAGTGCATTAAAGATATTTAGAACCTGAAACTACCGTTTACAAATTCAAACTGGTAAATGGTAAAATATTCCATGGAACTACCGGATTTGCATATTGTGCAGCTAAAATGATTTAGATGATGCATTTCACCACGTATTTAATGAAATAAATCTGGTATTTACACAAGAAAAGAAAATGTTATTTATATAAAAATCCCAAACTTGCCGCAAGACCAACACTTAGAAGGCTGAACTCACTCATCGGGACATCACCCCATCCCCGCTTTCGTACATACTTTCATGGGTTGGTTATATAAATATCAGTGACTTGAGAGCAGCCGGATGGTAATGACCTAATGTGTCACAGTAAATTACATGTTTAACATTTTGTAAACTATTTGATCATATCTGACCGCAATCCATCACAGTTGTTTTATCATTGTTGGCAAGGAAGTAACAGGAAATAAATTCGTAAACACATGTATGGCGTCAAATAATTAAGTTAAGCGTATGAAATCTAAAGCAGTTTATATTTGTTCTTCTTAAGGTGCTACGTTTGTAGGTACACAATTAAGCATCACATGACATGATGAGAAAATTTTGTAATTACAGATGAGAAAGTTTAAAATATGTGAACATTAGTTTGTCCAATAATGTTTTACATTTTACATTTAAATGTATAAATGTTTGGTTTTGTTTCATTGATATGATACAGGTTTTAAAGTTGTGCAAATTAATAGTATTTATCATCATTAATTGTAATTAATGGTGGAAATAAAAATGTTTGTGTAAGTTTAAATCTACATATTTCGTAAAATGGAAAATTATATCTAAATTCTTTGTAGTTACCATGTATATTATTGTATTATTTGTTATTCTTTATCTTGTTGCGCATTGCAGTTACAAACTAATATAATACTCATACTCGAACCAGGAACAAATGGGTTTAAAGTTGTTATTATTAACACTGTGTTGCAACAATTATTCACTTTTATTGTCCAGTAAATCTCATTTACTATACTACCACGGTAACTTCGTCATATGGACCGATTTGAGATAGTGTATGAGAAATTGGAAAAGAGAAAGTTTTCGTATTGTAAGACGTAATCTGTCATATTACAAAAGCTGCAATAAGATCAGAGAAGATGCTATATGGATGAATAATGGTTATCAACATTATTTTAATTGTCTAGCTTCTTACTTAATACGCAACATACATGCCACGTTTTCAGGAACCAAATCAGAGAGAGAGATATGTTCAAAATCAGGAAAACTGGGTCTAAATCAGAGACGTAACGTCTGTTTTTCTCTTACGTTTAAGAGCGTCATTGCAGATCCTACTTCAGTAACATAAAACAAATATGAATAACAGTAAATGAATTTTATTAATTTTTTTATATGTTGTTTTTTTAAATTTCGCAAAATATAATTTAAGAATCTTCACAAGAATCGCTTTTGTTCAAAAGATAATGACACACTGGAAACACACACTCAAACAAACTTAGTTTTCCTTTCAACATGTGTTAGTTGTTTTTTAGTATAGTAGGGAAACTTCTTCTGCAGCGATACACGAATCATGTGAAGGTCTGAGCTCAAAATAGTCACATTTTGTATTTATCTTACACGTCATTAGTGACGACGAAATTTGTCCACATAAACGCTCAGGGTCTGCATTATTGTGTGGCACGTTGAGTGCGGCCGAAAAAGAGGTTAACTAGACTTGAGAATATGGGTTTCTTCCAGGGTGTGGAAACTCTGCTCATGTCTACCCTGAAGATATTCAATGGTGTTTCTCCATGGGTGAAACCTGGCGGGTCTGAGGCATGGGAGAGATGGACGTCCCTGAATTCGTCTTCAAGTTGATACTATTTGACAGTTGCTGCAACCAGTCTGTCACTGAGATGAAGCACAGCTTCTACTGCAATCTCCTTTCAGGATTCATGTAAACAAGCGTGTTCAATGTCTGGTCATCAAATTGAAACTTGCATAGCTCTGTAACTCTCTCATAGAAGGACATCACACTACTAAATAAGGAGCTGAGCTGGGTTGGAGAAATGTCGTCTGGTGAGCTGTGAAGAAAACGTTTGGTTTCCATACCCACTGATAACAAAGAGTTGCCGTCCTGGTTCTCTGTTGACATAAGGTTGACTTCCGTAATTCTGGCGGATGCTGTGATAACACTCGTCTTCACAAACTTTCCGATGAATTTCCGTAGAATTCGTTCCATCTCCACATGGAGGTATCCCACTATAGCATCACCAGTCTGGAACTTGGTGTTAAAGTCATTCATTGGTTCCATGATATATAGAAGAAAGCGGTATGTAATTTGTATCTCTGGATTTTTTAGGTTCCCCACGGATATGTTCACTCCACTTTCCGTCTTCTCAGCATCGTCATGGCTCTGCAAATATAACTGAAGATCTGACCATTGTTGAAGGAAAGGAGCAATGCATTTCTGGAGTGACAACCACCTTATGCTACGATGATTGACCAGGTTGGACTCCTCAGTGTTGGTAAACGCTATGAATTCTTAATACACCTTTCGACAATTGGTTCTGTAAGTGAAGTGACAATAGGTGTTCACCAGATGTTCTTCAACCGGGACAGCCAATTTCTTCAAATCATACATGCACTGGAGAGGATGGACTTTTTCTTTCCAAACTTTACATTTGCATTGTCACTGTTAAACCATATTTGGTCCTTCCATGGAATCGGTGTGTTTGTTAAGACTTCTTAAAGACAATTTAAAAGGTTTTGAACCCGTTCCAATATTGCAAATAGACACAGCATGGATTTTGATTGTCACTGTGAATTTCACTGTTAAAAAACCCTTACAAGAATTGCTACACACTTTTCATCACCACTGTCATTAGACTCATTCTTCGTCACTGAGAAAGATTTTTCTTTGCATCGTAAAGTTACTTGATTGTCATACATTGGATCCAGTGCATTGTTTACAATGAATGTTACCTTTGTTCTTTTGCAGTGAACTTTCGGAGCAAATCGCGAGTCAGGAAACATAAATTTACACAGCTCACTAAAATGATCAGCAACCAAGAATGGTAAATTATGCTCCGCCGCAAAGTTAGGAAACATAACCTCTACTTTAGTAACAATGTCTCCTGATGTTGGTGCAAAAATATGCGTTACTTTAAGCACATTATGAGAAGAGATTTTTTCCTTTGAGTCTGTTAGCATACGTTTTGACATGGCACCAGGAGTTTTAAAATGACCCCAGAAATAGTTGTAGGATATTCCGTTTGTGACGGGTCTCCTTCCACTGCCATATTGCTCCATGTGAACAAAAGTAGTTCAAAATATAATTCTCAATGGGGACAAATTACATCTGAAGTTTATTTCTCGAAGTGACGGATAAGGCAGATAATATTCCGACTGTAAGGATTTGATTGACGGATTACGGTAGTCGTGAACAGTTTATTGAATGTTGTTTTAGCTGGAGGTACCTATGCTTGGCAGTCTTTTTATTTTGTTTTTTTTTTTGGGAGATCTTGTCGGCAGATCTGTAGATCAAAAGATGGCGTCAAAAATCAAAAGACTCCATGACAATTTTGGAGACTTGACATCAGAATAGAAAATCATTCATGCTAGTCATATCTTTTTCTAAACAGAAATTAAATATAACATAATGATATAAAGGAGATTCTCAACCAGAATTTTAAAAGTCATTGATATCAGTGATAAAATATTCTAGTGTTGTATCGTGTTGTGCTGCATTATAGTCATCTTTAAATCATCATCATAGAATTCATTATATTTCTAAACATTATCATCCATTTGTACACTTTAAATTAGATTGAAATAAGTTGAGAATGAATTGGATTTCTCAGTCACAGACAAGGCACTTAAATCAGCAATGACATAAAATATACATTAATACTTACTACTGTATATGGCTAAAGAACGTGACTGGTATACTTTAAACTTATACATAGGTGGGAAAATGACAGGAACGCTAATGAACATTTAAAAGGTATCTTTCTGAAGGAAATTAAAAAAGATTTAATAGATTATGAAGAATCTTACGATTACAATAAAGAAAGCAAAATATGGATAAGCTAAATCTATTATTTTTTTACGCTTTTGTCTTGTGTCTAGGATTATTTACTTTCTTTACTGTCATTTTTTTAACTTACACAACATTAATGGAAATATATATTATTAATGATACTATATTTGTATTTTCAAGAGAGTATGAAATCAACTTGCTCTTTTGACTTAACAAAAACGATGAAACGGAAACGTTGCATTTCTGAAGGTCTCTATATTTTCCAAATGTGAATGAAAAGTCAGAGAGATGTTTGTAAAGTCATTAAAGTTATTACTAAATCAAATCTCATTGTCAATCCGGGCAATTCCCAGTGTCTATATCAAACTACAGCTATACAGTAATGGAAGATATATTCAGACTTCCAGGTTTTCGAACCTATTTTCTTCGACTAGATCAATAACATCTAAATTCATTCTACGGATATTTTTGCGAGTTTACCGGTATCTTTACAGTCTACAGATCTTTTCATGTTGACTCAATTTCATATAATAAAAATGGACATTACCAGCAATCACAAAGAGGTAAATAACATTACTTAAAATGAAAATGTAATCATTTCCTCAGTATGACTAAAACTTATGTTCATCGTGTTAAATAAAACATGACTGGGTAAATGTATTCAAGAATCGTTGACGATTTTAGTTTAAACTCTGTAGAGAAACCTTGCGTGATGAGAAAGATATTTAATGGAACCAGTCATAAATGATAACTTAAATTTGAGTAACAAAATTGATACAAATTAAAGTGATCACATAAAATTAAATGATGCTGCTAATTTGGTGATGGTACAAAAGATGTGTTGATACACAGAAATGTCCAATTGACAAAACAAACACATCTGCTAAACAGAACAGCAGACAAAGAGCATATAAATGTATCTTCATGGAAAACACATACTTAATACGTAATGTTCCTGTTTCAGCGTATGGAAAAGACATATTTAAGATGTAAGAGACCTATTTCAGGGGATGGAAAACATATTTATGATGTAATGTACCTGTTTCAGCAGATGGAAAACTCATATTTAAGCTGTAATGGTCCTGTTTCAGCGGAATGAAAACATATTTAAACTGTAAGGGTCATGTTTCAGTAGATGGAAAACATATGTAAGATGTGAGGGACCTATTTCAGTGGATGGAAAACATATTTAAGCTGTAAGGGTCCTGTTTCAGCGGATGGAAAACACATATGTAAGATGTAAGGGACATGTTTTAGCGGATGAAAGACAAATATTTAAGATATATGGGACCTGTTTCAGTGGATGGAAAAATATTTATGATGTAATTGACCTGTTTCAGTGGATGGAAAACATATTTAAAATGTAATTGACCTGTTTCAGTGGATGGAAAACATATTTAAAATGTAATTGACCTGTTTCAGTGGATGGAAAACACGTATGTACGATGTAAAGGACCTGTTTCAGCGGAAGATTGATACTCTTCTCATGCCATATAAGATTTGTGAATTATAAGAAAGGATTCAATTAAACGTAGAGACGGAATACCAAGCATCCTATAATACTTGCAGCAAACTGAATAATCGAGAAGCTATAGCTATTAAAGTGACATGGGCAAAATAAATATCTGAAGAAGAAAACGATCTTTGCACTCACAATTTTGAACTGTAAAAGAAGACTTAACTAATAAAATAAAATACAATCGCCAAGAAATTCAAATTTCATATCTGGTTATAAAGGTGCTGTGTTAGAATTACAAGATTAGACAACAGCTAGCAGTGTAAATCACATTATTTATCACTGATTAAGACGACAATAAAATCATTTTTATACATTGTGTTTTATCAGCTCTAAGTAATGAAAAATGCCTGCGTTATACAAATAGATGACAGAAAATAACGCCAACGCGTTATTGAAACAGAATCAAATCTGAGAATGACAATAAATTACTGGTGAAGAATTGTTAAAAACTAAATGTTTTTTAAAATATGTATGTGCAAATGATAACATAATACGTGAGCCAATTAGGAAAATATTTTAATTATATGGGAAAAATTGCAATCAAAACCCTAGCAAATATAAAGACTTTATCACTAAGTAGAAGAATCGAAACGACTGATTTATATACACGATACAAAACAAAGACATGTAAAGCTTAACGAAGCACGGATAAATTTTTATCAATCATTAATGTTGAAATTATGTAGAAAATAGGTTTGCTGAAATAGATTAAACGATATAAAAGTGCATTGATGCATAATATTTAGTGATTATACGAAATAAATTTTTAGTGATTAAAATAGAGTTCATTTGAAACAAAAATGAATTTGATACAGATAAATATGTTTGTAAGATATATACAGTACCGAAATTACTTGTAAACATTAATGTCGAATATATAGCCTTGACAATGATTTTAATGCTGAATGCAAGTTGCGGGCATATGCCATTCAAATAACATAATATCAACAGAGTCGGAATCTATGATCGTGAGTTTGTCCGGTTTGGGGTATTAGGTACATGACTATTTATGATGGTATTGATGGCTTTTTTAACTTGAATGATTGCACTATTTTCATGACCTACATTATTAGTACTATCCAGTAAACAAACTAAATAGACCATAGATTCACTAGTGAACAATTTAGAAAGTTCATATCTGGACCGAAACAATATTGCAGAGTACATTTTTATAGCTAAAGGACATTTTTGTTACTTGATTTCAAGATAACTTTCCATCACATATTTGTGTTTTACATAAAACATCCATGTTTACTATTACGCTGAACATACATCTGAAGCAATTGATGGTGAAAAGCAAACTAAATCATAGTACAAAATGATTCTAATTTGTCGTCAATTCTGTAAAAAGTGTAGAAATGGAATATTTTTATCATCGCACCCAAAGAGAATGGAAGACTATTAATGTTTCGTCTAACAAAACTTGTATATACACAAAATAACGAAGAATGAGTTTACATGGAAAGGATATGATGTGTACAATATTAGTATATTTAGGGTATATTCCTACAAGTATTTAAGACACGAAGATCAACGTACACCTGAGTCAGGTTAATTTATGGAGAAGAAATTGGCTCCGGATAGGTTTGAATCGCGGATCATTCCACGGTTGCTTCGGATAGGCTTTAATCGCGGATCAGTCCATGGTTCGTATCGTGGGAGGAAAATGCAAAATAACTTACTGTTTATTATAAATAACATAACAAGTAAATCAATTATAAAAACTGGAAGAGTTACAAAAAAAAATCTATAAAATTGAAAGGATATCAGTAATAGAAAAATACAGCACTTCAAACAGAATATACAGAAAAGTGCTTTTATTTTTTAATATGGCTTGCTTACATACATGCTCAGAAAAATTCGTTTAACAATATTTCAGTAGCATAATTCATATAGTCATGGATACATGATGCAAGTCCGTTATATATATATATATATATATATATATATATATATATATATATATATATATAGAGAGAGAGAGAGAGAGAGAGAGAGAGAGAGAGAGAGAGAGAGAGAGAGGAGGGAAATCAGCAGATTTACTTTTTATGAAACGAATTTTGTTCATTAGCCTCTTAATTGCGACAAAGGTCGCGGGTTCGAACCACGGCTGAGTCATAAAAATCTAATAAAAATGACACTAACAGCTGCCTCACTTGATGCTCAGCATTAAGAGGTAAAGAGTTAGGACTTGTCGGCCTGGTGTCAGGAGAATGTGACTGGGTGGAACATCATTTTAAATGTCTGCGGCATGATGCCCCCTCCCCTCCCCCCGTGCTAGACATCACTATAAACTGCCAATCTCCAGCCGTCGCAGAGAAGTGATTCAGATTGTATAAAACTAAATTAAAAATCCAAACGCCCACACACACACACACACACACACACACACACACACACACACACACACACACTTCCGGAGGTATGTGAAACGGTACGTTTTAATTGTACCGATACGTCGGTAGTTTCCGTTAGTAAGAAATGTATGGAAGTTCCAGATGAAAGTGTTGGGACCTAACAAATCATGTATTCTGAATTGCTTGTTCTGGTGGCAATTGTTTAAATATTTATATCTTTTTTTCATTAGAACAATGTAGTCTAGAGTCACCTATCAATTATAATTAATTAGATCAATCGGAATTAATTATATCATATAGTGTCTGCTATGCCGATTTAAAATCAAATGGCCCAAATACAAACTGTAACAACCAAGAAGTGAACTTCGACTTTTAATCCAATATCGTTATCTGTGTTATCTATTTCCTGTCACCCTGGTGCGCCAAATCACAAAGTAAAGGGTATTCTCTGACTTTATAACTTGAAGTATTTGTCCATGTCATTCAAGTGACTGCAATATCTCTGTTTATCAGCAAAAGGCAAACAAAGAAAATATGATGATTGCATTATTGAAATTAGCTGGACTATTCCCTTAACACTTGTTGGAAACAAATTTATTGCCGCATAAAATGCCGACAACATGTAGATCTGTTAGAATGTTTATCCAATCTAGTACTTTTACTTGAGAGATCAGGGACGGATCTATACATATTGGTGGAGGAGGTGGTTTTAACATGTAGGAGATTGGTTTTTGGTACCGAAAATCATTATGGGAACCAATTGCGATCCCCGGAAAGCTATGCATTTTAAGCATTTTCATGGCATACATTTTACCATCAAACAGATAACGAAATACTGTTTTGCGTATATTTGGAGGGGTGGTATTGCTGGTTTGCTTTCATCCCATATCCTGCATTGAAGACAACGATAAAGATAACCCTATCCTCATCAAGGAGCCGTGCCAGCATTTTTATCGAAGATAATCTATATCTTTGTATTGGAGAAACAAAACACTGTCATTAATCGCTTCAGATCCCTGACTAGCTTCCCCCTACTTATTGAACATTAATTTCCAACACCGTCAATGCTAATTACAAAATATTGTCTGATTTATTCAAATACGTTATGTGATGTCGCATTTATTTTAAAGAAATCTTTATAAGCATGACCGCTATCAACTTCCGTTTATCCTGCTCAGAAGTGTTCATTTTCCATCTATTTCATAAATTGATCTCCAGATTTGTTGTAGATATCGAAGTTTATTCAAGTTCAGAATGTTGCTATATTGTAATGGCTTTTGTCTTGACAAGTATTCAACCAATATCAAGACTTTCCGAGTATGAACGTCTGGTTTTTACTTGATAGTATTGTGGTGGGGGATAAAACTTGAATAAAACTCTGCATATTGCAGATGGTACAATTATTGAAGACTTTGTCTTGGTAAACATTTTTCAAAGAAGAAAAGGTATCTATAAAATGACTATAAAAATTAGGATCGAGACAAAAGACGTATAAGTTATTTTCATGCATTTGACGTGTTAATTCCTGATGATGATGATGATGATGACACATACATACATACATACATATATATATATATATATATATATATATATATATATATATATATATATATATATATATATATATATATATATATATGAATAAATAAACATAGTGAAAGAAAGCCACTGTCTCTGCAGCACCTGATCACCAACTATATCGGTAAAAAAATTAAAGTCTATAACCAAGCATTTGAATCGAAGCAAATTACGTGTTTTCATTATTGACTAATAAATCATACTTTCAGACTGTGTAGAGGACTGACTATATATGATCTCATATTTTGAAAGATTCCTACAACAAAAATATGTTCGAAAATTTCATTTAGGATAAGCCCAGAAACTTAAACTGCTTCTTCTAAAGAAAGATAATAATAGATAAGCAACGTATCTAATTTAGAAACCTTACACAGAACGATTCCATGGTATTGTTAGAATACACAGTCCTTGGTTTCAACCAGCTATTCAATAACCGATCCCAGACACAAGCCATTGTGTTCTGAGACGTATACGACGATGCTACCGACTCCTGCAATCGGAAAAATGGCCCCGAATCTTAACAACATCTGATTTAGTGTGTCCTTGTCATGAAATCTCACTTCTTACTCTCTGCCAAGTAAATAGCCTTTACAATTTAAGTCCAAATTACTCCTCGAGTGACGACTATGGTCTTTTATGTTATTGTTGACTTTTCAGCTCGATGCTGGTAACAGCTTAAATTTACATCGCCCATAATGATCTTGACTACCAAAGGTATTTACTAAACCAGGTATCTTTATCAGTATATCATCTATTTTGTCGAAACGTCGGTTGTAGAGACCGCCACAGTGAAGATTAATTGATTGAGTTTGCACAAGCACATTCACAACATGTTTTTCAATTTTTTCCCAAGTGCATAAACATACATACATCCATACACACACACACACACACACACACACACACACACACACACACACACACACACATACATACATACATACATACATACATACATACATACATACATACATACATACATACATACATACATACACACACACATACACACATACATACATACATACATACATACATACATACATACATACATACATACATACATACATACATACATACATACACGGGGCCACCGAGTGGCCTAGTGGTCTAAAGAGCTCTCCGTTACGGATCACTGCCATCTCACGTCTGTCTGCGTGGGTTCGAGTCTAAGATTCAGCTAATGTAGTTATGTGAGAAAGCTTGCCAGTAGCTTCTCGTGGGTCGGTGGTTCTTTCCGGGGTTTTCCCGGGTTCTTCCTCCACCAATAATATTGGCAGCCATGTATAGTCTATCGTGTGCTGGAAAATGGCGTTAAACCCTACAAAAAACAAAACATACATACATACATACATACATACATACATACATACATACATACATACATACATACATACATACATACATACATACATACATACATACATACATACTAATTTCGTTATTTTCTATATTATTTTTGAATCTCAGTGCCATCATACATATAGTTGGCACACGAGCGAGTATGTGTTTAGTTACATATTTATATCCATCATATTAAAAGAGATAAATTTGAATATCTTTTCAGTGCTCATGCTGCTATAATACGTATAGTTTTGACATCAGTATGAATGCAATGTAAGAATTCTAGTCTTGTCGCTCTTCATGCATGATTGATCAAAGGTTGAACTCTGTTAATGTCATAACACGAAATTCCTCACTCAAGACACATCATTTCTGTGTGAGCACACGATCTTCGCACGGGTGCAATCATTGATGTTGCACAGTAAGCAGAATATACTGATATGACGATAGACAAAACCCTCCAAAAGTTTGAGAATTTTACATGCACTAAATAAAGTTATCACTTTTGATGAGGGATGACGGACTTGAATGCCTGGCATGCATCTGATGGTTGTAAGGAAGACGAAACTAGAAGAGATCTTGTGTATAGGGCAGGCATTTTTTTATGTGCACTTATCATTTTAACATTTGAGCCTCGTTTGCGCTCAACTACGTTTAGTATGTATGGCACGACATCCAGATGTTACTTTTGTATTTCATTTGTAAATAGTTTCGTCACCATTAAAGAGTTAGCTTGCTGTCATCTGACTTGTACGATTGTTGCCGTTACTGTGATAGAATGGTACACAGATGTAATTGACATCTATAAACATATGTTACCAGTATTTGAAGCTACACCGCCTAAGTAACTATTGTCATTCTCATACATACATTCTCATTTCTGTATCATAGAGGACAGTTTTGAAGTTTAATCGGCAAGACTTTGATTTTATTTTATTATTTGTATTTCCTTTATATGGTTTAACATAGAGCACAAATCAATTACATTTTATGAACAATCTCATATCTTTGAATTGAAGCATTTCAATGAACCTAAAACCACAAAAATTCGTGTTTGTATCTCTGATTGGTTGGAGATTTATAACGAAGCTCAGAACGGTGACAAGTTTTGTATTCTGTGGTTTCTTTTTGCAAGAATATAGCAAGTTTATTATTAACTTAAAGCGATCACAATTCACAGTTTAAATTGTCACAGTTAATTAGGATATATCTGAATATAGCATAATGTAATTTCATACATGTTGTTAATAACATTAATGATGTGTGTGTATGTATGTGTGTGTGTGTGTATGTGTGTGTGTGTGTGTGTGTTGATAAAACGTTCTGTTCAATGTTCGAAATCGTATTAATTAGGATTAATGTTATCTCTTAATACAGAAAGGATAATGAACATAATTTTCAACAAAATTAATTAGGGAACGAAACTGAAGTCAATTAGCAATACGTGAGCAAATTAGTTCTGAAGAGAACGACTTTGACTAAATATACGTATTTATTCTTATGTTACCATAGTCAACAATAACTGTTATAAAAACAAATATTTACAAACTGTGGAATCAGGTAAGATGTGTAAAGCAATATCTATTAATAAGTTGTTGTGTTTTTAAAAATGGGTAGTTTTGTGAAACAAATATAGTCTTTTATAGTATGAAACGTATATCGTCCATTACATTGGTATGAAACACATATTAATGTGTTCGTATGAATTCATATTTACTATATTCCTATGAAAAACATATCAATGTGTTCGTATGAATTCATATTTACTATATTCCTATGAAAAACATATCAATGTGTTCGTATGAATTCATATTTACTATATTCCTATGAAAAACATATTAATGTGTACGTATGAATTCATATTTATATTAATGTGTTCGTATGAATTCATATTTATATTAATGTGTTCGTATGAATTCATATTTATATTAATGTGTTCGTATGAATTCAAATTTATATTAATGTGTTCGTATGAATTCATATTTATATTAATGTGCTCGTATGAATTCAAATTTATATTAATGTGTTCGTATGAATTCATATTTATATTAATGTGTTCGTATGAATTCATATTTACTATATTCCTATGAAAAACATAGCACCTAATACAAAACCTTCAAAAATATCTTGGGCAAATTATCCTTTTAATAATCATTCTGAATTACAATATATAATCGATTATATTCACACAAAAATGCGAGCTATCATATTGCATATTTTGTTTTCAATTTGTGCTTTTCATTTATCGGCATTATCCAAATATAATGTTCAATATCGTTTGTGATGGATGAAATTTTATTATAGGCGGGATCATTAACGATCGGAAAGGAAGCATACATTTTACCCAAGGGTGTTTGGAAAATTAACAATGTGATGATTAATCAAAGACCAATTTGCATAACTCATAATTGTAGAAGGGAGTGATATCTGAATGTCATTTCTTTTGTGAGCAATGTTTATAATATGCGAGTTCTTGCGATTCAATGATTTTTTTTTCACCTCAGATTTAACCTTATGGCAATATTCTACGTACAGTCAGCCTGTGTGTTTAGAAATATTAAATTTACAACAGGATAAAAAGGATATAAATCATTTTATACTATAACTTTCATGCATGCAAGATTAACAATACTTAGATGAAAATACCACACCAGTTAACTCTCACGATCGATCTACCGAAAGCTTCGTACATATGGAGTTGACATAGAGCTCCAATACATGCCTAACAGTTAACACCACGGCTTCTGTATTGTGTAAATTATATGTCTTTCTTATAAATAAAAAAAAACGGTATTGAGCTTTTCGCTTTTGTAAATGATTCACCACCACCCTCCCAAAATTATTTATTTTTTACTATTGCAATGTGTTTGTATAAATTAAAGGATATGACTGTATTTATTAACACAAAATAAGTTTCTATATTTTGAAAGAATAGTAAATAAAATTCAAAATCTGGGCATTTGCATACTGAGAAAAGTTCCCATTAAAAGAAAGGTAAAGGGCGGTATTCACTTGAAATAAAAGTAAAGGGCGGTGTTCGTTTGAAATAAAAGTAAAGGGCGGTGTTCGTTTGAAATAAAAGTAAAGGGCGGTGTTCACTTGAAATAAAAGTAAAGGGCGGTGTTCACTTGAAATAAAAGTAAAGGGCGGTATTCACTTGAAATAAAAGTAAAGGGCGGTGTTCGTTTGAAATAAAAGTAAAGGGCGGTGTTCGTTTGAAATAAAAGTAAAGGGCGGTGTTCGTTTGAAAGAAAGACAAAGTGCAGTATTTGTATGCATATAAGGTGAAGTACGGTATTGGTTTGACAGAAAGGTAAATTGCGGTATTAATTGAATAGACATGTAAAGTGAGGTACTCGCTTAAAAGAGAGGTAATGTGCGATATTCATTTTTAAAAATGTAAAGCACGTTATTCGTTTTATAGAAGGTAAAGCACGAGAGCAATTAGACTACCTAATTGTTTTTGCGAATGAGAATTTTGATAATAATTTTTGTCACGTGATTTTCTTGACAAAATCCAAGCATAGGCGTGCTGATTCTGAACAAAATTCTTCACCAGTTTCTTACATTGTTTAAAATTCTTATGCAAATATCAGTGGTCATCAGAAGTACTTTATTACGCCTAAAACCTACCGGAAATTATTAGCACTTAACGTTTATTATCCGCCAAAAGCACCGATAACATATGTTAATGTTCCTCCAACACTTGAGCTGCTCAGTGGATCCCTATATTTAGTTACATTTACGTTTTGAATATGAGAAGCTCAAGAGATGTACAGCACACAATGAGTTTATATGAAGAGTTACGTCAACATTTTTCTTATATGCACGCGACAATTTACCGTCATACAATCTTCGACAATTTATCTCCAGGCTCTCTTATGTAATTTACCGTCATAATGTCTTCCATAATTTACCTTCATTCTCTCTTCCATAATTTACCTTCATTCTCTCTTCCATAATTTACCTTCATTCTCTCTTCCATAATTTACCTTCATTCTCTTTTCCATAATTTACCTTCATTCTCTCTTCCATAATTTACCTTCATTCTCTTTTCCATAATTTACCTTCATTCTCTCTTCCATAATTTACCTTCATTCTCTTTTCCATAATTTACCTTCATTCTCTCTTCCATAATTTACCTTCATTCTCTCTTCAATAATTTACCTTCATGCTCTCTTCCATAATTTACCTTCATTCTCTTTTCCATAATTTACCGTGATGCTTTCTTTCATAACTTACCTCCAGGCTCTCTTTTGTCATTTACCGTCATATTATCTTCGACAATTTATCTCCATGCTCTCTATTGTATTTTACCGTCATAATGTCTTTCATAAATTACCTTCATTCTCTCTTCAATAATTTACCTTCATTCCCTCTTCGATAATTTACCTTCATTCTCTCTTCGATAATTTACCGTGTGCTTTCTTTCATAACTTACCTCCAGGCTCTCTTTTGTAATTTACCGTCATAATGTCTTCCATAATTTACCTTCATTCTCTTATTGATAATTTACCATCTCGCTTTCTTTGATAATTTACCATCATGCTTTCTTCAATGCTACCGTCATAAATAAAGTTCAAAATCTGGACATTCTGCAGGTAGTCTAATTGCTCTCACACTTTACCTTCTTCAGTGCAACCGTCATGCTTTCTTCCATAATTTACCGTCGTAATCTCATTGATCATTTACCATCATGCTTTCTTAAATAATTGACCATCGTGCTGTTTTCCATAAATTTTTACCGTTATGTTCTCTTCCATAATTTGTACTGTCAATCTTTCTTCCATAATTTACCGTCATGTTATCTTAAATAATTTAACTGCATGCTTTCTTCTATAAGTTACCTTCGTGCAGTCTTTGATAATTTACCATCATGCTTTATTCCATAATTTATCATCATGGTTTATTCAATATAGAATGAATCTGCTTCCGTTGCAATCTTGGTGAAGGATGTAACTTTTTGAATAGGTGTCTTTGGAGTTACAGTGAGGCATACAAATGAACTGAAATATAATTTGTGTTGCTATGTAGGAATTCCAGTGTCCATATACCTATCGCTGTATTATCATTTTCTTTAGTAATCTCAAGCTTGATCTAAATACTTAACAATCACCTCGAAACTTCACAAAACTTGTTTCCCATCATCTAGACGTGAAATGTATTGTAAAACCGCTAATGCGAGATAGTATTAATGAAATAGAGAGAGAGAGGAAAACTTTCCGAAACGCTAGCAATAAAAACGAAATGATTAGACAAAACAAAGATCTTGTTTGTGTAAGCGAAGGCTGGTATAACACTCAAAGGAAACATATACATTTATAGTATACGTTTTGTAACCCTTCATTGTACCTCTTTCCCTGCCTCAAACATAACTATCATCATCTGTCGTAGATCAAACCATGTGGACCGGTCGCATTATGTCGTGTGTTTTGTGTCAATTCATGTCCCTCTTAACGAGTACAAAGGATATCAAATAGCGCGTGTTACGGTCTGGACTCTTCGTTATCTCTGGTATCAGTGAACTAGTGTTAATTGGAAGGAGTTGAATGATTCCAAAAGGGCTATCTTTAATTGGCCAAAGACAATGATATTTTGGAAAACGTTCACTTGCAGGCATTGTGAATACTTAGCGGTTTATTGTAGTATATGTGGCAGTCTGACAACAATGAGCCTCGACGCCTCAGTGGTGTGTGTAGTAGATAGAATTCCTTATAATATCAGGCCAAATCGACCGACTTAGCCTGTCAGTGGACAAGGCATTTCCTCACATGGACTTGACGCCGTGTGTTGATGCGCCGTTAAACACCAGACCAAATCTGACTTAGTGCGTATGTTCCATTTTGCTTTGCCATAAAAGATAGCATGAAACTAGCAAATAGGATTATAATATGAGCACGGTGAATTGTTTCCTCATTTCCACAAGTTCATCCTCCTTGGATAAGTTACGGATTACTCTGTCAGATGGAGAGACTACACACACACACACACACACACACACACACACACACACACACACACACACACACATACATACATACATACATTATATATATATATATATATATCCTTTATCTATCTATCTATATATATATATATATATATATATATATATATATATATATATAAAGGATATATATATATATATATTGATTAGAATTTAGATAGCATGACCATACTAATTAGAATTTAGATATGAAGACCATACTAATTAGAATTTAGATATGAAGACCATACTAATTAGAATTTAGATAGCATGACCATACTAATTAGAATTTAGATATGAAGACAATACTAATTAGAATTTAGATAGCATGACCATACTAATTAAAATTTAGATATGAAGACAATACTAATTAGATTTTAGATAGCATGACCATACTAATTAGAATTTAGATATGAAGACCATACTAATTAGAATTTAGATAGCATGACAATACTAATTAGAATTTAGATATGAAGACCATACTAATTAGAATTTAGATATGAAGACCATACTAATTAGAATTTAGATATGAAGACCATACTAATTAGAATTTAGATATGAAGACCATACTAATTAGAATTTAGATAGCATGACCATACTAATTAGAATTTAGATATGAAGACCATACTAATTAGAATTTAGATATACAGCTGATTGACAAGGGCAAGATAATTAACTTGGTTTAATCAGGTACACTACAATTAAACAAAAAACTTAATGAGAGTAAGATATCGTACTCAGGTCAGAAGAAAACGCAAAGTTAAGGCAGTGCCGCAGCAGAAACGGATTTTCTTCTTTTTTTAACCAGAGGTGTATTCGAAACGGGGGTTAAAGCTTGTTTTTGACCACGAGTGTTTTTAAAGTGGGGTGTACAGCTCCAGTATTGTGGATGGAGAACATACAAAACTGGGATGTATGATTCGGAATCATTGTGCACATACTTACGCTACAAGACAAAGACAGCCGTATGTTAGGTTAATTGCTTGTCTCATCAGACGCGCTAATTAAGAGATACAGAATCGTTCAGGAAGAATGATCCACAGTTCTGTTCCCATAATGTTGACAATTACTGTCATTTTACAGAGTTCCATGTGAAAGCCACGTATAATGAGACTCCGTCCTGACCGACAATCTGCAAATGACTGTGCACGAGCTAACTCCAAGCATGACGTGCAGATTATAATTATAGCTCTGTTTCCATAAATTGTGAATGAAGTACAATTCTATAATGATGATCATTCATTTTGCCTTGTCCGACATTGTTCCATTTGTACTCCACATTGTAATTTTGTACCTATCGAAAAGCCAGTTACAAAAATACCAGATGTTTATTTTGGTAAGTCAAAAGTTTATTGCAATAGTTTCAAGAAAACAAAAACAAACCAATCAAGCAAACAATCACCGCCCATCACCCCCACCCCCGTTTTATACCCTGGAGAGAACCAGATCGCTTACAGAAATTAAAATTGATGATTCAGAAATATATTTCCATTCTCTTGTTTTATCCCAAAGGCACACAGCAATACTGCTTTTTTTTATCAATAATTACCAACATAGCTTTGTATATTTCCATCCTCATTTTCCCACATGACCATATTATTTACAATACAGCTGATTACCTTAGTAATCTATATTTGAAAATATTTAGAACAAAAAATAATATGAGATACGTCGCAGTACAATGGATGTTCTCATCCTGTAGCAAATATGACTTTAAATCGGGAACACCAAACTCCACCCACACCATAACACCGATCACGGAACCATATAACGTATTTTATTCTTGATTGAGCTCAACTAACACATGTAATCTCACCACTCTTCCCCCTGACTCGGAGGGTATTTCATCACTTCAAAGACCTTTTTGTGGAAAATACAAGATTTTGTCTTCTGGAAACAGAGTTTAAGCTTCAATAAATAACCTAAATGGACAAATGGCTCTTAAATTTTGTCTTAAACTTTAGCATTCGTGTAAAAAAAAATCAGATATGAATGCAAGGTTCTATTTGCAAATTTATCGTTGCATAAAATAGTATATTTGTCCCTCTTTTCTTTATATTTCATTTTCTGAAACAAAAATCTAAATTCTTTATCCTCACTTCAAAGTTCGCATTTCAGCGCGAATTCCAAAAGCGTGATCCTGAGGTCGAGTGTGACAGATTTACTTCCCTTGAATCAGTTGAAGGGAATTTTGCATACGAATAGATGTAAAGTAATTTAACTTCAAAATGAAGTGTAGGATATGATAGAAAAGGAAAGCACTAAAAATCCATTTGAATACCTTAGAATAATGTATGTACGTTTGGAAGAAACTATTTTTTCGCTTAATATATGTCCTACTTTTGTATTCAAAAGAGACATGTGTGGATAAAGTAAAAGAGTTACATTTAGGAATAACTAATGTTTAATAATACATGTATTAGTAATTATTAACATTCTCTTCTTATTTATTTATTTATTTATTTATTTATTTATTTATTTATTTATTTATTTAAGATAGACACTTGTCAATTCCTTACCATTTACTAAATTATTCAATAAGAAACATTGCTATTCGCAATTGGAATCATCGTATTTGGAATTAATGCAAGTACCCTAAGGTTTTTTAAAGCGGAAAATCAGAGTGTGTGTGTGTGTGTGTGTGTGTGTGTGTGAGAGAGAGAGAGAGAGAGAGAGAGAGAGTGAGAGAGAGAGAGAGAATACAATTTCAGATTTTCCTTTTGTTAACTAAAATAGTGTTTATAACATGGAAGTGTATGGAATCCGAATATTAGACAATAGTTATAAAATAATTGTAACACGGCATGATATTGTCTATAATATGACATGGTATTGTCTAATATATGGCATGATATTGTCTAATATAAGACATGGTATTGTCTAATATATGGCATGATATTGTCTAATATATGGCACGATATTGTCATTATATGACATGATATTGTCTTTTGTATGGCATGACAATTTTATTATATTATTACATTATATTGTCTATTACATGGTATCATAATATATAATAGATAACATAATATTGAATATTTTATAGCGTCATATTGTTCATTAAATGGCATTGTATTGTCAGTTATATGAAATATCTTTTACAAATAAATAAAACACGATTATGCATGATAACTTTAGATCTTGCATGTTGAATTAGAACATTTGTGATGTACAAAACAAAACAAATTGTACATGAATAGAACCTGTTTTCAGTGTACATGTACGGATAATTAGTGCATGTCAGTGTATTAGCATTAACATTGTATTAATGCGTATATCATACTCAGGTGTTTAACCAACGACTATGTTATCTTATCAATGAATATTTAAACATTGAAATCAAACTTTGCTCCCTACAACAGATTAGGCATCTATCTCTACAAACAAGGTTCAAGTATTGTTAGTACGATCCCTACTGTTCATTCTATGGAGTGCTGTTTGATCAGTGCCTCGTTCGGTCAAGACGCGGATGAACTCCGACTCCAATTTTAATGCGTGTGTGTGTGTGTGTGTCTGTGTGTGTCTGTGTGTATGTCATAGCGAAATAACTTTCGTCGAACTTCATTGATCGCATCCTGAGTGAAACAAAACTATGTAGTAGAATTGTAATATTTCTTTGACCAATTTGGATACTTCATGAAAAGAGTGAACACGTTATCTGACGGGTAGAATGGTAACTCATTGTTTAGAAATAAAGAAAGGAAAAGACCTTTGTGCATAAGTTAGTGGTTAGTAACTCGTCTGGCACAAAATCGTATCGTTACACCTTCCGTAAAATTAAATATGCTATTATAAGTCAGCTATACTTGAATTAATAAGATAGAGGAATAGAGGAATATATATATCGATAGATGGATGAGTGGGTGGGTGTAGCTATATATATATATATATATATATATATATATATATATATATATATATATATATATATTGTTTTAATATGGTCATTTTTAGACTTGAGAGATAAAAAAAATAATGGCCTATTACAATATATGTAATGAAATGTAAATATATGTTATCCATCGTAGCTCAACCATAAAACTCACATGTATTCTGAATTAGTTAATTGTTAAATATTTAATTGACGAAAAACATATACTAACAGCTGCTAAAATCACAATAAACTACCACACTGCAGACATCGTACCAATATGACTGAAATTTTTTTAAAGCTACGTTATAAATTAATATCACACACACATAAACACAGAAACACAAACATACTAAAGACAAACTATTTAATTTGAGTTTCATGGTATGCACTTTGAACGTCGAAAGGTACTACAAGAACAACAGACATTTTAGAATCCATGTATCGTCATCTTCATAAATAACCACTATATATTTAAGGAATTACATGAACTTGCTAACAAAACATCGGCTACTATGCATTCAAACTGAATATCTAATAGACAAGAAACTGATATCGATATTTAGTCCTTCCTCATTGCTATAGTGATTTGGTACCGAAGCCATTACCCTACCTTATTTAAAAGTTAACATCTGGATTTTTTTAGGAGGGCATGAACCGTTCAAAAGCATGGTGAAATAAATGGAACGAAACGAACCGTTAAGGTCTGTCGAATTAAGCAGACGTACCTCTCATGGTATTCGGAAAAGATGACAATATTATGGCCACTTGTGTGAGAGAAAACACAAATATGTTGACGGTACGAGAAAAGGCAAAAAGCACACAATTAGACAGTGTTTACATTAATTACAGAGACAAATACATGTTAAAAGAGTTTATTCAAAGCAAACATATAATTTTACGACTTGGTATAGAATGTACCGAAATATCCAGAAAGCTGAATCATACTAGGGTAGATTAAACATATATATATATATATATATATATATATATATATATATATATATATATATATATATATATATATATATATATATATATGGGTCATGTTAATCTGAGTATTTCTCACCCCTCTGTGTAACAATAAGATTTGTGTATGGCATGCCTTCACATCGTACGCACATCGTAAGTGTCAAGTATATCATATTAATTTCGATGATGAGATGAAATAATCGGATAAGAGTGTGCGCATTTCGTTATTTTGCACAGTTAATGCTGTAATTTACATGGTCTTGAAATAATTTATTCGGCGTGAAAATAATCAGAAATGTTGAAAATATTCGGATATGTTGAAAACAATTCAAACCTTGAATATAATAGTCATCGCAGTCATCATCATTATCCTCGTTCAGGTAGTTTGAATTTGTGTCATCTCCATGATCCATATTTTCATTTTATATCACAACTATATACCTTCTGTGTCAACATGTTCTTTATCTCCTTGACCTGGTATCTTTTTCGTTTTTATCTTCTTCATATACTCAGTCTTTTCAATGTTCATAAAAAATAATTATTTATAGAATGACTTAGCGTTGTTATATATATATATATATATATATATATATATATATATATATATATATATATATATATATATATATATGCTTACATTAGCGTCTATTTTTGTTGGGAAAAAGTTTAAATAATGTGTCAACACTAAACAGTATTATATCGCAATATCAATGGATTTATCGTCCTTTATCGTCCCTATCGAGCTAAGACAGCGATACATGTCTTGAACGAAGTAAATATGTCCCGAATACTTGGCAATAAACAGATAACATAAACTTTGTCAAGGTAAAAAAAAACAGTTTTCCATCTTTTTTTTATATACAGAAAAGTATATAAACTTCACCTTTATACAGTTTAAGTCTATCAACTTTACCAATATACAGAAAAGTCTATCAACTTGACCAACGTAAAAAAAACAATCAATCAACTTTTTCTATATACAAAAAGTCTATCAATTTTTTTACCTATATACAGAAACGTCTATCAACTTTACCAATATGCAGAAAGTCTATCAACTTCAGTCTATCACATTTGCCTTTATGCAGAAAAATCTATCAACTTTACCGATTAATGGAAATCGCTATCAATTTTACCGATAAATGGAAATCGCTAGCAAATTTACCGATAAATGGAAATCGCTAGCAATTTTACCGATAAATGGAAATCGCTATCAATTTTACCGATAAATGGAAATCGCTAGCAACTTTACCGATAAATGGAAATCGCTATCAATTTTACCGATAATTGGAAATCGCTTTCAATTTTACCGATAAATGGAAATCGCTATCAATTTTACCGATAAATGGAGATTGCAATCAATTTTTACCGATAAATGGAAATCGCTATCAACTTTACCGATATATGGAGATCGCTATCAATTTTACCGATAAATGGAAATTGCTATCAACTTTACCGATACATTCAAATCGCTATCAATTTTACCGATATATGGAATTGTCTTACAACTTTACCTTTATACAGAAAATCTATCAAATTTACCTTTATACAGAGAATTCTATCAAATTTACCTTCATACAGAAAATTCTATAAAATTTACCCTTATACAAGAAATTCTATCAAATTTACCTTTATACAGAAAATCTTTCAAATTTACGTAGAAACAGACAATTTTATCAAATTTACCTACATACAAAAAATCTATCAAATTTACCTACATACAGAAAATTCTAACAAATCAACCTACATACAGAAAATCGATCAACTTGACCTACGTAAAAAAACATTATATCAACTATACCAATATGCAGAAAAGTTTATCAAATTTACCAATATGCAGAAAATTCTATCAAATGTACATACATACAGAAAATCTATCAAATTTTCCTACATAATTTTTTTTATCTATCTACATACAGAACATTCTATCACATTTATCTACATACAGAAAATCTATCAAAATTTCCTACATACACAAAAGTCTATCAAATTTACCTACAAACAAAATATTCTATAATTTTTATCGACATACAGAAAATTCTATCAAATTTACCTACATACAGAACATTCTATAAAATTTAAATACATACAGAAAATCTATCGACTAAATCTTTATTCAGAAAAGTCTGTCAGCTTTACCTATGTACATAATAGTATATCAACTAAATCAATCAGTTTTTCGTATATATATATATATATATATATATATATATATATATATATATATATATATATATATATATATATATATATATCACTTTGTTATAAGGATGAACAAATAAATATGACATATTGCTAAGAATCAGAAAGTAAAGTCTTTGAATAATGCAGTAATCTGTTGAATTGGTCTTCACGAGCTGAAATAGGACGCCGTGTTCCAATTAAGAATATTGTGTTAGAATTAAATGCGTGTGTGTGTGTGTGTGTGTGTGTGTGTGTGTGTGTCTATGTTGGTTTGTGTGTGTGTGTGTCTATGTTGGTTTATGTTGGATATGAAATGTAGCTTTATAATAAATTCAGTCATATCGCTACGATGTCTACATTGTTGTAGTTTATAGTGCTTTCTAGCACTGGGACATCATGTCGCAGACATGTAGCATAATGCCCCACCCAGTAACATAATTCTGACACCAGACCAAAAAGACCTTACACTAAACTCTAATGCCGAACGCCTAGCGAGGCAGCTGTTAGTACCATTTATATAAGTATTTCGTTAGACTCGGCCGGGATTCGAATCCGCGACCTCCCGCGTTCTAGGCGGATGCGCAAATCAGTTAGGCCACCTGAACGATTCTAGGAAATAATACCCCTTCAAAAATTAAAATAAACTAAAAAAAACTTTTTATTGATGTAAAATAAACACATTACACATCGGGAGGATAACAACACTACACGAATACTTTTTTCTATCTTTTTATCAAAGTAGGTGGTAGGGTGGTGGTGGCATCTGTCTGGTGTCATTTAATAAAATGATATCGAATGTAAGTACATCATTCCATACACTCACTATTGGCTAACAGATTTCACAGTTTTGATATATGAATCATTTTTGCATTTTATATCAGGTATACTATCTGTATATACTTGCTTACTAATAATGCACTTACTTTATTATTTCTTGATGAGTTAAAACAATTTCAGTATAGCAGTGCCATAAATTGATGTGAATGGAATGCATCAAATGTAGGTGCAGCGTGCTAACATAAGTACAAATTAGCCAATCCGTCTTTGACTAAAATATTAGATGGAAAGGCGAAATAGTAAACTATTAATAGCGTTCCTCAATATCTAAGAGATGAAAACTGCATATATATATATATATATATATATATATATATATATATATATATATATATATATATATATATATATATATATATATATATATATATATATATATATATATATAATTAACCTCAACAGTTTCAGATATAAGTTACGATACCTTTTAAGTGTGTGCGGTCAAAGTGTAGCATTCTTATCCACTCCCCAATATCTCAGATTGTTACAAAGAGCACGTTACTAATTCCTTCCCATGCTATCTCTATGGGATAAACACGGCCCTTTCCTTGTTTGTCGACTTATATAACTTTTCCATTGATGTATGTACCCTAGCAGGAACATTGGAACGGCGCGCCATTGTGATTCCTAAAGTTAGGGGATTATTAACAAATAAATGGTCAAGTTTTACGCTTATTGATCACGTGGAGAAGACATACAAATATGCATATCTTTTCCTAAGAAATCACGCTCGGAAAATTACGCACGTTGAAGATAGGACGGACGGAAATACCCGCAACTACTATACCGTTGCTAGGCCGGGTATAATATTTAATTAATGCCACAAAATGGCCGTTCGACTTGTGGCATCTGTTGTGGGTGAATCATGTTGTTATATAGTTCTCATATATTTGACCATAAGTGATGGACAACATTCCCTTTGTTTGTAATTTTTTTTCTTTCTTCTTCAAATACACCGCCAGATCTAGGCGTATGAAGTTTTGTTGCTTAAACAAAAGAATAGACAATATTGATGCTGTAATGCTGGTGCTATATGCGACGGCAATTCAGTGCCTACGTTGTTTTCAATGAACTTGACCACAAATGAGTACATGTGGTAATAATATATGCTAGTTTTAACGAAAGCTCTTAAAAAGTAGAAACATTCATCCTGATTTATTATTGAATTGTGGATAGTCTATGTATACATCTACTTAAAACAAATATCATTTACATTCTGCATAATACTTACGTTTTTTGTGTTTTATTCTGTTTTTGCTAAGTTTTGCAGTAGTATGCTCTTGAACAAGGAATCGGTAGATTACAAAAGTGCTTGGGGTGGTCTCAAACCTATTTTTGTACTGTTGTTGTTGTTGGGTCGGGTTAAGTATTTTTGTCATATCTAATTTTCTCTTACAAACATGACCTCTGAGTTTAGTTTTGTTTTTTGATCCAATGTTTTGGAAACACTGCCATAAACTTGGTAACTTGTGAGCAAATTGGTCTTATTCAATTAAAATAGAGAAGGTGTTAAAAAAGCCTTAAATATTTTAAATGCGTTAAATAATATATATATATATATATATATATATATATATATATATATATATATATATATATATATATATATATATATATATATATATATATATATATATATATATATATATATATATATATATATATATATATATATATATATATATATATATATATATATATATATATATATATATATATTAAGTGTGTGTGTGTGTATGTAAACTTGTGGCTAAATAAAATAATGAATTTGATCTGCTATGTTTTATCCCAGAGTTAACTTTTGCACAAACAGAATATTAAGGTATGAAATATTTAAGCCAAATTTAAATATATAATATACATTAATAAACTTGTATGTAAAATAGGTTAATATATTTTTAAAATAAATAAAACAAGGGATAATCATAGAGTTTTCTATATGGCTGGAGCACGTGTGTTGTGTACATGGAGAACAATTCCCACATCTTTGTCGAGCCGTGTAGAAAAGAAAACAGATGTCTCCTATCAGGACGCTATGGTTACCACCAGTACTACAATTTTACCAAACTAAAGTATAACACACGACACGACACAAAAATTGGCTTTGAAAACCTTTTCATTTGCTAGCATTTTGTTGTTCACTTCAAATAAACTAATTTGGTGAACCAGCCCAGAAATAACGACATACAGTGGTATTTTATTAAACGTACTCATCATATACATTTGAATAATTAAAAGATAAAAAAAAACATGACAATCATGTTGAAAAATAAATCGTGCACGGACATTTAAAAACAAAACAAAATCAAATTTCATGCCGGTTACGTCACATTAGCTTTCTGCGCATGTCTCTTGGTCAGTGTCATTAGATTTAATATAGACACGCTTATACGTATGTCTCAAAAGTTTGAAGAAAACATTTTCATGCTCAGCCTTATCGGCTGCGTATCTCGATACACCAAACTTTACGGTTGTTTTTGTCGTTTTGTCCTTGGATTTCTGGTCATGGTCCCTCTTGAACTCATCCAGCTTAATATTAAATGATTAGTCGTTGCAGTTTTGTGACCTAAGTATTTCAACTACAACTTCTTGCGTTTATAAGTAGACTTGCACCGTCTTGTTGGCGCCGATCGCTGCTCGGGAGCTCAACAGGGTTCACACATGTCTCCTATTTTCTCTGCATTCAGTTGTGAAAAGTCAGCATTCTGTGAGCTTATCAGATAAAAGAGACGAGAGCATTCAGAAAGCTAATCTTAATACCCTAATACCTTACTGATATTTGAGTGTGAACGAGTGCAATTAGTCATAACGTCACGAGTTAATTTCATGACTAGTGCCACAATAAACTGTCGAGTTATTCCCACGTGAAGCAGTCACACACATATTCATACGTACTAACACAAGAATGGGAGCGGTTGCACATGTGAATAGTTTCGTACCCATGTGCATACATGGCCGTCTGCATGTATGACCACTCCGTGAACAGAACAGATAAAGGGCTGACTTGGAAAGAATAAATGATTGTTTATAATAGGTATGGGAGGAAATATAGATCGAAAGACGTACGGAACATCGAAGAACCGTTGGATGTACGCATGAATTAATGAGATGGATATTACTCTATATGTTAAAGCATCTTTAACAGGAGACTGCAAGAGAGCAGGCTGTTTTTATCGAAAACAAGATTACTTTTTTTTCACCAGACTCATGCCCCCTGTCATTGAATTGGTGTGTTGAACTGCATGGTTTAGGTGTCCTGCTTAAAAGCATTAGAACATGGACCAACCGTGTCTTAAATATAGAACCTTTTGAGCTTAAATGACGATGCTGAACACGTATTATATCATTGTTATTGTACACTACATTTATAAGTATATAGTTGATGAAATAATTGATTGAATGAATAAACAATCGACATTTTAAGGTACATGTGTATGTAAAGCCATAGCTCCATGCAAGCTATACTCTAAGACACATGCTATGGTAATATATTATAACAACCATATTACGAATCTAGTCCCTAATAATGTTGGATTAGATTAGCAGCAAGTTAAGCTCATAAGGTCAGTATATTTTTTTAGCGAGAAGCAAATTAATCATTTCATCCATTGATCCTATTTTAGAATAAAGAAATACTAAAACATCACTGTGGTTACAATGGTATCAACGTTTTATAAAGAAGTTTTAGACAGTATTACCTGTTCGGTCCTCCAACGAATGAAAACTTAAACTGTGTAATGAATCCCAAGAGTACGAGTAATATAATCCCAAGAGTACGAGTAATATAATCCCAAGAGAACGAGTAATATAGCCCCAAGAGTACGAGTAATATAATCCCAAGAGTACGAGTAATATAATCCCAAGAGTACGAGTAATATAATCCCAAGAGTACGAGTAATATAATCCAAGAGTACGAATAATATAATCCAAGAGTACGAGTAATATAATCCCAAGAGTACGAGTAATATAATCCAAGAGTACGAGTAATATAATCCAAGAGTACGAGTAATATAATCCAAGAGTACGAGTAATATAATCCCAAGAGTACGAGTAATATAATCCAAGAGTACGAGTAATATAATCCAAGAGTACGAGTAATATAATCCCTAAAGCACGAGTCATACAAATGTATCATTTTTAAATGAATTAAATTTTATCAAATTTTCAAATCCTATTTCATTGGTTATATACATTTCATATTTTAAATGTTTTGCAAATATAATTTCACATTGAATTCAAACTGCGGCTAGGCCAATTGATAAGAATACCTGGACCCCCACTGCTTGACATTGTGGTAAGAGTCAAATTCAATAAAGAAGAGATTTTCACTTTTTGTCATTAAGTGATATTTAAGAAAATATTTTAAACCGACGGTCGTGATTCATAACGATTAAATAAATCTTGGATACACCAAGGCATTAAAGGGGGATTTTGATAGCATTTGTCTATATTGCCGTTTATCTTAATATCAGTAAAAAATGTGACGCATGTGCATGTCGATGGGAAAATGTAGCAAGAATAAAAGACGGTGAAGATGACAACGTGTATAAAATTAACGGATTGGTGATAACGATTATGAAAACAACGTGGAATGCAATATAAAAGATGATAACAATGCTGTTAAAAACGGCTACGATAACAGTAATGAAGCTGGTGACAACGACCATTAGTATGAAGATGAAGATTATGATTTTATCATTAATAATTATATTGATGATGTTGTGATGATGAGAATAGACCCAGCAACGAAAAATGATATATTCAGTGATGTTAATCTCGAATAAAGCGATCTTATTTGTGACCTCTTGTCATTTGACTCATATACAGTCATCCTTAAACGAGGCCAACTGCAAACGCACGCGAGAAGAGTATATCGATTTATATCAGGAGCTCGCGTAAGACTTGATGATAAAGATTTCCATGATGTAAACGTCAGTTATCAGTCCGACATGTTGACGATATACAGAGGCAACTGGTTACACTACGTCTTTCAACAGATCAGCAATAACTTATCCCGACATGACACTAAATTTTGCTTTGTCTGCAATCAGAGAATCCTTTTTTATTCTTTCTGCTATGTGAATCCGGCCTTGTTACTATAGTAGAAGATAGATCTGCCACATGTAATTGTTAAAAACGGATTGTGTAGTCTTGCGAGATTCATTCATTCATTTGTTTGGCTATTCAGTCAGTCAGTTCATGTGACTTCAAACTAATATTTATATATGTAGAAAGACACATTGCAGATGAATATAAAGAAAGCGAAGTTTTAATATTAGTGGATTGACGAAGCCACATACATTATTATTTGAACAAGTTATTGTTTTTTTAAGGGGTCGTACTTATCAAATGAATAGCTGACTATTTTATTGATTAATTTGTGTTGGTTTATTGATTTCTTGATTAGGTGAACTTTCAAATGGCTGAATGTATAATCCTATTTATACTTAAGAACAATTAAACCCTTCTATACAGTAAATATAATCTGAGTGATCTGAGTACTAAGATACCAATAATTGAATTAAACCCTTCTATACACTAAATATAATCTGAGTGATCTGAGTACTAAGATACCAATAATTTTAATTAAACCCTTCTATACACTAAATATAATCTGAGTGATCTGAGTACTAAGATACCAATAATTTTAATTAAACCCTTCTATACAGTAAATATAATCTGAGTGATCTGAGTACTAAGATACCAATAATTTTAATTAGACCCTTCTATACACTAAATATAATCTGAGTGATCTGAGTACTAAGATACCAATAATTTTAATTAGACCCTTTCATGCACTATGTTTGCATTAATGCAATATATTATTAACTTCTATGGCACCCCTAATTTAAAATCTCTTACATACACTGTATTTACTTTCACGCTTCAGAGTACCAACATTATGATACCCATATTATTTAGTTAAGCCCTTCACACTCTATATATTTAGTTAGGCCCTTCACACTCTATATATTTAGTTAGCCACTTCACACTCTATATATTTAGTTAGGCCCATCACACTCTATATATTTAGTTAACCCCGTCACAGTCTATATATTTAGTTAGGCCCTTCGCACTCTATATATTTAGTTAGGCCCATCACACTCTATATATTTAGTTAGCCCCGTCACAGTCTATATATTTAGTTAGACCCTTCATACTCTATATATATTTAGTTAGGCCCTTCACACTCTATATATTTAGTTAGGCCCTTCACACTCTATATATTTAGTTAGGCCCTTCACACTCTATATATTTAGTTAGGCCCTTCACACTCTATATATTTAGTTAGGCCCTTCACACTCTATATATTTAGTTAGGCCCTTCACACTCTATATATTTAGTTAGGCCCTTCACACTCTATATATTTAGTTAGCCCCTTCACACTCTATATATTTAGTTAGCCCCGTCACAGTCTATATATTTAGCTAGGCCCTTCACACTCTATATATTTAATTAGCCCCTTCACACTCTGTATTTATTTGCACTCATCAGAGTACTATGTCTACAATAACTATACATTTTTCCATCTTTCTCATCACACTACTTTATTAATCTACTGTTGCTGCAGGTTTTACTACAATACTGCTATTACTACTACTACTACTACTACTTGCAGTGTGACCGCTCCGTTGGTCTAATGGTTAGATCATCCGCCTCGAATGCTGGAGGTCGCGGGTTTGAACCATAACCGAATCATATCAAAAACTTATAATAATAATACAAATGATACCAACAACAGATATCACTATAAACTGACCACGGCAGACATTGTAGTGACATGACTGCAAACTAGTTTAAGCTACGTAAAAAACTCCATATTACACACACACACACACACACACACACACACACACACGACCATTGCTGCTTCTACAGTCATTCTTCCAGCTACAACTGTCATTGTCACTCAAAGGAAGGAAATAGCAAAACAAGTAAATAACATAAATCATTGTGAGAAATTGTAATGAGAAACAAAATGAAAACCTTTTGTCTGTGATCTGGGTCAAAAATAATCCTAAAGAAATTATTAGGAACCGATACATCACTTACAATAATCAACAATATCATTAGTACACTATAACTGTAATGTTAAATTCAATAATCAACAGTATCATTAGTACGCTTTAATTGTAATGTTAAATTCAATAATCAACAGTATCATTAGTACGCTATAATTGTAATGTTAAATTCAATAATCAACAGTATCATTAGTACGCTATAATTGTAATGTTAAATTCTATAACAGTTGTATTAAAATTCCCTTAACAAGCAGTAAAATACTCCTAGCACGCGCAACATGTGGAAATGTGGGGGACAAAAACGGTGTTTTTGTGTGAGATGGAGAGTAATCAAAACATGGGGGAGGTTTAATTACATTTGGCATCAAATAAAATTATTTCTAATGTTGCTTTACTTATTATATATATATATATATATATATATATATATATATATATATATATATATATATATATATATATATATATATATATATATATATATCCATTGCACCATACACCGTATTGGAGCACATAACGCTTTCCACAATAAATATATGTATAACGTTTAAAACTAGGATGGCTTTTTAGAACGATGGGTGTAACGTAAGCAATATAAGGCATTCATATTGAGAGAGAAAAAAATGACAGTAGATCCTGGATCCGGGCGTGTTCCATGCAGATTTTAGATCGATTACAGACAACGATGTTTATTTCATTGCCCCCCCCCCCCCCTTCATTATACGATAATCACTAATGAAATATAAATATAAGCTTTAATTATTAATTTCATTGATACTTGTTTTTTATGTGCGTCGTGTTTTTGTTTTAAAACGACCTCGTCTTTTTATTTTTTTTTTTTTTATTTTAAAAGCTCATATTTAATTTCTGTCACTGGAAAAGAATAGAAATTTTCGAGACATTTGATTTAACAAGTAGCCCCATATCAGATGAGTACAGGATTATTAACCATCACCAATGGAAGATGGTTATTATGACAGATACGATGCCAAATCCACCCCATTGAGAAACGCATTTACGACCAAGATATGCAGAATACAGATGACATTTTAATAACATCTACCATTTAACTTAATTGCGACACATCTGCTTGCTGCAACTCACGATCAGATAAAAGCATACATACAAGACGAAGTACACACATCCAAAGAGATGATAACTGAGGTTAAAATGGAGTTCAACAGTTTATCTGCCATGAGAATGCAAAAATATCTATTTTGTGCTGCACTGAAGTTCTTTGCACCTTAAGAACACCAGATCTCGAAAATGGTTTCGATACCTGTAGTTTTCAATCTATCGTATCTGGCAATCATGATTCATTGTACATAATAAACCGTATAATGTACCATATCATAAAATAAACCAATAATTATATATTATTCCTGATATAGTACTGAGTTAAATATGGGATTTTAATTATAAATGAAGTTGCATTTGGTGAGTAATGACTGTATCAATCATGTAAAACGAAATTTGTTTAATGTAATTTTCCACCTCCTTTTTTCTTTCCTTTTGCACTTTTGCTCTTCCACTCCCATCTTCCTATAATTATTTCCCGTCTCGCAGAAGCCAAATATTGCGTATTTAAGACAATTTTACTTATGTGTTTAAGTGACATGAGACTCTTATAAATACATACATGCATATGTTTCAAGGCTGTTTTATTGGACAGAAATAACCTCTTTAATCACCTTTATTTTGGCTTCATTACATTTCCCTCAGTGCTTCACGAAAAGTTCACAAACATGCTTGAAAATAACATAAAGGATCCATCCATCCATCCATCCATCCATCCACCCACCCACCCACCCACCCATCCATCCATCCATCCATCCATCCATCCATCCATCCATCCATCCATCTATCTATCTATCTATCTATCTATCTATCTATCTATCTGTCGGTCTGTCTGACATGTATGCATTAATTTGCAAGGGTTAAGTCATGTCTTATTGGACATTTGACATCACGTCTCAAACGTATTTACACGACTGAAGACAAAATCCTATAACTATATGCGCTATCAATATCATTATCAATAGGATTTTAATATTACAATGTGTTATGTTTATCTGCTGTTGATGACCGATAAGATACTATATTGAAAGAATGGAAAAAGATCTCATAAAAATAATTAGTGACGTCATTGCAATCACTTATCAAATAGGAACACCTTAATTTAAAATGGCGTAATTAATGTGATCTCTTATCTAAGTGCCTCGTTAATCAATTGATATTTCCATGGCCAATGGCTACGCTAATTTTGACTGCCTTCTCATGACGATCCTAATGCATCCTATCCATCATTCATTTGTAGAACTACAACAGCTGTAGGAATACAAATCATGGAATGGCATTTAATTTTCTCCCTGATGAAATATACCTGCCGCCGTGAAAAGAAGTCTTGACAAGTGTTACGCACTGTTACTCATGTCTACACGTCCTGCTCCCTTGACTTCATCAAGACTCTGATTGTAACAGCAATGCATCATGGAACTTGTTTAAAGCAATACTACAGTTGTGTGTAAGTCAAAACAAGAGTGGTGAGTTGTGCTTGTCAATCCGAAATGTTTTCCTCTGATTGAAAGTGACCTAAACAATGTAGCTTGTAATAAAAGAAACATTTTATTTAAAGAAAACACGATTCTTTCTTCGAGAAAAGGAAGACTACACATATGTATTAGTCCTCTTGCTATACCATCTAAAATGTAATGCTCACAAAACGTGGACATGTTCTCTCAGTTCATTAAAAGATATATTAATGAAACCACTTGTTCCATACATGTCTCTTGCTAAATTAAATTTAATACCGAAAACAGAGTATATAAAGTTTTTAAAACATCTACACATGCCAAAAGAAAGATTAAAGTGTTACTAATTGTAGGCATTGTATTCCAACGAATGCAACGGATTCAGATAGATAGATAGATAGATAGATAGATAGATAGATAGATAGATAGATAGATAGATAGATAGATAGATAGATAGATAGATAGATAGATGTTATTTATGCAATGGGACCAAGTAGCCTAAGAGCTCAACATCACGGATCACTACAATCTCAACTCTGTAAGCATGGGTTTGGGTCTTGACCTCTAGAGGGTCAGTGATTCTTTCCTGGTTTTACCCGAATTCTTCCTCTACCGGTTATAATGATGGATGGATGAATGAATCTCGAATTTTGTAATTCAAAAGATGTAATAATAATAATAATAATAATAATAATAATAATAATATCGACAATTCATTCCACGTTACTGGGACATGGTATGAAAAAGAACATTGTCCATATGATTTCGTTTTTAAAGTGGGAATAATGACTATACGATTGACAGACGGATATGTATATTGGGCTGGAGTCCATCAATGAAATGTAGAACAAATTTTGTGTTTAATTCTGAATCGAATGGCTAGCCAGTGTAGGGTACAGATCAGCGGTGAGGTGTGCTCTGCTCGTAGTAATTTAAGAATGATCCGATCAGCTGTGTTTTGAACCATTTTAAGTTTCTGGAGTAGATAATAAGACAAACCAGACATAAATGAGTTACAATAGTCCAGTCTTCAAAGTACTAACACACAAATAAGTGTTTCAGTGGCATCAACTGAAAGATATTTGCAGATGGAGCTGATGCGTCTCAGCTCAAGATATGCAACCTTGAATATGTCGATGACATTTTGGTGCGATGTAGCCTATCTTGTGCTGATAAATTGCATTAAACCCCATAACAAAACAACTATTATTTTGTTCTTATTTTACTGCAAAAGACTAAAAGGTGATTGTTGTGGATAGTGATATGGAATGTGATATATAGATTGTGATATGAATTGTTCTATCGATTGTGATGTAAATATAAATTATATGTCGATATTCAGCGCGTTACATAGAGATGATCTAACAAATAGCGCACGGAATCTTTGCACGATGTACGTCATTTCTGAGTTCTGAAAGGCAATATTTTGTTGCTATATTTGTAATGTGTCTTAAGAAAGACAATGCTTTGTGGCTACATTAGCAATGTCTTTAGAAAGGAAACGTGTTGTGGCTATATTAGCAATGTGTCTAAAGAAAGACAATATGTTTTATTTATAAATAAAATGTGTCTTAAGAAAGGCAATGTTTTGTGGCTATATTTGTAATGTGTCTTAAGAAAGGCAATGTTGTGTGGCTATATTTGTAATGTGTCTTAGGAAAGGCAATGTGTTGTGGCTATATTATCAATGTGTCTCAAGAAAGGCAATGTTTTGTTGCTATATTTGTAATTTGTCTTAAGAAAGACAATGTGTTGTGGCTACATTAGCAATGTCTTCAGAAAGGTAATATTTTGTGGCTATATTTGTAATGTCGTGAGAAAGGCAATGTGTTGTGGCTATATTAGCAATGTGTCTTAAGAAAGGCAATGTTGTGTGGCTATATTTGTAATGTGTCTTAGGAAAGGCAATGTTTTGTGGCTATATTATCAATGTCTTAAGAAAGGCAATGTTGTGTGGCTATATTTGTAATGTGTTCTAAGATAGGCAATGTTTTATGTCTATACTTGTAACGTGTCTTAAGAAAAGCAATATGTTGTGGTTATATTTCTAATGTGTCTTAAGAAAGGCAATGTGTTGTGGCTATATTGGTAATGTCTTAAAAAAAGGTAATGTTTTGTGGTTATGTTATCAATGTGTCTTAAGAAAGGCACTGCTGTGTGGCTATATTTGCAATGTGTCTTAAGAAACGCATTGTTTTGTGGTTATATTATCAATGTGTCTTAAGAAAGGCAATGTTTTGTGGCTATATTTGTAATGTCGTAAGAAAGGCAATGTGTTGTGGCTATATTATCAATGTGTCTCAAGAAAGGCAATGTTTTGTTGCTATATTTGTAATGTGTCTTAAGAAAGACAATGTGTTGTGGCTACATTAGCAATGTCTTCAGAAAGGTAATATTTTGTGTCTATATTTGTAATGTCGTGAGAAAGGCAATGTGTTGTGGCTATATTAGCAATGTGTCTTAAGAAAGGCAATGTTGTGTGACTATATTTGTAATATGTCTTAGGAAAGGCAATTTTTTGTGGCTATATTTGTAATGTGTCTTAGGAAAGCAATGTTTTGTGGCTATATTATCAATGTCTTAAGAAAGGCAATGCTGTGTGGCTATATTTGCAATGTGTCTTAAGAAACGCATTGTTTTGTGGTTATATTATCAATGTGTCTTAAGAAAGGCAATGTTTTGTGGCTATATTTGTAATGTCGTAAGAAAGGCAATGTGTTGTGGCTATATTATCAATGTGTCTCAAGAAAGGCAATGTTTTGTTGCTATATTTTTAATGTGTCTTAAGAAAGACAATGTGTTGTGGCTACATTAGCAATGTCTTCAGAAAGGTAATATTTTTTGGCTATATTTGTAATGTGTCTTAAGAAAGGCAATGTTTTGTGTCTATATTAGCAATGTCTCTTAAGAAAGGCAATGTTGTGTGGCTATATTTGTAATGTGTCTTAGGAAAGGCAATTTTTTGTGGCTATATTTGTAATGTGTCTTAGGAAAGCAATGTTTTGTGGCTATATTATCAATGTCTTAAGAAAGGCAATGTTGTGTGGCTATATTTGTGATGTGTCCTAAGGTAGGCAATGTTTTATGTCTAGATTTGTAATGTGTCTTAAGAGAAGCAATATGTTGTGGTTATATTTCTAATGTGTCTTAAGAAAGGCAATGTGTTGTGGCTATTTTGTCAATGTCTTAAGAAAGGTAATGTTTTGTGGTTATGTTATCAATGTGTCTTAAGAAAGGCAATGCTGTGTGGCTATATTTGCAATGTGTCTTAAGAAACGCATTGTTTTGTGGCTATATTATCAATGTGTCTTAAGAAAGGCAATGTTTTGTGGCTATATTTGTAATGTCGTAAGAAAGGCAATGTATGTGTTGTGGCTATTATCAATGTGTCTCAAGAAAGGCAATATTTTGTGGCTATATTTGTAATGTGTCTTAGGAAAGGCAATGTGTTGTGGCTACATTAGCAATGTCTTCAGAAAGGTAATATTTTGTGGCTATATTTGTAATGTCGTGAGAAAGGCAATGTGTTGTGGCTATATTAGCAATGTGTCTTAAGAAAGGCAATATTTTGTGGCTATATTTGTAATGTGTCTTAGAAAAGGCAAGGTGGTGTGGCTATATTATCAATGTGTCTCAAGAAAGACAATGTTTTGTTGCTATATTTGTAATGTGTCTTAAGAAAGATAATGTGTTGTGGCTACATTAGCAATGTCTTCAGAAAGGTAATATTTTTTGGCAAGATTTGTAATGTCGTGAGAAAGGCAATGTGTTGTGGCTATATTAGCAATGTGTCTTAAGAAAGGTAATGTGTTGTGGCTATATTAGCAATGTGTCTTAAGAAAGGTAATGTTTTGTGGCTATATTTTGCAATGTGTCGTAAGAAACAATGTGTTGTGGCTATATTACCAATGTGTCTTAAGAAAGGAAATGTTGGGTGGCTATATTTGTAATGTGTCTTAAGAAAGGCAATGTGTTGTGGCTACGTTAGCAATGTTTTAAGAAATGTCATGTTTGGTAGCTATATTAGCAAAATGTGGTAAGAAAGGCAATGTTTTGTGGCTATATGATATACGATTCTAAGATAGGAAGGATGGGGGAGTAAGTAAAGGACAAGTTTTAGATGAAGAACAATCAAAATTGATCCACTTCTATTTCGTTTTATGCTGTCGTTGAATGATTCGTAGCTACTGTTTTTAAAATACGCCACATTGGTATATAATGCGTTACAAACCTAGATTTCTTGCATACATCGAGTGATATTATACATATGACCAAAACTATCTTCTTTATATTTAAAATTCCACCTGAAATATTAAATCCTTTAGAGCAGTAGACTGAATTATCACACACCTCTGTTGAAAACTATACATCATAAGAGGTCAAGTAGATCATGGGGTCGTAACCTAACTTGCCAATTTTCTGATAAAGGACAATCCAATATTCGAGCTGGAAACGATGTGCGAATGTAGACTTAGGATTGAGATGGATTTTTCTTGTAGTACTATTAGAGGGTACTAACATTCATCTTTCTCAGAAGATATAACACACCTGGCTTTCTTTCCCCTAGATACCCGTGTTTCATGAAAGCGGAGTCTTTGATATAATAATTCTGTTTATAGTGTATACTCGCATGTTCGTCAGATACGTCGGCAGACTCCAGATCTGCAGTCTTATAATGAACCGGCAAATCTAGGTTTATCAGGTCATTAGGCGTAACCAAACAATTAACAATGACTCGGATCTGCCTGCACATTATTCGGGTGAATCTGAGTTGATGGTGTGAAGAGTAAAAGGTCGTTCTCTAGCGTCGGCCTAACGCGAGGATGTGATTATTTAATAAAAAGCGAAATTTTCTCTGCAAAGCGAAAAGTAATTTACATGTGTGCTAAACGAATGGGTAGAGAACAAGTCATATTGTCATGAAACAAATACATTTATAATAAGGAACTGGCAGAGAACCAGTCGTATCATCAAATTGATCAGTTTGCTCACATATCACGTGATGCGTGCGCTACAAATGCATACTAAAGGCACGTACGATACGATTGTCAGGAAGTCAAAACTTCAAGAAAACTGCTATTTACGAAGTATTCTACTGACGTTTTGTTGCAAGTGGTTTAGTTTACATAGGGATTTGGAGATATGTATCCAAGCACAATATCTGTCTATCTGTATATATGTCTGTCTATCTATCTATCTATCTATCTATCTATCTATCTATCTATCTATCTATCTATCTATCTGTCTGTCTCTCTGTCTGTACACTAGTATATTAATTTGAAGGAACACAAAAAAAATACACAGCCTTTCTCTCTCCAAATATGTTTCTTATCGAGCAGAATATGACACATGTCTTTGACGTATTTTGGCAGATGTAAATTCTATAATGTCTTATATCGTGCCTGGAATTCACGCTTCCATTACAGGTGATTCCGAAGCAGGTGAAAGTCTGTTTCGTTTGTTTTATCAAAACGGCAATGGTAATATCAAAGTTCTATCTTATGTTATAGATATACGACAAGAAGACGTTAAGCCAGATAGATATATTCAGGAAAAATTTAGTATCGAAAGCCGAGTGCAGTATCGATTAATTATTACATGTATCATTCAGATAAAATAAAAGGTTATCCGATTATCTTGTTCCCGTATGGTAGATACTTAGCCATTCTTGGGTACGTACCAGATAAAGCCAGGGAAGAACCACTGACCCACGGGAAGTAACTGGCAAGCTTTCTCACGTACCTACATTGTCGGGAGGTCAACATTCGAACCCAAGGAGACCGAGGTGAGATTGTAGTGATCCGTGAGTTTGAGCTCTTTACAATTGGTCCTATTGCATAAATAACGTATGTGCAATTGATTACGCAATATTTTAAACGTGTAGCGCAGTCATATGTCTAATACAAACACGGTTTCTCCTGGAATGAAGACGACTCTATAACAACTAATCCAGACTAAACACATATTGTTCCTTATTGTAAAATGACTTGAAGTAACAAATGCAGGTCTCGCCTAGCCTAGTTGGATGCAGTTGATCAAGTAGAATCCTTACTACTATATTAGATCAGAGGAAAGCCGAACATTAAAATGCAGTACATTGTGCTCATTGCTTTTAGAAACTGGTTACAATGGACATTGTTGTTATTGTTTTTGTAGGGTTTAACGCCATATCTCAAAACAAGATAGGCTGTAAATGGTGACCAATATAAATGGTAGAGGAATAACCCGGGAAATCCCGGAAATAACCATCGACCCAGGAGAAGCTACCGGCAAGTTTTCTCGCATATAATACCTTAGCTGAGCCCGAGGCTCGAGCCCACGCAGACAGAGGTGAGATGGCAATGATCCGTAACTGTTTGCCCTTTAGACCACGCAGCCACTCATAGCCCAGCACAATGGAAATAATAGACGTTCGAAAAAAAACAAATCCGACACAATATATATATATATATATATATATATATATATATATATATATATATATATATATATATATATATATATATATATAGTCCGCAATGTCTTACATCCATCCATCTATTACAAAATAAATTCCAAGAGAAAACCAGTTCATTAAAAGTTTTTCCCTAAATGGTTTGTGATAGGAAATATATTTTCTTACAACGTTATTCTTGATTCGCGTTAGTTGATGTATCTTTGTCTATATATGAAATAGTTTGTATAAGTGTGCATGTATCCATAAAACAAGGCCTGTATTCTCGTTAAAAACTAATCAATGTGTATACATCATTCTGGAGAGTTGTTGTTGTTGTTGCTGTTGTAAGGGTTTAACGATATTTTTCAGCACAAGTTAGGCTATACATGACTGACAGTATAAATGTCGTAGTAAGAAGCCGGGAAAACCAAATCCGAGAAAGAACCACCGACACATACATACATACAGACAGACAGACAGACAGACAGACATACATACATACATACATACATACATACATACATACATACATACACTTGTTACACACACACACACACACACACACACATACATACATACATACATACATACATACAAACATACATATATATATATATATATATATATATATATATATATATATATATATATATATATATATATATATATATATATATATATATATATATATATATATATATATATATATACTAATTTTAATAATGAACACAAGAAAATACACGGTCAGTCTGTATCCAAAAATGTTTCTTATCGTGCTGAAGATGACACATGTCTTTGACTGATTTTGACATGTTTAAATTCTATAATGTCTTATATCGTGTCTGGAATTCACGCTTCCATTACAGGTGATTTCGAAGCAGGTGAAAGTCTGTTTCGTTTGTTTTATCAAAACGGCAATGGTAATATCAAAGTTCTATCCTATGTTATAGATATACGACAAGAAGACGTTGAGCCAGATAGACATATTCAGGAAAAATTTAGTATCGAAAGCCGAGTGCAGTATCGATTAATTATTACATGTATCATTCAGATAAAATAATAGGTTCTCCGATTATCTTGTCCTCGCATGGTAGATACGTAGCAATTCTTTGGTACGTACATCACTGGAAGAAGAATATGGTGTTTACAATTCGTAAAGACGAAAATTTAAGTAGCATATTTATCTGAAGAAAGGTTACTACTTTGTTTGACATCTATCTTCTTAAGCGATTAATCCAATATAGTTATCCACTTTATCTGTTTCTGTCAAGGTGATGTGAAATCTTTAATCGCCAACTAAGGTGACGTGCTGACTGTATTTATCCAATTTATTTAAATGACAGCATCATGTTGACATTCAGTCAAAAGCAAATAAAATAGACTATAGTGGATTATAGTTTCAAATTAAAATGGAAATATCAACTATAGGAGATTCATAAATATCAGAGATAGGACGCTGTATGATCAATAGATCTATGGATGCAATATATCGTTTGTTTAAGACGTACATTGTTCCGAGTATGTATGTATGTATGTATGTATGTATGTATGTATGTATGTAATTATGTATGTATGTATGTATGTATGTATGTATGTATGTATGTATGTATGTATGTATGTATGGATGGATGGATGGATGGATGGATGGATGGATGTATGTATGTATGTTAACCACAAAACCTTCAGTCTTTAAAAAAAACATTCTTTCTTTGGTCGGAGTGCGTAAAATCGTTTTGTTATAATTGTATTTAAAGATCATTATATTCAGTGAAGTCGGTGAAAATAATTAAATTATCAACATATTAGTCATGCATGTCTGTCCACGGCATGCTTGACCTTGACGTGTTAATCCAGTCAATAAAAATATAGATGCCGCTTAGTATGTGAATCCTTATCATATTTCTCATAGCCGTTACTTGATTAACTCATCTGTACTGAAGACAAATGCACCAATTAAACCTAGTCCGCAGATTATACGTCTCGGTTTTTGCATCTTGAATCGTCTGCCACAAGATGGCAACCTTACAATTCTAACACCGACACGTTTAAGTTTTATTGGAATTTGCATAGTTTTATAAGGAATGTGAAATCGTCTTCGATTCAAATACTCAGCAGTGTAGACGAATCTTGTACTGCAACCTTAGCCCTATTTATTTCATCGTTCATTCCATATGGTATCAATTTTTGTCCTATTTATTTCGTCGTTCATTCCACATGATATCACATTTTGTCCGATTTATTTCATCGTTCATTCCATATATCAATTTTTGTCCTATTTATTTAATTTTTCATCCCATATGATATCAAATTTTGTCCTATTTATTTCATCGTTCATTCCATATGATATCAAATTTTGTCCTATTTATTTCATCGTTCATTCCATATGATATCAAATTTTGTCCTATTTATTTCGTCGTTCATTCCATATATTTTTAATTATGGCGAACTTTAGTTAAAGAAATTATTTAAATGAATTTCGATCATGTGATTTTGTTTGTTATTATCACATCCAAATATTATCATAAAATGCTTCGCTGCTTGTCAGTCAGGTTTCTCCCAAAAAAAAGTGTTGTTGTGGAAAGCAACAGAAGATGCAATTAAGGAAGAGATCTAAAGGAAGGTTTCACATTTGAAAAAGGCAAAGTAGCTGTATTTTACAAAATATATGAGCTTTTCACTGGATGATCCCTTTCAATATCCGACACTGTCACATACCCCTGCACTCACCAATAAATCATCCAAAATCTTCAAATCATCGGAAGTTTTTGCCATATTGTTTTCCCCTGCCACCATTATGAAATACCACTTCTTAAGCACTGCCAGGCAAATAGTCTTAACAATTCAACGCAAGTTCACTCCATGCCGATGACTTTGTTCTTTCATGTTTAATTTACCTTTCATCGGTAACATACTAAATTTAACTTCTCTGATTCCAAATATATGAGCTTGACTACGAAAGTTGTTTACTAAACCAGGTATATTTATTTTGAGAAACCCATAAATTGGTTTGTCTAAAACTCAATGGTAGTGACCAGATTAATACCGGAGACTGTTTCTCCAAGTGAAATGTTTTATGGATTCATAATCGTCACGTGAGATTTTCTTATCCGCGTGGAGATCTGCGTGAAATGGGCATTCGTGTTAGCTTCACGCCAAGTAATGAAAGAACCTGACATGAGGGTGTTATGTTGTAAAAAGTTTAATATCTATACGCTGTAATAAATAGTTATTCACAGTTTTATCAAGAATTATTATTATTATTATTATTATTATTATTATTATTATTATTATTATTATTATTATTGGTAGTAGTAGTAGTAGTAATAGTAGTAGTAGTAGTAGTAGTAGTCTTGTTGTTGTTTTGTTTATTTTAAATATAGTTTATTGTCACAAAAAGATCAAATTGGATTGGGCACAAGTTCTAACAAGTTAAATTAGCCCTCTTCGGTTATGATACAAGTCATGCAATATATTCAACATGACAACAAAATATATATAAAATGAAAAGAGAGAGAGAGAGAGAGAGAGAGAGAGAGAGAGAGAGAGAGAGAGAGAGAGAGAGAGGAACTACGACAATAATCACAATTTGAGCAAGCTTTTGAAATCGTCTTGTAACGGTTAAATACTTGCTTACATGGCGTACTACTATTGTTGTTATTATTAATAACAAACAGTATTATTATTATCGTCGTCGTCGTCATCTATGAGGTAGTATAGTAAATTATCGAGTGTTCTCGGAATTATAATTATTAGTAGTAGTAGTTGCAGCAGCAGTACTAGAGTAGAAGTAGTAATAGTAGTAGTTGTAGTACTAGCAGTAATATTAGTAGCAGCAGCAGTATTAGTAGTATAAGTAATAGAAGAAGTTTAACCTTATTGGCGGTATTTAGATTGATCTTTTTTCACCTACCTAAAACAATATATTTGTCTTTTTCTTGTAAAGTTTGTCATCTTCGTTAATTAACCTTTGTTCTATTGTGAGGTCTAAATCAACGAAAGACTGCATAAATATAAGAGCTGAGATGTAGAATTTTCAAAATCATTCCATTCAATAGAAATTTAAATATGAAATTAAAAAATCGATATAGCATAGAATATCCTTCAAAACTGTTTTCGAAACCGTTAACTGCTTTCACAAGTCCTTCTTGGAGAAAATCGGAAGCCAAATGAGAAATGGGTTTTAATTCCCAATCTTCACTATATTATTTGACAAAGAATGTAAATGTAAAATTATTTTTTTTTGACAATTTAATTATAAAGTCTCTGATCGTGAAAGCTCAATTTTCATGTCCACTTGTGACATTACCAATCAAGGTCAAAGGTCAAATGCAGTCATTGCGTTTGCATCTTATACTTGCTGTTCCATAGCCACACTTAATAAGCATGGATTTTGTCGACTCATTCATACCCACGACCATGTACAAATATCATAGCAAAGTTATTGTTGATTATTTTCTTATTTAGTAACTTAAAGTATAAATTACATGAAGTGGAATAACTTGCCGTTTCACAGCAACGCGCTTTTTCACATCTTTATTTGGAACCTCACTGTTTCTTTGCCACGGTAGTCACCCCAAGACAATGACCTAGTGGTCATAATGCAAAAACACCCAAGACAATGCCCTAGTGGCCATAATGTAAAACTCCCATGACAATGACCTAGTGGCCATACTGTAAAAATACTCATGTCAATGACCTAATGATCATAATGTAAAAACACCCATGACAATGACCTAGTAGTCATAATGTAAAAACACACATGACCTAGTGGTCATAATGTAAAAACACACATGACAATGACCTAGTGGTCATAATGTAAAAACACCCATGACAATGACCTAGCGGCCATAATGTAAAAACTCCCCAAGACAATGACCTAAGGGTCATACCATAAAATCACCCATGACAATGACCTAGTGGTCATAATGCAAAAACACCCAAGACAATGCCCTAGTGGCCATAATGTAAAAACACCCATGACAATGACCTAGTGGTCATAATGTAAAAACACCCATGACAATGACCTAGCGGCCATAATGTAAAAACGCCCCAAGACAATGACCTAGTAGTCATAATGTAAAAACACCCATAACGATGACCTAGTGGCCATAATGTAAAAACACCCATGACAATGACCTAGTGGCCATACTGTTAAACCAACTCAAGACAATAACCTAGTGGTCATAATGTAAAAACACCCCAAGACAATGACCTAAGGGTCATATTATAAAATCATCCATGACAATGACCTGGTGGCCATAATGTAAAAACACCCTTGACAATGACCTAGTGGCCATAATGTAAAAAACACCCAAGACAATGACCTAGTGGTCATAATGTAAAAACACCCATGACAATGACCTAGTGGCCATAATGTAAAAACACCCTTGACAATGACCTAGTGATCATAATGTAAAAACACCCATGACAATGACCTAGTGGCCATAATGTAAAAACACCCCAAGACAACAACCCAGAATAGCAACATGAAATCAATTTTTATAATTAATATACATGACACATATTATATATATGTGGAAAGATCTGTTTGAGGAAACCGCAGTTTAGTAGATTGCAAGGCTATGAAACATTATTAGAGGATGAACATGCGTACCGTCATGAAAACAATCTGTCAAGAATTTCATATAATACCTTGAAAAGTTTCATCACTGTTTATTTAAATATAGAAACACTTATCAGCCTATACTCATTCATGAGTTGGTATGTAATCACCACCTCATTAGTTTCTCTTTCATATGTTATGTTAAACCAGAATTGGTATCCTGGAACCTAAAAATAAAATGTATGAAATCGAGAAACGAGAAACAATAATATTTACATGTATATTCAGTAATGAATATTTAAAGGCCACTCATCTAATTGCTAATAATTTGTTCATTGAATAATATCACAGCATCTTCATATTTTAACTGGGTAACGCAGTTTTGAAAACGTGACATGCTAATTATCAGTTGAATCTTTGCTAAAGTGGTAATCAACCCAACCAATGAATCATTTGCAGTAAAAGAGCTCTACATCTATGAAAAACATTGCATACGCATGCGCATATATATATATATATATATATATATATATATATATATATATATATATATATATATATATATATATATATCGAGAAGCTACTAGCAAGCTTTCTTACATAACTATATTTGCCGAATCTTTGACTCGAATCCACGATGACAGAGGTGAGATGGCAGTGATCCGTAACGGACAGCGCATTATACCACTCGGAGCCCCTTGGATATGTATGAATATAAGAAGTAAATCTGTTTATTTGGGTCACGATATTGGACATTCCTAAGTGAATTTTTTCAGATTATGATTTTGATTTTGGAAACATCAGAATAATTATAGAACGTTATGTTCCATTAGGTATTGGCTGTTTTAAGAAATGCTAATTGTGGCCTAAGGTAAAGTAAAGAACAATATAATCTTGTGATTGTGAGGACTTGGTCATTCGTTCTTTAACATCAACCACTTTTAAGGTTTATTATATATTTTGATCAGGAGTTCTTAGCTGGAATTTTCTTTGTTCAAGCTATTTTTTCTCCTGAAATACAAACGTGCTGTCATACAATTCCTGGATAGAGTCATTCTCTGAAATTAATATTATATTCAATGGATAGAGTCATTCTCTGAAATTCATAGTATATTCCTGGATAGAGTCATTCTCTGAAATTCATAGTATATTCAAACCTTTAGATATACTTCCGTGATTCAACAAAAGACTGTTTGCACATGAGGACTTCAATAGCTATAACAAACACGTCATCGTCTTCAGTTCTGGGACTTTTTCAGTACGTTTACTGAATTTTATTTATGACTTTAATTTACTAGGACACGTGTCTGTAATTCTTGGATTATTCGCAATATCGTAAGTTTTTTGTTTTCGCATTTTGACTTTGTAATCTAGGGAAATAAGTATACTTGTTACATTTTGCAAAGTTCATTATCTTTCACTCATATTTGTTACTTATTTTAAGACTCATAACAGTCTCTCTCTCTCTCTCTCTCTCTCTCTCTCTCTCTCTCTCTCTCTCTCTCTCTCTATGTATGTATGTATGTATGTATGTATGTATGTATGTATGCATGTATTGTATACCTATCTACCCCACAAATAAACATATTTATTTGTAAATACGATACATTCTTGTGATATTAATTTTCCATAGTACCATGAGCCTTCACCATCTTCTATGACTTTATGCTTTTCCCTTTTCCCCACAATTATTAGCATTTCTGGTGTTGATGAAGTAAATGGAGTTGTTATTGTGTACGCATGCATTACTAGTGTTTTTAATATTTGCAGTTAGCTATTTAACTGTTAGATGTAATGGTTTACCACTGACTGTTTTGGAGAAAAAAAAAATAACACAGTTGCATCCCCTGGGGTTTGTTTAAGGATTTCTATGAGAAATCTTAATTGGACTTGTATAGCCTTTATTTTGCATGCTTATGACTTGAATGATAAGGGGCCCCGACTGGCCGAGTGGCCAAAAGCGTTGACCGTTACGGATCACTGCCATATCACCTCTGTTTGTATGGTTTTGTGTCTCGGTTCGGCCAATGTGTGTATGTGAGTAAGCTTGCCAGTATTTTTGTGTGTGTCGGTTGTTCTTTATAGGACTTTCCTGTGTTGTTCCTCCACCATTTATACTGGCCGGCATGTATAGTCTATCTGGTGCTGACAATGGCTTTCAACTCTACAACAACGACTTAAATGATAGCAGAACTGTGTGAGCTTGGTCTGGTGACTGCCCCAGGCCATAATTAATGATCTCATGAGTCATCGTTTCTTGTTCTTTTAGTTTCTTCTCCATTGCAGATTCATGAACTTTCTGTTGAAAATTCATTTTTTCCAACAGCTTCCTATTTCATCTATTCTCTCCTTAAACGTATTCCAAATTGGAGCAACTTCTTTGTTTACTTCAGCCACATATTGCTTTTTTTTTTGTTTGTTTTGTTTTCTTCCCTATCTAATGTCGTATTTTGTTGAGAGAGAACATGATATAAGCTTCCATTATTAATGTGCCAAAATGTAATAGCTGATCATAGTAGGCAATTATTATTTCACAGCACCCATAGTGCTTCTTTTCACTTTTTGTAACCTCCATTAGTTCTGCTGAAACATCAGAAAGATGATGACATTTCTTGAATACATATTTCATTGTAGCTCAAAGATAATAGTATGGATGTTATATCCGATTTGAAAATGGGATAATTGTTCTCATAAAACCGGATAGCGATAGTGCCATCATGCAACTTTGTGCTTCAACGCTTGCAGAAAACTTGAATGCATCTTTCGAGCCATCTGTATCTACGGATACATTGGCAATATGGTAGGTTGTGACTTCAATGAACGTACCTTGAAATAATAGAGGATTGGCTAAGGATATATTAATTGCTTTTTGTGCGGAAGGGAGTTAGTTTACGCTAAAAGAAAATTCCATTCCCTCAATATTTCGTCCCTTCCACATAAGGTATTAGAGAATCGTAAGGGAAGAGATTCAAGCCTTTATGCATTTTGCATACCCGGCAGAGGTAAACACATACAATTCGTTTTTGAAAATGGAATTTCAAACTTATTTTAGGCGTACGTAATTAAAGTTCAATAGCACTTGTACTCCTTGGACAATAACAAATGAAAACGCCGTGGACATGCAATTAGTTGACAGTTCCTGGATTCAACCATTTCTCCATATTGCTAATTTTGTTTTCAAAAAAAAGGTGTCTGTCCTAGGATACACTGCAAAGAATGGCATTTATAAAAGGATGATATGTACCTCAGATGTATTTTTCTGTCGAAAGATTACATATCGAGACAGTTAGGCGTCCTCTTAGTCCTTGGATGGTTAAGTCACTTGTTACGCCGTGTTTTCATATATGGTGTCGTACTGTTCTGCGAGACATACAAAACGGCTGATATGAGTCCTTTCTGTGATAGTTTTAGCCAGCTGACCACTTGTGCATTTTGTTAAGTATCATCAACTCAGTGCTTGCTGACACATCAATGAATCGCTGTTGAGTGTGTTTGTAATAAGAAAATCAGTCAGCTGTGATGAAATTTGATTGACAAATGAAATGCGCAATTTGTGATGAAATTTGATTGACAAATGAAATGCGCTATTTCGCTATCAGCCTTGTTCAGTCTCCATCTCTGCCCAAGCCCTCACGGTTTGGGAGTATTACTTCTGAAGTATGGTGGAAAGTGGTTACTACCGCATAGGTCTTGAGCAACTTCTGACATATGTTGGGAAGTGATCACTACCACATAGGCTTCAACCAACTTCCCAACAACTGTCAAGCAAAAAGGATAGACCCCAGATGGTCTTAAATAAGGAAGAATTTGTTACTGTAGCAAGATGCAGGTAGGTCTACGATTAATCAAAATTCTTTTTAAATTCGAAATATCGATATCGTTAGCTGTCGTTATATCTCTTTGGTACATGTGTCTCCCCACTGTGAATGGTAGCCTGGTAATAAGTTGTGAAAGATCAGATCAATTGACTTATGTTATATATATATTTAGCACTGTTCAATGGGTTTTAGTCCGTGATAGTACTTACATTAATTGGCTATGTCGACAATGGCTGTTCATGATGACTTCTCCAGCGACCTTATCAGTATTACCTGTCGTAGATCATGCGATGTGTCAAGCTCTAACAGTTTCTTTGTCACACAGCGCTTGGCCATATTCTTTATTATATCAACATTTAAGTGTCTGTTAATCCAAGGGATTATGATCTCAAATATATTTATGGAATTGGTGGATGTTTGAATCTCTTGTGAACGTGTCCTGGTACAATAACATGATTTTTCCTCTTTCTAAACTTTCATAAATCCTATTTATATAAAACAGTTTGATAGGATTTTCACTTTTCAAACTTTTAGAATTCCTATTTTCTAAGAATAGTTTCATAAGATTTACACTTTCCAAACTTTTATTCCTATTGATATAAAACAGTTTGATTGGATTTCCAATTTTCAAACTTTTAGAATTTGGATTTCCACTTTCCAAACTTTTATTCCTATTGATATACAACAGTTTGATTGGATTTCCAATTTTCAAACTTTTAGAATTTGGATTTCCACTTCTCACACTTTAAGAATTTGGATTTCCACTTTTCAAACTTTTAGAATTTAGATTTCCACTTCTCAAACTTTTAGAATTTGGATTTCCACTTTTCAAACTTTTAGAATTTGGATTTCCACTTTTCAAACATTTATAATTTGGATTTCCACTTTTCAAACTTTTAGAATTTGGATTTCCACTGTTCAAACTTTTAGAATTTGGATTTCCACTTTTCAAACTTTTAGAATCTGGATTTCCACTGTTCAAACTTTTAGAATTTGGATTTCCACTTTTCAATCTTTTAGAATTACTATTTACTAAGAACAGTTTGATTGGATTTCCAAATTTCTTCATACTTATGGCAGATTGTTTCATTGGCCTTTTTATTTTTCTTTTGAGGATGCATTACCACTTGGGGCGGCGTTTTACTATGGTCCTTTCTATGGTCCTGATCTAATCAGTCATGAACCAGTTGTGTTTGGTTTCTTATTTATCCACTGTAATATTGACCACTGGGACCATCAATTTGATGCCCTTTATGCGTGCTGGATCAAACCCATGACTCTCTAGTAGTGTTGCATTTTTTGTTTTGTCTGCTTCGATTTGGTTGACTGCTCCCATGAGGTGTTGCATCTTGTAGCAGTGTAATGTCTATTTGTTTATGTATAGTATTTGTGGAAGATTTCGTTTCCATTTTTTCATCGTTCGCTTAAGGGGGCAGGGTCCAGTTTTTATGTACAAATTTAATGTCGCATGCACCTGCCTAATATAAAAATTCATTAAAAATATAATACGCGAGTGAGGTCAAAAAGGTACATATTTCTGGATAGGTATTATGTAGTGCAACATAATCATATCACACACAGGACCTGACAAGTCTACTGAAGTCCTTAGAATAAAATATTTATGTACACCAACCCCTATTTTATACATGCATTTTTCACATCCGAAGGCCATTTTTGACAGCATGTGGTGCTCACAGTGCAAACGCAAGGTCTTTTCCTAGATGAAAATTTTGAAAGACATTGTCTACTAAATAGCTTGAAGCAATTCATAATAGTTGTCATCCATGCCGTTTTTGAGATATTCTACTTGCCTTGAACCCACAATCAACATACTGCAGAGTAACTATGGAAAGTGTACATGTCTGACATCAATTTCAAGAACAACACAAGCCTGAAACACCTAGTTCACAAATTTATCCATATCTTTAATTATTACACAATAGTAGCTCAAAAACTCACACCATACCCTTAAGTTAAGAAATTTGCCAGGGGCCAATTTACGAAACTGGACCCTGCCACCTTAAGGTCCGCGCTGAGAACAGGGTGGTAGGCAACGTTCCCTCTAAGCTGCGCGCGCGCAGCTGCACAGGCATCCCCGCGCAGCTGAAATGTCAATTTTTGCTCAATCCAACGTTAAATTTTGCTTGTCTCCGTAATGCTTGCGCAGTGCAGCGAGCACTGCGCGCACATCTACCATGCGCTTAGAGGAAACGTTGGTGGGAGGGTAACATAAACTTCGATTAATTAATATAATACATACATACATATCAGTTGATCAAATCCATTCATACACGTCCCTCCATACATGCATACACATGGGCGTACATTCGCTTATACATGCATGTATTAGCTGTGGTTTGTATGACACTTTTCCGCAACACGAACATATCAAATGGAAGTCATTCAAATGTTTATAATATTGAAGACTGAAATTATAATCACCTATATAAATATGTGTTATAACTTTGTGTGCTACAGTTCAAAATGCAGTTTTTAAACAAAGTTTCATGATATTGGTCCCATTTTTGTCTTTGTCCTGTTGACAGCCACATTTTAAATATCTGACCAGTTTGAAAAAAAGAGTTGAGACGTCTTTGAGTATTAGCTATCAGACTTGTCTTTGAATAATAGCTATCCGGATATTTCTTTTAATAAAGGCTATCAGACATGTCTTTGATTATCGGCTATCAGACATGTCTTTGAATATCGGCTATCAGACATGTCTTTGAATATCGGCTAACAAACTTGTCATTGAATATAGGCTATCAGACATGTCTTTGAATAATAGCTATCAGGAAATGTCTTTGAATATAGGCTATCAGACATGTCTTTGAATATCGGCTAACAAACTTGTCATTGAATATAGGCTATCAAACATGTCTTTGAATAATAGCTATCAGGAAATGTCTTTGAATATAGGCTATCAGACATGTCTTTGAATAATAGCTATCAAGCTTGTCTTTGGATATTAGCTATCGGACATGTCTTTGAATATTCTATAATATATGTATTTTAATGTAGGCTATCAGTCTTGTCTTTGAATACAGCTATCGAACTTGTCTTTGAATAATAGCTATCAGGAAATGTCTTTGAATATAGGCTATCAGACATGTCTTTGAATATCGGCTAACAAACTTGTCATTGAATATAGGCTATCAAACATGTCTTTGAATAATAGCTATCAGGAAATGTCTTTGAATATAGGCTATCAGACATGTCTTTGAATAATAGCTATCAAGCTTGTCTTTGGATATTAGCTATCGGACATGTCTTTGAATATTCTATAATATATGTATTTTAATGTAGGCTATCAGTCTTGTCTTTGAATACAGCTATCGAACTTGTCTTTGAATAATAGCTATCGAACTTGTCTTTGAATAATATCTATCGAATTTGTCTTTGAATATTACTATCAAAATTGTCTGTGAATAATAGCTATCGAACTTGTCTTTGAATATTTGCTATCAAACGTGTCTTTCAATATAAGCTATGAGTCCTGAAATTGAATATAGGCTATCAGATATGTCTGAATATTAGCTATCAGTCTTGTCTTTGAATAATAGCTATCCGGATATTTCTTTTAATAAAGGCTATCAGACATGTCTTTGAATATCGGCTATCAGACATGTCTGAATATTAGCTATCAGTCTTTGTCTTTGAGTAACATCTATCAGACATGTCTTTTGAATAATAGCTCTGAGACTTGTCTTTGAATAATATATATCAGACATGTCTTTGAATATTAGCTATCGGACATGTCTTTGAATATAGGCTATCAGACATGTCTGAATATTAGCTGTCAAACATATTTTTTAATAATAGCTCTCATACTTGTCTTTGAATAATATCTATGAGATATTTCTTTAAATATTAGCTATCAGACTTGTTTTTTTTTATTATGTCTTATAAAGAATTAACATTATTTTACGATTCAATTCAATAAGTCTCACACGTTTATTGCTCTCCGTTTTTTCAAGATGTAAAAAAGCGCTGTTCAATTGGATGTCATTAAGAACTGCACAACAGTAATGGAATCATAACAAATAAATTGTATCAGTCTATAATTTTCCCTTTCTCGTTATTCTACAAATATAGCAAAGTTTGCAAAAGTGTTTTATAAAAATCATATTTGTTCAAGATTTCTACCAAATTGTCTGATATCCGTAAAATAGAATGGATGATATAAACACATTTTATAGTTTCCACAATGTGCCTATGCAGTAAAATTCAAAACATTGCCACATCGTATATTCTGTTTGAATGACAACATGAATGGGGGGAAAAGATTCGTTGTATATGATATATTATACCGTAATGTGTCCTATGATATTGCAGCAGTATTGATCGTAATATAATACATTACTTCACAAAGCAAATTTATTAGAAAATATCGCTAGCTGTCTCTTTGTAAGAGCTGTTATTCGTGTTTTTCTTTCTTCAAAATGGTTGAGTTGATCTCGAGTCTTATCTTTTAGTAGATTGAAGACAAAGCATTAAACGAAATGGACACTCCTTATAAAGGAGGCAAAATGCCTATATCTTTTCATCTTTCATTCATAACATTCAACAACCAACTTAATGATATCTTTGTTTTGGGGACTTTATAGATTACGTATCGGTATGGAGACTATATATTAGGTATGGTGACTTTATAGATTAGGTATCGGTTTGGAGCCTTTATAGATTAGATATAGGTATGGGGACTTTATGGAGTAGGTGTAGGTATGTATGGCGACTATATAGATTAGATATATGTATGGTGACTTTATATTGTAGATTAGGTATCGATATGGGGCCTTATAAATTAGATATAGGTATAGGGACTTTATATATTATGCATCGGTATGGGAACATAGATTAGGTATCGGTATAGGAACTATATATTACGTATGGGGACTTATATATTAGGCATCGATATGGGGACTTATAGATTAGGTATCGGTATGAGGATTTTATAAATTAGGTATGGGGACTTTATAGATTAGGTATAGGTATGGTGACTTTATGGAGTATGTATAGGTATGTATGGCGACTATATAGATTAGATATACGTATGGTGACTTTATATTGTAGATTAGGTATCGATATGGGGCCTTATAAATTAGATATAGGTATAGGGACTTTATATATTATGCATCGGTATGGGGACTTATGGATTAGGTATCGGTATGGAAACTATATATTACGTATGGGGACTTATATATTAGGTATCGATATGGGGACTTATAGATTAGGTATCGGTATGAGGATTTAATAAATTAGGTATGGGGACGTTATAGATTAGGTATAGGTATGTAGACTTTTATAGATTATGTATTAGTTTTGAGAAGACAAATAAAAAAATAAAAAAATTTAAAAAATCTCAATAACAGAAGCATACTTTTTTTCATCATGTCTTTATGGTTATATAAGTGTAAGCACTTTATTAAAATGTTGCAATATTTTGTGTTACATTTTTTGCCGTCTTACAAGGAATATTAATTATTTAATTTATTTCAGAAATATGCTAGAAGTGATTCAAACAAAACATATATCATTATTTACTTTCATATACACATGTAACTGACGCTATTCTTTATCCAACATTTAGAATTATCATATCAACGATTTGTTTAATCATATATTGATCGAGAATGTGCAGTGATCTAGACGTTTTATCAGTGCAGTGATAGACGCCTTAAGAGCAGCTGTGCCATCATTCAAGAAATAAACACTTGAAAATCCACAATACAGAACACTTCATTATACAAAGCATCATGCAACTCGGGACTTAGAGATAACTAAAATCAAAGCCAGAATGTGTCATCGTTTTGGATATCATTGATAGTCGGTAATTTATGTTGCACTTAATAAAAGCCAAGCCCATACAGCTTTAATTGTTATGTAGTTTCGTAGACCAAAAGCGAATAATAAAAGACATTACTAAAGACATTGTGAAAATATTGCAAACATTCTTCCGATCATGCAAAGTGGGGTATTTTTAGTGCGCAAAAGTTTCTTTAATCATAAAACAACGATTACAAGATAAAATTAGAGAACTTCGGCCTCCTCAGAAATGCTTGTCATGAACCAAATAAATATGATCAAATAGTATACGAAAGAAAAAAAATAAAGATTTTCTTTATCTACAAAAGATTGGTTTCCTGTTCAGCAAAAAGATATTATCACTTTTCATTGCTGCATTTTCCCTTCCTTCACTAGAGAAATATCCACCTATCACAATACCTCATGTGTCTTGACGTTAACGTTCTTTCTCTGACACCAAACACATAAGATGTCAACAACAGCTTCTTATTGCGTTCAAACTTTTTAATCTAAAATATCAATTAAGTACCTTTGATTTTAAAATGGAAAAATATTCTTAATTGGTTTAATCGCCTATCATGAATGTTATTTAAATGCCGCTCACTAGCATACATTGCTAATGGTTAACAAATCATGTGACAATGAGACTGTGTACGCATGTCCAATAAATCTCACCTTAAAATGAGGGTAGGAAACGTTTTAGCTGTTGTTACGTGCTTAGGCTCGAATAAGCAGCAACACAGAAAGAGTGAAAACGTACAAGCTTGTATAACTTTAACAATGATTTTATTAAGTACAATTATTTTCATAAAATAAATAAACTTACAGTTTTAGAGAATCAAATCCAACATTAATCCAATATAAAATTCACAAAAATAATCCACTAATGGAATTGCAAGTCCTGATCAATAAATGTTCGAATAGTTCCAGGTTCGAATCTTGACGATGTAATCCAAAATGACTGACAATGTCACGTGATGCAGTTCTTGTTTCGTTGTTCTTGTTTTGTTATCATCCAAATGAAAATCATAAACATATGTCCTTTTTCCAAATAAATAGAATAATTCTTATTTTCCAACGAATTGACACAAAGTCCAGAAGAAAATTAACACTCAAACATGAAATACACAACTAATAACTTACAGCCCAAAGATTCTACTAAAGTTAGCCTCCAAAACACAGCTATATATATATATATATATATATATATATATATATATATATATATATATATATATATATATATATATATATATATATATATGTAATTCCCTCGTAAACAAGAGGAATCATGTGACTCTGGAAGGTCACAGAAAGAAGCTACCCTCTTCAAGTCACGTAATAATGGAATGTTCTAGAAGGAAATCATTCACTTCCCACCCTTAAGAACTAAAAATAAAAGTTATCCTTGAAATTAACCAATAGTATTAAAGACCTGTTTACAATGTCTTAAGCAAGGTCAGATATTGAGGTAACCAAGCCAAGGTCAGCCTGTTTACAACTAGAGTCTAGGTCAAACTGAATTTTCTAGAAAAAATCTCCCAATTAATGAATAAATATTAAACACTAAATGACAAATTTGGACCTAACAATAAAAAATAAATTAATTAAATCCAATAGCCGTAACACTGTACAGTCGTGTTGTTTCATAATGCATAGTTGTCATTAGCAACCATCGCGTACTGGGTGGAACATTATTTTAATTTACATTCTTCCAAATTATATATCCCCTGAACAAAGTTGTATTTCTGAGGGTACAAATATGTAACTGTCCTTTCTTTCTCTTAAAATTGTGTTAAAATTTTGTGTTAAAATTTTGTGTTAAAATTGGTCTAACTCATCAGTTAAAGCGGTTGGGAAAACCTAGGCATTAGCTTGTTTATGTTAAAGTTTAATCAATTAATCTTTCATGTCCAGCAATGTTTTCTTACTTTGTTGCATTCGACATTCAATTATTTCAATAATGTTTCAAGTGATTTTGTGTCATGTGCTTTGGTTTCTCTTCTGCAAGTAGCACATTACCAAATGTAAAGTGAGAAATTGACGTAACAACTATTGTAAGTAACTTCCTGGACGAGAAGGATACTATATATCGTATAATCAGACGTAATATACAAAGTTAAAAGACAAGGCAAAGGATAGGAAACCTGGCATAAGCATATATACAATAACACATTGCAAGAAAGCAAGGAAGGGTACTGTAAACAAGGTATATTAAACCAATTAAGCTAGAAATATATATTGGAAACTAAACATTGAAGGGGGACCAGAGGATGTATACAAAGCTGAACTAGAGGAGTCCCTTTTATAATGACGGGAAAAGACATCAAAAGATCGCACATGACTACAACATAGATAATAGTTCCGAGACACACAGTTAGCTCATATTTTGTGTTCATCAGCAGAAATCGGATCATGCAAGAAAACTGCAGTACGAGTACTCTGATCTTTCCGTAAGGTTGAAAATTATTGTAATTCAGAAATGACATGTAGAAATTATAGCATTAGCGAAGTAGATGCAAAACAATATATTTTAAGTTGATAAAATGTCCGGGTGTTTGTTTATTATATTCGTGCAAATAAATAGATAGAAAGTAATAATTATCTTGCAAAAACATCAATCCAGTTTTATATTGTCTACGATGCAATGAAGCAGCCATACTATATTCATTCTTCTGGTATAGATACAATGTTTCTAGATGTCAATCAAATGCATACAATTTTCTTATGTCAACAACTATCATGTCTGGTGATGGAGAGATAAACGATAGAGCACTAAATTTTCATCTTCCTTTTCATTTTCCTCATTTTCATTAAAGTTACCTTAAAACGTGCAATGGACTATTCCTCTTCATGGAAGCATGCCAAGAACAATAGTTAAGAAAATCGATATAGTCAATTAGTTCCTGAAGTAAAATGTAGTTCTCTGCTATTTAAATTGTAGGAAAGCACACCAGTTTAAAAATCAGCACATTAGGTTACTTTTGCACGTGCAAAACCTATGCTACATTGGATTCCATTGCATGTCATCTGATCAATATGAAATGTTAGATCTCTCTCTCTCTCTCTCTCTCTCTCTCTCTCTCTCTCTCTCTCTCTCTCTCTCTCTATATATATATATATATATATATATATATATATATATATATATATATATATGTGTGTGTGTGTGTGTGTGTGTGTGTGTGTGTGTTGTCTAAGTGATATTACAAAGGTACACTACATTGGACGGAGTTATCACCTTAGATACTATTCAACGACTATTTGTAATAAATAAGTTCCGAACAGCACTATATTGTATATTGTCTTGTGTTTAACATGGAGTTTATGCATAAGCACAAATTAAACCCCCATTTCACGTAACTCAGAACGTTATGTTCTTGTTTTCTTTCGTTTTCTTTTTCTTTCTTTTTGCTTGTATTTGATTTAGGAAAAATACATTTCTGCATGTAGACCCAATCAGTGTCCTAAGAATTTGTGTCGCCATTGTTGTAATACGTATCCGATAGTCAGGTCTTTAACCGAGACAATCATATCATATCAATGATTATTTAAACATTGAAAACAAACTTTGACACCATGACAAACAAGGTACAGGTATTGTGAAACGCTCCCAACTACCGAGTATTTGAGACTTAATATATAATAGTTTCTGGTGTTTGTGTATTGCATCACATGGTGCAAAGTTTTCCAGTCAGATTAATTGTGCACCCCCACTGTTTGTACTAAAGAATGTTTAGGACTATGTCCTCTCCCAGCTTCAAGCCTTTATATATCACGGTGTAAAGTATTACCTGCTGTTTGTGACTTATATAACAGTGCTGTGCTCTTTAGGAAAAAGGTGATTTGTATATGTATGTACATATATCAAACGTTGTCGTATATTAGTAGTAATATGGGGCACTCTAGCGTCAAGGGAAAATCCAGTCAAAAACAGCTTGGGCTAATCTAGCGTCAAGGGGAATTTAACATGGTGGGCCTATCTAGCGTCAAGGGGAATTTAACATGGGAACTATTTGGGCCTATCTAGCGTCAAGGGAAATTGAACATGGTGGGCCTATCTAGCGTCAAGGGAAATTGAACATGGTGGGCCTATCTAGCGTCAAGGGGAATTGAACATGGGAACTATTTGGGCCTATTTAGCCTCAAGGGACATGGAACATGGGGAATATGATTTGTATGGGTATAGGGAAACTGTCTAGGGACAAGGGAAAAAAAGGGTGGCAATGAAAGCTACTATCTTTTCGAGACTTATGAGTGGCCCTGAAAAGGGCCGTTAGGTGTAATGTTAACGTTGTCTTGTTAACACAGAGGACATCTCACAGATCTTCTTCTCTTCCTTAAACTTCTCCTTACTGTGGGTCCATAGAAGAGAACTCTCTTCAAGCAACCTTGTCTTTCCACATAGACTCTTCTCTTCCAATAGGCTGTCTCCGTCCTATGAATGACACTCCATGATGATCTGACATACATGGGTATGTCAGTCCTAAACAGCATACTTGACACAAGGGTTGACGATTCAACATTAGTCCACATCTTCTGATGAGAACAGGTGAATCGAATGCCGTGTACTGCGGTTATTTATAGGGGAAGAGCGGATTGAAACGGATTGAGTGTATCCACCAATCCAAACGTGCGCTACAAAAGTCAGACACAGCCATCCAATCGGAAGAGAGCAGTCTGTGACGTCACCTTTTCTATATAGAGGTACTAGCGCCTGTGCGCAGTCAATCGATTCAAGAGAGTTGTCAATCATGGCGGACCCTAAGAAGACAATGAATTGGAGTGAGACAGGAGTAGAGACAGCAAGTCATGGACCAACAGTGACTACTAAAGTCATGACAAATCTACATCCAGAAGAAGTGGATTTTAACTGGGATATTGTGGATTTTTTAACATCGCAAGAATTTATTCCGGAACCTTCGTTGCCTTCTGTATCTTCTTATGGACACGTCGATGATTTTAAGCAGAGACAAAAAGAAGCATTGGAGCGATTTTTACAACAACAGAAAGTAGAAGAACAAGCTTTTCTTATGCAACAGCAGGAAGAAGAAGAAGCAAGAAGAAAACACCAGGAAGAAACAGTAGCAGCAACGGAGAAGAATGAAGACCAAGGACAGAAAGAAAATAGTGAAAATCAAACGGTTACGACGGTACTTTTAGATATTTTAGCTGAGTTAAAGAGTCTGAAACAAATGTATCAGACTTCTTTATCACGACCGAAGAGAAAAAGACCTTCTCGAGCGAAACAACCCGATCTCTCTGTGACTACGTCTACCTTACCACCGTTAGTGATTTCTACCAAATCATTGACAGGAACCACCAGTCCCGAAGTAGGCCTTGGCCGTGGCAAAGGCTTAAGACAGCTCAAGAGGATTTCATCCCGTTTCTGAGTTTGTTTTGTTTTAAATACACAAAACACCAACGGTCCTTTTCAGGACCACTCCAATTATTTCGAAAAGAAATACTATGTCAATTGCCTATTTCAATGAAAACTCAAAAGTCCTTTATGTTTTTAAAAACCCATGATGTACGTGTGAGTGAATGAATGTGTGAGTGTAGGTAATTATACTATCAAATCAAAACCAAGAGACACTTACGTTTTTTCACTTTAGTTTATTCTAGTACAAACGTCACAATTCAATATCACAACATAACATAACACAAGACCACTTTAAAAAAGTTCATAGGTTTTCTTCTGTTTCACTCTTTCTGTTTTTTCATTTTCTTTACTGTCACAGCTTTTTTTTCTTCCTCTTCACTTTCGTTTCGTCTTCTTTTCTTGTTTTTGTGAACGTGACGGGGTTCTTCCTTGGAGGAGGGTACCTCTTTCTCCTCCTGTTCAGAATTTCTTTCCTCCTCCTCCTCCTCTTCCTCCGCCTCCTCCTCCTCCTGCTCCTGTTGTTTCTTAGGGCAGTTTGGAGACCAATGTCCTTTCTCTTTACAATAATAACAGGTATCTTGACTTTTGTCTCTATTGTAGCCTTTTTTATTTTTGTTACGATCTGAACATTCTGTAGCCCAATGTCCTTTCTTCTTACAGATATAGCAAGTATCTTGACTTTTATCTCGATAGGAGGGAGAGTAGGCTGTCGGCTGGTCTGACGAAAACTTTCGTATGACCCCACGTAAAGCTCTAATGAGAAGTTCCACTTGTGTAGGTTCTTCCATCGTTCTGGTCAATGTGAGAGTGAAAGGAATACTGAACCGTTAGACACTAACCCTTTATATATATATGCACGGATCGAACATGAATATATAGGGATTATGGTCTTTAAAAGGTAGTCATTTGACTTTTTGCAGACAAGATGAAAAGGCCACATCATGCTGTGGAGAAAGGAAAAGATAGTAAGAGACAGAAACGTAATGTATCGCCTAGCACAGTAGCTGAAGTCTTGGCTCAAATTCATGCCAGTGATTTTGAAGATGACATGAGTGAGCCCGAATCCACACCCAGACAATCCACGTCCAAGCAAAGTGCACCACCCTTAGTAAACCCTGAAAATTACTATCACATTCGAGAGACAGAAAAGCGTTCCTCTCGAAAATTTAGAACAACGGCTTACACGTATGCCGTAAAGTTTAAAGATTTCAAGGCCAATGTACCTTTGGAGAATACAGAAGGGTTCATTACTGAGGTGTGGGATTCTGTGTTAACTGCACTGAAACAGCAATGTCAAGCCAAAGAAGACGATCGCTTGAGACTTTCTATTCATCACGATAATTTGAAGTCTCCCGTTTGGATCGAGTTTACTAGCCCATCAGAATTAACACCTTCCAAAGTCATCGACAAAATTCAACATGTGCAACAATCCAACGACAAGTTTCACATTGACGATGGAAAAGCCACACTGTTTATGACCCACGTGTCTCTTCCCCAGGGGACAGGACGCAAAAAAGTATTATTGGTCGACAACCTTCGCAACACCAAACTAAGCCTCGTCCGAATTAACAATCCTCAAGACCAGATGTGTTTAGCCCGTGCTGTCGTCGTGGGACGAACGTATGCCAACAAGAACGACACGGCAGAATGGAAAAGAGCCTGGAAAACTATTCAACAATCGGACCGAGCCAAACAAAGAAGTGAAGCAGAACTCCTGTTACAGCAAGCGGGGATATCCAAAGACACTCCTTGTGGCATTCCAGAAATGCAAAAGTTGCAAGACGTCTTGGCTCCACGTTACACCTTGAAAGTACACCCTCAAGAAGTGCGTGGACCTCTTTTGTTTCGAGGCCACGATTTCAAAGACCGAAAATACATTCACGTCTATCATCACGATGGTCATTTTGATACCATTACCAGTATCACTGGATTCCTGGGATACAGTTACTACTGTGAAAAATGTGACTATGGTTATAACAATCGAGAACAACACAAGCATTGTGGATCAAAATGTGAGGGATGTTTGGCCTCACAACCTTGTCTGGACCAAGGACAAGAAAGAGTTCATTGTCCTGTGTGTCAGCGCACTTTTGTCAGTCCTACCTGTTACCAACAACATTTGAAGATGCAAGGTTCACAGCAGAAAAGTGCTTGTCAACTGCTGAGATTGTGCCCTACTTGTGGACAAGGCATACGTACTAGTAATGCCAAGTTTCACGTTTGTCGAGGGAAGAAACGATGTCACATTTGTCGCCAAATCGTGGACTTGGAGCACGAATGCTTCATTCAAAAATATCAACCCCAACCAAAAGATACCCAGAAGAAAGGGAATTTTATCTTTTTTGATTTCGAATGCATGCAAGAAACTGGTATTCACATTCCTAATTTCTGCGTAGCTCACCGTGCGTGTGAGCAGTGCATCCAAGAACCTATCTTTAGTCATTGCCCTTACTGCAGCAAGATTCCTGGAGGACGTGAAAAAATCTTTCGAGGGTCAAACACGCTAGCCGATTTTGCCCAATGGATCCTAAACCCCATCGACGAAACGTGGAGTCCAGAAGACATCGAACGTTACGGCAATTGTCATTGCCATGCCACGGTCATGGCTCACAATTTCTCGGGATACGATGGGCAATTTCTGCTTAGATACTATGCGGAACAAAGTACCGAACGGCCTCAAGTGACTTTGAACGGAGTCAAAATCATTTCTATGCAAGTAGGACAAGTACAGTTTAAAGATTCGATGTGTTACTTGGCCATGCCATTAAGTCGCATGCCTAAAACGTTTGGAATGACAGAAATGGCTAAAGGTTATTTTCCACACTTTTTTAATACCGAAGCCAATCAACATACCGTTCTACCCCATTTGCCTGAGGCTGACGACTACGACCCCGACAACATGCGCACCGAACAACGAGAAGCTTTCTATGCTTGGTACCAGACTCACGCCTCGGACCCCTTTGACTTTCAAGAAGAAATGTTAAAGTACTGTCGATCTGACGTGGACATTTTACGACGCTGTTGTGGAAAATTTCGAGAATTGTTCATGGAATACGGAGGGATCGATCCTTTGAAAGAAGCTTGTACCATTGCCAAAGCATGTTCTTTAGTGTACCGAAAACGCTTTATGCCTGAAAATACTCTAGCGGTCATCAGTCCTCAAACGACAAATTTTGTCAAACGTCAATACTCGGTCAAAGCCCTACGCTGGCTCCATTACTTGTGCGACAAGGAAGACAAATGGATCCAACACGCTCGCAACGGAGGAGGCGAAAAGACCATCGGAACGTATTCGGTAGATGGTTGGGACTTAGAAAACCCTCAGATTGTGTACGAGTTTAACGGATGTTTATTTCACGGATGTCCCCTATGCTACCCTCAACGAGACACCAAAAATCAGTTTTTACAACGAACCATGGAAGACTTGTACCAGACTACGTGTCAGCGACGTTTGAAGTTAGAACAGCAAGGATACCAGGTGGTGGAAATGTGGGAACACGAGTACGATCAGCGTTTGAAAACCGATCCCGAGTTTAAACGCATCGTAGAAAGTTACAAGTGGGTGGACCCCCTGAACCCTCGGGATAGTTTGTACGGAGGACGAACGAATGCTACCTGTTTACTGTACCAAGCGGACGAGGAGAAGGGAGAAGAAATCAAATACTTGGACGTGTGTTCGTTGTATCCGTACGTCTGCAAATATTGTCACTTTCCCGTAGGGCATCCAGAATTGATGACAGAACACATTGATTTGGACCACATTCGACAGTACGAAGGATTGATCAAGTGTAAAGTCTTACCACCCACAGACTTGTACCATCCCGTTTTACCTCACCATTACCAAGGAAAACTGATGTTTCCTTTGTGTCGCACATGTGCCGAAACGTGCAACCAAGACCAACCTTGTCATCACACTCAGGAAGAACGTGCCTTGACAGGAACGTGGGTGAGCGTGGAATTGTTTAAAGCTCTGGACCTGGGATATCAACTGTTAGAAGTGTACGAAATTTACCACTTTCCCAAAACACAACAATACTGCAAGGGCGACGAGAGACAGAAAGGTATTTTTGCAGACTACGTGGATGCCTTTTTAAAACTAAAACAAGAAGCTAGTGGCTATCCTTCCTGGTGTCACACTCCCGAAGACCAAAAGATATTCAAAGAAAAATATCGGGAGCAGGAAGGTATCACTTTAGACCACATCGAGAAAAACGAAGGAAGGCGGTCGTTTGCCAAAGTGATGCTCAATTGTTTGTGGGGTAAAATGGCACAACGTCCGTCTTTACCCAAGACGGAGTATTTGTCCGAACCGTCTCGCTACTTCCAGATGATTCACGACCCAACCAAAGTCATCAAACACGTGAACGTCATTCGTGAGGACTTGATCTTAGTCAATTACGAAGAAGAACTAGACTTTGTAGAAGCCGACAAATTTGGAAATGTCATCATTGCGGCTTACGTGACAGCCCACGCTCGCTTAAAATTGTACGAAGTGTTAGAACTGTTAGGAGATCGCGTGTTGTATTTTGACACAGACAGTTGCATCTACATTCACCGACCGAACCAGTGTAACCCTGTCATCGAAGGAGACCGTTTAGGAGCCTGGACCGATGAACATCCCAACGACAAGATTCTAAGTTTTGCAAGTGGCGGTCCTAAAAATTACGGCTACGAATACCGAGACCCCCAAGGAAAAATGCACACCGAATGTAAAGTGAAATGATTGACTCTTAATTATCGCACCAGTCAAGTGGTGAACTTTGACGTACTACAAGATGCCTTGCAGTCGGGACAGGATGAAACGTTTCAAGTGACTACCCACGAACCGCACAAGATTGTCCGTTTACCCACACACCAAATTGTTAGCCGACCTTTGGAAAAAGTCTATCAAATCGTGTACCAAAAGAGAGTACGACTTCCCAATCACTTCACTCTACCGTACGGTCACGTCAAAATTGGGCAGCATATAAAAAGGAACATCGTCCACGATCAATAGTTCATTTATCACTCCAACGACCCAGCGAAAAGAAGATGAATCCATTTAAACAGACATCATTCAAATTTGGGAATTCTCAAGTGGAGTGCGATGCTAAACCTTGCGATTGTAGTGATGCCAGGCTCTGTGACGTTAGCGATTCAGCAGGATATCGTAGGAACTTTGCTATGACTACTACCCCTATATCTACCCTGGAAAGTGATGCTGTGCGTGTCAAACCTGAGGGATGCGAAAGCGGTGCGACACGTTATCGTGGACTCCTAGGAATTTCACCGTACCTGCATCGAACAGAAGTGAGGAGAGTCGAATATTCGTTCCCGACGAGTTTGCCTGAATACTGCCACTTTAAAAGTCGATTTCAAACCTTCAAAGATAAATGGCCAAAATATCTGCCTGGACCAACTCCTGAAGAATTAGCCAGAGCCGGATTTTTCTACTTGGGCGAAGGGGATAAAGTCAAGTGTTTCAGTTGTGGTGTATCCATTTACGAGTGGGAACATAAAGATTCCGCTTACCTGGAACATGCTCGATGGTCTCCAAATTGTCAATACCTACCTTTAGTGGGACCTAGTGATTGGAAGTGACACTACTACTCCATGTCGTGTAACACACCTAGACCAGTATATAAACCCTCTCTAAAACATTATATTCAAGGATTACCACACGAATTGCAAGAGAAGATCTACAAGGACGTTTGGCAGGGTCTTGCTAAAGAAAAATCGCAATGGGTGACTGTAGAACTTTTGTGTCGTGAAATTCACAAGAGGAAAGTGACAAAAATTAACCAACGTGTTAGATTTCTCTGGATCAAGGGTATTTTTTTGCTCTGTTACCAATTTACTACGTTCACCTCTGAAGATGCTTTGATCCTTCTTAACCGTTACCCTGAATGGCAGTGGGACGAAATTACACGTTATATTAATCACTTTCGCTTTTTGAGCAAATTTAATTTTATGTTTAATTCTGGGTTGAATCTACACTTGTAATCTTTGACCTAAAGAAGTATAAAAGAGAACGACCATGCCACAACCTTTATCATTGGTGATCCAACAGATTCCGTGGAAGGATATCAATGAGAAGATTCACACAGTGAAAGATTACGAACACTTATTACAAGAACTATACCCTATGAATTGGGGTCGACGTGTCGTGTGTGTTTTAGTGACTTGCTTTCTGGGATTTCGTTTACCTGCCGATTCCTTGTGGACACTTTACGAACACTACCTATCAAAAAAATAAGACAGTATGGTGGTTCCTTTAAATGTCCACGAGAGACTTATTCTGTTCAAAGCCTTACGCTTTCATCTGGATACGTCTCGACCTTTCCAAGAAAAAAAGATTCGTCAACTTTTACGTACGGAAGCAGTGTACGAAGATGTGTGTGTAGCTTGTGATTTACACCCTCATTGGACAGATGTACGTGACTGGAAAAGTTGGGATTTTGAGGCTTGGACAAACGAAGTATCCCATTATGCCCAAGCGTTGTGTTCCTAAAATGCATCGTCGTGTGAAAAAAGTCACTTTTAATCCTGTGTTAGTAACAGTACCAGAAGAAGAAAAAGAAAAAGAATCTATCACCCAAGACAATCCTTCTGTTCAAGACAGAACTGTCATGGACATTCCCCCACAAAGACCCTTTCGAGAAGACACCTATGTGACTGTACCCCCTGTAGAGGAGACTATAAGAACATTACATACTACCTCTAGGACACCTTCGTTACCCAAACCACGTTGTACAGTGACTTGTTTATATTCCACTTTGATCGTTTGCCTAGGTATTTTATTCCTGTATTTATCCATTTGGCTTTTATGTTTTCGTGTTGTTCAAATTTAAACATGCATTCAAATAAACGTGTCTTGAAAAAAGTATAAAAACCTCTTGTCTTGTCTGTTTTTGTGTCAATACTGTCATACCACTACACGACTATGGCTCACTCTACTCTTTCTACTACTCCTTCCTCTTCCACATTCAAAGTCATTGACGAACACTTAGATCAGGCTAGTTGGAAAGCCTTGTATCTTCGTCATCCTTTTAACATGTTAATTGCTGGACCGAGCGGTTCAGGCAAAACCGAATTTGTCAAACGTTTGATCGAACATAAACATCATTTGATCGATCGTCCACCTCAACGCATCGTGTGGTGTTACAAAGAGTGGCAATCGGCATACAGCCTCTTGCAAGAAAGTCAAGGTGATTCCATTGTGTTTGTAGCAGGCATTCCTAAAGAAGACGAGGGGATCGTGTCTGACCCTAGTCAAACTCATTGGGTTATTTTTGACGACATGTTAGGAGAAGACGAAGAAGAAATTAAACTGTGGTTTACACGTAAAGGGCATCATCGTAATGCCAGTGTCATTTACATTACACAAAATTTATTTCAACAAAGTAAAGCCCATCGTACCATTAGTCTCAATGCTCATTACGTGGTCTTGTTTAAAAGTCCTCGAGATAAATCACAAGTGCAAGTTTTAGCCAAACAGTTAGGAACACCTTGGCTAACTCATGCGTACGATGATGCCACTCAAACGCCACACGCCTATTTACTCGTGGATTTAAAACCCACCACCCCTGATTATTTGCGATTTCGTACCGATTTGTTTCACGACTGGTGTCAAGACGGAGGACCTGTCGTGTACACGTCCTCCTCGTTGACATAACACTATGAAGCACTAAAAAAATCTATAAAAACCTTGGGTTACTTTGACCTGGTCTCATACATCGTCAACATGACGTCCCTTCAGTCTCATCTTCCGATCAAATTGATTCGTGCCTTGTACGGCATCAGTCGCGAAAAAAATCCACAAAGACGTGCTCACGTCTTAGAAGCCAGTCTCAAAGACGTCTTACGATGGTTTACGGTGACAGCACGTCAAATACTGCAAGGCATCATTCACATTCCACATCAAACCAAACGCTTTTTTGACAGAAACAAAGTAGCCTTGACGCAACTGGCCAATCCTCGCATTGACACTCACACCAAAAAGCAAATCATATTGAAACCTGGAGGTAGTGGTTCTCTAGGAGGTGTCATCATTCGTTCCCTTTTAAAATGGGATCCCAATACTCCCAAAGTTCACCCCAAGAAGAAAACAAAAAAAGCCAAACAACCCCCTAAGAAAAAGAACAAGGGTACCAAGACCAAAGCACAGAAAAAGAAAAGTCCACAGAAAAAAGCGGTCACCCGCAAAAGAGGCACTTCGGCCAGGACACAACCTTACCTTCGTCAACCACGACCTGTAAGAAAAGATCTACAAGGACGTTTGGCAGGGACTACGTTGCCAGTAGCCTCAGGGGCTGCCACTTCTCCGTTGCTGGTGATGCCAGCCAAACCCAATTTGACACCCGTTTTTCCTAATTTGATGAAAAATTGGAAATCTGCGTCTCCCAAAACGTCTCCTCCACCGGAGACACCCTCGTCCACCTTAGCGTCAGTAGCAGCTGCTCATAAAGTACCTGCCCCCAAAGTTAAAGAGTTTACTAGATTTGTCCAAACAAGAACTGTCCCGATTGAGTCCATTGCGAACTCCTTCACGACGTGTGTTACCTGCCATGAAGTTGATACGACGCAAAGATAATCAGTGGCGACGCATTCCAGTATAAAAATATGACTTGAAAACCACGACGTCAATCAGTATTTTTTTCTGTACCACTGATGAACACTCAAGGATGCCTCCTCAAAAACGTGCACACCATCACCCTCGACGTTCTACCGTCCAAAAAGGAAAAGGAAAAAGACAATCTCGTCATCCTACCAAACGCTCAAAAACCAAACAACGACGTCCTCCCGTAAAAAGACACAGTCATCCAAAGAAAAAGAGAAGTCATCAAAGGGGAGGCATATTTATTGGTCTTATTAAAGGTATGCAGAAACTAGACAAAGCAGCTAATAACCGAACTGGTATCTTTAGCCCTGCTTTTGAGGATTTAGCGAAGCATGCCGCTACTTTTTGGAGAAGCCAATAGAAAAAAGAAGATAAAAGAGGGTGTGTACCAATTCTTTGACATCAGTGTATTTCTGGAACGAACAAGCAAAGATGTCACCTCGCAAAAAACATTCTTATTCACCCCACAAAGGAAAGAAAAGGAAAGGACTACCTCCTCGTTTAGCCAAACACGGAGACGTGTTGTCCGTCCTGTCCAAAGCCTCTCCGCCCATGCGAAAACAAATCATTAAAACAGCCTCCAAAGATGTCATCGATACCGTGTGTGAATGTTGTTTGAATGTTTTGAAAGGCACGATACCTTTGTCTCCACACCAGAAAAAATGCTTCGCCAAACATCGACACGTTCTTCGTCAAATGGTCCAAAAGAAAATATCCGTCCGTCAAAAGAAAAAGATGTTGGTGCAACGCGGAGGATTTTTACCCATTCTTGCTCCTATGTTGACAAGCTTAATACCAGGTTTGATACAAGGGATGACCCAAATGTTAACTCAAGGGATGGGTAGAAGATAAAAGGGCCCTATGGAGCACCACAATCTCAGACATAACCTTTGAAAGCCCATGGAAGGACGAAAACTAACTTTGGTTCCTTACAAACGATGGATGGAATACCATCATTGGCAAGAACAACGATCCCCCCATTTACCACCCAATCCCAATTTGGCTGAGATGTCGCAATTACAACACGAATTGCAATCCTTGATCCATCGCCACGATTTATCCGAAACCGAAAAATCACAAAAGTACGGTCAACTCTTGAAACGGCTACAACTCTTTCATCAGAAAGCTGTGGAACAAACAGCTCAACCCACTTTGTCCGATTTTAAGGCTCTAATGAATAACCCGTCACCCTCACCCTCACCCTCTACAGCAGTTAAAACAGACGTTACCCCACCATTACCCAAGGAAGAAGAACCCCATGATCTCTTTCAAACACCTACTGCTACTCCCATTCCGAGTAAGATTGCTGCTTCCTTGTTGACCCCTTCCCCCACTCCCCCACGAGAAGAACTCAAAACTTGGGTTAAAAAGATGATGGCTACTCCTTCTTCGACAGATGTGAAAAAGAAAGAAAGGAAACCAGAAGTGAGAAAAGAAAAGAAGGCCAAAGAAGCTATCCCATTACCTCCGCCACCACCATTACCCTCGACGTCAACTCCTGTGGCACATCGGACACGTAAAACCGTTTCCAAACAACCCGCATTTCGTCCCACCCAAAGCAATATCCTCGAAGAGTGGGTCCCTTATTAACGAAAACCATGGAGAAGGTCTTAGCCAGCATTTACTACGATCCAGCTCACCCTGCAGGTTACGGAGGCATTCAGAAATTGTATCGTGCTGCCAAAACTCGCCTGAAAAAGCTCCGTTTACCAGCAGTACAACGATGGTTACAAGAACAAGCGACGTACACTTTACACAAACCCATTCGACGAAAATTTCACAGAAGTCGCACTCAAGTGGAAGGCATCGATCATCAATGGCAATCCGATTTAGCTGATGTCTCTCATTTAGCCACCTACAATCGTGGCTACAAATATTTGTTTTGTGTCATCGACGTCTTTTCTAAATTTGCCTGGGTCGTACCATTGACATCCAAATCGAGCGGAGAGTTAGTACGAGCTTTGCAACTGGTGTTGAAACAAAGTGGTCGTCACCCTCTTCGATGGCAAACCGACAAAGGCACCGAATTTCTGAACCAAGCTTTTCAACGAGAATTAAAAAAACGTGACATTCATTTTTTCACCACCGAAAATCCTGAAACCAAAGCCAGTATCGTGGAACGTTTTCAACGTACCTTGAAAGAACGCATGTGGAAATATTTTACACATCAACACACTCTCAAGTACATCGACGTCTTACCACACTTAGTCCAAGCCTACAATCAATCTTACCATAGAAGCATTGGACGTTCCCCACAAGAGGTGACACCTGACAACGAAGTCACTGTTTTTGAGCGTCTGTTTGGTACGTCCCGGACGAGGGCTGTCCCCAAGAAAGGTAGAGAAGTGTTAACCACGGGAGATTGGGTACGCATTGGCAAAACCAAACGCACTTTCGACAAAGGTTACTTACCCAACTGGACCACCGAATTGTTTCGTGTTACTGGACGAGTGCGCGATCGTCATCCTACCGTCTATAAATTGGAAGACATGAACGGAGAAGTATTAAAAGGAACATTTTACTTGCCTGAGTTACAACGTGTTACCAAAAAAGAAGACGACGTGTACGACATTGAAAGCATTCTCGAACGAAGAACCCGTAAAGTAGGAAAACGTCGTGTCAAAGAAGTCAAAGTACGTTGGAAAGGATATCCTCCTAGTTTTGATTCTTGGATTGACGCTTCGCAAGTCATCGACTATAAAAAGAAGTGACCATCATGCCCTTCAATACAGCTTCAGCAACCACAGTGACTACTCCTTCACCCACGTCATCTCTGCAAGATTTACAAAAGCAACCCTTGTGGGTGTGGTGTGGAGAACGTGTCCCTAAAACGCAAATCGTTTTTTTCTGTCAAATCTTTGTGGTATATTGTGTCATTGGTGCAGCCATTGCTAATTTGAGTTTGCAACAAGGAGACAAACAATTGTGGACCATTTTACTCAGCAGTTGCATCGGGTATCTTCTTCCCAATCCTTCCCTGAAATACTCTTACAACGGGAACAACAGTAACAATATTGGGAGTCTGGCGGCCAACGTTAGTCCTTCTCCTGACAGTCACCCTTCCAATCACAATCCTCTTTTAGACACTCCTTTAACCTCGAGTGACTCCTCGGACAGAAGAACATTGGAAATATGAACAACACTATTAACCAATTTTACTTAACGTTACCCAGTGACAGTTCCATGGAGGTGTTTCCTAACAACACATTGTGTTGTTACACGTCTAAATTACCTCAAGCCATGCATTTGGATCAAGATGATCATTGGGAAGCAGCTTTAGTGGAAATAATACACCCGACACAAATCAAAAACATCGTCGAAAATCAAAACTTTTTCACAGTTGAAGTGTACGACAAGCCATTGCAACTAGCCTTAGATGAACGAGGCATCACTGGCATTGACAACAAGAAATCAGATGGACCCACAACTAAACAACTGTCCACTCATGTGTTGACCATTCCTGCAGGCTACTATTTTAGCGGTCAACATTTAGTGACTACGATTGCAAGCAGGTTCAATGTTGTGTTTGGTAAACCCCTGGACAAAATCAAAGAAAGTGTTACCTTTGAGTACATTAAAGTGGCTCGCCGCTTCATGATCAAATTTTCAGAGAAGAAAATAATAGCCATTACCTTTTGTCCTGAATTGTTTGATATCTTAGGTGGAGACCTCAAGATGCTCCCGAACAAAAAAGAAATACCAGGCATATCCAGTAACTTGGATTTTACCAAATATTTTCGATCCCCTGTAGAAATGAACCAAGGACTCAATTTGATGTTTGTGTACTCCGATGTAGTGGAGTACAACGTGGTAGGACACACCTCTGTACCGTTACTACGTGTCATTCCTTTCAAAGTAGATACTACTACCGCTGACGAGGAAGGTGGAAATACCTATCACGTTCACCGCGAATTTGTGCATCCTCATTATTTACCCGTCAGTAAGTCGTATTTCGACAGTGTCAACATTACTATAAAAGGAGAACTAGGTCAAAATATTCCATTTACCAAAGGGAAAGTCACAGTGAAACTCCATTTTCAAAAACGATTCTCCAACAACTGAAAAAGTGATGTATCCTGTGTACCAAGGAGTCACTCGACAACGAGGACATGGTTTAGGAGATATGTTTAAATCAGCCTTTCGTTCCGTAGTCCCTGTTTTAAAACCAATGGTGACACGAGGATTGCACACCTTAAAAGATGCCGCATTGACTCACGGCAAAGATTTTCTTTACAATGTTCTCATTGACAAACAAAACCCAAAAGAAGCTTTTTTGAGAGCAGGCAAAAATACCTTGCTTCAAACGGGTAAAGAGCTTTTGGGTCGACGAGAAAGTCCTATAAATGCTCTGAACGGTACCACGTCTGACATTCCTACTTCCCTGACGACACAGCAAGGACAAGGTAGAAAGCGTCGACGAAGGCACCCTTTCAAAAGTCTCCGTACCTCAAAAGTTCGAAAGACAAAGAAAAAAAGAACCGCTCGAGACTTAGACATTTTTGATTATTAAAAGTGAAGAAAAAAAACCTAAAGAAAAAATGATGCACCAAGAATCTTGTGCCTGTTCCAAGTCGGAACTGGATCTCTTTGCCATGCCACCCACGATGATGACCATGCAAGAAGCTCAATGGGTCGAATTTCATCCCGTCTCCTCTTTGACGGATTCAGCTCCCATCGAGTTTGAAATCAAAGGACAACCCGAAGATTACATCGATCTCAACAACAGTTACTTGTATTTGAAACTGAAAGTAAGCAAAACAGACAACACCAATCCAGAAGCCAATGCTAGAGTAGCTCCTGTCAACAATTTCATGCATTCCTTGTTCAGCGATGTGGATTTGTACATGAATAACAAACTGATCAGCAGTAGCATGGATACTTACCCTTACCGAGCGTACCTCGAAAATCTCTTGACGTACGGAAAAGAAGCCAAGAACACTCATCTAGATGCTTGCGTGGTATGGAAACCTGACACAGCAGATAAGTTTAACGACACATTCTTGCCCGAAGTAAATGCTGATGGCAATGTTACCGATCCTCACAATGTGGGTTTTAACGACCGTCGAAAGAAAACTTTGCAGGGACGTAGTTTGGAACTGTTCGATCGTTTGCATTTGGACATGTGGTTTCAAGAGAAGTATTTTCTGAACGGAGTAGATATTCGCTTGAGACTGAATCGAAGTAGTGCTGCTTTCCATTTGATGACTCATGTCAACGAATACAAAACCATCATCCAAGAAGCCAGGTTATACGTGCGTCGTGTGGAAGTGTTACCTAAAGTGGGAAATGACATTAGTCACACCTTGAGCAGAACAACAGCCAAGTATCCGATACGGCGTGTGGAAGTCAAAACGTTCACCATTGCCGCTGGACTCCGATCTAAGATCGAAGATCATCTGTTCCAAGGACAGTTACCCAAACGTTTATTCATCGGTATCGTCAGCAATGCAGCCCTCAACGGTACGCACAATATCAATCCTTTCGAGTTTAAGCACTACAATGTATCCAAAATTGAAGTCAGTCGCGATGGCAAAACTTTGTGTACCAGACCCTTCGAACCCGACTTTGGCGAACAGAAAAATTACTTGAGGTCGTACTTGTCGCTGTACGAAGCCACAGGACAGTTAGGAACCAACACCAGTCACGGTATTTCCTACGAAGACTATGCAAGAGGTTACACGTTGTGGGCTTTTGATTTCACTCCAGACCAAGGCAGCGACGAGGGACATTTCCACCCTATAAAATCTGGGCAGCTGCGTGTGGAACTTCAGTTTGCAGGAGCTCTTACCGAAACGGTGAATATCATTCTGTATGCTGAATTCGATAATACCATAGAAATTAACAGTTTGAGAGAAGTCATTCTAGACTATTAGACATTATGGAAGACCCTTGTCCTTCTTTGAATAGTGGAGAATCCATGGAATGGGAGGTTACAGAAAAAGCAGAACCCCAAGACCAAAAAGAAGAAGTAGTGATCATGCAATCCAGATGGCCAGAACAGGAACAACAGTTAGTGGCTTGTTTTGCACAACACTTGGAAGATAAAATGAGGGACCTGATTAAAAAAGATTGTTATGGATGTCAAATCGATCATCCCAGTCAAATTCAACACGATAAATGTATGATGATGAGTCAAGAAGAAAAATTGGACAATTATCTGAACGAAGCTTGGAGTCTCATCTCCGAAGAAGACGTGTTACTTCAGTGGTATAAAGGCTTACGTGATCATTCCTCTCCTCCATTGTTTGCTCGAGAAATCGATCGCATCGAAGCTCTCTTGGCCAAAAGTAAAGAGACGAAGCAAACCATCAGTTACTTGTCAGACCGTTTCAAACAAAAAGTCTGGATTGAATTGATGACTTATCATCACCTGTGAAGAAAGGAGATAAAAACACAAGGCTACACAACAAAAAATGGATACCTGGGAACTTTATTATCTTTTGAACCGTAGTTCGTACACTGCTTCTTGGAATCCTGTCGTGTGTGCTAAAGATGAACTACCTCATCGCAAACCTCAAGAGAATCAAGCTTATGTCATCAACACAGATGACAGTCATCTTCCAGGAACTCACTGGGTAGCTGTCTACTTTCCTCAAGAGGGTTGTGCGGAGTATTTTGATTCCTATGGATTGCCTCCTTTCGAAGATGATATCATTGACTTTATGAGAAGAAATGCTCAGACGACACGATTCAATAATGTGAAATTACAAAGCACAGATTCTATGGTGTGTGGACAATATTGTATCTATTATCTGCATCATCGCAGTCTTGGATATTCTTTAGAACATTTAGTGACTTATTTTGATCGTCATTCGTCTCGAAACGACGACAAAGTAGATCGATGGTTTTGTGACCATTATGGCTATCTGTTGTCTTTAGCTAGGAAACGTAGTGTACATCAATCGCCCAATGACTTCCAACAGTGGAAATCTCAATTTAATTCACAACGTTGTCAACCATGTCAAAGATAATGTATTAGTGTTATGGAAGAAAAACATGTTTGTTCTTTGAAAAAATGTTTGTTCTTTGAAATAATGCTTGTTCTTTGAAATAATGTTTGTTATTTGAAATAATGTTTGTTATTTGAATAAAAATGTTGTGTTTTGAAAACCAATGTGTCTGTCGTTTATTTTACATTTGTATTCATATAAATGCTCTTTGACTTTTCTTTCTATCCCTCACATCAAACTATCTAAACGTTTCAAAACCCTAAACCGTCGAGGGGTGTTTTCCATCACGTCCGCGCTTGAACCATATAATGCAGGGGTAGTCTCCAGTCTGGCCATCCATTGTTTGACTCATCCTCCTACGAAGATGTGCTCAAGACTAGCTAAGCTGAACGAAGCTTATGTCACTCTGCATCGTATCAGACACAATCTGATGCCAAAGCCTGAAGAGATTGAGAATGTAAGAATGCTACAAGTAACGGAAGACCTCATAGAAGAACTCTTCAGAGAGGAAATTCAAAAAGAGAAAGAAGAATGGACTGAGAAGTATCGACTTCAAAAGCAGCAGAGAGAACAGAGAGAACAGCATCAGCAGCATCAGCAACAGCAACAACAGCAGCAGGAACCAGACAGAAGTTTTGTCGACTGTCGTGTGGACACAAAAGAGTTCTCTTTCTCTTTCCGAAGAAGCAGACCCTATCGTGTAGCCAAACGAGGACGCAATCTTAGACGATAAAAGATTGTCATCCTTCCTCGTACACACAAACACAAAAAACAGCCCTTTTCAGGGCTACCCAATATTCTCGAAAAGAATTAATCATTCAATTTGCTTATGGTATGTGAGGAAGTTAGAAAAAAATTAGAAGTGAGTCTATAATCACTGTCTCTTTTAACTTTTGTTTTGAAGTGCGTCTATAAGCACAACGTATTTTTTCAAAATATCTTGTTCAATGTATAATTAATATGAGTCAAGTATAAAAGTGTGGGGTGTTTTGGTAATGATAGGGATAATGTAAGTTTTTTGGATCTAGGGGGTGTTTTCTATCACGTCAGCGTGTTTTGGTAATGATAAGGATACTGTTAGTTTTTTGGATCTAGGGGGTGTTTTCCATCACGTCCGCGCTTGAACTATATATAAAGAAGCACTCGTCAGTCTGGCTACCCATCGTTGGCGCATCAAAGAAGATGAGCAGAGTACAGAAAATAAGAGAACTTCAAATGCATTTGGAGAATGCTAGGCGTCTCCTGGACGAACTGGCTATGGAGGCCATAGCAGAGCAGGCCAAAATTGAAAAAGAAGAGGAGGAAAGAAAAAAGAAAGAAGAAGAGGAGAAGAAAAGTCCCATCTTGCCTCACCGCATGATGAGACAGACTAGTGAAGTCAAGCCCATGGTGAGGACACCTTCACCACCAGAACCAGTTCGTCCACTACAGGCGCAGCCCCCACCGCAACAATCACAGCCTCGACCGCAACAACTTCAGCCGCATCCACGGTTGCGGAATAGAGGAAGAAATGAAGAGACTTTCACTATCCCTCAAACAGAAGATTGGGATAGTGAAGCCACTCATTCTCCCTCTGCACTCCCAATCACAAGAGTGAATTGGGAGAATGATTGGAGTAGGAGATGTGTGTGTGGGGCTAGACCTGGGAGATGCCAGCATTAACCAGGTGCAATTTGAAGTTTTAAAAACAGTCCTTCTCAGGGCTACCCAAATAACAAGAAAAGAAATACTATGTCAATTGCCAATGGGTGTGAGAGAGGAGTAGTGTGATTATAAACACTGACTCTATTTAGATGGTATATGGTGTAATTTTGGATAGTATATAATAGGGTTTGTTTAGGCTGCTTCCCCGTGTGTGTGTGGTTAGTATAGGGTGTGATTTTGGATAGTATATAGTAAGGTTTGTTTTGGCTGCTTCCCCGTGTGTGTGGTTAGTATAGGGTGTGATTTTGGATAGTATATAGTAAGGTTTGTTTTGGCTGCTTCCCCGTGTGTGTGGTTAGTATAGGGTGTGATTTTGGATAGTATATAGTAAGGTTTGTTTTGGCTGCTTCCCCGTGTGTGTGGTTAGTATAGGGTGTGATTTTGGATAGTATATAGTAGGGTGTGTTTTGGCTGCTTCCCCGTGTGTGTGTGGTTAGTATAGGGTGTGATTTTGGATAGTATATAGTAGGGTTTGTTTTGGCTGCTTCCCCGTGTGTGTGTGGTTAGTATAGGGTGTGATTTTGGATAGTATATAGTAGGGTTTGTTTTGGCTGCTTCCCCGTGTGTGTGGTTAGTATAGGGTGTGATTTTGGATAGTATATAGTAGGGTTTGTTTTGGCTGCTTCCCCGTGTGTGTGGTTAGTATAGGGTGTGATTTTGGATAGTATATAGTAGGGTTTGTTTTGGCTGCTTCCCCGTGTGTGTGGTTAGTATAGGGTGTGATTTTGGATAGTAAATGATAGGGTTTGTGGATAGTATCTAATATGACAAGTGAATGTAGGGGGTGTTTACTTTCACGTCCGTGCTTAAGATATATATACTCAAAGTGACTGACATTAGAACCATTCCACGGAATAACCATAGAAGATGGCAAAAGCATCAAGTTTATTCAACAATTTAAGACACAGCTATTTCTGGATATTAGACGGGGAATATGAAGTGGAAAAACTACATCATAAATGGAAGATTGCGAAGAGTTTGGACTTTGCAAAAAGACTGAAAATAGCCAGGGAGCTCTTAGGAGGAATGCTAGAAGAAGAAGCCAAAAAGTTACGAGGCTGCATTAATCCACCCTATGTTAGAGTGGGGACATTGAAGCAAGTAATAGATATTGTCGAAAACGTCAAGTGTTTTTTGGATAATATCTTGACAGAGTACCCCCATGTCCAAAAGGGTTTGGACCCGCTCAAGAAAGCTGAAGAACTGATGAGAAAGGAACTATTAGAAGAAGTGAAGAAGATAAAAGATAACTGGAGTAAGGAGAGAAAGGAAAGAAAGGACAATGAAAACCAAAAAAAGAAAGAGGACTTTGAAAGATTAAGTAACAATTGGATAAAGATACAAGAGAAGTTTAGAGCTATGGGGCATCCTGACTGGATTCCCGACGAAAAGAAGAAGGGAATTTTTGGTAAAATCAAAAGGTGGTGGAACAAAGGCAGAAAATAAAAGAAGAAGTATCCAAAGGCCCTTTTCAGGGCCACTCATAAGTCTCGAAAAGATAGTAGCTTTCATTGCCACCCTTTTTTTCCCTTGTCCCTAGACAGTTTCCCTATACCCATACAAATCATATTCCCCATGTTCCATGTCCCTTGAGGCTAAATAGGCCCAAATAGTTCCCATGTTCAATTCCCCTTGACGCTAGATAGGCCCACCATGTTCAATTTCCCTTGACGCTAGATAGGCCCACCATGTTCAATTTCCCTTGACGCTAGATAGGCCCAAATAGTTCCCATGTTAAATTCCCCTTGACGCTAGATAGGCCCACCATGTTAAATTCCCCTTGACGCTAGATTAGCCCAAGCTGTTTTTGACTGGATTTTCCCTTGACGCTAGAGTGCCCCATATTACTACTTATATTCGCAAGTATACGAACCAAGTTATGATACATCGTATCGTGTGCATATATATATATATATATATATATATATATATATATATATATATATCCTACTAATCAAAATATATATATATATATGTGTATGTGTGTGTGCGTATATATATATATATATATATATATATATATATATATATATATATATACATTATAAAATAACCTGGCATTTAAAGTATAGGTATAAAGCAAACTGATATACCAAAAAATTGTGATCCGCACATGGCGTAATAATAATAATATATAAACATTCTTGCACCCGCGGCCTACAGATCAATGAATAATTTCTAATCATTCATTAAATATAAATTTCATCTGAAAATAATGATAATAGGTATTAATTTTCCATGATTTCTAAATAATATTACAATGATACACATTTTCAATTGAATCCTTTCTTTTTTCCATTCTTCTATCGTGCGTAAATGACAAAATAAGCACAATCTGGAGTGAGAGAGAAAGACATTATCTCTGGATTATCGAAGCAATATGTGCGGTGGGGATTTCGCTTGCGTCTTACGATGAATTATGAATGATGGTAATGTTAGTCAAGCCGTCCAAAGGTGTGTGTGTGTGTGTGTGTGTGTGTGTGTGTGTGTGTGTGAGAGAGAGAGAGAGAGAGAGAGAGAGAGAGAGAGAGAGAGAGAGAGAGAGAGAGTATAATCTTTAGGAATGTGAATTAAAGCAGAATAATGACAGATGAACTGTCAATATATTACAATATTTTAATTACTTCTTGTCGGTTCGTCATTTCACATACTTTCTAGCCCAAGCTAATTTTCACATACGCCAGTACATTAACGCCTGACAGTACAGGTTTAGTGTTCAAGAAGCTAACCGTGTTTGCAGTGCACTAGTTTCTTAATAAAAACCATATCTCATGTACAAATTATAATTTTGTCTGATATTGAACTAGTAAATGTGAATAAAAATAGAAACTATAAAAGAACATAATCAACTTATCAGTTTGCATTTGTGTTTATGAACAAGAGGACAAATCCTAGAATTTTATTTTGTAGCGGACACACTCGCCAGGATGTGAGGAATTCACTCACCCGGTCAATACACAGTTGCCAGGAGCATATCGTAAATCCATTTAAAGGGCAAATATGCGTATCTGTATGTGATATAAATAAAACAAATGTATAGTACGTAAGCTGTATTAATGATATACCACTCGTTATATAAATTATTCATTTAAAGGACAAGCCTCGTTTTCTATCAATGAAAAATATTTGCATCTCGTGGTATATCATTGATACAGCATACTATATATATATATATATATATATATATATATATATATATATATATATATATATATATATATATATATATATATATATATATTCATTCTTGTGCAGAAGAAATTTCAGGTAGAGTTGTCTTAAAAATATACTAGTCAAATCTTGTAGCTTAATAAATGCCAGCCAAATCTCGTAGCATAACGCTGTATCAGTTCGTAGTGTCTATATCAAATGAAGAGTTAGATACCAGCCCTATATCAAATTCATCTATCAAGAATAGTTGGTTATAAACAGATACAAACAGCTTTACATAGATGCCCTAACAAAATCAGGCAGAAGGGTATATCCCCTTCAGATTAAATCCACTTTATTACAATCTGACTGTAGTTAGGGACTATAGAAATACAAAAAGTCAATATGTGTTGCTTAAGTCAGCGTATAAAACTGTTGAACTGTGCACAGATGGAACGGAACTTTTCTATGCATATGGAAAGTGTGTTTCATTCTATTATTTATTTATTTATTATTTATTCTGTAGTTAAATACCGATGGAAAATATACAAGCTTTCGAAAATTAATTTTCAGATTTGTGAAAGTGTGTGAAAACTCCAATTAGTGGGATATTCGTGTTTTTCGAATTTCCGTGCTTCTGGAATTGCCAAGAAAATATTTGTTTCAAAATGTCAGTCAAAATTAAAAGATAATCTCGAGGTTTCAATTGAAGAATATTCTTCAGAAAGACGTCTGGGAAGAAGAAAAAAAAAGACAACAAAGCATAGCTGTAGTATTAGCATCATGTGTGCTAAGGTTGACAAAACTGTAAGTTTAAAATTTAAATAATTTACATATCTCAAAGTATGCAAATTGTAACAATGACACATTTATGAAGTAAACAAATGAATTACGAACCTAATATTTTTTTACGGAACATAGGTTTATTTGTAAGTAATAATGTATATTTCCAGAACCATATATTTATTTTCATGTAATAATGTATTTTTTTAGAAAGTTATATTTATTTTCATGTATTAATGGATATTTTTAGAACCTTAAGTTTATTTTCATTTTTATCATATTAAACCTGTTTCATTTTTTTTGTTGCGCTTCACACTAGTAACCTGACATTTATTTTAATGTTCACACCAGTACGCTTCTATTTAAATTAATGTTCACACTAGTAAGCTTCTATTTATTTTAATGTTTACACCAGTAAGCTTCTATTTATTTTAATGTTCACACAGCTTCTATTTAATTTAATGTTCACACTGGTAAGCTTCTATTTATTTTAATGTTCACACTAGTAAGCTTCTATTTGATTTAATGTTCACACAGCTTCTTTTTAATTTAATGTTCACACTAGTACGCTTCTATTTAACTTAATGTTCACACCAGTAAGCTTCTATTTCCTTTAATGTTCACACTTGTAAGCTTCTATTTATTTTAATGTTCACACTAGTAAGCTTCTATTTATTTTAATGTTCACACAGCTTCTATTTGATTTAATGTTCACACAGCTTCTATTTGATTTAATGTTTACACTAGTAGGCTTCTATTTATTTTAATTTTCACACCAGTAAGCTTCTATTTCCTTCAATGTTCACACTAGTAAGCTTCTGTTTATTTTAATGTTCACACAGCTTCTATTTGATTTAATGTTCACACTAGTACACTTCTATTCATTTTAATTTTCATACTATTAAGCTTCTATTTATTTTAATTTTCACCCTAGTACGCTTCTATTTCCTTTAATGTTCACACTAGTAAGCTTCTATTTATTTTAATGTTCACACAGCTTCTATTTAATTTAATGTTCACACTAATAAGCTTCTATTCATTTTAATTTTCACGCCAGTAAGCTTCTATTTCCTTTAATGTTCACACTAGTAAGCTTCTATTTATTTTAATGTTCACACAGCTTATATTTGATTTAATGTTCACACTAGTAAGCTTCCATTCATTTTAATGTTCACACTAGTAAGCTTCTATTTATTTTAATGTTCACACTAATAAGCTTCTATTTATTTTAAACTTCACACTAGTAAGCTTCTATTTCCTTTAATTTTCACACTAGTAAGCTTCTATTTATTTTAATGTTCACACATCTTCTATTTGATTTAATGTTCACACTAGTAAGCTTCTATTTATTTTAATGTTCACACTAGTAAGCTTCTATTTATTTTATGTTCACACTAGTAAGCTTCTATTTATTTTAATATTCACACTAGTAAGCTTCTATTTCCTTTAATTTTCACACTAGTTAGCTTCTATTTATTTTAATGTTCACACAGCTTCCATTTAAATTAATTTTCACACTAGAAAGCTACGATTTATTTTAATGTTCACACTAGTAAGCTTCTATTTATTTTAATTTTCACACTAGTAAGCTTCTATTTATTTTAATGTTCACACAGCTTCTATTTAAATTAATTTTCACACTAGTAAGCTACTATTTATTTTAATGTTCACACTAGTAATCTTCTATTTATTCTAATTTTCACACTAATAAGCTTCTATTTATTTTAATGTTCACACAGCTTCTATTTAAATTAATTTTCACACTAGTAAGCTACTATTTATTTTAATGTTCACACTAGTAAGCTTCCATTTATTTTAATGTTCACACTAGTAAGCTTCTTTTTATTTTAATGTTCACACTAGTAAGCTTCTATTTGATTTAATGTTCACACAGCTTCTTTTTAATTTAATGTTCACACTAGTAAACTTCTATTTATTTTAATGTCCACACTAGTGAGCTTCCATTTATTTTAATGTTCACACTAGTAAGCTTCTATTAATTTTAATGTTCACACTAGTAAGCTTCTATTTATTTTAATGTTCACACAGCTTCTATTTGATTTAATGTTTACACTAGTAGGCTTCTATTTATTTTAATTTTCACACCAGTAAGCTTCTATTTCCTTTAATGTTCACACTAGTAAGCTTCTATTTATTTTAATGTTCACACAGCTTCTATTTGATTTAATGTTGACACTAGTAAGCTTCCATTTATTTTAATGTTCACACTAGTAAGCTTCTATTTATTTTAATGTTCACACTAATAAGCTTCTATTTATTTTAATGTTCACACTAGTAAGCTTCTATTTCCTTTAATTTTCACACTTGTAAGCTTCTATTTATTTTAATGTTCACACATCTTCTATTTGATTTAATGTTCACACTAGTAAGCTTCTATTTATTTTAATGTTCACACTAGTAAGCTTTTATTTATTTTAATATTCACACTAGTTAGCTTCTATTTCCTTTAATTTTCACACTAGTAAGCTTCTATTTATTTTAATGTTCACACAGCTTCCATTTAAATTAATTTTCTCACTAGTAAGCTACTATTTATTTTAATGTTCACACTAGTAAGCTTCTATTTATTTTAATGTTCACACAGCTTCCATTTAAATTAATTTTTACACTAGTAAGCTACTATTTATTTTAATGTTCACACTAGTAAGCTTCTATTTATTCTAATTTTTACACTAATATGCTTCTATTTATTTTAATGTTCACACAGCTTCTATTTAAATTAATTTTCACACTCGTAAGCTACTATTTATTTTAATGTTCACACTAGTAAGCTTCCATTTATTTTAATGTTCACACTAGTAAGCTTATATTTATTTTAATGTTCACACTAGTAAGCTTCTATTTGATTTAATGTTCACACAGCTTCTTTTTTTAATTTAATGTTCACACTAGTAAACTTCTATTTATTTTAATGTTCGCACTAGTGAGCTTCCATTTATTTTAATGTTCACACTAGTAAGCTTCTATTTATTTTAATGTTCACACTAGTAAGCTTCTATTTATTTTAATGTTCACACAGCTTCTATTTGATTTAATGTTTACACCAGTAGGCTTCTATTTATTTTAATTTTCACACCAGTAAGCTTCTATTTCCTTTAATGTTCACACTAGTAAGCTTCTATTTATTTTAATGTTCACACAGCTTCTATTTGATTTAATGTTGACACTAGTAAGCTTCCATTTATTTTAATGTTCACACTAGTAAGCTTCTATTTATTTTAATGTTCACACTAGTAAGCTTCTATTTATTTTAATGTTCACACTAGTAAGCTTCTATTTCCTTTAATTTTCACACTTGTAAGCTTCTATTTATTTTAATGTTCACACATCTTCTATTTGATTTAATGTTCACACTAGTAAGCTTCTATTTATTTTAATGTTCACACAGCTTCTATTTAATTTAATGTTCACACTAATAAGCTTCTATTCATTTTAATGTTCACGCCAGTAAGCTTCTATTTCCTTTAATGTTCACACTAGTAAGCTTCTATTTATTTTAATGTTCACACAGCTTATATTTGATTTAATGTTCACACTAGTAAGCTTCCATTTATTTTAATGTTCACACCAGTAAGCTTCTATTTATTTTAATGTTCACACTAATAAGCTTCTATTTATTTTAAACTTCACACTAGTAAGCTTCTATTTCCTTTAATTTTCACACTAGTAAGCTTCTATTTATTTTAATGTTCACACATCTTCTATTTGATTTAATGTTCACACTAGTAAGCTTCTATTCATTTTAATGTTCACACTAGTAAGCTTCTATTTATTTTATGTTCACACTAGTTAGCTTCTATTTATTTTAATATTCACACTAGTAAGCTTATATTTCCTTTAATTTTCACACTAGTTAGCTACTATTTATTTTAATGTTCACACTAGTAAGCTTCTATTTATTTTAATTTTCACACTAATAAGCTTCTATTTATTTTAATGTTCACACAGCTTCTATTTAAATTAATTTTCACACTAGTAAGCTACTATTTATTTTAATGTTCACACAGCTTCTATTTATTTTAATGTTCACACTAGTAAGCTTCTATTTAATTTAATGTTCACACTAGTAAGCTTCTATTTATTTTAATGTTCACATTAATACGCTTCTATTTATTTTAATTTTCACACTAGTAAGCTTCTGTTAACTTTAATGTTCTCACCAGAAGGTTTGTATTCATTTTAATGTTCACACCTGAAAGCTTCTATTTATTTTAATGTTCACTCCAATAAGCATCTATTTATTATAATGTTCACAGCTGTAATTTTCTATTAATTGTAATGTTCGAAAAATAAACTTATATTTACTAAAATATTCAAAATAATAAGCTTCTTTTTATTTTAATCATTTTAATGTTTACACTAGTAAGCTTCTATTTATTTTGATGTTCACACTAGAAAATCTCTATGTATTTGAATTATCACACTTACAAACACAAACTAGTAGTATCTCAACGAAAGGGAAAAAAACAACTATTATATACATGTATACATGAATCAGTCGAACACCTATTTGATAGATCACTTCTTTATGACTTGTCCCCTCCTCTAAATCTTCAGTTGTTATAATAAAAATCTTTTTGTAGCACGCTCGTATTTCTGTCAGTCAATCTGTCTCTCTCTCTTTATACATACACGCACACATACACACAAACACACACATACACATACATACACGTGTGTTAACGTTAAGTTTTCGAAAGCAGTTCCCCTCACTCTCAGCATGCTTTAAGTTTATGTTATGTCGTAAAGATATTAAAAGTGAAACATATTGAAAATTTACTATTATTTATTATTCCTTCATTTTGTACCAACTATTATGAAACAAAAATATCTATTAAACTATAACAATGCAAACATTGTTTTTCTTTAGGAAGACTGCCGTGAAATAAATGAATATCCATCGACTATAGAAAGATGCCGTTTATATTTATAATGCCTTATTTTAAATTTCAATGTTTATGTGCTAAGGTATGCAGACGTATATAACTATTACATGTGTGATTTTAAAAGACAATACTGCTGATGCTAAGGTATGCAGACGTATATAACTATTACATGTGTGATTTTTAAAAGACAATACTGCTGATGCTAAGGTATGCAGACATATATAACTATTACATGTGTGTTTTTCAAAGAACATACTGCTGATGCTAAGGTATGCAGACGTATATAACTATTACATGTGTGTTTTTAAAAGACAATACTGCTGATGCATACATATATACACATCCTTTCTTAAAATAATTAAATCATATATTTTTAAGAAATAATTAAATCAGATATTTTTTTAAATAATTAAATCAGATATTTTTAAGAAATTTGTGCGACATTATTTTGTCAATACACCGTGTTCTCGGGATAAATGCCAAGACGTGTGTGTGTGTGATATCAATTGTTATGTGTTTATGTTTGTTAGTGTGTGTGACTGAGTGCATCTGTGTGTGATTTATATCCTTTGGTGTGTGGGGTGTATGTCAGAGTGTGTGTGTGTGTGTGAGAGAGAGAGAGAGAGAGAGAGAGAGAGAGAGAGAGAGAGAGAGAGAGAGAGAGAGAGTCATTTGATGTGTCTTTCAAAATTTGGCATTTTTTGGAAATCTGGCTGCATTACAATGATGGCTTTTGATATCAACAGTCTACTTCTTTCAACGAAAATATGCCATCAGATTTCACATTATCAGATTTCGTCGGCAGAGAATACAAGAAAAAACATTTTCTTTTCAAGTTACTGTTTTACATTCTGTTTGTAATAAATCCGTTCTTATTATCTGAGGCACCTACAATAATTTTGTATAATTCGTGTTGCCGGTAATTTATTATAATAATTATGTGTGTTTAATCTTGCTGTGGACCATAATAGCACCAGTAATTATTTATTTAGAACACTTGAAATAAGAGATACAATATTTGATACAGAAGGTGGGATTGAGGTCGCGTGGAGGGGGATCGCATAATTGGAAACATCCATACAGTATTAAAATCGACTACTTCCCGTTCGATGTTAACACTTTTTTAAATACAACATTTAATGGAAATGCACCCCAGGGTAAAAACAATGACATAGGTACTACACCACAATGGAAATGTTATGGATGTTTCAATCATCCAATCATGATTTTGTAACAACTGTAATAAAAATGTCAATAGCGGAAGTAATTTCATCTGATGATAACTATGTTTATTTCTTATGTTAATATATATTGTATGATATTCAAGGACAATTTCGTTTGCATGAAAGCCCGTTATTTATCTTCCTAAGCAAAAATTGTTTTCAAATTATTGCATATTTTCGTTTATAACTCAAGGACAACTGCAATCATCATTGCTCCTGATATGCCGCTATATAATGTGCAGATAAGTCATGATCTACGTTGCTTGTTCTACTCCGAACGAGCTGCAGAGACCCAAATCTGCCGGTACGTTATGCAGTTTACATTTGGTTTCGACGTATAGGTGAGTAGAAATGGTAGTTCCCCTTAGAACCACTCAGTATCAGTTATAATTTAATAAACATCTCTGTGTCAGTATTTGACATTTTTAATCATCCCCAAGGATCATGGATTTATACAACGAGAACAACAATAAATTCTATCTTGTTGTACTAAACAAGACCCGTTTCCATGCTTATCGACTTATATAACTTTCCAATTGTTGTTCGTGCCTCCGCAACAACGTTGGAACGGCATACCACGTGATCTCCAGATTTGGGAGATCTTTTACACGTACGTGACAAAATTTTACGCTTAATGCTTATGTGGAGAACAGAATATGCCTATCGTTCCGGAATAAATCCCATTTAGAAGGTTACGCAAGTTTTAGATAGAAGGAACGGAAATACCGGCCACTTCTAAGCCGTCGCTAGGCCAGGTGTAACCATTGATCACTTCCACTTGCATATTTTAATAACACACAAGTTCAACAACACTTCCTTTGACATATTTTTAAAAAAGTATTCACGTTTATTCAGGTAACAAAACGAATATGGCTTTACTACCTTATTGTGTATTACCTATATCATTTTTTAAACCCTGATTTGCATTTTAATAGTCTGACCAAAACATCGTAAGCCACAAATTTCAGGCCCATAAGATATGCTCGTATTACCATGCAAAAACAGCTTTTGACAACCGAGTCAGATATAGATAATTGGCAAACCTATTTCTAAAAAACATATTTATATTTTAATGATAGAAATCAAAAATATATTGTGTTTACAATATATTTGTTAATGGTCAAATCTTATCGAGACATGGAAAGTCATGTATATCTAGTTAAATTACACGTGTTGGAAGAATGACGTCATACAGACCACAGTCAAATCCCCAAAGTGGTCCAACAATGATCGTTGTCAAAATAGCCAACCAATAATCATTGTCAAATAAAAATAAAAATACTTTGCATTATAGTGCATTCTTAATCCTTGGGTTAAATAAAATACAATTTAAGAAAAGAATATCGTTATGGGTCATACATAGAGTGAAGTTACATAGTCGAATGTGAACGAATTCTTTTAATGTTAAATTACGAAGCAATGATACTATGATTAATGGCCCGGCCACATTGGGCTAAACATCACAATAGATGGAACATAGTTTGATAAATGGCCGGGCCACATCAAACCATAATCACAATAGATGACGTATACTAACTATATCGTCCAAACTATCCTTTTCATTTCGTCTTTCAATTAATGTAAATCAAAAAAGTGTAAAGGTACATCATACTCAAACCTTAAAAAAATACCTTGACCTAAATATCACTGCTAAACAATTGTGCCGAATGCTTTATTTTAAACTGACATGCATACGTTAGACTGAGTATATATATTTTATACTGTTGTGCATCAGTTAGACTGCATATTCAATTTAAACTGTTCTGCATACTTTTGACTGGGTATATTCCTGTTATAATGTTCTCCATACTTTTGATTAGGTATACGCATGGTATACTGTTGTACATGTTATTGACTTGGTATATTTATTTTAAAATGTTGTGCATTCTTTCGATTTTGTATATTCATTTTATACTGTCGTGCATGCTTCTGACCTGGTATAGTTTTGTTATACTGCTGTGCATATTTTTGACTTGGTATATTCATGTAAAACTGCTGTTCTTGACTGAATGGCTGAATTCTGAATTCATTTTAAACTATTGTGCATACTTTAGACTGACTATATATATATATATATATATATATATATATATATATATATATATATATATATATATATATATATATATATATATATTCAATTTTTCTACTGAAATAAACCATTATTGACTGTATGATCCATATATTGTTACGGTGATTGACTCTTTTCCTTGGTCGAGTTTTTTTTCTCTTTTCTTTTCTTCTTTTCATTTTTAAGGAGATTTTAAAATTCTTACAGATTAAACATCAAAGAATGTGTTCGTCAAAATTATCTGAAAAAAAATCGAACCTCATTCTTTCGGCTAATTTTTCCTATCTGTAACTGGATTTCAACATTCTTTTAGGCGCCATACGTTACATTGAAAAATCAGCCGGGTAGCTCTTGTCTCTGATTTACTCTGTGTTACGTTGCGACAGGATATCACCCCATGTGTTTATGAGATAAAAGGGCACCCCGTGCACTAATCAGATAAACGATCACGTGACTCCTGTCCACCACCTTTTTGATTTCGCAATTTTGGGATGTTTATTGAAACTGTGTATAAGAATAAGATATAATCTTTGTTCTAGTGAAAATATAATTTAGTTTTGGGCTTTTACAAATGACGTTAAGTCGTTTTCTTTTCTTGTAGCCAGTGCTTGAATCCAAGTTAACTTTCTTTCAGTTGAGTTGTATTTTAAAGGATTAATTCGTATCTCTGGAAATATCTGATGTGCTACATAATTCTTGGCAAAGTTTATTAAAATTATAATTATGGATTTCAAACACCGTAGGGTTAAGTATCGTGTTTCTACAAGGAACTGAAGATAAGCAACAAACAGGCATATATCGTCGTCTTATATCATGGATTTTCCAACAGGACTCAAATTTTGAATCTTTTAGATCATTTCAAAACTTTTGAAATTGATTCTTTAAATTGTATTTTCTTTTTCCATTTTTACAATCTATTTCAATGGAAATAAATTATTTGTTAAATTTTACAAATTTTGTTGTTTTCACTTGTTTATGTTACTGTTTTTTGTTAGAGCCTAAACACATAATACTAAGGATAAATGCAGATTATCCATGCATGCCTGGTTATGTTCTAATGGGGTAGTGTTATTTTTAAATTCAGCTAAGCATAAATATATTATCCCGTCGTGCCTGGTTATGTACTAATGGGGTAGTATTATTTTTAAATTCAGCTAAGCATAAATATATTATCCCGTCGTGCCTGGTTATGTACTAATGGGAATGTGATATTATTAATCCAGTTTAAGATAAATACAGATTGTCCGTGCATATCTGGTGATGTGCTAATAGGGTAGTGATATCTGTACTCCATGGAAGGATAAATATAGATTAACATTGCATGCATGGTGATGTGCTAATCGAGTAGTGATGTTTGAACTCCATGTAAGGATAAATATAGATTATCATTACATGTATGATGTGCTAATGGGGTAGTGATATTTGTACTCCAGCTAAGGATACATACAGATTATCATTACATGCCTGGTGATATACTAAGGGGGTAGTGATATTTGTACTCCAGCTAAGGATACATACAGATTATCATTACATGCCTGGTGATATACTAATGGGGTAGTGATATTTGTACTCCAGCTAAGGATACATACAGATTATCATTACATGCCTGGTGATATACTAATGGGGTAGTGATATTTGTACTCCAGCTAAGGATACATACAGATTATCATTACATGCCTGGTGATATACTAATGGGGTAGTGATATTTGTACTCCAGTTCGAGTAGATGCAGATGATTCATGCTTGTGATGTTAGATGTTAACTAGTTTATGATTTTCATATGTTAACGGGTTGTATATATTGCGTATACTGTAGATAATGATAAAAACGTGTTATCCGTACAAGCATATTGTTTACGAGTTACGAGTTAATGGAATTATACATGGTCCTTATATTTAGCGAAGGAGGAATAGAGTTATAGATTAATGTTAACGACGTATATCAAATTGTTTTACTCTCTCTCTCTCTCTCTCTCTCTCTCTCTCTCTCTCTCTCTCTCTCTCTCTCTCTCTCTCTCTCTCTCTCTCTCTCTCTCTCTCTCTGTTGATAGGGATAGGGTTTGTCACGCATTGCATGGTTATGTGTTTATAGCATGGGACAAATTGATTATACAATAAAGCAAGGTAGATATAGTTACTCACTAAACCTTGGTTAGTTGTTGTTAGTGTTGTCAAATCGATTGCACTGTACATCAGGGTATGTGCTGGTTAACAATGCATGTTTGTTTAAGTGTTCATAGAGTTATTCATATAGCCTTTACTGTCGCTAAATGACAATAAGTGTTACTGGGATTTGGGATCTTGCTTACACTATCGCTACGTATAAATATCGATAGCCATGCATGCGTGGTTATTGTGTCAATGGCTTCAGTCATAACACTTTAGCGTTAGCACAGGGTTGATAAGGTTGCCATGCATGCATAATTATGTGTAAATAAATGGGTTAGACATATCGCTTGAATTACGAATAAGGGTAAAAAGGGGGTTAGACATATTTCTTGAATTACGAATAAGGGTTAAAAGGGGGTTAGACATATTGCTTGAATTACGAATAAGGGTAAAAAGGGGGTTAGAAATATTGCTTGAATTACGAATAAGGGTAAAAAGGGAGTTAGAAATATTGCTTGAATTACGAATAAGGGTAAAAAGGGGGTTAGACATATTTCTTGAATTACGAATAAGGGTAAAAAGGGGGTTAGACATATTGCTTGAATTACGAATAAGGGTAAAAAGGGGGTTAGAAATATTGCTTGAATTACGAATAAGGGTAAAAAGGGGGTTAGAAATGAGCCCATATTTAAGTGTTAATTGAGTTAATTAAATTCCTTGTGTCATAGAGAAAGATTAATCATACATGAATTTGGTTAATCGAATTGTTTGAGATATAGATAGGGGTAGCGATAGGTTAGCCACCCATGCATTGTCGCGTGTTAAGTTTATTAGTCAAATTGCTTGAATCATAAGCAAGGTTATATATGGTTTTGTTACTCATTCATTGTCAGATGTGAACTTGGTAAAGGTAACTATGAGTTGGCATCGCGTGTATTGTCAGGTGTAAATTTGATATAGGTAAAGGTAACTATGAGTTGGCATCGCATTCATTGTCAGGTGTGAATTTGGTATGATACAATGTTTGGTATGAGTTTGAAATTCGATGAGCTAACAGGTATCATGAACTTATTCTTTAGCCAAGCACTTACAACTGAATATGTCGGCAAGGACAACAACAGTCACCAACCAACACGAAGCATTTAAAGTTCACATTATTATGATGTGGTCCCTAAACTTTAATTATTAGCTTATTAAAGCCAAGTAGTCATATATCATATTACAGATAAGTTATTATCTCTATAATAATAATAATAATAATAATAATAATAATAATAATAATAATAATAATAATAATCATTATCATCAACTACAACAGAAGAAGAAGAAGAAGAAGAAGAAGAAGAAGAAGAAGAAGAAAAAGAAAAAGAAGAAGAAGAAGAACACCCAGAAATAAGAACAAGTTTTAATTTTATGTAAGTGCATGAATATTGCGTTACATTAAAAGAATTATTTAATTAAAAAAATATGGGCTATAAACTAACAATGATTATATGATTAACATTGTATTGCTTCATGTATTCCCGCATGAAGTCTATTTTACTTAAGCCACGTCTATTCAGTATTTTTCGGCGGCGTATCCAGTAACAAATTGCTTTTCTGGTTTCGGAACTCCAGTTGCGGCTGCGGGCAGCTGTAGTCATTTTGAAGTCACTAAAAGTATGACCATGTGGAAAATAAGTGTTCTGCTGTTGGGATTTTGTTTTGTTATTTAATAACGTAAGATAAGAGTGGTCCTTTTATGCTTTAGTTTTTGTTGTTTTTGTTGTTTTTGTTGTTTGTCCTACATACAACAGCTGTAAATCTTACAATTAATGAGAAAAATTATATTAACCGTTTTGCATATTTTTTGGACCATGTATGTCAAATGTTTAGCTTGACAATGCACTAAAATATGTTTGTCTCCATCATATTCTCTATTGCAGGTTTTAAATAAAAACGGACAGGATGTGTCAGCATGGTCTTGCCTTGTGAGTGGCGTTAATTTTGCTGTCACTATGAAGTTTCTGAGGTTCTTTGGTAATGCGGCAGTCTACTATATTTTTGTTCCGTATGAATAACATAGAGCGTTATACTGTTTCACCATGGTCCAGTGTTTCTTTCTGAATGATTTCAACTAACTATGGGTTGTCTAAATGATATGTCAGGGTCAATATTATCCCATCATTGTTCTTCTTTTCCCTAAACTTTAAAGGTTTAATGGTTTTTAGGCCTTCTTCGTTTTAGGGTCTTAGAGTATATTATGTTTGTCTAATTTGTCTTACAACTCCTCTAGGGGTCCCGAGTGGTCTAAAAAGCGCTCACCTTTACGGGTTACTGCCATCTCATCTGTCTGCGTGTGTTCGAGTCTCAGGCTCGGCTAATGAGGGTATGTGAGAAAACTTTCCGGTAGCTTTTCGTGGGTCGGTGGTTGTTTCCAGGGTTTTCGTGGGTTCTTCCTCCACCAATAATACTGGCTGCAATGTATAGCCTATCTTGTGCTGAAAAAATGGCGTTAAACCCTACAACAACAACTTACAACTCCTCGAGCGTTTCTATGAATGTTTCATCGTCGGGGTAAAGTGTGTATTCGGAGATCCTGGCTGTACATGTTTCTGATGCATGAATGAGAGAGGATACTGGTATTTATCGTTGTATTTGAAGAGATGTATGTGTGGGGATTGTTTTCTTCAAGTCTTCTTTTTTGTGTCTATAAATGCATGGTTTGAGTTCGAGACTTCTGCTTTTAAATATTTTTAATGATGAAAGTTGTTACGTTTGATAATATGTCTTTCCGATTTATTTCTTTCACTTTGTTATCTCATTTTATGTACGGTAGTCAACGAAGCGTGCCAATTGATGCGATGTAATTTTCACTTTTGCCTAACTTGTCCTTCCAGTCTTCCTCTAACAATATTATTATGTGAAGGGATCATTGTTATACCCGATGCGGTTCCATTGATTTGGGGGAAAGTGTTTCCATTGTATTCCAAGTTACTGGGTTGTATAACAAGCTCAAAACGTTTATGTATAGCATGAGTGGGCATCTTGTACAGTTCTTTTGTGTTAAATGCTACTTGTGTATATTCGAATACTATGCGGTATGCCACAGGTATGTGAGGTTTACGGAATACAGCGTTGGAATTGGCGGTAATGGTTCACCTACATTCCTTTTGATGCAATAATTTTTTGTGTCCTGATGACTGGTTGTCAATGTTTGCCTATATTGTCTCATGAAATAACCCACATATTCGTATATCCTCTCTGCTTAATGCCCATTACCAGACATCTTAGGTCTGCCTGGGTTTCCTTGTTGTGAACTTGATGAAGCCGATAAAACCTTCAGACCTCTGGGTTTTATGGACTTCAGTAGTTTCGGCTTGCTGGAATGTATGTTCAGTATGGAAAGCTTCATCAAAATTATTCATATTCATATTGTTATTATTATTATTATTATTATTATTATTATTATTATTATTATTATTATTATTTATTTATTTATTTATTTATTTATTTATTTATTTATTTATTTATTTATGTTTTTTTCCTGATCCATTTTAAGTTCGTGTGTACGAAAACTAATTATTTGTTTGAAGCAATATTGACTTGAATAAAAATGCACTAATATAGATACCAAGACAAGAAACTATTGCTTTCCATGTGTCATAACCCTAAAACGAATGTATTAATTTCTCATTTTTTAAAAACATTTTTGCTTCAAAATATGTTTATGTTAAACTCATGAAAAGAAAATATTTTAATGTAAAACCGTTACACCGATTCATTAAGTCATGCAACTGCATAGAATTGAAATCAATATATAAAAATTAACAAATCTCTCTAGGTTGAAAATTACTAGTGATTTGCATAAACAACCTTGGGATTAATACGATTGTACATTTACTGTGACTTATGAAGTTTAATCGTATAAAAAAATTTAAAATATGCTTTATTAGCGTTATATTTGGGGCAGTTGTCAACAGAATTGAAAAACCACTAGATTAAAATCAAAATAAAGAGAGATTATTTGACTAATGTTCTTTGATTCTCTATATATATAACTACCCAGACCACGGCTGCATTATGTCTGGTATTGCAGTACAAAATGTAAAATCAATAAAGAATGTATTTTCACCTTTAGTCAGCAAGGGATATTTTTAGAACATTTAAGAACATATTTACAACGGCGTGAAACGTATTGATTGAATAAGTCCTGGTTACACTGGGGAATTATTGAGGGATTTGATAAGTGCCGGTTGTCTTAGCTATAACTACGTGTGTACACATTTGTACTAGAACCGGGAAATTGATGTTACTGTAAAGTTAAGAAAAACATGACATGGATCGGAGATGATAACAGTTACAACAAGGTGGACTAAAAGAGAAGATGATGGTGATGATCATAATGATTATAGTGACAATGATAATGAAGCCGGAAGCAACAACAGTAACAACAAAGATGATGAATAAATCGTCAGTAATTGTTTAATCTGCAAATAAAAAGCGAGTTGACCCCTTGCCAGTTAACTCCCATGTAGTCATTAATTAACGAGGCCATTTTCAGAGGCACTTGAGCAAATTAAATGTTATAACAAAAGCGCGTGAGATTTTATTGAGAAAGATTTCCAAGATGTTAACGATAAATATCAAGCCGACATTTTCACAATTTAAGAAAGCAGCTGTTTGCGCCATGTCTCTCAACATATCAGTAATAACTCATTCCGACATGCCACTAAATTGAATCCGTCTTCCATTTGGAGAATCATCTTTTTCAACTTGGTGTTTCTTCCGTTCTCTAGCGAGCAGATCTATTTTCAAAGAATTGTATTTGTCGATAAATGTTGAAACATTACACTATTCACTAATTGAAGAATTTATTCAGTGGGTCGACTGACCCATTGACCATGTCAGATTATTCAGTTAACCAAGTGACAGCCTATTCGGACAGTCAACTGACCACTTATTCGGACAGTCAACAAACCTATTGACAAGGCCAAGCCTCGTCTGCTTATTGGTGTTGCCGGTGGATCGCATGCTCGATTAGACAGCAAGTTAGCTGCCATTTGTTATGTAGTTATCTCCTTACGTCTTGTTTGTCCGAGCCATTGCTTACTGAACCGTGACACCCTAACTCTGACACTTGACAATTTCAGATTATGTACCATGATCGAATTCAATGTATTGGAACTACTTCAATTTTGTCTCATGTTCGTACGCTCTTCATACGTTACGCACCATTACTATTGCTGAATGAAAACAATTTTGTTTTAAACAAAATCGTTACCCTATGCAAATGTAATATTTGAAAGAGTGTGTTGAAAGTCAGGCTATTATTTCCACCAATATGGGGACAGGCATGGGTAAATTAATATTGTTTGCGAGAAATCAAAGTTTTGCAGTTGGTGGATTAAGAATTCTCCAATAAAATTACAGTCAGATAAAGGTACTGCATCTGTGCATCACATTATCGACTTCGTTTGGTCGTGTTCATCGCATGACTGTCGTTATTGATATACATATTGATTGATTGAGTTATTCAATTATTTATTTTCCATCTGTTGATATATCGTGGTATTATTCTTTCTAGCAATTAATTTGAAATAAAAGTAAACCTCCTTCCAGGCACTCTCTTCGCTTATTACAAGATCAGCATACGAATGTTGACATTACGATTGCTATAGTTCTTTTCATATTTCCTGATCTCAATTAGATTATCAAATATATCGTTTTACATCGGATTGAGCGAGATCATTACGGCCCATCCGCCATGTTATATGGAATTCATTACACATTTGTAGTCTGGTATCGTCCCTTCTTTAATTGATTCGTAACGTGACGAAAAAAGCAGAGAACCTGGCTACTGATACATAGGCAAATAACAGACGTACCGAAACTGGAAATTTCATCCAATTTATCGAACACTCTAAAATGTTGCCGTAACGAAAAGATTGATATCATTCGCAATTATTAATTCAAGGAGAGGTTTGAAAGTGACATAAGTAATACGCTGGTGAATCGCAAAATGTATGCATTCAAGAGTAAGAAAACAATTACGCTTCCGAAGATGAGTTTTATACAGATTTGCGCGATACGTTATTTGGAGTAATGTTATTACCCTGGAATTCCAAACTCAACTTCCCATTTATTCCATAATAAATTTAGAGTGTTATGAAATAAAAAAATGTTTTGTCAAAAATATTCCTAAAGATATATCAACCGTGGTCCCGAATAAGGTACGACAACAGGAACACAAATCCGAAGACCAACAACGTTCGGGGGGGGGGGGGGGGGGAATGGGGTTGGGGGGAAGTTTTAATAGCTAAATACAGAAAATGAAAATAAGCGTCAACATAAGCAACACATATTGTGCTAAAATGACTGGCCATCTACATTCTCTTTGATACATATCAGATATCTTGACGTCTATTAAAACGGTTGGCTTTTAAAGGAAAATATTCGAACCCTCCAGGTAGTTTTTAGCTGCTATCTTTTTAGGGGAAAGGGGGCAGGGATCTATAGTACAATAATGAAATTTAGATGAAATTTATAAAATATTTTTTTTCAATTACTGATATGATCTTATTAATACGTATGTTTGAAAACAGGTCATCCAATCATTTGATCATTTCAGTAAACATTTTTGTTATGTTTCATTAACAAGCATCACGTGATTAAGGAAAGCAATATTATGTCCATATGAGGATGATAATGAAACTTAAAAGTTGTCGAATCTTTCGTTATTTTTTTAGAAACTTATTTCTGACGATCACGATATTTGCGTAATTATTAACATACAAGCATCTATATGTTTGTTTTGAATACGTTTTATCCAATGTTCTCCAGATATTAGAAAAACACACGCATGATTGAAGATTATGAAAAGCGGCTTTGTTCAGTTAGGAAAATCATGCTGAATTAGCAACACCTCAATTAGATTTCAGTATTATATATAAAACTGTTTCTTTCCTTATATATCTACACATTTTTCTTCCTACTTAACTACATATGCAGGTGTAAACGTCTTTGTCATCTTTACATTTCAGGTTAGGATTTGTATAGTATGAATGCATTCATTACAAAGTAATTTAAGAAAGTAATAATGTTCAGTTGTAAGGCTACATTCAATAGCGTGCAGTAGTAGTAAGACCACGTTTAATAGTACTTTATGGTAAAGCCATATTTAGTGTTCAGTGATAAAGCCATATTTAGTGATCAGTGGTACCACCATGTTTAATAGTACTTTATGGTAAAGCCATATTTAGTGTTCAGTGGTACCACCATGTTTAATAGTACTTTATGGTAAAGCCATATTTAGTGATCAGTGGTACCACCATGTTTAATAGTACTTTATGGTAAAGCCATATTTAGTGATCAGTGGTACCACCATGTTTAATAGTACTTTATGGTAAAGCCATATTTAGTGATCAGTGGTACCACCATGTTTAATAGTACTTTATGGTAAAGCCATATTTAGTGATCAGTGGTACCACCATGTTTAATAGTACATTATGGTAAAGCCATATTTAGTGTTCAGTGGTACCACCATGTTTAATAGTACTTTATGGTAAAGCCATATTTAGTGTTCAGTGGTACAACCATGTTTAATAGTACTTTATGGTAAAGCCATATTTAGTGTTCAGTGAGTACCACCATGTTTAATAGTACATTATGGTAAAGCCATATTTAGTGATCAGTGGTACCACCATGTTTAATAGTACATTATGGTAACGCCATATTTAGTGTTCAGTGGTACCACCATGTTTAATAGTACTTTATGGTAAAGCCATATTTAGTGTTCAGTGGTACCACCATGTTTAATAGTACATTATGGTAAAGCCATATTTAGTGTTCAGTGGTACCACCATGTTTAATAGTACTTTATGGTAAAGCCATATTTAGTGATCAGTGGAACCAAAATGTTTAATAGTACTTTATGGTAAAGCCATATTTAGTGATCAGTGGTACCACCATGTTTAATAGTACTTTATGGTAAAGCCATATTTAGTGTTCAGTGGTACCACCATGTTTAATAGTACATTATGGTAAAGCCATATTTAGTGTTCAGTGGAACCACCATGTTTAATAGTACTTTATGGTAAAGACATATTTAGTGATCAGTGGTACCACCATGTTTAATAGTACTTTATGGTAAAGCCATATTTAGTGTTCAGTGGTACCACCATGTTTAATAGTACATTATGGTAAAGCCATATTTAGTGATCAGTGGTACCACCATGTTTAATAGTACATTATGGTAACGCCATATTTAGTGTTCAGTGGTACCACCATGTTTAATAGTACTTTATGGTAAAGCCATATTTAGTGTTCAGTGGTACCACCATGTTTAATAGTACATTATGGTAAAGCCATATTTAGTGTTCAGTGGAACCACCATGTTTAATAGTACTTTATGGTAAAGCCATATTTAGTGATCAGTGGTACCACCATGTTTAATAGTACTTTATGGTAAAGCCATATTTAGTGTTCAGTGGTACCACCATGTTTAATAGTACATTATGGTAAAGCCATATTTAGTGTTCAGTGGAACCACCATGTTTAATAGTACTTTATGGTAAAGACATATTTAGTGATCAGTGGTACCACCATGTTTAATAGTACTTTATGGTAAAGCCATATTTAGTGTTCAGTGGTACCACCATGTTTAATAAAACTTTATGGTAAAGCCATATTTAGTGTTCAGTGGTACCACCATGTTTAATAGTACTTTATGGTAAAGCCATATTTAGTGTTCAGTGGTACCACCATGTTTAATAGTACATTATGGTAAAGCCATATTTAGTGTTCAGTGGTACCACCATGTTTAATAGTACTTTATGGTAAAGCCATATTTAGTGATCAGTGGAACCACCATGTTTAATAGTACTTTATGGTAAAGCCATATTTAGTGATCAGTGGTACCACCATGTTTAATAGTACTTTATGGTAAAGCCATATTTAGTGTTCAGTGGTACCACCATGTTTAATAGTACATTATGGTAAAGCCATATTTAGTGTTCAGTGGAACCACCATGTTTAATAGTACTTTATGGTAAAGACATATTTAGTGATCAGTGGTACCACCATGTTTAACAGTACTTTATGGTAAAGCCATATTTAGTGTTCAGTGGTACCACCATGTTTAATAGTACATTATGGTAAAGCCATATTTAGTGATCAGTGGTACCACCATGTTTAATAGTACATTATGGTAACGCCATATCTAGTGTTCAGTGGTACCACCATGTTTAATAGTACTTTATGGTAAAGCCATATTTAGTGTTCAGTGGTACCACCATGTTTAATAGTACATTATGGTAAAGCCATATTTAGTGTTCAGTGGAACCACCATGTTTAATAGTACTTTATGGTAAAGCCATATTTAGTGATCAGTGGTACCACCATGTTTAATAGTACTTTATGGTAAAGCCATATTTAGTGTTCAGTGGTACCACCATGTTTAATAGTACATTATGGTAAAGCCATATTTAGTGTTCAGTGGAACCACCATGTTTAATAGTACTTTATGGTAAAGACATATTTAGTGATCAGTGGTACCACCATGTTTAATAGTACTTTATGGTAAAGCCATATTTAGTGTTCAGTGGTACCACCATGTTTAATAGTACTTTATGGTAAAGCCATATTTAGTGTTCAGTGGTACCACCATGTTTAATAGTACATTATGGTAAAGCCATATTTAGTGTTCAGTGGTACCACCATGTTTAATAGTACATTATGGTAAAGCCATATTTAGTGTTCAGTGGTACCACCATGTTTAATAGTACTTTATGGTAAAGCCATATTTAGTGATCAGTGGTACCACCAAGTTTAATAGTACTTTATGGTAAAGCCATATTTAGTGTTCAGTGGAACCACCATGTTTAATAGTACTTTATGGTAAAGCCATATTTAGTGATCAGTGGTACCACCATGTTTAATAGTACTTTATGGTAAAGCCATATTTAGTGTTCAGTGGAACCACCATGTTTAATAGTACTTTATGGTAAAGCCATATTTAGTGATCAGTGGTACCACCATGTTTAATAGTACTTTATGGTAAAGCCATATTTAGTGTTCAGTGGTACCACCATGTTTAATAAAACTTTATGGTAAAGCCATATTTAGTGATCAGTGGTACCACCATGTTTAATAGTACTTTATGGTAAAGCCATATTTAGTGTTCAGTGGAACCACCATGTTTCATAGTACTTTATGGTAAAGCCATATTTAGTGATCAGTGGTACCACCATGTTTAATAGTACTTTATGGTAAAGCCATATTTAGTGTTCAGTGGTACCACCATGTTTAATAGTACTTTATGGTAAAGCCATATTTAGTGATCAGTGGTACCACCATGTTTAATAATACTTATGGTAAAGCCATATTTAGTGTTCAGTGGTACCACCATGCTTAATAGTGTCCAGTAGTAAGACCATGTTTAAGAATATTCATTGTAAGACCATATTTAGTGTTCAGTGGTAAAGCCATATTTAGTGATCAGTGGTACCACCATGTTTAATAGTACTTTATGGTAAAGCCATATTTAGTGATCAGTGGTACCACCATGTTTAATAGTACTTTATGGTAAAGCCATATTTAGTGATCAGTGGTACCACCATGTTTAACAGTACTTTATGGTAAAGCCATATTTAGTGTTCAATGGTACCACCATGTTTAATAGTACTTTATGGTAAAGCCATATTTAGTGATCAGTGGTACCACCATGTTTAATAGTACTTTATGGTAAAGCCATATTTAATGTTCAGTGGTACCACCATGTTTAATAGTACTTTATGGTAAAGCCATATTTAGTGATCAGTGGTACCACCATGTTTAATAGTACTTTATGGTAAAGCCATATTTAGTGTTCAGTGGAACCACCATGTTTAATAGTACTTTATGGTAAAGCCATATTTAGTGATCAGTGGTACCACCATGTTTAATAGTACTTTATGGTAAAGCCATATTTAGTGTTCAGTGGTACCACCATGTTTAATAGTGTCCAGTAGTAAGACCATGCTTAAGAATATTCATTGTAAGACCATATTTAGTGTTCAGTGGTAAAGCCATATTTAGTGATCAGTTGTACCACCATGTTTAATAGTACTTTATGGTAAAGCCATATTTAGTGATCAGTGGTACCACCATGTTTAATAGTACTTTATGGTAAAGCCATATTTAGTGTTCAGTGGTACCACCATGTTTAATAGTACTTTATGGTAAAGCCATATTTAGTGATCAGTGGTACCACCATGTTTAATAGTACTTTATGGTAAAGCCATATTTAGTGTTCAGTAGTACCACCATGTTTAATAGTACTTTATGGTAAAGCCATATTTAGTGTTCAGTGGTACCACCATGTTTAAAAGTACTTTATGGTAAAGCCATATTTAGTGATCAGTGGTACCACCATGTTTAATAGTACTTTATGGTAAAGCCATATTTAGTGTTCAGTGGAACCACCATGTTTAATAGTACTTTATGGTAAAGCCATATTTAGTGATCAGTGGTACCACCATGTTTAATAGTACTTTATGGTAAAGCCATATTTAGTGTTCAGTGGAACCACCATGTTTAATAGTACTTTATGGTAAAGCCATATTTAGTGATCAGTGGTACCACCATGTTTAATAGTACTTTATGGTAAAGCCATATTTAGTGTTCAGTGGTACCACCATGTTTAATAGTACTTTATGGTAAAGCCATATTTAGTGATCAGTGGTACCACCATGTTTAATAGTACTTATGGTAAAGCCATATTTAGTGTTCAGTGGTACCATCATGTTTAATAGTGTCCAGCAGTAAGACCATGTTTAAGAATATTCATTGTAAGACCATATTTAGTGTTCATTGGTAAAGCCATATTTAGTGATCAGTGGTACCACCATGTTTAATAGTACTTTATGGTAAAGCCATATTTAGTGATCAGTGGTACCACCATGTTTAATAGTACTTTATGGTAAAGCCATAGTTAGTCATCAGTGGTACCACCATGTTTAACAGTACTTTATGGTAAAGCCATATTTAGTGTTCAGTGGTACCACCATGTTTAATAGTACTTTATGGTAAAGCCATATTTAGTGATCAGTGGTACCACCATGTTTAATAGTACTTTCTGGTAAAGCCATATTTAGTGTTCAGTGGAACCACCATGTTTAATAGTACTTTATGGTAAAGCCATATTTAGTGATCAGTGGTACCACCATGTTTAATAGTACTTTATGGTAAAGCCATATTTAGTGTTCAGTGGAACCACCATGTTTAATAGTACTTTATGGTAAAGCCATATTTAGTGATCAGTGGTACCACCATGTTTAATAGTACTTTATGGTAAAGCCATATTTAGTGTTCAGTGGTACCACCATGTTTAATAGTGTCCAGTAGTAAGACCATGCTTAAGAATATTCATTGTAAGACCATATTTAGTGTTCAGTGGTAAAGCCATATTTAGTGATCAGTGGTACCACCATGTTTAATAGTACTTTATGGTAAAGCCATATTTAGTGATCAGTGGTACCACCATGTTTAATAGTACTTTATGGTAAAGCCATATTAGTGATCAGTGGTACCACCATGTTTAACAGTACTTTATGGTAAAGCCATATTTAGTGTTCAGTGGTACCACCATGTTTAATAGTACTTTATGGTAAAGCCATATTTAGTGATCAGTGGTACTACCATGTTTAATAGTACTTTATGGTAAAGCCATATTTAGTGTTCAGTGGTACCACCATGTTTAATAGTACTTTATGGTAAAGCCATATTTAGTGATCAGTGGTACCACCATGTTTAATAGTACTTATGGTAAAGCCATATTTAGTGTTCAGTAGTACCACCATGTTTAATAGTGTCCAGTAGTAAGACCATGTTTAAGAATATTCATTGTAAGACCATATTTAGTGTTCATTGGTAAAGCCATATTTAGTGATCAGTGGTACCACCATGTTTAATAGTACTTTATGGTAAAGCCATATTTAGTGATCAGTGGTACCACCATGTTTAATAGTACTTTATGGTAAAGCCATAGTTAGTGATCAGTGGTACCACCATGTTTAACAGTACTTTATGGTAAAGCCATATTTAGTGTTCAGTGGTACCACCATGTTTAATAGTACTTTATGGTAAAGCCATATTTAGTGATCAGTGGTACCACCATGTTTAATAGTACTTTATGGTAAAGCCATATTTAGTGTTCAGTGGAACCACCATGTTTAATAGTACTTTATGGTAAAGCCATATTTAGTGATCAGTGGTACCACCATGTTTAATAGTACTTTATGGTAAAGCCATATTTAGTGTTCAGTGGAACCACCATGTTTAATAGTACTTTATGGTAAAGCCATATTTAGTGATCAGTGGTACCACCATGTTTAATAGTACTTTATGGTAAAGCCATATTTAGTGTTCAGTGGTACCACCATGTTTAATAGTGTCCAGTAGTAAGACCATGCTTAAGAATATTCATTGTAAGACCATATTTAGTGTTCAGTGGTAAAGCCATATTTAGTGATCAGTGGTACCACCATGTTTAATAGTACTTTATGGTAAAGCCATATTTAGTGATCAGTGGTACCACCATGTTTAATAGTACTTTATGGTAAAGCCATATTAGTGATCAGTGGTACCACCATGTTTAACAGTACTTTATGGTAAAGCCATATTTAGTGTTCAGTGGTACCACCATGTTTAATAGTACTTTATGGTAAAGCCATATTTAGTGATCAGTGGTACTACCATGTTTAATAGTACTTTATGGTAAAGCCATATTTAGTGTTCAGTGGTACCACCATGTTTAATAGTACATTATGGTAAAGCCATATTTAGTGTTCAGTGGTACCACCATGTTTAATAATACTTTATGGTAAAGCCATATTTAGTGTTCAGTGGTACCACCATGTTTAATAGTGTCCAGTAGTAAGACCATGTTTAAGAATATTCATTGTAAGACCATATTTAGTGTTCAGTGGTAAGGCCATATTTAGTGTTCAGTGTTAAGACCATGTTTAATAGTGTTCAGTAGAAAGACCATATTGAATAGTGTCCGATGGTAATATCACATTTAATAGTGCACATGGGTTAGAGCGTATTTAAAAGTGTACAGTGGAAAGACGATACTTAAAAGTGTATAGAGGTAAGATCATATTTAATAATGTACAGTGGTAATTCCATTTTTAGTGTTCAGTAGGAAAACCACGTTTTATTTTGTTCAGTAGCACGACCAAGTTTTATAGTTTTTAGTAGTAAGGCCATGTTGAATTTAATAGTGTTCGACAGTATGACCATATTTAATAGTATTCAGTTATAAGACCATAATTAGTAATGTATAGCGTTAAGACCATGTTTAATAGTGTTCAGTGAATAAACCACATTTGATAGTGTTTAGTGATAAGACCATATATAATAGTGTTTAGTGATAAGACCATATTTAACAGTGTTTAGTGATAAGACCATATTTAATAGTGTTTAGTGACAAGACCATATTTAATAGTGTTTAGTGATAAGACCATATTTAATAGTGTTTAGTGATAAGACCATATATAATAGTGTTTAGTGATAAGACCATATATAATAGTGTTTAGTGATAAGACCATGTTTAATAGTGTTTAGTGACAAGACCATATTTAATAGTGTTTAGTTTAGTGATAAGACCATATATAATGGTGTTTAGTGATAAGACCATATATAATAGTGTTTAGTGACAAGACCATATTTAATAGTGTTTAGTGATAAGACCATATTTAATTGTGTTCAGTAACTTCAGTATCCGTACAAAGGCCATATTTATTAGTGTTCAATATGTGTGTGATTTCGATTTTTAACGTAGTTTAAACACTTTTTTTTCCGTTGCATCGCTGCGATGTCTGCAGTGTAGCAGTTTGTTGTAATATCTAAAACTGGGGCAACATGGTGCATATTTGTTGCTTCATGTACCACGAGGTCTCATTATCCTGACAACAGGCTGATCAGTCTTTTCACAACCTCTTCATGCTGAGCGCCAAGCGAGGCAGCATGTATTACCATTTTTAAAAGTCTAGTATGACTCGACCGGGGTTCGAACCCGCGACTTTCCCCATCCGAGACGGACGCTCCAACCATTCAGACTAAAGGAGGCCATATTTAATAGTGTTCAGTGATAAGGCCGTATCGTTTGGAGCTCTGTTAATATATCGCAAGTATTGTCACAATCTGTTAAATATCATCCATTTACCTGAGTGCAAATAATGTCATTGTGTTTATTTCGACGTTTTTGTTGTTTCAAGAGAGTTATGTAACTGCTTATATACGTGCTACATCAAGGAAAGAACACTCTAATCCAAATAAGGGAAAGATTTCATTTTTTTTTTTAAATGATCGATGTTGTCGCATTTACCCAAACGTAGCAACGTCCACCCGGATTTTGACTGATATAATTTCTGTCAGATCTGAATTCGGAGCTCCTCGGTCCGTGAAATATACCTAAGTTAATTTTGACTGCATCCTAATGAAACTCCTATTGTCGCCTATCCATTATCTACTCTTAGATCTATGACAGGCGTAGGAATGGAAACCTTACTGCGGCACTTAATTTTCATGCGGAATAAATGGACTTCCGATCGTGAGAAATCTTGGCGAATGTTTCACACTGTCGATTAGGCTTGTACCCTCAGAGTGTAACGGTGATTTATCGTCGAGGTTTTAAACGACTGCGATGGATTTACACATCAGACATCCAAGGACAATCAAGAATGTGTTTGGGAAGTCAAACCAATCGAGTAATTTATGACTGACATTGTCCCTAAACGTGTGTGTGTGTGTGTGTATATGTGTGTGTGTGTGTGTGTGTGTGTGTGTGTGTGTGTGTGTGTGTATCTGGTTGTTTGTGTGTGCGCGCGCAAATCAGCTTTGGTTAAAAGATTAGATATTTTTAAATTTGAAAATATAAATAAACATTTAATAGCTTGCTTTCTATTGCAATTTTATAACTGTTTCTAATACAAAATAGAACGAAAATATGTCTCACTTGTCTTGAAGTATGTAAGTATCTAATAGTGAACCATTTTTTCACCCGATGGGATCGCTACGTGTCCACCATCACTGACCATTTGAAGGGAACAACGACGCCATACTGCTACCACTAATGCTGTAAATGTGACAAACTATACTCTAAATGTGACAAACTATACTCTAAATGTGACAAACTATACTCTAAATGTGACAAACTATACTCTTAATGTGACAAACTATACTCTAAATGTGACAAACTATACTCTAAATGTGACAAACTAAACTCTAAATGTGACAAACTATACTCTAAATGTGAAAAACTCTCTCAGTATTCTCGCTTAAAATAATGGTGCAGTTTCTAGTTTGTGGATCAATTCATTAATTGTCTCTGGCAATATTTACTTACCATGTTTTAAGAAATAAAACAGTTGCGTATCTGATATCAGCAGCATGTATTGGAAAAGCACGAATGACAGCATCTTTAAACCAATTAATATGTATAAAAGAGTTGGCATGCAAAATGAAATGTGGAATTCTTACATAATGATAACTGAAATCGAGTTGCATTCTGTTTATAATGTGTGTAGTAGTAATTGCATGCAACATGATTATCTTTGTGTTGTAAGGTGCGCTGTTTTTGTTCGTGTATAGTAACTAATGATTTGTTGTTATATTTCAATATAAAGTCATACAACGTCTTATAATACATGTTTTCTTTTAACATTACATCATATTTCTCGCTTGCAAGTCGGATCAAATTTCCTAAAATACAAGGGAATAGCCCACCGAGTGCCTGCTGAGTACCTACCGTAGACGTGCCGAACAAGCCTATTGACGATCAACCGTAGTATATACGTATCTACGTACTCACACGTATCCACCCAAAGCTGAAGGGGCGAAAGGAGGCGAGAAAAGCCAGAGAGTTTGGGATAAGGAAACGATGAAAAGCGAAAAGGGCAGAGAAAATAACCATATTGTAGTTGGAATGAACCGGAAATAAACATATTAAGAGAGTGTACAAAGCAATGACTTCGAATCGTTCACTCGTTTCCATGATGAACTGATTCTAACATTTAAAGCAGACCGGCTATTTATATAAATACTTTTGTGAGTGAATTGTTTGAAATTCGGAGAATGTTTTATTTCAAAATAGGTGTGTCCTCCTAATGCAATGTATTCTCACCGTTGTTTGTGAAATTGATTAAATCTTTCATGCAAGGGGACTAGAGTCTTTCTGTATATATATATATATATATATATATATATATATATATATATATATGTGTGTGTGTGTGTGTGTGTGTGTGTGTGTGTGTGTGTGTGTTTCACCTGTAACTTCGACATTGTCTATCAATATTACTTAATCTGGGCACAAACGCCGAGGGCTATCATCTTCTAGATAACGAGAACATAATAAAGGGTACACCTTGTAAGAAGGTACAAACAATCAGTCACCACACCACACAACATCCTCTCCACAGTTACTTTCGAAGGAGAGGGCAGTATGAATTTGCGATGGCAAATCGTCAACATTTTTCCAGTTTTGCTTTCTTCTTAATGTTCTCCAACGGTCTGTGAATTTTTGCTTTAAACTATTGCACCTTGGAAAATATGAATATAGTAGTTTACCTCCAAAGACTTCGGTGTTGTCAGATGTATATAAAAGTAGTTGCTCTGTTGATGAAAATCACGCATAACGGTGTGGAGTTCGCGATGAATTAATCTGCAGTATTACATTAAGCAATCACTCAACTCTGGTTACTTGTTTTGAAAAATGTATATCACAAGAGGTCAAGTATATCACGGGAGTCATCGCCTAAAATGGCAATTTTCTGATAAGGGACGATCCAGTATTGAACATCAAAACTATGCTAGGAGCTAGACAAGGAAATGTGATGTGCCCTTACTTGTAATACTGTAAGAGGGTACAAAACCTTCCATCGATTTTTCACTTAATATTTCACACACTTGACTCTCCTTATCCCAAATACCAGTGTCTCCAAAAAGCTCAGTCCAAGCGCGGAATCCAGTTATTTATTTAAATAGACAGTATAGTTGAACCTTTTACCGCCAGCGTGAGTAAACCATGGCACAAAAGAGAAGAGAGATTTAGGGTTTTTTATAAAGGGCGATATTTTTTCTTCTTCTCCATTACGTGTAACAATAATTTATCGATGTGCTAGAAGGATGACTAGATCATCAAAATAATTTTATTTTAATGATTGAAAATTTAGAAATTGAATACGCATTTCGATAAAGCATGGTTTAAGAATGAATCCATATGACACGTAACCAGGCCAGCCAGGAAGTCAAGAGTGCAAGAAGCATTCCTATTTCCTACGAGAGGGAATTCCGTATCTAAGATATAGGCGTCATTCAAATGACCGACGAAGGTTACTCGGTAACCCAAGGGATGGGCCTGAATGCACTGGTCAAATGTTTGGTCCAGTCGGAACACCATAAGTCCTGAGTAACATGTGGAACGTTTTGAACAGTTGTCTAAATTTTTATCGTACAACAGGATTTGGTTTGCAATAAAGTTCTTGTTCCCGGAAAATTCCGGCGTCGTTTTGGAGATCCCTCATTGGACTCAACTAACTTTTGTAAAATTAAAAATATTTGAATTGACTGAGGACATTTTGTACCAGGGAAATCATTAAGTTTCATGTCTGTGTTTTTTCAGGAGACATTAATGCGTATTACAAACTGTTGTTTACGTTCCAGTAAATCTCCATGACACCATATGTGGCAAAATGTAATCATTAACAGAGAAAGTTGCTTGGTCTCAAATATGATTTTTTTTAAAACAAAGGGTGTTTAATGTATGTGCTCTCCAGAATTCGACCACACTGCAGACATTAAGACTGAAAAATTGTTACAGCTACTTTAAAAATCCAAATCTCTCTCTCTCTCTCTCTCTCTCTCTCTCTCTCTCTCTCTCTCTCTCTCTCTCTCTCTCTCTCTCTCTCTCTCTCTCTCTCTCTCTCTCTCTCTCTCTCTCTCTCTTAAACAATCGCAATGAAACATTAATTTTATTTACAATATCTCTTCTTTAATGCCGTCCCTATAAGGTGGGCAATATAAAGGATATTCCGAAGAAAAGTTTTCTTCAATTAAAATCATTCTGATGTAAAATATGTTTACGTAAGGAGAATCCGGTGGGAGAGGGAGACGTAAATAGGTAGAGGACATGACGGTGGGGTGAGCCCCCTTGTAGAAACCCAGTTCATAAATTTAACACTATATATATATATATATATATATATATATATATATATATATATATATATATATATATATA